>JAQQTO010000055.1:37592500-39992500 GCA_029884595.1 Ormosia semicastrata
CATTAGTTGTCTTCAGAAGTTTCTCCTAAAAACTCTCAGTTAAATTATAATTTTAATTCCTATAGTTTTTCCTCGTTTTCAATTTAATTCTTATAAATTTTTTACCACAAATTATAAATGTTACCAAGTGGTTTCAAAACTCAATAGGGGAAAAATTGAGTTTTTCAAAACTTTTGGAAATAAGTCTCTTTTGATTTTTGTTAAAACTATTTTCTTATGTGGTGAATTGATCTATGATGACAACAAAATCTCACACAAGTTTTTAAAGAAAGTGAATGAGTAGAAGATGAAGCAACAAGTATGCAAAGTCAATAACCAAGTTTGAAAGTAAATAGATAAGGGTAAAGAAGAGTGCAAACAAGATTTATACTGGTTCAATCACCCTTATGATCTACATTCAGTCCCTAAGATCATCCACCCAAGAGTTTTCACTATATTTCAAGTTTCAATAGGTGCTTGAGAAACCATTACAAGCTTTGAAACCCTTATGTGTAGAAGTCTCTTTAATTCCTAGAGGGATCCTCCACATTCACAAGTTTTTACAATAATGATTGAAATGAGTAAACTCTCTCAAAGAGTATATTATACAAATTGAAGTACTACGAAACTCTCAAATATATCTCAAAGGATTTAAAACCAGAACTAGAATGTTGAAAGAATTAAAATTCGAATTTAATGTTTGGGAGTAAGTTTTTGGATGTTCAAAAGATAGCATTAAGTGTCTAAAGACTTGTATTTATAATCCATCAATGAAATAGAGCAGTTAGAGAGAGTTGGTATAACATTTAATGCACCAAAAACTAGTCGTTGCTAGTTTCAGAAGAGTGGTAATCGATTACAAGCTTATGGTAATCGATTATCATACTTTAAAAACGAGTTATAGGTGTTTGAGACACTTGATAATAGATTTCAAGCCTTTTCCAGGTGTTGTAATCGTTTACAAAGAAATGATAATCGATTATCATGCTTCTGACTTGTTGAAAATGGATTTTGGAAGGGTCGTAATAGATTACGAGGTAGTGGTAATCGATTACAAGCTCTCTGCCAAGCTTGTAATGGATTACGAACTCTCGTAATGGATTACAACCATTCTAAAACTAAATTTTGAGCACAAACAAGTTTTGTAAACATTGCTAACAACTAAAACTTGGATTTTTCAAAGATTCAAACAAGATTTTCATAACCTAAGATTTTCAAGGACTCATATTGCAATTATACTCAGGGATAGAGCAGGGTATACAGGCCACGGTTCGTGAGTCAGCCCACGTGAGTTAATATCAGGTAAAATGTAGGCCTGTTAAAATGCGAGCCTATACGCGTAGTCCGTTTAACCTATGAGTTAAGCGGGATGAAACTAGCAGACTTGGCCCACAAACCAATTTAACATTTTTTTTTTCAGCTCCTAGCTTAGCCTACTTTACCAATATGATGCAACACCCAAGTGACCCAATCAATTATGGCCTCAAAAATTTTGAATCTGCAATTTTTTTTTAATTTGAAATCTACAAATATTTTAACAAAAACATTATAAAAAAAAAACTAAAAAACCCTAGCTTTTCATTTTCAATACCTCTTCCTCCTTCACCAGATAGCATCGCCGCCACGCACCTTCCCTCCTCCCCGCTTTTCGATTTTGAACACGATTCTCAGTCGCCTTGTGTTCGTTGTTCATCTTAGCGGCACGTTGCCTTTGTGTTCATCCAACGGACCAGCGCCACCTGTGTGTTCATTCAGTCCAGCAGCGGTCCATATATGACACGCGACACCTTCAGCCATTCATTCTCTTCTACTCCTCAGTTCGTGTTCGTCGTTCGCCGCCATATGCTCATCTTTCTCTCAGTCGCCGGTGTGCTTAGCTGTCATTTGCACCCTTTCAGTCGCAGTTCTCATCATTTTTTTTTTGGTCATGACATTCTCAACAATTTAAAAGACAAAAAAGCCAACAAAAAAAAAATAGAAAGAAAAAGAATAGGCTCAATCCACAGGCCAACCCATGAACCACGGTCTAATGCAATGCGAACACGAGCTGGCAAAATGCTGACCCATTTAAGTTACAGATCAACCCACATCAATCCATTTAATTGTGATATTCGTTACATAGCGAGTTGATGCAAACCGGATTAGCCTATATGCATACTCATAGAACCCATGTACGGATGCAATCACAGCAATCTTTTGTTTTTTTTTCCAGTTTAAGGGAGGCCCGTCACTGAGGTGGGTCCTAGGAGTTGCCCACAAGGAGCCTCATTCACAGCAATTTATTGTATGCATATTGCTTGTACGGTTGTTCCTAGTTTTCATAGAAATATATAAATTCCGATTTTCTTATATTTATTTTTTTTAAATCACCTTTTACACTCATCGTATCATTAATCATATATATTTTTTATTTTATTCTCTTATTTAATCACAATTTTTAAAAAAATATAAATAATAATATATCTTTAAAAAAATATAAGACTAATATTTTTCTAAATATATATTTCGCAACTTTCATTAACCAGAATAACACGTTGAGTACATCATAAAGCACCAAATAACCTTTGTACCCAAAAAAAAAAAAACACCAGATAACCTACTTCCCTAGGGCATCTTCAACCCAAGCTGAGTTTGGGTATGTGCATAAGCCAACTTAGCAAGTTAGTGTGCAAGTGCAACCTGGTTTCCATTAGAAGTATTAGTTTCATTTATTTTTGCTAATCCTTGTTTATAGGTTTCAACTAAATGTAATTGTTTGTATCTTTTATAGTAAACGGCATGTTGGTGGAGCCACTTGCCTCCTATCAGCAAGAGCTGGAAAGGTTGATTCGTTTGGGTTAAGTGTCTGGGTCAGCATAAACCCTCTACATTTGGTATAATTTGACCAAGTTATACACATGTTCAATTAATTAGTAATTACGTACACTGGCCCAATACGGGGTTTTTAGTTTGATAGATCCACCGGCTTGATCGGCTAATCATATTAGATTTTTTTTTAATGAATCCCATTAGAATTTCTACATCTATTAAATTTTTTTATATACATGTAATTTTGAATCTTATTTTAAAATATTGAATTATCTAACACTGAAATCTTTTCTTCACAACTCTGTTGAGGCTAACTAATAATCAAAACCATGTTAATCAGTTTAGTTCAGTTTCAAGATTTTGTGAAAT
Organism: Ormosia semicastrata; assembly: GCA_029884595.1. NCBI lineage: Eukaryota > Viridiplantae > Streptophyta > Magnoliopsida > Fabales > Fabaceae > Ormosia > Ormosia semicastrata. The sequence goes on from JAQQTO010000055.1 coordinate 37,595,657, forward strand.
GTATAAAATCGTTTGGTTGATGTTTAGACTTAAAATAAAGTCAAATTGCATACTATATCCCTGCTAACTACAACATCTTGTGATGAGCGTCTGTCTAACCTATTATCATCTGAAACTTCATCTTGTTTGGATATAATATAATAGGGAAGAAAGAAATTACGTGGGAAGTAATTATTCATTGTTTGAAAATGATCAAACATGGAAGAAAAGAAAATTATTAACAACACAAATAAAGTGGCATATGAGTAAAATGAAGAAAGTAATTTTCTTTTCCCTTACATTCACCACATATATATTTGGGAAGAAGTTGAATTCATAATTCTCTTCCAAAAATCGCTTATTTTTATTTTTTTTCTCTTGTTCCTAATAATAATAATAATAATAATAATAATAATAATAATAGTGATATAAGGATACTGGGGAGAACTCATAGCCTTTATGAGATATATTATCAATGTAAAAGTTTTTACACTATCAATTAATCATATATTATCACATCATAAAAAATATTTAACTTTTATAATAATTATCTTAAAAATTACACATATGATAATATATAATTAATTAATAGTATAAAAAATTTTACATTAATAATACATGAAAATTAAACTCTCAATATAATATAATATAATATATTCTATCTATCTATATTATATATAAATTAGAGTTTGTTACAAAAAAAGAGTCTATGCCAAGTATTACCTAATTGTGAATTTTTTCCAACAAAATCTCAAACTTTCTATTCTAGGAAAGTATTTGAAAGTTTTTCAAACAAACAAACTAGAAAGTTTTATTTTCATATTTTAAAAATAAATTTAAATAAAATTTCCTGACCAATCATATACCAAAATAGTATGGCCTTGACTCCGGTACAACTTTTTTGGAATTCATTCTTAGCCATACAAATTGTAGCTAATAGTGACAAAAAGTTGGCAACGGCTTATCATATTAAGACCATGTGCAAAGAACGGTTGCAAGTTTTGGAGAGAGAAATTATTGTAAAAAGTGAGAGAGAGAAAAGATAATAACTTTTGGAGAAATGGTTTTTGTCTAATATTTATACTTCTATCATATATTTAATTTTTATATGTATGAGAGATATTAAATCATGTCATATATAATTATGATATTTTTATAGAATATAAAATAAGTTTGAGTAAATTAAAAAAATTAAATATATAAAAATTAAATAAATAATGAAATTGTAAGTTTTTTGGCATTTGCAAATAACGGTTCGTGGATTTTAAGAATTTGCAAATTAGTCTGTGAAAACTTTGAAGAATTTTTTGTTTGTGTGCAGCCGAATGTGAGGTTGGTGAGAGAATAATTGAGCTAATTTAATGCGTAACTAGATAATTTTAATGGATAAGGATTCACTAATGTTATTGAGTAACATGAGAGGTCAGGTTATGAGTGAGAAAAACACAAATTTTGTTATATTATGACTCATTATTTATTTCATGTTTACACTTTTTAATATATTAAATTAGTTTTGACTCACAATGTAACACCTTAACTTTTATATCAACTAATGTAACACCCTAGTTAGGACATCACATTTTTGACTTTTGACTCATAATCTGAAAATAAGTTCGCACAAAGTTTGAATTATAAAATATGAGTTTCAAAATTCCTTCTTTTACTGAAACGTAAATTTACTGAAAATATTAGGTAATATTGTAAATCATATTTCAACTATTCATTATACAATATTGACACCAATTAATATCACAATTTAAAGAGAAATATAAAATTAATAGACTTATTTTTTTTTTCTTTTGACAAGAAGAAACCCTACATGTGGTCCTACTTAATAAGCGGATGACAACACTAATGGAAAACTTTAACATACTTATTCCTTTTTCTCGTTCATCTTGATGCATCGACATCTGTTCCTTTGTCAACACTGCACACCTTCGAGTCCTGAATGTCCACTCCTTATTGTTGTCACCAATCTCAGAGTATCCATCGCCCGTTATGTCTAAGACAACTCGATCTTTCTATTATTTGATTTTAACAGTACAGACACAGCAAAACAGCATAATAAAGAGGTGAGATCACCTACACCAATACCAACATGGCAGCACAGAGATAACACAAATAGCAATATCAAACAGATAGATCATACCACAATTATGATTATGTCATCAACATTAATCAACTATCATCATTCCATTATTTTATCAATTCAATTATCATAAACAAACAACATTATCATCATCATCATCCAAGTATTCAAAACAATTGTCATAACCAACATTCCTCAATTAATATATCATACAGATATAAATGCTCAGATTTATGCATATGTATAAAGACTCAGTTTATCAAAAACGACTCCATGGAGGTTTTTACAATTTCGAGAAGAATGCTCTGGTTAATTGTCAGCCTTTTAACCCAAAGACAATCTCTCAGTCGTTGAAAAGAATCGTGTTCTTGTCGGGTATCGTCAATGCGTTGCAACGGATTGCATCGCCAAGTGGCACAAGGTACTCGCTAACCGCCCATCTGGACGGCCGCGCGCTACTCGACGCCCCAAGATCCATCATAGACCTCACTATCAATTCTCATTCCTCTTCAACCACAAGGGTCATAATAGCTATTAGCTATCTTTTATATAATGCACGAATTTATCGGTGCAAGTCCAACCCCAACGGCCAAATCTTTTCAATTTCATTTGTACAATGCACGAGTATATCGGTCAAGTCTAACCCCAACGCCAAATCTTTTCAATGCATGTATAATGCACCAAATCCAAATACGGGCATCTATTTCCAATGCATATAAAATGCACCAAATACTAATCATAGGTAAAACACGCCACTCTCTCATACGGTGTCCATACACTTTGGTTAAACGATAATTATCTTGTATTTTCAACACAAAATCATATTATTATGTTTTCATAGTTATAAAACACTTTCGCCAGTATTTTTCACAAGATTGCGCAACATTTTCATTATGTTTTCACAATTCCAAAATGTTTACATTCACGTTTTCAAAATATCGTAACACTTCTGTTACGTTTTCAAAATTCTGAAACGTTTCTGTTATATTTTCACAATATCGTAAAATTATTCTATTACTTTTAAATCACATAGTGATTTTTCAACAGTACGTCAAATATTTAAACTCACGTAAAATATTTAAACTTAATTCAAATCACGTAGAAATATTTTAACATATTTTAAATCGCGTAGGAATCTTTTACTATATTCTAAATCATTTTTAAGATACGTAAATCATTTTTCACCACTAATTCTATTACGAAAAATATTTCTTAACCTTCAAAAATTCCATTTCATCATTTCTCAAAATATTATGACTTTGTACTTCATTTTTCACATTTTCTTATTCAAGAAAATTTTTTTTCACGTTTCTTTACTCAAGAAATTCTTTTTCAAATATAATCCACAAAATTACTTTTTCATTTATATAAATCAATGTTTCAAATCTTAAAATTTTCAAACGTACTTCAAAACTTGAAAATAAGTTATACTTTAGTAAATTCTTAAATCACCATTATATTCTCCATTTTTCTCAAACCATTTCCAAACACAACCTTCTTCAAAATAAATTGAAGTTTGAAAACATTCTTGTTTACAAAAACTTAATTCTCAAGTGATAAATGCTCTAATTCCATTTTCAAATTCTTGTATTAACTCAAGTTACATTTCCATTTTGAAAATCACTTTGTTCATAAAAATCAAAGCCTTACAAGCCTTCAAAAATGTGGACATGACTATTGAAATCATCAAATATTTTTTCTTTCAAATTGATATGGTTTTACACAAACAAAATCATTAAAAATTTATTTTCAAAATCGAAGTACCGATAGTTATAAAAATCAAACCTATTTGTTCAAATTCATTTTTACTTTCTTTGCAATTCCTTTTTCACTTTCTTTGCAAATCCTTAAAATCAATGTTTGCCCATTTCATTCAAAACTCATATTTAGAAAAATACTTAGGATCTTTTTACACAAAATAAATCAATAAAAATTCCTCTAAAATCGTATTTTTGTTCTCTTAAAAAAAATAAACCCTTTGTTTATTTTTCATACTCTTCAAATCATCCATTATCATTTTTCATGAAAATATTAATTTAAAGATACGTAAAACATTTGTTCTAAATTTATCAAAATCTTATAAATGACCATTGAAACCATGAATTATTTTTTTCTTTCTAACTTAAATAAATTCCAAAACTGTATGCATTCTTTTTTGCAACACAAACATTTTGTTTATTTCCTTTGCTTCTCAAATCATTCAATTTTATCATTCATGAAAATATAAATTTGTGAACACCTATTTTGAGGTGTCTTGATCGAAATTCTCATTATTCTAGGGATAAAAATTTAATTTCCTTGTTCTTAAATTTTTTTTCACATTGACTCAAATCAGGGGCATCAAAATCGTAGCTCTTCCTTGGCCATTGGGACCAAGATTAGTTTTCTTTCCATCCACACATCATGGCATACATATATATATTTCATCATAAATATCACAAACATGCCATATATTCATCATGCATATTATAAGTATACTATCAAAGTCATAAAATCATGCAAAGCATATTAAGCATAGACAAAAATAATCAAAGCATAAGAAAATAAATCAAAGCTCATAAAATACAATTAATTATTACATGACCATGGATTGGAATCCTCACATGGATTCACCATCCATCAAATATAAGACCATCTCTCACCACCATACTTGGTTGGTGAGATGGATCTCCCTCTTACCTCTTGAAGATCCTCAAAACTTCTTGATTTTGCTTCTCTTTCCAAGTCCTTCACCAAGGGCTTCTCAAATTCAAAACAAAATACATAGAAATTAGTATACTAAACTTGATTAAGAGGAACCATGGATCAAACATGGTTTAGATCATGAAAAAGAGAAAAGAAATGAAATTTCCTTACACTTCACCTCAAAAATCCAATAACTTTGATCTTAAAGAAAGTCCATGAAGATGAATGATTTAGAGAAAATCTCCAATATGAGAGTTGCTTAGAATATCATATAGATTCAAGATCTATGGTTGGATGAAATTAAAAGAGATTGGATGGTGGTTTTGAGTGTCTTGACCAAATGGTTTCTCTTGAAGCACAAAGATGGAATTTTTGATTTTTGATAGAAACTTGAAGCTTGGATTTGAAGCTCAAGATGAATGATTTTGGAAAAACTCATAACTAGAGATGTTCTTAGAATGGTGTTTAGGTTTAGGAAATGATGTGAGTGAAAATTATAGGTGAATAATGATGCTTGTGGGTTGCTTGGCCGAATCATAAGGTGAGAAAAGGAAGAAAAATGGTTGTTTTGTGTTCTTGGAACTTTGAGAGAATTTGAGAGAATTTGATGAAGGCTTTTTGGTTAAGTAGAAAAATGAATATGGAGAGTGTAACCAAAGGTGCTGCTGCCGTGGGAGTGAAAGAATGGAGAGATATGAATTCATTTGGCATAATTGAAGAAATTTTATCGCATGATCTGTGAAAGTCTTTCACTTTGTCATCTTTTTCTTTGGCCTAAAAAGGCTATCAAGCGTGTCTAAACATGTCTCCTCCTTCCTAACACTCCAAAACCGTCCCCCTTCATCATGCACTCCAAAGTTGTCATAATTACTCGCTAATTGATTAGTTAATTCATTAGATTAAGTTTCCTAATCAATCTTAACTAATTTTTTAATTACATAACTAATTAATTAGACATATTATTTCATATATTATAATCTTTAATTAAAATTAGGATATCTAATTAAGAATTAGATTATAACAATTTAACATTTAATTTAGTTTACTTGGCTTGTTAATTAGGCCATTATTTGAAGCATTTCTAGCCATTGATTAATTCAATGGTTAGGATTTAGGTAGACTTTTAATTTAGATGACTTAATCTAAGCCATTGAATCCTTCTCCTTTAAATTCTAGCCATTAGATGTGTCTCCAAAATAAAGGGTCAAGATTACTTCTTCTTACTTTTAATCCAAGGGTCATAATTAGTCTTTGTTACTTTTTAATACCAAATCTCCACCATTGATTAATTCTTCATCCAATGGTCATAAATGGTCTTTATCACTTTTTAAGACCAAATCTCCACCCTTGATCAATTCTAAATCCAATGGTTGTAAATGGTCACTTTATATAATTAATTTTACACCGTTGATTAAATCTACGGTTGATATTGAAGTTTCATTTAATTAAGTTTATTCTCACACCATTGATTAAATCAATGATGATTATCTTATGTTTCTTTATTAAATTTATTTCTTAACCGTTAATTGAATCAATAGTGGATATCCAAACCACCAATATTGACTTAAGCAATATAATTTCTATTTTTATCTACTAAAAATCCACGAAAGAATATATTTCTTGTATTTTTATCTTAGATAAATAAATACGAGACAAAATAAATTTTTAAACTGTTTAGGATTCGGGTTTAGTAAGATCACTTGTTTCGTCTAAAGTAGTATAAATTTTTCTATGCGTAGAAAAATTTTTCACTTTCTTGAGGACCCACCTGGGTCCACATATGGTCACCTGGGCCCACAAACACCTCGTGGGGTCCACAAATAGAAAAAAAAAAATTCAAAATCACAAAAATTAGAAAATATATGAAAATCAAGTCAGATTGTTAAAAATAATTAACGATCAAGAGAAATAAATATAGAAAGATTTTTCCTAGGTCGAAAATTATTATTTTCCGACACGGAGTAAATCACTCAAAACGATCAAATACGCTGACGGAATAAACAAAATAATTTTACAGTATCCAGAAATTACTAAACAGTAAAATTTTGTTAACTGTCAAAATTACTGTTTATAAGATAAGAAATTTTGGGGTGTTACACACAAAATTTTAGGCATAAATTTTTTTGATAAAAAATAGACTAAATCAATCTAATCTAAATCAATTTAAATTAATTTAAATTGGTCCAGTTATCACAATGTAATTAATTCAATCCAATCTAAATTAATACAAATAAAATTATTTACATCATAGTCAATTACACATGTCATTATAGTCAACTACATTTACATCTTTATTATCTTCTTCAAACGATTATATATATCACAGGCTAATGTAGTCAACTACCATTACATCTCTTCAAAACAATTCAATTTTCTTGCGACCAATAAATGTAAATAACATAGTCAACTACACTTGGTTGGTACCTGAATCAATTCCAACGTTCCAACCAATTACTTCACCAAAATAGATTATATTATTTAATGAGGCCTTTATCTTAAACTCAAGCTAAAATTTCATGCATATTTTTTAGTTTAAATTAATAAAATAAGTAAAATAATTATTATAATTTCATTCATACTTATATTATAATTGAAATATAATGGAATAAAACCAAAAAGTACAATATAAATAAATTATATGCCTACAAAAAATATCACATGAACATATATGAGATTTTTAAGTAATATTATACTATTAGACACTAATTTAGAACATTGGCCCTTATTTAAGCACGAATTATACTATTAAACACTAATCATGAACGTTAAACACTTACTTAAGTATGAATTATACTATTAGACACTAATTAAAAACATTGGGTCATTGCTTAAACTAAGATTATACTATTAGACACAAATCATGAACATTGAACCCTTACATAAGCTAAGATTATACTATTCGACACTAATATTAAATATTGGACCATTGTTTAAACATAAATTATACTATTAAACATTAATCACGAACATTAAACCCTTATTTAAGAATGAATTATATCATTAGACACTAATCATGAATATTGAACCATTAGCTTAAGCTAAAATTATACTATTAGACCCTAATAATAAATATTAGGTCTTTACTTAAGCTAATATTATACTATTAGACACTAATTTTGAGCATTGGACCATTGCTTAACCATAGATTATACTATTAGAGACTAATCATTAACATTGGACCCTTGTTTAAGCTAAGATTATATTATTAAACATTAATCATGAACATAGGATTCTTACTTAAATTTGAATTATACTATTAGATACTAATCATAAACATTAGGCCATTGTTTAAGCTAATATGATACGATTAGAAACTAATAAAAACATTGGACCATTTCTCCCAAAGTAATCTTTCATGACTTGGGCGTAACATTTCCTATCTAGAGGGTAACAAAATTCAACAATCTTGTAACTTCAGGTCATCCTTCTGTTACCTTTTGCCTCAAACTAGTAACATTTTCATGAAATAGGACAACTTATTCAGCCAAAAGTGATTTTTCGTGACTTTGGCATAACTTTTCCTTGTTGAAGGGTACAAAGCTCAAAAACCTCGTAACTTTAGGCATCCTCCTGTAACTTTTCACCCCAACCTTGTAACATTTTCATGAATTAGGGTAACTTCTCCCTTCCAAAGTAATTTTTCATTACTTGAGCGTAAATTTTCCCCTAAAGTGGGTAACGAAACTCAAAAATCTCGTAACTTCAGGCCATCCTACAATAACCTTTTGTCTCAAACTTGTAACATTTTCATAGATTCGAGTAACTACTCCCTCTAAAAGTATTTTTTTCGTAACTTGGGCATAACTTTTCCCATAATGTGGGTAACTAAACTCAAAAATATTATAAATTTAGGTCATCCTCCTTTAACTTTTCACCTTATACTTCTAGTAATTTCATGGCTTGGGGTAATTTCTCCCTTCCAATGTAATTTTTCATGACTTGGACGTAACATTTCCCATAAAGTGGGTAACAAAACTCAAAAATCTCATAATTTTAGGCCATCGTCCTATAACTTTTTGCTAAATACTTGTGACATTTTCATAGGTTGGGGTAACTTCTCCATCCGAATGTAATTTTTTGTGACTTGAGCATAACTTTTCCCACAAAGTGGGTAACAAAATTCAAAAATTCCGTAACTTCAGGTCATTCTCCAGTAACCTTTTGCCCCTATACTTGTAACATTTTTTATGAGTTGGGTAATTTCCCCACCCAATGTAATTCTTTATCCCTTGGGCTTAACTTTTCTCACAAAGTAGGTAACAAAATTAAAGAAACTCGTAACATCATGACATCCTCCTTTAACTTTTTGTACTATACTTGAAACATTTTCATAGGTTGGGGTGACTTCTCCCTCTCAGTGTAAATTTTTATGACTTGAACATAACTTTTCCCATAATTTGAGTAACAAAACCCAAAAATCTCATCACTTTAAGCCATCCTCCAATAATTTTTCGCCCCATACATCTAACATTTTCATGGATTCAAATAACTTCTCCCTCAAAAAGTAATTTCTCATGACTTGGGCGTAACTTTTCCCATAAAATAGGTAACAAAATTAAAAAATATTGTAATTTTAGGTGATCATCTAGTAACTTTTTGTCCCATAATTGTAACATTTTCATAGGTTGAGGTAACTTCTCCCTCCTAATGTAACTTTTTGTGATATAGACCTAACTTTTCCCATAAATTAAGTAACAAAACTCAAAAATCTAGTAACTTAAGACTATCCTCCAGTAACCTTTTATCCTATACTTTTAACATTTTCATAAGTTGGGGTAATTTCTCCCACCCAATGTAATTTTTTGTGACTTAGGTATAACTTTTCTCATAAAGTAGATGACAAAACTCAAAAATCTCGTAATTTCAGCCCATCTTCCTGTAATTTTTTACCCTATTCTTGTAACATTTTTATGGGTTGGGGTAATTTCTCCCTCACAATGTAATTTTTCGTGACTTGGTCATCATTTTTCCCATAATATGGGTAACAAAATCCAAAAAACTCTTAACTTTAGGCCATCGTCGAGTAACTTTTTGCCCTATATTTGTAACATTTTCATAGGCTAGTGTAATTTCTTCCTCCCAATGTAATTTCTCGTGACTTAGGCATAACTCTTTCATAATATGAGTAACAAAACTCAAGAATCTCATAACTTCAAGTCATCATCCAATAACTTTTTGCTCCATACTTGTAATATTTTCATGGGTTAAGGTAACTTTTCCTTCCCAATGTAATTTTTTGTAACTTGGGCCTAACTTTTCTCATAAAGTGGGCAACAAAACTAAAAATTTTTGTAACTCCAGGCTATCCTCTAGTTACTTTTTGCCCCATACTTGTAACTTTTTAATGGGTTGAGGTGATTTCTCCCTCCCAATGTAATTTTTCATTACTTGAGTGTAACTTTTCCCATAAAGTGAGTAATAAACTCATAAATATCATAACTTTTGGTCATCGTTTAGTAACTTTTCACCCCATACTTATAACATTTTCATGAGTTGGGGCAACTTTTCCCTTTCAATGTAATTTTTCATGATTAGGTGTAAATTTTCCCAGTCACATGGTAACGAAACTCAAAGATCTCGCAATTTTAGCCCATCCTCATATAACTTTTCTCACCAAAATTGTAATAATTTCATGAATTGGGTAACTTCTTCCTCCCAAACTAATCTTTTGTCACTTGCACGCAATTTTCCTATCTAGAAGGTAACAAATGATGGTAGTAAACTACATATATGATTGTAGTCAACTACATTCACATCTCAATATCTTCATCAAATGATTGTAATATATCACAAGCCAATGTAGTTAATGCACTCACATCTTCCCTCCAATCAATTTCAATATCTTGTGACCAATCAATGTCAATAATGTAGTCAACTACACTTGCTTAGTACCTAACTCTATCCTAACGCTCCAACCAAATACTTCACTAAAATGGATTATATTATTTTAATGGGGCATAATTTTAAACTTAAGCTAAAATGTCATGCATATTTTTTTTATTTTAAATTAACAAAAGAAATAAAATAACTATTACTATTACATTAATGCTTGTAGTATAATTAAAAACTAATGTAATAGAATAAAAAGGACAATATATATATGTATAAATTACATGCCTACCAAAAAAAAAATTATATGACCATATACAAAATTATTAAAAATTAAAATATTATTAAAATTATATTATTAGATGCTAATCTCGAACATTGAGCCTTTAATTATGTATGAATTATACTATTAAATACTAATCACGAACTATTAAGCCCTTGCTTAAATATGAGTTACTATTAGATATTATTCTCGAATATTGGGCCCTTACTTATGTATGAGTTATATTGTTAGACACTAATCATGAACAATGAGCCCTTACTTAAATATAGGTTATATTATTAGACACTAATCATGAACATTGATTGGGCTTTGCTTATGCTAAGATTATGCTATTAGATACTAATCGTGAATATTGGATCCTTACTTAAACTAATATTATACTATTAGACACTTATCTTGAACATTAGACTATTGCTTAAGCATGAATTATACTATTAGACATTAATCAAAAACATTAAACCCTTACTTTAAGTATGAATTATGCTACTAGACACTAATCGTGAATATTGGGCCCTTATTTAAGTAAAGATTATACTATTAGACATTAATATTAAACATTAGACACTTACTTAAACATGAATTATACTATTAGACACCAATAATGAACATTGGACTATTGCTTAAGTTAAGATTATACCATTAGACAATAATCATGAATATTGGACCATTACTTAAACATGAATTATACTATTAGGCACTAATCATAAATATTAGGCCTATGCTTAAGTGTGGATTATACTATTAGACACTAATCATAAACATTGAGCCCCTGCTTAAGATATTATTATACTATTAGACAATTATTATGAACATTAGCCCCTTACTTAAGCATGAAATATATTATTAAACACTAAACTAGAACATTAGGCTCATACTTATGCATGAATTATGCTATTAGACACTCATTTTGAACATTAAGCTCATACTCAAATATGTGTTATACTATTCGGTACTAATCATAAACATTAGGCTCCTACTTTTGCTACAATTGTACTATTAAACATTAATCGTAACATTGGACTCTTACTTAAGTTAAGATTATGCTATTAGACACGTATCTTAAACACTGGGTCCTTGCTTAAGCATGGATTACTATTAGTATTCGTTTGGTTCCTAAAATTGAGCATGGAATTAAAGCGTAGAATTAGAATTGGATCTCTTAGTTTTAATTTTTATGTTTGGAATGCTATTTAGAATTAGAATTGTAATTCCATAAACTAATTTCATGGAATTGAAAAATAACTAAGTTAAACATTTCTCAATTTTTAGCCTATACCTTAAGAATTACCAATTCCATAACTTAAAAATTAAACTATTTCTCTCTCTCTACATTTATTTATGAACAATCATATTTATTGAGATTCTATATTTATATAAAAAATTATTTTATATTTATATAAAATTATTATAATAGCTATTAATTTTTTCTAAAAAATTCATGAAATTTTTTTTTTATGAAAAAAATGATTATTATATTATAAAAATATTATTGTATGAATATTTTTATTAATTTTAATTTTGTAAATAATTATTTAATGTTTTAAATCATATTTTTAAATAATAAAATTATAATTGAATTTAGAATTATATTTTCTTATCTTAATTATTTAACAATCCAAAACATAGAATTTAAGATTCTAAACCAATTTTAATTCTAAAAGAATTGAAATTGAAATTAAAATTATATATTTCAATTTCAATTCCGTTATCCAAACGGACTGTTAGACATTAATCACAAACATTAAACCCTTATACGATTTTATGAAATATATTTTCTGACGAGCAAAAACCCTCTAGTGGAAAATATGAGGAATAAGAAAGAAACCAATAACAAACATATTTTTTTCTAAAGAATGATAGCACTAATGAAAATGACATTATACCTAGAGTATCATGGAGAGAAATATCCCAATAATATTATGTACTTAACATTATCATAATTAGGATAGTTGAGAGGCCAATTCTAAGACCGTTACCCTTCCAAGTGGCACAGGAAGCATGTGTATACTTACAATTGTGTAATGATTTTTAAAGAGTAACAAAAAAATTTAATCTCAAGAGAATTTAAACGAAATTGAAATTAAGATTTAGAAAGTGATAATGACAACAAGTGAAGCATATATATTTATTACTTGTAATACTATATGAGCTCAAGGAAAAATTATCTAAATTTAATGAATTACTCTAAAAATTAAGAGTGTCAATGTCAGTACCGAATTTTGATTGAGTCACAAAAAATTAAATATTTAAAAAATAGAAAATAATAAGAATATTTTTATCTTTTACTTATTTTGTGAAACTCAAACAATTTTATTCCCCAATTCAAATTACTCCTAAACCTTTCATCCTAAGTTGCTTTTCTTATTTGAATTTTTAATTTTTTTAAATATCATCTGACTATCCCCTTAAACAAAACCAAAAATAAAAAAATCTTTCTAACTTTTAATTTTGTCTTTTTCCTCCAGGTAGTCATTGCTACATGGCACCTTCACATCCTCTCCACTTGCCAGCACACGATGCTTCACGTCACATACCATCGCATCATCAAATCACCTCCACATTCACTACTTCACAACAACAGAAAGTACCACACTTGGGCTCCGAGTTCACATTTCCACTACATGTAACACACTCAGATGAGGAAAAAGATGGGTTTAGTAGAGATGATAAAATTATCTATAATTGTAAAGATTCGCGGAGATTACCTGTGATGAAGAGGAAGATGGACTCATTTAATAAATCCGAAGATTATAATCTGCTACTGCAGATATTCGTAAACTCGTTAAACATATTTTTTATCTAATATATATCATATTTTTTTTTTTTTATTTTGAGATGAGATGAAAATACATATTTTTTTATTATTTTGAAATAATTTTCTTATTGAATGAGTTTATAATGATAAAATTTCTTAAAAAAATATATAATATTTATGTAAATTGATTATTACAAAATATAATTGAATTTAATTTGTTATTTATAATATTTTTTTAATTTTATAAGAATCTTAGATTGTTGAATAAAATTATAATATATAGTATTAAAATTTATTTTTTTATAATTTTTAAAATTTTATTTTAAATTATTAACTATCATGAGATCCCACGGATACCTCACCTATTTGTGGAGATCATAAATGGATATCCGTGACGAGACAAAAACAGGAGCGGTAGAAGCACTATCCGCCCCCCGCCCCATTACCATCCCTAGGGCTTAGAAAGAAAAATCAGGGGGGAAGGCACGTAGAAAGGAGGCATAGAGAGAAATAAGAGAGTTCTAGGAGAGAGCAAAAACAGAGAGTAAAATCAAACCCAGAGCTCCCTTATACCCATTAACAGGAAATACAATCAAAATCCCTTTTACGTACTATTCCCTATAACTCCAAATTGTGTCATTAGATTCCAAAACCCAAATCCATTATGAACAGAAAATAACGGCAAATAGAACCACCCCAACCCAAAATCTAAACAACCACCAAATCAAACGCCCTTTTCATCAACACAGCCTCACCATTGCTAGCCTCCTTGCCGCCGCCACACCTCGCCTGGGGCCGTTCTGTGCCTCTGCCAACGCTAGCCTCTTGCCCATTGCCACTGTGACTAAGCGTCTCAAACCCAGGGACGGACTGTAGGTGCTGAGGACTTATGTCCATAGTTTTACAGTATTTTTTTTTAAATTATTACGTGTAATTTTTTTATTTTTATATATATTTTGAAATTTATAAAAATTTGTCATTATTACTTATTTAATATAATTATCTTAAAAATTAAATTCATTTAAGATTATAACAATATATGTTTAAATGATAATATTAAAAAAATTAATATTAGTAATGAATTCAAATTAAATTTGTTATTTTATAATATTGTATTTTAATATATAAATATAAATATTTAATAAATATTTATTTATATATTTGTATTATTCTTAATCATCTTGTTTTTATTATCCAAATTAAAAAGATATTAGTCTTACATTTTTTTAAGATGTATTATTATTTATATTTTTTTAACGATTGTAATTAAGTGAAAAAAATAATAAAAAGTATATACATAATTAATGATTCAGAGAGATATAAAAAGTGAAATAAGAAGAAAAAAAAGTCAGAGTTGATCCAAATTTTCTAAGTCGTCACTGCTCAAACCCAGCCCCTTTCCCTGTTTCTTTTAATTTTCTACGTATTTGCTATTTTTTTTTTAATTTTTGATTAGAGTAGGTTATTGTGATTTGTGAGTTAGAAGTAGGTCAATTATTTAAGCCCAAGTTTATTTCCTAGTAGTGGGCCTTTCGTTTTCAATGGATTAGAGACTAGAGACGAGCGTTTTAGTGGGCTATGGCAGAGTTCTTATTAGTAAGTTTGGTCTGTTAGTCTCAGTTATTTAGGGTAGTAATCACCTTTTTCTTATATAAAATTGTAAAAATTAAAGAAAATAAAAAATTACAAAATGAAAACTGCAAAAATATTAGGATAAGAAAAAAAAAGAAAACAACTAAACTAGGTAATGAGTAAAAATACCAAGAAAAAAATTAGAAATAAAAAAAAAATACCAAATAAATGAGAAATACCAAAAAATTACAAAAAATATTGAAAAATACGTAAAATGCTTTTAAAAAAAAAAGGCAAAAAGAAGATTCGGGGATTGGTTTTAATAGAGCTTGGTTTACCATTATTAATTTGTTGATTATATTGCTTGTTGCCTTCCTGTTATGTGGGTTAGCATTTTGGTTTGTTTTGTTTAAATTAATCTTTTGTTAATAATTTATTTTCAACATTTGAAGTTTTTTTAATTAATTAAAATTAATCAACTCATATTTTTTTTATAAAGAATGACTTGGTTTTAAATTTTTTATTGTATAAGGGGATACGTAGGAGTGAAATTTTTTTCTACATAAGTCAAAATTAAATTTTCATAATTTAATTTTTTATTTTTATTTTTATGTTCCATTGACTTGTAAGTAATCTAATAAATTTTTAATTTATTTTGCTTGTAAATATTGTAACTGTCGATAATTTTTCTTTGTTTATTTTATGGGATAAATTTAATATGTTTAGATTAATTTAATTCGCACAATTTTAAGGTAACTTGTCTTAAAATAGTTGTATTAAGGGTGTTGTACGGGTTCAGTCTCCATATTTCTTTATGTATAATCGACTCTTGAACCTAACTTGATTACCCAGACTATTTTTTAATATATAAATTAAGGGTGTTGTACGGGTTCAGTCTCCATATTTCTTTATGTATAATCGACTCTTGAACCTAACTTGATTACCCAGACTATTTTTTAATATGTATATATATATATATATATATATATATATATATATATATATATATATATATATATTATAAGGTTTTTAAATTTCTTCCTAACCAATAAAGTTGGTAACGACTCCCCTTAAACCCATTTTCTTTATAAATTTTATTTTTTGCCAACCCATCACAATCCTGATCGTGATAGTCAGTATAAAAAATATACATTTTTCTTTTGAGCTCCTGAATCAATCGCACTCATGTCTAAAACATTTTTGTGTTGGTTTTTCTTTTGATGAACTAGGATACCAATCTTCCTTGCTAATTTGAGAAGCACAATATTTCCAAGCAATGTTCATTGTGAAATATATCAATCATCATCATTATTTTCAACTATTAAATATACTAATTTTATTAACATTTTTACGTTCTTCCATACATTCGATGATAGTCAAATATTACAGAAGTCAACTCATATGTCTTTTCTAATCTAGAGATTTGGACCATATAACTTCTTTAATCCAAAGAGTTATCTAGATTGGAGAAGGCATATTTGTTAATCTCTGTACGATGTGACTGTCGTCAAGCGTAAAGAAAAGTGCAAGAATACTAAGAAAAGTTAGGTATTTAACTGTTAAAGATAAATATGATTATTGATGTATTTCGTAAGGAAAATTACTTAGAAAAAGTCATACATCCTGAATTGCTGCTAGCATTTCTATGCCAACTCACCAAGAGAGATCAAATTCAAAAACCTTTTAAAACAAGCAAGAACAATTCATTAAAGATCAAAAGAAGTTTTACTTTTCTTGATACTAACGCTCCCAATTCCTAATCTCATTCATTAAATATGCATAGTCTTCCCTTGAGTTTCTACTGTATTACAAGTAATAAGAAGAATACATTTATTTCACTTGTCATCACAATCATTATCAAAACCCTAATCTCAACTTCATCCAAATTCTCTTCAAATTAATTTTTTCTCAATTATTCTCCAAAAATTGATAGACAAGTGTAAGGAGACATATGTTTCCGGTGTCACCAACAAGGGCAATAGTTTAGGACCTTCCCACTCAACTTTTCCGATCCTAACAATGTTGAGATCACGATTTTATCGGGTATTTCCTCTCCACGAGACTCTTATATAATGTCATTATCATTGTTGAAATCACTCTTTATATAAATTTCGTTTGCTTTCAGTTTCTGTCTTATTTCCTAACTGTTCCACCATGCGACTTATGTCCATTAGAAAATCTACTTCACAAAAACATGTATTTTTTTGGTCCACAATGTTTTTCTTCATTTTCTTACATCACCATACATGGTCTTCTCCTCATCACCATAGGAGATGGACTCATGTCACTACTCAAACTTTCTATCACATTTACCATTTGATAATCTTATCGTTGGAGTCATAATCTTCACAATCAGTGGATTACAAAAGATAAGTTATTAAGCAATCAAATCCCGAACTATTTTGATCCACTTAACCTATCAACTCAAAACTAATATCATCTAACTTAAAGTTTAAAGCTTCCTAATGAAGTAGAGCATTAATTATTTCAAAAATTCAAATACAACAACATGCATGCTAATAACTGTTAATAACAATAACACATCACTATATTATTATATACAATTACACAATTGATGAAATAATTTAAGTATTCAATTTATGCGCGTAAGTTGTAGTTCCGAAATCGATGCCTTTTAACGTCAATTTATGTTCTCGATTCGGTCATGCGTATATATGTCGTACGTTTGCCAATTACTCACACATTTATATAATTAATAATTTTAATTTATTTAATTAGTTAATTAATTATTTGATTATATATAGTTTAATAATTTACTTTCTTTAATTTCATATTATATTATACTTTATTAAATTTATTAATTTCATTAATTATATTTGTTTACTATATTAATTAATTATTAAATTCATTAATCTATTTAATTATTTACTTGAATTTTTTTAAATTTCATATTACTATTTTTGTCACTAGTTTTTAATAAGGTCATATAATACTATATTATTTTATAATGAAATAGTATTTGTCTTATATGATGTATTGTTATTATTTAAATCTTATAGCATACTAGTAATTATTATCTATCATACCAATACACAAACACCAATAAATATAAATACCATATCATGTATACATAATCATATTCATATACATATACATATACATAAACAAATATAACATTCAAATTCAAATAAAAAAAATAAAAATGGTTATACCATAATGCCATGCACCACGTCCACGTCCTTTGGCCACCACACCCACCAGCCACCACAAACCTGGTTAGGATCTCAACACGCCACCACTCGCCACAAATCGAGAACCCCAATGCACCACCACCCACCATGAACCCGGAACCTCATCGACCACCACGTACTCACAGCCCCTCAACCTGCGACAATTCCCTATTTCGCTTGAAACCTCCACGACCAGATATCACACACACTCGGAGTGGAAAAGTTGCACTTGTGAATAATGGAGTTATGGTGGGAGGGGACGAAAACAACGGTGAAGGAGATGGGAGAATGAGCAGAACGACAGTGGGATGGGATGAGAATGACGGTGGAAAAGGAAGAGAGTGGAGAGGTGAATTAGTAGAACAAAAAAATGGAGAAGAAGAGTCTTACACTTAAGTTATAAGAAAATTTTCGGTGGATCAGTCGCCAAAAATTGTACAACACACATACCTCAAAAGCTGGAGCACTTTTCTAGAAACCTTGAAACACATAACCAATACTTATATCAGATTGAAATTTTAGTTTTCTAGCGACTTAATCTCCAGGGGATCCATCACCAAATATTGTTCGGCACTCACACCTTGAAAGTTAGAGCAATTTTTCGGCGGATCCTCAAAACACATAATCGATAGATTTATCAGTAGATTAGCCATTGAAAAAAAATCATTAGCATTTTTATTTTCCAGCAAATTATTCTGCCAAAAATATTATTATTCAAATCTTATAGCAAATTATTCTAATTTATAATGTTGCATAACGACTATATTGATGTTGTCGACAAAGTTCACATCAAAGCTTGGTTTAATAAAGCATGTGACACACATGTGACCTTCCAAAAAATCTTTAGTTACATAACATTAATTACCCTCAATGGAGAAGTTATCTTCAAAGCTTGGTTTAATAAAGCATGTGACACATTATATACATTAAATGCATGGAAAGTTATGCCATTATATACATTCAAATGCATAAAGTGCCACACGTATACATTATCTGAAATAGTGCACTGATGGAAAAGAATGAGTAACTGTTAGATACTCGTGGCAGAATATCCAAAGGCATCAGATTTCTATAGTATGCAAGAAAAAAAAAGGGCAGCTGACCTATATTTTCATCCATCAAATCAAAAAAGATAATCTCAAGAAGCGATTAAGATGAACTGTATTTGAGAATTCTTTAGGAGTAATTGAATTAGAGCTAATAAAATGTGCACAGACTTTAGCAACCAAAGAACACAAGAATAGCCCCCAAGTGTATGATTAATCACATGACTTCAACCCCGCAAATCCTTATAGAACAACACCTCTAGCTCACAAAAAGGATTCCAATCACTATATCAACTCAATCACAAAATTAGGTATTACAAAAAAAATTAATTACATCAGTAAAATGAAACCGACAAGAATGGAGATTTCACAAATTTTTAACCAGAAATTACAAGGTAAATGAAGAAGGTTGCTAGTTTCTAATCTCTACCACTCTTTGACTTGTCCTATGCTCGTCTCACTCGTTCAACATGAAATGCCTCTCTTTTTCTTGCTCTTCAATCGCTAAATCTCTCTTTTGTGCGTTCGCTATTTGGGGATTTATAGTGTTGAATATGCATCCTTCTCCATCAAATCCAAGTGATTTCCCTTGATCCTGATTGAAATCAAAAGGAAACAAAAATGGAAATTACTCTCATGACAAGGATGAGAAAATGGAAGGAATTATGCTTACCTGATTCGTTCTCATGTGATTGAGGGGTTGTGCATGCTCAAAAAAGGATTGAATCACAAGATCTGGGTGTGATTTCGATCTAAGGTAAATGGCTGAGCGTAAAATTGGAGTATGGTAGGGAAAGGCGTGTGTGGCTAGGGTTCCTTTGGTGGATGGCTACAAGGGTTTGGGATGGGGAGGAGGTAGAGATGGTTCCGGGGTTGACCCGTGTCCAGTGGGTCACAGGTTAGTTTGGGCCTAAAATGGGTAACTTAAAAGAAGTTGGACTAAACTTATAAATTCTAAAGAGTTGCGCCATTTTATTTTTCATAGATTATCTCTCTTTTAATCTTTTTTTGTCATTTTCTTTTTTTCATTACTTTTTTTAAATAAAATAAATTCTAATTTTTAGAATTTCTCAATCTTTCGCCTTTTAAAATTTCTTTTAAAAAGTAATAAAATCAAACAAAAAAAGGGACTCGATCAAAAAAGGGTGTTTACACCTCAACTGGAAGGGACTATATTGGATAATTGGCACAACAAATACTAGAGCATATAAACTCAAAACCCTAATGGCAAAAGAGATTCTAAGACATTGGAACGCAACCAAGCTACGAATATATTACAACTAGCCTTCGTGCTTAGCGCTATCTTCTAGTATTTCCTTCAATTTATGCAATGCCTTTTCAGGCCCTATTTTTTATTTACATTTATAACTACTGAACGGACACCGAACAACTCGGTCACTGGTAATGAAATTTATTATAATGATTCAGCAAAGTTATTATTACTAAACGGACACCGAACAACCCAATCCTTAACTAACGCAATTACTAATAACCTGTGATGCTGGGATCAACCCAATCGTCGAGGATACTACAATGCCTAAGATATGGCAACAAATATTGCCTGGATCCGACTCTCTCAATCCTCTCCAAGGCTATCCATTTGAGTGAAAGATACTAAGTATTATATAATTCACTAAGCGTTACAGCATACTAAAACAAGATAAGGACATTGGATCCCCTAGAATCTTGAAGATGCAACAGGATAATGGCGGCCCTAAACGTACTCTCTTCTAGAATTTCTAAGTCCCACAAGTTCTCACAAAACTTGGAATTAGGCATTAGACCCAAAGTGGACTAAGGTGTTGAATCTATGGTGGACTACAAAAAATGTAAAAGCACAATGGATGTGAAACAAGGAAGATAACTTAGATAAATATTAAATAAAGGTACCCAAAATGGGACTTGTCCATACAACACCAAAAAGCCTCATGTGGGAGGTAATCAAAACAAAATAGAATAATTACTAGGCAGGGGTACCATCTTCGACTTCATTGTCCTTGACCCGGATCCCATCCTTCGGCTCCTCAACTAGTTTTTCATTTACCGGTGTGGCAGGTGCCAAGTTTACGTCTATGATAACACCATTCTCGACGCATCGGTGCGTCCCCGCCCTCTCTGTGTGAAGGCCAGGATTGAGGATCCTAACCTTTTCTAGCACGTTCTCAAAGGATTCATCCACGATTGCACCTATTTCACCTCAACATCCTCCACCTCAGCCTCTAGCTTTTCTTTCTCTTTTTCTAACTTCTCGTCCTAGGTATGGAGTCTAGCCATCACGTCATCAGCTGCCATGATCTTCCCAAACAACTTGGTCACCTATTACTTAAGCTTTTTAACTTCGTCTTCAACAGTCTTTACCTTCCCCTCCGCATTCTCTGCCCAAGTTGTCTACACGACCAGGTCCTCCTCTAGCTTTGCCTTGGAAACTCATAGCCTCTATAACTCCTCCTTCATTTCTTCCATCCTTCCTTTTTGAATCATTGACTTACCAAGATAACGAAGGAATGAAGTGTTTCGGAGGCACTAGATTTCCACCATAAAAAAATGATCGGCTAAATCCTCTTTTGCTAACTTCTCTGCATTGAATGAAGAGACAAGGGCCTAGTTTATTAGCTCCTCTATAAGGTAGTTTTGATCTCATATCGAAGCCTCTGAGAAGTGGACGAGAGCATTGGGAGATTGTTCCTTATCACGACCTATAGTCAGGTCCGTAATGGCCCCTTAACTTTGGGCACCTTCTTTAATCGACTTTGGCCACTTTATGTAACTGAATTTCTCTTTCATTGCTAATAAGCTAGACCCTTGCCCAGAAGACTCTGAGCTTGGCTCTTGAAATTGGACTGCAGGCTCCAACACAGTCCTCCACTTGAGCTAGGGTCCATACTACTTATTGCCTTTCTGGTAATACGTTCCTCTAATTACTGTTGGAGCTCTACTAGGTTCCTAGCTAGGGCCATACTCTTTACAATCAAGAGAAAAATGACAAGTATTAGTCATGTATATATAAAGCAAAAGTAATAAATCAGGTCTAAACAAAACAACAAAGTGGCTAAACACCTCAGATCCTACCTAAGGTAGCTTAACGATTAGACTCTGGCGTGTCAATGATGTCCCGTACTTGAATGTTACTCTTTTTAGTAGCCTACCCAATGACGAAGGTGGTAAGATCCATGTTGTCTTCCAACAGGTCTTTGTCCAAGGTCTTAAGGTCTTCGGGCTTTTAGTCGAAATATTATTGTGTCCAGTAGAGCTAGATAGATGGCCCTTCCTTCATTGTCAAGAAAAAAGGCTGAGTTTTTGGAGCTGCCTCAAGCCGAAAAAAATCCTTCTTGAACCACTTGTGCAACTCTTGATATAGTTCGAAGACCTTACGATCTACTTTGGCCAGTAAAGAGATCTAAGCTTTAGTTCGTATGCCACTCAAAGTATGGGTTATTGAGAAAAGCCAAAAGAACACTCTCATGGTGTAGGGTAGCTCCAAGTGCTGGCACAACAACTTAAAAGCTTGGATGAAGGCCCACCCATTGGGATGTAACTACATTGGTGTCACACTCAGATAGTTTAAGACCTTACACTCAAACTTATTAAACAGTAGCCAGACCCTAAGACCCACAAACATGGTCTTGTATAGGTACATGAAGTGTTTGGGGCCTAATGTCCAAGTCGTATGAATCCTCTCTTAATCTCCATAGGGATGCACCTCAAGCTCATCATCCTAAAGGCCATTCACATTCATTTGTAAATACGACTGTAAGTTCACCATGACTTCATTGGTATTCAACCTGGACAACATCCTCAACACTTTTTTGTCCACCTATTGATATAGGTTAGCCTCCTGGGGTTCCGGAAAGGAACTCGCTCAGGCCATGACCACCTTTCTCCTCCCCATTTTTATGACTTGCGTTCTAGAAGAAACACCCACATAGGTCGAGTTTTCATCATCAAAACTTAAACTACTTAATGAGCTAACCTATTGTTCCAACTCTGCTAAGATCTCGGATAATGGATGGTCACCTCTAAGCACAGACACTCTTTGGGATGCGTCCATCCTCCTCAAGATCTCTTCATGGGCCTCAACCCAGGGCTGTGACCTCTATGGCCTTGAAACATTCCTTTTTCCAAGGGCTTTCCTCCGCCGCGTCAGAGAGAACTTCTAGGGAATAACCTTTTTCCCTATCGCTCCCAATCTCCTTAACCTTTGCTATTCGTAGAAAAATGAAGCAAATGGGAGAATAGGATGAGAAAATACCTTTGTGATACACAAATAAGGGTGAAAAATGATGGAAATCAACTTCTGCAACAATCACCACTACAATAACCACAACACTATATTGTAGATCCTCACCGAAAATTGCCTCACTCGCTAGAGAAGTGAGAAGAGAGAGTGTGTGGAAAGTAGAAATAGCTACCACTTTCTTCACTCTCTATATTTATAGGCAACCTGTCGTATCAACTGTAACACCCCAAATTTTGTATATCTTAATTAGTAATTTTGACAGTTAACAGAATTTTACTATTTAGTAATTTCTGAATACTGTAAAATTATTTTGTTTATTCTGTCAGTATATTTGATCTTTTTGAGTGATTTACTCCGTGTCAGGAAAATAAAAATTTTTGGGCCGGGGAAAACTTTACGTAATTTAATTTTTACTGTTAGGTTTTAATTATTTTACGTAATCTGAATTGATATTTGTGAGTTTTCTAATTTTTGTGATTTTGTGGATGATTATGAATTTTTTTGACTGTATGTGGGCCCAAGTAGTCCTAGGTGGGCCCAGGTGACCATACGTGGGCCCAGGTGGGTCCCGCAAAGTAAAAAATTTTCTACGCATAGAAAAATTTGTACTGTTTAGACGGAGACAGGGGATCTTACTAAACCTGAATCCAGAATCAGTTTTAGAAATTTTCTTGTATTGTGTTTGGTACTGTATTTAATTATCGGGCGATAAAAATATAGTAAATATATTCTTTCATGAGATTTTTAGTAGATAAAAATAAAAATTATATTGCTTAAGTCAACATTGGTGGTTTGGATATCCATCATTGATTTATTTAACAGTGAAGACTTGATCTTGATTTAATTAACGGTTAAGAAATAAATTTAATAAAGAAACATTGGATGTTAACCATTGATCTAATCAATGGTAGAGATTTAATCTAAATAAGCTTAATAAGAAAGGTTTCAATATCAACCGTAGATTTAATCAACGGTGTAGAATTGGTCTTGTAAAGTAACAAGGACCATTTATAACCATTGGATTTAGAATTAATCAACGGTGGAGATTTGGTCTTCTAAAAAAGGTTATGACTAATTATAACCCTTGGATTTAAAGTTTGAAGGAGCAATCTTGACCCTTAATTTTGGAGACACATCTAATAGCTAAAATCTAAAGGAGAAAGATCCAATGGCTTAGATTTAATCTTCTAAAAATTAAAAGTCTACCTAAATCCTAACCATTGAATTAATCAATGGCTAGAAATACTTCAAATAATGGCCTAATTAATAAGCCAAGTAAACTAAATTAAATGTTAAATTGTTATAATCTAATTCTTAATTAGATATCCTAATTTTAATTAGAGATTATAATATATGAAATAATATGTCTAATTAATTAGTTATGTAATTAGAAAATTAGTTAAGATTGATTAGGAAACTTAATCTAATGAATTAACTAATCAATTAGCAAGTAATTATGACAACTTTGGAGTGCATGATGAAGGGGGACGGTTTTGAAGTGTTAGGAAGGAGGAGAACATGTTTAGACATGCTTGTATAGCCTTTTTAGGCCAAAGAAAAAGATGACAAAGTGGAAGACTTTTAAGATCATGTGATAGCCTTCAATTATGCCAAATGAATTCATATCTCTCCATTCTTTCACTCCCACGGCAGCAGCACCTTTGGTTACACTCTCCATATTCATTTTTCTATTTCACCAAAAAGCCTTCATCAAATTCTCTCAAAGTTTCAAGAACACAAAACAACCATTTTCCTTCCTTTTCTCACCTTATGATTCGGCCAAGCAACCCACAAGCACCATTACTCACCTATAATTTTCACTCACATCATTTCCTAAACCTAAACATCATTCTAAGAACATCTCTAGTTATGAGTTTTTCCAAAATCATTCATCTTGAGCTTCAAATCTAAGCTTCAAGTTTCTATCAAAAATCAAAAATTCCATCTTTGTGCTTCAAGAGAAACCATTCGGTCAAGACACTCAAAACCACCATCCAATCTCTTTTAATTTCATCCAACCATAGATCTTGAATCTACATGATATTCTAAGCAACTCTCATGTTGGAGATTTTCTCTAAATCATTCATCTTCATGGACTTTCTTCAAGATCAAAATTATTGGATTTTTGAGGTGAAGTGTAAGGAAACTTCATTTCTTTTCTCTTTTTCATGATCTAAACCATGTTTGATCCATGGTTCCTCTTAATCAAACTTAGTATACTAATTTCTATGTATTTTGTTTTGTATTTGAGAAGCCCTTGGTGGTGAAGGACTAGGAAAGAGAAGCAAAACAAAGAGTTTTTGAGGATCTTCAAGAGGTAAGAGGGAGATCCATCTCACCAACCAAGTATGGTGGTGAGAGATGATCTTATATTTGATGGATTGTGAATCCATGTGAGGATTCCAATTCATGTTCATGTAATAATTAATTGTATATTTATGAGCTTTGATTTATTTTCTTATGTTTTGATTATTTTTGTCTATGCTTAATATGCTTTGCATGATTTTATGACTTTGATAGTATGCTTATAATATGCATGATGAGTATATGGCATGTTTGTGATATTTAAGATGAAACATATATATATATATGTATGCCATGATGTGTGGATGGAAAGAAAACTAATCTTGGTCCCAATAACCAAGGAAGAGCTACGGTTTTGATGCATTTGATTTGGGTCAATGTGGAAATTTTTTTTAAGAACAAGGAAATTAAATTTTGATCCCTAGAATAATGAGAATTTCGATCAAGACACCTCAAAATAGGTGTTCACAAATTTATATTTTCATGAATGATAAAATTGAATGATTTGAGAAGTAAAGAAAATAAACAAAAGGTTTGTGTTGCAAAAAAAAAGAATGCATACGATTTTGGAATTTATTTAAGTTAGAAAGAAAAAAATAATTCATGGTTTCAATGGCCATTTATAAGATTTTGATAAATTTAGAATAAATGTTTTACGTATATTTAAATTAATATTTTCATGAAGAATGATAATGGATGATTTGAAGAGTATAAAAAATAAACAAATGGTCTATTTTTCGGGAGAACAAAAATAAGATTTTAGAGGAATTTTTATTGATTTATTTTGTGTAAAAAGATCCTAAGTATTTTTTTCTAAATATGAATTTTGAATGAAATGGGCAAACATTGATTTTAAGGAATTGCAAAGAAAGTGAAAAAGGAATTGCAAAGAAAGTAAAAATGAATTTGAACAAATGAGTTTGGTTTTTATAACCATCGGTACTTCGGTTTTGAAAATAAAATTTTAATGATTTTGTTTGTGTAAAACCATATCAATTTAAAAGGAAAAATATTTGATGATTTCAATAGTCATGTCCACATTTTTGAAGGCTTGTAATGCTTTGATTTTTATGAACAAAGTGATTTTCAAAGTGGAAACGTAACTTGAGTTAATACAAGAATTTGGAAATAGAATTAGAGCATTTATCACTTGAGAATTAAGTTTTTGTAAACAAGAATGTTTTCGAACTTCAATTTATTTTGAAGAAGGTTGTGTTTGGAAATACTTTGAGAAAAATGGAGAATATAATGGTGATTTAAGAATTTACTAAAGTATAACTTATTTTTAAGTTTTGAAATACGTGTGAAAATTTTAAGATTTGAAACATTGATTTATATCAATGGAAAAGTAATTTTGTGGATTATATTTGAAAAAGAATTTCTTGAGTAAAGAAACGTGGAAAAAGATTTTCTTGAGTAAGAAAATGTGAAAAATAAAATATAAAGTCATAATATTTTGAGAAAAGATGAAATGAAATTTTTGAAGGTTGAGAAATATTTTTTCGTAATAGAATTATGGTGAAAAATTATTTACGTATCTTAAAAACGTGTTGAAAATGATATTGACTTATTTGAAAGTCCAAAATAATGTTTGGAATATTGAGGAATATTTTACATGATTATAAAATGGTGAAAAATGATTTACGTATTTTAAAAATGATTTAAAATATAGTAAAATATTTCTACGTAATTTGAAATATGTTAAAATATTTCTACGTGATTTGAATTATGTTTAAATATTTTATGTAAGCTTAAATATTTTACGTGATTTGAAATATAGTTAAAAAATCACTACGTGATTGAACAAACGATAAAATATTTTTACGCGATTATGAAAAATGGTAGAAAATTAGTGGAAAATTGTTATGAGATTTGGAAAGCGTTTAAATATTTTACACTATTAAAAATATTATTAAAAAATATACACAATTTTGAAACAGTGGAAAAATAATATACGATTTGAGAAACATATATTTTTACGCAATTGAGAAAGACATTGAAAAATTAATACGTGATTTAAAAGTGCAAGCAATGAAGAGTCATGCAAGCATTTTGAAAATGTAACAAAAGTGTTACGATGATTGTGAAAATATAAATGTAAACGTTTCAGAATTTTGAAAATGTAACAGAAACATTTTGGAATTGTGAAAACATAATGGAATTACACAATTTTGTGAAAACACGGTGAAAGTGTTTTATAACTATGAAAACATGATTTCGTGTTGAAAATATAGTATAATTACTGTTGAACCAGTGTATGGACCTTTGTATGAGAAAATGACGTGTTTTGCCTATGGTGGTATTTGGTGCATTTTGTATGCATTGGAAAGAAATGTCTGTGAATGGATTTGGTGCATTATACATGCATTGGAAAAGTATGCGTTGAAGCATATGATATAAATTGAACAAATGAAATTGAAAAGATTTGGGTCTCTTTTTGGGGTTGACTTGCACCGATATATTCGTATCATTGTATAAAATATAGCTAATAGCTATTATGGCCCTTGTGGTTGAAGAGGGAATGAGAATTGATAGTGATGTCTATGATGGATCTTGGGGCGCGAGGCGCGGTCGACACAGTTAGCGAGTACCCTGTGCCACTTGGCGATGCAATCCGTTGCAACGCATTGACGATACCCGACAAGAACACGATTCTTTTCAACGACTGGGTGATTGTCTTTGGGCTAAGACTGACAATTAACCAGAGCATTCTTCTTGAAATTGTGAAAACCTCAATGGAGTCGTTTTTGATAAACTGAGTCTTTGTGCATATGCATAAATGTGAGCATTTATATCTGTGTGATATATTAATTGAGGAATATTGGTTATTGGCTATGACAATTGTTTTGAGTACTTGAATGATGATTGAACTGATAAATGATTAGATGATGATAGTTTATTAATGCTGATAGCATGATTATGGTATGATCTATCTGTATGATACATCAAGATGGACAGAAAAAGGAATAAGTATGTTAAAGTTTCTTGTTAGTGTTGTACCGTGCTATTAAGTAGGACCCGTCATAGGGTTTGCCACTGTCAAAAAAAAAATAAGTCTGTTAATTTTATATTTCTCTTTAAATTATGTTATTAATTAGTGTCAATATTGCATAATGAATAGTTAAAATATGATTTTCAATATTACCTAATATTTTTAGTAAATTTACGTTTCAGTAAAGAAAAAATTTTGAAACCCATCTTTTATAACTCAAACTTTGTGCGAACTTATTTTCAGATTATGAGTCGGAAGTAAAAAATGTGATGCCCTAGCTAGGGTGTTACATTAGTTGGTATCAGAGCTAGGGTGTTACATCAACTGTCTCCATCAAGAAAGGAACATTGTTTATTTTTCATGGATTCGAAATCATTATGGCACAAGAACCAAATGACAGTGTCCAATCTCAAGATAATGGATTTCGGTGCATAGCGGATAAGTAATTACTTAGAGGCATCTCAAATCAACATTGTGGATCGCGGCTCGCAGGTCAAAACCCTTACTAAAGGAGGCAATTACACACCAACCCCTTGTATAGGACCTCGGTGGAAACCACATGCCCTCTCTCAGAGGACCTCAGTCCATGCATTATAATGGGTCTTGGCAGCAAGGGGGCATCGTTGCACCACACAGAGGATCCTAGCAAACACCCCTCATAGGGGACAATTAAGTGAAGCATCCTTAACATAGGATCATGGGTATTTACAATATGCCCAGCCACGAAACGGATCCTAGCCATAATGCCCGAAGACATATCCTCATGACAAGGGACGTCAGTCACTTCTGCCGGCCCAAACATATCGTACCTCCGCACTCTGCTGCTACATCAGAGCATTAAGCATGGGACAACTATTTTGACTCGATATTTTGGACCATGGCCCAACATGAGTGACCCAACTTAGCTGACCCAACCGCAGTCCAATTTGTTGCGGTCCTCATATAGCTAAGCGACCACCTAACGAATAACAACTAAGTTACAACATATATCCCTCATTAAATGAGGATATTTAGGGATCAAATCCTTTCATAACTACCTATTCTAGTTATATGGAAACAATATCTCTTTAAATGTTATTTCCCCTACAAGTAAGCGCACTCTATATATACAATGTTAAGCCACTCAGGTATGCATCAACTCTTATACTTCTGCCCCTAGTGTACAACCCTAACTTGAGCGTCAGAACACCTTGCAAGTACACCAACTAATCTCTAGTGCTGCACACATGGGGGAAACCGCCATCCATCACCGTTTGGAGGTGCCATCAAGTATAACCCTTGATCTCGGTTCTAAACAAAATTAAATGGTACATAATCAAATTTAAATTTACAATACCCACCAGAGGGCAGTAAGTAAGTTTGAAATTGACACTTGAGGAACATTCAATGTCAGGGAATGTATCCGATAGAAAAGTATTTGTAAATAGAGACAACTCAAATATCCAAAGCAAATCTTACATTGCAAACACCTTCACTTCTTTTCATACATTATTTTTGAGTTAATTGTGTTACTATATACCTGAGTCTAGTGGCGGAGCTAGGTTAGGGTAGGGGTGGCAGCCCCCCCACCCCCCACAAAAAGTTTGAACTCATACGCTTCACATAGCCTAATCTTTAAGCTTAAGTGTTACCTATTTCCCAACCAAAAAATAATAATAATTTCATTCAAAAACTTGTATATTTGAATAAAAACAAAACAACTATTTGTATCATCTATAAAACTTAGTAGTAGTGTTCAAGCCTTGCCCTTTCAAAGTTCTGGTTCAAGTTCCACCACTACTTGAGTCCATGGTAAACTCATATGTGACAAAATATCTACCATTGATTTTTATAATATGTAAATATTTATAATTTAAATTTAATTTTGATATACTATTAGTATAAAGTTTTTTATACTATCAACTAATTATACACTATTATATATGTAACTTTTGAGGTAATTATTATGATAATTAAATATTTTTTATAACATAGGAATACATGATTAGATAATAATGTAAAATTTTTTTACACCGACAATATATTCAAATTAAATTTTTATAATTTTAAATTATGTTTAAATTGTTGCTAAGTTACCACCTATAAATTTTGTCTATAATAACATAACTCATTATTTTTTTAGGTTTTTGACTAAAATATCTCCACGAATATTACCATGAAACTAATCATGCAAGCATACTGGTGACTGGGAATCTGGCTTCTCTCCAACTGCTGGAGGTCCAGCAGCTGGAATCTGGACTTTTCATTTTTTATCCAATGATCCAAGTATTTTTTTATATTTTAATATTAAAAATATTTTTTAATATTAAATTAATATTTTTAATATTAACTATTAGATAAAAATTGAATGATCAGATTATTGTTAGACCTCCAAAGAATCTGGAGAGAAGCCGGATCGGGCAACTGGATACACAACTCATTATATATATATGTATATATATATGAATATGAAAGCATAACTCATTATTTTTATTTTTAGGGAAAAGAAAGGGAGAAAAAAGGAGAATGCTAGTTTCTCTTTCCGTTTTTCCCATAAAATAAAATGTAAAGGGGGGTATTTGTGATGGTAAAAATAATATTACTCTTTTGTATTCCATGCATTTGGGTTCTCTCTTTTCTCTTCATTTTTTTAAATAGTCAAAACAAGCATTTTCCATGTCTTGTCATGACTGGTCAATGAGTGAGTCACCCCTTCAATTCCAAAATCAACATCATTATTTAAATACTAACTTTTGATACTTACTTGAAACACTTATAGAATATGATGATCAATAAAATAATAAATAATAATTTAAATTATTTATATAATAATATTTTTTATTATATATAATGAATTAAAATTAAAATTTATTAAATTTTGTACAGAAATTATTATTTATTTTTGAAGTGTTCATTATTTATTAAAATATATTTTTTAATATAAATTAAAGATGTAGTGATCAATGAAATTATAATAAAAAATAAAATTTTTCTTAAGGAAATTTCTCATTTATAATAGAAAAAGATAATTTACTTGTATGGTAACCTTCTTCTATTTTTCTTAATTTAACTTAATTAAAATTTATTATATTTAATATAAAAATTATTATTTATCTTAAAAGCATTTGTCATATTCTATCGATGTAAAAATAGGGTTTCAAAACTGAATATAAAAAAAACATTTTTGATTCCAAATTGTTACGAGTTGGATACCTTTTTGACCGAAAGAGGGTCTCATCTCTCTGCACCACATAATTTGGCATTGGCAAATGGCAAAGAATATTCTTGCTAGCCGAGAAACTTCTCACTTTGACTCATTTCTCTAAGACAAAGTCAAATACTTTGATCTTTCTCTTTTTTTTTTTCAATTATTCCTTTTTCTGTCTTATTTGTTTCTTTTTCTTCTTTGTTCAAGGAATACAACAATAGAGATTTGAGGAGCAAAGAATAGCATTTTATAATTAGAAAGAATAAATCCCGTCATTCTTACCATGCTTTAATTTTGAAGCCATGTGGTGTTCCTAAATTAACTTTATCTTAGTGTCCAACAACAGATTTATGAAAAATCATTTTCTGAAATTTTAACATTAAGTTTTGAAATTATTAGCTATACTTTCTAATGTTTTCTTCTGGTTCTTCCATAAAATTGGTTAAACTAATCTTGTTTGCATTAGTGCCCAAATTACATAGATATTTCAAGACTCCCCCAGTCGTAGCTTTGAGGGTAGGTGCAACTGGGGATGTTCACATTCAACCTAACGTATAGTAGGTTATAATACCAAACTATTACTCCATTGAAAGGCTGGCTTAGATTGGCTTTATTTGATTTTTGGAGGTTTTGTTACTTCAGTATGATTCATGATAATTAATTGGAGGTTTAAATAACTTCAACTAAACTAATTAAAACAACATTTAGTTTCTAGCTCAATGCTCATGTATCATGCCTCCTGAGAACTATATTCAAAATTGTCCCCGTAATTTATACTAATAGATAAAGGGGATTTCTCTTATTTGGTCTTTAAAATTACCTTTCCTACTTTGTCATTATTTTCATGTTAAACACAAAAAAGACAATAAAAAAATAAAAAGTAAAATTATAATTTTATATTGCCACTCTTTATCCCTATTTACGTGAAAATATAAATACTAAAATCAATATAATATAGTAAAAGA
This sequence comes from Ormosia semicastrata, assembly GCA_029884595.1. Classification (NCBI taxonomy): domain Eukaryota; kingdom Viridiplantae; phylum Streptophyta; class Magnoliopsida; order Fabales; family Fabaceae; genus Ormosia; species Ormosia semicastrata. The sequence goes on from JAQQTO010000055.1 coordinate 37,628,771, forward strand.
AGATACATAGTCTAAAATTTTGTTATATATCATCTAAATTAATTAGTAAATATATTAAACTTTTAACATATGACAAATATATTAACCGATTTTCTCAATCACGTATCATTTGATGTAGTAACTTAAAAGAAATATTGACATTTGTAAAAAAAATTATCACATATACATCAATATAATCAATCAATCAATATATAGTATAATATAATATATAATATATAATAATCAATATAATAATATAAAAAAATACATAGCTTAAAAATCTATCATGTATCATCTTAGTCAACAACTACATGCTTTAATTTTTTGACATGTAGCATTTAAAATAGTTAATTTTTTACCACATGTCATCTGACGTGGCAATTTTTTGTCACATGTGATTTGATGTGGCATATGTACAAAAACTAAATAATAAAATAAAATTTTAAAAAAATTAATCAACATAAAACAAAATAAAAAATGAAAATGAAAAGAAAAATTAAGATAAGAAATAGAAGAACTAATTTATGGTACTGAGAAACTTATTCTCTTGCGATAACCATGTTTTTTTTTCTGGAAGAACTTCTTCCATAGAATATGACTGCGTTTGAAGTGCGAAGTCTCAAAAAATTCACAGATGAACAAAATCGAAGATGAATGCAATAGCGAAGTGCAGACGGCCAGAAAGTTCAAAGATGAACAAAATCAGACGTGAATTGCGAAGTGCGAACAAGATTGACATAGTGACGAGAAGCGACCTCAAATTAAGAGTCTCAATCGAGCACAAGCCAGTGAGATTGAGATTTGATTTCTGTAGATTGAGATTAGGTTTCAATCTTTGCAGTTTGAGATGTTTATTGTGTAATGTTTATTGGGGTGAGGGCTTCAAGGAGAGGGGCTCCGATGTCACAAGCTAAAGCTCTATCATACGCAGTGATTTGGTTGCTAATAGGGTTGATGAATTCATTTTGATGCTAATAAGATTCCATTTTCCTTTTTATTTGGGTTTTTCTTCTCAGTCATCCAAGTCAAAAAGTATGTTTCATAGTATGATTCAAATAATTATAATTGATTTCTTTCTATTTTAAATATGAAAATAATGTATTAATTGATACATTTTAGGATTTGTGATATAATTGATAAATATGCATGGATGGAAAGTTATTATGTGATTGTAGTATAATGATTACATATCTAATTATGTCTATTATATTATTTCCAATAATGAAAATCAAATTTGTATTCCATATACTTTCTTACTAATTTGGTTTGTTCAATAATTTTCTTCTTATACTGTCTAGATTCATATTTTTAATTTCCCTAGCAAAATCAATCAATTCAATAACAATTGACTAAATATTAATCATTATTATTATATTTTAAAACGTGATTACATTATCTCTCAAATTCTGGACATAATGTCAATTCTTTGATATATGTGCTGCCAAGTTACACTTGAATATTCCTGCTCCTCACACACACACACTTTAGCATATAATTTTATACAAATGCAACAAAAAATAAAAAGTGCATATTGACATATGACATACATGAAAATACATGTTATCTAAAGTGGTTTCATTAAAAAAAAAATAAGTCCATAATATACAAAATTATCGAAGTATGAAACTTTTAATACTTCTAATTTAAAATATTTTATTTCAAATATTTAATTTAATTATAATTATTTAAATTTATAATTATATTTATTTTTATTATTTAATTTTTAATTCACCCATGTATTGTACGAATACAAAATCTTAATTAATTGTAATAAGAGTAATTTTCTTTTCAAAGAGTGCAGAAAAATAAAAAATGCTCATGCCTGTAAATCCACTAATAATATAGCAGAGATTTATGCGTTACTTCTTTTTCTTTTCTTTTTGGTGAGGGCTGCGTGTCCCACTTATTTAAAATATATACGCGTATCGTTTGGCTTAATATATACGCGTATTTTATTAGGGAACAAAGGGATTTGAGTCTAGCAAACTGATCCACTCATGAATTCGATCTCAACAAATATATTTTTATTTTCATAGGTTTTATGAATGCCAATGATTCAGTTTGATTTGAAAAACTCGAGAATGTGCTCTACTTGATTTGGTTCAATTCTTGGCTCAAAACTATGAATCAAAACAACAAAACAAACACTTCCAACATGGAAACACAGAAAGAATCACTGAACCAATCAATAAACATTGAAAAAAAATTCATTACTCTTTAAAAAAAAAAGAAACTTTGCATTGACTATGTAATCCTGTGTGAAACAAGAGAGAAGAATCGCTTATACAACTAACGACTCATCAAGGAATAAAAAATATTGTTCCATCAAACAGAATAAAGAATGATATCAATGCTCCCGCCATCTGTAGCCGCTTTGCCGCCGCCGCCGCCGACGGTGGCTCCGCCGTGAGGGTGGTAGCCGTTGTTGTCTGAGAGCGACGGAGGGTGGTAGTACTTGCGCCCAGTTTGGGGGCAGTTGGAGTGAAATCTTGCGGCAATCCTAGCCCCTTGGTCAAGCATCTCCACAATCACAAACTTCCCCATGCAGCTGGCCTCTGTTGTCTCTTTTGTTGTTATAATAATAATATATCTCTAAGAACTCAAAAACCAAACACCCTCTTCTCTTTTCTTCTCCTTTCTCTCAGATTTTCTTGGAGGAAAGTAAGAGAAAAGAAAATAGAGGAGAAAAGGAGAAGAGTGTGCTATTAGAAGATGAAAGACATGAAACAATTAGAGAGAAAGAGAGGTTGTTGGAATTGTCTGAGAGAAAAACAGAGCGGCGGTGATGTATATATAGCTGGCCCTTGTGATTTTCCCCACCCTCTCTGCCTCTTTCTTAGGTCTTTCCCCTTTTTCTTCACTTTTCTTTTTTTAATATTATAAATTATTATATATATTAGTTATTAGTTGTTGTCGACTTGTTGGAACCGCGTTATGCATCTGTGCCTTCCTGTTTCGCTATAATTGTCTTTTCTTAATTTTTCATTTCTTTCAAACATTTTTTTCCGTGTCGGTTTTGCATATGTTCACACCAGATAATTAAATTAGAGTTTGTAGTTATATGATGTACGGAATAATATTAAAAGTAATAAAATATAAAATAAAATAAAAAATTTAATTTAATTTTAAAAATATTTTTTAATAATAATAGATTAAATTATAAATTTATTATGTAAAAAATGTTTTTAAATCATTTTTTAAAATAAATATATTTATTATGAATAAGATAATGTTTTAAGCATAATAAACTTATTTTTTATATTTATTTATTTTCAATAATGATATTTATTTTTATATATTTATTTATTTTTATTTAAAATTAAATTTAAAAAAATTGTGCATAATAAATTTATCTTTTATTTAGAATTTAATCTATCATTATTGAAAATTATTTTAATAAAATTAAATTTTATTTCATTATATTTGTATTATTTCATAATTTTTTACTTTTAATATTATCTCGTGCAGATCGCATATGTGCAAATTCTAGTTTATATTAGTTTTATCATGTTGAGATGTAAAAAGAAAAATTTGTATAAAATAGAACCATGTGTTTACTTTAAGAAATTGATGCTATCATAGTTGTTTTCGCATATATAAATTAATATATTTATTTATTTTTAATAATTAGGATATATGGATTTAATTAAACACTTTAATTTAAAAATAATTGTATTATAACAATTATTTAACATTGAAATTTCAATTGTTTTATCATATTTTTTCTTTATTTTTGAGCATAAGAATATTGAACCATCACATAATATCAACCACAATCATTGTATGACAATAAAGGAAAAATAAAAAGGAGCAATTTTTTTGGTAATAACTCAAAAGCAATAATTTTTTTATTTATGGTAATAACTCATGTCAATTAATTTCTTTTAATTAATGTACTTTTCTTTTTTATCTCACGCTCTTAATAAAGATTGCATATTAAATGATATATACTTAGTTAATGGTTGGAAATTTTTAAATAATTGTAGATGATATTATATATGTAATTAAAGGTAAAATAATTTAAAACAATTTATAAATTATGAAGTCATGAAAATTTGGTAATCTGTTAATTTATGTGTTAATTTAATAATTTATATATATTCCACTAATAGTCAAACATAAGGTGCTAATTTAGGTGCCACTAATTTTGAACTAATTAATATATCTGAAGATCTATATTAAAATATTCATAAAATATTGTGATTATTTTGTTTCACAAAATTCATGTCATTAAAAGTCTTTAACTTCGGGTGTTGTAATAATTAGAGTGAAGATATCATTGCAAATATTTTAAAGGATTTAATGATTGAAACAAAGTTTGAAAAGGTAAGAAATTTTATTAACCAATTGAGAGAAAATGATTACAGTGGATTTAAATTCATACAAGCGTTGACATACAATCATAAACACCTAATCAATTACATTTAATAATAATGGATAATTTCACTCATTCCTAATTTGTTGTTTATGTTATATGATATTTATAGCATAGATGACATCAGATTTCTATCAAATCAAATTAAGGGATACTATAATCAAGATATAAATAATATAATCAATATCATATAGTCAATTATATGAAACCAATTACATATTAATCACAAATTTGAAATTTGAAATAAAATACAAAATAAATACAAAAACTTACCTATTACATATGTTTGAGTAATAATGTGAGGAATGCCCTAATTCTTCAACTGCTCATACTCACGCTCACAGTCCCACAGTAGTAGCTGTTAGCTCCAGCAGCCCATTCATTCATTGAATCATTGCATCCTCTCCTTTGTTGCAATCCCCAACCACTGCATCTTCTCTATAGTCGCAAGCCCATTGTTGTTGCACAAACAATGTGGTAGCCACTTCACTACCAACAATGCCACCGTAATGTGAGATCGAAGTAGAGTGGTTCTCGCAATCTAAGAGCATATCTGTCAGGTCATATAGGTACTTGAAGATGGCTCAGTCTGCGAGAGCTGGTACTAGCAATAGGAGTCCCATCAAGGAGGCTACTTACCCATGCACCTCATCGAATAACCCACCTACAGTCGTTTTGTTTGAGCACTTGCGAGTTTCATTTTTCACAAGCACTTCATTGGTTTGGTTTTTTTGAGAGAGATAAAACGGGTTTTAAAAAGAAGGAAATGGACTTTAGAGGAGATGAAGAATAATTTATTTGGTAGAAGCTCAAATTCGTTGATGGTATGAAAAATTTTATCAAATGGAAACCCCTGTAAAGTGCTTGCTAAGAGGAACGTTGTCAACACATGACATTGTCAACACCTTATTATCAATAACTTGTGTATAAATTCCAAATTTTTATTTATTTTCTAGTCTTTAATTTTTTTTTCAGTGTGACATGATTTTTTCAGTTGATAATCAGTTGATAATCAATTATAAAAAAGCCTAGAAAACAGTACGTACTGTGGTTTAGTATATCATCCTTGATAATCAGTTGTACCATTGCAAATTTTCTTCTCCCCTCTTTAAGTGCCTCAGTCCTAAAGAAATGGAATACGTCTTGGCTGAAATCCATGAAAGGAGCTTTGGCCATCACCTCCACTGAAAGTCCCTAGCACGGATAGTGCTAAGGGCTAGATACTATTGGCCTAGTTTGGAAACTGATAGCATGGAACATATCCAGAAATGTGATCAATGTCAACAGTTCTCAAATATCTACATTGCCCCACCTAAAGAACTATCTACGATGTTCGTCCCTTGACCTTTTTACTAATGGAGGATGGATATCTTAGGTCCTTTTCCCCAAGCACTAGGGCAGATTAATTACTTAGTGGTAACTATTAATTATTTCACTAAGTGGGTTGAGACTGAACTAATATCCACCATCACCTCAGCCAGGATCTAGAAATTTACTAATAAGAATATTATTAGTAGGTTTGATATCCTAGAGTCTATCATCACGGATAACAGAACCCAATTCACCGATCAAAAGTTCAAAGATCTCTTAACTAGTCTTAAGATCGAACAACATTTCACCTTAGTGGAACACTCAAAAACCCACGGGCAAACAAAAGCCGCCAACCAGGTCATACTTCGAGGAATCCAAAAAAGGCTCGATGACGCTAAGGGAAATTGGGTGGAGCAGCTCGATCATATCTTATAGACATATCGGACCACACCCCATTCCTCCACAGGAAAGACTCCTTTTAAATTGACCTATGACTGCGAGGTTATGATCTCAATGGAAATAGGAGAACCGTGCTAGAGGAGATAGAACTTTTCAAATGAGGCCAACCCGGACCTCATCCGTCACGACTTAGACTTGTTGGAAGAACAATGCTGCATTGCTCATGTCTGTGAAGCCACCCTTAAACAGAGGATTGCAGCACAATATAATTCTAAAGTGATATCACGGAGATTTATTCCTGGCGACCTCGTACTTCGTGAGGTAAATATCGGAGGTAAAGATACGAAAGATGAAAAATTAGTTCTTAATTAGGAATGACCATATAAGATCGTGTCCAAAACAAACACAAGAGCTTATGCACTAGAAACCCTCTCTGACAAAACTATCAAGGATTTCTAGAATGCTAATAAACTAAGAAAATATTATAGTTAGATGCCTTTAATTATTATCATGTAAGTGATGAGTTCCGACATGAATAAACCAATCATTATTTTTTTCAACACTTGGTTATTTTATTCATCTATAATTATTGCAGCCCACAAGTTATTCATACCTTGGAGTGGTCTAAGGAATACAAGGTCCAATTAGGATAACATACTCCGATGCGTGAATGAAGGTCAAAAGGGGGAGTCCATTTGACCTATTTATGAGTTCAAGAAGCGAATTCAAGGGTTTTAGTCTGTATCCTAATGAGGCTTACCTTAACAAATAAGCCTAAAAAAGGTTTAAAGAGGTTTAAAGTAGCTGACCATTGCTTAGGATAAGGCAATAACATTTACCGTGGATGCCACTCCAAGAGGTTTCTATGTCAAAATCATAATTCATAGTTTCAAATTTAAAAATTTGATTAAGTGTCAACAAAAATGGAGAAACAAGGTTGATAAATAAACAGAGCGAAACCCAGAAAAGAACCATCGAGATAGAGCATTAGACTCATCTTGGTTGTAAAAAATATGAGTGTTCGCTAAGCGTAAAAGAGAAATACCAAGATCGAGTATTAGACTCATCTAAGTCAAATAAAAGCAAGAATATGCGCTAAGTGTAAATAAAGCCGCCAAGATCGAGTGTTGGACTCATCTCGGTTACAAAAAAGAAGACAATAGGAATATGCACAAAAATAATCTAAGTGTTTAAATGAAAAATGCCCGAGAATTGAGACTTGTCCAAATACATATGAAATTAGTAGCCCCACACACGGGGCAAATAAAACTAAAGAAATAGAAGTTATCAAGCATCCAGGTTGGGCTCGTCTTAGTTAATTAGCTCCACCTCGGCTTCCTCCACTTGGTCGCCCTCCGAGCTCTCCTTAGTTTCCTCTTCGCCACCACCTGCAGCCGAGACCTGATTCACCAGTGATATTTGAAATGGCATCCACAATAAAGCCATCCCAGATAACTTTTTGTGAACCGATTCCTTCAACTACGAGATCTGGGTTCAATAGGCATAGCTGAGTAAGAGCATTAGAAAAAGATTCATCAACCGAGGTTGCCCATTCTTCTTCGTGGTACAAAACATCATACTTGAGCTGGGCCTCAGATTGCTTGAGAATCTCATTCTCAGCCCAGAGAGCGGAAAGATGGGACTCAGCTGAAGAGATTTGCTAATTGAGAAGATTTTCTTGAGTAACCCATTTTGCAAGCTGGACCTAGAGCCCAGCAACCTCAACCTTGCGCAGCCTGAGCTCCTCACCCACTTAAGCCAGCTATCCATCTTTTTTAGCAATAGCCAGCTTAAGTCCCTGCTTCTCACCCCGAAGGGCATCCAATTCTTTTTCTAGCTCCCAAGTTTGACGAATAGACTCAAGAGTGAATTCCAGAAAGCGGAGGACCGAGGCATTGTGTAGAGCCCTCACTTGAGCATTATGAATAATCTCTATCAAGTCATATTCAATAAGGACATTTTGGTTTGCCGGGGTTAGCAAAGTGTTGTCAATAATCCTGCCAGGATTGACTCCTTTACCCCAAATTGACTGCTCAACGAATTGAAGTGGGGCGCCTTTCGAGATCTCAGATTCCCGACTAGAGGTTAAGTCCACCGGCGCAACTTCAACCACTGGCTTCTTGCCTCATGGCTCCCGTCTTCCCTTCCCCTTCCTCTTTTGGGTCCAAAGTGGTTGAACAAGATAGCTAAGATCATCATCTTGAGGTTGGGCTTGAGCTGGAGGGACCGGGATGGAAGGTCGGGATCCAGACCCTGAAGCTTAAGCCTTCGCTGGTCCAACCGCATAAAGAGAGCCTCGAGCCCGCCTAAAGGAGCCATGTTTTCTGCAAACAAGAAACAAGAATGTTACAATACTTAGAAGTAAATTTGAAAATACAAGTTTACTAAATATACGCATGACGAGATATATAAGAATGATTTTATAAATTCGGAGGGCTCATCTAGGACATATTTATAATAGATGGCCCCACTTTTATCAGCTCACTCAACCAAAATGTTAAGGATGTCAACCTCGTCTTCAGAAAGGGTGGACATCAGAGTCTCAATCTCTTCCATACTTAGGTTCCAGACCGCCTGTGTCCAATACAAAAATAACCTGGGTTTGCCCTCCGGGCTAACAAAAAGAAGTGTTATCCTTGGAGTTCTATCCACCTTGAAGAAATCTTTTTTAAAATTCTTAATGGATTCTTGATATGACTTGAACACTTTATAACCTGCTTGCGCACGTAAAGTGACCCATCCTTTTTGAAAGCTATTTTTGGAGGACGAAAACCTGGTGTAGAGGAAGAAAAATGACTTCAAAGATTACGACCATCCAAAGGTTTTGTAGATAAGCTCAAAAGATCGAATGAAACCCCAAGCATTTGGGTTTAGTTGGGTTGGAACCACACGCAAATGATTGAGGACTCCAATCTCAAACTCTGAGAATGGAAGTCAGACACCAATGCTAGTGAATAGAGTTTCGTACATATACATGAAATGCTCACCCTCCGTTCTTGTTGAACAAACCTTCTCTTGGTCAGTCAGAGCTCGAACATCATACTCTTTGTCTCTTAGCTTATCCTCTGTTAAGTGTAAATACTCTTGTTTGGCACGAGCATCCTCCAAGATTTCCACGCTGGAAGGAGTGCCTAATACTTCTCGGTCTACTCACTAGCAAAGACTGAAATTTTTAGGGAAGGCGAACTCTTTAGGCTCCGATGTAGACGCTCTCCGACGTCCCATTTATGAACAACTAGTTTCACTTATAGAGCCCACACTCTTGTCAGAATCAGAAGATGTTTCATCTAGATTCTCTAACTCTATCATGAGCATAGAGAGGGGACATGTTGGTCTTTGCCTTATAAGTTCTCTTGCATGATCTACCATCCATAATGCCTTCAGGATATCCATCCCGGTTATCAGTCGTAAACCCTCAATAGAACCACCATCATGAAGTGAACATCTCTTTCGTGCGGTGGAGTACTAAGAATTTCTAAGGAAATACTCTTTGCATCACAATTCTGTGGCGTTAGAGCCCTCTCCATGGTGCTTTCAAAAGGAAAAAAAGAATGAAAAAAGAGAATATCTTGAAAATAAGTGACAAGAAGGTCTGAAAAGAGGTGGAAACCACTAATAACCACCTTCTGAACTTGCCAGAAATCGCCTGTGCTTGCCAGAGAAGAGGACAAAAATGGCAAAAGAAAGAAAAAAGTGAAGGGTTTTCCCCTCACTCCTATTTATAGGCTCGAATAAACCTATCCCAATTGTTTCCACTAGGGGGTAAGATTAGAAGTTCACTTAGGATTTGAAATAGTAATCATGGCAGTACGAAACCCAAATGGTAGCTTCTAATATCTTTTAGATACGTGGTGAATTATACTTGGAAAAGTAGTCAAGAGGACAACACTCAGAGTTGAAATGACGTATGATGTTGCAAGAAGATATTCAAACTAGATCACAAACTTATGTCGTGATATAATGATATGTTTAAAATACAGATCTAGGTTCGAGATCAAATTACTTTCAGAGTTAAATAGTCCTTACAAACAAAATATGTATGGGGACAACCCATCATGAATCCCATAAGATGGTATATTGACTATGTAGCATTCACTTTTTAGCATGTTAGGCTAGTTTATGGTTACAAAGGTAGCATAGCACTTATTTAACATGTCTACTAATTTTTGTGGTAAGCTGAGTTAGTTTAGGTACTTTGTTGCAACATAGAGTGTGAAAAGTAACTTAAAATGACCCAGATAGTAGCATAAATGACTAATTTAAGGGAAATGAATCTAGCGAATTTGTTTCTAAGTTGCAAATAGGCGTAAGCGGATGTAGTTAAATTTTGAGAATAATCAAAGTTAGTTTGATATTTTTAGACATACTGGTTGTGCATTTAATGCTCGATTGACTATCAGCATATATGAAAAAATATGATAGTGGTGAAATAACATTTTTAATGAATCTTAATATTTATTTTAAAGTTGTTTGAAGTTAGAAAACTTGATTTAGTTAAATTTAAGTGTTCTTAATAGATTAGGAAGTATTAATATTATATTTAAGTGAAACAAATCATGAAACAACAACCCCTATATTTGACTTAAGTTTCCTTATATTTCACTCCATTCCTATCTCACTTCACTCTTTTCTCATTCTCGAAATAGCAAGGTCAACAATAGAGAGCAAGAAAAGCCAAGAAGAAAAGGCTAAGGAGGAGGTGGAAAGGAGGAAGAAAGGGAATGACAACGCCAATATTCAACAGCCACCATCACCAAGAACTTGAGGTAAGGGTTCTAACCTTGAAATTCATTCTTTTTCCTCCATCTTTTCTATACTTGGAGTTAGGTCATTAAATAGGGAAAATGAGTTCTAAAGAGTAAAAATATGTTTTCTTTGCTTGATTCTTGTTTTCAATGTTTGAAATTAGTTATTTCAGCTACTTGAAATCAAGATGATTGAGTTTGTTCCTAGACAAATTTAGAAAGTTGCTTAAGTTGGAACTTAGGTCAATAGAAAGTGAGTATGTGATTTTGATCATTAACTCAAGTTTAAGTGAATCAATAAGTTGTAAAAGTGTTACAACATTTTTAGAGAGTGTTGGTGTTATTAGAAATCACCTAGGACCAGTTTTTGGTAGCTTGATAGCTGCTATGTTCCAATGGAACAATAGCAGCAATTCTGCAGAAAATGCCTCGCGCTGTGGCATGACTGAGAATCATGCCGAGGCGTGGAAGAGGCCGAGAGCTAGGCACTGCAGCGTGACCGAGTTGCACTGAGGCGTGAGTTCCAGGAACTTCCAAAATTGTTATTCTTGATGTTTTGAGGTTCCCTGCTAGTTGAGATAATTTATATATGCTTTCTTAAGTGTAATAAGACATCTTTAGAGATATTTCACAAAGGGAATAACCACCTAGCATATAAGAGCAAGTTTGAGCTTTAAGTTATTCAATAGTTATAGATTACTTGAAATAGGTGTATAGGACCTTAAACACACTTGTGTGGCTTAGAATACCACTTGAGTTGTGATTGGAAGGTAAACTAGATATAAGTTTGGTAAGAAAGTTAGACTTATCATATAGGCATAACCTACTCTCTTTAGCCAAAGTTGAACTAGTTATGCAAGTTTTTAGAGAATTAGTCTATTACCTTATTAAGTTAGGCAAAAATGGAGTATTAGCAAAAAGTTGATTCTTTTAGTTATTAAAATTGAATCATAGTACATTTTTTCCTAATTAGGAGAGTGAATTAAACCCCTTAACCTTGCAAAGTAGTGAGTAAAGCTCTTTGCCAATGAGGTAATTGTGAGAGGTAAATGTCTGTACAACACTTTACCTAAGATAAAGCAGTGAGCTAAGCTATTTTTTAAGTGACATGAGGAATATGATGAACCTTATGTAAGTGTAGTAAAGTGAGGTAAACTTACTAACACGAGTCTTAGGATGAGTTAAGTCCTAAGTTAGGCATTGAAGTGAGTTAAGCAATTTACTAAGTTTAGTTGATGTTATACAGTTGTATGAGCGATTGTATAATGTTGTTATCTATTATGTTTGTATGCAATTTATATTAGTGAATGCCATGAGATACATGAATATTACTGAGAATTTTTATGTTCTCACCCATTTCTATGTTTTCATGGTAAAAGTAGGTATAGACCCTAGTAAGGAGATAAATCAGCTGAAGAATGAGCAATAAGAATAGATAGCTTTTTAGTTTTTGTTGTATGAATAACTCATGTATATTGTACTTTAAGTTGTACTTTAGTGGTAGTTTTGTTGTTGTATATATGACATTATGCCCTTTGAAGTTTGCTGTATATATTTATGACATACTTTATCATGGCTCTCCATATTTAATAGTTTAATTATATGTGATTAGTATGATAGTAAGAATAAAAGTAATAAGTTTAATGCTTTATGTCTTTGTATATGAGTTATATGGAGATAATTATATTAGGCTGTTACAGACTATAAGGCAGAGTGATCTATTTTGGATCCCAACCTAATTCACTAACACTAAGGGCATTCTAGTTTATATCACAGACTTTGGCCATTTGTTAAAAACATCGCGAGATCTAGCATCTATATCATGACTTAGATCCTTTTGTCCTACGCATGCTATTTGCTCTTAACGAATTCATATATCTTGGCACTCAAGTGTCACATCTAAGTGTCAAAGTACGGGTAACTAATCTGGATCGGGTTTCGGATTAGCAGTTCAAGAGCAACCCAACCCACTATAATTGGATCCAAGATATTTATGCATGTTATTAGATAAGCAAATCTACCTATTTATGAGAAGTAAATCTCTAATAAAATCCCTCATAAATAGACGAATCAGTTATAAGAGATAACAATTGGATTCTTATCCTAATTAACAATATTTTATGCAGAGTTAACTATGATTCTTTTCAATCAAAGACTCTTTTTTATAAATAACACACAAGGTAGCAAAGTTAGACATCTAATTCAAAACACTACTCACCTTGTGCACGGTCTAACTTGAGCGTCGAAGTGCCTTTTGCAGGTACCCATCCATCGCACCACCATCACAATCATCGTGCATCGGAGGAAACCATCTATATCAACCTTATTCTAGTGATTATCTGAAACTCATTCAATTACACTAGTATTACTACCACTTCCTTGGAAACCACTTTATTGATCGCATTGGTTGAAGCTCACTTCTGCATCTGAGTTTGAGATTAAACAATTACTGCACCTTGAATCCATGAAGTCACCATTATTATCCTTTTTCCTTAAATAATGCAAAAAACATTATCGTGGTCAATGGTGAGAAAAAAAGGACTAGAAAAGAAGCTTTGAATGCTCTGAAGTTTGGGAATTAATGTTCATCAATGGAGTATGAAGTTCTAAACTGGTAGGTGCAAGAATTGTTCAACAAACTATATTATACAATTTTGAAGCTTAAATGATCCTCATCAAAATCATAGTCGCCAGTGACCAGAGAGAAAATTGTCACAAACCAGAAGCAAAAGCTTTTAAATCAATTTCATTACCGACTAAAGTGGATGAAACAGTTTGAAATTTCAGATCTAATGTGTTTGGTTAGCTTTTACCCTACTCCACCTTGGTTAACTTTTACCCTTAAATTAAGGAGAATTTTTAATCCACAAAACCTTAGAATATGTTTGATACAAATTTTATCACCATAAACAAAATTTTTTAGACACTATAAATTTATTTATAAGGGATAGCTTAAGTGCTAAGTGAGTTTGATATTAGTAATTGAGGGGCTTCTTACAATATTTAAGGTTCGAGATCGAACAATACATTTATAAAAAGAGATAACTTCAATACTTTATCCTATGAGTAGTCTTACATAAACGAGTGTAAAATTCATAAGATAAACAAAATTGTTAAGTTTATAATTTATCAAGTTATTTTGTAATTAATTAATCCATTGTGTGAGTAGGTGGATATGCTACAAACTATGGAAGGATTAAATCTCTTCATTTTGAAGAGAATCATAAATCGCCATGAAGACAAATTATGAACATCATCCATAATATTTCTTTTATATTTTTATTCCTTTTATACGTTTAAATATATAAGTTAAGTCATAAAAACAATTACAAATGTACTAATATAGAAATAAAAATAATCATATAAGGTTTACATGTTTTTAAACACAAAATCATAATATCACTACTAAGGTTTGTTCATATTGCCACTTTAAAAATATTTAAATACTCAGGGACTGCTCTGCAATATATAAAAATAGAAGGTGCTCGTTGTAACCTTTTATTTATTTGTCGTTGTCATTTAATATTTTCACCGTCTTGTGCCGCGTTCTAAACATGCTTTGGGTGTTCGCAGCGTGATGAGTGGAAGCACGGTTTCATTTTCATCGAGTGACTATAATATTAAATAGTTCATTAAACTACCAATTTACTCTTATGTTTTCCATGGAGCAACGAGGTTGCACTCAACCTTTCGTAACCTCCGTTATTCAAAATTGATTTCCTCGTGCCCTCTGATCTGATATGATGGGTCCTTCTACGTCATTTAGAACTTTCCAAAATTTGCGTTATTTCCCTTTTTTATTTTTTTCTTTTCTCGCAAAATTATAGAAATATCTTTTTTCTTTAATCTGAATGATTATATAAGATCTTTATAAATATTATTCGTAATCTTTACTATTTGTGCAGTACTGTTAACCCGTGACTCAAAGCTCTTTCTTTTTTTTCCCCCTAGTTTCATGTGACGGTTCACAAAATCTTCAAAACATATCAAGTACAAGTAATTATTTCAGAAAATGGTTGGTGTCTAGATATTGTGTGTTTGGATTAGATGTAAAAATTTTAATTATTTTAATAATTAATTAAATAATTAAATATAATAAAATTAATTTATATTTAGATATATTAATTAAAAAAAAAAATAATTTATTTTATTTAAATAATATAAAAAATTTTTATATATTAAATTATTAAAAAATAAAATAATTAAAAATTTATTTAATTAAAGATAAAATAATATTTATATATTAAATTTTTAAAATAATTTATAATTTAAAATTATAAATTTAAGTTTATAAAAATATTATTATAATATATTAAAATTCGTATAAAAATAAAATATAAATTATTAAACATGCAATAAATAATAAAAGAATTTAAAAAAAAATATTATTGACATCATGATTTAACCTGTGTCAAGCTCCAAATATGTATTCACATTTTAAATGTTTAAACACAATATTTATGAATAACATAAAAACATGATATGACGATATGTAAGTAATATTTCTTTTATTCAATGAAGGGTAAGATATTCATTGTTTAAATCCTTATGAGTTGGCTTAGTAGTCAATTAACATGTGATATGTGAATAGACGGATTGGTGGAAGTTTAAATCTTAATTATATTAATTTTTTATGATCATATCACAATAAATATTCTTAAAAGAGATGAATTAATGAAAACACACAATGTTAATACACTAAAGAGAAATATATCCTAATACACTAACAGATATATATATATATATATATATGGGGAGATGAATTAATAAACATACAATCGTAATACACTAACAGAGAAATATATGTGTGTACAATCGTAATACACTAACAGATAAATATATATATGTGTATGTAGAGATGAATTAATGAAAACACACAATCCTAATACACTAACAGAGAAATATGTGTGTGTGTGTGAGACTACGTAATTTAGATGTTTAAGCATGAGGCTTTTATTGTTTTATAAATTATCAATTTTACCCACTTATTAATTTCCTTTAATTTTTATAAACCTTATCAATTTTATCGTATGATTAATTTACAAGCAAATGCAAATATTTTTTAATGTATAATGCAGAAATATTATTTGTTATCAATCGATAATACATTGCTTTCAATATTGTTATCAAATAATCATATAATATTTATTTTTAACATATTAAAACTCATAAACTTCATGATATAATAAATTGTAATATAAACATAATTATTTATTAATTGTATTTTTTGGTCTTTAATCAAATATCCTCCTAGGCATTATTATAAAACTAACTCTAAACACTGTCATAACTAAGAGATCCTCTTAAATTACCTTACTCAAGGTTTGAATTTTATTTCTCTCACTGAGAACTCGGCTCACTTACAATACACACAATTCTTGTTAGTATAGTTGTGTATATAAAATTAAAAAGGATTTGTCTTGAAATTCAGTATATTATATTGGATCAACGTGTGTTGATTTGAAAGAAAACAAAATTAAATTTTTTAAGTATGTAATTTTAGATTTGATTATAAAAATATATATATATATATATAAATAATATTATTAAAAAGAATTCTTATTTAAATACTTGATCTATTTTTAAAAAATTAATTTATCATTTATAAAGTAAAGAGATATTTAAAAAAAAAAATAAAAATAAAAATAAAAACCACATATTCAAATCTTAAATACATAAATCAATGAGAGTTGCTCATGTGATTGAATTTCCAATCATGACAAATGTATAACATATATACTCGAATTTAAGAATTCTCTAGTAACAGGTAATATGTAATCTGATCATAAATTATTGCCAAAATTAATGGTATGCTTTAACTCTGAAATGGAGAAAGTCGTCTTTTCTGTAACCAAAAATCTTAAATACATAAGCATCTTATACTAAAAAACTCTAGGCATCTACACTATATGCTAAATACCTCCTTGTAATTAACATTTTCTTGGATGATATTTATAGGGGAAGGCTCTAAATTTATTGTTATGTACTACTAATTTTGCAAATATTTTAGTTATCATGGTTTTTTTGTGTGTGCAAAATTAGTTATAAACCTATAATTTTGACAAAGTTTTTTCTGTATTTTATTAATCAATTGCTTTCATGCTAATGTACGAGATCACGTTTGATACGTAAAAATTGTGATTTTGGTTTTTGCTTCTATTCAACAAAAAAAAAATTTAAATTACTCCTTACTGTGAAATGTAAGAAAAATGCTTTAAAAATGACCCTTCTTTAATAGATAAAAAAATAAAAAAAAAAACCCGACAATTTGTGACGACTAGACATTTTATAAAAGAAAAATTTTAACATTAAAAAAATGTACAGCCATCACCAGAACATAATCAAATATAATGTAAATATAAGTAATATAAATTTTTTAATTTTATTTTTAATATTTTACATTAAATAACTTATATATACTTTTTTTTTTTTATATTTTATTTAATATTATTCATTTTTTATTTTTATATATATTTTTATCACTTATGAGAAATTTTATTTAATTAGAATATTTTAAAAAATATAAAAATATTTATATTCTAATTTTTAAAAAGATATAAGATAATTATTTTTAAAAAATAATATAATTACATCTTTGATAAATTATTCAACAGCTTAAAAAAATAAAAAAGGTCTTTATTCTTAAATGAAGCGTGTACTTTTATCTCATCGAAGAAACAAAATCAAGAAAATTGTCTTCATACCTCAACTACCCTTCGAGTTGAAATGGTCATAAAGGAATAGTCGCAATATTCACCATGTTGGAACGGTCTCCCATATTCCCAGTCACAGTCAGTCCGAGTTTGGTGGAATTATTTCAATAAGTTGGACTTAGCATATAATAAAACAATAATGATATTATTACATTAAATAATATATATTATGATTTATAACAGCCATTTAATATTATTTATTATATATGACTTATGTACTTTTATTTCATCGAAGAAACAAAATCAAGAAAATAGACTTCAACCTCAACTATCTTTTGAAATGGTCAAAAAAATATGAATAATTTGGAACGGTCTCCCATTTTCAAAAATATAAAACAAATATTTTACATATAATAAAAAGGGTGTAATGAGTTAATGGGATTGTATTCACTTGATAAACATCTAACCACAGCCAGAGTTGGTAAAAAGACTAAAAGTCAAAGTGAACAATGATCTTATGTGAATCCTTTATGTATTGTTAAGGAATTTTTTATATATTGATAAGGGTTTGAATTATGAAGTCATCATTAATTTTAGAAAGAATTTTATTTAATCATCATTTTGATTTGAAATTACGTGAGTAATTATAAAGTGCCAAACAAAAAATCTAACTACTTTTTTTTTTACTAGTAAGATAAATTATCACATTAATAAAAGTAAACGATACTTACAAATTGATCAATAAAAAACATCAAATCTAATGAAAGAAAAAACAAATACAACTTACATTCTTAACTAAAATTTAAAATAAGTTATGTTTTCTACCTAAAGACTATCAATGACAAAGTAATGATGGACCCTAAGATATTGAATAGAGATGAAGATTATTTATCTTTATTTTTTATCTCATTTTTTATCTTTTACATTTAAATTTTATCAAGTATAAAATAAATTAAAATAAAAAAAAAAGAATAAGATATATAATTAAATTTAAAATATTTGACAAAATTTAAGTAAAAAATATGAAATAAAGACAAATGATTCTCATCTTATTGGATAGTGGGGACAAAGTAAAAAATAATACATACATAAATACTTTTAAAATGTTTATATTTATACATAAAATTAATAATAAATATATATATATATATAATAAAAGATAAATTTACAATTGTTCTTCTCAATATAGTTTCATATTTTAAGAGCAATGGGTTTTTTTTTCACTATTAATATTATTAAATATTTCAACACCAAAAAATATTATTAAATATTTCTTTCTAAATATATAACCATTCAATCATTTAATAATTTAACTTTGATACGAGTAAAAATTAAAATTTAAAAATAAAAATAATATTTTTGTAAGCTCTTAAATACCAAATTAGCCATTTATTTTAAATAACAACAATGGAAAACATGTAAAATAATAGGAGCACAAATGATAAAAGCTATATATATAAGAAGAAATTTTTTTCTATCTCAACAAGGACATATGTCGCCATAGGCTAACACTTGTGTCTGTCCCAGTGACTAAGTATCTTTTTCAACTAAATCTCACACAAATAATTGTGACACCTCCTATCATATGTAATCCACCTTAAGCTTATCAAGATGTACCAAATATAATAGAGTTCATCACTAGCATCCTTTTTAGCATCTCATTTACTTGTTACTTAAGTTCTTTGCTTATATTAATCATATTGTATTTCAAATTTATTTGTTGTATGGTGCTGGTCCACTTATCCTTTATTAAATCAACATTCATTTATCTTATGATTATTATTAAATCAACATTCATTTATCTTATGATTATTAGTTCTTCAGCTCTCATGATAAGTTAGGCTGAAATCTCTTAGGAAGCATGTAATTGAAAACATTCACTTTGGGATATAAGAACTATCTTAGAGCGATTCTTTAAGGTTAAAACTCGATTTATAACCTGCTTACTTGCTACACAGCCTTATAACCTAATAAATTACATTCACAACTTTGAACAAGGAAATGTATAAGTTCCTTGCAAATAAAATTCTAGTAGGACTATTTGCTTAAGAGAATTCTTCCACATCAATATGTAACTTAGTAAAGCTTTAGTTCCGATATAATATCCATAGTTGTTATCTGATAGGGCACCTTAACTAATATGATATCTGCTCAATCTCTGGAATATCATGGAATACATAAACGGAGTGAGAATTCTAGGAACTCCTAGTAATTCTAAATAAACAAAACCAGTGTCATCATGATAGATCCAGTTGTCTCAAACTTAAAACCAGTTAACAGATATAAGTTGAAAACATATAATTACTTATCACGAGGCAGAGAATCATTTTAACTAGTTTTCTTCATATGATAAAAACTTACGTAAGATCAATAATAAAATAGTGTCTATGCAGAATGAATGCAATGCTTATAATTCTGGCTGTTCAATCAACTTTTTTTTTCCTACTTTTCCCCTTTTCCTTTCTTTTGAAGCAACCTTTGTCCTCTTAGGGGTAATGACCCACCTCCATAAGATAGTCTGCTTTCCAGACATAAGTTAGCCCACCTCCAATAGTACGTGCTACGCAGAACAGATCCCTTGCAAGGTGAATTCCTTTCTTGCTCTCTATTGTAAGGTAAACCTTACTCTCTTATTGAGAAAGCATACTTTACATGAACAATTGCATAATACACATCATTTCACAATTGCATAATACACATCATTTCACAATTTATAATCATAATAGCTACTTAGAGCATCATTTAGCATTAACAATAATTCTCAGTTCATAATATTAATGCAATCGCCAGTATAGAGTATACATAGGCATTCAAAATAGTTACAGTTACCAACGTGCCACTTCATGTACGTACTCAAAGACCTACTGTGTCAACTTGGCAAAACCTAGTATTATTAGCCCCAAGCTCATAAGAGTTACATTATCATCATTCTCATTTAACCCCTATAAGGTCATAATCTCAGGGATCAACTCAACTTCTATTTCTTAACAACTTAAGATTCATTATTTAGTAATTAACCTATTAAACACATAATTAGTATTTAAGAGCTTAATTGACCATCAATGTTCTTAATTCCTAATCCTAGGGTCATGGCCAACTAAGGTCATCTTGGGTCACCCTTCCACCTAGCCAATTTGAGGCCAAGGATCACCTTGGTGGTGGCTACCTCCACCCATCAAACCCTAAACTTGCCTCTTAGTGGTGACCATCCATAGCCAACCACCACCACTTGGCCACCCTCCATGGTGACCATCAAACTCCAAGGAATCCTTGGTCACCATGTCTCGGCCATGGCTTCCACCACCAACACCTAGCCAATTTCTCCATATGTGGCCATCTGTGGCCACCATTACCCTTATCCACCATGGCTGGCCACCTTTAGGTGGCAACCACCACCTCCAAACTCCATCAAAATCAGCACCAACTTCAAAACCCCAAGTGCCCTTCCTTGTGTGGTGGCCGCCCAAGGTGGCTGCCAACACCACCATAATCACAACCCCAAGCTTAACTCCTCCTCCTCACCTTAGACCAAGCTATCCCATGGCCAAAAAAGACCACCATGGTCGCGGTATCAACCACCCAAAGTTCAAGCCTTCAAGGCTGTAACAAGCAGGTAGATGCTCTAGCAACATTAGGGAGTAAGGCAGACGTGCAGGTTGGAGAAAATGTAATTAATTTCATACTATCTTCTGCGTCTAGTAGAAACATACAATTGCTTAATCAAGAAACGATGGATGACTAGAGAACACCCATTAGGGTTTTACTCTAGGGAAAACGCCTCCTATCAGGACAACTAACCAGAGACTTTTACATAGTATGATAATGTTTGTCCATGAAGAACCCAGAGAGGTTGTTAATGCGATGTGTCTTAGAAGGGGAAGGAATCAGAAAACTGAACGACTTGCACTAGCAGATGTGTGGGCATAAGGGGCCAAGTTTGTACAAAAGGTTGCAACGAGTATGTGTGTTCACTTGTAGCCCATATATGAAAACACATTGTGATGCATTGCAAGAAGATGTACCCTTTGTCAAGAAGAAAAGGAGAATGTGGTAGTTAACAGTGTGGGAGATTAGAGGCGGGTAATCAAAGAATACTTGATGGAAAGGGTTTTCCCCTTGGACAAAAGGAAGGCAGATTAAGTACGAAGACAAGCAAAAATATATTTCTATAACAAATGGGAGATGTCCAAAACTAGCTTTACTAGAGAAACCATGAAGTGCATAAGAACAGAGGAAAAAAAAAGACTAATGGAGGAAGTGCATAGTGGTGCATGTGGTAGACAGTAAGGTAGAAGAGCTTTACTTGCAGAACTAATCAAAATAGGCTATTAATGGCCAACAATGGAGGAACATTCAAAATCCTTCACTAGGAGGTGTCAGATATATCAGAAACATAACAATATGATACATGTGCTTGTTGTAAGAATGCATAGGCTCTCATTGCCTTACCCTTTCCATACCTAGGAGCTTGATTTCACGGGGCCTATAAGTCCACCTTCCTGGGGAAAAAATATAGATATTAGATGAAACATAACACTTCACAAAATGGGTGGCAGTAGCATTCAAGGAAGGAAATGTAAAATTAGTGGTCATTTTCTTAAGGAAAACATTATCTACAGGTTCGGGTTACCAAAAAAGATTGTTTCTGATAATGGTACATATTTCATTAATAAAAAAGGGTCAAGGGTTTACTTCAGTAGTACAATATAGAGCACGACAAGTCCACTCCTTATTATCCTCAATCCAATGGTTAAGCAAAATCCATAAATAAGATAATCATTCAGATATTGAGCAGAATGGTGCATGACGCACAAAAGAATTAGAGTAAGTATCTATCTTTTTCGCTTTGGGCCTACAAAACCACTATACATGGGGCGACCAAGGAAAGCCCCTTTGCATTGGTATATGGAGCAAAAGCAGTTCTACTAGTAGGAATCACAATCCCCTCAGCAAGAATGATCCTAGAAACTCCTTATGAAGGCAAAATGAGGTAGAACAACTGAATTGTTAGAGGAGTAGAAAGACAAGGCACAAGAAAACTTGCTAAAGCACCGAAGGAGAATAATGTTGGCTTATGATATGATGGTATTCCCTAAGATGTTTGCTGAAGAGGAGTTGGTACTAAATACCACAGATATTATCATAAGAAAGTAGCATGTGTCCAAGTGGGCACCAAAATGGGAAGGGCCTTATATTGTGCAGAAAGTTCATTGCAATGGGCATTGTGTTTTGGAAGAACCAGAAATAAGAAAAAAAGGGGTAGGGCCCCTCAACTTCAAGTACATCTAGAAGTATTATCCATGAGAATATAAGTTGTTAAAACTTTTCATGAATGAAAAAATGCATGCAACTAATGTCTCTTTTGATTAATCTCAGAATCCTTTTACAAATGTCTGATGCATTAGATGCATTCTAAAGTTGGGATGCTAAGCAGTTGAAAGCACCCAAGCATGCCCAAAACTTGCAACATTGAATTGAAGTTGCTAGGCACATTCTAAACTCGGGATGCTAAGAAACTAAAAGCACCCAAGCGCAACACTAAACTAAAGTTATTAGGTCCACTTTAAACTTGGGATGCTAAGCAACTGAAAACACCCAAGCACGCTCAGAACTAGCAACATTAAATTGAGGTTTCTAGGTGCATTCTAAAATTGGGATGCCTAGCCATTGAAAGCACCCAAGCGCTCTCAGCACTAGCAATACTAAATTGAAGTTGCTAGACGAACTCTAAACTTAGGACGCTAAGCAATTGAAAGCACCCAAGCATGGTCAAAACTAGCGATACTAAACTGAAGTTTAGAATCCCAAGTTCACAAAAGCTAAATGGTGCATCCAAAGTGGCCTTGGCATCTAGGAGAATCTTCTTGCGATCTTTGATACTGGCTTCATTAGCTTGGCTTTCAGTAAGTGGTGTAGTATGAATTGTGATTAAAAATTAAGATCAAAATTAGTTGTCAAGTTCCACAAAAAATATAAAAACCTTACAACTAGTTGTAGTTAGTAAGGGTCGATCCACAGAGAATCAATTCAATTAATACTATAAATCGATTCCTAATTTAAACTCTAAAGAATAATAAATAGTAAAAAGGGGTTTTGTTTGTTAAAACTAAGAAAAAAAATTAAATTTAGAGCAACTACAGCAAACACGATTTGAATTACCAATTAAGTGATATTGGTTATGAGATGGAATCCACCACTAGATTTATATGATAATGCTAACCTACATATCCTTTATACTAATATAGTCAATTATGTTCTTATGTGATTGTGGGATTAATTCTTTATTTTTCTTAAGTTTTGGTTAATTTAGCAACCGCTCAAATCAAGCCATAATCATTAGTTAACTATAAAACAACTGCTCTTACACCTACCTAATGATTGTATTAAGATTTAGAAAATTAATCACACTAAGGTCTAATCGCACACTGGGATTGAATTACTTAGATTATAAGTATCACTAGTTCTACCATCGCAACTGTGCATAACAATCCTAGTTTTACCACTTTCAAAAATAGCAAAGAGTATAAAAACCTTTATACCGAATTAAGAACAGAAACATATGAATAAAAACATAACTGTATTGAAATAGAGAACTATGTAGGATTCACATGATCAAAACTAAGGTTTCATATTCCCTTAACCAAATAAGAAACTTAGCCCTACATGACAAATTCAGAATCAAAAGATTAACAAAAGAAAGACATAGTCATGAATACAAATGCAAAAGAAAACTAAAGATCAAATTAGTTTTCAATGAACGAGGTTGATGGATCTCCGATGGCTCGACCCGAACCCCAATCTTTGATTGAATCTCCCTCTCTCTTGTTCTTCGTATTCTCCTCAGTTCCTTGGCAGGTTCCAACCTAGATTTACCCTCTTGGAACCCTAAGTAATCTTATTTATAACTTTGGATATCTAGCTCCTCGTCCAAACTCAAAACTAATTTCCTGATATGTAGACATGGGCCGTGTCTGATTACACCCCCTGTGTTTAAGTCTGCTAGCGTAAGTTCCATAGAATTGGAAGTCAGAGAGAAACACGGCCTACCCCATGTCTTAAGACACGGACCATGTCTTTGGGCATACTCAGAACTGGATCTAATTTGTGATGCCAGAGAAGGACACGGCCCCCTTGTGTCTAGGGACATGGGTCGTGTCACTTAATTTTTTCATATTCAGCCCTGATTCTTCACATATTGTTTCTCCATTTGCTTCTAAGGGTGATATTGATCTCCTTGAGTCTTTAGCTCTCTACTAAAGTGGATAGCAAGATTGGTTTGATGCTAATGGACTCCATCACATAAAAATCTTCTGAAAAATACAATGCAATTATGAGTGCTTATAAACACACTTAAGCATAGTTTCACAATAAAGATCCAATTAATCTTCATATCTAGAAACTTGGCTAAAAGTTGACAATTAAGCATATATGGAGTCCAATTAGATTAAAGACAAGACATTCAATATATAGAAATAATCAACAAATCAGTAAGTTGATTCTTCAACAATTCTAAACGACGAGTAAGGTGGTCTATCTTTAGTTGAATAATATGGTTTTCTTGAGAAAAGGCAAGCTCATCATCTTCCAAGCTTTGCAACTCCTCCAAAGAGCAATCAAGAAATGGTAGATTTAGTTTATTGGACAAATTTTCTAACCAGTCACCTTGGAAAGGGAAGTAGCGAATAACAACAAGCTAATATGCGATAGATTTGTTTAAAGGTCCCCAAAGTTCCAAAACTGAGTGTGGACGAAGTAAGCTCATGGCTCTTACCATCTTGAGGGGCAAAGAGCCTACATTCCGAATCTAGCATAACAGGGTTGGTCTCAGAGGAAGTTATGTCACCCGCTTGGGTGTGCATCTATTTGCTGCTTTGACCATGAATGATTGTGTCATTTGGTTCTAATTCTTTAAGCTAGGAAGGACTGTGCTTCAGTTGATTCAGCACCCAGGGGGGCTTCATGTGAGCTCGTTGTTTTAGCTGTAGATCCTTCTTAAATTACTCGCTCTTGAAGCCATCAGAGGTAGTCAGTTGATTAGACAGTGACAAAACAGACACTTGATAGAAGCAGAACAAGTGAAAATAACAACACTCTCACCTCTAAAGGTAGTGCAAACCTTAGCTCTTAGAGGAGGAGGCTGATCTACCTTTTTAATTTTAAACTTTTATTAATCACATATAAAATCAATAAAAATAACTTATAAATAATACCATAATAGTTTTATTGTATTATACTATTCTATATTTTGTAATCTTTATCCTCTTGCTTGTCGATGTAAGAAATTTTAACTTTCATGTACATATATTTTAGGGAAAGCTTAAAAAAACCCCCTTGTACTATAAGCATTGTACACTTTGGTCATATTACTTTAAAAATGTGCAAAATGGACATGTTACTTTGTGTTTTGTGCAAAGAACTACAAAATGGTAACAGACATTAGTTTTTGGACAGAAACGCGCATGTCCAACGCACGTGCACGTCTGAATTTTTGACCCCTAAACGCGGTTTTCTTCTTCCTCTCATCCAAACCCTAAAACTCCATAAGACGCCTCCATTGCCACTGATCTAGTCTCCGATGACAACCACCAGCGCGATGACAACAACATTGAACCACTGCTCCCCCACAAGCACCATTCCCCCACAATCGTCGCTCTTCGATTCCAACGAGTAGGACGAAATCGACCCAAACACGACCCAGTCTCTTCGCTTCTGTGCTTGCATCGTGGGTTGATGGGGAATCACACAATCTGAGACAGACAACGGTTTCAGGTGGCGTCGTTTGGTGGTGTGCAATGGTGGAGGTCTTGGGTTTGTGGGGCTTCGACAATGGAGGGGAGTGGTTGATGGGTCTCTACTATGGGGTTTCAAGTTTCTGGGTGATGGGGCTGACTGTTGTGGTTCGATGGCTAACGAGTAGAAGGTGGTGAATGGTGGTTTGGTTTCGCTGGCTTAGGTGGCTGAGCGACGAGATTCATTGCCATGGTGGTGCAAGAGTGTATATTCTAGAGTTCTAGGGTTTGGGTGAGAGGAAGAAAAAGATCGCGTTTGGGGGTCAAAAATTCAGACGTACACGTGCATTGTATGTATGTGTTTTCATCCAAAAACTAACATTTATTACCATTTTGTAGTTCTCTGCACAAAACGCAAAGTAATAGGTCGATTTTGCGCATTTTTAAAGTAATATGATCAAAGTATACAACACGTATAGTACAAGGAGGTTTATTGAAGTTTTCCCTATATTTTATCAGTTACTTACTTAAAAACATATATAAAAGGATAAACTTGTAAACAAATCTTATTTTGCATTTACAATTGTCTTAAACACTATTACAACTTATTAAAACATTTTTTATTTTTTTTTATTTTAAAACATTTATTATTATTTAAAAAATAAAATATAGATTTTTAAAAAATGTGCCTGATTAATACACTAGTTATACAAAAATAGATCACCTGTAATTTTAAAAATAATTACTATTATAATGTAAAATATTAATAAAAAACACAATACAATAAATTTCAGCCACAAGATTAGAAACTGGACCTTATAATAATAAATGTACTTTATTTTTACTTTGTAAACCATCCTTCATATTATATTTTTAGTTAAATTAAAATTAAAATTTTTGTAATTTTTATTTATTTGTAATTTAATTTATATATATATATATATATATATATTTTTTTTTTTAAATTAGTCTTTATATTTATAAATAACTCTGCCTATGTTGAACCTTTTTGCAAATCCCTACACAGCCGGTCTTAAGTTTGGATAAAAGAAGAGAGTTGTGTTAAACAATCGACAACCAACGTAAAATGTTGTCGAATCTCTATGACATGGACAAACGATGTGATTACTATAGGATTCAAGTTGGATGGATGAAATGGATGAGTATTTCAGGAGTTATTTGTGATAGAAAAGTGTCTCTCAAGTTTAAAGGTAAATTTTACCGTATAACTATAAGACCCGCAATATTGTATGATAATGAATGTTAGGCAGTAAAAAGTCAGCAAGAGAATAAGATCAGTGTCACTGAGATGAGAATGTTGCGCTGGATGTGTAGTTATATAAGACAAGATAGGATTAAAAATGAATGCATTAGGAAAAAAGGTAGGGTAGCACCTATTGTAAAAAAGATGAGAGAATCTTATCTTAGGTGGTTTAGACATGTAATGAGAAGATCCTTAGAAGTCCTTGTAAGAAGAGTAAATCAGGTGGAGGATAGTCCAATAGTTAGAGGTAGAGAGAGACCAATAAAAACTATAAGTGAAACGATTGAAAAAGATTTAGATTTGGATGACATTTCTAAAGACTTGATTTATAATAAGGTACAATGACGCCGTTTGATCTATATAACTGATCTCACCTAATAAAAAAAAATTTGGTTGTTATTGTTAATTTTGTAATCTTTATATTTATAATTATTTTTAAAATAATCTTTATTATTAATTTTTATTATAATATTATTATAATACTATCAATTAACTAACATAATAAATGTTATTTTGTTTAATAAGTGTTTTATTAAATGCTTATTTTTCTATAAAATATTCAATAAATGCTCTTATACTACAGTAAAGGCACATGTAGATGATCATTAATTTTCATTTGTTAATTAAGTACTCCTTTAAATGATATCTTTATCTTTGTAAAATATTTAATAATGATAAAATTAATAATATTATAACATAAAATGACAGAAATAAATTATTTTAAAAATATATAATAACAATTGATTTAAAAAAATTATAAAAATTAAATGAAAAATTAATAAATTCTATAAAGATTAAAGTTTTAATTTAACCTATATTTTTTTTCTTTGTACTTCCCTTCGTAATACTTTGATATTGGTTTCTTTGTCATTGTTGTCAGTTACAGCCCCTTATCTTCATTCTTAAAGCAGAACCTCACTCACACTCTCTCTTCAATGGAGCTTCAACTCGTGGACTCCACGTGCCTGACATGGTCCTCTTCCATCTCTTCGGCAACACCCATCACCTGTTCGACGAAATTCCTGAACGAGAAACACAGCAACACTCCAAAGCCACCTCTTTCTTTTAGCGTTCAATCGCTGAAGCGAAGCTCAAAACCGCAGTCTCCGGGGCTCCAGAAGGACCCCAAGAAGGACCTATCCCGCATTCTCCGAACTGAAGCAGCCATCAAAGGCGTGGAGAACAAAGCCAATTCGTGGAAGCACAAACAGCTGTGGCCCAAAGCCGTTCTCGAAGCTTTGGATGAGGCCATCAAAGGGTATCGATGGCAGGCTGCTCTTAAGGCTGGTCCCAATTTCTTTTTATCTTTTGATGAAAATTTTCATTTTGCCTTTGACCCATGATTCTGTTGAATGTTCTTTGGCATGGGTTTTTTTTTTTCCTTCTTGGGTTTGGCATGGTATCACATGTCTTTATGCATATATATGTTTTGATAATTACTTTTTCCGCTGAGACCCATGATTCTGTTTAATGTTTTCTTAGCTTCAGTTAGTTGCTGTTGTTGTTGTTGCTGTTATTATTATTGTGCAAGTATAGTGTAAAACGATAGGGTAGGTGGGTGGCCTTAGTTTCACGACCTGTATTCTTCATGCATGTATGTTTTGAAAATCATTTTTGGATTAAGGGCAATGATTCATGGGGGCTTGACGCTGTTTTGAAATGATTGAATTGGGCTATTTTTGTAGAATTCGTGGCTCTTGGGTTATGGATTTTCTGAGTGATGGTTTTGTAGAGAACAAAAAGAAGTATGTCAAGTCTGATGTTTTGTTCTGGAAATCAGGGAGAGTTTTAAAAGTAAGCTATATCATGATGCTTTAATTTTTTCTGTTCAATTTTTTATTTTGGCTGTGACCCTTGAAAATTTTCATCTGGATATGGTTTGGATACATTAGGAAAATCTTAAATTTGAGAGAGAAAAGATAGAGCTTTAATATGTATGCCATTGGTTTTTCAGTCTTCCCATTTCCTATTTCTACTCTCATCATTGATTCACCTGGTGCTTCTTGCCTTCCTTCATGCAACAAAAGCTTGTTTTGCAAAATTAGTGACACTTTGAAGTATATCATAGTGACATGACTGGATTTTGTTTTAGTCTGAGAAACATGACTGGAATTGATTTTAGAATTAGCTTTAGTCTTCAGTTATGTCTGAAATATGACGAACTCCTTTTTGCAGATTTTTGAACTTCTTCGTAAGCAGCACTGGTATGAACCAAGATGCCAAACATATGCAAAACTGTTGATGATGCTTGGCAAGTGCAGGCAGCCTGAAGAGGCTAGTCAGCTCTTTGAGATCATGCTATCTGAAGGGCTTAAACCTACTGTTGATGTCTACACTGCTCTTGTAAGTGCTTACGGTCAAAGTGGTCTCCTTCATCAGGCATTTTCTACCGTTGAAGATATGAAATCAGTTGTTGACTGCAAACCAGATATATATACATATTCTATTCTTATCAGTTGCTGTGCAAAATTTCATCGTTTTGATTTAATTGAACACATTCTTGCTGAGATGTCATATCTGGACATTGAATGTAACAGTGTGACATATAATACCATAATTGATGGATATGGTAAGTCTGGCATGTTTGAACTCATGGAGAATTCACTGACTGATATGATTGAAAATGAAAACTGCCAAGTAGATGTTTTCACACTGAATTCTTTTATTGGAGCATATGGAAATGGTGGGCAAATTGATAAGATGGAGAAGTGGTACGATGAATTTCAGCTAATGGGCATAAAGCCGGATATAAAGACATTCAATATGATGATAAAGTCCTATGGGAAAGCAGGCATGTATGAGAAGATGAAGTCTGTTATGGATTTCATGGAAAGGAGGTTTTTCTGTCCGACAATTGTAACATATAATACAGTCATTGAGGTGTTTGGAAAAGCTGGAGAAATTGAGAAGATGGATAAACACTTTAAGAAAATGAAGCATCAAGGAGTGAAGCCTAATTCTGTAACTTATTGCTCTCTTGTCAATGCATATAGCAAAACTGGGCATATTGACAAAGTTGATTCAATCATGAGGCATGTAGAAAATTCTGATGTAGTATTGGATACTCCCTTCTTTAATTGCATAATTAGCGCCTATGGACAGGCTGGTGACTTAAAAAAGATGGGTGAGTTATTCTTGGCAATGAAAGAGAGAAAATGTGAGCCTGACAGCATCACTTTCGCTTGCATGATCCAGGCTTACAATACCCAAGGCATGACCGAGGCTGCTCAAAAGTTGGAAAACATGATGATTACTGCCAAAGATAGCTTCGGTATGTTGCAATTTGTGTAACTTGTTCATTGGTGCAATTTCTCTGTTTTGATCGTATTGTTTTTGGTAGGAAATGCCTCATCTACTAAGCATTCCTTGGCATGAGTGTATGCACCTCCCTGTGCAGGACAAGTCTTGTTACCTGTCCCTTCTATCAAATTTCTTGTGGGCTCCTGTAGCACCCTTTGCCATCATCATATAGGCACTAGGAAGACATCAGCACAACCTGCCTATAAATGCATCACTCTTCCCACCCTGCCCCAACATGGGCTTTTCCCCCTTGATCTTGGGCTGACAATCCAGTGAGATTATAATATATATTCGGTTTAGATGTGCTACAGTGAGATTACAACTTTTTTCACTGCTGCAATTTCTATTTGTTGGTCCTATTGTTTTGGCATGAAACCTCCCTGTTCAGGTCAAGTGTTGATAGAGTTCACAATCACAACAAACAAAGCCTTATCCCACTATGTGGGGTCATCTACATGGATCAGTCGACGTCATTAGACTCTATCCAACACCAAGTTTTTAGTAAAACCATTTAGAGCAAGGTTTTTGTTTTTCTTTATTAAATGGTTTCTCATAAAGTTTTCTTTGGTCTTCCTCTACCCCTCCTAATCGTACTATTTTCCATTTAATCCACTTTTCTTATTGGAGCATCTATTGGTACTCTAACCCACCTCTGCATTCTCATATTCGCTTCACTTATTTTTCTGCTCTTATTGGTATTTCACTGCATAGTATTCACTAACATAGAGCATTGCTAGTCTTATAGCTAGCGAGTATAATTAGAGCTGTCAAAGTGCGATTTGGTTCATGGCCCAGCCTGGCTCAACCCAGCAAAATGGTGGGTTGGGTTGGTGGTTTTTTTCCCCCAGCTCATATAGAGCCAGGCCATTTTGACACAGCTCATGTAACCTGCGGGTTAAACAGGTGTGAGTCAGGTTTATGTGAGATGACCCGATTCAACTTATTAAAAACTTGTCTGGTGGGTCTCTCCATCTCTGGGCCATAGTTTACATTTATTGTGACCCATGATCCATTCATAGGCTCAGCAGCAGCAGCCTTGCAGTTTGCTTGGAGCCTTGGACCAGACCAAGTCTAGACACCCAATCCCCAATTCCAATTCGATACTCAGCCTAATCTTCAATCCCAGTCATGGTCTTGCCTCATCTCACATCTCATTTCTCTCATAGTCTTAATGCCTACCCTGCTACAGTGCTTATGCTTGTGATTGCACCTGCACACTGATGGAGTGATGCTGCACCAACCTCTATATTTTCTGGCCCATATTGTCCATCTTCTTTAGTGTTTCCTTTACATAAATTTTCTTGTAAGCTCCTGTGGCACGAGGAACTTGTGGCATCATATAGGCACTAGGATTACATTGACACAACACGTATCTAAGTGAATACCTCTTCCCACCCTGCCCATCTGTGGGCCTTTTGTTTTCCCGATCTTTGGGGTGATAATCCAGTGAGTGTATTTATAACAAATTAACAATATTAGTTAGATTTTTTTTTTTTGGGGGGTTGGGGGAGGGGCGGGAGGGGGTGAGGAAATTATGGGATTGACTAGAAAATCAACCTATGGAATCAAAATTCAAACTTCTATTATTATATCTCTAACACTCCCTACCAAATGTTTGATTAACAGGCACCAAGTTGATTGGATGCTAGCATGGTCAATTGTGATAGAAGAGTTACTTCACAATTCTAGTCCACATTTTCCATGGTGATCCGGACTTGGAAAGATTTGAGAACTTTAGCAGGTAAACTTAGATTCTATTGGAATTTATATATTATTGGAACTTGATCAGTTTATAGTTTGCGTTTTTCTAGTAACATTGGAACCTTAGCATCCTAGGAAATGTTTATCATCTTTTATTATCCTTGTAAATATCATACTGTAATTAATTCCTTGTGTATATATAAACCCAATATGCTGAGTACAATTTACTCAAGCAATTCAGAAATCCTCTCTAAGTTTTTTATATTCAAGTTGGTATCAAAGCGGGTTGATCCCACTTCTGGTCTCTCAATCCGTACTGTTTTAGTACTGTTCACATCACTGTTTGTACTGTTAAATGTCACTGTTTTGATACTGTTCAAAGTCAATGTTCTGTACTGTTAACGTCGTTGTTTGGTACTGTTTAAAGTCACTGTTCATACTGTTCTGATACTGTTCACATCGCTGTTCTGGTACTGTTTATGTCACTGTTTGCATATTGTTTCGCATTACTGTTCAACACTGTCAAGGCTGGAACCTCGTCCAAAGTCCCCTCCTCTGTTAGAGTAAGGGCCCCAGTCAACTCAGACGGACATTTTCGACTGTTTCTCCAAGTCCCGTCGCCAAAAAATCAGCCATGCGCCACCACTAATTTGCCCAACGTCCGGTGCGTGTAAGCCATGCGCCACCTTCCCGTCATTGGAATTCGTCACCGCCGGTCCCATTCGCTCGTCGAAACGAGTATTCAAGTGGTCACTGTTTAAGTGGGTCCTTGAAGCCTACCTTTGTTCTTATACGCGTAACCTGACACTTTAAGAACCTCTTTTTTTGGGAACTTTTGACTATCTCTAAACTTGCTCTCATGGCCTATGATAAGCCTCAAAAGGGTCTCACTCATTCTATGGGGTGTAACACTGTAATCAAACAGCCTTATCTCACTCATTCTATGTAGCAGAATCTTGATTCTAAATCTTCAGTGCTTGACCACAGATGGTAATCCTTCACTTTTCTTAAGATTAGTATCCACCAAAATTCCTCATTCCATCACCCTTCGATGGTTCAAAGACTAAAGCTATTGGTGTTGGGGCCGCACCTCTCCTATCTCTAACTTTGAACTCTGTTTTTTTTTATTCTTTGTCCTTTTAACTTAATTTCCATTAGTTGCCTTACTTGCACTCCCAATTGTTCTATAACCTTTTCTAGATTCTTTCCATATGCTGATAGGGGCGGACGATTGTAGCTTTGAATCACAACGACTCTATTATCTTCAAACTTCATCATCTACCATATGTGCTGTTACCGAGTCTCCTAATCTTCTTCATCGTCGTTTGGGTCATCTAAGTCTGAATAAATTAAAGAAGATGGTTCCTCATCTCTCTCATTTGTAGTCTTTTGACTGTGAGTCATGTCAGCTTGAAAAACGTGCTCGAGGTAATTTCCCAAGTAAAGTCAATAATTGAATCCCACTCATATTGTTCATTCATGTTTGGGGTCCTAGTCATAGCTTTATTTTAGGATATCGATATTTTGTTACTTTCATTGATGATTTCTCAAGATATACTTGGATATTTTTAATGAACCAGAGTTGTTTAGCATCTTCCAAAGTTTTTGCAATGAAATCCATAGTTTGGGTGCACAATTCATATTTTACGTAGTGACAATGCAAAAGAATATTTTTTGCTCCTTTTAATTCTTTTATGTCTTCTCATGGTATGCTCCATCAATCTAGTTGCCCCATATTTAAATGGTATTGCTTGAAAGAAAACATCGAATGCTGATCCGTCCACTTTGTTATTACAAGTGAATGCACCTTTGAAATTTTGGGGGGATGCTATTCTTGCTGGGTACTTAATAAATCGCATGTCATCTTTGTTTTACATAACCAAGTTCCTTATTCCCTCTTGTTTCCTAAGGAACTCATTTATAAAATTCCTCCCGTGTCTTTGGTTCCATTTGTTTTGTGCATGATCTTTCTAGGAAAAGATAAATTGCGTCTTCATGTTAAATGTATTTTTCTTGGGTATCTCGCCAATGTGCAAAAAGCGGTGTTACTCTCCTACCTCTCATTGCTTTTATATATCTGCGATGTTACATTCTTGAGGAAAATGCTATACTTTCAGTTGAAGGACTCTATATCTCAAGTCTTACCAGCTTTATACCCGAGCATCTTTGTTCTCTCTTCAAGTCCACCAAAAGGAAATGGCTTCACCTTGTCCTCTCATCACCTATCAGATTTTCGTCCTTCGGAAAATGTCCCTACTTGGGTGGGTGATTCATCCCTTCAAACATCACACAAGCTTTTCCTCGACCTCCCTATAGCACTTCGTAAAGGTATCCATTCTTCTCGTAATCCTCATTCCATTTATAATTTTTTGAGTTATCATCGTTTGTTCATCCCATTATGCTTTTACATCCTGGAATCTATCTCATTCCTTTAAGAAGCACTATCCCATCCAGGATAGCGGCAAGCAATGATTGATGAGATGACAGCTTTAGAATCTAATCACACATGGACA
The DNA here is from genome assembly GCA_029884595.1 of Ormosia semicastrata. Classification (NCBI taxonomy): domain Eukaryota; kingdom Viridiplantae; phylum Streptophyta; class Magnoliopsida; order Fabales; family Fabaceae; genus Ormosia; species Ormosia semicastrata. The sequence goes on from JAQQTO010000055.1 coordinate 37,663,740, forward strand.
CTCATTTCCCTTCCTCCTGGAAAATCGACAATTGGTTGTCGGTGGGTTTTCATTGTCAAAGTAGGTCCTGATGGTAAGGTGGATCGTTTGAAAGCTCGTCTTTTGCGAAAGGCTTTATGATTTTTGGTCTTGACTATGGTGATACTTTCTTGTTGCAAAAATCTCGTTCTATTATTCATATCCATGGCGACCATGAATCGGCCATTGTATCAATTGGACATCAAGAATGCCTTTTTACATGGTGATCGGAGAAGAAGTTTATATGGAGCAACCTCGGGGTTTGTTGCTCGGGGGAGTCAAGATGGAATGAAGTTGGTCCGCAAATTACACTGAAGTCATTGTATGGTCTAAAAAGTCTCCTCGATGTTGGTTTGGACAGTACTTTACTCAAGTTTGGCATGATTAATACTAATGTGTTTTATACACACTCATCTTGTGTATCTATCTTGTGGTCTATGTGGATGATATCGTTATCATAGGAAATGATCAGAATGAATTCAAAGTAGAAACAACACTTGTTTTCATTTTGAAACTAAAGATTTAGGTCGACTAATATACTTTCTTGGGATTGAGGTAGCTCAATCAAAGGATGGTATTGCTATCTCACAAGGAAATATGCTCTTGACATTTTAGAAGAAATTGGAATGCTAAGTACGCAAATTGATATTCATGAATGTTAAACTCCTACCGGATGGGAGAAGATAGGAAGGTATCTAGATTGGTGGGAAAACTTAATTATCTCACCGTGACTAGACTGACATATCTTAGCGTTGTAAGCCAATTTCTTAACTCTCCTTGTGTTAATCATTGAGACGTCCTGTTATTCGGATTTTGAGATATATTAAGGGCTCCCCGGAAAAGGGTTAGTGTATACAAACAGAGGACATACAAATGTTGTTACTTATACAGAGCTTTTAGAATTAAATGATAAAAGATCAACTTACGGATATTGTGTTCTTATTGATGAAACCTTATCTTTGGAAAAGCAAGAAGCTAAGAATGTGGTTGCTAGATCGAGTTCATTAAGTATCGTGCTATGGCTCTCACTACATGTGAACTCATATGGTTAAAACACCTCTTGAAAGAGTTGAAGTTTTGCAAGATAGGACCTAAGATGTTAATTTGTGATAATCAAGCAGCACTTCATATTGCTTCAAATCCGGTCTTCCATGATCATAATCAAACATATAGAGATTGATTGTCATTTCATCCGTGAGAAGATTGTTTCAAAGGAGATCTCTACTTCGTTTGTAAATTCTAATGACCAACTGGTAGATCTTCTTACCAAGTCACTTCGGGGTCCAAGAATAACATACATTTGTGACAAGCTGGATGTTTATGATATATACGCTCCAGTTTGAGGGGGAGCGTTGGAATTTATATATTATTGGAACTTGATCAGTTTATAGTTTGCGTTTTTCTAGTAACATTGGAATCTTAGCATCCTAGGAAATGTTTATCATCTTTTATTATCCTTGTAAATATCATACTGTAATTAATTCCTTGTGTATATATAAACCCAATATACTAAGTACAATTTACTCAAGCAATTCAGAAATCCTCTTTAAGTTTTTGATATTCAAGTGATTCTTCATAACTGCATGGAAAGCTGTTCTACCTGTCAATTTGAATATATTATTTTCAGGAGTATATAGCTTCCTGTTTTTGTGTATCGTAGTTAGAGGAAAAAAGAATATAAAATTGTTGATTCATAAGTGATACATTCATAAATTATACTGCGCTTGTTATTCTTCAATACATATGTGATTTTTGATGAAATTCTTCAAATGAAGATTTTTGTCAATTGTTAAAGATGTAATTGCATTTGATTACCATATCCATTAAAAGCATTCTCCGCATTGAATTCTCTTTCCCCCTCTTCTTACAGCTCCATACATTCTACTATGCCTAAAATTCATTTTAAGATAGAAACGTATACAAACTAAAAGCGCTCTGAAATGTAACCTGACACTTTCAAAACACTTAAGTCATCAGATGTATTTTAAAAGCTATGCAACACTGTATCAAACAGCCCCATAATGTTGCAGAAGCTGTCCTTCGACCCAAAGATTATGCCCTTCATTTAAATAAGAGTTTCCTTCTCCAGAAGCTAGTTTTTGGGGAATACCCTGTTTAGATTCTTGTCAAACGAAGTTGTTCTGTTTTCTTTTAGTTGTTTCATGCTGATATCCTGTATGTTTCGGTATTCAACTTATTCCTTGGCTTGTTTTCAATTTCATTAGGATAGGTGAATCTCTCTGAACTTGGAAAAATTTTGGAGTCTGTGTAGTACCAGATTTTATCATTAATTGCACTAACATGCCTTCTTCATGTTTAAGTACATAGCTGTTGTGACATGGCCTGAAAACTGAGAAGTGAACCAGGAAGACTACTAGTTTGGTTGATGATAAGTGGTCTCATCAATGACTCTAAACTGATAAATTGTTGGATGCTTTAATGCCTGTCCTGAAGGTAAATCTTTCTTGCTCCCACTGAATGCTTCCGTCCATTATTTAGCAAGGCTAATTGTTTTTCCTGTGTGTCAAATGCATCTATGGTGTTTTCCTTTAGAGAGAAATGCTTTATGGCATAAGGTAATTAGAAGCAAGTATGGTCTTCATCCGAATGGTTGGGATGCCAATGTAGCGGTGAATGCGACTCATGCGAGTCCTTGGAAATTTATTTCTCAAGGATTTTATTCTTTTATAAATCTGGTCTCTTTAAAAGTAGGAGATGGCTCAAAAATTAGATTTTGGGAGGATACTTGGGTGGGTGATATCCCTTTTTCGGAAGCTTTTCCTCGCCTTTTCCCTTTATATACCGTTCACAATTCTCCCATCAATGCTTTTTTTAGTTTGCACGATTCTATTCGTTCCTGGAATTTCCACTTTTTAAGAAACTTAAATGATAGAGAAGCTAGCGAACTTAAGTCCCTTTTGGCCTTAACTGATTCTGCTCCCTTTTCTTCTAACCTTGACATGAGAATCTGGAACCTTGATTCTACTGGTGTTTTTTCTTGCAAATCCTATTTTCAGTTTCTCATACATTACCCCATAACGGAGAGATTTTCCTTGGATAAGCCAATTTGGAATTCTGAAGTTCCTTCTAAGGTCAAATCTTTTGTTTGGACAGCTTTACTCAATAAGATTAATACTAATGACTTATTGCAGGTTAGAAAGCCTCATATAGCTCTATCTCCTGATATTTGTGTCATGTGTAGATCTGCGTCTGAAACTGTGCCTCATTTATTTCTCCACGGTCCAGCTGTGCGTTTCCTTTGAAATAATCTTTTTGGTATTCTTGTTGAGCATTGGATTTGTCCTAATTCATTGGATCAGTTTCTACAAATTTGTTTTCAAGGTTTTGGTAAGAAGGAAAGTAAAATCTTGTGGCAATGTGCTGTTTATGGGGTTTTGTGGTTGGAAAGGAATGCCCGCATTTTCAAGGGGGTTTTCTCTCCTCTGAATTTCTTATGGGATAGAATCGTTTTCATGGTTTCTCTCTGGTATTCAGCACACGGTCCTCTTCAAGGGTATCGGTATTTTAGATTTGCGAAGTGACTGGAAAGCTCTCCTACACTGACTAGCTTTTAGGAGTTTACTTTCTTTGTCATTTTTTCTTCCTCTTTTTATTTTATCTTTGTAGAAGATTTCTTATCCTCCAATCTGTTGAATTTCTATCTCTTTCTTTCTCTAATAAAATTTCCTATTTTATCAAAAATAAAATAAAATGCATCCGTGTTTCAAGTGTTACTTTTACTAGTTATATTGAGTTATTGGGATATATGCATAGGTACAGCTTATCTGCATCATCATCACCCATCAACTTTGTTTGCTGAATTTGGAAATTTGTATATGCTTTGCAGGGAAATCTACGTTGTTCTAACATAGGTATGATGATAACAATGAAGTGCACATTGCACAAACATATAAAGAGTTTATTTATCATAATCCGTAGGGTGGCATCAACCAGATTAAGTGTCCTATTGATTCAGCAGTACCATATATTATCATGTACGAGGCTCAGTCAACCAATTGGTGGTCCACTCTAGTGTGGCGAGTAATCGAAGTTTGTGTAGATGGTCGATGATTTGTACTATAAGACATCATTCCCATCTCGATTGCCAATGAATTGCAAGTTATCGTCCTGCTCTAGTGCCCTACAGATGGGTTGCTGCAGCCCAAATTGCCATAGTACCATATCTGATTGGTGCTGATAACAATCTCAAAGAAATGAGTAGCACACCAGCTTATCACATGGCCTGTCCACTGTAACAATAATGTATAACGGTTGTGGTTACTCCCTTGGAGTATTGCATCCACACAGTCAACTGAAATATCAAATGAATGAACATGTTAACAAAATGTCAAATATAAAATCAATGTGATTTTTTAGTCATTTGTGGATTATACCTCCTCTATAGTTAAGTGCGACATGAGTATTATCAATGCATTTACGGAGAATATAACTGAAATTGTCATGAAATAATATACTTAACCACCTTGAGGGCCAAAGGGGAGCATAGGACCAACTTCCCCAGGTAATGAATCCTCCTCAATGGGATCATTGATCCTCTGAGGAGCCATGTGGAAAAATTACTCCCATGCACACAGCTGAAGTGAAATGAGTGACCCCCTAATTTTGTGTCCCATTATTGGTGTTTGACTCAATAACTCGTCTCGGCTCGAAATTAATTAGGATTGGTTTGGGTTCTAAGAAATGGATTTAGTGAATTTTTGGATCGGGTTTGGTTTCGAATCACATTTCAGTTGACATTAACTTGGGTAAGAGTGTCAAAACTGGTTGACCCGTATCGAGCCAACAACACAATTTGTACAAATTTGGTTAAATGTCAGGTCGATCGATCTTGGCTCGGTCAATACTTAGACCTTGACTCTGCTGTGTCTAAGTTTAAAAAATTATTCTGGTTAAAATATCAAATCAAGATTGAATCATGTTAAGTATAGTTGGGTGAGAATCGGACCATGTTAAGCCTGGCCCAACCCATTCCTTAAATTCTCAACCAGGTCAAGTAATAATGTATGATGAGGAGGGGCTGCTTAGGGGATGATGAGCAGGAATTGACATATCAGCAACATGAGACCCATACAGATATTTCCAGTCTATATGAGGAGCAATGATGTAACATTAGCCAAAAAGTAATTGTATGAGCACAAATTCTAAGGTGAAATAATCTAGACCATATAAAAAAAAGTTATAATGGGTATTATCCAATGGTTTGTATGGAACTATGGAGGCCATTGAGGAATTTATGAGGATAAAGTTTATACGAGTATCATTTTCTTTAGCCAAATGAAGACATGCAGTTTGCTAGGAATCTTAAGACGCCAAAGAAAATATCATACATGACTGTTAGTCTGCGAAGAAGCCATATTCAGGTTGCCATTAAACAACTCAAAGGCTTCCCAATAGCCTGTATCTGAGCGAATATTGGGAAGGCCACGAACCATTCTAACAAATTCTATCAAGCTTCTCCAATCCAAGATGGATTGGAACCGAAATGAGCGTTGATAAAGGGCTCATCAGGAAAACAACATCCTCCAAATAATATAATTGCAAACAGCCAGGAATCAATAGTTCATCAGCCGCTAATGCCACCCTAGGTCCCTAGCCTGGCTAGGAGGCCCGATTACGTCCCTAGCTTGGCTAGGAGGCCCGATTAAAAACTTAAATTCTCTTAGCATGGGGCAGAATTATAAAATTTTATGTGAAGTTGGAGTATAATACACATTTAGAAGTGAGGACAGATAAGAATTAAAACTTAATTATGATGCATTGGTAACTATAAATTTTTTTTATATTTACACTTACCAATGCATCACAATTAAATTATAATTCTTATCCATCCTGACTTCTACATGTGTATTGTATATGACATTCACATAAATAATTATACTAAAGAGTGTTGTAAGGGAATTTGTTAAAAATTTAAAATAGAAAGTTTTTAATTAAAAGCTGAGTATTTAATGTATTGAGAATTGAAAAATTTTATTTTTTATATAAAAAATTTATTTTAAATTCTTTAATAAGTGTCATTTAAGGTAATTGTTAGAAAAACCTATAAAGTTTTACAATGACAGTGTATGAAAGCTAAACATTTAGAATTATGTGAGTACACATAATAACTTTTTAGCTTTGGATTGCCGCTGTCCCCTTTCCTCACACCAAATTTCATCCCTGACTCCTTGGTTCTTGAATCCTAATCCGCCGTCTTCTTCATAATTCACAGGGTCTTCCACTTTAGCCAACGGATTGGTCTTCCACATGGAGACGTCTTCCACCAGATATGTTGCACCAAAGATGTTAAATCAAGCCTGCTTGTTTAGTTATAATTTTTTTTTGGGTTGGACTGCACTTTCATAAGTCTGAAACAAAAATTGTGGCCTATTTACTGCCGAAAACAAAAAAGAATTTTGGGCTTGCACTTTACTTTTACAGTATCGAAAATTTCTTTACTTGTGTCAAAATAAGAGTCTGATTAGATAAGTTTTTTTTAATAAAAAAAGCACTTATTTTTTTTAAAAGTACTTTAACATGTTTTTAAGTATGTTTAGATGTCACTTCAAAAAAAAAGTAGAAAAAATATTAAAATCACTTAATTTTGAAGTTAACAATTCCTTACTTCTAAAAAATATAAATGGAGAAGTGATTTTTAAACATAATTTTATGAAAACACTACTAAAATAAGTAAAAACACTACTAAAATAAGTACTTTTTAAATATTGCATCCAAATATAAAACAACTTATTTTTTTTAAAAAAAAAATATCACTACTAAAATAAAATGTATAAAAAAAAGTACTTTTTATAGAAGTATATCTAAACGAACCCTAAGTCTTACCTATCAAGCTAACACATTTAATCTATAAAATGACACTTGGGTTATGTTATATTTTCATTTCATAGAATAATAATAGCTATATACACTTACATACATATCATTTTATATTTCTATAATTTTTACAATTTGATTATAGTCTTTACAAGAATTTTTACATACTTAACACTCTAATTTTATTGTCTTATATTGAAGTGAGATGATGTGCACTATAACAATGTATAAAAAAACATGATTCATTTTCATAGGACGTGGTTGGCTTGAAAGATAATTTACATGACTAACACAAAATTCATTTCACTTAAAAGATATCAAAATAGACCTAATCCATTAAGCTAATTTGTTTAGTCCCTCGCGCCTCCCTCTCAAAAAATAAAAAACTTTTTGAGTTGAATCTTGCTAGCTCAGTAATAATTAATTTCTTTGGAGAAATTTTTATATACTCTTAAAATATCACATTCAATTTATTATAAATATAATACATAAATAACATAATCATACAAACCATTGATTAAATTTAAAATATTATATAATAAATTCAAATTAAATATAAACCGATAGGTGCATATAGTAACATATGTAAAATGAAGGAAGGAAAAATTTCGTGTCTAATTAAATATCCAGAAAATATGTTAAAGTTACTAATTATATAATCAGGTTTGGATGGATTATGGATTTGTAAATTGTTTTGCCACCCTAATCATGACAGAGCCCATTCGGTAATTTAAAACAAGCCCCAGTAAAAACCAGAATTGCATAGATAGAGAATTTAATGAGAATTTCTCTACTACCTGAGGAAAGACCCGAGTACTTCTCACCGCTTATTTTCTAATGTAGTTCAAAGTTTGCTTCTTTGATCTATCAATCAAAATATGAAAGACTAATGTACTTATCTTGACAATCAATTCAACACTAAAAAACAAAGCACAGATTTGTCAAGATTCACCATGGCTCACTAACTTGTTCATAATTTGACCGAAATAGCAAATAACTTCAACTGCTTCCTCGAAAGAGGAGATAGTCATCAGCAAATTAGAGGTGGCTGATTCACAGGAGTCTGTCACTTTGAAAAACTAATCACGTGGGATAACCTCATACAACAAATCAAAAAGGGACAAAGTGAACAAAGATAAGCACAAATCAATATTAATTGCTGTATAATATCAATATCTGGCACGGATATAGAATTTTGTAAATTACCTATATTTATAACATAAAAAATTATTTTAATCCGTTATAAAGGTCAATTTTAATTTTAATTTTTTTATAATTATTTAATCATGAATTACTATATAATTAAAAGAATTTGATTATAACAACTAACTAACATATTTAATTATATATAATATATAATTAAAGAAAAAAATTCTTTTAAAATATATATTTTTAAAATAAGTAATTAAGAATATATCTATATTTAATTTAATTTAAAATATATCATTATCTTAATTCACTAAAATTTAATAATAAATATACTCTTATTTATTTTAAAAATAAGCTTAATTTAAAAGAGTCTTATAATTAGATAATGATGTAAAAGATCTTTTTAGGCAAGATATTATCCTCGAGACTCCCTCTCTTAATCAATCACATAAGAAAAACAACAACTTAAGTTCCGTTCAATTTGGGTCTTAAGTTACGATGCCTTACACAAAAATCTGCACATCAAGTGCATGTTTGATAGAGATTCTGATTAATTTTTTTTGAAAAAAAAAAAAGATTTAAATGATGTTTAATTATATTTGATAAAATTAATTTTAACTTTTACATAAAATTTAATGTAAAATAAAAATTTTTTAAAATTAATTTTTATAATCTTTGAAGATTGAAACTTATAATTTTAACTTATAGATTATTCCTTACATTTTGATATGTAAATACTATTTTGTCCTCAATCAAATAATTTTTTTAATCATTCTATACCTATTTTAATAATTTAATACATAAAAGTAATTCTTTTTTATATCATCCAAACGAATCATATTAACTTAAAATCACTTTACAGCTAATGCATCCAAACATAAAAATGAATCAATTATAATCGATTATAACAAAAAAAATTTATACAATAATCGATTATTAAGCATAATCAAATTTTTATAGCTATCCCAAACACACCCCAAGTTATTGGGCCCTAATCCAATGGACAAGTGATTTACCAACTCATTACATCATTCAATAAGAAAAACATGAGCTTCTAATACCCAAAAAATAAATAAATCAGGATGATTAGACATTCAAACGGTTTTAGCCAACGTTTTTAAAATTGAACCAGTATAAAGATATTGGTTCACAATTTATTAGATATTAATATAATTTTTTAATATTAAAAATATATTAAATAATAAATTAATACATTAATATTTTATATTTTGTTAATTAGTATTTTAAAGTTTTACATTATACAATGAATGAAGCATTCAAATATATAACATACTTTTATTTATTTATTTTTAGATCTTATATGTGGAGTTTTGTAACTTGCTATTAGGTTTTATTTGACTCAAAAATTATATTTGAATGAATTAAAAATTTGTTGATAAAAGAAGAGAGTTTGATTTTTTTTAAAAGGTTCAAACCAATTTACTACTGGTTTTACCGATTTTTAATTGGTTCAGTAAGTTCTTGATCAATTTTCTAACAAGTTGATTTTATAAGTTAAATGAACCGAATTTATAACTGGTTCACCAGTTTTTTGGTCGAACCGGTTGGTCCAATCCGATTTTTACGACATTAGTTTAGCAAACAAATAGGCATTCAATGTAAATCTAATCCATAAAAAACTCTAACATTCTCTCACTTAACCATCATGGATTGAGTTTTATTCAATTTCAAATTAAAAAAAAAGACTTGATAACTACTCTTAAGTTAAACAAATGTGGCCACTAAATATAATCTCATTATAATGACCACAAATTATAATTAAAAAAACCATCAAAACAACTAGCTAAGAACCAAAGGCAAATGATAAACTATTGACAGTTTAATTCACCTATGATCACGTAATTGATGGCCTTATGGACGTGACCATAAGTTTAGGTATACATCATAGTATAGTTGGTGATTCTTTTAATACTATGAATCAAAATTAAATCTTTTAATATTTTGTAGTTCCCTAACATAATAATTTAGAAGATAGAGAAAATAAAAATGTATAAAACACAATACGTTATATATTTTTAATTAAATAAGATGTTTCTTTTGGTGTTATGATTATGATAAGAGGTCTTTGAGTTTTGCTCAGTAATCTGCTCTCGGAGTTTGTCTAAATTGGCATTTTCGCATGTTTAAGGAATTTATGAGAAAAAAAATTATTTTTCACATCCCTCTAATGGATTTAAACCCAAGACAATAAAGTAGGGGAAAACTCCATTACTATTTAACATCCATTGATTCAAACTTCATATTATGTCTAACTCAAGTATTAGCTTAGTAATTAAGGAGTTATGTTCGATATATTGATTTCTTGGGTTCAAACATTAAACTAGTATATAAGAGAATTAATTCCCTTAAATATACTAGGCATATGTAAAAAGTCTCCTTGTATATGCTAATGCTTGTCATCTCAAAGAAAATCTTAGAATAATTCTTTAGGCATTTCAATAACAGAATTTTGGGATTGCTTAATGGTCCTCTCACTCAACCAATTTATCTAAGTAGACTTTTCTATGCTAGACTTAGCGAATTCATGAGAATTAAACTTTTCGCATCCTTTTAATGGATTTAAATTCAAGTTAGTAAGGTAAGGAGTAAAGTCCAATATCATTTGAGCCAACGTTCATTGTGATTCTTACACATATTTAGCATGACTAAGCAACTCACCGGGTTAACGTAGTGGTTAGTTGTACTCCTGGCCCTTTTTAACTATTTGGAGTCAAATCTTAGATTAGTATCCATGGAAATTCAATTTTTTTTTAAATGTATGACGCGTGAGAAGTGTGCTCTTAAAATTTAAAAAAGAAAAAAAAATCAATTCACGTAAAAACTGACCCAAAAATCGCCTTACCATATATTAAAAAAAATCTAACTAATTAGGTATTAACCGTATTATAGTTATTACTTATCATTCTTGTAGTGTATGTTAGTTTTCCTATTAGCGAATTCTACAACCGAGAAACATGTGAAAGTTGATTCTAATACTTCCAAATATAATTAGGTATTGTTGCTAGAATAAATTATGAAGAGTCAAGCGTACGTAATTCAGCTAATAATTATATTATTCTCCCCAAACTCGACCTGTGGTATAAGTTTTTGTAAGTTTTATAATTTATGTGATGCTTTTAATACTGAATTTGGTAAACTATTTTAGAAATAAATCATTTTTTTTACAAAAAATAAATGGCTAAAACTTTTTTTTCATCCCTAACATATTTGAGCAAAGCTTGAATTTAGTATCGAAAGTTTTTTTTTCTTTGTTTCAATTATGTCATAAACGTTACTAGCTAAATCATTTTAATGTCATTATTTTGCCTAAAACCATCTAAATTAGTAAGGATAAGTGCTAACGTGGAGCCTGCATGGCCAATTGGAATAACATGTAGATCTCACGTGTCCAATTTAGAACTAATTGAAACTTTGTCAAATGTTAGAGAGAAAAATAGAGTTTTAGTCTTGAATTTCTTTAAAATCACATGCATTTCCTTCTTCTTTCCTAAATTTAGGCACTAGGATTTTCAGTTATAGAAACTTAAGCACACTTCAAATTTATTTTCAAAAAATTAGAATACTTAACATATTTGTATCCTCTCACTCATCTGAGAACACCATACTTCACCCCAACTCAATACCTAAAACATAAACCTCCCCATTAGCTATAAATTATTGAACATCCAACAAGCTAACACGATGTTGCCTTTTGATTTGTCAATCCCATGAGACAACACTATCGTTCCCTTTCCCTTATGTGTCTCTCTATTATCCCTAACTCCACCAATCAAAATCAGCCAAGCAATGGAAGTGGATTGAGCAAATTGTAGAGGTGATACAAAGATATTGAGTACTATGATTTTAAAGTGTGCTAAAGCTTTCTTAAGCTTCTGCATCTGAATATAGATATGCATATGATTAAATAAATTTAGAATTAAAACTCTATTTTAATCCCTAATATTTGAGCAAAGTTTTCAATTCAGTCTCAAATTGAACTTCTAAGATCCACATGTGATTCCAATTAGCCACGTAAGCTTTACGTTAGCATTTGCCATCAACAATTTAGATGATGTTAAGCAAAATGATGACATTGAAATGATTTATTAACATTTAAGATGTAATAAAAACAAAAAATAAAAACTTTTAAGACTAAATTGAAACTTCACGCAAACATTAAAAAATGATTCTCGTCAAAAATAAATCTTCATTTGAATGTACATCTCTTAAATAGTTTAAATTATTTACTATTTTTCTCACTTAATATGAGATATTTGTCTCCCTTCAGTAGAACTTTCTTAATAGAAAAATATTTAAAAGGAAGAGACATCACTCTATTTTAAGACATGTCATAAAACCCTGACGCATATGATAATAATTACATATCTCATACTAAAAAAGTATTTGTGATGGGCAGAATAACCGACAGAACTTAGGTTGGGGCAAGGTCTTCCCACTTAAAACTTTTTTGAGCTCAGAGTGCGTCGACCTAATTTTCCTGTGTTGCCTTGTTTTTAATCTCTGAAATTCCCAACCAAAATATTATATATGAATATAAATAGAGTGACCTTTTCTATCATTAATGAAGTTCAACAACAAAACTTTAGTTTATATGTAGTTTTCAACCTTTGCCAACCAAAATTTTAAATCAAGTATGAATCGAAAAAAAAAACTAAATCAATTTCAAATAAAAGAAAAAATTAATGAGTCAAGTTTTATACCGACCGAAATATTCATTTTTTTTAAATGAAGAATGGAATACTCATCATTGAAGTTACTTTAAATTAAAAGTTTAATTTTAATATATTGTTAATGTAAAAATTTTACACTAAACATCTAATGATGTATTATTATATTATTTAATGAATTTAACATTTCATATAAATTTTAATTCATTAAATAATATGACAACACATAATTAAATATCAGTATAATTTTTTTTACACTAGTGATACATATAAATTAAATTCTTAAATTAATGAGTATTGAACCACAAAATGTGCCTCATTTAAAAAACTGAATGATCATTCAATTCTACTATAAGTACTTTGCGACTTAAGAGGGTATTAGTCTCTCAACTCATGAGGAAAAAAATTAATGGGCATCGAAGTCTCTTTACGCCTAAGATAAAATCACTAAAGCTTTTTTTACGAGAGAAAGTAAAGCGAATTCATTGATCTGAACGTGAAAGAAAAGACTCAAAAATAAAATATAGCTCACCAAAGAGCCATTTTTGCTATTGTCGGTGCATACGTTCTAGGTTGGCCATTTTCTACAGTTTTATGCAATTATGTTGTAAGAATTTGAGAGATTAAAAGTTGCAAGGAAACTGCCCCAATTCTTCCGAAGTGATAGAAGTGAATGGAATCTAAACTTCAAAGTGACGTAGATCTAATTAAAAAAGATTGTGTGAATAGACTTGAGAAGTTGGAGGAATAATTGTCCCACCAAATCATTCAGTACATAATCTATAGAGGTGAAAGATTTGAACTGGTCCAATTTAACTTCGAAGTTTCAAAAGATAACCACAGGTAGAGTTGACCACGTACATATATAGGCTCAGCAAAAGAAACTTCTAATGGAGCAATCAACAGACTCAACATGCACTATGACTAAGGCGGCAAATAATTCTTCTGTTCTTCAACAACCACCATTGGAACCATCATTGCAAAGACTGAAAGTAAACCAAAGTGACTAGTGCTTTTCTAACTCCAATACTTTGGGACTACCCAGGAGACTTCAGAAAGGGAAGCGGGGGCCATTTATGAAGTATTAGAAGTCACTTCTAAGGCATTGCACATGATGTTGATTTTGACAGCATCCCTTATCATATATCCACTCCCTCCACCCCTTTCTTTTCTGCAGCTGATTGAACCAACTGGCAATCAAACGCGGTTGCTGATTTTGGCATCAGTCACTGGACGGGACATAAAAGTTGAAACCATTGAATTTTTATTCTGTTGCAAATTGAACTGACAAGTGAGAAAGGTCCAATATGTGATAATGATTTTTACGCAGGCTTTATACACGCAAATACTTGCCTTTTACATTCTTCCATACAAGTCATTCAATAACATTCCATTCATGTTATAACATTTTTTAGATGGTCCAAATGAGTCCATTTTGGAGCCTGTAAGAGGTTCATGAATATAAAATTTGGACAAATATTATTATCCTTACTCCTTTGTGGACTGCTTAGGTGTTACAAAAATAGTTACAATTTGATACATCTCAAAAATATTTTTAGATTAATAGCATACGAGTTATAATTATAATTAAAATTAAATTAATGAAACAATGTCAATATATTCTAACTGGGAAAAAGCACCACTACCACGGGATTTCCGTTCAAAAAGACTTAACACATTGCACCTCTAGATACAACTAATGTTAAAAAGACCTCATGACAAGTTCAAACCTCTTCTTGAAATACAAACTGTTCGGCCTGAATCAACTTTCTGTGTGGGACTGGGTTAGATTTTAAAAATTAATAGTAAAGAAAATTTTAAAATTTTGAGTTTATTTAAATACCATAAAATAAAATCACTTTTAAAATATAATTATCGAGATATTTCTTGAAATAATTTGAAATGGGGGTGAACCAAACGAGATTTTTTCAAAAATTGGCAAACATGTTGGCATAGTTCCAGTTCATAGCCATCAAACATTATTATGGACTGGTGAAAATCCAAATTAACATGCTTTAAATGAATTCTCATTTTAGTAATTTCACCTAAAATACAAGTGTAAATATGCATTTTTTTTATAAAAAAAATCTTTAAATTTATAAATGAATGTGTGTGGGTGGGGGATGCACTATACACTCCTCACTTTAGAAGATAATCCAAATCTGTGTGTAGGATTCTCGTTTTTCACCTTGTTCCAACGTTATATCAGGTTTTCCTTTTGTATTTTGTCAACAGGATCTTCAAGTCTATATAGGAACTTTCTAATAGGAAAAGTCCAAGTGAATATAATTTGATCTTCATTATTTTCAAAGGCCATGATGGCAATAGGAAAGATTGTGTGAAAGGAACACGGTTACAACATCACTTTCGCTTGTAGAACAAGCACCATTTCTTTCCTCCACATGCTATTCACGAACCAAGTGCGATATGCATCACATATATGGAAACTAGTTGTGAGCAGGGTCTGAAAGAGGAGAGCTTGGCACATATAGCATGAAGCAATTTGAAAAGATGCTTGTAATTAGCTTCATATAATAAGTGCTAATTCAGACATTCAAGCATATTAATGAGTACTATCAAGATTTTAACGAGTCATGTATTTTCCTTTAAGATTGAAAAGTTGTGCGAAAAATCGTTGTGGGATAAAAATTAATGATTAGATATTTGTACATTTTCTTTTAGCTATTGAGGATAATGTAAGTGATTACAATTTCACTATAAATCTTAGTTTGTGAAAATTTATTCTTAATATGTAAATTATGCCAATAACTTTTTTTTGATAAAGGTATATCAAATTATGTCAATAATTTTAACAACTTTATATAAAGGTGTATTTCCAATAACTTGGTAGATCTACGGCTATGCAATAATTGTTGAATTTTAATATATATGTGTTACGTGGATTAACATTATTCAATAATTAAAATATTATTTAAATTATTAATATATATTAATTATGAAATTATGTTTTATAATATAGCACTTGGTCAATTTATGAATATTGTAATTGAACTTTTGTTGTGAGTAGTCCGTGATGGGTTTAGACTGTTCATTAGTAGCCCGTTGAGAAGTTCCTACTCTCATCTGGTAAGTTATAAACTGCTTTCCCATTAGGCAGTTTGTAGTACGCACAGAAAATCTATCAGGATTGAGGACAGTTTCTCTCACACGCGAATTCTCCTGATCCATTCACTGAACAACAATGAATTACGAAATCATGTCAAGTACACATTCTTAATCCATCTCTTGAATATAATTCGTTTAATATGCTATAATCTTGTATCTATAATTGATCTAGGTTTATAGAATTGTTGAAATAAATTCATCAATTGGTATCAGAGCCTAATAGATACAGATTATGATTATTATATTTTCTTTTTTTATAATTAAATCAGAATTTCGTATATCCTAATTTATGAACCCTAATTTTGATTAAGTTTTTTTTTTAACCAAATTGATGAAATCAGTTTAGGGATTTTTCGTGAACGTTGATTCATATACCCAAATATGATTGTTGAGCCAATTGATTATATGAGTTTTCTGCCAGAATACATGAAATCAAGTATTTTAGGTGGTCGTACGCTTATGGTTTGGTGGTCGATACTTTTTATATCAATTGATATAAAATTGATTATGAGTTTTCTACGTTTTTCGATACTTCTTATGGTTTTGCTCGTGAGATTTTGAACCATAGCGCGGAACTCAAAAGCATCTCTTGCTTTAATAGTTACAGGGCTGGAAAGAGTTCATAGAGAGAAATTGCATTGGCTTAATTACATGGACTAGGATGAACTGTCTTTTTCTTGTCTCTTTCTTTAATTTTTTTTTCATTTAAATTTGACAAATTAAACAAAATTAGAGTAATTAATTTTTTTTTTTATAATTCGTTTTGTACTTCAGATTTTGAGCCTGAAATTTTTTGTGACTATTCCTTACTCTGTCAGTGACTCTTTGGTATATGACACTCTCTCTGTTAATATGTCATAGTCATGAAATTATTTTAGGTATATATGTGAATTGAATTTTTAATATGAGTTTATCATATTCTATTAAGCATGATTACTGATAATTTGTATAATTGTGAGCTCACCTATCGTGGGTACAATTGTGTAAATTTTGTGACCTGAATATTTTTTTTAATCACAATTCTTATTGTATTGATAGTAATTACACTCTATCGGTATGTTGTTATTAATGTAATTTGTTATTATACAATGTGATGTTAGATTTATGCTCATGTCAATTTTTTTTTCGAGTACCCTATCGGTATTAGAAATTTTGGTGATATAAGATTTGTGCATTATATTATTATATTTCTTATTTATTATGGTTCGGGACCCTTAGGCGGGATCATGATAAGTAAGAAATTTTCTAAAGGGCTTGTTTGGTTGAGCATATAGAACTATTTAATTCTCTTGTTGCATGATAACATTGTGTATATTAAATGTTTCCTTTTGTTGTTTTCATGCCAGCCTCTTTGCCTATACAATTGACTCCTGTCAAAACTTTGAATGAGACTAATTTTGAGGATTGGAAAGAATATCTGGATCTTTATTTGGCTATCACTAATATGGACTTAGCTTTGAAAGAAGAAGAGTTTGCTGCTCTTACTACTGAGTCTACTACTACTGAAAAGGTTTCTCGTGAAAAATGGGAGCACTCAAACAGGGTGTGCCTTAAGGTGATGAAATATATTATGGAGAAGTCAATTAGACAGAGCATTCCAGACAGCGAGAATGCTAAGGAATTTTTGAAATCTGTTGGTGAGAAATTTACGACTTTTGATAAAGCTCAGAAGGGTCAATATCTTTCTTTGATTGAGAAGACTAAATATGATGGTGTTAGTGGAGTTCGTGAGCACATCATGAAGTTAGTGCACTATTTTAATAAACTAAAATCTCTCAAGGTTGATCTCAGTGAGAGTTATCTGATCTGACAGGTTTTGAAGTCACTCATTTCTCAATTTGATGTTCTGAAAACCTCTTATAACACTCAAAAAAATGAGTGGACAGTTGATGAAATGATTGCTATTGTTTCTCAATAAGAGGATTCTATAAGGAAAGGAAAATCACATAGTGTTCAGTTTGTTGCTTCTACTTCTGGTACTAAAAATGAGAAAAAGGAAGGTTACAAAGGCAAGTTTCAACATGCTAAGAAGAAAGGGGGAAAAATATCTCAACATCTGGAACCTAAGAAGAATTTCTTCAAGCCTAACAATAATTTCTTTAAGGGAAACTGCAAGTATTGCAAGAAGTATGACCATAAAGTGGATGATTGTTACATTCTCAAGAAGAAACTTGAGAAGCAAGTTACACTCCTAGCTTTAACTTGTTTTGAATCAAATGTGATTGATGTTGCTCCCAATACTTGGTGGTTTGACTCAGGTGCATCTATTCACGTTATGAATTCTTCACAGGGGTTCACAAGCCTGAGGAAGCCAAGTAATGCTGAATCCAAGATCATTGTGGGAGATGGAGCTAGAGTATCAGTGGAAGAAATAGTAGTAGTTACATTGTTTTTACTTTCTGGACATACTTTATTGTTGAAAGATGCTGTTTATGTACCTTCCATGAGAAGGAATTTAATTTCAATTTCAGCTTTGGATAGATATGGCTACACTTTTGAATTTGGTAATGGAAAAGTTGTTGTTTGTTTTAATTCTGTTGCCGTTGGTTCAGGAGTTTTGTGTGATGGGCTATATATGCTGAATTTGAATGATATGTCTGTTAATTCTGTTGTTGGAAGTAAGCGTAATAGGATTGATGAGAGTTCTTCTATGCTATGACGTAGACACTTGGGGCATATCTCTAGGCCCCGGATTGAAAGACTGATTAGGGAAGGTGTTCTTCATAACCTTGACTTCTCTGATTTCGACACTTGTGTAGATTGTGTTAAAGGCAAGTTCATTGCCACAACTAGGAATAAAGGAGCAAACAGGTGTGATGATGTGCTACAGTTGATTCATACAGATATGTGTGGACCAATTACACCCACTGCTATGGGTGGATATAGGTATTTTATTACCTTTATAGATGATTTCTCTAGATTCGGTTGGATAGATCTTCTCCAGGAAAAATCTAGTTCTTTGGATGCCTTCAGATCCTTCAAGGCTGCTGTTGAATTGAAGACAGGTAAGAAGATCAAATGTGTGAGGTCTGACTGAGGAGGTGAGTATTACGGCATATATGATGAAATTGGAAGAAATCCAGGACTGTTCGCAAGATTTCTCGATGAATGTGGAATTGAAGCTCAATATACTATGCCTGGTACTCCTGAGCAGAATGGAGTTGCAGAGAGACGTAACCGCATGCTTATGGATATGGTGAAATGTATGTTGAGTCATTCGTCATTGCCAGAATTTCTTTAGGGAGATGCTTTGAAGACTGCTGTGTACATTCTTAATCAAGTACCCAATAAGTCTATACCGAAAACTCCCTATGAGTTGATGACTAGAAGGAAGCCGAGTTTGAAACACTTTCATGTGTGGGGTTGTAAGGCAGAAGTTAGACCTTATAATCCTCAGCAGAAGAAACTTGATCTTAAGACTCTTAGCGGTTTCTTCATTGGCTACTGCGTGGGCTCCAGAGGTTGTAGATTCTATTGTCCTTCTCACTCCATGCGAGTCATCGAGTCTGACCGAGCGATATTCTTTGAGGATGATTTGGATAGTGGGAGCCATACTCCACAACCAATCACTCTTAAAGAGGATCAGACCGTAGTTCCGATACCAGTTGTTTCACTTCCTGCAGATATTATGGTTCCAGTAAATCATAATGATGATCAAGCTCTTCGAAGAGAATGGCGCCACCAGCTAATGAACAGGAACCAGATGACATTGCTGAAGTAGTCTCATTAAGACGATCTCAGAGAGTACGCAGGCCTTCTATACCAGATAACTATGTAGTGTATCTTCAGGAGCACGAGTTTGATCTTCATGATGACGATGATCCTATAACTTTTAAGGAGGTAATCTCTAGCTCTCATGCTTCTGATTGGCTAAATGCTATGCATGATGATTTGTCTTCTATGTCTCATAATACTGTTTGGGATCTCGTGGGGTTGCCAGTTGGTTGCAAACTCATTGGGTGCAAATGAGTTTTCAAAACCAAGCGTAGTCCAGATGGTAGAGTTGAGAGGTACAAAGTTAGACTAGTAGTAAAAGGCTATAGTCAAAGAGAAGGCATTGATTATAAGGAGACTTTCTCACCGGTCTCTACAAAAGATGCATTTCGAGCTGTTATGACTTTGGTAGCTCACTTTGATTTAAAACTTCACCAGATGGACGTGAAGACGACTTTTTTGAATGGAGATCTAGCCGATGATGTTTATATGGTTCAGCCTGATGGTTTTGTTGAAACAGGTAAGGAGCATTTGATTTGCAGACTTAAAAAGTCCATTTATGGACTGAAACAGGCATCCAGGCAATGGTATTTGAAATTTGATTAGGTTGTCACTTCTTTTGACTTCAAAGAAAATGCCTCAGATCAGTGCATTTATTTGAAAACTAGTGGGAGTAATTTTATAATTCTTGTTCTATATGTCGATGATATTCTTCTTGCTAGTAGTTGTGTTAAACTTTTGACTGAAACAAAACTGATGTTGAGTAACCACTTTGATATGAAGGACCTTGGTGATGCTTTAGTTGTTTTAGGCATCCAGATTTACCACAATAGACCATGTGACATTCTTGAATTGTCTCAGAGAGGATATATTGAAAAGATTCTCAAGCGGTTTAACATGCATTCTTGCTCCCCATGTGCTACACCTGTTCAAAAAGGTGATAAACTCTCTAAATCCCAATGTCCTCAAAATGATGCAGAGATAATTGAAATGGAAAAAGGTCCCATATGCTTCCGCTGTTGGCAGTTTAATATATGCTCAAGTTTGTACTCGTCCCGATATTGCTTTTGCTGTTAATGCTTTAGGGAGATACTTGAGCAACCCAGGTTTGGGTCATTGGAAAGTCGTGAAAAAGGTCATGAGATATTTGCAGGGAACCAAGGATTATTTGTTGACCTATAAGAAGTCTGATCAACTTCAGGTCATTAGTTATTCTGATTCTGATTTCGCAGGTTGCCCTGACGATCGAAAGTCTATTTCCGGCTCTATTTTTATGATGGCAGGCCATGTGGCTAAAAAATTTAATCTCTGGCTTTCATATTGTTGAAAGCATATCTAGGCCACTTGTGATATATTGCGACAATACTGCTGCTGTGCATTTATTTCAAAACAACAGAAGCTCTTCTCGCTCAAAGCATTTTGATATTAAATATTTGTTTGTTAGAAAGAAAATTCTGGAGTTTCAGACTCGAATTGAGCATCTTGCTACAGAGAACATGTTTGCAGATCCACTAACTAAAGGCTTAACTATTGGAACTTTTTAGAATCATGTAGCTCATATGAGTTTAGTTAAATCTTTTGATATTTTGAGTTAGTGGGAGTCTGAAATTTTATATTTACTTATTGTCATTCTTATGAGATATGTATGAGATGACGTTACTTTTATTATCATATCTCTTATAGTATTTTCAGATGCTTGGACTATTCTTGGATTGCATATTTCTCTTAATTAATTATGTTTTTCCATATTCATTATTCTTTATGTGAAATATGATCATTTAACATGTATGATCTACTTCCCTATCGGATACTATTTCTGGCAGAGTTAAAGCTTATATTTCTTAGACTGTTAGTTGACATGTGCTTTGTTCATAGTTGGTATTCTAGTCTTAATAATTCTTGTATTTTAATGATTGACTAATGCTATCCAAGTGAGAGAATTGTTGAATTTTAATATATATATGTTACGTGGATTAGTATTATTCAATAATTAAAATATTATTTAAATCATTAATATATATTAATTATGGAATTATGTTTTATAATATAACACTTGGTCAATTTATGAATATTATAATTGAGTTTTTATTGTGAGTAATCAAGTAATGGTTTGAAATTTATTCATTTAATAACCCGTTGAAAAGTCCATTCATTTTAATTTTTATAAAAGTATATTTTTTAATTTATAAATTAATTTTTTAATAAATAATTTTATAATATTATATATTACTTTAAATATTTTATTTTTCTAACTCCGTATATTGCACGTGTACTAATCTAGATATACTAAAATTAAAGTCATCCGATCTACAAAAAAAAAAGTCATCCAAAACTATGTATATCACAGAAAAATAAATGTTTTGTAATACAATAATAAACAATAAGGAATCCACTACAATATAATAAAAAAATCTTATACGTTCTTCTAAACAAAAAAATATTGGCACAATACTCCATTGGATTCATTTTAAGTGTTATTTTAGTGAAATTTTTTTGATCTATTATAACTAACGTATTTGTGTACTAATAAAGTATTAATTATTTTTGCAACTCTACCCTTATACTTTAAAATCTCTCAAGCCTCAACTACTTATGGAAATTGGATAAACATAGTAAAATAAAGTAATTAATTGCTAGAAAGTGAATAAGGATAGTTTAGTAAAAAAAAATTACAATTAAGGTTTGGTTTTGTATTTTTTAAGTCTTGTCTCTTATACTAAAATAATACTTAAAATGTATTGAATGGACTATTATGGATATTTATTGGGCAATCTATGGTACCTATTTTCTTTTCTTAGATATGGTATTCATCAAACATTTAATTGACTGTTAGATATTTTTAATAGAATTTTAAACATTTATTATAAAATTAACATTTAATAAATACTTGACAAATTATCTTAGGTGCCATAGTAATTCCCATATTTATTTAAGGCTTCCCATATTTATTTAAGGCATTACTTTGGTATCTATCACTCTAATTTTATTAGTTATGATACTCATCAAGTATTTTATTAGCCATTGGTCAAATTTAATAAAATTTTAAATATTTATTATGAAACTTGGGCAATTCTATGGTATCCATTTTCTTTTACTGTGTATAGTACTCATCAAACATTTCATTAACTATTAGATATATTAATAAAATTTTAAATATTTATTATAAAATCAACATTCAATAATACTTGACAACTTATCCTAACTACTGTACCTATTAAGGTGCCATAGTACCTATTAAGGTGCCATAGTAATTTCCATATTTATTTAAGGCTCTACTTTGGTACAAATATTTTTTCACTAGGTATGATATTTATTAAGTACTTTCTCAGATTCATTTTAAATGTTATTTTGGTGAAAAAAATTGATCTATTATAAATGACATATTCACATATCAATAAAACATTAATTGTTATTTTTTCATCTCTACCTTTATATTTTAACAATCTCAACTACTCATAAAAATTAGATGAATATAATAAATTAAAGTAATTAATTGAAACGAATAAGGATAACTTAGTAAAAAAATTTCACAATTAAGATTTAGTTTGGTGGACCGGAAATAATATTTTATTAGCTATTAATCATATTTAATAAAGTTTTAAAAGAATAATGTTCATCTTACTTTAAATAGTACTCACATCCTTTTTAATATTATTTTTTGTAATTAATCATGTATATTAGTTGGTTAACGAAAATTATATAAAAAGTAGTTAGAGCTTAGATTTATTTATTAATTAATTAATACATGTGATTAATTATGAATTTGTATACTATTAATTAGGTATGGAAAGAGATATTAAAAAAGTGATGTAAGAATATAAGGATTGATTTTAAAATTTTATTATGAAATTAACATTTAATAGTTTGGTAATTACTTTTCTTCTCTACGCGATGGATCGCAAGAGGTTGTGTCTTAACATTTCCTGACCCTTTCTTACATTTTGGCACCGTATAGTAGAACGACCCATATCATTGTTCCTCTGTTTTTTCTTCTGTCATTTTATCTGTGTTATATTCAACTCTTGTTGTATATGCTCATTGAGAATCATTCCACTTTCCATGGCAATTTGGAGAATTCTTCCCTCCTCTCTTTTCTAGCTACCCTCTCATTTTCAAGGCACTAAAATGTTTCTGCTTTCAACTAGAATTTGGATTTGAAATCTTGGGCTATGTGTAGAATCAAATGGGAAAGGGTTGTTCATAAACATGTGTATCAAAATGTTATTGATTCCTATCTTGTTTAGTACATGGTATGCAGTAAAATTAAGAATCAATATGCATTGATCAACCAAATGAAGTAATATAATAACTAGGGTGGTATCATATAGGAATAACAAAATTTACTGGACCTCTTGCACTCATGTCTTAGGTACAAGTGTAAAGAATACATCTCATAATATGCCTGATATTTTGCACCTTTTAACTGATTTCTTATACCCATTAGTTCTAACAATGGGAAGTGGCATTCTCCACTTGTTATGGGCTTTTTCTTTTCACATGTGAACGACCTTATCTTCAACAGTCCCCATCTCCAAGTGGCCAAAATGGACGGCAATCAAGCAAAAACATTTCAAAACAAATTACATAGAAAACATATTCCACAGATAAACCAAGATCTCTCCTTACAAACTACAGAGTTCTGGCTCAAGGACCAGTGATTGAATCAGAAGTGGCAGGTTCATGCTTATGATTCGGTTGAGATCTATGATTGAAGTTGGTTATAGGTGGTTTATGAACATGCATTAATTTCAAATGTTGAATGCTAATAGTTGGAAATATTATATTATCTTAGAAGCAGGGGAAGTTTCCTTTCCAAGCCTCATAGTATCTTTGTCAAGCCAATAATGGTGGGTCTTTGTTTTGGACCAAATCTTTTATGACCCTTCATTCTTCATTCTACATCTTACACGGTCTTTTTAGTATAATCTCTAACAATTGTAACATGATTTACATACAGTTTGACTGAAAAGGAAAAGTCTAAGTAAAACTCTTGGAGAAAATAACTCAATTATAGTTATACCAACAATTAAGTTAATATTGTATTAAAATAATATATAAAGTAAAACTTATCTTGCTTTAAAAGTCTTGTTGAACTATGCTAATTTGAAACTTCATTTGTTTTCTAGTATTTTTTTAATGACTAGAAATGAAGTTTGAAGAAGATAAAAACGACAGGGCCTTCAGATTTACAGATTGATCAGTGGAAAGTTAATTTTACATTGATGAACAAATCGTAGCTCGATAGTACATGTGCACGTGCATTGGTTAGAAAATGTAGCTTACAAATAGTTATGCAATAATTGGTGTTGGCTAACAAAAGGTAAAGTCTATAACATCCATTAGGTTGGTCATATGTCGTTTTAAAATTTAACAGCAACGTTATTCGTCCAACCAAAATACGCTAACTTTCATTCAATCATCTCACAAACTCATTCTGTATCTCACAGAAAAGTTACAGTAATATACAGTCTGATTTAACATCTCTCACACATAAATATACGGTAGACATACGGTGAAAGTATTTGGGTTGGACAAAAATCATTTCCCAATATTTAATGACACAATTTAGGGCTTCCATTCCTCTGCTTCAAGTAAATAATTGCTTAAATGGTCTACTGATTGCAGTGTTTTAAATTTTTGGATACGTTCTCTGTATTATGATCAAGTTTCACATTACTTGCAGAAAGCTTGGGTAGAGTTCTTATATATGAATCCATTCAAGTGACAAATATCTTATAATAATGAGCTAAAGTATGAATTTAAACCTAGCCATCTCACTTCGTGCTTGTTCAGTATTTAAGATTTAATCTTCTTCTCTGTTTTTTTTCTTTAGAAAAAAGGCCGAACAATACTATAACATTTTGAATTTCGATAAATATTTTCGTTTTCTTTCTTAATTTATACTTTAAAGGGGGTGTTCGGTAACCTTCAAAAATCATATATCAAAATACAATAGGGCTGATTTTTAGATGTAGGGTATTTGATTATCACTTAAATTTCAAAAAAACTTATTTTTATTTGAATTGAATTTAAGATAAAACCAATTCTTAAATACCAACTCAAAGTTAGTTTTTTATTTGTCTAAATTTTTCCACTAGCCAAAATGTTCTAGCTATCTAGCAATTTTTTATTCTATTACAAGGAACTAACGAAAATTTATCATTTCACTCTCATAAAAAAATTCTTTTTATTTAATTATTATTTCTATTTTTTAAATGAAAATTTTATTTTAAAAAATAAAAACCATAATTAAATAAAAATGCATGTGAGAAAATATAAAATAATCTAAACTTTATTAAATTTACTTAAACACATTAATCTTTCACATTTATATAAAAAACTCAATATTAGGATCAATTCTAAACTAGTTTTGAGCTAAACTAAACTTAATTTTAAACATTTATTTTTATATGGGCTTATGTAATTAGTTCCATATTGTATTATTATAAACCAGTTAACCAAGGATATTATTATAAACCAGTTTTAAAACTTGACAAACACCCCTTGAATGTTCTCTACCTACAATAATAGTTACGGCTGCTATAGTTTTTTTTATTGCGGTCAAATAGTGTTCAAGTAAGTATACATATATTTCAACAAATTCACCTATCTGGTATCTACTTTTTCTATTTGGTCAAAGATAAGATATTTACATCGAAATTAAAAGATTCATAAGACATTTTTTATGTCCTAACCCCAAATGTTTGGTATATAATTAAGATTTAAATCTATAATTATGTACATACCACATCTCACATACTCATTCACTACTAAGCCAATACTTTATTATAACCGCTATAGTCACCCACCTATAATACTCCAAATTTATTTTAGAATAATGCTAGGATGACATCCCATTCCATGATTGATTTTCAATCATATTTATGATTAAAATAGTTGTAAAATTTCATAACTCTATAATTGCGATCTTGACATTACTCAATCTTTTGTCATTATGAGTTGGAGCTGATAAAATAGTGATGGCACGTTTTGCACATCTGTGAAAAGATGACAAGGCTTATCGAAAATAGATAAACTTATAATCTAACGAGATTAATTTAATGATTAAGGAGGTATAGTTCCTGTTTTAACTATTTAAATTTAGGGCAATACTTTAAAATATTAGTTTCAATCTTCAAATACGTTATGCCGATGCAAAGATTGAACTCTTAAAAATGTTTAGAAATACACTTAATCTCAATTGACTTAAGGGATATTTGGTTTAAAAGTTAATTTTTTATTTCTGAGAATAAGATTCCTCAAAATGATATTCCTAAAAATAGCATTCTAAAAAATCTATCAAACATACGTTTGGTTATTTTAAAAAATTGTCGGGAATGTTATCTTTCTCTCTGCTCAACCCACTTTCCATTATGTGTTCCGAATTAATACCCACATTTTTTTGCCAACAACCAAACCACGGTCGTCTGGGTTTGGGAAAATCTTGGTGCTTTGTTTTGGATGCACTAATATTGGTTCACATCAAAACAATGATGGTGAAAACGGAGAATGGACAGGTGATCAGATTTGTTGCCATATCGATGATCAGATTCAAAATGGTGAGTGGTGAAAATAGATAGACAATGTGGTTGGAGGCAAGGGTGTACAAGATGGTCTTTTAATAAGGCTAAAATCATTTCCTTGTTATAAAAATGAACTCAACTCACAAGTGAATTTTGGGTGGGAATCTTTTTCTATATCGTGAACCAGACATAGAAACATTTTATTCTCATCTCTGTTAATGCCAACTAAAGTCTAGGGCTAGCGGTGACTGTTACATGTTTATTTTTGTCACATATTTATTAGGTTTATAACTGTATGATTGTTAATTATTAGGCACATGTTTATTATCTGTATATAGTAAATGTGCAGCTGCATTATTTTCTGGTATTATCTTCTTACCATGTATAGATCCTTATTTTCAGCATATTAGACTCTAGACTTTAGGACATTTCTTGTAATCTCTCCTTTCCATATAAAGCATGTAATTTACTGTCTATTAAAGGAGAATTGCCTCATAAGGCAAATCAGTTTTTCCGAAAAAAGGCTCTCGTTATCTTTGATGGGAGTCTAACATACACCCTCTAAAAGACGGTGTATGGTACACCACCTAATTCAAGCCATTGATTTATTCATAAAATAAATCAATGACTTGGATCAATTACAGGAAATTTGCTTTTTTTTTTTTTTTTTTTTAGTTTTTTTTAGTTTTATATTTTTTTTTACATACTACTACTATATCCTTGTCGCCAATTGGTAGACCACTGTACGCTACTTGTCGGTCACTTCTAATTTTTTTAAGTTGTATAACTAAATATATATTATCAGTTAAAATTTATAAATTTTTTCAACAAACACAGTTACAGTTTTAGAAAAACCGGCCAACTCTATTGTTTTTAAGTTGTATAATTATATAAATATTATCAGTTAAAATTTATAAGATTTTTCAACAAATACAGTTATAGTTTTAAGAAAACAATTTTAGTGTGCAAAGTTATTTATGAAAAAATATAAAGACTAATATAATTTTAACTATAATTATTTACACAGTTGTTTAAATTTAAAAACTTGAACAGTGTCACTAGTGAACAGTACACGCGGACGATGAACAGTATCACCAGTGAACAATACACACCAGTGAACAGTGTGCGTGAACAGTACTGACGACGGCTGGTGAACAGTGTCACCGCCGGCAATGGTGGTTGGCTGAAAAAAAAAAAGAAACTTGTAACAAAAAAAAACCTACAACAGCAAGTAAAAAAGGTGTATAATACATCCAAAGTGAGGAGGGTGCACCATAGCCTTCGCCATCTTTGATATGGTATCAAAGCTACAACTCTGAACCGTGGTCAACCTTTGCAATTCTGTTCTGGCATATTGAGAATGTCACTCCTGCCTTGTGATCTTGTGGGAGATTTCACGGGTTCTCTTTCTTGGGTGGCTTAGAATAAGCAACTTAATCAACATTCAACTTTTACTTCAGATTTGTGCCCACTATTCGTGTACGTACTTTCTCTGGTTCTTGGTTTTGTTGTTGTGTTTTGTCTCTTTGGTGATTCTTGTTACTGCATCATGTTTTATGATAAGTTAGATTCCTTTCATGTTCGTTTCACTAGAAAAAATTATTCTGCTTGGGAGTTTTAGTTCAAAATATTTGTCAAAGGAAAAGAATTGTGCGGTCATATTGATAGGAGTAATCCAACACTTGAGGGTGCGGAGAATTTGGTTAAATAGGAAAACAAGGATGCCCAAGTCATGAGCTGGCTAATGAGTTCAGTTGAACCTCACTTGATTCTCAATCTGAGGCTGTATAAAATTGCCAAAGATATATGGAATTATTTAAAAAAGGTGTTTAATCAAGACAATACTGCTAGGAGGTTTCAATTGGAGTATGAGATTGGTAATTTTACACAAGGGAGTCTTTCAATTGAGGAGTATTTTCTAGTTTTCAAAACCTTTGGGGTGAGTATACTAACATTATTCATGTTGGAGTCCCTACTGAAGCTCTCTTCGCTGTCTAAAAATTCCATGAAACCAGTAAGAGAGACTATTTCTTGATGAAGCTAAGATTCGACTTTAAAGTCACACGTGCTAATCTGATGAACCGTGTCCCTATACCATCTTTGGATGCTTTCCTGAGTAAACTTCTTTGAGAGGAACAACGTATAGTCACTCAAGCAGCAATGGAACATATAACTAATGTTAGTGCCTCTATTAATGTGGCCTATGCAGCACAAGGATAGAATAAAGGTAAAGACATGAGTGTAAAGGCTTTGGCCATATTGCAAAGGATTGTTCCCAAAAATTTTGTAACTATTGCAAATAGTGAGGGCATATCATCTTAACTTATCCCATTCACCTCGAAAGGAAGCAAAGAACTGCTTATCATGCCTTGATTGGTACCTCTAGTTCTGGTGCAATACCTGTTTCCACTTCTATACCTACACCTCCAGCAAACTCAAACACACTTACTTTTGAAATAGTACAGCAGATGATACTTTCTGCATTTTCTACCTTTGGACTCTCAGGTAATCCTAATTTTCCCTCTAAGTCTTGATACATTGATTCTGGAGCTTCCAATCATATGACCAATATTGCTGTCTCTCTCTCCAATGTGTGAAATTATGATGGAAACTAGAAAATTTATATAACTGATGGGAATTCCTTGACTATCAATGTTGTTGGTGATATATCTCATTCTTTGACTAATGTTTTTGTCACTCCTGGTCTTTCCACAAACCTTATTTCTGTTGGGCAATTGGTTGATCATGATTATAATGTCCAATTTTTTTGGTATTGTGCAGGATCAAGTGTTTGAGAAGATAATTGCCAAGGGGCCTAAAGTGGGACGAGTCTTCTACACCTTCCTTCCACAATCTGTTCTAGCTCTTCTTTACTTTCCCTTGCCTATATTGATGTTAGACATGATAATCAAGTGTGACATGATCGTTAGGTCACCCAAATTCACATGTACTTAATACTTTGATAAAATTTGGTTTCTTTGGCAATACAGATTCTTTTGATGTTTCTTTTGATTGTACCACATGTAAACTTGGAAAAAGTAAAGTTCTACCTTTTCCTAACATGCATCTCGTGCAACCCAACGTTTGGATATCATTCATAGTGATGTTTGGGGGATCGCACCTATTGTTTCCCATGCAAAATATAAACACTTTGTTACTTTCATAGTTGACTACAATCGTTTTACTTGGGTGTACTTTCTTCGGTCTAAGGCAAAAGTTTTTTCAAATTTTAAGTGATTTGTTGCGCTTCTTGAAACTCAATCTCTACCAATATAAAAATCTTGCGATCTGATTTTAGAGGAGAATACATGTCTAATGAATTTCAGAACTTCCTTCAGGGAAAAAAAGGACCATATCTCAGCATTCTTATCCATCAACACCACAACAAAATGGTGTTACTAAGAGAAAGAATTGTCACCTTCTTAATGTGGTAAGAACCTTTTTACTTGAATCTTTTGTTCCTCCTCGTTTTTGGTGTGAAGCTCTTTCTATTGTTGTACATATGATAAATCATTTACCTTCTAGATGATGTTTCTCCCTTTTTTAAGTTGTTTGGACAAACTCCTTTATACTCTGAACTTCAGACCTTTGGTTGTGTTTGTTTTGTACATCTTCCTGCTCATGAACATCATAAACTTACTGCTCAATTTGTTAAGTGTGTCTTCCTAGGATATGCTATAATTCACAAGGGTTATGTTTGTTATGATCCTTATGCCCGTCGTATAAGAATCTTCACGGATGTGGTTTTCTTTGAACGTCAATATTTCTTTTCATCTTATGTTGAACAGCCACCTTCCCCTTTATGTCTTATGCCTAGCTTTTCTAATTCTTCGACAATTGTGGAACGGTTCAAGCCTAGTGTGGTGTATGAAAGACGTT
Source organism: Ormosia semicastrata (assembly GCA_029884595.1). Taxonomy (NCBI): domain Eukaryota; kingdom Viridiplantae; phylum Streptophyta; class Magnoliopsida; order Fabales; family Fabaceae; genus Ormosia; species Ormosia semicastrata. The sequence goes on from JAQQTO010000055.1 coordinate 37,694,671, forward strand.
GTCTTCATGAGTCTGGTCCTGTTCAAGATTCTGGCCCGACACCAGATCCTGTCACTAATGTTATACCTCTTCGCTGGTCTACACGACCTACTCGACCACTTGATTGGTATGGTTTTTCCTCAACCGTATCTCTATTTGCTACATTGTCTCCTATTTCCATTCTCTTTTATTACAAACAGGCTATGGAACATGAATGTTAGAAACAAGCAATACAAGTAGAACTTTAAGCCCTTAAGGACAATTACACTTGGGACATTATGTCTTATCCACCCACAGTCAAACCAATTGGGAGTAAATGAGTTTTTTTTTCTGTAAAACTTCATTCTGATAGGTCTTTAGACCGCTACAAAGCTCCTCTCGTAGCCTTTTGTAACAAACAAGAATATGGGGTTGATTATGAGGAGAAATTTGCTCCTGTTGCCAAGATGACCACAATTCAGGCCATCTTGGCCATTGTTGCTTCTCAATCTTGGCCGCTGCATCAAATGGATGTGAAGAACGTCTTTCTTCATGGTGATCTCAAAGAAGAAATATATATATATATATATATATATATATATGAAGCTTCCCTCTGGTATAACTACTTCTTCTCCTCACGATGTCTATAAACTAAGGCATTCTCTGTATGGGCTGAAAAAGGCTCCTCGGGTTTTGTTTAAGAAGTTTTGTACTACGCTCCTTAATTTCTCCTTTATACAAAGTAAGTATGACTACTCCCTCTTCTTCGACAAGTCTGCCATAGGGTTAGTGCTCACCTTGGTTTATGTGGACAATATTATAATTACTAGAACCGATAGTGGATTAGTTACTAAGCTCTAGGAGATGTTGCACGCAACCTTCCATATGAAAGACCTTGGCTATCTTACTTATTTTTTAGGATTGGAGGTACATTATAGGTCCAATGGCCTATTTTTAAAAACCAGCAAAAGTATATTCATGACCTTATCACTTTGGCAGGTTTGGAGGCCACTACTTTAGTTGATACCCCTATGGAAGTGAATGTCAAATATAGGAAAGATGAAGGGGATCTTCTAGCTGATCCTACACTTTATAGGCGATTGGTTGGAAGTCTTATCTACTTGAAAATAACTCGACTCGATATCTCATATGTAGTTCATTAGTTCAACCAGTTTATGTCCTTTCCTCGGCATCTCCATCTCACCGTTGTTCGTTGGATTATCCGCTATCTCCTAGGATCACCTACTCGTGGATTATTCTTTCCTACTAGCTCATCGCTATAACTTACAGCATACAATGATGCTGATTGGGCTGGGTGTTCGAATACACATCAGTCTACTATAGGTTGGTGTATGTTTCTAGGTAATGCCTTGATTTCTTGGAAATGTAAGAAACAAGTTCGTGTTTCTAAATCTTCTACTCAGGCTGATTATCGTGCCATGTCCTCTGCTTGTTCTGAAATTATGTGGTTGCACAGTCTTCTAAAAGAGCTTGGGTTTTTCACAAACTCATTCTGCCCCTCTTCATACGGATAATACAAGTGTTATTCAGATTGTAGTGAATCCATTTTTCCATAAATGCACCAAGTATATAGAGGTTGACTGCCATTGTAACAAGGAAGCCTTAGACAACCGAATAATCTCTCTTCCCTACATCTCCACAAATCTTCAGGTAGCTGATGTCTTCACCAAAACTATGATAAGACAATGACATCAGTTCCTTGTTGGCAAATTGTTGCTTGTTGACTTACCAGCATCAGTTTGAGGGGGGTGTTAATGCCGGCTAAAGTATAAGGCTGGTGGTGACTGTTACATATTTATTTCTATCACATATATATTAGGTTTATAGTTGTGTTATTGTTAATTATTAGACTCATGTTTATTATCTGTATATAGTAAATGTACAACTGTATTATTTGCTAGTATTATCTTCTTACCATGTATAGATCCTTATTTTCAACATATTAGAGTTTAGACTTTAGGACATTTCCTGTAATCTCTCTCCTTTCCATATAAAGCATGTAATTTACTGTCTATTAAAGGAGAATTGCCACATAAGGTAAATCAATTTTTCCAAAAAATGTTCTCTTGTTATTTTTTGACAATCTCAACATTTCTAAAAGTGAAAAATTAACTCTTGAACCAAACGCCACTAAAAGTTAACTTATATCACTACCATACAAACAAAAAATAGATAAATATGTGTGAGTTGCATGAATCTAGTCCTGCTCTAACCTTTTTCGCCCCAAATTAAAATTACTTTTCGTGATTGATGCTCTCAATTTACTTGTGCAATGTGTTTTTTTTTTTTCTGGGTAGAGGAGAAACAAATGTGATATTAATAAATGATCCAATAACATTAATATTACATACAAATTTTAAAGATTATTTGTGTTGATTACAAGTTCATTGGCTATTTTTGCAAATTAAAAATGCCAATAAGAAAAAAGAAAGAAAGAGATTTATTTTTTCTTTTATTTTTTTGACGAGAAGAAAGAAAGAGATTAATATGGTAAAAGTAAACCTTATCACAATAATTCTAATAATGATTTCAGATAAACTTCGAATCAAACCTATGGCACCAATATAGAACAGGTACAAGCTCCAAGTTAGAGGTACATATCATTTTCGGATATTACTATGCATAAATAATATTTTGTTTTCATAAAAAACCATATTCATTCTTAAATTATTTATTTCTAAATTTCTATAATATCACATTAAGATTTTTCTACACAAACAACATAATTTAATAATTATATATCTATTTTCTCCTTACATATTGTTTAAGGTAGTATTATTCATCTTTTACTATCAACTCAAACTCTAACATTTTAGTTTTTTTCCCCTACTAGAACTATAAAAAGCCAATGTTATCATGAGCGAAATCTACTTTGTTTCTACCCTTTCGATATTATCGTCCATTAGCATATATGTACAGTACTCAGCAGCATTTTCCTTTCTGGTTCTTGGTTAGAAATTCATCACTTACGTATCCCTCACTTAACACTGCTCTTCCTTGTCTGTTCTAATATTATAACATGAAGACAAAAAGGACAAATAGAGCTGTAGTTAAAAAGACAAATAGAGCAGTAGTTGGCCATTCCATGAAATCGGTGTCTTTTATACGACAATGTGTTGGATTGTCGGTGAGGAAATGCATCAAACATTGAGGCATGCAATGTATCTGAGTCACGGGTCATGGTTTCATTCGTCATGAAACGGTACAAGTAACAGTACTATATGTTTAATTTATGTCATGGAAAGGATTAAGAACAGCTTAATTGGTCATTATTTTAAAACTTTATTTTTTTAAAAAAAAAAAGTAACGTGCTTTAGTTTAAATGAGTATAGAAGATACTTGAGGCCCGGTTGCAAATCTATATGAATTCTTTAGTTCTAAAGTGAATAGTAATATATCATATTTTTTATCGGATAAAAGAGATGAATTAGTTTATATGTATCCAAGTTAATTCAAACATTACTTTATCTCGAAAGAATTCATGCTCTAGAGAAAACAAAATATTTGAATCATGAAACAGCACATATACTCCAAACAAATAGAATATTTGCCCATAGACTTTTGGGAGTGTACTTAAAAAAGAAAAAAAGAATCATTCTTTTTTTTAGCTGAAAGGTAATCATATTTGATTATATGCTTTCCTATGGATCATAAAATATTTTTGGAATTATATCATGCACGAAATGTGTTATCGATTTCTTTTTAGGATAATTCAATAGGGGCATTTAAAAAAAATACCAAACTTCTAAGAAATTTTTATTTTGAGTAGACATAGTCAAAACAATGGCTATAATTTCTTTAAACAAACGTTTCTAGGTAAGCTATATACACTTTTATGACATTCTTTGGCCCCTTAAGCAAAACCTTAGCTAATTGTCTTATCTTTCGATAAAGTCAATAATAATGGGTTGAAATTTTGTTTAGCAGATATATGAAAAGGGCATGGTCATATAATTTCCTCAAATCAGAAGGTCTCATATTTATCAAGAGTTACTTCAATTACCATTATACATTTTTTTTCCCACAAACCCCGACCCACAGGCCACAGCCCATGTCCATTGCCACTATTACTGCCACCATGCACTATTCTATTGTCACGATTATACTATTAATCCATGCATCTTTTTTTATATAAAATCGTATACGTTTCAAGTAGATCTACAAATAAACTAGTAACTTATATTTTGGTATGCCACTATAATTGGTAATTTAGTGCTGATTAGATTAAATGAACTACTTATCAACGAATCAGCAGCACAAAATCTTAAATAAGTAGTTGACTTTCAGTACATGATGAAATGCGCGTTATAAGTACAAAGTACTTGCAAAGTGCAGAATGATCTCAGCAAAACAGAACTTAAAAAAGTAAAATAGGGATGCCGTGTAGTTGAAGACATGAAAAGGCATGAAAAGGCACGAAATAGTTAAAATAAAGAGTTAACCTTAATTTACAAAAAAAGAAGAAGAGTTAACCTTATTCTAGTCTTCTAAATATACACATGTTATCACTTTTATCTTTCAAAAAAAAAAAATTGAGATTAATTTAGTTATTCTATCATATTAGGTGATCATATCAAAATAATCTTTATCTGCACGTATTACAAAATTTAGAGACTAAATCAATGTCATTTTTTATAATTAAAGAAATAAATTAACTTTAACTTAGTATGACTGATAAATTAAATTGATGTTAACTTTTTTTAAAAATCAAATTAATTTTATTTTCTATAATTATTATAAAACTAAATTAATGTCAATTTTTTTTAAAAAAATCAAAAGTAATAACACTTCTATTGGATGATTAAAATAGAGTTTAGTTTAAATATAAACAAATACAAATTATAAACATTATGATTATTCAACATCTTAATTATTTATGTTAAATATTGAGAAAATTAAACATTAATAAAAAAATTGTGTTAAATCTTTATTTTTTGGTTTAAAAAAATTTAGTCTTTAATAGTGAATTTACATTATGTAAAAATTAAAATAGAATCTTATTACAAAAACATATTAAAATTAAATGGAGTGTTAAAATGAAAATATATACTTTATATATGATTTACTATGCCAAAAAGAATCCCAAAATTGAGTGTTATTTAGTTTTTTAAAATTCTAATTAAGGAAAAAGAAAATAATCAAGAAAATGGTTTTTTTTTCACTTCCTTCAAATTCCTCAAATAAAACATAAAAATTTAATTCAATTTATGTCATTCTCAAGTCCATCATCTTTCACATAACATCACAGTTTTTTTTAAAATAAATATTTTGATACAAAAAAAATGGATTGTTTAAATCAGCAAAAAATTTATCATTGTTTGAAATGAACCATATTAACATTATTTTAAATTCATTTATTCATAAAATCTTCAAGTAATTTTTTAAATGAAAAAATAATATGAAATCAATTTTTTATCTATTTAAATTGTGAAAAAGTATCCAAACCTAAAGAAAATGTAATGATTAATAATGTGCTTGGTAAAATAATTTTTTTTGAACAATTATAACATTATGCAGAGAAATCTTCTCTCATTCCACATCAAACTCAACAATGATGATATCCTTCTCCTGAAGGACTTGATTATCTCATTCTATAGGTGAAAATTAGAAGTTAGGTTTGCTATAAGAAAAAAAGAAAAAACTAATGCCTAGTGGAAATTGATATAGCTTCCACTACTTCTATTATAACACGATCCTCTTGATGTCAAATGCAAACCGTGAAAGCAAAGAAAAATAATGTAAACATACCTTCTCATCTCAAGAAAATCACGTGAGCCTGATTGCTTAAATGCGTGTCGACAATGCCCAGTGTTTCTAATGGGTATCACGTTGATTCAAGAATTTTAAAATTACCATGATTGAGTTTCAATTATTTTATTTTATTTTATTTTATTCATTTTAGTTATTTTTTAATCTTACCAATGAAATTTGGAAAAGTTTGAATCACTTTATAATATTTGCCAGAAACCTTTTAATTTGATAGAGTCCCATTTTTCTAAAATTTGACTACGTACCATTTAATAAGTTGATTCCAAATTAAAATTAATATCTGATTCTAAATTTTTAAAATTCGACACTTTTAAAATTTGATTGAGTTCCATTTTATGGATTTGATTTTCAATTTTTTATTTTATTTTATTATTCTTAATTCTTTTTTAATTTTACCTATCTAATTTTTAGTATGTTCCAATCACTTTATAATAGCTGCAAAATCTTTAAACTGGATACACAGGTTGATTGAGTTACCATTTTATAAGTTGATTTTCATTTTTTATATTTTATTTGATTTTTTAATTTATTGAGTAATTTGACAAGTGTACCAAATTGTGCAAAAGTAATTGAGTGATGAGAAAATATCATTTTCATAAGGATTACGTTGTTAATTACTACTTTACTAATCCAACTACTATCTAGGTAAAGATTTGATTTAAAGAGGACTTCAAAGCAAGACAAGTAACTAAAAGAACAGCAAAACAAGGCAAATCAAATAACTAGAAAATAACAAAGAAACCACAATAGTAAATTAGAGAGTAACACACAATGATAAAGGTGCTAGTGATCACTAATACTCAATTTGTTGGTGTATCAATATTCTTAAATCCTAGAAACATAAGCAATTCCTTTATTGAATCCCAAAAATTAAATGCATTATGCGATATATGGAATCTCAAGCTAAACTCACATAATTAATAACTTCTATTCCTAGATAGTCACGGTCATGACATTTATCAAATGATATAAGTTATGTACAAATTCTCCAATTTCTTATACAACCTACAAAATCAATTTACGAGTGGTCAATTCACAAAAACATTAAGAACAATGATAAATACTCAATTGAATAAGATAAAACTTATATTAAATTAAAAGAATCCAAATACATCATCATTCAAACTAAGTTACATTTTCACCATAGCAAAAAGAGAATTTAGCTACTCATAACAATGAAAACACAAAACAAATCAAAAGATAAAAGAAATATCATGAAAAAATTCTAGAAGAGATGAGTCTCGAATGTCTTCAATGGTGAAATGCTTTTAACTTTCAAAGTGAATTATTTGCCTCTATCCCCCCACTCTCTCAATCTTTGGTTTTGCCCCTTATTTATAATCTTCAAAGAGTCTAGGATAATTAAAATCACATGTTGTTAGGTCCAACCCATGCGTCAACTTGGAGTGGTTTTTTCTCATTGAAGCATTTGATTTAAGAAAAGCTGTCAACATAAGATTGTAAATTTCTTTCTTAGCTTTCCAATGCTATTGGAATCAGGTAAAACGTATATTTGTAGAGGTAGTTATGCCTAATTTACTGAGATAAAATTGACAACAAGACTTTCTTTAATTAATTGTTGATCAAATTCCTTATTTCTTATTTTCTTTTTGTTGATTTCCCATAAATTCTGAAACAAATATTCCACAAAGATTAAGGATGTCCTACTTAAGATCCTTGCACTAAATACATAAGATGTTTATTCACCAATTAAATATTACTTGGATTTCAATTAAAGATCTGAGTTATTTTGTAAAATTTAGTGATGCTAATTTGACTTAGTCAAACTTTCACAAAAACTCTTAAATTCTTATAAAACACACTAAAAACACATTTAATTCAATACGTATAAAGAATTCACTTACTATAATTAATAAGGGGCATAATTCTTCTCCCAAATTAAGCACTCAAATTTATGTTTAAACAAAAATAAAATTTGTGAATTTTACACACATATCATAATTCATTTTCAATTTTACTAATCAAACTTTTGAAATCACTTTATAATAGTTGCCTAAAATCTTTTAATTTGATAATTCTAATCCAATGTGATTGCACACGTTGATAGTTTGACATTAATTGATCAATCAAACTTGATTGAGTGTCATTTTATTTTATTTTATTTTATTTTTTTAATTATAATTGACATTAATTGATCATTGTAGGAATGCCATAATATTATGCAATTTGATCCTTTTAGTTTTGTCAATCCTCCATCAAGTTTCACTTCTGCCTTCCTATCTTTTGCTTTCATAATGCAACATACAACTCTCAAATGTCTTTCATCACTTTTGTTTAATAAGGAACAAAATCAAAATGATGTAGAATGGAGGATAAAATAATAAATTAGTGATCTATAGTATAGCAGAAAAACATACATGCCTGTTTCTTAAAAGCCAGAAATAAGTCTAAAAGACGCCATATACATTTAAAGGAAAAACTTAGCCAAAGAATTCGTAAAGAAAGAAAGCGGTATACAATGAATAAATACTCCTTCGTTATTAGCATGATTGCAGCCATTCTGATTATCATGCTTTAATCTCATATACTGTTGATATTCTTGACAATTATACGTGATGGTGCTTTAATATTCTCAGCAAAAGACCGTATGGGAAGATCAAAGAAAGACAATTGAGGCTTGGTAAGATGACTGAAAATCCAAAAGGGTTTTGCTTGTATATGTATAAGAACATTGAGATTGATATTGACAAAAGATGTTGAAAGAGTGACATAAAGAATTTGAAGGTCATATATTTGCACAGCACTGTTAGGAAGTAAATAATGGAGAGGAAGATGAATTGAATAGAAGGATGACAAAAGACTCATATTACACCATATTTGTATACAATTAACAAAGTGAAGTTTGTTAAAGTTCCAGTTGGAATTCCACAGCTACGATCCTAAGCATGATTCTAGTCTTGAATTTTGAAGCATAAAAAACTTTTGCCTGGAGCAGTGCGAGTAATTAAATACAAATCTGATTAAAAAAATAAGCATATAAAATCATAACAAAAAATAACATAAAGATAGAACTATTTGTGGCACGACTCAATCACTGGATAAAGTTTACGCTAAAATAACTTACTAATTCAACAAATGAATTAATACAACAAAGATAGAAAGTCTCTGCTTAAAAACAAATAAGAAAACCTTCAGATTTGGATGAGAGAATGGTTCCACTTTATCCAAGAGAAGAGGATGAGGGAATAAATTGGAGTCGTTGATGAGAAACTTGAGCAAAAGGAACAAACTGAAAGCATCGTCTGGGGAGAACAAGAATTACCATTCTAGTATAAGGATAATACCATTTGAAGCTCTGTAGGGTAGAAAGTGTAGGTTACTTTTGTATTGATTTGAAGTGGGGGAAAAGAGTTTTTTATGACTTGATATAGTTAAGCAAATCATAGAAAAGATCAAATCTATTAAGGAAAAATTACATGATGATTAAAATAGACAGAAAAGTTATACTAATAAGAGAAGAATACTTATAGAATTTGATGAAGGGAAATATGTTTTTCTCAGAGTAACTCTTATTACTAGGATTGGTAGAGTCCTTAAATCTAAAAAGTTAAATTTCATATTCTTTGGTCCATTCTAAATTCTTAAAAGAGTAAGATTCGTTGCCTACCAAATTATGTTTTCTCAAATCTTTCAAATCTCCATAATGCCTTTTATGTATCCTATCTCAAAAAATATTATTTTGACCATTCACATATCATAAAACATGAGAAAGTGAAAGTAAAAAAAGATTTAACTTAAGGAACAAAACATGTACGAATTATGGATAGATCTGTTAAACACTAAGAGGAAAAAAAATTCTTTTAGTTAAAGTAATTTGAGAATGATTATCACCAAAGGAGGCAATATGTGAACTAGAAGATGAAATTAAGAAGTCTTATCTGTTATTTCAATCAAGTTAGTGAATTTTGAAGATAAAATTCTTAAAAGGAGATGAGAAATGAAACATTCCATTTTTCATAAAATATAATGTGTAGAGTAATTTTTATTGCTTTAAATTAAACATTTTGTTTGGTTTTATTTGAGATAATTTTGCAATAATTATTATTAAACAAAAAGGGAATAGATAAGGTGTGTATGTATTTAAGTTAAAATCTTAGAGATTAACTTTCTAAAGTAGTATGATAAATTAGTAATGGCGAGTTAAAAATATGTGACATTAAATTAGAAATAAAATAATAGTATAAATTATGATATTAGAAATAAGATTTATTGAAATAAGTTCTAGCATTCAATTTATGAATTAGAAGTATTCCTATAGGTTAAGGCAACATTAGGAAGAAATTATTATTATTATTATTATTATTATTATTAAAAGAAAAGAAAAGAGATAAAGATAGATAAGAATAATGATTAAAAAAAAAAAAAGGAATGCAGGTGCTACGTGCACCCTCAATTCATGGTGCTACGTACACCATGCCAAAGCCACAACTTAGAAATAATAAAATATATATATATAATTACATTGCAATGGCTATAAATAAGGTGGTGCGGTGAATTGAAGGAAAGAAATAGAAGTTAAAAACATTAGGGAAACCGAGGAGACAAAGAAAAGAAGAAGAAAGGGAAGTTTGCAAAAGATAGGAAATAAATTTTTCTTTTTTTGTTTTAAATTTTAAATCATGGTACCAAGTATTTTTATAGTTAGTTGGTAATGGGTATTTTTTTGGGTAATGACTTAGGTAGGTAGGTAGGAAAGATTAACTGTAGGCCTATAGGAAAGGCAAGGGCAAGGGCAAGAGAACTTAAGCAAGTCAAGAAATAGGTAGGATCGTACATAAAGTTGGAAAGTTCAAATGTCTGGATAGAAAAATGGAACATGTCTGACTAAGTTGTCAAGTCGGTTTAAATAGGGTTGTGGAGGACTAACCTTTCCATTCAGGCTATTAAGGATTTTAACTGTTAGGGTTCCGTTATGTCTGGTTATTAACGTGCGAAGAAGCTGTCGGTGACCAATAGTCATTATGGCTCCAAACGGACAACGACCATTGGTGGGTTGTATTAAGCACATGTTTGTCAAGTTATTACCTAATCGGGTATAAGTAGGTCGGATCTTGTAGATGAGACTTCGGTTGGGTTAACCCAGAATATTTTGGGTTTAGCGATTCAAAATAGGTCCACCTAGTACAAATGTTGCCCTTGTATGATTGGTCTATCAAGGTCTACTTCAACTATGACAGACCTATTATGTCTTAGGCCCAAACAATCCACAAACCCCCAACTTGGTCTAAGGGTGATTAGCCCGACCCGTGGACCCGAGAACCCGAAAGACCCGACCCGACCCGAACAATGATATCCGGGTTGGTTTGGGTGGTCGGGTCGGGTCGAGTTAAAAACTAACAACCCAAACAACTCTGGTTCGTGTAATGGGTTAACTAATCTGACCCGTGAACCCGACCCGTGAACCCGAAACCCGATAAAACGACATCGTTTTGATTTCAGCCTTTTAGTTTTTATTTCGTTTCTTCTTTCTCAATTTCTTCCCACAATCTCTGATCTCTCATTCTCACCTCCCTTCTCACATTTTCAATCCCTAACAGAATCCGAAAATCCCCAAAACCCACCCCTAACCCTTACTCCCTCTCCCTCAGCTGGTCAGCCCTCTCCCTCTCCCTCGACGCTTGACGCCACCCAGCCACCGTTCTCTGATCTCTCATTTTCACCTCTCTTCTCACATTTTCAATCCCTAACAGAATTCAAAAATCCCCAAAACCCACCCCTAACCCTTACTCCCTCTCCCTTAGCCGGTCAGCCTTCTCCCTCTCCCTCGACGCCTGACGCCACCCAGCCACCGTCCACTTCTGCTTATTGTTGCTGGTCAGTCCTCTCCCTTGACACCTGACGCCACCCAGCCACTGTCCACCTTAGGTACGAATACGATGCTTTGAGTTTGCTTCTTACTTCCTCTGGTTTTCAATTTCATGTAGCAAAACTAGTTCTCTGGTTTTTGTGTCTGCGTTTCATGACCTTTGGAAGTGTGTGTGTGTGTGTGTGATGCGTATTTCCTAAAGAGAGAGTGCCTATAGTGTTGCAGGCTTGCAGCTGCCATTGTTCCAATTTGTGTTTGCTGTTAATAAGATTAACAAGTGTGTGACTGCACATTTTGTTAACCACTTAACCGTGATTTTCATATGCTATATTAAATGTTTTTCATTTTGTTTTTCTAAAGAAGTAACATGATTTATTTTTTTTAATTACTTTGTGCTTTGTTATTCATGAGTCATGACTTTGAATTATATTGATTATTAACATTGTATTATGTGCTTTGAAACCGTGTGTGTGAGTTTCAATTATTGTGTCAATATGTTCATACTTTGCGGTTATAATAAACATGATATTTTGATTTCAAGTGTTCACATTTGATTGTTGACAATTGAGATTTATCATTTCTTTTGTTGTAAATGTTATTGCAGCGATTCACTTTAAAATAGAAAATCCTATGGAAACTCACAACACTAGTGGGACTCAAACTCAAGTAGGAAGTGCTCCTACTCCACCAACACCAACTGGATTGCAAAATGAAGGAGTAGGACCACATCTAGCAGCAACACCACCCTCCTCTTCCAATCCAAATCCCATTCCAACTCCATCATCACAAGCTGAAGAAGCTTCTCCATCTCCATGTTTACAACAAGAGGTAGCTAAAAGAAAACCTAGTAGACCCCCTAGTAATGCTTGGTCACATTTCAGTAAAGATGGTGATAGAGCTAATTGTAACTATTGTGGAAAGTCATATGCATGTAATAGTGTTAATCATGGCACCACTAACCTGATAAAACACTTGAAAGTGTGTTTAAAGAATCCACATAGGGAGGTCGATAAGAGGCAAAAAACTATTGCTATTGGGAAGTCAAGTGAGGATGACCCTAATAGTACCGTGAGTATGAAGCTTGTAGATTTTAATTAAGAACAATGTAGGTTGGAGCTTTGTAAGATGATAATGATGGATGAGCTTCCCTTTAAATTTGTTGAGAACCCCGGATTTAGAGGTTTCATGAGTGCTACTCAACCTCGATTTAGAATACCCGAGCGCATGACTATTGCAAGAGATATCATGTAACTTTTTATAGAGGAAAAGGTGAAGTTGAAGTCTATTTTGTCTTGCAACCAACAAATGGTCTCCCTAACAACTGATACATGGACATCAATTCAAAACATTAATTATATATGTGTGACTGCACATTTTATTGATGATGGGTGGGAGTTGCATAAGAAAATTTTGAGTTTTGGGTTGATTGCTGACCATAGGGGTGAGACCATAGGTAAATCTTTAGAGAAATGCTTGAAAGAGTGGGGTATTCTAAAGATTAGCATAATCACCGTGGATAATGCTAGTGCTAATAACTTGGCTCTTTCATATTTAGTGAGGGGAATGCAGGATTGGAATGGATGCACCTTGCTGAAAGGGGAGCTCATGCACATGAGGTGTTGTGCTCATATTTTGAACAATTGTTAACGAAGGGTTGAAGGAGTTAGATATTTTCGTTGCTACGATTAGGGGTGCTTGTAAGTATGTGAGGTCCTCTCCTTCTAGATTGGCTACTTTTAGGAGGTGTGCTCAAGAGGCAAATGTTGTTAGCAATCAAATGCTAACACTTAATGTGCCAACTAGATGGAATTCGACTTACTTGATGTTGGAAGTGGCAGAACAATTTGAGAAGGCATTTAATCGCCTTGAATATGAAGATCAAACTTACTTGCATGCTCTTGATAGTGAAGGAGGACCTCCTAATTATGATGATTGGAACTGTGCTCGTGTTTTTATAAAGTTCTTGAAGATTTTCTATAATGCCACACTTGCTTTTTCTGGTTCTTTGCATGTGACATCTAATTCTTTCTTCCATAAATTGTGTCAAATACAAAATTTGTTAACTATATGGATTGGAAGTGATGATGTTGTCTTGCAAGGAATGGCAACGAACATGAAGGCGAGGTTTGATAAGTGTTGGGATATTAATGGGAGTTTAAATTTTTTGTTGTTTGTGGCTGTTTTTCTTGACCCAAGGTACAAGTTGGATTACATTGAATTTTGTGTTAGTGAAATGTATGGTCAAGATAAGTGCAAGGATATCGTGAAAAGATCAAACAATCTCATAAAAAACTTATTTGCACAATATGTTACATTGTATCCCATTGTTCCTGATATTCGTGATTCTAGTGTCAATTCATCGGGTGTTAGCACACAAACAAATGTTGGTGGTAGTAGTGAGAGTGGTTTAAATTTGGAAAACAAGTTTAGGTTGAAGTTGAAGAAAAAGCAAGGTGAACAAAAGAAGAATGAGTTGGATAGATACATGGAGGATGACGTTGAAGACAATTACGAGAGGTTTGACATCTTGAAGTGGTGGAAAGAGAAGTCAGCAAAGTACAATATTCTCTCTCGTATGGCTAGGGACATATTGGCCATTCCGGTGTCTACAGTGTCATCTGAGTCTGTTTTTAGCACCGAAGGTCGTATCCTTGATGCATTAGTAGTTTTTGAATCCACCACGGTGGAGGCCTTAATTTGTACCCAAAATTGGTTAAGGCCTCCTAAGAAGGTGGATGATCTACGGAGTCAACTAGAGGAGATTGAGCAGGTTGAATCAGGTATACAATCATCATTTTTAATTTTTAACTTTTTCATTTTGCATGTACTTCATCATTTCATTCATTTGACATTTTTAATTTTTTGTTATATTCTTTTATTGTATTATAAGAAATGTCAGGAGTTTCTGGACTTCAAGAACTTGAGGTTGCTAGTGATTTTAGGAGCAACAGGATGAGGTAAGGTAAGATACTCTTATTTTAAATGTTCTTGGATTCTTACATTTTTGTGAATGTCAATGCAAGTTAAAATCATCAATGGTCATATAACAATTTATTTATCATGTTGCAGGAAGGGCTAGAGCCTAGAGGGATTGACTTAGAATCTATATAATCTGTTTTGGACAAAGAAATTAGACTGTGTAGTCAGTTGTAAGTCTTTATATTGTTATTTCAGATATTAATTAGCAGCAGGGCAATGCCTTATTGGTTTCTATCATTTGTCTTCTATATTGTTGTCATATGTAGCTTTGAGCATACTACAATTTTTTTTTACCTTGATTCTCATTTAAATTGTTCCTATTTACTCCTACATTGCTAAAATGTTTGCTTATACCTTATAGTCTCCCTTAATTACGTGTTTCTAAAGCTGATGAAGGACACAGAGGATCATGAATAATTGAAAGAGTTTTGGACTCTTAACCTTTGATCTATCTGTGAATTACTTAGACTTGAGAGTTTGATGGTTTTTTTAGATGTGTGCAAATATGGAGTGGTTTTTCAGTTATTTGGTTTTGCTTTGTTTTGGTCTTTATAAAAGACTTAGTTTTTCCACACATTTTAGTGTTCAAGACTTACTTTGTCTTGGTTGTTGTTGTTGTAGTCTAAGAGCTGAACCACAACTTATTAGAGAGCCAGTTAATGAATTAGGGGATGTGTTCTGATTTGGTATCTCGTAAATGAAATTGATTGTTGATTTGTTTGTCAAGCTTTTTTTGTGACTTAAAATCCTGATTTGAAATAAGAAAGTAAACTGGTAGCATGCAAGTGATAAAGAACATATGTAATTAGAATGCATGGTTGGTCCTGATTGTGTGTTGTGAGTGAGTATGAATGTCCACAGGTTAATTGATAAAGAAAATCAATCCTTGCTTAGTTAAATGATTATATGTGGTCAACTTTGTTAACTGTAAGTGCTGTTATTTTCCTGTTACTTTATCTTACTTTGTCAACTTTGTTATCAGTCCATGTTCCTACCTGTTTCTGTATTTTTCTGTTTTTCGTTTACACATTTATTTGTTTGTTTGAACATGATATTTGGAATGGTAGGGAGAGAACCTATTCTGGTGATGATCTTGTAGTTTGAAAGGATAGCAATCGGGTTTGTCTTCTTTGGAGATTTAAGACTTTAAGCTTTCAATTATAGAAAATCTTAGAATTAAGTTTTTGCTTATCAAGGGTCTGTTTGGTGCATGATTTCTTTGAGTGTGTGTTTTTTTTTTCTTTTATGTTTACACTGTAATTGAGTGAGTAATAATCAGTTGCAATGTGAGTGTGTCATGGTTTGCACTTAGAACTGCTGTTTATTATTTTGCTGGCCTTGTTTCCTGCGATTCTATAGATAGTTTTGTCATTGAGTAATAAGACTCATTGCCACTCTTTTTAGCTTTTAATTTGTTCTTCAAGTTTCTTGAAGCTGTATTGATATGCTGGATCCTCAAGAATTGTGCTTTGGTTATGTCTTCAAACTCTTGAATGTGGTTTCGTTGCTATGGGCAGGATTTACTTTGGAGAAAGTTTCTATCTAGTTTTCTGCCATGTCCATGCAAATGATTTAATATGATAGAATTATATTATCATTGACACAGTATATGATATGTTATTGCTGTATTGCATGTTCCTTTGATCGAAAATTACATGTGCTACTTTGAGATAGGCCTGGCTTGTATAGATAGGCCTATGCTCGCTTAGTAAGTTTATGCTCCTGTCCTGATATTGGACTGCCACTTTGCCAGTGCCAAGCTAAACCCATATATATGTAACCCGAACGACCCGAATGACCAACCCGAAATTAATCGGGTTGGTTCAGTTCGGGTTGACCCAATTTTTTTACACGGACCCGAACCGACCCGAACCGACTGTGAACTATTGGTTTGGACATTTTCCCCCCTCAAACCCGACCCGAACCGACCCGTGTGCACCCCTAACTTGGTCATTTGTAAAGATGAGCCGAGTTTATGGATGATCAAATGTCAATTGGGCTAGGACGGTCCAGGTATGATTATATGTTTTAATAGTAATTTAGAATTAAAGTAATATGTACCATCACTCTAAAGAGTTTTATAATGACATCTATTAAAATTTTGTCACCTTTGGTTTTATTTTAATTACTTAGGGAATGCATAGCAATAATTACTAATTTGTCAAAATATTAGTGGATATCAGTGTAAAACTCCTTTACACTGTCAATGCATACCAATTAAACTTTTATTTGTTTAAATTCTTGCCTTAATATTTTGTGCATATTGTTATAATTTCCTCTCCGTGCCTATCTAGTTGTACACTTATACTGTTAAAAGGGTTTAAGTCAGATTATAGAAACTTGATTTAATTTTTTGCTATATTTTGGCTTTGAAATTCTCTTGATCATACTTAATAAAAATTTAGAGTTATTATAATTTGAATATTGACTTTTTCATGAGACTAATATTATAGTCTATAAAAATTAAATTATTCAAGACTTAAATTAAATAATTATTTCTGATTTACTTGGACTTTCTTATCTTGAGCTATTGTTACCTTGACTTAGAAACAATTTTATGACATTTATACTAACCTTCGCAAGGAAATGTCTTTTGTGTAATGAACTCGCTATCAAGACTAGGGTTGGCTCGTGAGCTGCTCAAGGCTTCGTTCGCAAACAACTTAACAAGTTAGGCTCATGAGTTGAGCTTAAACTAGAAATTTTAGCTCATTTAATATATGAGCTAAGCTTGAGCTTTTATATATTCAACTCATTAGCTCATGAGTTATATATATGTAAACTTGTGATGCAATGACATAGGTAATTGCTCTCAACTAGTTTTGCATATTGGCATGATGATAGGTTAGATAAAAAAAAAGGGCACCAATTAATGATAATCTAATTCATGTATTAGTTCTAAATCTTTTACCAAGAAAACAACTAAAAATTCTGCTATTAGTTTGAACTTTTTGAGAGGGTTTACAAAGAAGGTTAGCTTGGTGGCTAGCTTAGTGGTTAAATATGTCTACTTCATGTTAGGGGTGGAAAGAGACAAAGTAAGGTTAGGTATAGTTTAAATAGGCCTAAACTTATTTTGTCATGTATCGGTTTGAGTCTGATCTGTTACTTGCCTAGGTTTTTTTTTTAGGGTTCGATTTGACTTGTTTATGAAAACATTAAAGTTTGACTTAACCCAGAAGCTTATTTAAAAGCTTACATTACATGAAAACCTTTATATAAGTCAAGAAACTTAATTTTTTTAATATTTAAATAGGTATAACATTTAATAAAATTATTATATTCAATATAAAATAAATATATTATACTAATAATTAGTAAATTATGTAAGTATTATAAATTTTTATTATTTATACAAATATTAAATAAATAGGCTGACTTATTAGGTGAAATAATTTTTTTTCAAAAGTCCAAATCTTAACTTACATAGTTAAATAAGCTTTTCAAAATGTATAAACTTAATTTATTTGTTAAATAGGTCAAATTTATATAGACTAAAAATAAGTTAGACCATAGTCTCTTAACAGGCCGTTTGACTTATTTTCATCCTTACTTCTTATCTTGATTATTCAAATTTGGACTTCGGGCTAGTATATAGGATAATTAATTTCTTTAAATGTAATTTGGCTAATATGGGAATGCGTTCTTAAAATCATTTGAGAAAAAATTTAGTGGTTGGTGCAATTGACCCCATAATGCTCTTCCTCACTATGATTTTTTTTTCTTTCTATTTATGTTAAACAAATTGTTCCTTCCCTTCATTGTGCCCCACTCAATTTTAAAAAGTTTTACATCCATAATGGTAATTTATAATTTTGACCACCATTATCTTTCAAATTTTGATTGAGTAAATTCTATTACATATATGAAGAGATAACGATATTGGGTTAAATTAAAATTTTAATTTTTATATTTTATATTTATTTTTAATTTAGTCCATATAATTTTTTTAAATTAATTTTTATATTTATAAATATTTTTAAAATAGTTCTTACAGTTAATTTTTGTTATAATATCATTAATTTAATTTTTATTAGATATACTACAAAAAAATTAAAAAATACATACTAAACAAAAGAGTATCTACGCACCTAAGAGCACTTACTAGAATGCAGAAGACAAAAGCATCCACTGAAACATTTTATATAATAAAGAACATTAAAAAAGTATCTATTAGACAAATGAATATTTATTAAATTAACCAACTAACCATATTATAACAATATTAAAATAAAAATTGATGATACAAAAAATATAAAAATTGATTTAAAATATTATAAAAAACTAAATTAAAAATAAATAAAAAATATAAAGACTAAAACTTTAATTTAACCAAAACATTATTTTAACTTTTGTCTTCACTATTAAAATTTTTTTAAATACCATTTTCATTAATTCCGACACATATCCTTGACATTCCAAATTTTGCTGTTGTATATTATGACATTTACGATATTGCCATATTGCGCTCTAGAAGTTGATATTGCCCCAAAAGTCAAATTATAAAGTGTTTCTTGCTAAGTTAAACAAGAATATCCATTTCATTTTTATGACAGTACTATATGAAATTCAAACATTATTGATCTTTAGAAACATGACTCATGTCGTAAATTGAAAACAATGGGAAAAAATAGTGAGACGAATATGAGTTTCTCTTGATTATTTATTTTTTTAGTAAATTTATTTATTTATTAGTTTCCTAAGATGCAGTTCCAAATGTGAAAGAAAAAAATATTTTTGAACATGACTATTCCCATATATAGGAAAGATTTTTTTCTTTTTCATTTTAAATAATGCTTATATTATTTGATGGTCATACTTTATACATGCGTTGTTTAAAACTAATTTGTATTTCATATAGCGATGATAAAGAGAAAAAAAAAAGCATAAATAAATTTTTATTTATTCTTCAAATTGTGATAACTGCTATAATACTATACTATTCAACTAGTTTTCATACCCATGCAACATTTATAATATTAATATTAAACATTTATGAACAATAATATTAAACTGCTCAATCTTATTTAGATTATTACATATATCAATAAATAGAATACTAAAATTAACTTAAAGAAAAATATTAAAGTGTTAAACTATAATTCGTAAAAAATCTTCTTTCATATTATACTTTTCTTTTATCATGTTAATGGTATAAATATATATATTAAAATAATAAAAATAACCTTAAACCTGTGAAAAATAATAAAATAAATTACATTTACTGACTTTCACAAAAATAGTTAAATAAAAATATATGCTTCAAATTTGTTAATGTTCAATAAAGATTTATCAAATTTAACAAAAAAATTTATAATTTTATATTTGTGTTAAAGGGATATAGTTTCCCTTACATTCTCTTTTCATTCTTATATCTTAAACTCTTATTTTTATATAAATTCGTAAACTCTTAAATAAGGAGAATGTTCATTTATTATTTTTTTCCTTCCATTCTTTTCATATTTGTGCGATGTACGAGTTTACTGTTTATAATATATGTTATGTTTATAATATTATTCAACGTTTATGAGTAACAATATAAATTTGGCTGATCTTATTCTGATTATTATGCATATTAATAAATAGAATACTAAAAAAATTAAAGTGTTGAAATTTAATTTATAAATTTTTTTACATAATATATTTTTCTTTTATCGTGTTAATAGCATCAATATATATTTAAATAATGAAAAAACCTCCAATATGCAAAAATAACAAAATAAATTGCATTTGCCTACTTCCATAAAATAATTGAGTCATAATATGTGTTTTAAATTTGTGTTGGTGTTCAATAAAAAATATCAAACTCAACACAAATTGTTATAATTTTATACTCGCATTAAAAGAATATAGTTTTAATCACATTCCCTTCCAATTCTTATATCTTAAACTCTTATTTTTACACAAATTTTTAAACTCTTAAATAATGAGAATATTTATTTCTTTTCATTTTTCCTTCATTTTATTATCACCTCTTATCAAAATAGACATAATGATTTGGCATTTTAGGAACCTAACACAATTTTTGCTTCATAGCACATTTTTTTAATTTATCTTAGATTCGTATAAAGGTGGGATTCAAGAGAGTAAGGGTTTGTTTGGGAAAGCTAAAAATTATAGATTATGCTGATAATCGATTATTGTTATAACCGATTATAATCGATTATTGTTATAATCGATTATAATCGATTTATTTTTATGTTTAGATGTATTAGCTGTAAAACGATTTTAAGCTAATATGATTCGTTTGGATGATATAAAAAAGAATCATTTTTATGCATTAAATTACTAAAATGGGTATAGAATGATTAAAAAAAGTATTTGATTAAGAACAAAATAGTATTTACATATCAAAATGTAAAAAATAATCTATAAGTTAAAATCATAAGCTTCAATCTTTAGCTTATGATTATTAGCTGAAAAAAGCTTTTTTCTGCATTGAATTTCATGTAAAAACTTTTTTAGAAAATAATCTTTTTACTCAAACATAATAATTATTTCACAAAACAGCTTAATCCTCCAAAAATAGCTGTTTGGAAAAGAATCCATCTTTCCCAAATATGCTCTAAGTGATAAAATTATTTTTCTTGCTTAATTAAATAATATAAAAACATTACTTGAAGGATCATTAACAACATTTATTATTTAAATCTTGCATGCATGTATATATTAATTACTTAAAAAACTATTCATTATATTTATTAAATTCAAGTCATTAATGCATCTATAAACTCAAGTTAATTTTATTATATATAGATTAGGAAATAATTTACCAAGAGGTTTTTTTTAAAAAAAAATTCTAAATCTTAATTCATATGCCAAATCATATGACACACTAATTTGGGGTTAAGATCAATCATTAATGGTATGGTATGCTTTAAGTTGATTGATGCATAATAATGTTTGAAATATAATAACGATTTTTATATCTTGTGCAAGGTTGCACAGGTTAAGCCTTATTAATTACCCACTTTTAATTAATTTTGACTAGCTAATTAATCATGATTCTTTTAAAACAATAATTATCTCTCTCCTATTTATTTTATGGATTCACCTCCCTATAATTTCTCTTCTCACCAAAAAATAATAACAATTTGATTCCCACTTTTGTAAGCCTACACGCAATTCCAAAGACTCTCCTGCAATAAAAGTTGAAAGTTACTTTTTTTCTATTAGCCAAGTCTTGCATTGCAGTAGCAGAAAAAAAGGAATTATGACTCCTTGAAGTTTTTTTTTTAGAAAAACATTTTTTAATTCATCAGAGTAGAAAACATACGTTGTACAGTAGTAGATAGGCGAAAAGGTATTGTTGTTCATTTCTATTTCTCTTAAAATAATTTATTCATTTTTAACTATCTAGTACAACAGTAGATTTATATTATCTTTTGAGTGGATTGGCTTCAACCCAAAATGTCTGAGATGCTACAAATTCAAGGAAGCAAGCTATCAGAAAGTCGCGATCCTATTGGGTATTTTATTCATTTGTGTTTTTTTTTAATAATAATAATAATAATAATAATAATAATAATAATAATAATAATAATAATAATAATAATATTTCTAATATTTTTTTGTATAAAATTGAATATTGTTTGTGTTTGATAAAGCCATGACATTACCGAAGATGCAGACACGTTAACAATCCAAATTTAATGTTTCTATTTTTTTAATTTACTTGTTTTAAATATTTTATGAAAAACCCAGGCTTTTTATGGTCGTAAGTTTTCTAAATTTAATTGTATATTGTTTATGTTTGGTAAATCTCATTCAACCTGCTTGCAATGTTGTAGTAATATGCTATTTGTAGTTAAATTAATTTGTATGGATATATTTTTTATTGTGAAATTTTTAGCAGTCCAATAATAGTATCAATTTATCCATGTAGGTTGAGAGTCACAAATTTGATTGATTTGAACAAACTTCCAAATGAAGAACCATGTGATGATTTTGGATGTGAAGTAGTTGGTATGAGTAAAGATGACCATGAAAGTTATCATGAAAATGCTCTAAAAAACTATTTTGATTCTTTTATTGGGCAATGTTTTCTAAGTGAGGAAGAAGCTTATAGGTTTTATGAGAATTATGTCAAAAGGAGTGGGTTCTCAATTCAGAAAGGTCGATTTATTAATAAAAATGGGACAATAAATATGTGAGATTACTTTTGTCACCGTGGAGGATTTCTAGATAAAAAATTTATGACCCATCTAAAGAGCAACAAAATAGACAATCTTCAAGATGTGGATGTAAGGCTATCATGACAATCAAATTGAGGAAATCCTTTGAGATTTTCTCAGAAGAATGACAGGTTATTGAATTTATATCCGACCACAATCATGAATTATTACCTCCAGAGCAAGTGTACTTCCTTGCATCTTACCGCAACATTTCTAAGGAAGATGAGAAGTGAATTTTGTTATTAAAAGAAGCTGGTCTTTCAGTCAAGCAAATAATGCGTGTTATGGAGCTTGAGAAAAATGTAAAGCATGGGGATCTTCCATTTCTTCAGAAAGACATTCATAACTTCTTCAATAAGATTCACCAAGATAATATGGATGATGATGCTAATGATCTTTTGCAGTTTTGTAAGCGTTCCAAGGATAAAACTCTTGCTTCTAATATGCATTTACTGTTGATGAACAAAAGAGGCTAGAGCATATTTTTTGGTTATCGCCTCATTGCTTTGAATTATACCAAGAGTATGGAGATGTTGTTGCATTTGATACTACTTACAAGGTGAATTCTTATAATATGCCTTTTGGCATTTTCATTGGAGTCGACAATCATGGCAGGACAATATTGTTTGGTTGTGCACTCCTTCGAAATGAAATAGTGGCTACATTTCAATGGTTAGTGAAAGTTACGTTAATATACGTCTCCCTTTTTCTTAAATTTGGTAAAATTTTACTTTCACTTTTTTAAATTGTAATCTCATGTATATTCTTGTTGACAATTTTTTTTTCGCATACAGACTTTTGTTGCGCTCATGAAGAAGCCTCCAAACACAATTATTACTGACCAAGATCCATGGATGGCTCAAGGAATTGCTCTTGAAATGCCATTTACAAAACATGCCTTTTGTATATGGCACATTACTGCTAAATTTAGTGGTTGTGGCACATTACTGCTAAATTTAGTGGTTGGTTTACTTCAATTCTTCGAAATCGATATTCGTCATGGTGTGATGATTTTTATAGGCTTTACAAGCTTGACAATATTGATGATTTTGAACAAGAATGGCCTGTCATTGTTTCTAAGTTCAATCTAGAAGCAAATAAGCACATAAAAGGCTTGTATGAAGTCAAGCAATATTGGGTACCAGCTTATCTTCGTGGATATTTCTTTAGGGGTATGACAACAACTGGAAGATCTGAGAGTATAAATGGGTTTGTGAAACGCTTTACTTCATCTCGCTCGTGTTTAACCCAACTTTTCAAACAAGTAAGTATTCATATGATACTTTAGCTTCTTGTCTATCTTGTTTTGCGGATTATTTTTACAATGCTAGTATTTAATAACTAGTGGCACTTGGATTGTAGTACCCTATGGAGCAGTTTAAATTCTAAATTGATTTCTTTTATCTAGCATTTTAGGTTGATCTTGCCATTGAGGACATTGGGCAGCAACAGTTGCATCATACCATGTTGGATACATATAAGGGCTCCTCACTTCAAAATTTATCCCCTTTAGAGGAACAAGTTTATAATGTTTTCACAAAATTTGCTTTCAAAAAGTTTCAGGAGGAGTTTGAGAGGGCAACTCAATACAAGATATGTGACGAAAATCATGTGGAATTCATTGTGCAACATTGCAAGGAGCAACATTCACAAAAGCATAAAGTCTTATGGGATGGTGATGTGGTTGCTTGTAGTTGTAAGCATTTTGAATTTTGCGGTATTCTTTGTCGGCATGTATTGACAATATTCCTTCATAAAGATTGTTTTCAGATTCCAGTTAGGTACTTCCCATTACGTTGGTGCCGTGACGAATTTCGTAGACTGCTCGAAGCTATTCCGATGCTTAGTGAAGGAGGATCTACAGATAAAGGTCCATCTATTGATAATGTTGGGTATGAGGTTGTTGATTTTATTAGAAATCCTCCAAGTTCAACAACAAAAGGTTGTCCTAGGATAAAACAATCAAAAGGTGGAAAGGAATTGGCGAAGAAATCTAGAAGCTGTACCTTTTGCAAGAGAAGTGCCCACAATGTTACAACATGCCCAGATAAAGAAAATCATGCTCCATCAACAATGACAAAGAAGAGGAAGAAGGAAGCCCAAGTACAACAAAATTTAAATCCTATTTGTTATCTAAAGTTTTAGATTAAAATTTTGGAGTTATATCTTGAAACTAGATTGTTTGTTTAACTATGAACATCTATTGCTTTTTTTTTTTTTTTATTTTGAGTATTAGATACTACTATTGTTATGTTTTTATTTCTTTTTGTTTTTATAGTATTAGATACTACTATTGTTAGATTGAGAATGTGTTTTATTGAAGTATGTTTGTGAGAAACAGCAATTTGCCAATTCGGGCATCATGATTTTTTTTTTTAGATGTTTGATGACTTCTTTTTCTTTTTATGTTTGTGGCTTTATGGCTGGTTCCTGCTGTATTAATTTTTTCATATATTTTATTTATAATGACAGAAGAGAATTTTTGTACAAAAAATATATTTTTTCATAAATTAATGCATATAGATGTAAATAGATATTGCACATGAGAATAATCCAGAAATAAAAATAAAAAAGCAGCCTTCGCTGTCAAGAAGACTCCATTGTCAATGGCTTAGAGCATGTTACATGTTACATCTGCAATTAGAACTACCAAATTAGATAATACTCCATCTCTATTTTATCATTCTCACGTGTCCGCAGAATTGTGCTCAATTATTATACTTTCATTTACTAAATGAAAGTATAATAATTTTCTACTCCGATGAATTAAAAAATATTTTAAAAAAAACTTCAAGAGTCATAATACCTTTTTTTCGCTGCTACAGTGCAAGACTTGACTAATAGAAAAAAAGAAACTTTTAACTTTAATTGCAAGAGAGTCTTTGGAAGAGAGAGGCACGTAGGCTTAAAAAAGTGGGAACCAAATCATTATTATTTTTTAGTGGGAAGAGAGAGATTACAGGGAGGTGAATCCATAAAATAAATAGGAGATAATTTTTTTTCAAAGAATCATGATTAATTAGCTGGTCAAAATTAATTGAAAGTGGGTAATTAATAAGGCTTAACCTATGCAACCTTGCACAACATAGAAAAATCGATATAATAATTATGTCAACATAATTGAATGTCAACTATATTAATATGAGTTTTGCAATATCCTCCTAAAAGTTCATCCTAATAATTCTCCTAATACTAAATAAAGAAAGTATTTAATAAAAAAGTAAATGCATTTAATATATTAAAAACATAAAAAACATTCAATACTTTCTTCATTTAGTAATTAGAAGGATTAGTAGGAGGATTTAGAATTATTTTATTAATATCAATGATTTTTCTGGTGCATATATTAGTTTTAGTTATTATTAGAAAGTGTTTTTAAGAAAATCAAAATACATTTTTATGTAAAATATTCAATTCTACATTAACTAATAAGAAAAAAAAATTATCTCCAAAGTGAATTTATTCATTACTGCAATCAAAGGCAAGAAGTTCAACAATACACTATGGTGGCTCTTCAAGCCAAATACCAAGCTTAACATCCTTGGTCGGAAAAGCTAAAAAGTAAGCCACGACATTACAAGATAGTGGGACAAAATAAGTCTTAAAAACCAGAGAATCAAGTGCTCAATCAGAAATGGGAAATGGTTTTTCCCACAAACTTGGTAAAATAACAATTTACGTTTTGTTAAATAATTACTTTTTAATTTATAATTTTTTTTATCTAACATGATTGATTATTTGTTTATTCGTGATGTATTATATGAAAGAGGTTTGTGGGATATAGCAATGCTCATAAAAAATATCATGGAGAATGGAACCAATATGAGATACGTCTACCGAATCATCCAAAACATTGTTGTAAACATTTTTTGCCTCCCCTTCAGGATGGGTGCGCCTGAAGCCTAACTCCCATGCGAAGATTAGAGCCTCATTTGTTGTGATAAGCTCTACTCTGTGAGCGCCAACACTGCCTTGAAGTTTTTGAGCTTTTGCTGCCATGAAGTTTACATGCCAATCTTTAATTACTATGCCTACACCAAAAGCATGCTCCTCTGCGAACACAGCAGAATCTACGTTCACGTTGTGGACATTTATGGTGGGTTTGGTCCACTTGGTTGGTAGTGGATGCTGAAGTGTATTCAATACATACTGACCATGGTTTTAAACTGCGGATGCAATTGCAGTCGCGGTTGCGGTTACTGCAATTGTGGACATTGTGACTATTACGATGCGGATTATGATAGTTGAGGACTGATTTTTTTAAAGCTTGCACAAAATATTTTGTCTGTTGTGGTTTGGTGTGGTCCGATGTGTCCTGTTGTTGTCCGTTGTGGCCACAACATCATTATATTGTGAAATTTTTCTGTGATTTCCTTTCACATTGCAACTGTGGTCTGATACAGTTGCGGTGGTGGCCACATCTGTAATATTGCAACCGCATCAGGTTATGCGGTCCGCATTTTAAACCCATGATTCCTGACCTTTTGATGCATGAAAAGCTCTCAAGTTCAGCTTTGCTTGCATAGCAGCTTTGGTAGTTCCCTTCGCTTTTCTACCTTGCCACGCTTTGATTCTTTACATCCAAATGATAGACCAAGCCATTGCCAAGAACCTACGATTTTCCTGTGGCAGGTTGCTGAAGACCTGTTGGATATAGTTTAGCCAATCCCCTATGTTGCTTATGGTTTGAGAAGGAATCAGAGTCGAGCCACAACCCTATATAACAGCTTTTGAGTATTCACATGCAGTGATCAAATGCCATATAAATTCCAAACTTTCCCCACAAAGGTAGCATCCGTCACTAGCATTGACTCATTTTTAACATAGATAATTTTATATTGGGAGCATGTTTATGCACAGTCTCCATAGTAGAATTCGATTTCTTAGGGGATGCACAACCGTTATATCTTCTTCCATACCATCTTATAATTTGAAATGAAAGTAGAGGAGCTTGTTTCACTCCCATTGCCAACAAGAGCCTCACCTATACGGTTTGACCAAGCCACCTTATAGCCATTTTTCACTAAGTATGTCGTTGGGGTCATGGTCCTATGAGAGAGAGTTTGGAAAGTGCCAATTTGCCAAAGAAATGTTGAGGATGTTGTATGCATCTTGATGTGAATTATAAGTTACAAACGCAAGTGCAGGTTGTTTCGAGTAATAAAATCTCGGGAGTCCGAGGTCGATCCACAGGGAATTGATGAAGAAAAAAAATTTGAGGTAAGAAAAATATTTTGTCATAACAATAAAGGTAATAAAATTTAGTCATAAATAAAAAGGACTTACTTGGGTTGGGAGATCCACTCTTGGTAAGTAAATTAAGGACAAGATTAATTCTTTTTATAACTCAATTAGAATCCACACATAATGGATGTTCTAATCAGAAAATACAACATTCAAAGTTCATTTAAGATTATATACGTAATTATATTATGATTCCTTTAATCATCTATTAATACCACCACTTATAAATGGGATCAAGCATTCATTGTGCCAAAATCTTGTTTACAACAAATCAAGATCTCCACTTTACAAAGAAGATTTCTAAATTGATTGGAAACAAAATACAATACATATAATGATCACTTGAAAATATATCATTTAAGCACAAGAAAGAGATTAATCTAACCTTATTTCACTACCAAGAGCTTCACTCTTTCACCCAAGTAAAATGAAAATTAGTTATTTATAGATAAGAGGAAAGAAAAAGAGAAGAAGAAGAACATAACTTCAATTTAGAATAAAAGAAAACTACAACAAGATAAACAAACAACACAATAACATGACCTTGATCTCTAACACCAAGATTCCTAAATGATCAGTCAAAGCTCCCTTTTATAGAAGATTAGGGATACAAAATGACAAGAGGGTTAATTCATGAGTGAGTGGATGAGTGGAAAATGCCAAATGACTTTTGATGAGTGAAAAATTATTGAGATTCTTTGTCTCCGAAATCATTCAGTGCTGAACTCATTGCATTCGTCATTTTACCACCAAGTGGTCTTCATGAAAGTTGTATGTTTGGATCTTAGCTTTCAAATACCATTCGTCTGAGCCCAAAAGCATTCCTACAACTTGAGATATGGTCTGATTACTGCACACTACTCAAGCCCAGCTATAGTTCCTCTGTTCTGACTTGGAAGCCCAATATGACCTTTAAGCAATTCGAAATAAGTCTTATATTCTTCATGAAAGTTGTAGATATGGGTCTTAACGTATAGATGCTAAAATTTCAGCCTCATTAAGTTCTTACAGCCTGAGTTATGCTCTGATTACTGTATACTATTTAGGTTCCAATCACAAAACTCGTGTTCTGACTTCCAAGACCAATTAGCTCCACTAGATGTCTGATTTTGACCTAGAGCTCTCATGAAAGTTATAGAGCTCTATCTTATCTTTCCTAGAAGGTAAAATAAATAATTATTAGGCATCTAGAATTCAAAATATGGCTAAAATACAAAAATAGTGTAAGACGTAAATCTTGCTGGAAAAAATCAATTAAGTCCAATTTGAGTTCAAACTTACAAAACATAACCAAGCTCAATCAATTAAGTACATGGATAGTGCTGTCGCAACCGTCCCGTTAAATGGAATGGCGCAATTGGACACCTAAAAGATGGTCTACGTTTGAGTTTGAGGTTCGGGGGTTGATTACGGGTAGGGAAGGTGTTAGCACCCTACACCGTCCGTTCTAAAACAGTTACCTATTTAATCTAATGTTATTTGCAAGATTAATTTAATTGGTCCTTTATTAATTAAAAGAAAAGAATTTTTTTATTTTTTTATTTTGACATGTCCCATTTTGTCAAGCATAATATCAAGAATGATAAATGACTAAGACAAGTAATGGGTGGCTAAATAGCTATTATTTTAGAACAAATTCAAAGTCTACAACATATTATATAAAAGTGGTGAATTAAAATTTTATCTTTTTGAAGAGAAGTAATTTTCAAAATAAAATGGCCAAATAAAAAAAATATTTCAATGAATAATTTTAACTCAAAGAAATTTGTTTAAGGTAAGAAAATGATTTTTAAAGTAAATGGCCAAATAAATCTCATTCGTAATCAAGAAGAAAAATATTTTTAGGCACAATGAGATTTTTGCATTAATTTCTAAAAAATGTTTTCATGAAAAATAAAGTTTTAATTCACCACAATCATAATGCTAAACTGTATGAAATTGTTCACTTTTATTTGAATACTTTATTTTACAAAAAGAAAAGTTTATTTTGGTTTATTTAAAAAAAATTATATTTTAATTTACATAATTATTTTAATTTTTATGTGGGGATTAGACTTCGCCGGCGCTCCTGGCAAAATCCAATATAAAGCCTCAAGATTATCGGGAAGAGTGTAATCGATCGGCGCTCGATCCTCTCCCAATTTTTTCCGTCATAGGTTAGTTTTAATCAATAAGATAAATTCATTAAAGATTAAATTAAAATCACATACTAACCAACATAAAAATCATAACAACAAACAATATATTCAATTTAAAGAGACAAAAATAAACTATAATCAAGTCAAACCAACCCATAAATTAATTTTCATCATCATTTTTTTTATATATATTTTTTAAACTTTTCATTTTTATATTTCTTTAACATTCTTTTTACTTTCTTTTTCTTAAAAAAAAAAAAAATGTGCAACCCACGTAAGTGGGCTGCTGTTCAGTAGCCCAAATTCCTTTATTTGGTATTTTGTATTGCTTTTGAAACCACAAAGTCACATGACTCAAACAGAGCAAGCAAGGAGACAAAGGGAGAGGGAGAGAAGAAACTCACAGTGCTGAGCTCACGGTGGTTCTTGGCTGGGAAGCGGCGTTTCTGGCGGAGGTGCCGGCGACGTACAGCGAGTTCCTGATCCGGGTTTGACGGTGGTTCACGGCTGGGGAGCGACGTTTCTGGCGGAGGTGCCGACAACGTGCAGCGAGTTCCGGATCTGGGTTCGGGGTAAGAAAGGCGGCGGCAAGCAGCGGAGGGGGACCGGTTCGGGTGCCGGTCCTGTTCGGCGGCTCGAAACGGATCTCGGCTCCGTCGGTGGCGTCGGCGATCGATGCGGTTGGAACGGGCTCGCGCGGCGCGGGACGTAAGGGGTGGTGCCGATGTGGTACGGATTGTGCGGGTTGGTGTTTGGTTGAGGGAGGTGGTGCGGCTAGGCTCTGTTGTGGTAGTTGGGAGGTGGCTTCACGTGGGTTGTGGTTGTGGGGGATGAGCTTGAAGAAGGGTGGTGCGAGGAAGTGATGAAGATGATGGGCTTGGTGGGGTGGTTTTTTTTTAGATTGAAGAGGGTGAGTTAACTGGGTGGCTTGGTGTTGGTGAAGATGGAGTGATGAAGATGAAGGGGTGATGGTGGCTTCACTGAATTGACTCAGTTGGCTTGTTAATGGTGGTAGCTTTTTGGTTGCTCTGCGTTTTTTTTTTAATCCTATCTAGCTCTCTGTGTTTTTTTTCTGAATGATTTCATTAAATCCCCCTGTAGTTCTCTTCTCCTGTCTGAACGATTGAAAAATCCCTCTGTAGTCCTCTCCTTTTCTGAATGATTCTCCCCTCCTTCACCCATTTGTGTGTGATTCTTATAAGGAAAATAAAACATGCCAAAACAAAACCCTTCGTTTACTGATGATTGGAATGCAAAAAAAACAAACGGTCTGCCCCTTGGATTTCTGAATGAATACCAATAAAGAAGAAACTTGATGATTGGAAAAGAAAGCGTCTAAAGCTTTTAATCCAATTCAATGCAAGTGATTGTGGAGGCTAGGGTTGCAGCAGGAAGAAGGAAGTTGGGTTGAGAAGAGAATTGGGTCATGGGTTGACCCGTACCAAAGCCTTTTTTATATTTATTTTTTATTATTTTTTCTCTTTTTTTTATTAAAGAAATAAAAATAAAAGTAAAAAAAGAAAATGGGCAAAATTGGATATCAACATTTGCCCCCCTTTGTTTTACATTTAGAATAAATGAAAAACAAAGGAATTGATTCAATTTTGTCCATGAAAAGGTAAAAACTCGTGATTCGGTGTTTATTTGAAGTTTAACCAAAACAAGGTGTTGAGTTGAAGTTGAAACTTAACAAAACAAGGTAAGAAGCTTACGGAGTCGGGTATCCGTTGAAGCTTAACCGTTGAAGCTTAACAAAAACAAGGTAAGAAGCTTACGGTACGAGGACCAAAAACAAAAAATGGGTACGAGGAAAAAACAAGGAGTACGAGGACCCAAAGGTAAAAAGCTTGCTTGAATCGGGTATCATCCGTGAAGCTTAACAAAACAACGTAAGAAGCTTACGGAGTCGGGTATCCGTTGAAGCAACAAAAAAACTTAAAAAAAGAGCATCCGTTGAAGCTTAACAAAAACAAAGGTACGAGGACCCAAAAGGTAAAAAGCGGAATCGGGTAGGACCCGTGAAGCTTAAAAAGCTTGCGTACGAATCAAAATCGGGTATCCGTTGAAGCTTAACAAAACAAAGGTAAAAGCTTACGGAGTTGGATATCCGTTGAAGATTAACAAAAACAAGGTAAAAAACTTACGGAGTCAGGTATCCGTTGAAGCTTAACAAAAACTTAAAGGCAATGGGTACGGGGACCCAAAAAAACAAACAATGGGTACGAGGAGGAGGACCAAAAGGTAAAAAGCTTCGAAGCTTAACAAAACAACGGGTCGGTATCCGTTGAAGCTTAACAAAAACAAGGTAAGAAGCTTACGGGTCGGGTATCCGTTGAAGCTTAATCCGTTGAAGAAAACAAGGTAAAAGGCAATGGGTACGGGGACCCAAAAACAAACAATGGGTACGAGGACCCAAAGGTAAAAAAAAGGTAAAAAGCAACGGGTCGGGTATCCGTTGAAGCTTAAAGAAAACAAGGTAAGAAGCTTACTGAGTCGGGGTGTATCCGTTGAAGCTTAACGAGAAAACTTAAAGGCAATGGGTACGGGGACCCCAAAACTAAAAACAATGGGTACCAAAAAAAAAAAAGTAAAAGTTAAAGGAATCACTTGAAAAAAAAAAAACAATGTAAAAGCTTACTGGTCGGGTATCCGTTGAAGCTTAACAAAAAAGGAAAACAATGGGTGTCGGGAATCCGTTGAAGCTAATAGAAAACAAAAGACAATGGGTACGGGGACCCAAAAAAAAAAGGGTACGAGGACCCAAAAGGTAAAAACAATGGGCGCGGGGGCCACTAAAGAAAGGAAAACACAATGGGCGCGGGGGCCGCAAGAAAACAATGGGTGTAGCTTAAACCCAAAAACAAAAAACAATGGGCGGGGCCCGAGAAAAAAACACAATGGGTGCGGGGAACCCGGAAAAAAAAAACAATGGGTGTAGGAACCCGTTGAAAAAAAAAAAAAACAATGGGCGCGGGGCCCGAAAAGTAAAAAACAATGGAAGGAACAAAAACTTAAAAGCAATGGGCACGGGGGCCCAAAGGAAAAAACAATGGGTACGGGGACCCAAAAAAGCTTGACAATTTGGACCTTTGTAGGTCAAGGCTAGCAAAATGAGAACAAATGCACTTATGCAATGCATGCTTCAAATGTATGAGAGTATGAAAAAATTTCTTTTTTTTTTTTTTTTTTTTTTTTTTTTTTGTTTCTTTTTTTTTTTTTTTTTTTTTTGTCTCCACGACCCTTGAGGACATGATTGCAATCATTTTCAAAGATGAACTGGAATAGGATTTAATGGCATCCTTTCATTTGTCTATTCAAAGTAGATGGTTGAAATGTCCAACAGAATGACCCTTGAAGTGTGCATTAGATGTGACACACAAGAGCAATAGGAAAACTCTTTAGATGACCCTTGAGGTGACACTGGTTGTCCTTTCTCTTTTATCAACACTCTTATCGGGAATCATTGTGTTTCCCATACCTTTCAAGTCATTAGCAATTCTTAATGCTCGGACGAGCAATGTCACACATTTCACATTCCAAATATGATTATTAGAAAAATGCATATTGAGTCAAAGAAAAGGCAAAGGTAAAAACATGATGATATTGTATTGAAATGGAAATGGTGAAAGAAAGTATTATTGTGGTCATCAACATGAAATTTAGAGGGATGATAAGGGCAAAGGTCTTGAGTTCTTCCAATGAAACCCTTTATCGTAATCAGCGTCAATCCTCTGCATACCCGATTTTGAACATCCATTAACCTTGACCTATGAAGACTTTGATTGCCTTGATTGAGATCATTTGGCCTGCCCCAATATGGAAACTTAGTTTGCTCTAAAGCGAGATTTGCTCTCTCCCAGCATGGAGACTCAAGCAATATTGTCTCACTTCCTTTGTCATATCAAGCACTATTGTCATTTTATTTTGGACCTTAACTTTTGCCTAGGTCGCTCTTTCGAGTTTTCAACCTACCGGTCGCTCTAACTTTTGCCTAGGTAGCCTTTTCGGGTTTTCCACCTAGCGAGCCATGTTTTTTTTTTTTTTTTTTTTTTTTTTTTTTTTTTTTTTATTTTTGACAAGTAGTGCTTTTATGCATAATATTTCTTAATTGCATCGAATTTACAGGAAGTGGTAGATCTTCACCATCCATTCTTGTGAGAATCAAGGACCCTCCAGAGAAAGCCTTCTTCACGACATAAGGTCCTTCATAATTTGGAGTCCATTTTCCACGGTGATCTTTTTGCATTGGCGGGATCTTTTTGAGCACTAAGTCTCCTTCTTGAAATTGTCGAGGGCGCACTTTTTTTTTGCATAGGCTTTCATAAGCCTCCTTTGATATAACTGGCCATGACATAGTGCGGTTAACCTTTTACCTTCAATAAGATTCAGCGATCTAGTCGAGCTTGGACCCATTCGGCCTCTTCCATTTTGTCTCCATTAGTACTCTTAATGAGGGATCTCTACCTCAATAGGGAGTACGGCTTCCATTCCGTAAACTAAAGAGAAAGGAGTTGCCCCGGTTGAGGTACGGACGGACGTGCGATAACCATGCAGAGCAAAGGGAAGCATCTCGTGCCAATCTTTATATGTCACAACCATTTTTTGGATGATCTTCTTGATGTTTTTGTTTCTTTGCCTCAATAACCCCATTCATCTTTGGGCGGTATGGTGAGGAGTTATGATGTTGGATCTTGAAATTCTCGCACATTTCCTTCATCATTTTGTTATTCAAGTTGGTTGCATTGTCGGTGATGATCTTATTCGGTAGACCATAACGACATATCAACTCTCTTTTGATGAACTTGATCACCACATTCCTAGTCACATTGGCGTAAGAAGCAGCTTCAACCCATTTGGTGAAGTAGTCTATCGCGACAAGGATAAAGCGATGCCCATTTGAGGCCTTAGGTTCAATAGGTCCTATAACATCCATACCCCACATGGAGAATGGCCATGGTCTTTGCTAGGACATTCAAGGGAACTGGAGGCGCATTGATCTTATCAGCATATGTTTGGCACTTGTGGCACTTCCTCACATGATTGAAGCAATCATTTTCCATGGTTAACCAATAATAACCAGATCTTAGGATTTTCCTTGCCATTGCATGTCCATTGGAGTGAGTTCCAAAGGAGCCCTCATGTACTTCTTCAATAATCTTTTCGCTTCCATTGCATCAACACATCTTAGAAGCACCATATCATGGTTTCTTTTGTAAAGTATTTCCCCACTCGAGAAAATAACCCATTGCGAGCCTCCTCGGGTCCTCTTGTCATTTTTCGAAGCACACAGAGGGTACTCCCTATTCTTGATGAAACATTTGATGTCATGGTACCACGGCTTTCCATCAGGCTCATCTTCAACCACTTGACAATATACGGGGACAGATCCACGACTTTCCATTTTTATAAGTGGTAGGTCCCTTTCATGACTTACTTGGAACATTGATGATAGTGTGGCCAAAGCATCAGCCAATTGATTTTCTTCTCGAGGAACATGATGAAAAGTGACTTCATCAAATTGCTCGATCAATTCTTTGATGTAAACATGGTATGGAATCAATTTGGCATCACGGGTCTCCCATTCTCCTTTTAGTTGATGAATGACCAAGGCGAGTCCCCATATACTTCCAAGATCTTTGCTTTTGATTCTATTCTTTGCTGAATACCCAAAGCACACGCTTCGTATTCGCTATATTGTTAGTACAGTCAAAACACAACCTTCTTTGTGATTGGGATGAATTTATCTTCAGGGGAGATCAAGATGGCTCCAATGCCGTGCCCCAGTGCATTAGAGGCTCCATCAAACCACATAGTCCATTTTTCTTTTTCAGAGGATTCTTCATTTTTAAACAGAGCCATTATATCTTCATCAGGGAACTCACATTG
The DNA here is from genome assembly GCA_029884595.1 of Ormosia semicastrata. NCBI lineage: Eukaryota > Viridiplantae > Streptophyta > Magnoliopsida > Fabales > Fabaceae > Ormosia > Ormosia semicastrata. The sequence continues at coordinate 37,730,667 of JAQQTO010000055.1, forward strand.
CATCGACCCATAATCCTCTATAGGTTGGTTAGCCAGATAATCTGCAAGGGCACTTCCCTTAATTGCCTTTTGGGTGACATAAACAATTTCATACTCCGATAATAGAACTTGCCATCGCGCGATTCTCCCAGTGAGAGCGGGTTTCTCAAAGATATACTTGATAGGATCCATTTTGGACACCAACCAAGTAGTGTAACACAACATGTATTGCCTTAATCGATGGGCAGCCCATGCCAAGGCGCAACAAGTTCGCTCTAACAATGAGTACTTTGCCTCATAGTCGATGAACTTTTTACTTAAATAATAAATGGCGCGTTCTTTCCTATCGGACTCATCATGTTGCCCCAATTACACAACCCATAGACTCATCAAGAACCGTCAAATACATAATGAGAGGTCTCCCGGCATTGGAGGCACCAAAGCGGGGTTCTTGTAAATCTTGCTTGATTTTTCAAAGGCTCTTTGGCAATCATCATTCCACTTGGTGGTGATTCTTGCGTAACAACTTGAAGAAGCGGCTCGCATGTTCTTTGTGAGTGGAATATGAATCGGCGATGTAATTCAACCTTCCCAAAAATCCCGAACTTCTTTTTCGGTGCGAGGGTGGCATGTCGATATTGCTCGAACCTTGTCGGGATCAACTTCTATTCCTTTCTCGGCTCACCACAAACCCCAATAGTTTGCACGATCGACACCAAAAGTGCATTTTGCGGGATTCAATCGAGTTTGAACTTCAATCGCTCAAAAAGCTTTTTGCAGATTGATTATATGATCTTCTTGTTTTTGACTTCGCAATCATATCATCCACATAAACTTCTATTTCTTTATGCATCATATCATGGAACAATGTCACCATAGCTCTCGATACGTTGCCCCAGCATTTTTAAACCAAAAGGCATCACTTTGTAGAGAAGGTTCCCCATAAAGTGATGAATGTGGTCTTCTCCATGTCTTAGGTGCCATCTTGATTGATTATATCCCGAGAAACCATCCATAAAGGAAAAAAATGAATCTTTGGCAGTGTTGTCCACCAAAACATCAATGTGAGGTAACGGGAAGTCATCTTTAGGGCTAGCCCTATTTAAGTCTCGATAGTCTACACACATTCGGACTTTCCGTCTTTCTTTGGGACAGGAACAATATTGGCAACCCATTGTGGGTATTTTGCAACTGCAAGAAATCCAGCATCAAACTGTCTTTTTACTTCATCTCTGATTTTTAGGGACATCTCAGGTTTCATTCGTCTCAATTTTTGCTTAACCGGAGGATACCCAGGTTTTAGTGGCAATTTGTGCTCAACTATGTCAGTGTCTAGCCCAGGCATATCTTGGTATGACCATGCAAAAACATCACTATAATCAAACAAGAGCTTAATCAACTTGTTACGCTCATCCTCTTTCATCGAGGTACCAATTTTGATTTCTTTCTTATCATTTTCAGTCCCCAAATTAATTACTTCAATTGGTTCCTCATGGGGTTGGATTTCTTTAGCTTCTTGTTCAAGTAATCTCATTAACTCAGGTGAAGTTTCCCAATCATCCTCATTATCCTCATCAGTATGATTAACAGGGTGTTCAAAATTATATGATGAGATATTGACACTTATCACTTTCAAGAGAGTCATTTTCGGATCTGCAATAAGTGATGTTGACACAAGAAAAATGAAATGAATAGAAGGTCATGATAATGGTGGGATGAAAGCTAATGAAATGAAAAATGAGAGAACTCAAAAATGCATTTTATTAATAACAATTATTGGAAATGAAACATGTGAGCCCATTTACAAATGAAAATCCTAAAGCCTTGGGCGAGCTAAAGGAAAAGCACTAAAATTACTTTGAAAGAGACTCTAAGGTTATGGGAAACTCGGAGATCTCCCAATTGTCGAGTCTTGTATCCGAAGAACATGCATACACCAGTCCGTATGGTGACAAAATCGTCATCTTCAAGCTGCGGTCACTTGGTCTACGAACACAACTCCCGCGCTCAGGAAGCTTTGTCGTATATCACGGATGGGGACTCCTTCACTTTAGGTTCTCGATTTTCCAAGCGAGCCACCTTTTCTCTTTTTTCTCTTCCATTATCCTCCTCTTATCGGCCTTGGTGGGTTTGTACCCCGGCCCGAATCTATCTTTGTTTTCAAAGGGTTGAAAAAGTCTGTGGCACCTTGTCGTTTCTTGCCCAGCCCTTCTCCATCGATAACCTCTTTCTAGCATAACTTTAGCCATCATTATAGATGCAACGAGAAGGTGCGGTTTAGAAATTGGAGCTCCTTCTTTATATAAATGGTATTGACAACCTCGAGTGCTTGAAAGGCAGTCTCCAAAGCCTCTTCTGTAGCTTCAATATAAGGGGTGTCTAGCGGCTTGCTCACCAGTAGGTCTTCTTCACCAAAGACAGTAATCATCTTGTTATCAACTATGAATTTGACTTTTTGGTGCAAGGTGGAAGGCACAGCTCCAGCAGAATGAATCCATGGTCGTCCTAAGAGACAACTGTATGATGGTGCAATGTCCATTACTTGGAAGAGTATGTTGAAAGTGCAGGGACCAATTTGAACTGGTATTTCAATCTCCCCTATGACTTCTCTCCTCGTGCCATCAAATGCCCTTACTATCATCGCACTTGATTTCATGTGTGACCCATCAAAAGGTAATTTAGAGAGTGTCGACTTTGGCATCACATTCAAGGAAGAGCCATTATCCATCAGTACTCTAGCCATGATATGGTCTTGACATTTCTTGAGATATGAAGTGCTTTATTATGTCCCTCCCCTCATTGGGTATTTCATCATCGGTGAAAGTGATGTAATTATCTATTTGTGATGTTGTTGATAACGCCATTTAACTTGTCAACCGTGATGTCATGAGAAACATGGGCTTGATTAAGCACTTTCATTAGCACCTTCTGTGTGGTTCGAGTTCAAGAATAAGGATAAGAGTGATATTCTTGCGGGGTGCGGTTCGGTTGATCCACCACCTTGTATTCACTTTGCTTTATGAATTTTAAGAACTCACAAGCTTCTTCTCGGTCACTTCTTTCTTATAGACCTCTTCTTTGTGTTGCCTTTGGTTCTTCTTTTCTTTCAAGGCTTCTTCAGTAGAAGTTTCCCATCTTGCCTTTCCCTTTCCGAATTCTTTCCACTTCCTCCACTTGGTCTTTACGCAAATACTCAGGTGTATAAATACGACCACTCCGAGTCATTCCACCAATCCCAGATATGCTAGAGATAGCCGATGAGATTTTCATTTGATTGTCTTGGAGATCATTCACAACGACTTGCACATCATATTTCCAAGGCACAGCTCTGGTATCCTTATAGGGAAAAGGAGTCGGCACTTGAATAGTGATAGGATTCCGACCAAAAGAGACTTGCGGAGACACCTCTTTACTATAATGAATTGTCAATGGCCTTGGTATGCCTGGAGCTTGCCCTATGATTGGTTGTGTTGCATAGGTATTGGCAGCCTCTTGAACTGGTGGAGGTGTAACTTCCTTGACCATATAGACGTCACCATTATCGTACTGATTGCTTATTTGCACTAGGTGATTGTCCATCAAACTTTGGAGGATCTGCTTGAATTCATCACATTCTTCAATAGAATGCCCGACTTCCCCATGAATCTTGCACACTGTTTCATCTTCATTGGCCTTTTTAAACTCAACTTGGTTTTGTATCAACCCATATTTGCAAAGCTCTTGAAAAATTACTCTCATGGGAGTTTTCACCTCAGCTACGACTTATGAGGCATCGTCCGAGAAGACTTCTCTATGGCATTAACTACTTGGACCTCCATGATCGGGCAAGGGATTGCGGCCTACATTAGGAGTTTTTTCCTTAAAGTTTAACCATTTGGCATTAATCAAGTCTTGCACTTTGAACTTCAAGGCTCGCAATTTTTACGTTGAGTGACCTACGACCCAAACATGGTACTCGCATTTAGCATTCTGGTCAAACCTCTTGGGTAGGGGGTTCCAATGGCTTCATTGGGCAAGGAACCAATAATGAATTTCGGAAGAGTTGTGGTAGCGGTTCAAGTATAGGTCATGGGAATTGGGTCAAATTGGACAAGTTTCTTTTCTTGGTTAGCTGGCGGCCTTCTTTGATTGGTATTTGGGTTTTGGGCCCATGGTTGGGTTGGTTGATATGGTATGGTAGGGAGTGTTTGGTTTGGGATAGGAGATGGTGCACGATAAGGGATCATTGGGTGATAAGGTTGAGGGTATGGAGCTTGAGAGGCATTAGCAATGTATGGATAGTAAGGCATGTAGGGAGGCTGGAAGGATGGTTGAGGGTTAACAGGTGTCTGGCTATGTCTCCCTTGGGCAAAACTCCTTTGATCGAAAGTCACTGCATGGGCTTCTCCTTCTCTTTTCTTCCCTATTTGGGGGCTTTTTGGCACTAAATGTCCCCATTGAGCTTTCAATCTTTCCACTTCTCATTCCTCCTTCGATTCTTTCCCCGATGATAACTATGTCTGAGAAATTCGACGACACACTCCCTATCATTTTGTCATAGAAGGGTGATTGGAGAGTGTCAATGAATGTGGCCACCATTTCTCTTTCTGTCAATGGGGTTCAACCTGAGCATTACTATCTCTCTCCACCGCTGAGCATATTCTTTAAAGGTTTCAGCTCCTTTCTTAACCATGTTTTGTAACTGTAGCCTATCTGGTGCCATATCGATGTTGTACTTATATTGCTTCAAGAAAGCATCAGCCAAGTCCTTGAAACATCGTATATGAGCACGTTCCAGGTGTGTATACCAATTAGAAGCTGCCCTAACTAAGCTATCTGGAAGAAATGAATCAACAGGTTATCATCATGAGCATGGGATGCCATCTTGCGGATGTACATGGTCAGATGATTCTTTGGGCAAGTGGTTCCCTTATATTTTTCAAAATCCGGGACCTTAAACTTTGGAGGGATTACCACATTCGGGACAAGACAGAGCTCTGCAGCATCCAGAAGACCATAGCTACTTGCTCCTTCTATGGCTCGTAATCTTTCTTCCAGAACTTCTAATTTTCCCTTGGATTGAATGCCTTCAGTTGAAGGGTTCAGCGGAGAAGTTCCAGCGACTTTATGGGGAAAAAACTGTGGCATGTAGAAAGGAGGTTGGGCCTGAGTCGAACCTTGTGGCCCTGAAGTAGGTATTACCAATGATGAGCCGCTCTCTCGAGAGGTTGGTAATTTGGGATGGCATAAAACCGGGAGAAATGCCATAAGGTGGAATAAACCGGAGTGCGAGGAATCTCACGGTATTTGGTTGAGATCCTTGGAGAGGGTTTGAACTCGTTGGAATTTGTCGGTGCACTTGCCCTCGGGAATATTGGTGGATAATGGTGGCACATAACCGGGTGGAAGGCCATATGGTGGGAATGAAGATGCACGTGCTTCGGGATTATTTGAGTAAATTGTGAGTGGCATCATGGCCCCTTGAGAGGTGACACTAGGATACTTGCCAAGGAAGCGGCGCGTAAAGCGGGCGGGTGTGCGGCGTGGCGAAGGATCATCATTTGCCTTTAAAGGAGTCCCTCTGTGTTCTTCGTTTTTCCGAGAATTTCCAAGATCTTGGCCATTTGTTCTTTGGTGGCTTACTTCACTTCTCAACTCCTCTTGTGGTGACCCAGTTCATCCATGACTCTTGATTGAGAAGCGAGTCCTATATGGGTGTCGTAGAGACAGTTTTCCTTTCTCGTATTCATTTTTTATTATTAGAAAATATGAAAAAAGAAAAGAAAATGCAAAAAATAAAACTATGCATGTAGAGACGTGATCCAAAGCAAAGAAGCGATATCGATAAACCTCATTTATTCAAAAGGAAAAAGCTCTATGGTCATAGAGAGTTTTACATATGTTGATTCTTGCTACTCCTCAAGTCAGATGGAGGAATTAGCTTTACAAAATAAGATGGAAAGAGTCATTACATCAGCATTCCTAGAACAAGAAACTAATTTCAGTGAAATTTTCCTAGGAAGTCAAGGTCCTTTCTAACCCGAGTCAAAATATCTTGGTTTTCTCCTGGTGCTAGCTTGGCTTCCACTTTGATGATTTCTCTTGCCCTCTTTCTTGAATGGTTGGAGATTTCCCTCATATTATCAAGAACCATTTCGGCTTTCCGCTCCATTTCTTGGCTTGCATTACGATAGAAATTCTTTTCATTAGTCAAGAAAAGAACATCATCCTCTAACCGATTCTTCTTACTTTCCAAGAAAGTAGACCATTCAACATGCTTTTCCAAATGTTGATTCAAGATTTTAACTTCATTCTTGAATTCTTGAAGTTGACCATCCTTCCCCGAATGATTGTTTCGAGGGCTTGACATGTTTTCCTTAACCTCTCTATTTCAATATCTTTAGATTTGTCTCTTGTTCTTGACTTTGGATTTTTCTTCTTGTAGTGCCAAGTTGATCTTCCAAGGACCTTCTCTCGGTAGTCCACTGCTTAGATAAATGATTTCGTACCGCCCCTCTGCTTGACATAGTAGTCATTGGGTTCATTAAATTGGTGCATTGGTAACTCTGGACCTTGTACCTTGGGAGCAAGAAACCCTTCTTCTTCCTACTAGCCTGCCAAATTGGGTATTACGGTGTCGTTTCGGATGATGGGAGACAGGGCTTCACACTTCTTGTGTCCTTCCAATCTTCAATGACTTCTTTTATTTTATGATTTGGTTCCTTCATCGTCATACGAGAATTCAAATTTGGACGAGTCCATGAGTCATCGGAATGAATTGCGGGGATGCCATTTGTCTTCGGACCATAGGCGGAGCATAGCCCACTACTCCCCATGGGCCAATAAGTGGAACCCAAGGTTTGCTTCCACATCTATATATGGTATAAGTGTGAGGAAACCACTTGGCCCTCGGACCACTTCTTTTATTTCCATGAAAAAGCGATCCATTGCCTCATCGTCGGAGTTCGGGGAGGCCAATTGTCACGACCATATAGAGAGAGCGGGTGCTTAGGTATGACATCTTGTTTCGAGATCAATTTATGGATGGTTAAAGCACTTCAACGTTGGCATATGACTAAGCATCCATACTGCAAGTAATGGTGCACATCCCCAAAACCTTCCTTTTTGATGGACTCGGCGGTAGTTCGAGAGATCGAATTGTCTCGGCTAAAATTGGTGGGGGTGGGTGTACCCCATGCTCAATCTGCTCGAACAAATTGATCACGTGTCCATCTATTTGATTTTTCCATCTTGGGAAAATACTAACCCATAAATAGCAAGGGCTAGTGCTACCAAACCAAACCTTTGATCAATTTGAGCTTCAACCGGCCTAAGCAAGAACTCGAATCTAGACTTCGTCCTTCATCCACCATGTACTTGTCAGTTCATTGGCATGAATCCCTATCAATTTGGATAACATCCTTCTCGGCGTCTTCTTAGGGTCATGTGAGTACACTTTGTCCTTTGGCACGTCGTCTCTATTAAGAAGCCTAGCATACTCCTCAATCGTGGGCACCAAGTCAAATTGTCGGAAAGTAAAACACCGATATGAGGGGTCCCAAAAGTGGAGCATAGCTTTCAACATTTGGAGGTCAGGGGTGATGAACATGAGAGCTGCAATATCTCCATACTTGTCATTGAACTCTTCTTGTCTTCTCATGCTACACCACGCATTACGGAGCCTCCTTAAGTCATTTTGCTCAAAGTCATGGCTCCCCTTTAAGAGAGGTAAAGGAACATCCTCGCGATGCAAACTATTTCCTTCCTTGGCTTGAATTCTTGCAGACTCTTCACCGACAGCCTTGATACTCTCTGCCACCTCAGACATTAGAGTCATCTTTCCCTTATTCATGCTTGAGGTTTATCGATATCTTCACAGGATTGGACCACATATGCAAATGCAAGATAAAAGAAAAGTTAACAACTACAAAATAAAAGACAAACAGAAATTCCTCATATGTTAGAGGAAAAGGGTACCTAATCTTGGTACCGATCGAGGATAAGTTCTATGAACGATGATAGCTCTAAGATTATATCTACAAGTGAGAGCTTTGGTTCTAGACCCCTATCGGACAAAGGTCCCAAATTGTCCCTTCTTTGTCACCAACACTTTGGCTAGCAAGGGTCCTCCATCCTCACCCATGATAGGTTACAAGCGGAAAGAGTTCAATTTGAGCGAGGGGTTTTCATGTGCCTAAACGGAGACCAACGGTCCCACAAAGCAACACTACTTCACCCTCTGTCTAAGCCTACAGTCGAGCTCGGGTAGAGAGCTTGTGTGTGGAAGTGTACATGAGAGAACTTATTTACAAAGCGAAATATAATAAATATAATACAAACAAAATGTACAATAATATGAAACAAATAACAAATAAACAAATAAAACAAAAAAAATGGACCAACATAATTAAAAAGCAAATCACATAAGATTAAAATAAGGTTTAACCTCTATATCCCAGGTGGAGTCGTACATTGTATGCCGCAACCGTCCCAGAAGGGCGCCGCGAAAATAAAAAGAACAAGGAGGATAGGACCTCGGGGTGTTGGGAGTCGCCACCAATCGCTTTATCCATTAAATGGAATGGCGCAATTGGACACCTAAAAGATGGTCTACGTTTCGAGTTTGAGGTTCGGGGTTGATTACGGGTAGGGAAGGTGTTAGCACCCTACACCGTCCGTTCTAAAACGGTTACCTATTTAATCTAATGTTATTTGCAAGATTAATTTAATTGGTCCTTTATTAATTAAAAGAAAAGAATTTTTTTATTTTTTATTTTGACATGTCCCATTTTGTCAAGCATAATATCAAGAATGATAAATGACTAAGACAAACAATGGGTGGCTAAATAGCTATTATTTTAGAACAAATTCAAAGTCTACAACATATTATATAAAAGTGGTGAATTAAAATTTTATCTTTTTGAAGAGAAGTAATTTTCAAAATAAAATGGCCAAAAAAAAAAAAAAATATTTCAATGAATAATTTTAACTCAAAGAAATTTGTTTAAGGTAAGAAAATGATTTTTAAAGTAAATGGCCAAATAAATCTCATTCGTAATCAAGAAGAAAAATATTTTTAGGCACAATGAGATTTTTGCATTAATTTCTAAAAAATGTTTTCATGAAAAATAAAGTTTTAATTCACCACAATCATAATGCTAAATTGTATGAAATTGTTCACTTTTATTTGAATACTTTATTTTACAAAAAGAAAAGTTTATTTTGGTTTATTTAAAAAAAATTATATTTTAATTTACATAATTATTTTAATTTTTATGTGGGGATTAGACTTCACGGCGCTCTGGCAAAATCAATATAAAGCCTCAAGATTATCGGGAAGAGTGTAATCTGATCGGCGCTCCGATCCTCTCCCAATTTTTCCGTCATAGGCCAGTTTTAATCAATAAGATAAATTCATTAAAGATTAAATTAAAATCACATACTAACCAACATAAAAATCATAACAACAAACAATATATTCAATTTAAAGAGACAAAAATAAACTATAATCAAGTCAAACCAACCCATAAATTAATTTTCATCATCATTTTTTTTTATATATATTTTTTAGACTTTTCATTTTTATATTTCTTTAACATTTTTTTTACTTTCTTTTTCTTAAAAAAAAAAAAAATGTGCAACCCACGTAAGTGGTTCATTGCATTCAAGATAGCTCCAAATTCCTTTATTTGGTATTTTGTATTGCTTTTGAAATCACAAAGTCACATGACTCAAAAACGAGCAAGCAAGGAGACAAAGGGAGAGGGAGAGAAGAAACTCACAAGAGTCACGAGCTCACGGTGGTTCTTGGCTGGGAAGCGGCGTTTCTGGCGGAGGTGCCGGCGACGTACAGCGAGTTCCTGATCCGGGTTTGACGGTGGTTCACGGCTGGGGAGCGACGTTTCTGGCGGAGGTGCCGACAACGTGCAGCGAGTTCCGGATCTGGGTTCGGGGTAAGAAGACGGCGGCAACTGGAGGGGGACCGGTTCCGGATGCCCGGTCCTTGTTCGCTGGCTCGAAACGGATCTCGGCCCGTCGGTGGCGGCGGCGGCCGGATCGATGCCGGTTGGAGTGCGGGCTCGCCGGCGCGGGGACGAGGGTGGTGCCGATGTGGTACGGATTGTGCGGCGCGGTGTTCGGTTGAGGGAGGTGAGTGCGGCTGGCTCGTTGTGGTAGTTGGGAGGTGGCTTCACGTGGGTTGTGGTTGTGGGGGATGAGCTTGAAGAAGGGTGGTGAGGAAGTGATGAAGATGATGGGCTTGGTGGTGTGGGGTTTTTTTTTTAGATTGAAGAGGGTGAGTTAACTGGGTGGCTTGGTGTTGGTGAAGATGGAGTGATGAAGATGAAGGGGTGATGGTGGCTTCTTGATTGATTTCGATTGGCTTGTTAATGGTGGTAGCTTTTTGGTTGCTCTGCGTTTTTTTTAATCCTATCTAGCTCTCTGTGTTTTTTTTTTTTCTGAATGATTTCATTAAATCCCCCTGTAGTTCTCTTCTCCTGTCTGAACGATTGAAAAATCCCTCTGTAGTCCTCTCCTTTTCTGAATGATTCTCTCCCCCCTTCACCCATTTGTGTGTGATTCTTATAAGGAAAATAAAACATGCCAAAACAAAACCCTTCGTTTACTGATGATTGGAATGCAAAAAAAACAAACGGTCTGCCCCTTGGATTTCTGAATGAATACCAATAAAGAAGAAACTTGATGATTGGAAAAGAAACTGTCTAAAGCTTTTAATCCAATTCAATGCAAGCTGATTGTGGAGGCTAGGGTTGCAGCAGGAAGAAGGAAGTTGGGTTGAGAAGAGAATTGGGTCATGGGTTGACCCGTACCAAGCCTTTTTTATATTTATTTTTTATTATTTTTTCTCTTTTTTTATTAAAGAAATAAAAAAATAAAAGTAAAAGAATCCCAACTAACCTAGTGTATCTTTTTTGTGTCGATTTGATCACCCCACCAAAACTTGTCATCATACTTCTATGTTCTCTAGACAACGGGCTTTTAAAGCAAGACATTAAGTATGTGGGTATAACTTGACCAACTGCTTTTATGGGAACCTATTTTCCCTCTTTGGAAAGTAATTTTTCTTTCCATCCTTATATTCTTTTCCACACCCTGTCCTTAAGAGATTGGAAAACATAATTTTTTGATTTCCTAATTATAGGTGGGAAGCCTAGATATTTTTCAGAAAAACACCATCACATTTATATTGCAGCTTGACAAATTTGTTTTTTGACATCCATATATTGTACATTTAGGCTAAGCAGAATTGATGATTTATCAAAATTAACACATTAACATGATACATTGCCATAGGATATATTCAGAGAGGCTTCACAATTATCCAAAGAGGCTTTTGAGAAAATAAGGCCATTATTGGCAAAGAATAAGTGTGAGACCTTAGGAGTAGCTTTGCACACCCTAACCCTAGAAAGGTAGTCAAATCGTTGCCTCTCCATAATAATGTTGATAAACCCTCTACATATATAACAAATAGATATGGGGATACATGCCCATCCTAAGACCTGACTGGGGAGAAAATCTTTCACCTGGGTAGCCATTCATGAGAATAGAATAAGAAATAGAGCAAACACATTTCATAATCAAATTAACTTGGGAATCAGTGAAAACTAGTTTCCTCATTATAACATCTTAAAAGATCCATTCAACTTTGTCATAAGCTTTGCTCATGTATAAATTCATAGCTAAATAACCATACTTTCCAGATCTCTTGCATTTTAGAGCATGAACTAGCTTGTAAGCTATAAGGACATTACCCGAGATATATCTATTTCGAGCAAATGCACTTTGAGATAATGAAATTATGCTAGGAAAAATCATACTCAATCTATTTGCCATGGCCTTGCTTACTATTTTATAAATGACATTACAAAGAAAAATAAGTCTAAACTGAGACAAATTTTTTTGGGATTTAATTTTGGGGATTAAAACAATAAAAGTTTGATTTATTTCCTTTAGAGACTCACCATCATTTAAGAATTTCAAGGTTGCTCGAGTTACATCTTCCCCCACCACATCCTAATATTTCTAGAAGAAAAGAGCTGATATACCATTTGGACCTGGGGCCTTTGTTGGGCCCATCTGGAATAACACCTCTTGGATTTCGAGAGTAGTGAAAGGAATAGAAAAGAAATCATTCATCTCTTCTATTAATCAATGATCCACTCCCTCCAAAGCATCCTCAGTTCCTGTTGGCTGGGAAGTAGAAAACAAACTAAGGGAATAATTTTTTGCCAACCCTTCTAACTCTGAAAAATCATAGACACAATTACCATCATCATCTTTCAACCTTTTTTATTTCGTTCTTTTTATTTCTTATCATAGCTCTCCCTTGAAAACAATTGTGTTCATGTTGCCTTCCTTTAGCCATTCCACTTTGGACCTTTGTTTTCTCGTGATCTCCTATCTATGTAACAATTTGTTCAGGTCCTTTCTCCTATTTTTTATTTCCTTCAAATTATCCTCATTTTGCTCCCTACTAGCCAACACTGTGATTCAGATTTGGGCCTGCTCAATCCGCTTATTTACATTTCCAAAGGAGAATTTATTCTAAAGTTTCAAATGATAGTCCACCTGGTTGATACAATCGGCCACATCTACTACTGTAGCAACATCTCTCATCAATGCTCAAGCTGAAGAAATTATTTTGTTTGTACTGTGGGTCCTTAGATCACATCTTTTCATACCAGAAACTTTATCCTTGATGACATAGAATTTGCTCTTCCTCCACATTCATTTCTAGTAAGATAGGAGCATGGTCTGAGAGAAGGGAAGAGAGGTAAGTCACTCTACTGTTCCTCTAATTTTCCAGCCAACAAAAGTTTACAAAATATATGTCTAACCTACAGTATATATTCTGATCACTTACTCGGTTGTTGTTCCATGTGAATTGGTGACCAGAATAACCCAAATCCAAAATGCCACCAAAATCTATAACTTCTTTGAAAGCTTGAATTTGCCAAGTTAGACGAGGAGGGCCACCTTTTTTCTCCAACTAGTCTATGATCTCATTAAAATCTCCTCCCAAGAGCCAAGGAATCTCAACCTCTTGCAATAAGCCCCTCAGTAATTGCTATGAAAAGTGTCCATATGATACCAATGGAGTTCCATAGAAGCCAATGATTCAGTGAATCTCCACACCTTCCCATACAGTAATTGAGTGATTTTGATATTAATATAGTATGCATAATAAGCTTATAGTGATACATCAATATCCTATCTCCATAACAGACCTAAACTGCCCTTGCAATCATCAATGCTAACATTAAACCCAAACAAGAATCCAAGTTTCCATTTCACTTTTTCAAATTCATTCCTAGAAAGCTTCATTTCACTAAGGAACACCAAGTTAGGATTTCGTTGCCTCACCAGGAGGCGTAGGGTTGGAATTTTCTATGAGTTCTCGAGACCACAACAATTCCACACTATGATTTTCATGATGATCAGCAAAGTTGCTTGGCCAATTCTATCGTTAGAGAATATTCAAGTTGCTTTACACACTACAATAAAATTGGCCTATGGCTACATTTTTTTAAGTTACACTTAAAAAGTGTAGTCTTAAGTCTTAATAGGCAACATTTTTACAAGTATAGCCTTTTTTGAGTAGTTTTGGCAATGATCATTTTGGTAACACTTGAAAAGTGTACCTTTAGAGTGTATAGGATACGCTTTTTAAGCGTTGCCATATTATACATTTGGGTACGCTAGCTTTTTCAGATAAAATATAACACTAATGAAATGTTGCTCATTTAACTATTAAAGGTAATGTTTCCTAAACGTGCTCTGATATATTTCTATTGCGCACGAAGCCTATTTTATTTCCCACTAAATTATTTTTGGCAAACCTTTCAAAACAACATGTGACTCATTTACTTTCATAACGCAAAGGCTCAAAGCCACTCCCTTTATGTCTCCACCGTGACCCACATTCTCTGTTCTTCGCTGGCCTCTGTTCTTCATCTCCACATTCTCTATTCTTCGCTGGCCCCTGTTCTTTGCATTACACTGTCTCTTTGTCACTCCCTTCTCTCTGTTAGGGTTTACTGCGTGCCATTCTCTATTATGATGCGTGCCACTATTCTTCAGGTAAGCATTTCTCTTTGTTGTCCATCCTTTACCTTCTTGACTAATTAATTGATGAGGATGCGTTGATTTCAGGTACGCTGCATGCCGTTCCATAATTTTGATTTCATCTTGTCACTTCTCTCAGTTACTGTGTTGATTTCAAGTACCTCTCTTTGATTTGATTTCAGGTTCCCCAATGTGTATTATTGTTGCATGGATTGTGAGTCCATTTATGGGCTTTGTGGCTAGTAATGAAGGTGAAATTGGTCATCTATTAAAATTTATGTCAAATTTAACTCGTGTTTAACTTTGGCTAACTCTACACTAAGTTGAACTTGAGATGAATTTTAACTCTTTCAAGATAATGATTTTCTTTGTGAGCTTCTGCCCTCTTCTGCTTTCCCTTACAATGACCTTTAAGATAATATGCTTGAAAATTTCTAAATTGTGCCATTATATAGACAACTACTTCATATCATTGTGCTTTTGTAAGTAATGTTTAAGTTGGATAATGTTTGCTAGTAGCACTGTAGAGAGATGAGCTAGTTTTAAGGTGACAAAGTTCTTGAAGGATCTATGTTTATGCTTTTTCTTTGTTTGGTTCATATTATTATGTATATAAGTATTTGGACTTTCTTATTTATTTGCTCGTTCTATGCAGCTTCATCTGTATGACATCCATTTCATTGTGAGATCACTTTATTGCAACCTTTCTATAAAGTAAAATATATTTCAAGGACCACTTACTTTGTTGTTTTATCTAAAAGTTACTCTACATTAAGTTAATGAAAATAATGGGACTTGTGGGGAAGAAGAATTGCTCTCAACAGTAATGTTTTGTTGTCTGTAAATATAAAATTACACGTCAATTTTACTAAAATCATATACCCTAATGTGAAAAAGTAAAATAACATTAATTAAAGATGAGCCCAGTTGCCCAAGTTTGAAGTTAATAGGACATAGAAAATTTTGCTCTTCTTTTGCAGGTAAGGAGAGGAAAAGAAATAATAAAGTTTGCTCAAAGATAAATGTGATTCTTATGTGCGTCTACATTCTTAATCAAGCTCAACCCTCCAAGTACCTAGAACTAGAAAAACATCCATTAAAACCCTTTTCATCTTATACTGATGAGCATCCTGTTTTACTTCGAAGGGTGACAAAGATGGATGAGATTTAGGATTCTATTTCGCCAAAAATAGGAAAAAATGAGAAGGGAAAGGAGGTTAGAGGGTGGGAGGGGAGGGAAAAACAGGATCTTGTTTTCCTGTTTTTGGAAAAATAGGATCCTCTCCTATTTTGGCCAATAGGAGAGGATCCTCATCGGACAAAGATAAATTCTCAAGTGACCTTTTGCGAATCATGAATCTCTTTAGGATTCTTTGTTTTTGGGCCATCACAACTCTTTCCCAACTAAAACTGCCAACAAAGTAAAAGACAATAAAAATATAAAATACATCTCATATTTATTTTACAAATAAAAGGACAATACATATATCTTATATCTTTTCTACAAATGAAAGGCCAGTGCAGATAAGAAGTAACTAGTTGACTACCATAGATGTTTGGGCATAGACTTCCAAGCAAAATAAGCACAGACTAGCTTTTGGGATATGTACACATAAACAACAAATGATAAACTCATTAGCAATAAGTTTTTCTAATCACCCTTTTGCTGTGGACTCAAATTTTGCTTGGGCCACTTCCCAAGCTTCTCAAAACCATTCAACAATTTCAATTTCAACAACGTTAGCTTTCCTATTCCTCCTCCTGAGTCTTTCTTTTCTGATAAATGTAAACCATTTTTTGATAAAAACATAAATTATGTCTCTGATATTGCATATGTTGTGGTGCTTTTGGTTTATAACAACTTAAGGCCCATGGGCCTTCTGTTTAATTCTAGATTAATGCCTTCATTATTTTAAAGAATTTAAATTAATACCTTAGAAGGGGAATTGGTGGTACTTGATGTTGATTTTGTGCTTATTGATTGGTGTGGGGTCCCTTCATGTGGTGCTAGGTGTGTGCTTAGTGGGGGTGTTTGTTGATTTTGTTAATGGTTGCTTGGTTTGGTGTGTCTCTGTTAGTAATGCATATGCATAGGTTTTGGGCTTTAACCTTGATTTGTCGGTGGGCCACATTATGCATTCTTTGGTGCCATTTACTTTAATTATAGTGTTCAAAACTCCTCCAAATTCAAGGCCTCAGATGAGAAGGCCAGAAAGGAGAGGTAATTACCGTAAAGCAACTATATCATTCAATTATGTTTCAACTGAAAATTTTGTATGCAAAGGCATCTCACTTTTTGAAGATTTATACACATGAAAAACAAGTGAACAATTTACTGTATTTTTGACATGTAATGAATGTTATCAATTTTAAATACTTGAGAGATATGACTTTTTGACTGTTTTCTTTTGTTCAAGCTATGACTTTGATTCCAACAACTATTGCTGAAATTTTTCAAGGATAACATTCGCTCTTGCTACAAGATCTTGGTGATAAGAAAATAACTAGCATTGTGTATCCCCAATCATAGCAACCATTGTGTATCTTGAAGTAATGTTGTGCTGTGTTTTCCTGATATCTAACTAACATACCATATGTTTGAATGGTTTTATTTCTTTGACATGTCTGAGTTGTTAAGATTTTTTGGCTTTTTAAAAATGAATCTATACATTACTAATTCTTTTAGTTTAATTTAAATTTGTAAGATAATGTTGGTACTGCATTTAGGGATGACAATAGAGCTACTTAGTATACTTGATGTTCATGAAGAGAGCCTGACAAAGATGAATTTCTCATACATTGTGAATTATATATATCTTTATTTTGATTAAGTACTTTGGATTATGATGTTGTTGACAATTTTAGTACTTTGAATTATTTGATTAATATTTTGATTAATGTGTTATTGTGGATACTTGGTTAAATACTTTGAATAATGTGTTAAATGTTAAAATTAGTTTATATTATTGCATGAAATTTTATACTATATAAATTTGTGTATATTCTAAAATTAAAATTTTATAAAAATAATACATAAAATAAATGACATTAAAAATATTTAAAAAATTAAGCATTTTTAATATTTTACCAAATTTAATTAGATGTGTAATATATAAGATTAACAAATGATAAAAGAGTAGTCATTATAGGAGGTTTGAAAAAAGAAAAATAGCAACATAAGAGAACGCTTAGCAAGCGTACCCATAGGGTTTGATATAAGGGAACGCTTTGTTTTAGTACTTATAGGGTTTGACATAAGGGAATGCTTTGTAAGCATACCCATAAGGTTTGACATAAGGGAACACTTTACAAGTGCACCTATAGTGTTTGACATAAGGAAACGCTTTATAAGTGTACCCATAGAGCTTGACATAGGTAACACTTTATAAGCGTACCCATAGAGTGAAGAAAAAAAGTGTAGCCTTTGATTCTGGAAAAGCGTAGCCTTAGATAATAGGCTACCATTGTATAGGCCACCCCTCTAAAAGCGTTGCATTAGGACCAAAAAGTGTAGTCTTTATCAAAGGCTACACTTTAGTGCATTTTAGAGTACACTTTTGAAGAGTTACCATAGGCCAATTTTGTTGTAGTGACACTCTGTTGTGTTTTTTGCATTTTATGAACCATGGCACCCTCCTCTATGTCCATAGTCTCCATTCCCTGCAGGTAAGTCTCCATAGATCTTTTTACCAAAGTGTTGACATTATTTTCATCAAACATTGTTGACTTTTCCATGCACGATGCTTCCATTTTTTCTTGATTTTCTATGGTCTAGAATCATTCATCTTGCGAATTGCACCATTTTGGGTCTCAACATCAATTATAAGGTTTTGCATAATGCCTCCACCGAAGATGGTGCTCTCTTCCACTTCTTGGATGCGAGATTGCCCATTATCTTTTAGATTTATTTCTTCTCTATTCTTGCTCACTTGTTTCCACGAACTACTAGCACACTTCTCTGTGGGTGAGTCATCTAATCAAGTAGGTTCCTTTCTAAGCCTTAGGTAGCTAGAGACTCCAAAAGCCCACGCCAGACATCACAAATTTAAGCCATGAATCTCTTGCTCTCCTCCGGCTTGTAGCCAATCTTCATATTGGCAAGTTCCCTCCTCACCTTCCTCGTTCACTTCACAGTCATCGAGAGTATGGCCTAGTAAACCACACCCATAATAGAAGTTAGGCATTCTTTTGTACTAAAAAAGGAGTCATCGAGGATCCTTATCGTTTTCAACCACCATCTTCACTCCTCATCGTAGAGGTTTTCTAATGTCAATCATAATGATTTGTTAATAATTTCAGCTCTTAAATGTCCTTTGTTTGATCTAATTGGATTCCATATGTGCTCAATTGTTGACATTTAGCTAAGTTTCTGATTTAGAGTTGTCTTTGGATGTTTATTGTGAAACGATGCTTAAATGTGGTTATAAACACTCATAAATGTATTGTGATTTTCAGGAGATTTATAAGTGATGGAGTCCATTGGCATTGAACCATTGAGAAAAGAGTTAAAGACTCAAGGGTATTAGTATCAACCCCTAGAAGCAAAGGAAGAAGAGCATTCATGAAGAATCAAAGTTGAATTTGAAGAAAGTGATCAACACAGCCCGTGTCAAATGACACGGGGTAGGCCGTGTACTCCTCTGACTTTGAAGATTGGAGTTTTTGGACCAACACGGCCCGTGTCAACTGACACGGGGTGGGCCATGTACTTCTCTGACTTCACGAGGAAGAATCAATTTTCAGCCTTGACCGAGAACACAGCCCGTGTCAAATGACACAGGGTGGGCCGTGTTCTTCTCTGACTTTGGAATTAGCTGGAGTCCTGTCACCAGAATCAGACACGAGTTGGGCCGTGTAATATGACACGGCCCGTGTCATCGGCTTAGAAGTTTATTTTCGTGTTTTAATGCTAAATTAGGTATCAAAACCTATAAATAGGGTTGCTTAGAGTCCCTAAAGGAGATCTGGACAAAAAAAGAGCCATAAAGGAAACTGAGAGAAACACGAAGACCAAGAAAGAGAGGGGTTCGATTGAGGATAGAAGATTCAGACTCGAGCGATCAAAGATCAATCACTCTCAAGCCTTGGAAACTAGTTTGATCTTTAGTTTTTCTTTTCTTCTTTTGTTCTGAACAATATTTTCCTTTAATTCTTTTTCTGTTTTTGAATTTGCCATGTGTGGCTAAACTCCATGATTAGTTAAGGGAAGATGAAACTCTAGTTTTGATTATGTGAATCTTGCATACTTCTTTATATTAATACAATTATGTTTTTATTCATATGTTTTTGTTCTTAAATCAATATAAAGGCCTTTATATTCTTGCCAAACTTTGAGAGTGGTAAAACTAGGATTGCTATGCGTGGTTGCGGTGGTATGACTAGTGAAACATATGATCTAAGCAATTTTATCCCGGTGTGTGATTAGACCTTAATGTGATTAGTTTTCTAATTCTTAATACAATCATTAGGTAGGTGTAAGAGCGGTTGCTTTACAAATAACTAATGGTTAGGGTTTGATTTGAGCGGTTGCTGAATTAAGCGAAACTTAAGGAAGACATGGGATTTATCTCACAATCACATAAGAACATAATTGATCATATTGGTATAAAGGGTATGTAAGTTAGCATAATCATATAAATCTAGTGGTGGAATCCATCTCTTAACCAATATCTTTAACTTGGTAATTCAATTTGCATTTACTGTTTTGGTTTAAGTTTAATTTCTCTTTTTAGTTTTAATTAACAAAACCCCCGTTTTTTACTTTTTACTATTTTATTGTTCATCAGAGTTTAATTTAGGAATTGGATTAATAGCATCAATTGAATTGGTTCTCTGTAGATCGACTCTTGCTTACTACAACTAGTTGCAAGGTTTTTATATTTTTGGTGGAACTTGGCAACTATTTTTGATATAATTCTTAATCGTATTCTACACCACACCAAATTTTGGCGCTGTTGCTGGGGAACTAATTTTTTAATTATACTATTCATTTGTTTCCTATTTTTCGTTCTATTTTTCTTTTAATTTTAATAGTTTCAGTTGTTCTCTTTAACTATCTGACAGGTGTTCATGTCCGGTGAAGAGGTGAATGAGCAATTGAGAAATTTAAGGCATTACTTTAAACAAATCAGCTCGCAATTTACACCTGCTGACGTTGAAGCTGCCCGTCACATAGACCTTTCCAGTTCTACGGCATCTGAGATATTTGAGCCACCTGAAGCAGTAGTGATGGCAGAAAATACATTAAGGATGTTGGGTGCTCCGGACTTGGATCAACAACCCTGTGCATAAAAATTCCTGAGAATGAGGAGGCATTTGAGTTGAAATCTAGTCTAATCCACCTTTTACCATCTTTTAATGGACTAGTCGGAGAAGACCCTAACAAGCATCTGAAAGAAATCCATGTTATGTGTTCTAGCATGAGGCCTGCAGGAATTTCAGTGGAGCAAGTCAAGTTGAGAGCTTTTCCATTTTCCCTGAAGGATTCTGCAAAGGAGTGGCTGTACTACTTGCCACCTGGATCAATTCAGACATGGCAGGACATGGTTCGGACTTTCCTAGATAGATATTTCCCTGCATCAATGGCCGCCACTATCAGAAAAGAGATTTGCGGCATCCAACAAAGACATGGGGAATCACTTCATGAATACTGGGAGAGATTTAAAAGATTGTGTGCTAGTTGCCCTCAGCATCAAATCAGTGAACAACTTCTGATACAGTACTTCTATGAAGGTTTGCTAGTGATGGACCGCAACATGATTGATGTTGCTAGTGGAGGAGCCTTGGTTGATAAGACTCCTCGAGAGGCTAGAAACTTGATATCTAGAATGACTGTGAACACTCAACAATTTTTCACTCGGAATGATATAGGAGTGAGAGCAGTTAAAAAGGCTGACACTACTAGTTTGCAGCATCAAATGACCCAGTTGACTGCCATGGTTCAGAAGTTGATGGACAATGGGAAAGCACCAGTACAGGCATGTGGGATTTGTTTCTCTTCTGGACATCCCACCGATATGTGTCCCACTTTGCAAGAGGGCACAAATGAAGAGGCCAAGGCAGTAGGGGGATTTTCTGCTCCATCCAAGAATTACAACCCCTACTCCAACACATATAATCCAGGGTGGAGAGATCATCCTAACTTTAGCTATGCAAGGCAGCCTCAAGCTCAAGCTCAACCTCAAGCCTATGGGCCTCCAGGGTTTCAGCAAAGACAAGCACCCTTCCCTCCGAAGCAACCATAAGTTCAAGCTCCTAGGCAACCTGAGCCTTCGTTGGAAGAACTAGTAGGACAAATGGCCACCAATAATATTTAGTTTCAGCAAGAAACAAGGGCCACAATCAGTACCTTGCAAAACCAAGTGGGACTGTTGGCCACTGAGATTAACAAGGTGCAGAGTCAGATTTCTGGGAAACTTCCCTCGCAGCCAGAGGTGAACCCAAGAGAAAATGCTAGTATTGTCACCTTGTGAAGTGGGAAGACACTTGACGGACCCACATCTTCCCAAGACACTGAAGACAAAGCTCAAAAGCCTAAAGAGGTAGATGAGGAGGGGCTCAATTCTAAGACCCCTAAGGTAAGTGTTTCTAACCCACTTCCTAAATATGTCACTAAAGCCCCTTTTCCGAGTAGGTTGGTTAAAAAAAAGAAAGAAGAAGCGGATAAAGAGATCTTAGAGACCTTTAGGAAAGTTGAAGTTAACATTCCTCTGTTAGATGCCATTAAGCAAGTGTCTATATATGCTAAGTTCTTAAAAAAATTATGCACTAACAAAAGGAAGTTGAAAGGTAATGAACGGGTCCAAGTAGGAACAAATGTTTCCGCTGTTTTTAATAAGAAACTCCCAACTAAATGTAAGGATCCTGACACATTCACTATACCATGCACTATTGGTAATGCCAGGTTTGAGAGGGTCATGCTAGATTTAGGTGCATCCATTAATGTCATGTCATTTTCTATTTATGCATCTTTACATCTGGGACTTTTAGAACCTACTGGAGTTATCATTCAACTGGCAGATAGGTCTAACGCATACCCTAAGGGGGTTGTTGAAGATGTTTTGGTGCAGGTAAATGAACTGGTGTTTCCGGCGTGATTTCTATGTCTTTGGATATGGAGGAGGACAAATCTCCCAACTCGCCCCATTTACGTTGGGGAGGCTTTTCCTAAAGACTGCACGAACTAAAATTGATGTGTATTCGGGAACATTGACTATGGAATTTGATGGAGAGTTGATTAGATTCAACATCTTCGAAGCCATGAGATACCTGAGTGATGTGCACTCTGCTTATGTTATTGATTCCTTTGACGTTTTTGAATTTTTAATTTCTGCTATTTTTGAGTCTGATCAATTTGATGTCCTTGATACAGTTATGACTCGCAGTTTAGATTTTCAGGATTCAAAGAAGGATGACCAAGGAGGGAACGAGGAGGTTAATGAAGTAGTGGCAGCCTTGCATACACTCTCTTCCATCTCAGAAGGATATGAGGTATCGTATGTTGAGTTACCTCTTACCACTGATGTACCTAAACCTTTTGTTGTGCAGGCACCAGAGCTGGAATTGAAGGAATTGCCTGTCCATTTGAAATATATTTTTCTGGGTGAGAAGGAGACACTTCTGGTAATAATTGCTAAATCCCTTACCAAAGAGCAAGAGGAGAGCTTAATTTCTGTGTTGAAAGAACACAAGATAGCCATTGGGTGGACTATTGCAGACATCAAAGGTATTAGCCCCTCCATTTGTATGCATAGAATCTTAATGGAGGAGGGGGCTAAGCCAGTGAGAGAATCACAGAAGAGGTTGAATCCCCCGATGATGGATGTTTGGAAGAAGGAGATACTAAAGCTCCTAAGTGTGGGGGTCATCTACCCCATTTTTGACAGCAAGTGGGTAAGCTCGGTCCAAGTAGTACCAAAGAAATCTGGCATTACTATGGTAAGAAATGCTGAGAATGAGCTTATTCTCACTAGATTACAGACAGGGTGGCGTGTTTGTATAGATTATAGAAAATTGAATGTTGCCACCAGAAAAGACCACTTCCCTTTACCTTTTATTGATAAAATGTTAGAGAGGTTAGCTGGTCATTCTCATTATTGTTTCTTAGATGGATTTTCAGGTTATAACCAGATCGCTATCGCTCCGGAAGATCAGGACAAAACCACTTTTACTTATCTTTTTGGCACATTTGCTTATAGGCGAATGCCTTTTGGACTTTGCAATGCGCCAGGGACTTTTCAGAGATGTATGGTGAGTCTATTTTCTGATTACATAGAGAATATCATTGAGGTCTTCATGGATGATTTTAGTGTATTTAGGAATGGCTTTGAGAAATGCTTGGAACATTTGGCTTTAGTTTTAAAGAGATGCATTGACACTAACCTTGTTTTAAATTGGAAAAAATGTCATTTCATGGTAGAAGAAGGTATTGTGTTAGGTCATGTAATCTCTATTAGGGGCATTGAAGTTGATAAAGCTAAGGTAGAACTTGTGCATTCATTATCCCCGCCCACTAGTGTGCGGGACATTTGTTCTTTTCTTGGTCATGCAAGTTTCTATCGGCGCTTCATCAAAGACTTTTCCAAGATATCAGCGCCCCTCTGCACACTTCTCCAAAAAGATGTGTCATTCCAATTTAATGAGAAGTGTATGAAGGCTTTCACCACACTTAAGGAGTTGATGACTGAGGCACTTATCATTAGGCCACCAAATTGGGAGCTTCCATTTGAGTTAATGTGTGATGCAAGTGACTTTGTGGTAGGGGCTGTCCTAGGACAGCGAGTTGATAGGGTTCCTTATGCTATTTACTATGCATCAAGGACCCTAAATGATGCTCAACTGAATTATTCCACAACTGAGAAAGAACTTCTTGCTGTTGTTTTTGTTTTAGAGAAATTTAAATCATATTTAATTGGTTCTAAAGTAATTATTTTTTCTGATCATGCAGCATTGAAGTACCTACTGGCAAAGAAGGAGGCGAAGCCAAGATTGCTCCGATGGATTCTGTTGCTCCAAGAGTTTGACTTGGAGATTAAAGATAAAAAAGGGAGCGAAAACTTGGTTGCAGACCATTTGAGCAAGTTGGTGACTGAAGAGGAGGACATACATATTCAAGAGAGCTTTCCGGATGAGCATTTAATGGCTATCGCAACCACTATTCCGTGGTATGCTGATATTGCCAATTACTTGGCCACCAAGGACTTTCCGGTGGGACTGAACAAGGCACAACGAGATAAGCTGAGGAGTGATTGTAAGTACTATATTTGGGATGATCCTTACCTTTGGAAGCATTGCGTGGATCAAGTGATTCGGAGATGTATCTCGGATTCAGAGACTCACTCTGTTCTCTCTTTTTGCCATACCTATGCCTATGGAGGACATTTCGGCATGAAGAGGACAGTCAACAAAGTACTTGACAGTGGTTTTTACTGGCCTACCATCTTTAAGGATGCTTATAATTTCTGTAAGTCATGTGACCGCTGTCAAAGAACAGGTAATATTAGTTCACGAAATCAAATGCCTCAAACTCCAATAATCTTTGTGAAAATCTTTGATATTTGGGGCATTGACTTCATGGGACCATTTCCTCATTCTTTCGGTTTCTCCTATATTTTCTTAGCTGTGGATTATGTTTCAAAATGGGTGGAAGCTAAAGCCACTAAATCTAATGATTCTAAGACTGTTGTGGATTTTGTGAAGTCTTATATTTTTTCTAGGTTTGGCACTCCCAGAGCCATCATTAGTGACCAAGGGACATATTTTTGCAACAGAATCTTTGAAGCCCTTTTAAAAAAATATAGTGTGGTGCACCGGACCTCTACTCCTTACCATCCTCAGATGAATGGTCAGACTGAGGTGTCCAATTGGGAGATCAAGTCTATCCTTGAAAAAACTGTGAATCCAACGCGCAAGGATTGGAGTACTAGGCTTGCTGATGCCTTGTGGGCTTATCGGACTGCATATAAGACCCCTATTGGCATGTCCCTATTCCGATTGGTTTATGGGAAGCCCTGTCACTTGCCAGTAGAGCTGGAACATCGATCTTACTGGGCTATCAAGCAAGTTAACTTAAACTTGGAATGTGCTGGCAAGCAGAGAAAGCTCCAAATTTAGGAGTTGGAAGAATTGAGGAATGAGGCCTTTGAGAGTGCCCTCATTTACAAGGCCAAGACCAAAGCATTCCATGATCACATGATCTCTAGGAAAAGTTTCCACCAAGTCCAAAGAGTGTTGCTATACCAATCCAGACTCAAATTATTTCCAGGTAAGTTACGTTCTAAATGGATTGGCCCATTTGTAGTAACTACTGTTTTTCCTTCTGGTGCAGTGGAGATCATGAACGAAGCCTCTGGAAAGACATTCAAGGTCAATAGGCACCATCTCAAGCCTTACCATGAGCTTCTGGAGAATGCAGAGGTTGAGGACATGCCTCTTCTCCATCCATCTTATGCAGAACAATGAGGAGTATCGCAATGTCTGGCTGAGGACAATAAACCAAGCGCTTATTGGGAGGCAACCCAACCAGATTTGCTTTCTTTTCCATTTCTATTTTGCGTTGTTTAGTTTCATAGTTTAGCCCATTTTCATGTGTTTCTTGCTTGATGATACCTGTATCTTTGCCGGTATTTATGTTTTGACTTGCTCAGTTTTAGTTTGATTGCTTGAGTTCATGGTTTGTTGAGTGCATGCAGTTCTGAGGAACAGTTTAGAGTGTTTTTGAAAGTCAGCAGACTACACGGGTAGGGCCGTGTCATATGACACGTCCCGTGTTTTTGAAGGGAGCAGGTTTGTGGTGATTCCAAAAAGGTACACGGGGTGGGCCGTGTCATATGACACGACCCGTGTTGTCGTGCGTAGCAGCTCACTTGCTTGGCAGAGGAGTACACAGGCGTGGCCGTGTCATATGTACTCGTGGCAGCGCGTCATTTATACCCTGTTTAGGGTTTTCTTCCCTCTTTTTCCCCCAATCCCATTTCTTCCCCTCTTCTCTACGCAGCCACCATCCTTCTCCTCCTCCCAAATCTTCCTGTCCCACCACACTATTCTCCATTCTCCACCATTTTTCCCCTTCAATTTCTTTTCCCTTTTTTCTTTCTCCTTCCAATTTTTCCACCATTGTCACCTCCCCACCTTCTACCACGCAGTTCCATAGCCATTGTTCCATTCTCCACCTTCTATCACCACCACCATCTTCCATTATTTTTCCTCTTTCCCACCACGCAGCTCTCAATTTCTCCCTACATTCCCATGTTCCCGGTCCCCTTCCACTTTTTCTTATTCTTCCTTTCTTCTGCTTCCTCCGTGATGGGTCCTAAAAAGCGTGTCAAGACCACAACTGCTTCCTGTTCGCTACATCCCTATCGTACCAGCTCTAGGCGTGCTCGGTCTCCATCACCCCCGCGTGAGCTCTCACCCCCTCAGGTGCCAATCAACCCTATAGACAGAAAGGTAGTGGTTCCCACTCGCTTTTTAGATGTAGATACCCTTAGGGCTATAGGGTTATATGATAAGGTGTTTGCTTTATTGGATAGGATTGGTTGGGTTGATTTTACACTGTTACAAAGGCCTACTTTTGCTGAGTTAACTAGGGAGTTTATTTCTAGTTTTAATTGTAAGCTTTATCCTCTGTCTGATCAAAACACGTGGCCTGGTGAAATCACCTTTAGGTTGCTCGGTAATTCCCATTCTGTTGATATTCATATGTTTCGAGCTGTTTTTGGTTTTCCTGAGGGGCAAAATATGTTACCCCGTGATTTTAACCCGGATCGTGTGTGGTCTGCTTTCACTATGTCTAGGTCTGGTGACTATGACCCTAAGATGTCTAAGGCTTCTAGGCTTAGGTCCCCCGCTCATCGCTATATTCAGAAATGGTTAGCTAATACCATTTGTGGTAGGGGGAAAGTCAAGGGACAATTAACTGTTCTGAATTATTTTTCTTGCACTGCATGCTTAAGGGAGAACCTGTTAATGTGGGGTATTGGCTCTGTAATCAGTTTCACCATGTCGGAACCACTCTAACTGGACACATAGTGATGGGGGGTATGTGACTGCCATTACTGCTCATTTTGATTATTTGGATCTGCTGGAGGAGGCATCGGTCCTGGGTCCCAATGCTATTGATGGGGTCATTTTGGTATCTATGAAGCTCTGCACTCGTCTAAATGGTGCTCTCATCTTACTTGGCGCTGATGGAGCTGCCTTGCCTAGGGCTGATCCGGCCCCTGAGCCACATGAGGATATTGTCGTCTCCCCTCCTCCTGAGTTTGCTGATGATGCAGGCCCTTCCACTCAGCCTGGCGCAGCCTCCTATGATGCTGTTTTAGCCCATATTGACTACCTGGAGCTGGACCATGCTGCTCGTTTCCAGCGCTTAGAGGACCGCTTTCAGGCTCTGGAGGTTGCGCGTGATCAGAGGATGGATGCCATTGATGGCAAACTTGATCTTTTGCTTCAACGTTTTTCATATCCCCCTATCCCATCTTGATGTATTTTCATTTTCTTTTGAGGTTGTGTCCTTCATTTTGCTAGCTTAGTGGACATTGTTTTGGTTACTATTGGTTACTCTTTTGTATTTGACTGAGTTTCATGATGCCGGAATCAATTTCTTCCCATATACTTTGCTTATTTATTTGGATTCCTTTTATCTGTTGTGTATGCTTTGACATTGAGGTCACTGTCTGTTTTAAGTGTGGGGGGAAGTTTGGGTTTGACCTTATTTGCACATTCTGATCTGGTGCATGTTTTTCTAACTAGTTTTTAGAGTATGTTGTGCAATGAGCAAGTGATTGATTTTTATTGACAGGTTTTTAAGCCTAAAGGAGTTGACTTTCTTGCTTCTAAACTTGCATTGAGAGGTTTTGAAAATTGAAAGGGTTTTGAGAATATGATAAAATTGGGACCTAGTGAGTTTTTGGACCTTGATGTGAATGACTAATTTTAAGTCATTTCTGTTCTTTGTTGTGTGATTCCACTTGTGATTATATGCTTTTCAGAACTTGATTTGACTCTCTTTTAAGTTACAAATGATCACTGCACATTTTTGAGATAATAAAGGCATTTCTTTCTTTCATCCACTGGCCAAATAGCTATCCTTGTATTTTGATCCATTGTTTCACCCCTTTGGGCCTAAATGATATCCTTTCTTTTTATTATAGCTCAATACAAGCTTAATAGTGAAAAACCATTGCTACCCTACCTTAGGGAGTAGAAGAGCTTGATAATTATGTTGGGAATTGTGTTTGAATAAGTGTGGGGGTGTTTACATTATTTTGCCTATGTTTTTATTCAAAAAAAAAAGTTCTCAAAAGTGAAAAGAAAGAAATAAAAAAGAAAATGAAAAGTTGGTTGTTGAATAGAGAAAGTCAAGCAAAAGATGAAGATGAATTGAAAAGTGCTGGGGTAATTGTGCAAAAGCGTTTGATTTTTATATTCCCCTTTGCTCTTCTATTTCCAATGGTCTAACTTTGTTTATCCTTGATATATCCTACCTTGACCCCATTACAACTTGATTAAAGACCTTTTGATTTGTTTGTGCATGTGATTTAGGTGGTGAAGAAGTAGAGACTTGTCAAGCCTATGATAGGGCATGTTTTCATGAGTTGGTTGAGAGTAAATACAAGCCCAAAATACTTGAGCGAAAGAGAGTATATCAGTGAGGATTTATCATGTTGACTTAACCTTGATATTGGATTGACCTGACTTGCTGATTTGGATTGTTGAGAGAGGAAATTCCTGATTACTTAGATTCCTTGAAAGGATTGATGTGTGTAAATCTTTGCTCATTGTTCAGTACTTTTATTACTTTTTGGGAAGCATGTGCTTGATTTTATGTTTTTGCCCAGGAGTGCAAAAGGTTAAGTGTGGGGTTATTTGATCTATTAATATTTTAGCTATTAAATGTTCTTTGTTTGATCTAATTGGATTCCATATGTGCTCAATTATTGACATTTAGCTAAGTTTCTAATTTAGAGTTGTCTTTAGATATTTATTGTGAAACTATGCTTAAATGTGGTTATAAACACTCATAAATGTATTGTGATTTTCAGGAGATTTATGAGTGATGGAATCCATTGGCGTTGAACCATTGAGAAGAGAGTTAAAGACTTAAGGGAATCAATATCAACCCCTAGAAGCAAAGGAAGAAGGGCATTCATGAAGAATCAAGGTTGGATTTGAAGAAAGTGATCAACACGGCCCGTGTCAAATGACACGGGGTAGGCCGTGTACTCCTCTGACTTTAAAGATTAAAGTTTTTGGACCAACACGGCCCGTGTCAAATGACACGAGGTGGGCCGTGTACTTCTCTGACTTCACGAGGAAGAATCAATTTTCAGCCTTGACCGAGAACACGGCCTGTGTCAAATGACACGGGGTGGGCCGTGTTCTTCTCTGACTTTGGAATTAGCTGGAGTTCTGTCACCAGAATCAGACACGAGTTGGGTCGTGTAATATGACACGGCCCGTGTCATCAGTTCAGAAGTTTAATTTCGTGTTTTAATGCTAAATTAGGTATCAAAACCTATAAATAGGGTTGCTTAGAGTCCCTAAAGGAGATCTGGACAGAAAAAGAGCCGTCAAGAAAACTGAGAGAAACACGAAGACCAAGAAAGAGAGGGATTCGATTGAGGATTGAAGATTCGGACTCGAGCGATCAAAGATCAATCACTCTCAAGCCTTGGAAACTAGTTTGATCTTTAGTTTTTCTTTTCTTCTTTTGTTCTGAATAATGTTTTCCTTTAATTCTTCTTTTGTTTTTGAATTTGGCATGTGTGGCTAAACTCCTTGATTGGTTAAGGGAAGATGAAACTCTAGTTTTGATTATGTGAATCTTGCATACTTCTTTATATCAATGCAATTATGTTTTTATTCATATGTTTCTGTTCTTAAATTAATATAAAGGTCTTTATATTCTTGCCAAACTTCGAGAGTGGTAAAACTAGGATTACTATGCGCGGTTGCAGTGGTATGACTAGTGAAACATATGATCTAAGCAATTTAATCCCGGTGTGTGATTAGACCTTAGTGTGATTGGTTTTCTAATTCTTAATGCAATCATTAGGTAGGTGTAAGAGCGGTTGCTTTACAAATAACTAATGGTTAGGGTTTGATTTGAGCGGTTACTGAATTAAGCGAAACTTAAGGAAGACATGGGATTTATCTCACAATCACATAAGAACATAATTGATCATGTTGATATAAAGGGTATGTAAGTTAGCATAATCATATAAATCTAATGGTGGAATCCATCTCTTAACCAATATCTTTAACTTGGTAATTCAATTTGCGTTTACTGTTTTGGTTTAAGTTTAATTTCTCTTTTTAGTTTTAATTAACAAACCCCCTTTTTTTACTTTTTACTGTTTTATTATTCACCAGAGTTTAATTTAGTAATTGGATTAATAGTATCAATTGAATTGGTTCTCTGTGTAACGACCCTTACTTACTACAACTGGTTGCAAAGTTTTTATATTTTTTGTGGAACTTGACAACTATTTTTGATATAATTCTTAATCGTATTCCACACCACACCACATAACTCTCAAAGAGTTGATCCCCTAGTCCTTCCTCTACCATCAACATCCACTTCTAAGCAATCACCCAGAGAGTTCCCAATTCTTCTTCCCACTGCCTCCGTCATCGCAACTAGCAGCATGTCAAGGACACAAACCCATAACAAAAACCTATGAAAAGTGAGGTCTAATGACCTAGTGACTCCATCATACTCCTAGATAATTAGAAGGTATTTATCAAAGGACCAGGGTCTGCCAGCAAGTACTCGAGCATAATCTTTCTTATTGAATAATTCAAATAGTAAGCAATTTTCACCTAGACATTTGAATTCCATGCCCCTCAAAGGTTTCTAGATTCGCTCCATTGTCTTACCCAAAGCATTCTAGTTGAAGGGTTTGACAGAGATCAGAGACTTCACCAACAAGAATTTCTAGCTGCTCTTCAATCCTTTTCCCTCGCCTGATATCGCCCCACTGTTGCCTCCTTTTCGTCTGATAGTTTTAGGTTTTTCCATCACCCTACTAACTTTTCCGCCATCGCAACCTTACTCCTTATCACCACCTTCCTCTAGCACCGTCCTCACTCCAGAGGGATAACCTTCTCACATAGGAGAGATGACAACTCATGCATGCACTTTGCCACCTGCTTAGAAACCCTAGTGAACATAAGAGAAATGTGAGAGAGACCTTTTACTCTTTTGTTGACTTTTGACAAGAAATTAAACCTAACACTTAAGATAAAGTAGCATTTTTCTATAAAACCAAAAGTAGGAAAGGATAATTGAGATGAATCAAAGACATATCTTGTCAAGCTACATTCTTTTGTAAGTATGTCAACAAGAAATACAATTTGATTGAAGTTGTTGTGATTGTCTAGGTACCTTATCAAACATATCTTGCAAAACCAATCTTTATGAAAAAGACCCATAAATCTTTCAAATTAAATACATGAAAAGAAGGTTAACAATTTCTGATGATCGGTTGTTGAATCACTATAAATATTACCAATCACATCAAATTCGTATAACTGTTTTT
Source organism: Ormosia semicastrata (assembly GCA_029884595.1). Classification (NCBI taxonomy): domain Eukaryota; kingdom Viridiplantae; phylum Streptophyta; class Magnoliopsida; order Fabales; family Fabaceae; genus Ormosia; species Ormosia semicastrata. The sequence continues at coordinate 37,762,256 of JAQQTO010000055.1, forward strand.
CACGGGGGGGAAACAGAGCAGCTCTTGTTGGCAGTTGATTACTCAACTATCCAGTTATTTCAAAACTCACAAATTTTATGAAATGTAGCATCACTCATTATGTGTGCATTTGAACGTGTCTATATATATATATGTAGTGTTATTATTTACTAGCTGGACCTCAATTAGTATTGTGCAAGATTTTAAGACTTACTGTGATGTTAAAGTGAGAATTTCAATCTTGCACTAGACTTCCTTTCTACCCCGTTAATCCAAATTGCACATATATATCCAAAGTAACCAGATAAAGGTATACTATTCATAGAACTTCACAATTACTACATCTACTCATATGAACTATATTTAATATTTTTGGTACAAGACTATATTTAAATTTAAATATTGTCATTTAAGTTTATATGTAGCTCTATCAATTATATAAATAATATTATTTCATTAAATTTATTAATTAGAATTTGTTTTAATAAAGTAAAAAATAAAGTTATTGTTTTACTGAAATGTTTTATAAAATGGTTATCTTTAGTTTGTTCATGTGGTTGGTTCAATATCAGTGTGCACTATGTGGCTTTGACTTGTTTTACTTTGTTCTTTATAAATAAGTATGATAAAATCTTATTACATTTAGTCATATCGAAAGAGACTGTCTTATTTGGAGACTTAAATTTAAAAAAAAAATTGCAAAAACAAGAATGGAGATAAAAGTTTTCTTGCAAGGTCTTTATGTCCTGAAAAATTATTAAATTATTCTTAATAATTATATTATATATGTATAAAATTTTATTTTTTTAATAATTTTTATCTATATTATTTTTATTTATTTAAAATTTAAAAGAGTACAAAAATGTCACTAAATAATAACTTGTTATTTTAATATATTAATAATATAAACTTAAATTGATACTGTTTATAACTTTTTATATTTTTTTCATTTTTTAAACTTTTACTTATTTTTTAAGTATAATCATGGGCCAGCGGATCCTGCCTCCCCGCAGATAACGGGACAAGGGAACCTGTGCTATCATTCCGTTAAAATCAAATGACACCTGACACTTTGTTGTGAAATATTTAGATAATTCTGAATGATAGATATGCAACTACTCACAGTTTATACTACATATAATTAGTGCATGTTTTTAAAAGCTAAACCAACAATTTTTTTTTTAAATTTTAAGTTGTTAAATAAATAATTAAATATATTTGGGTGAGCATTTAAAAAAATCAACAACTTATTTTTGGAGAACAAAGTTGCTCGAGATCAAGCTGTTAGATGAGCATTTTTTATAAAAATTGTTAGGATTTTTTACTTTAAAATATAAATACTATTTTGTATTAATTAAATAATATTTTTAATTATTTATATTTATTTTAATAATTTAATATATAAAAATAATTTTTTTATATTATTTAAATAAAATAAATTAATTTAAAATTATTTTTCAATTAACATATCGAAACATAATTTTTTTATAATTAAATATAACAAAAATTTTATATAATAATCAATTATTAAAATAATATAATTTTTACATCTATTTCAAAGACATACTTAATGTCAATAAATGATGTCCTTATGATATCGACGTAAACCACAAGAAAGCAAATTGAATTTCAACAAAAAAAAGTAATTTGAAATTGCGAAATAACATTACGTACACTACAGTATTATTGAATTTAAGCTATGATAATTGTCTATACATTATTTACTCTTACAACAAATAAATTAAAATTTAGTTTAAATTACAATAGCATATAAGAACAAACTTTAATTTTTATCTAATTCTAATAAAAAAAAAGTTTAGTCAATATTTGTCATGCTCAAATGGAGTCACAAGTGTAAATATGCTTAGTTGTGATTACACACTTAAAAAAAAAAAATGATATTTGCTTTTACGTAGCATAAAATCTGGAGGACTTTTGTCTGTTTTGATTTTTGACTAGGTATTCTCGTGACATTGTTATGAGATTAATTTCTTAGACATTATTGCAATTAAGAATTAAAAAGTCGTTTTAATAACTTTTTTTATTTAAACTTCGGTCATTTAGTGTAGCTCACTTATCACTTTATCTTGTTGGTTGAGCTTTGTCTATATCATCTGATAATTTTACCGTTGAAATTATTATCTAAATACTTCATAGCAAAGTATGAGTCACTCTTTGAATTTAACAAAATGATACCACATTATTTTGGGCAAAGGTACCACAATTGTTTTGTACCAATAAAACTCATGACCACACGGGGTTTTATATTAAAGGAGTTAGCTACAATTTACAGAGAATAAAATGGCAAAATCGAAACCATAAGTAGTAACATAATGATATCAACCAAAATTAAATGAGGAAAAACTAAATTTAACCCTATATACAATAACAGGAAGATATGGCATGATATTGGCCATGTGAAATTACTGCTATTATTAGAGGCCTTGATTTATTTTATTTTTTTGTTTGGTACATAGACGCCTTGAATTTTCATCAACTAGTTATAATCCAACCAGTGGCTGATCTTGAGGGGAAGTTTTGGAGGCTGAGTGAACATGTATGGGACATAGACTTGTAACAATGATTTGAGTTATTATTATTAATTAAAAGGTTGTACTCTCGTATGATTGTAGAGGAGTCAAAAAAACAATTTTTTTTGTTTCTGGCCATGAGAAGGTCCGCCAAATCCACAGATAAGGGGGTACATAGAGATTTCTATCACAACAATTACTGAAAATAACATTAATTAAAAGTATAAAGTACTACATGAATTAAATAAATTTGGTATAAGTGTCGGGACTTATATGGCTGTAAATTCAAAATGACACTTTCGCAAATATGAAGAATGAGTCGTAATAAATAAGGGCATTACTCATATACTAGATTAACAACTTCCATAATTTATTTTGGACCAAAATTATATTCTCTTCATGTTTAAAACAATTCTAAAGTTATAGGTAATTTGTGTTATTTTCTTTTAAACACAAATCATCTAATTTAATAAAGAGAGAACATTAAATGTTAACATTAATAAGGAGAGAATAAAAAAATCTAACTTTAATAAAGAAAGAAATTTTAATTTTTAATTTTACTTATTAGTTTAAGACATAATATTAATATATATAAAAAATTAGAAGATATTACATATCTAAATATTAATATAACCTAATGATTACCTCGGAAAAGATAGTGGCAGAACAAATAAAGTTTCATGTATATTATTGTGGAGAATGTATCATAGTTTGTACATGCTGCAAATTGAATATATTGAGTGTCAAACATGAGAATTTGGGTCACTTATTTATGTCTCCATTAATATATATAAATTGTTTACATAAGCAACAAAATGTACATATACTTCGGAAAGTGAAATGATTGGTTGATGATCGAATGAAACAGTGCTAATTATTATAATTGGAAGTTCTCCACTTTTTTTATTTAGAAAATTTAATGATAACGTAAAATATATGAACAACACTTGACTCTAACTCTTTTCATCTAACCCTTTCATCTAATCTTTTTAATCATATTTTATGTGTCTATTAATTCAATTAAGTAGAGTTGAAAGTAACAAATAAATAATAATTAAAGAAGTTAAAAAGAATAGTTTGAGAGAAATGATTGGAGCCAGGTTTTATTCAAAATGCATTAGTGGACTAACATTATAAAACTAAAAACAATATTAGTGGATTAACGTAAAACTTAGACGTGAACAAGGGTGGTTTCAAATAAAATAAGGTCATATTAATATTTAGATAAGTAATATTTCATAATTTTTTTATATATTAATATTATTTTTTAAACTAATAATTAGAGTTAATAACCAACTATCTTTATGGAATTACAAAAAGTCTATATGAAAATCTGTTAAAGTTAGCTGTCACTCTCCTTAGGTAGTCTTTTCTCCTTGTGAGTTTCCTTCTCATTCATGGAGTCTCTCTAACATGTCTACCTAATCATTTTCCCTTCCTGTTGTGGTTGAGCGTGATTAAATCGTCATAGTCTATTTGTTGGATCCTTTTCTTTGGTTTGTCTCCCCTATCTTCCTGCGCTTACTTGCTACTACACTGTCGTCTTCATTGGTCGTCTGGTTTTGGCCTTGCAGTGGAGCTTTTGTTGTTTGCTTGGTGATCATTGCAATCAGATTTGTTGCATCTGCGCCCAGAATTGTGTCCTTGCCATTGCGTCTTCCATCCTCCAATCAAAACTCATCGCTAGTGCCAGCATTCATGGCATCATCCACCCCTGCAATTGGTCATTACTGAAGAAGATGAGGATTCAACTTCGTTGAACGGTGTGACCCTTCCTGACCATGAGGAAACCTCCAAACGTTGTCTCATTGGTAAGTTATTCTCAAATCACCACCAAAACCATGCCACGCTAGTAACGGTGCTTACTGGGATCTAGAATAACCACAAGGGGTTTAAATACGAAGAGCTCGAGCGAAAGATTTATCGATTCTACTTCGATGATGAAGTAGATGCCTACACCACTCTTAAGAGGCAACCTTGGGTGTATAAGGGCTAGCCACTGGTGGTCAAATGTGGGAATAGGGCCATGACATTGCATCATATGAGTTCAACCTTATCCCTATCTAGATTCAATGTTGGAGCTTGCTTGGAGAATATAGAATTGCTGAAAGGGGGGAGGAGGCTTTGTGAGAAGATGGACATAGTTCAAGAAGCAAGCCTTTTTCAGCCAAGGAAAGGCACAACTTCATCCATAAGACATTGACAAAAATAGATGTCAACGTTCCCCTGAAGCGTGGGATCAACCCCAATACCAACAATTCAAGTAATGTTTGGATTGATTTTTGCTATGAAAAAGTATCAACATTATGTTATTATTGTGATAGAATAGGTCATGAGGAGAAGACTTGCTCTTACTTTTTCAAGGATGAGATGGAGGCAGTTGTCAAAGAGCAAAAATACAAGGCAACCTTGAAGGTATCGCAAGTGGGGCAAGTGATCTAGAACTCATCTCAGCCAAGTCCGTCTACTCAGGCTGGTACTCCTTCCCTGATTGTTGACATCCCTTTGGGAGATCCAGTTCTGATGGATAAGATGTCACATCATTTCTCTTCCCTCTCAGTTGCTGACAAAATAGGGGAAGCTTCCCCACCACTAATTGTGGAAAGGCAACTACTAGATCACTTAGTCGTCAACGAAGAATTAGTTGCTCATCTCTTTGAAAAGATCCTCAATGCACTGTCTACCAGAGATGTTATCTTACCAATCGAAGGTGGAATATCTACAAAGGTTCATCAGCCTATTCCAAGTTTGCAACTTTCATCAACAATGAAGGAGCCTCAACTGAACTTTTGTTTAGGCTCAACAAGTCTAACTTCTGGAACCATCAAAATCAAAAGGAAGTTCAAGAAAATAGGTAGCAAGAAGGTTAAGGACAAACCAGACTCCGACCTTGTTCAAGTCCTAATTTTGCAAGAATTGCCAAGGAATAAAATGATGAAGAAGCGATGCCTTGATAACAAAGGTGAGGGGATAAGAAAAAATATATGTATGAATATAACTTGATCTCCTTTGTTTGCGTCTTGAAGCGCTAATAGCTACTCTTCCAGTTTATTGGAAGTCTTGGGCATATGCCCTTATCTTTTCTTTGACTGGTAGTTCCTTTTCATTTTACTATGATTAAAGTTATCTTTGGCAAAATAACAATTAGGGTTAATAGTAAAAAATTTCTTTTCATTTCATTAAAGTTAGATTTCTTGTACCAAAAAAAGTTAGATTTTTTTTTATTTTCTCTCCTTATTAATGTTAGCATTTAATATTCTCTCTATTTATTTAATTAGATGGTTGTGTTTGAAAGAAAATGACATAATTACCCATAACTTTAAAGTTGTTTAAAGAAAGAAGAAAGTGGGTTTTTGGTCCAAAAAAAAATATAGAAATTACTAACTTCTACATAAAAGTGTGAATGTTAACAATATATATATATATATATATATATATATATATATAGAGAGAGAGAGAGAGAGAGAGAGAGAGAGAGAGAGAGAGAGAGAGAGAGAAGAGAGAGGATCAACTTATCTAGTTTAAGTTTTTTTTTTCTTACACTCATTTTCAATCGTTAATTCCACTTTCATTTAATGGTTACTTTTAATAAAATAATCTCAATCATTAGATGAAAGTGAAACTAATGATTGAAAATAAGTGTAAAAAAAAAAAAGCGTCTTGGTGTGGTGATCCTCCTCATATATATATATATATATATATATATATATATATATATATATATATATCTGTGTGTGTGTGAAGAGTAAATCTTGACTATTAGATCTTATATAAATGATCAAGATTAGAACATAAATATATGTGACTTTTTAAAGTGATCACATGACCTTTAAATAACTTTTAATCTTAATTCTCCATATATGATTATATGATTAATATTTACTCATCCGACATTCTCACAATAAAAACTTATCTAACTAAATATTCTATATATATATAAAATAAATTATCAAACATTTCATTAATAATTAATTATATTTAATTCAATAAAATTTTAAATATTTATTATAAAATTAATATTTAATAAATACTTAACAACTCATTCCCAATCCCATTTACATTAAGCAAACATAACCATTCCCATTACAAGAAAGGCATTGTAGACTCTCCTCATTGTTACGTGGATTCATATTTTCTCTCTCATTCTTATTTATAATATTGTTAATTTAGAAAATAAAAACACACACTATTTGATAATAACTTTTTTTTAGTTGAGTTTTTTATTTTTGGAAAGTTCATATTTTCCTTGTATTTTTTTAGCTGTTTTCTTTGTACTAAGTTATTAATATTTAATAACTGAAAATACAAAATAAAAAATAAAAAATAAAAAAGAGGTAAAAGATTTAATTTCCTATTATGGAACCTCTTCATTGTGTTATTAAACTTTCATATATTAATATTGATTATTATAAATTTAATATCTCGAGGATTTAAAAGGCCCTTCCAGACCAAAATATATAACAAAAATTAAAATTGAAAAAAAAACTCGTATACAGAAGCATTGAACGAGAATTTGGTAATAATATTAGAAAATGTGAAAATATATATATAAACATATTAAATTTTTTTTTTAAGTTTTAGTTAAATTTAATTTTACTTAAGTGACTCATGTATATGACAATCAAAATAGTTATTGGTTGTTATCTATGAGAAATAAAATAAAAAAATGTATTTATCTTAAATAAATTTAAAAAATAATGGACAAAATAGAAGTGAGAAAAGAATTCATTTCTTGTCTTGTCTGATTAGCTTAGTCTCAATAGCCAACCTTAACAGAGACTTAATTAGAATAAAAAATATTTAGTTAAAGATAATTTAAGAAATTAAAAAATATAAGTTGTTATTAAAAAGTGTGAATCAATAATTAGAGTGCTAATAGACCTTATTGATCGGATAATAAAACTTTGACCGTCATAAGCCACTTGAATCACAACTCTGAATGGCCCCGATTGAGTTGTCACCGTTACAAGTGACGGGGTAGCTTATAAACAGAGCACACGTGTGCAATTAGGACCGCACACGCGTGCGGGTGATGCTCTGTCTCTTCTTGCTGGCTGCGCTGCACGGGTTCTGCCCGGCCACCCAGCATTCAATGCCGTTAACGTTTCTGATATAATACATCCAAACGGATGGGAATCCTTCCTTGTTGTCAAAAAATAGGAGAAATTCTGTTTACTTATATTCCTATTTAAATTGTTTTTTTTTTTACTTTTTTATCTCTCATTTATTAATTAATAAAAAATATTTTATTTTCTTTCTTAATATTCTTATTAATTCTTCTTTTAATTACTAAATAAAAAAATAAAAATTAAATATTTTTTATATTCTTAAGATATTAAATATATTTATTTTTTATTTAATATTTTTTTATTTAGTACTGAAAAAATTATTAAAAAAAATTTATAAAAAATATAATATAATTCTTAAGTAACAGAACCTCTCCTGTTTTTTCAGAACACGAAAAGATCTCTGTCCTACCCAAACAACCCTCAAATTACTGTAAACCAGAATTACAACTTTAGCCCTCATTAAACTAATTCACTCACATCACATGTATGAATCTTAAAATAAGTGAAATAAATAATAATAATTAATTAATAATTTGTAACTTTAATAGATTTTTAAGATAAGCGACGTGAGATCGTGCGTGCTTTTCTAATCATTTATTATCACATTACATGCTCCATGTCTTCCTTTTAAAGTGAGATTTACTAGTTTTTTTTTTCTCTCTTTATAATTATTTTTTACAATATATTTAGATGATATGTAATGAGAAAAAGAGAAAGAATATAAAATAAAAATTTGTGTTTAGAAATTTTTAAATATATGAGAAGTGGAATGAACATATGAGGAATTATTTTTTTTTTCCTTTCAAAGACCCAACTTTTATTTCACCTAAAATTAAGGTGGAACCATTTCTATTTCGTTATTTTATTAATCTTCTAAACAAAAAATTATATAACTATATTCTATTCATTCCTTTTTTTTTCAGTACATCCCAACCTATTCCGTTTCGTTTCATTAATAAAAAACATTCAAACACAGTGTTAAGATTATTTTACAAAAATTAAGGATAAAATTAAATAGTCTCAAATATAAAAAAATATAATGTAATATGACTAAATTATTATTAATCTCACTCTATTAGTTCTCTCTATTAATCTCACGTGGTACAATAAATTTTTTCTCAATTAACGAGAGTAAAGTTAAAAAAAATCAATTAATATTTTTAAAAAAAAATAATTATTAAGAGACAAAGGTAGTAATTAAACCAAACAATTTTAGGAGTCATTTTCTATTTCTACTATTTTTTGTTAGAATTAGAATTTTCCTTCACATTTGGCTATAGTTTCTTTTTTTTTAGCTCGGTGGTAGTTTATTTTTATTTTTTTTGTATTTCGTTGACGGGGGTTGTTGCTTGGAGCATTTGGCGATAATCTCTTTTGTTTTCTTCCTTACTTTTCTTACCTTTATAGTTTTCTTTTACAATTTTATCATAGATCTTTTAGATCTGTGATTTTAGATAAATCTAAAGAAGATGACTTTGAGTTTTTTTGATTTCCCTTATATTGATTTCAAGGTGGGCCTCAAGCGGTACATAGGAAAAGCAAGGAATTGAAGCTCTTGGTTGTAACATAGGAAAGAAACTCTACTTGGAGCAAGATTATGACACCCTAACCTTGATATGGAAGATTGATGTAAATTAACTCCTTTGTGCCTTTTATCCTTAGTTTTCATTGTTAGGATTTCATGAGGTTTTTGGTTTTTTTTTGCTTTTTAACTAGGTGCAGAGCACATATTTCAATTGTATTATCCTTTTGGAATTCTTAGAGGTGATCTTGGGTGTTCCCATTGTAGTTTTCTTTTGGAAACTATGTATTTCTCTCATTTTAAGTAATGAAACGCTTTTGGCAATAAAAAAAAACTAAAATTCTCCTTCCTTTGAGTCAAGGAGAGAAAAATCGCATAAAAACAAAGTTCATCTAAAGCATACTATTCTATAATGAGTAACTTAAATAATCTAAGACTTATTTATATAATTGAGGTCCTAAACTAACTAACTAACCAACAATGTAACTAACTAACTAAAAGTAATATTATTTACAAATCGTATTAATACCTCTCCATTTGAAAACAACCTTGCCCTCAAGGTTGATGAAAAAAATGAAAAGAAAAATGAATAATTGTGGCAGCATTGACTTCAATCCCAAGAACAACCCAAAATTGAAGCTAAAATTTGTTTGGTTGTTATATTTGCCAATTCCTAAAGGACATAAATGGTATATACTTGAAGATTTTATTAATGCTACAACCCAAACTATCCAATTAAACATCATTCGAACTTTGGAGGCAAGGTTATAGTGATGGAATGAGACCATGGGCTGGCTAATGATGGAATGAGATTCATTATAATTGTTGTTGTCGCTACTTCCTTTTGTGGGCATGGGAAAATATCAAATATAGGAAGATGAAGGCTTGAGAAATCGAGAACCCATTCCCTATGTAATCGTTCCCAACTCCCATTATCCTCAAGATCAAAGGCTAGAATGTTTTTCTCTTCATCTTTATTGGCTAATCCAAACTTTCCAACAATTTCCTTCAATGTGGTCATTGTAATGGCTATCACTACCATCTTTTGCGACATTTTCAATTTTTGTGGATTGAAGCTTTCTTTTTCTTCTAATTGGTAAGGACACCTAACTCAAAAACAATCACAATTCCAACAATTCTTATATGAATCTTGCACTACTTCAGTGGCTTCTCACATGACGTAAATGTGTCTTCTTCCTAGCTTAGAACAACAACAACAACAACAACTAAGCCTTTTTTCACTAGGTGAGGTCGGCTACATAGATCAAACGACGTCATTGTACCCTATCATAAACCAAGTCTTCAGAAATATCATTCAAATCTAAATCTTTTTTAATCGTTTCACTTATAGTCTTTCTTGGTCTTCCTCTACCTCTAGCTATTAGGCTATTCTCCATCTGATCTACTCTTCTTACAAGGGCTTCTAAGGATCTTCTCCTTACATGTCAAAACCACCTAAGGTGAGATTCTCCCATCTTTTCCACAATATGTGCTACCCATACTTTCTTTCTAATGCATTCATTTCTAATCTTATCTTGTCTTGTATGGCCATACATCCAGCGCAACATCCTCATCTTCGTAACACTAATCTTATGCTTTTGTTGGCTTTTTACCACCCAACATTCAGTATCATATAACATCGCAGGCCTTATAGTTGTGCGGTAAAATTTTCTCTTAAGCTTGAGAGACACTTTTCTATCACAAATAACTCATGCAGCACTCATCCCTTTCATTCATCCAGCTTGAATCTTATAATTTACATCTCCCTCTGTCTCTACGTCATTTTGTATGATAGATCTAAGATACTTAAACCGTGTAACTTGTGGTATGGTATGGTCTCCAATTTTCACCGCTAACCTAGTATTAGCACATTTTTTTTTACTGAACTTGCATTCCATATACTCTGTCTTATTCTTACTTAGACAAAAGTCATGTTCTTCCAAAGCTCGTCTCCATAGCTCTAGGTTCCCATTTGTTTCCGTTCTCGACTTTTCAACTAAGACTATATCATCTGTAAAAAGTACGCATTGTGGCACCGGCTCTTGGATATGCGCAGTAAGCACATCTAAGATCAAAATAAAAAGATATGGACTCAAAGTTGACCTTTGGTGCAGTCCTATAGTTATAGAAAATTCTTTTATGACCCCACCTTGTGTTCTCACACTAGTTTTAACCTTATTATACATATCTTGGATTGCTCGAATATAGGCGATACAAACTATTTTCTTCTCCAAAACCTTCCACAAGACCTCTCTCGGTACTTTATTGTCGGCTTTTTCCATATCAATGAAAACTATGTGTAGGTCTTTTTGCTTCCTTCGATACCTCTCCATCAATCTTCGTAGAAGATAGATTGCTTCCATAGTTGACCTCCCAGACATAAAACCAAATTGATTCGATGAAATATGAGCCTTTTGTCTTACTCTATGTTCAATTACTCTTTCCCATAATTTCATGGTATGACTCATGAGCTTAATCCCTCTATAATTTGCACATTTTTGTATATCTCTCTTGTTCTTATAAATAGGGATTAATGTGCTTCTCTTCCATTCATTTGGCATTTTCTTAGACCTCATTATCTCGTTAAATAGTTTTGTGAACCAGCTTATACTTTTTTCTCTTAGGTACTTCCATACCTCAATAGGTATATTATCCGGTCTGACTACTTTTCCATTATTCATCATCTTTAATGCTTCTTTTACCTCAAACTCCCGAATTCTACTATAAAATATTTTATTTTGGTCATCCTCTCTAGTAGTTAGAATGTCCGAGTCTCCTAATGTCTCATGTTCCTCATTAAATAACTTGTGAAAATAATCTTTCCATCGATCTTTGATGTCTTGTTTCATAACCAAGACTTTACCCTTTTCATCCTTAATACATTTTACTTGATCCAAGTCTCTAGTCTTCCTTTCTCTACTTTTAGCAAACCTGTAGATTTTCCTCTCTTTGTCTTTGGTGCCCAACAATTGATATAACTTATTGAACGCTTTAGCTTTCGTCTCACTCACTTCCTTCTTAGTATCTTTTTTTGTTGCCATATATTTTTCTCAATTTTCATCATTTTTACACACGTACCAAGCTTTATAATATTCCTTTTTAACCTTAATCTTATCTTGTACACTTGCGACCTACCACCAAGATTCTTTATCATTGGGTCCAAAGCATCTTGATTCACTGAGTGTCTCTTTTGCTACCTTCCTAATTCCTTTAACCATCTCGTTCTGCATATCATTAACACTCCATTGTACCTCCCAAATCTCTTCCTCCATAATCCTCATTTGAAAGAGTATTTGTTTTTCGCCCTTTATTTGTCACCATTTGATTCTTGGCTCTCTATCTCGATAATTTCTCCTTACTCCTAAACCCTAAACATCCATAACTAAAACCCTTTGTTGGGTAGTCAAGCTCTCTCTAGGGATGACTTTGCAATCCATGCAAAGCTTTCTATCAGATTTCCTTATTAGAAAGAAATTAATTTCAGAGAAAGACGCCCGCTTCTATATGTGATAAGATGCCCTTTCCGCTTCCTAAAATAAGTGTTAGCTATTGTAAAATCAAATGCTACTGAAAAATCTAGAATCGCTTTACCTTCTACATTAGCTACTCCTAAGCCATAACCCCCATACAAACCCTCATACCCCCTAGATTCGCTCTTCACATGACCATTTAGGTTTGGTCTTAGAAAAATCTTCTCTCCTAATATTATTCCTTGAACTAAACCTTCTAAATCCTCCCAAATTTTTTATCTTATAATACTTGTCTAACCTTACTTGAGGTACATACGCATTGATAATATTAAAAGTCTCATGTTTCACAACAAATTTCAAAGCTGTGATCCTATCATAACACAAAGACACTAAAAGATTGGAATGGGTGCAGGTATTGGTGCGAAACAAATAGTTGAAGGTTTATGGAATCTTGTGTGTGGCACCAAGAAGCCACCTTAAATTCATTCTCACCCTTCACATCCTTATGAGCCACGCATTCTATATCGGGAGTCAAGCTTTATTAGTTTGTGTACCTCCATCTATACATGTGATTTGTAAATGCATGGGCAGCGGTGGGGGACCCACTAATCCCTCTTCTTCCTGTTGATCTCCCTTTGTTTCGTCTATTTAATTTTCCACATCCACGATAAAATATAAATTTTGGGAGGGAGCTCAATTTGGAGAAATCTCGAAATTCTGCAATTGATACTGCTCTTCAAAATTTCGAATCCCTTCCCTTTCTGAACTGCCCTTTAGGCTTTGCTTATCAATAGCCATGGTTTCTTGACCAATAAAACAAAGCATAGATGATTCTTGATCCAGTATCACCCAAGAATTTGCGTGTGAATTATGCTGATTTCACCTTTGCAAATGTTCACAACTCTGCATACCAAGAGTGCATCATTCCCTCCAAATTTTGCATTGATTGCTCAATCATGGATTTCGAACCTACCCGCTTCTTGGATTTCTCATGCCTGAATAGCTGCTCAATGCTTCACATGAATAGAAAGAACCAAGACTCTTCTCGATTCTGATTTGTGTGATTTGGCTTAGGACAATGCTCCATGCTATTGCTCAAATTTGGTGGCTTCGGTGGCAGTGGTGGAGAGGTCACTAGAGTGACGTTCAATGACAGGATTATATTTTAAAAAAATAAATTCAAGTTGTAATCACAATTTAATAGTGTTTTCACCACTAATATAACTTGTTATTTCAAATTTAAAACTGAAATAGTGTATTTAACTTAAACACATATATATAGTTTTCATGTGGGATTTACAGTGAAACCCACAAAGATGTTTATATGCCAAAATTACATATATACCTAAAAATCACACTTTAGATACTTGAATTATACAGATTTTTATTTAGGTGTTTGTATTTTACTATTATCTCAATTAGAGTTTTAATAATTTTGAATTCAATTAAATTAAATAAAAAAAATCGTTGAAGTATGTGATCATTCAAACTTCATACATAACATGGAAAGAAAATAATAGATTAATAAGCACATGCATGTCAATACTTTTTATATATATAGCTACAACCTTTTTCGAAATGAGTTTTTAGTTATACAATTGTGTTTGGATAAATTATTATTTCAAAATTTTAGAAAATTTAAAATATAAGAGAATTAATTTAATGCAATTAAATTCATTCATTTATAAAATTACGTCTTCGGATAAAAATTCATAAAATTGAGGTTTTCATTATAAATTTTTCAAAATATAATAAAAATAAAATAAAAAGAAACAAAAAAATTAAAAGGAACTCAGGAACCCTTTTTGTTTTTATGGTTCTAGCAATGTGTGCGAGGACTAACTTTAGCCGTCGAAGTTATAGTCACTGTCAGAATCTTTCTTATACAGTTTAGAATTGGACGGCACGATGGCCACCATTACTGACGGTGTGTGTAGCATAGCTAATTCTCGTCCTTCTCTGCAAGCTCAACGTTATAAGAAAGCATTGCAAGGATGTTTCAATGTGTCTCACCTGTTTCTCGCTAACAATCTTTGGCATGTGGTGGCCAGAGTCCTCAGCTCGAACCCATAGTTCGTTATGGGCGACAATTGGGTCCAAAGCACGAGACCAAGGTGAAATGACTCATTGCAAACTATAAGAAGGTAGCTAGCATGGTAGGAAGCTGGTTTCGTCGTTGCTAGAAAATCATGCTGTGGCGATGTCACCGTCATGCCCCGTGTCGTTGGCGATCCTACCAAGTAGGGGTGGGGGTCGATAATTGGGAGAGAAGAGAAGAGATAGTGAGGAATTTCAAAATTCAGAGATAGTGAGAGATTTCAAAATTCCTTCTCTGCATGTGGAATTTGAAATTATGTTTTTTGTGAATAAAAAATACTTGATTGAAATTCTCATAATTTTAAAAATTATTTGAAGAAACATCCAAATAAAGTATTTAATCATGTAGTATTTGGAATACTCTCAAAATTTGCATTTGCATCTAAAAATTATTTATGTAAACAGAGGCTAAGAATATTTTAAACTAGTTTGGTTATTTTTTTGTGTTAATCGAGATTAAGTTCATTTTCATATGATCTTGTGATGTACTCCTTGCAATTGTCATAGTGCATTTAGAGAAATTAAGTCCTCTTTGCAATTGTCTAAATTTTGAACATGAGTTGTGAAGGCATAAAGCACTCCTCCTTAACCACTCTAAGTCAACCCCTTAATGACATTATTTGAACGTAAAACACTTATATACCTAAATTTAAGGATAAAATTTTTATTGGAGAAAAAATTAAAGTCAACTTGTATTAAAAAACAACATGGATTTTTCTCAAAGTTTAAAAAATATTTTATTCTATTTTATTTTTATTATTCCAAAAGGAAGATGAAAATTACATTGCAATCTTTTTTTTTCACGGCTACATTTAAGATGGACCTCCTAAGAAGAGGTCCATCCTTGGTCCCCTGATTTTAAGTCATTGGATTGAAATATATTTAGATGGATGATTTAGATTGTTTACTAGATACTTGTTCAATAGGTAAACAATGAGAAGTTTTACTTTGCAACTTGGTACATGAAAAATGAGATATTCAGTTTGTGAAGATTAGATGAATGGTGTGGTGGATACTTGAGGTAACATGTTGTCTTCAATGTCTTCTCTCCCATTCTCCAATTTCCAAGTACGAAACTGCATTGCACAAAAAACTGCCAAAAAAGGTCAATATCCTGGTTTCAAAACAAAAAAAGCCAAGAAAAACATTAACCCAAACCACCTAGCATGAGATTCATCTTCTTCCTCACGCTGAAGTTGCAGCAAGAAAAAAAAAACCCTTGTGGGTTTATACAAATTGGCTGAATTTGGCCCTTTCTCGCCAGATATCCGCACCAAATTCTCAATCACTAATTTTTGAAGGGACTGATTGATAGATCGAAACTCAAAGTGCCCACCGTAAACGCATCTTATTTTCATAAGCACTTTTTTAATTGACTTGAACACGATGTTACATAGACTTCTGACCAAAAAAACAAAAACAAGATGTTACATAAACTTCTTCACCTGAACCACTTTATAGGGATGAGTGGGGTTATTTTCCAAATATGAATCTGTCCGTACAAACACGAAACTGACGAATGACGCGTAAAATTGCTAGTGATCAGTGAACCTTCTTGGACCGAGCCGATACATGTGAGTTGTGTAAGCCTTTTCTTGGGTCACAGTAAAAATAAATAAAAAACCAAAAAAGAAAAAAGAAAATAAAACCTATATAAACGGACTCCCGCTATTTCTTCAGCTCGTGCCAACAAAAACACAAACACAAACACAAAACACACTTGTGTTCTTCTCTCTCTCTACCTCTCACGCATTCATGGATTCCCCCTCTCGCTCCTCCGTCATCGTCATCGGTGCCGGTATCTCCGGTGAGTTCCGCCACCACAACGCACAGCAACGCACCGTTTCATCCCTCCACATCCTCATTCTTCCACCACCACCACCACCACCGTTTCTTAATTGAATTTCGCTAAACGTTCTCAAATCTCATTATTCTTTGCTTAATTTAATTAATCTTGATTTTAAAGGTATCTCGGCGGCGAAGGTGCTGGCCGAGAACGGCATAGAGGACCTGGTGATCCTCGAGGCCTCGGACCGCATCGGCGGCAGGATCCGCAAGGAGCGTTTTGGGGGCGTGTCGGTGGAGCTCGGCGCCGGTTGGATAGCCGGAGTCGGCGGCCGAGAGTCCAATCCCGTTTGGGAACTCGCCGCCCAATCCGGCCTCCGAACCTGCTTCTCCGACTACAGCAATGCCCGCTACAACATCTACGATCGCAGGTCCTCAAAACAAAAACCATTTCCTCCAATTTTCAAAAATTTGCCCCCCTTTTTTTTTACGTTCGCGCATTACCGCCCCGTACGGCGTCGTTTTTGTTTGTTGGTGGTTGTTGTTGCTCTGTTTTTGGCCTGAGATTTAATTAACTGACTGAGTTTGTGGCAACGAGTTGCAGCGGGAAGATCTTTCCGAGTGGAATCGCTGCTGACTCGTACAAAAAAGCGGTGGACTCGGCGATGCAGAACTTGAGGAACCAGGAAGAAGCCGATGATAATAATCACGGTGGCAATGGCTCCAAAATAACGGAACCGCCTTCGTAAGTGCGATTTTTTTGTGCGTCGTTTTCAGCCCGAAAAACGTTTTCGTTAATGAGTGTTGTGTTGCGAGTTGTGACTATGTGTGTTGTAATCATGCGTTCAATTATTTCCTTTTTGAAATGTTTTGATTGTGAGTTTCTTTTTTCCTTTTTTTTTTGGTTGCTTTCGCTTTTTTTTGGTTCCCATTTTAGGACGCCGAAGACACCAATAGAGCTCGCCATTGATTTCATCCTCCATGATTTCGAAATGGCAGGTCGGTTACTTCCCATCTCACTTTCACCGTTGAATTCTCACCGTCAATTTGTGCTTGCTTCCATGAAAAAAAAGGAAAATGTAAAATTTTCAAATTTGTTCTTGTGGTTTCGTGATCAAATAGTCATTATTTCCAGCTCAGCGCATAGATATAGAAAAGGGACTCCCCCCCCCCCCCAAAAAAAAGGAGTTCTTTCCTTTTTAGTGACCTTTGTGATTCCTTCACTGCTTCAATTTGTGTACTTTTGTTATCTTCTCTGTTCAAAATTAGAAACTGATAAGCTGGGGAAATCTTGGGTGCAGAGGTGGAACCAATATCTACCTACCTAGATTTTGGGGAGAGGGAATTCATGGTTGCGGACGAGAGAGGGTACGATTACTTGCTGTACAAAATGGCTGAAGATTTTCTCTTCACATCGGAGGGTAGAATCTTGGACAGTCGTCTCAAACTCAACAAGGTACCGTACCTCATAATTAACCTCTTTCTCAGTTTCTTCTCTCAGAATTTCTTAAAAGACTTTTCCATGGAATGGCGGTAGTACTGTTGGATTTGTCTGTTTGCTTAACCATTTCTCCCTCTGAAAATCTGTATTTGTTTGCATCCGCTGCTTTCTGTTTTTTCCCTTTTGTTAACTTTATTATTGTGTTTGGTTGTCTGTTACTTAAGCTCGATTGTCCCACTTTTGGAGTTTGCAGACAATGACTTTTCAGAACTGTTTTGCTTTTGTTTTTTGTATATATATTTTTTGGCGATATTTTTGTCACCCATCTCATAGTCTCCTTGTTATGGTGTCAACTCCCATACTTTTTCGTGAAGCTTTTGACTACTTTAATTTAGGATATTTGAGATTTTTAAATCATAATAATAAAATTTAATGCATACTGAAGCTGCTGGTTTTATATTGTAATTATAGAAGATTTGTGTTACTTGCGAAGCATTTTTTTTAGAGAGAGAAAATAAAAGGAATGGATATATGATTTGTATTATTATACAAGTCTTTTTTTATTAGAAGTGATGACAAATTGATAATACCTTTCAAGCGTAAAAATATTGACCATACTATTTCTTGTAATTCAAGTATTGAATTTGTTGGTGGGTTAATAGATAACATATCATTTAAACAGTTATTGTCAACTGTCAAGTATGCGGAGGAAAACATTCTCTATTAAAATTTGTGTTAAGAAAACTTGTACGATGACAAATCATATAAGTATTGTTTTGAAAAAGATTCTTGGTTATACATAATTGTATTATGTCATTTTTATATACATTTACAAAAAATTAAAGAGAGAAAAAATAAGATCTTTTAAATTTATTCATCATAAAAAATTATTTTTTTTTTTATTTTTTTGTGAATATGTATAAAAATAATATGATATAATTGTATATAATCAAGAATTTTTCTTTTTTTAGTGCAGAAATAATATAAGCATTTGGAAGATATTGATAGGAGAACATGTATTATTTTCTTGTTCATGATAACGTTATTTTAATTACATACGTCTCCAATTCTCCATAATAAGTCCCAGGAAGTTCAAACAAGGAAAATGACGATTTGCCATCACTCACTAACCAAGAAAGGGTTATTCGTATTTATCATTATTTACTTTTCTTAATCCATTGTAGTTTTAGTTAAACAATAAGATTATCTTCATCATATATATATATATATATATATATATATATATATATATATATATATATATATATATATATTATCCTGATAAAATTTTGTATGATATTTTCAATAAAAATATTCAACCATCAAGAATTTTCTCTTGGGATATATTCAATGCTTCAAAATTATCTTTCTAATCACTTTATGAAATAATATGGGATCTAAAGAAATCAAATATAGAATTATAAGAAGTGGAATTCCACTAGATGTTGAATTAAAAATATATGTATCGGTAGGAGTATGAACGTTGATGGATAAGAATTCGGGGGTTGTATAGAATTTCTTTTATTTTGAAATCTTTCCCGTCATCATTTGAGTGTTGGAAGTCAGACATTAAGCAGGTCGATCTCAGAGTGTCTTTGACCATTGCTTCATATTTTCAATGGTTTCAGGCTTACATCGATGTGCCGAAACCTTTTGAGGACTTCCACTTACAGGCAAAATTTGACCCACAAAAAATGTCTTCAATTTCAATCCTTTAAAGGCCTTCTACATCTCATAAATTAGTAGGCCCCCGAGTCCCAATTTCTGTTACCAGCCACACTATTTGAATTGACCCAATAGCAATAACCTAAGGTGATGTGTCATTTCATCTCAAATAATAACATGGAAGAAGGCAGTCTTGTCAATATCTCCATTTATTAGGCAATACCTCAATTGCTCATAGATCAGAAACTAATGGACCTGGTTCTAGACTGTTGTTGTTATTCTGGGTAAATTACATAAAGCTCCAATAAATCGGCAACTGGATCTGTACAGTCTGCCCAGATTCCTTTGTAATAAATCTTCCTTGAATTTATTAGTTGATTTCAAGGCTTGACTGCTCAGATTCTCATGAGATATTATTGCTTTGGACTTCATTTTAGTACTTTATTATTATTATTATTATTTGACTGCATTTGATTTATTATTATTTTTTTTTTGGGGTCATGGAGTTCATTTTACTAGGGACTTGACTTCTTCGCCATAGTAATAATTAAAGTTTTGAGCTGAACCGTAATCTTTTACATGGATTTGTGCAGGTCGTCCGGGAATTACAGCATTCGAGAAGTGGCGTTACGGTGATAACGGAGGATGGTTGCGTTTACGAAGCTAATTACGTGATTCTGTCCGTTAGCATTGGTGTTCTCCAAAGCGACCTACTTGATTTCAATCCACCCTTACCCGTACGTCTTCTTCGTATATTCTCCTTTATTTCTGCCCTACTTTTTTATGGAGAAACTATTATATGTTTGTAGTAATAAATGCATATTTTTTAAATAATTTTATCATTAATTTTAAGTATCAAATTAAAATTTAAATAAGAGTTTTATTATATTTTTTAAAACATTTTCCTTCTAAATCTTTTTAATAATTTCTTATAATAATTTTTTTAATTACTAAATAAAAAAAGAATTAAATGCCTTTTATCTTTTTAAAATGTTTAATGCACCAACTTTTTTTTCATTTCATATTTTTTTATAAGTATTAAGAGAATAATTTCTCATTAAGAATATATTTTTAGATAGATTTAGCGTTACTCTTGAAATTTAAGTAAGTATACATAAAATTAATAATGGAGACCATCATGGAGCACTCTTTGTTCCTGGAAGTGTGGACATCTCGTGCTATGACTTTATCACACTGATCTTTTTTAGGGCATTAATTTGAGAATCAAGGCCAATGGCCATTCTATTCGATAATAACGCATTTACTTGGTACCAACATGGTGGAAATGGAATCTCTAGGGTGTGGTTCCGTCCATACGGGTCCCTACAGTAGGATTTTCCATTCTGTTTACAGAGTGTGGCCCCACAGTCTTAAATACCATTGGTTGGTAAAGTTAAAAATATAGGGACAGCTAGGTCTTGTATTAAACTGAGCTCCTCCTGGTCGATGACGCCAGGCCAGAAGATAGATTTTCGAGATGTCTTCATATGCAAAAACCAGGGATTACATGATCCACGGTATTAGTGATCCACAGTCTCATCAGCAATGGTCTATTGTTAGCCCTCTTGATTAGCTCAACACGTGGACAGAGGAGGGCGCCAACTTGCATATGTTTTTGTGAATTCAGATAGCTGCATTTTATTATTATTGGCTTTAGAGAAATGCTACTTACCTTACAATGGTTGGTATGATTACATTCGAATTTTAAAAAAATAAATGATTGAAATGGTAGTTAATTATAAGCGTAGCTATGTGAAACAGTTATGTTTTATTTGTAGCTAATTCTGAATATTTAGTAACTTAATGTGTTTTACGTTTAAAATGGAAAGGAAAGGTTAAAAGGTAACTGGGTGGGGTCGGTGACGCTATAGAAAACCTTTTTGATTTTAATTTTGTTGCATATTCATATGATTCTTAGATGCCTATGGGTGGACTAATGCACTGTGGGCAGAGTTAAAACATTAGAAAATGGTAATCTGACCTAAACCTCTCAATTGTGTGTCCTATGAAAGAAGGAAAGTGTAGAAGAACAACTTGTTGCATGTTGTACAGCTAGGCCAAGTGATTGTTTACATGGAATAATGTCTTTCTGTATTACAATCGTTCTTTATAATTTTAGCATAAGGCCAAGTTGTGAAAATATATATGTATACAATACAACTGTGTTTTTTTTACCTATCATATGATACACCCTTATGATTAGAGTTAGAGTTAAGGTCTTAAGGATTCCAAAACTTGGCAATTCAGTCAAGTGTTGAACAAGATACATATGAACACGTAATGTGTTTGATCAAACTTTGTGCATGGAAGTGCCAGTGATATGAGGTCATCAAATTAAACTATTAAAGGATATGATCATTGAGGTATTTTGTCTGTTCCCTGAGCTCAGGTGGGCTTAGTGCTCTAAACGTCTCTTCCATGATGTTAATATTAGTTAATACAGTTTGTCTTGCTGAACAATATACTTATCTGATTTAATATGTCCATGATGAATAAAATAATGAAACAGAGGTGGAAATTGGAAGCCATAGAGAAATGTGATGTGATGGTGTATACCAAAATCTTTCTAAAGTTTCCGTATAAGTTCTGGCCAAGTGGACCCGAAAAGGAATTCTTCATCTATGCTCACGAGCGGAGAGGCTACTACACATTTTGGCAGGTTTGTTTGAAACTTTCCTTAATGGTTGCCAGTTCATTTTCCATGATTTATTTTATACTATGCTGTTTGTTTTGCTTTCTGTTTCTGTTTTGTTTCTCATCTCGAAGAAGCTTGAAGCTATTTTCATTTATTCATTAGGGTGAACAGAGAACCAACTTTACTATATGTCAAGTTTTGTGGGAAATAATTTGAACTAGAAATCATGGCAATTAAAATCTCTAATTCTTGCCAGCACACGAAATAACGGAAAGATTGCTATGCTGTCAATTTTACTTCCCATCAAACTACTAGCCACTTACCTAACCTTAGGGCCCAACTTGAACATATATATATCTTGCTTTTAGATGATTTAAAGAGTATAAACTAAAGAGAACGATTGGCATGCTGATGATTTAAGTAACACTTTGTTATTATAGTTTATGCGCTGTACATGTGGGTCACATGGTTCATCTTAATTTCTAGCTATCAATCGAACTTGCAGTTTATCTTGATTTATGACCAAATAGCTTAAATAATGTCATCAAACTGGCTATTAAGCATACAAAATTATGGCTTTTATTTTTATCCCCTTCTTGTGGCCAAACACTTTGGTCAAACATTAAATATTTGTAATATAACAAATTTCCTGAAAAATGTATAGAATCCTCACGTCCTTTGTAATCAAAGTTTTTGCATAAATCCTAGTGCGCTCATTCGTCATTGGATTTCATCAATCTTACTACCTAGTTCCAAATCTGAAGTAATTATCAATTGAACTTCATGATGAGTTTATTCGCAATTGGCTTTCACTACCATTTTTCTATTCCTCTTGTCTGCTAATTCAACAACTAAAGCCATGGGCTATAATTGATAAAAACAACTTTTTGTTTGATATGGAGAAATAGCTTTGGTTATATTCCAGGTCCCTGATTTACGCAAGGTGGCCTAGGTATTTATTTATTTTATATTTTTATTTTGGAGTTGTAATTTTGACCTTTTTACGTGCACATTATAATAAATACTTTTGCTGCAACTATTTCCATTTGTCTTATAATGATTATATTAATTATATCTTTGTAGGTATAACAAAGATATAATATTTTTTCCTTTATTACTGTTAATAAATATTAAATGGTTCATTATCCTTCTACGATGTGTGTAATGTTGGTATACCCTTGGAGTTATCTGTGAGTTTCGTAATGGGAACTACTCTAGCTATGATTGGTTTCTTATTCATATAGAATAGTATGTAACATACCATATTTCAAACTATAGAATATTATTATAATAGGAAAAAAAAATAGAACTATACGATAGAGAAAAAAAACATCTGACCTCTTGGGCATTGTAGAATTTTGGTACAGGATATCAGTTTCCATTCTTGTCAATACCTGTGCAATAATGCATTGACTTTGGATCTGAACTTATATGATAAACTGAAAATAATTGAATTCAGAATCAGAATAATTTTGCTTTAACCTTGGGGATTGAATTTTCTAGTCTCTTTGCTTACTCATCCAAATCTTTTAAATTATCCGCTGATTTGCTGCTTTGTCACCAGCACATGGAGAACGCATATCCTGGCTCCAATATCTTGGTCGTGACATTGACAAATGGGGAATCAAAACGTGTGGAAGCTCAATCTGATGAAGAGACCTTGAGAGAAGCTATGGCGGTGCTGAGGGATATGTTTGGACCCAACATACCTGACGCCATTGATATACTTGTTCCCCGCTGGTGGAATAACAGGTTTCAGCGTGGCAGCTACAGCAACTATCCCATTATCTCCAATCTTAAAGGTTTTCATAATATTAAGGTTTGTTTATCATGTTGAATTTTCTTATATTTTATAATTGTGTGACAATGTCCTTCTGCATGTGCTCTGTTCTTAAATATATCATACCATGCTACACTTGTCTTTATATTCTGCACTACAGTGCATGCGAAGAGAAAACAAGAGATGACCTGGAACTTACAGCTGGCGCTTATAATTAATGATCACTCATTGTTATTCTAGGCCACGGAGTTTGTTGTCTTCCTAGTTTCTTGTGACACAAGTGACTTAATTGGTTGATTGGATTAATTTATTTTGTATTCAATATAGTTTATAATCGAAAATTTTTTAAAAGGATTTTTAAAAATTAAACGATTATTTTTTAAAAAATAAGTGTTACTAAACATGCAGCAAATATTACAACAAAAGCATTATTTAAACCCTGAATTTAATATAATTTGTTTTTATTTGGTTTCATTCCTGAACAATCTTCCCCAAAATAAAAAAGGGGGAGGGCCAGAATACAGTGGCATACCGAAATTTCCTTCCTGAAGCATCTTTCTGGATTATTAAATTCACATTCAAATGTGAATCAGAGAATTTTATGTTACTTCATTTTCTGGTACCCCTGCTCATTGGATGAAAGTGGAAGTAAAATCCAAAAATAATACTGCAAGGCTACTACAAAAGCTTACTTTTAAAATTGATATTCTCTTTTTTTTTTTTTTGGTCTTTGTTAAAATTGATGTTCTTTATTTTTAAAATTGATATTCGAACATCATGGATGGTGTTTTTGTCCTTGTAGGGTTGGACTCCTGTGCTGTATTTTGGGCGTTTGTTGGGCCCTTAATTTGTTCCCCATCTTCTGTGATTTTGTGTTTGACTGTTTCTGCTGTTCATCTATAAAAGACCCAAAAGATAATTAAATAAACTGTTTCGTCCCTTGTGTTTATTTGTCCTTTTTTGGTATGTTTCAGGCCCCTGTAGGTCGCATTTTCTTCACTGGAGAGCATACCAGTGAAAGATTTAATGGCTACGTACATGGTGGATACCTCGCAGGTGAGGCACTAATTTGATCATAAGTTTGTTTTCCTAATGATTGATAAGTCCGATAGCAATAAGACCTGACATGTGGATGTGAATTTATTTCCCTCCTGAATGCTTAACAGGTATCGACACCAGCAAAGCGTTACTAGAAGAAATGAGGAAGGAGAAGGAAAGAAAAAGCGACGGCCAAACTCTATTGTTAGAGCCCTTGCTAGCATTGACGGGGCCATTAACATTGTCGCAGCCGGACACGGTTTCCAATATCCACAAATGCGATATTCCTACACAATTATATCTGTGTGGCCAGCTTGGTATCCCAGAGGCCATATTATGACTATATGAGACTGTAGAGAATCCCCATGTAGATGATGATTAAAGAAGCATAACTTTTAAGAATCATGATGGCCTGGTGGGTCTTGATCCAAAGTCCCGTTCAAGCCCTTGGTGTCATTGGTAATGTAGATTAACAAAATACGGAGAAGTATGTTGGAGAGGTGAAGAGGTGCCGGAAATACTGCACAGATCTCTCCTCAGTTTAGTCCATATCAGTGCTAATGGAGCTTACTCGGTTATGATTTTTGAAGGGAATCAATTGGTTTAGGTATACTTATGATTACTTCGTTCTTTATAGCCAGAAGTAGGATTATATTGTAACTTGTAAGGATGCTGGCTTATATTTTGATCCTAATTTTTTTACTGGTCATTAATGTCCATTTAAAGGAAATGAACTTGATTCCTTTTGTAACATGCAAAGTTCATAATTTTTCGGGCTAAAAATATTTGTGTATACTACTGTGTCAATTACGATTATGCCTAATTATACTCGTCGTTTGGTGCTTTCATTTCAATCTTCAAACTATTTTTAAGTTTCAAAGATAAGCATAAGAAGTGTCTGTTATGTGTCCAGGTGTCAGAGAAGGCCAGGAATAATATTCAGCAACAATGGAATGGTCAATTAGTTGAGGGAAATGGACAAGTTCCGAAAAGTAAGGAATTGAGAAGGAGCTCAAGGCATCGCATAACTAACTCTCAGCTGAAAGGTTTTGCATGGGAAATGAGAGATTATAAGGGAAAATGAGGATAGGAGAGAGATGTCAAATCTGTGATGTCAATATCTGTTTTCTCTCTTCCCTCTAGTCTTCTTCCTCTCTGGTTTTCTTCCTTCCTTCTACTTTTCCTGTACTAGCTATCAGTCACCATACTGTTAGCATTCTACCTCCATTATAAGGAAATTCCACCATAAATAATACAGTACAGTGAGCATTATTCAGTTAATTGTTTTGTTGTGCAATTCTGAGCTTGACAGTGTCATATACATTTACAAATCAAAATCAGTAGAGCAGGCGACAGTTTGTCTAGGCACTACTGGGTTGGACTCAATAATTTAAATGGATTTCTAAGAAGGAGAAAAAAAAGGGCAAACAACACCTAATTTTTTTATCAAGTGAATGGTCAAATTAATCCTTGAAAGATACAAAGTTGATCATATTAATCTCTGAATTTGGAAAATTATTCCCAATGTCCTTAAATGTTCATTCCATCATTCAAATTAATCCATGTATTAATTGGCATTAGTTGAAGTTAATAGACTTCTATACATGACACATAAAGTGCCATGCTGAAAGATGACGTTGCAAGTCAACTTCATTCTCCCTCCCAAACCACATCATTTAACACAAAAATATAAACATGAAGCTTTTAAACAACTCCAAACGATGTCATCTTAAGCATTTCCCCACTCCCTCTATATCCCCATCTCTATTTCCTCCCTGAACGTTACTCTTGACCAAATCCATGTTTACCCCAATTCCCCAATCCCTGTTTTCCCTAAACGTTACCAACCTAAACAACCTGTTTTGCGTGTTTGATCCTTGAGTTTGAGGCAATGAAAAGAAAGCCCAAACTTAATCATTTGCTAAAGCTTCAACCTACCAAAAAAGCCATAGACATTAAATACTAAAAAATATTTATCTGAAGCCTAAACAGTAACAAAAATCTCGACCTACGTTGGCCAACTGGGCATAGCGGGAGAGAGAAACCAAGTGGCTTGCACAACGTTGTGGCAAGGACTAAGGGTCCACACATATGGTGGCTTTGGTGGTTTGAGCCAGGGGTGGCAAATGGTTAGATTGGATAGATTTTTTAATTGAATTATAATGGATGGATAGAAAATGAATTATTAATTTATTTAGAGCTCATTATAAAATTGTTAAAATTATCTAACTCATTCATAACATAATTTAATGGATAAATATTAAATCTATTCATTAATTCATTTTAATAGATAGAATGGATAATTATTTAACTCACCCATTTAAAATAATATTTTATAAAACACATTCTCTCTAAAAAATTATGAAAGTTTCAAGAAATTATGTTATTAAATAGAGGACGTGACAATGCAATTTATTGCAGCTTAATTTGCTTTTCTGTTCCATTTTGCTGCCTATATATGCATGCTGCTATTTTTAATTCTGCAAAAGATAACCAGTTAGTTAACTTGAAGTGGTTAGGCTAGCAGATACTGCTGATGTATGAGTGTTTGGGCAACAATTGATCTAAAGCTTGAAATTTGACTATCCTTGGTTCATTTGATCAAACTTTCCCAAATACACCTAAACAGAGACCAAACAGCTCATCAGAACCCAAAAAACAAAAAGGAGCAAATTTTTTTCGAGAAAATTCATTACAAAATTTTCCCTAATAAGAAAATGATAAAGGGTCAAACTAACATTCGAACAAGGAGAAAATTAGATGATAACCCACTAAGATGGAAGATAAAATTGCAAGATCTCAAGTACTCATTTTCTGAAAAAGCAAACAAGAATTAAAAAAAAATGAATATGCTTACCACTTTGCACGAGTAAAAACACAGTTGAAATTAGAAAAGAAAAAAAAAGGAATTATACATTTGAGAATTGGAGAAATACTAGCAACACACCTTTTTAAATACTCTTTTTAATACTTATTTTATTATTGGTCTAAAAGCAAATATTGTTAATATCTCTTTCTTAATAATTCTTTCAAGTGTATGAGGTGAATTAATAATAAAATAAATATTGAAAGAAATGTCAAAAAGAGTGTGATACTAGTAATTCTCTTAAGAATTGATATGAAGGAGAAGTCGGAGACAAAAGGATAGAGAAATGAAAGAGCGAGTTGGGTTTGAAATGGGCACCAACCTTCTCTGTGTTTTCAGCTTTGCGTTTACTAGAGAGAGAGAGAGAGAGAGAGAGAGAGTAATGGATAAAAGTTGGGTTTGAAACGATTTTAGGCTTTTTAGTCATGAATTGGATTAGTTCATAAGTGGATATCTAATGAATAATTTGGTTGGTTTATTAACCATCCATTAACAAAATGAATCCAATATATCAGATCCATTAAATATATTATTTTAAATGAATGAACAGGATTGGATAAAATATGAATGGATTGGATGGATTGAAATTTAATGATTTTTATTGCCATCCCTAGTTGGAGCCATTTGGGACATTGAGTGAGATTGAGAAGTAGAGTTATAAAAAATAGTGTTGGAGTTGCGCAGAAACTGAATGGTGGAGTTGTTGGGAGTGTAGGATGTAGTAAAATGGAGCAGAGGATTTCTCTGTGTCTCATTATTTCCATGAAAGAGGTATGACCAATTTAAGAGCGTTGGGCACAAACGAAATTGACTAATCAAATCCCATGATTTCAGGAAATAAAAACTAGGATTACTAAAAACTTGGAAACAGAATGTTTTAAGGTTGACTAAATTAAGAGCCTAATCAACCTATACTAGGAAACAAATAATAGAACTAAATAACACAAATAGTATAAATCTGAGAGGATCACGTGGAGAATCACACATGACTAACAACACTCCCTCTCAAGATAGGGAGTAGATGTTGATCATTCCCAGCTTGTAGCTCAACTCTTCAAATTTAACCCTTGAAAGGCCTTGGTAAGCACATCTGCAACTTGAGAACTAGTGGACACATAATTCAATTCAATAAGGCTTGAGTCAATATTCTCATTAATGAAGTGTCTATCAATTTCAACGTGCTTTGTCTTGTCATGATGAATAGGGTTCTTAACTATCCCTATTATTACCATGTTATCATAGAACACCTTTATTAACTAGTCGTTGCTGAAGTTTAATTCCTTGAGGAGTCTTAATATCCACATTCCTTTGCATATTCCAAGTGCTAGAGCACGAAACTCTGCCTCTGCACTACTCTTGGAAACCACTGGTTGTTTTTTACTTCTCCAAGTTACTAAGTTCCCCCACACAAATGTGCAATAACCTGCAGTAGATCTTCTGTTAACTACTGATCCAGCCCAATCTGCGTCTGAGTACACTTCTACATCTTTATAATTTCCTTTTTGAAAAATAATCCCTTACCAAGGGTCATTTTAAGATACCTTAAGATTCTGTACATTGCCTCCAAATGCTCCTCATTCGGTTTGTTCATGAACTAGCTCACAACACTGACTAGAAAACTGATGTCTGGATAGGTATGAGTTAGGTAGATTAATTTTCCCATGAGCCTATGATATCTCCTAGTGTCAACAGGGGAACTTTCTAGTTTGAGACCCAGTTTATAGTTAGCTTCCATGGGGGTATCTGCAAGTTTACTCCCTAACATACCCATTTCTTCAAGTAGGTCTAGTGTATATTTCCTTTGCGAAATAGAAATGTCCTCTTTGGTTCATGCCACTTCCATGCCGAGAAAGTACCTTAAGTTGCCAAGATATTTTACTTTAAACTCATTTTCTAGGGACTTCTTTAATCTGTCTATTTCATCAATATGGTCTCCGGTGATTACTATATCATCTATATAGACAATTAAGATTACCAACTTTTGGTTTGGTCCTATCTTGACAAATAAGGTGTGATCAGTTTGGCATTGTTTGTACCCTTGAACCTTAACTGTAGTGGTGAATTTTTCAAACCAAGCCATTGGTGATTGCTTGAGACTATATAGGGATTTATGAAGTTTACATACTTTTTTGGAGCCATTTTCATACTCCACCCCTTGTGGAATCTCCATGTAGACGTCTTCCTCCAAGTCTCCATTTAGGAATGCATTTTTTATATCCAACTAATGAAGAGGCTAATCTAGGCTTGCAACAATAAAGAGTAACACTTTAATAGTTTTGAATTTGGCCACGAGTGCGAAGGTTTCTTAATAATCAATTCCATGGGTTTGTGTAAACCCTTTGGCTACAAGTCTAGCCTTGTAACGGTTGATACTTCCATCTGGATTGTATTTTACTGTGAAAATCCACTTGCATCCTACAGGTGTCTTGTTTGGTGGAAGATCTACTATATCCCATGTTTTATTCTTCTCAAGAGTAGTTAATTCTTCTTTGATAGCATTCCTCCATTCTTCCTTCTTTGCTGCCTCATAGAAGTTGTTAGGGATTTTCTTAAGGGCCACACTATTCACAAATGCATGCAACTTCGAAGATAATTTGTCATAGGACACAAAATTGCTGATTGCATGTTTAGTATAGTTTTTTACCCCCTTCCGCAAGGCAATGGGCATATTCAGAACTTGAAATAGGGGAAATTGCCTGACTTTGCTCAGGACAAGCGTTGCCTTCAACATCTTGAAAATCTCTTGAAGTATTTTGCTCTATCCTCTGCTGCAGTTCTGTCTTCTGACCTTGATGTCTTCTGGTATACACTATCAACTCTTTTTGCTGTGAGGCATTAGTAATGGTTGTAAGCTCTTTAAGGTGTATGGTCTGATTTGGCTCAAGGTGAGAGGTGGTGTTTGGCTCAAGGGAAGGGGTGATTTCAGGTCTGTTTTGGTCACTTGTAGAGATGATTTCTGGTCTGTTTTGGTCACTGGTAGAGATGATTTCAGGGCTGTGCTGGTCACTTGTTTTAGGTTCAGGTATAATACCAAACATCCATTCCTTGTGTTGTGTATGTTGGTGTGTATGTGTCTCCCCCTGAATGGATGTTTGGGAGTAAACGGGTTGGGTTTCAAAAAAAGTGACGTTCATGGTGGTGCAGATTCGTTTAGTGGTTGGAGAGTAGCATTTATAACCCTTTTAGGTAGATGAATATCCAATGAATACACATTTGATTGCACGGGGGTCAAATTTACTACCATTACCATTTTGAACAAACGCGGTACTTCCAAAGACTTTAAGAGGAAGAATGGACATAATTTGTATGTTTAAGTAGGTGTTTAGGAGTTTTTGATAAGGGGATATGAATTTTAAGACCTAGGAAGGCATTCTGTTTATTAAATAGGTGGCGGTGAGGACAGTTTCACCCCAATAGTGCTTAGGAGCATTAGAAGTAAGAATGAGAGATCTGGCCACTTCTAATAAGCGTCTATTTTTTCTTTCAGCCACCCTATTTTGTTGGGGGGTATTAACGCATGAGTTTTGATGTAGGATTCCATGATTTTGTAGGTATGAGGTAAGTAGTTTGTCGCTGGTCCTCTGTAGATATCATGAGTCCTCGGTTCTCTCTTAATTGCTGAGGCTTCCAATTAGCAGGCTTTCCATGTAGTTTTCAACAACCCTCTTTGGTGTGACCTGTTTTATTGCAATGGTCGCACCATGGTTTACCATTCCTCCTAGGCTTATTTTCAGAGTTAAAGTTGCTCCTAACAACAAATGCATAAGACTCTAAAGTTGGTTCTGAGTTTTGTGGCCCATGAGTCAGTTGTTGCCTACTCTCTTCCCACTATACTGTAGCAAACACTTCTCTAATTGAGGGTAATGGGCGTGTGGCCATGATCCTGCCTTTGGCTGCATCATACCCTGTGTTAAGGCCCAAAAGGAAGTTATAAATCCCCTTTTTTCCCCCGATTTTCTTATAGGTGGTTGCATCTGTGTTGTTGGTCCATTGATGATCTTCATAGAGGTCAAGTTGTTGTCAGTACTTCACCGAGGTGTTGTAGTACTGAGTAACATTCTTATCCCCCTGTTTCAGATCCCTCAAGATGCCCTTTCTCTGGAATAAGGCAACAATATTGTCTACTTTGTAATAGGATTCTCGTACAACATCCCAGATTTCTTTGGCTATAGTGTACAACATGTAAGTTTCCCCAATCTCCGTTGTCATGGAATTCACAAGCCAAGACATCACCATATTGTTCTCAACTTTCCATGTATTGTATTTTGGATTAGACTTGATTGGTTGAACAGCATCTCCAGTTAGGTAGTCTTCCTTTCCACGACCGCAAATAAATATCATAACACTTTGAGACCATATTAAATAATTGGTCCCGTTGAACCAGTGTCCTGTAATCATGAGAGGAGGACTGTCAACAGGCATGGCAAGGGTTGGGGTGCTGTTTGGCTGACTGTGAGGGGTGGACAATGTTTGAGATGTGTTGGAGGACATCTCTTGAGACACTATTTGATAAGCACTCATGGTGCCAAATCGGATCATGAATCCTTATTCAGGCCCTCAGAAGAGGGCTTTGATACTATGTAGAAAAATAGAGCAAATGATTTCTCTGTGTCTCGTTATTTCAATGAAGGAGGTATGTACAATTCAAGGGCGTTGGCCACAGATGGAATTGACTAATCAAATCTCATGATTTCAGGAAATAAAAACTAGGATTACTAAAAGCATAGAAACAAAATATTTTAAGATTGACTAAATTAAGGGCCTAATCAACCTATACTAGGAAACAAATAACATAAATAAATAACACAAATAGTATAAAACCTGAGAGGTGTCAATTGATTTGATTTGACAGAATATTTAGAATTGATTGACAGGATATTATCTATTATTAGTGCAGATTTGTTGGCCTTTTAAAACCACCAGATTCTGCATAATTGTACAGTTATGATTAGGTTATTATTAAATAGCCCAGCTATAGGAAATTAGCATTTATAGCATATTAACACCAGATTCTGCATAATTATACAGTTATGATTAGGTTATTATTAGATAGCCCAGCTGTAGGAAATTAGCATTTATAGCATATTAACTGTTACATTATTGTACAGATGATATTATCACTATTTAAATGAGAATTCTCCAGCAGGAGAACGCAGGGAGTTTTCACCCTAATTTTTCTAAGTTTTACATGGTATCAGTCGAGGTTGCGATCCCATCCTAGTTGTGCCAAAAAAATCTGAGCCTCTTGTTCTTTTTCTCAAGTCTGTCCTAGTCTTGTTCTTTGTCCCTTCTGCGATTTCTTCATTGTGATTTATTCTCAGCCTCATGTCTACTGAAAAGTATGATGTCTTGTTCGTTCGTCTTAATGGCAAGAACTATCCAACTTGAGCATTCCAGTTCCAAATCTTTGTCAAAGGTAAGGACCTTTGGGGTCATGTTGATGGTACCAGTTCTGCTCCTGACAAAGACAAGCAAAAGGATGACTATACCAAGTGAGAAGTCAAAGATGCTCAAGTCATGGCATGGATCATAGGGTCTGTTGATCCCAATATTTTTCTCAACCTCAGACCATTCAACACTGCAGCCAAGATGTGGGCCTATCTGAAGAAAATATATAGCCAAAATAACATTGCTCGCAGGTTCCAGCTTGAACATGAAATTGCCATGTTTCAACAGGATAGTCTATCAATTTCTGAATTTTATTCTTCTTTCATGACTCTTTGGGCTGAATACACTAACATTGTCTATGAAGATTTGTCAGCCGCAGATCAAATTGCAGTGCACAAAGTTCATGAAACTACTCAAAGAGATCAATTTCTTATGAAATTAAGATCTGATTTTGAGGATATTCGGTCCAATCTCATGAATAGGGCTACTGTCCCCACCTTGGATGCATGCCTTACTGAGCTTCTTCGTGAAGAACAGCGTCTCCTAACTCAAACAAACATGGAACAACATAAATCGCCTCTCTTCCAATTGCATATGTTGTCCAAGGCAAGCCTAGAGGACCAAACTTGTCTTTGTCCAATGTTTATCTTTGCAAAGGATTTGGACATTTTGCTTCACAATGTTCTAAAAAGTTCTCAGCGATTCTTGCAAAAAAGATGGTCACATCATTAAGGAATGTCCTATACGACCACCAAGGAGAAGCTGCAATGACATTTCCGCCTCTGTTGGTTCTTCTATCGCTTCAGTTACGTGGTTCGAGAATGCTCCTGCTCTGTACAAACCTTGACCCCGAAATGGTCCAACAAATGATAATTTCAGCTTTTTACGCTTTAGGAAGTAAACCTTCTAATCCATGTTCTCCTTGGTACTTTGACTCGGGGCATCCAATCATATGACCAACACTACCGATACTCTTACAAATGTCACAAACTACTCGGTAATCTCCAAATTCATACGCCGATGGAAATAATTTACCAATCACAACAATTAGTGATATTTCCTCATCCTTAACCAATGTCTTTGTTTCTCCCGATCTCACTAGTAACCTTATTTGTTGGTCAATTAGTTGATAATGATTGTCGGGTTGAATTCTCAAAATCTGGTTGTCTTGTGCGGGATCAACACTCGGGGAAGATGATCGCGAAGGGCCTAAAGTTGGACGTCTTTTTCCTTTATCTCCATGTTCTTTTCTGCCTTTTGTTTCTTGTAATGTTGCTACTGATTAATTTTGAAATATGGCATAAGCGTCTTAGTCACCCAAACTCATATGTACTTCATGACTTGATGAAATCTGGTGTTCTTGGTAATAAAATTTCACCATCTCTTAGTGCTGTTCAATTTGATTGTAACTCATGTAAACTTGGTAAAAGTAAAATTCTACCATTTTCGATTCATCAATCAAATGAAAACCAGCCTTTTGATATGATTCATAGTGACTTATGGGGGATAACACCTATTATATCTCATGCTAATTACAAATATTTTATCACTTTCATTGACGACTATAGTCGTTTCACATAGGTCTATTTTTTACGATCTAAAGATGAAGCTTTCTCTGCCTTCAAATTTTTTCATGCCTATGTTCAGACCCAATTTTCCTCCAAAATTAAAATTCTGCGTTCTGATAATGGGGGGGAAATACACATCTAATTTATTTCAAAAGTTCTTGCAGGAAAATGATATTTTATCTCAAAGGTCATGTCCTTCCACACCCCAACAAAATGGGGTAGCTGAAAGAAAAAATCGCCATCTTCTTGATGTTGTCCGAACCCTTATGTTGGAATCTTTTGTGCCATCTCGGTTTTGGTGTGAAGCTCTCTCTACTGCTGTCCACCTTATTAATCGACTGCCTTCTCCATCATTAAACAATGATTCTCTTTTCTCCCGGTTATTTGGTCACAAACCAACTTATTCCAATCTTCACACTTTTGGTTGTGTGTTATGTCCATCTTCCCCCACATGAACGCACCAAGCTCACAGCTCAATCTGTAAAATGTGCACCCACCAAAAGGTTTTCTCTGCTATGATCCTAATCTACATAGGCTTCGGGTTTCTAGAAATGTCATATTTCAAGAAGATACATACTTTTTTGCAACTAACCAAGACACTCTCTCTTCCGCAATTTCTGTTTTGCCATTGTTTCCTAACACTTCTGCAGGAAAACCAGCACCAAAACCTTTCTTGGTATACCAAAGATGTCCAACTATTCCACTACCTCCAAGGCCTCCTTCTGATCAATCCCTGGCTGCTGATCCGGTGCTTCATCCAGAACCACCTTCCTTACGTCGCAGTACTCGCGTTCATAAACCTCCGGAAAAGTATGGTTTTTCTTCCCCTTTATCTTTGAAAGCAACTTTAGCATCTGTCCCTATTCCTTCTTCCTATAACCAGGCCATGGAGCATAAATGTTGGCAGGAAGCTATTCAAGCAGAACTTCTAGCACTAGAAGAAAATCAGACATGGGACGTTGTTCCCTGCCCTCCATCTATTAAACCTCTTGGCAGCAAGTTTGTCTTCACTATAAAGCTTCGATCGGACGGATCCATAGATCGATACAAGGCTAGATTGGTTGTTCTTGGCAATAGGCAAGAATTTGGTCTTGACTATGAGGAGACTTTTGCACCTGTGGCCAAAATGACTATTGTGCGTACTATTCTTGACATTGCTTCCTCTGAATCTTGGCAAATAAACCAGATGGATGTCAAGAACGCATTCCTCCATGGTGACCTCAAGGAGGAAGTTTACATCAAACTTCCTACCGGTATGCCTTCATCTTTACTTAATTCTGTTTGCAAACTGAAGCGTTCTTTATATGGCTTGAAACAGGCACCCAGAGTATGGTTTGAAAAGTTTCGAACCACACTACTTGGTTTTTCCTTCATACAAAGCAGGTATGATCTGTCACTTTTTATACAAAAGACCTCAAAAGGAATTGTGATACTCCTTGTTTATTTGGACGATATTGTGGTCACCGGATCAGATCAAGAGGTTATCTCTACAATCAAGAAACTGTTGCTTTCAACTTTCCACATGAAAGATCTTGGCAGGCTTACTTACTTCTTGGGATTAGAAGTACATTTTCAGCAAAAAGGCATCTATGTCAATCAACACAAATATATTCAAGATCTAATCCAGTTAGCTGGTCTCACCAATGCATCTCCTGTGGACACTCCAATGGAAATTAATGTCAAATTAAGACGAGATGAAGGTGAACTTCTACAAGACCCTACTTTCTACCGGAAGTTGGTTGGAAGTCTTATCTACCTAACCATCATAAGACTGATTTGTCCACACAGTCACAAATTCATGGACTTGCATCTTTCAGTAGTCCATCGTATTATTAGATATCTACTGGGCACTACCAGTTGTGGTCTTTTCTTCCCTACCAGTGCATCACCACACCTTCAAGCCTACAGTGATGCTGATTGGGCTGGGTGCCCAGACACAAGAAAATCCACTACTGGCTGGTGCATGTTTTTAGATGATACTCCGATCTCCTGGAAGTGCAAGAAACAAGACTCGGTCTCTAAATCTTCCACTGAAGTAGAATATCGCGCCATGTCTGCAGCATGTTCTGAGATTATTTGGTTACGTGGTCTTCTGTCTGAGCTTGGTTTCTTACAAACAAAACCAACTCCATTCCATGCTGACAACACAAGTGCCATACAAATTGCAGCAAATCCTATATACCATGAAAGAACAAAGCACATAGAGGTTGATTGTCACTCAATCCGAGAAGCCTATGACCGTCGAATTATCACTTTGCCTCATGTCTCTACCTTGTTCAACTTGTCGACATCCTCACAAAAAACTAGCGTCATAATTTCTTAATTAGCAAATTGCTGCTTGTTGACTTACCAGCATCAATTTGAGGGGGGATGTCAACGGATTTGATTTGGTAGAATATTTAGAACTGATTGACAGGATATTATCTATTATTAGCGCAGATTTGTTGGCCTTTTAAAACCACCAAATTCTGCATAATTGTACAGTTATGATTAGGTTATTATTAGATAGCCCAGCTATAGGAAATTAGCATTTATAGCATATTAACACCAGATTCTCGCATAATTGTACAGTTATGATTAGGTTATTATTAGATAGCCCAACTGTAGGAAATTAGCATTTATAGCATATTAACTGTTACATTATTGTACAGATTGTATTATCACTATTTAAATGAGAATTCTCCAGCAAGAGAACGCAGGGAGTTTTCACCCTATATTTTTCTAAGTTTTACAAGAGGATCACGTGAAGAATCACACGTGACTAACAACATGGGAAATAAGGGTTTCCACAAACAAGGTGGTGATGGAGGAGGAAATCTTAATAGAATTGGTGGAAATAGGGTTGTGAAGGACAGGACTTGATGATGCAAGAGTTAAGCCTGTTGGTAGTAATATTGTAACAGTTGGTAACTACCAAGGTTGAGATAACAATAAAAGTTATGGAAGAGGTAATTGGGGGAGAGGGAATAACCGTAGGATGGGGAATAAGGGGCTTGTTAATCCGATGAGAAATGGAGGCACTGAGGCAGTGGGATGGGTGGTGGAGATATAATAGGAAATGGTGGAAGTGGATTTGCATAGAGTATTGGTGCTACCCCACCTTTTGTTGCATCCTCAGTCAATGATGAACAAGAGATTTGATCTCGCGTTTGGTGGTCCTATAGGTTGAATGGGCAGCTACAAAAGCTTTTCCTAGTGCTCCAACACCTCCATTCTCTGAGATTTTGCCTTCATTCCCTAGTATGGAGGTGCTGTTTGCCTAGAGTAACACCTCATGTTAATCGAGTCTTTTTTGGGAGAAGATTTTACCCTAAACCTAATGGAATGCAAAACGTGGTCGTTTAGAAAGGACGAAGAGATTTAATGTGCCACCTTGGCACTTGACATGCTGGCTGTACAAGTCTGTTAACTTACACACAGCTGACTTAACAAATGGACTAATCTAACCGAGACTTCGAGAGTAATTTCTTTAATTTAGGGAATAATACGACTGATGTTGTATCGTTCACAAACTAATTTGACCATTTACTCATTTTTTATCATTTAAGTATTGCAAGTAAATAAAGATTGGTTAACATATTTCAGTCTAACACCCAACATTTATCTGAAAATTCAATTGCTGAGATAATGTAAACCACTAACAAGCACCGGCAGAATAATTGTAAATATCAGAGGAACACATCAACCAGAGCCCAAAATTTGAGGGGGCTTGGTATTACTTGAGTATCAACAATATGGAAGAATGTAAATATCAACTGACTTATTTTGTACAATACTTTTCATAAAGAGCTTGAGAGATGGCAAGAGCATCTCCTTTGGCCTTTACTGGGTAGAGCTCATTACCTTCCTGCCATTTGTTTGACTGTGATATCCATTGTTTTCGCCACTCAATCAACTTGAACTTCTCATTCTGTCTCAAGCTTTCTGACAAATGACTAAAATAGGTTGAAGCTCGTGGGAGATAGTAGCTTTCCAGAAGCCCACTCCAAAATTTGTTTGCTAATCAGGGACCAGAGGGAAACAAAAAACGTCAGCCTAAAATTAAGAATGATATAAGAATAACAAAGTTTAATAATGTATTTTACCATAATCATGGAGCTTGCTCTGAGTAGTTCCATTGGTATCAAACCACATAGTCACTTGCGTCCTAGCATTCCATTCATACTGGGGAGAAAAGGCAAATGGCATTAAACCATCTCATTTAATTACTTGACTGTTATCTAATCAGCAAATAAGATGTGAATTACTTGACTCACGTCCAATCAATAAAGGAGAAAAAACAAAGTGAAACTTTCTAATGGATGACAAGAGTAGGCATCTTAAAGGTGCATATTGCATATTGTCATTTCTTCTTATTCAAGACCAAAAAAAAAATCTTCTTATTCAGGTGCATTGACTGCCTAGACTGCATTAGATCGAACCTCGAACTGACACTTTGGGAAGTCAATTCGTCTCAGTTGACGTGAAAGGTTGCCTGAGGATACCCTTACTGTACATCCAAAAAAACAAGATGACAAATATGGGTATACAATTTCTTTTTTTAAAAAATATAGATACTTTTGCTATTTAGGATAGTTATTATAATTATATTAATCAATTTTACAGTTAATAATGCATTAATTACAGTTAACAGTGATTTACTATCAATGCATTTAGAGGATATAGAAGTTAAAATATACAAAAGAAGCTAACAGAAGCAATAGCAGTTCTGAGATATTGAGATATTGCAAGCAATGGAAGCAAAATATTAAGCATCTAGTTTTTATACCTCATGAAACTGATCGAAAGCACTGATATTTTTAAGGTAGCGAATGGAACATGCTAACTAAATAAAATTTAAATGATTCTTGTTAATACTTGCAAATGGCTTCTTGAAACCAGGTCTAGCTTTGAAGGATTGTTTATAAGGAAAACATTTGTTGTCACCTGCTTCATGTCACTTGGATTCACTGTCAGTTTCTTAGCACTCTCGAGCCAAGTTCCAACTAGGAAGTTATCATCCGAAGCAAGCAGTACATCAATATCCTTTATCAGTTGAAGGAACTTATTGCTGTGAAAGTGCAATGCATCAATATCCTTCTTCTGAAAGGAAGTGACTGCATTGATGTATACTTGGTTTGCCAACTTTGACAATACTTGCCGTGTTAAGTCAACCAGGTCATACCTGTAAAAAAGACAACAGCAATTTTGATATACAGCTTCTCAATTTTTTTTAATCCTTTCAGTTTATCAATCCATTTGCTATTATTATTGTTGAGATTATTGAGATTCATTAATAAGGTTCCATGAACCGTTCCATAGGTTCATGTACAGGTTCATATATACTAGAATTTATTAGATTCATGTACATAGAGAGTAAGCTATCTTACTAATTACCTTGTAAATTGTAATTCTGATGTGTATATATAAATCACACCTGCTGAGTATTTTTTTTTTTTTTTACTCAAGCAATTCAGAAATTCTCTTTAAGTGGTCTGATATTCAAGTTGGTATCAAATCGGGTTGATCCCGCACCTGCTCTTCATCACCGTTATCAAGGCTGGAACCTCATCCAAAGTTCCTTCATCTGTCAGAGTGAGGGCCCCATTCATCTCAGACGGCCATTTCCAGTCATCCCTCCAAGTCCCATCGCCGGAGAGTGCTACACGCGCCGCCACGTGCCACCTTCTCGTTACCAGATTTCGTTGCCGTCAATCCCATTCTGCTCGTCGGACCTCCATGAGTCTGTTCAAGTGGTCACTTGCTCCCTGTTTGGCTAGTGGGTCTTAGGAGCCCACCTTCGTTCTTCAATGGCTTCCATGTCAGAAACCTCAGACGTGCCTCTAGTGCTTCTACTCTCTCAAATAAGGCCCCTGTCTCTTTTGTTTTCTTTAGTAATCCATCTATTACTTCAGAAAAGCTCAATGGAAGAAACTATATGGATTGGCAAGCTGCTGTGGAGATTTGATTTTTGGGACAAGGTCTCTCCGACCATCTAATAAAAAAGGCTAAAGATATCGATATTACAGAACGAGACCAGTGGAAGAGAGCTGATTATCAGTTGGTTTCGCTCTTATGGCAGTCCATTGACCCGAAGTTAATGGTTCATTTTCACCCCTATAAAACATGCTACGACATATAGAAGAAGGCTCAAAGTGTTTATTCAAATAATGTCCAACACTTCTATGATGTGGTGCACAATTTAGCTACACTCCAAATGACAGATATTTGAATAAAGCTCAGTCTACCATTAATGAAGTCAAGTTGGCCCTGACCGGAGATGATGTCCAGAATAAGATCGATAATATGTGCATGGTGTTTGTCCTTCACGGTCTTCAAAAAGACTTTCAATCTGTTTGGAACCAAATTTTGATAAATCCCAAGGTCCAGCAGAAAATCTCACTGATCATTTGTTGCGTGTTCCTTCTCCGGAGGCTATGTCAGGAGCTAGTTCCTGACCAAGTTTAGAGTCATATGCATTCTTTTCTAAT
Organism: Ormosia semicastrata; assembly: GCA_029884595.1. Lineage (NCBI taxonomy): Eukaryota > Viridiplantae > Streptophyta > Magnoliopsida > Fabales > Fabaceae > Ormosia > Ormosia semicastrata. The sequence continues at coordinate 37,803,560 of JAQQTO010000055.1, forward strand.
GTGGCAAGTCATGGAGGCTGAGGTCGTGGTAGAGGTGGACGAGGAGGTCATGGTTCCGGTAATCGTCCACAGTGCTCCTACTGCAAACGTATGGGGCACACTCAAGATAAATGCTATTCCCTAATTGGATTTTTAGAGAAATCAGCTCATGTGACTTATTCTCAATCTTCAGGTCTAGAAAAACAGGATGAAAGTGGAGGTAATAATTAGAATATTTTGTCAGATGCTAAATATAAGGAATATCTTCAGTTCAAGGTAGCACAACAGAATTCATCTTCAACAGCTATAGTTCATACTAGTAATTCTACGATTTGTCTCTCTCATTCCTCGCCTATTGGATCCTGGATTTTGGATTCTAATGCTTCTGATCACAACTAGTAATCCCTCTCTTTTCTCAAAAATATCACAACCCAAAAATTCATACTACATCACTCTTGCCGATGGCTCCAAGGCAAAAGTCAAAGGCATTGGTCAAGCCACACCTCTTCTCTCCTTGCCATTAAATTCTGTACTCTTTATTCTTGGTTTCCCCTTTAATCTAGTTTCCGTTAGTCAACTCACTCGTAATCTTAATTGTTCCATAACTTTTACTGCCAATTCTTTCTCTATACAGGACTGGAATACGGAACAGAAGATTGGCGTAGGATCTGAATCACATGGTCTCTACTTTGTTACTTTCATTGATGACTTTTCAAGATGTACTTGGATCCTTTTAATGAAGGAATGTCCAGAGTTGTGTACTATTTTTTAGAACTTTTTCAATGAAATTCAAACTCAATTTGGACATCCTATTCGCATCTTGCATAGTGATAATGCAAAAGAATATTTTTCTACTTCCCTTAATCATTTTATGACTTCTCATGGCATAGTTCATCAATCCTCTTGTCCACAAACACTACAACAAAATGGTATTACTGAAAGAAAACATCGTCATATTATTGAAACTACTTGTACCCTTTTGTTACATGCCAATGCACCTTTAAAATTTTGGGGTGATGCCGTACTCATTGCTGGTTTTTTGATAAATCAGATGCCATCCTCTGCCTTGAATAACAAAGTACCTCATTCCTTGTTCCCTCAAGACCCACTTTTCACAGTTCCCCCACGTGTTTTTGGCTCTACTTGCTTTGTACATGATCTCATACCAGGTATTGATAAATTGTCTGCTCGTGCTGTCAAGTGTATCTTTCTTGGTTATTCTCGTGTACAGAAAGGATACAGATGCTATTCCCCTTCTACTCTTCGTTTCTACATGTCTGCCGATGTCACCTTCTTTGAGGATACACCTTATTTCACTACGTCGGTGACACTAGATTCTATCTCCCAGGTATTGCCCATCAATTTTCCTATTCCACTTGTTACTGATTCTTCAACATCAGATTTGTCAGGGTTTTCTTCTCCATCTGTGTCTCCCACTCCTCGTCCTCTTATTACCTATCAGCGTCGTCCTCGCCAAACACAATTGGAGGAAGTTGCCATTGAAGAGACAAGTGATTCATCTTCTGCTCCAATCTCTGAACCTACTCTGGATCTACCTGCATCTCCTGTTGATTTACCTATAGCTCTTCGCAAAGGTACAAGGTCTTCTTGTAACCCTCATCCAATTTATAATTTCTTAAGTTATTACCGTTTATCTCTTTCCCATTGTGCCTTTGTGTCTGCTATTTCCTCTGCTTATATTCCTAAAATTGTCCAGGAAGCACTCTCTCATCTAGGATGGCGACAGACTATGATTGACGAGATGACAGCTTTAGAATCCAATAACACTTGGACACTTGTTCCCTCTTCTTCAGGGAAATCTATTGTTGGCTGTCGTTGGGTGTTTGCTATCAAAGTGGGTCCAGATGGTTAGATTGATCAGTTGAAAGCCCGTTTAGTAGCTAAAGGCTATACTCAGGTATTTGGGCTAGATCATGGTGATACTTTCTCCCCAGTTGCGAAAATGGCCTCTGTCCGGTTATTCTTATCCATGGCAGCCATGCGCCGCTGGCCTATGCATCAGTTAGACATTAAAAATGCCTTCCTTCATGGTGATTTAGAAGAGGAGGTTTATATGTAGCAACCTCCTGGGTTTGTTGCTCAAGGGGAGTCACGTGGATATGTTTGCAAGTTACATAAGGCCTTATACGGCCTCAAGCAAAGCCCTCGAGCTTGGTTTAGCAAATTCAATGCAGTCCTTAAACAATTCGGCATGATCCGCAGTGGAGCTGACCACTCTGTGTTTTATAAGCATTCTCCCTCTAATCAGTGCATTTATCTTGTTGTCTATGTAGATGACATTATCATTACAAGGGATGATCATGATGGCATCAAACGTCTCAAGGAGCACTTGTTTCAACATTTCCAAACCAAAGATTAGGGATAGTTATGATACTTCCTTGGGATTGAAGTAGCTCAATCCAGCATTGGTGTTGCTATATCTCAAAGGATGCACTTGATATTTTGGAGGAAACAGGAATGATAAATTGTAAACCGATTGATACTACTATAGATCCTAAAGTTAAACTTATGCCAGATCAAGGGGAGCCCTATTCAGATCCAGGAAGGTATCAGAGATTGGTAGGGAAGTTGAATTATCTTACTATGACTCAGCTAGACATTTCTTTTACTGTTAGTGTTGTGAGCCAATTTCTTAACTCTTCCTATAATAGTCATTGGGACGCAGTAATTCAAATCTTGAGATATATTAAAGGTTCTCTGGGATGGGGGTTGGTCGATGAGAATAGAGGTCATACAGATATTATTGCCTACACAGATGCAGATTGGGCAGGTTGCCCAAGTGATAGGCGATCAACCTCAGGTTATTGTGTTCTTGTTGGAGGCAATCTCATTGCATGGTAAAGCAAAAAATAGAATGTTGTTGCTAGATCGAGTGCAGAAGCAGAGTATCGAGCTATGGCTCTTACTACATGCGAACTCATATGGCTAAAGCAACTTCTTTCTGAGTTAAAGTTTTGTAAAATAGGGTCTATGAATCTTATTTGTTATAATCAAGCAGCTTTGCACATTGCCTCTAATCCAGTCTTCCATGAGCGGACTAAGTACATAGAGATTGATTGTCACTTTATTTGTGAAAAGGTCATCTTTGGAGAAATTAACAATTCTAATGATCAACTGGCGGATGTGTTTACTAAGTCACTCCGAGGTCCAAGGATAAAATACATGTTACAAGCTAGATGCTTGTGACATATATGCACCAGCTTGAAGGGGAGTGTTGAGATTATTGAGATTCATTAATAAGGTTCCAAGAACCGTTCCATAGGTTCATGTACAGGTTCATGTATACTAGTATTTATTAAATTCATGTACATAGGGAGTTAGTTATCTAATTAATTATCCTTGTAAATTGTAATTCTGATGAGTATATATATATCACACTTGCTGAGTTTTTACGCTCAAGCAATTCAGAAATCCTCTTTAAGTGGTCTGATTTTCAAGTGGTTAATCTAATATTTGAACAACCCAGCCCAACCTGTATGCTGACTCTGGAAAATGTGGTTTAGCAGCTTCCACAGCCATCCCAAAGCCAAATGACAGTAACAGAATTGCCACAATGAATCAGCCGATAAAGAGGAATAAGAGTGACTAGAAAGAGGGTAGTTTCGGCCGACAAGGGTCTGCAGCCGCCACATCTCCTTATTTTTGGACACCACTAAGGAGATCTATGATGCATAGGAGCGGCCCTCTAATTCCTCTATCGCTACAAGTATGTGTTATTGACAAAACTCATAATTTTTTCTTATTTGACCCTGGAGGAGCACATGTGGTGTTGGGGTTGGTTCCAAAGGCAAGGATTGACCGTGAAATCAAAAGCCGACCTCATCTATTGCATTGTTTGGCTAGCAAGCCGAAGTTAACAGTGGAATAGTTTACTGAACTAGGAGTTCAAGCTAAAAAGTTCGACCCAGTTATTGCTAAAAGCCTTCAGCTACTACTAAGGAAGTCCAAATACTTTCTACCGGTCACTAAGCTCTTTGAAAAAACTCGGTGAATACTTGCCTGCTACCCTAAAGTTGTATTGGAGTATTTGTATTTCTTAAGCTTATTCGTAGAAACCTGAAGCCAAATAACTTTCTGATTGGTCAAGATGGTCACATCAAGTTGACAGATTTTAGGCTCTCTAAGGTTGGTTTTATCAACTGCATAAATGATTTATCAACACCATCATTTTCCATTAATGGTTTCCTAAGGGATGATAAACCAACATATCAACATTCTTCAAAAAAGGAACATCAAAAGCAATCAGTAGTTGGCACCCCAGATTATTTGGCACTTGAGATACTTCCTGGCATGGAACATGGCGCAACTGCAGACTGGCGGTCAGTAGGCATTATACTGCCTGAGCTTCTTGTGGGTATTCCATCATTCAATGCAGAACATCCCCAGCAACTTTTCTTCCGATTACTGAGGTTAAACACCTCTCAATATTTTCCCATTACTGAGGTGTACTATAGGAGGAAGGGAAAGAGCCACAGGAACTTAGCATCTACAGCGCTTGTGCGCAATGAGGAAGTGGAAGGGGGCTGCTGTTAGCAAAGCAAAAGATGCTTCCTCAAGCAATGGGACCCCAATGGGAGTTTTCTTTGGTTGTTACAGGATATGTCCTCGTGCCTTCACCTTGAGGACAAGGTGGCACTTGTTGGGGAGGGTATTGTTAGGCCCATAACTCAAACTTATTCTAGAAAATCGAAGCATGACACTAGGAGGGATAACAAGGGGAATGAAGGATCCATTAATGACTTGGGGAATGACAAAGTGTTAATTGCAAACCAATCTAGGAACAATAAGACTACTGAATTGGAGTTAAGTGGAAAAGAAGACAAGAAGGCAAAATGGGAGGGGGAAGGCTTTTAAAATGGCGGCATAGGAGCAGAGAGAGATGAGAGAAAAATTGTGAAGAGTGGTTTAGGGTTTTAGGGTAGGCATCTCCTAAGGCTGGGGGCTCAATGTTACATTGAGTCATTTTCATTTCCTCATTTCTGTTCTGTTATTTCCGGTGGCTTTTATGGTGGACCATCTGGTCAATGAACCACCAAAATAAACTGTTGTAGTAAGTTACCCTAACCCTAATCCTACACACAGCCATGGTGGCCGATGAACCAGAATCCGTCGCCGGCCGTCTGACCACCATCTATACCCATAGGGGCCACCATCACCACCATGACCCCAACAGCCCCCTCACACCCATCAACCCAGCCATCTGGCTCTCCCTATCCCTCCTCCTTGGCCCGTTCGCCCACCTCTCCCTCGTCGACGGCCACGTCTACCTCAACTTCACCAAGCCATCAAACAGCCACCATTCGAGGTTAGATCAAAACCTCAAACCACACCACCGCCTCTGCCGCACGACAATCGTCGACCCCTAATGTGACCCACCATGCTACCTCTGTTGCTGGTGGCCCGATACCGCATTAACCAGAGATTCGTGTCCCATGGGTTGTGAACCTTTTTTTCCCCCGAAGATCCCCAACGAGGATGCTAGGTTTGATGGCTCGGTATTGCTGAGGTGGGAACTAGGTGGATAAGGGCTCGATTTGGAGGTGCAATGGTGCGGCCCTGGGTGGTTCGGTTTGGGGTTGTGGCTTCTAATGTTGGTTTGCGTGAGTGGAGCTCGGTGGTTGGTCTGATTTGGGGCTGTGACAGCGGCTCATGGCGGAGCTTGGGTGGCTAGAACAGAGGCGTCGATGATAGTTCTCTGGTGCAATGAAGAGGCTGGGGCGCCGGTGTTGGCGTGAGTGTCGGTGAAGGAACTGCTGGTGGATGCATGGTCAGAGATGGGGTTGTAGGAGGTGGGGAAAATGGAGGAGGAGATGCAGGTGGTGGGGAGCTGACTGGTGGGGGTGTGGCTGCGGGTGGTGGAGTGGATGTGGGTGGAGGTGAAGACTGATCCAGTGGTGGAGCAAGGGTGGAGAAGGAGTGTGACAAGGTGGAGGCTCAATGGCTTGGCCATAGGAGTTGTGTGACCTAGGTGTGGCGGCTTTGGTCGGTGTCGATGGCGGCGAGGCCTCCAGAAAGGCGGAGGAGAGTAAGGATTACCTAATCTCCAGGTAGCCCATGATCAATCTCAGCCATTGATCTCTTTTTCCTTAAATCCAACGGCTATAATTTGGTGGTCCACTGCTGGTCCATTGACCATGTGGTCCACCTTATATGCAGTCGTTATTTCCTTGTGTTTTAAATTCCAACAAATCTAGAATATACAAGTCTGGATAGAATAATATAAAGTTTATTTCATCAGTTCTCTGATTTTCCTGCTCTTACATCTATTCAGTTTTATGCAACACAACAGACTCCAATCAAGAGCACACAGCAAATCATCTCAGACTAGAACTAGTATCACTTTATTCCTTTGGTGAATATAGACCAGCACCAAACTTAAAATAACAACATTACATCATTAGAAGTGATTGACCTGCTTAAATTATTTGGCTTTTATGTTTGTATATATCAATTGAGAAGTGTATGTTTGGTTCCTGAGAATAGCACATGCATAATTTTATTTATACATCAAGACAAGACCATATGATTGTATATTCATTTCATTGTACTGATACTGAGAAATTCTTATGTCATAGAGTTTGATGTCAGAAGTAGTACTTTATCCAACTATTGCTGGAAAATTGTTGTCATGACTACTACTCTCCATAAAGGGCTTGGGGTAACTCATCATTGACTTGAGTAATTTAAAAGGATGAATCTGGTATCTTGCTATGCAGAGAACAGGTCTACCTCAATCAAGTATGGAAGATGGGTGTCCACAAGGAACTACAGGGAAGCACTGGTGGACGGGTGGGAATTTAACCAGAAACCAAGTGATTTATTACAATTAATAATTTAATATGGATAATATGCTTCACGATAATTGGAAAGTGATTAATGCATAATAAAATTTAGCATATACTTGGTTCAATAGATTACCTATATGTGAGGCTTCCAGCAAGATTCTTACCACCAGCTAGGAATAGGTGTAATGCCTTGATTGCGTCTTCGGGGGGATACCACAAATGAGCCTGTGGCATATCAGACGGTGTTTCCTGGAATAAGTATCTTCTATTTCCAGGTGGCAAGAAGTAAATCTTCTTCTGGTGGTTTGGTATGCCAGATTCAAAGTTTGTTGATGGGTCCCAGTCAGGAAACATTACAATAAAATCATGGTTATGGTCCTGTGGTAAATTGATGAGCAGTCCCAATCAGTATCCAGGCCCAGATGCTGATCTCAACAATGAGAAATGCTAACATGTATTCATGCTACTAGGACAGTTAATTATTAATCAGCCAGAATTATATACCTCAAGTGGGCTACTCTACCTTGTGAAAAACGAAAGGAAATGTAATCTACTTGGACAAACTTTAATACAAATACTAATTATCCAGAAAAGAAATACTTCTAGTGGGCTACTCTACCTGCTCAAAACTCACAAGTCCCTTCCAGATGGGTAAAAAGCTACCCTATTGAACTCCCTATTCCCTTGCTATATATATATATTGATAGAAAAAGAAATTTTAATAGGTGAGAAGAAAAGAATACAACGAAAGAAGATAAGACATCCTCACAAAAAAAAAAAAAAAAAACCTATGAGATTGAGTCATGCAACAAAGCATGCCAATCTCTTTGCATGTCTAACAAAGAAACACCCCTAAGAGACCATGAGCATAACACCAAAGGGAGGCCAAAAGAGAACCCTATCCCAAATGAAGTCTAGGATTGAAAAAGAGTACTTTGAAAATTCTAGCATTCCTTTCCAGCCATAGACACTAGGGACGGCAATGGGATGGGGTGGGGCGAGTAGTACTCCCCCCCCGGCCCCCATCACAGGTACCCATTTGTGATTCCCACGGGTAGGCGGGGGTATCCACGGGTATCCGTGGATAGTTAACAATTTAAAATAAAATCTTAAAAATTATTAAAAAAAACATAAATAAAATAAACTTTAACACTACATATTACAACTTTGTTCAACAATCTAACATTCTTACAAAATTAAAAGAATATTATAAATAACAAATTAAATTCAATTATATTTTGTAATAATCAATTTACATAAATAGTATATATATATATATTTTAACAAGTTTTATCATTATAGGCTTATTCAATAAAAAATTCATTTTAAAACAATAATAAAAATATATTTTCATCTCATCTTAAAGTAAAAAAAAAAAAAAAATCATAATATATGATATATATTAAATGAAAAAGTATATTTAACGGGTTCGCGGATACGCGCGGGACGGGTACTATAATCCCCGTCCCCGCCCCCATTTATTAAACGGGTACTCATCCCCTGCCCCATCGCAGGTAATCCTTGCGGATCCTCATGGGTACGGGTAATTTTGCCATCCCTAATAGATACCATAAAACAGCATAGACAGAGCATTGCCATAAGATCTTTACTTCTTTATGAGCGCCAAAACCTCTACACTTAGTAAGGACTAAGGAGAAATTGAAGCAGATCCATAGGGCAGACCCAAGACTTCAAAAATCCCTAATCGCTTATTCCAAAGAAAACTCGCAACAAAACAATGCAAAAAGAATGAGCCACGGATTCTGAATCAGAGCAGCACATTATACACATTAGGAGATAAAGCAGTGAGAGTTCAGCGCTTCTGGAACATGTCGTTAGTGTTAATCTTTGTTAGAGAATAGTTATTATATGTTATTGGGCTGGACCTATTCTTCCTTGTACTAATCCTTATTTCTCAGTATATATATATGCATAAGGAGACCAACATTATTGAGTTAATTATTCTCATTCCTAAATTTCTCTAACATGGTATCAGAGAGCTAGGTAGACAAACCCTAGAGCTTCCTTTGCCAAAAAAAACCCAGTCTCTTGCTTAGAATCAATCGATCTATCCATCTCAAGGCTGCAAAGAATTTTCTCATGCCCTGCTAAGCACGATTTCGTGCATTTTTTGGTGGTTTAGGCGTGGGTTTTCACACCTGATGTGTTGATCCGCGAGTCAAAGCACCATGGGTCGTCTTTCCCGCGCTTTTCCAGCAACCAGGGGTGTCGCCGCCGGCCAGAGGGTGCGACCCAGTGAGTCGGAGGTGTGGGCACAGGGGTCGATCCATATTGAAGTGTTTGGCTGGCTGTGTAGCGTGTTTAGCTCTGTTTGTATGTTTTCGGTGCTGCTGGTTGTGCTTCTGTCAAGCCCAGTTACACCCTTGCATTCTATGAGTTGGATCGAAGCCAGAGAGTTCTGATTTGGTTGATTCTAGCCACTTTGGTTGTCGCTTGTTGGGTTTTGTAGCCTTCAATTGCTGTCCTTTTTTGGAGTTTTGAAGGTAACAACCTTGATTCTTCTGTTCAAGATTGGTTTGAGATGATGGTTGGTTATCCTAACTTAAGTCCTAGTAGTTCCGATGAGTCTAAGATCTCTATGAAGCCTACTGATATGTTTGGGGTGATTTCTGATTCAGTTAGTAAAGGTGGCTGCACTGGTGCTCGTGACAGTAGTTATGATGGTACAGTGAATCGCTATTTATGTGGTGGAAAAGGCCATATTTCTACTCCTTTGACACTAGGTTTCAAAAATATTGTCATGTCTAATGCTAAATTTGATATCTATACTCGATTCCCAGCTTCACAAGGTATTGGCAATTCCTCTACTACTACCCTTGTTCAATCAAGTAATCCCATTGCCTGTCTCACTTCTTCCTCCCGCAACTGGGTCATTGATTCAGGTGCAACAAACCATATGACTGGTAACACACGTATTCTTTCTGTAGATTTTACTATTCCTATGTCTTCTTGGCCTCGTCCCCTTCCTATTTCCCCATTTCCCAACCACCATGTTCGGCAGAACAAGCAACCTACTGTGACAAGTACTACTGCTCCAGAGCCTCCCGATTTTGCTCCAAGGCCTCCCGATTCAGCTCCTTCTACGATTCCCTCTTCTTCTTCGAATCCTACTCCCTCTGAATCTAGCCTTGATCTCCTGATTGCTCTTCGAAAAGGTAAGTGTAGTTGTACCTATCCTATTTCTTCATTTATCTCTTATGATGGTTTATCTAGTTATGCTAAGTCTTTTGTTGCTTCTCTTGACTCTATTAGTATTCCTACCACTCTTACTGAGGTCGTGTCTCAAGAGGGGTGGCGTATGGCTATGTTGGATGAGATGCATATCCTTGAACACAATCAGACTTGGGATTTGGCTTCCCTACCTGCTAGTAAACAGGTGATTGGTTGTAAATGGGTTTATACTATGAGGCTCAACCCTAATGGTTCTGTGGCCCGCTTAAAGGCCTATTTGGTTGCTAAGGGTTATGCTTAGGTTTATGGCATTGACTATTCTGACACCTTTTCTCTAATTGCTAAGCTTACTTCAGTTCGATTGTTTATCTTTCTTGCAACTAGCCATTATTGGCGTTTGCATCAACTAGATATCAAAAATGTTTTTCTTCATGGTGACTTGCGAGAAGAGCTACTAACCGAGCTTTGTACCTATTCACACTCCCATCAGTATTGTATTTGATTGAGAAAATCCACTTGCACCCGACTAATTTCTTTCCTTCTGGCAGTACTGAAAGTTCCCAAGTACCATTCTTCTCTAATGCATGGATTCCTCCCTTACAGCAGTCGCCCATTCTGGTTGTTGAAGTGCCTCTTGGATATCCCTTGGTATCTGAATGCTGTCCTTTGTAACCTTGTGACAAATTCTCATAAGTCACATAATTCCCAATAGGATGTTAAGTACAAGATCTCACTCCTTTCCTTACAGCAATGGGCATATCAAGATCAAGAAATTTTGTACTAGGAATATCAAGTTCTGGGTTAAGAGCTATGTTACTTGGATGAACTTCTGGAAGCTCTGGAGCCTGGTCAGATTCCTGACTTTGCTTCGGGGTTGTGTAGAATTCTGGTTCCATTTGAGTTTTCTGCCTCCTTGAGTAAACTAGTAGATTGTTATCCGCTTCTGCAGTTGGAGGAGAACTTCGTTCAGTAGGATAGAAGGGTTCAGCCACTTGGGGTTTCTGGTGCAGTTTTGGTTGTTGGATAGGGGGGTTCAGTCACTTGGGTTTGGGCAGGTGCTTTTGGAGTAGTTTTGATTATTGGAATGGTCTCGATTGTCTCCATTTCTCCAATTTCCCAAAGTTGGGATTCTTCCTTAGTTGTTGTCCTCTCCCCCTGAATGGCAGCTTTGGGATAATAGGGCTGGTTCTCAAAGGTCACGTCCATAGAGTGGTATAATTTTTTGGTTGAAGGAGAATAACATTTGTAGCCTTTTTGGTTTGGTGAGTACCCTAAGAAGATGCATTTTACAGATTTAGGGTCCAGTTCACAATAGAATGGGATTGCTAAATAGAAAAATCGACATTTGTTGGAGGTCACTAGGTCACTCATGCTAGCTACTAATGTACCATCCCAATTCTGGCCCAATTCTGGGGAGATGTTATCCTTTCTGCAACCTACTTAATCAACAGATTGCCCTCCAGAATCCTCAAATTCAGCACCCCACACTCTGGACTTTTGTCCTTCTATCCAAACACTCAGCTCCTAACATCCATTCTCCTTAAAATCTTTGGATGCTCAGTCTTTGTTCATGACCACTAGCCTCATCGCAACATGAACTTTGATGTATAATCCCATGGTTTTGGAGATAGGACCCAAGGATAGAATGATAATATTCTCGACCATTGTTAGTTTTAAGCACTTGAATGCTGGTTTGAAATTGCGTTTGCACCATATTATGAAAATTTTCAAATATTTTTCCCACCTCTGATTTTTCTTTCATAAGGAATATGCATGTAACTCTTATGTGGTCATCAATGAAAGTGACGAACCATCTAGAGCCTGTTATGTTGTTGATTCTAGAGGGTCCCCACACATCGATGTGGATTAAGGAAAAAGGTTAGGATGACTTATATGGTTGAGCAGGATAAGAATTTCAAGTATGTTTGGACAATTGACACACTTCACGTTGGAAAAAAATTTGGATTTTTATTGAATAGTGAGGGAAACATTTTTTCCAGGTACATAAAATTGGGGTGGCCTAACCGGTAGTGCCACAACATTACCGAATTTTCTTTAAGTGAAGAAACTGCACAAGCATGAGTTTTTGGTTTCCTCTTGGAGTCATCAACTCGAAGGAGGTAGAGTTCAGCACATTCCTCAGCATTGTCAATCCTCTTCCCTGAGTCCAAAACCTGAAATTCACACAAGTAAGGTAGAAATTTAGTAACACAATTGAGATCCTTTGTCAGTTTGCTTATGGACAGCAAGTTACAATCGAGTTTGGGAACATAAAGGATAGAGTCCAAAGTAATATCCTTTGAGGTAACAACTGAACCTTTACCAACAACTTTTGAGAGTGTGCCATCGGCAATTCGGACAGTGGAATTATTGTGATAGGGAAAGTATTTTTCAAAGACTGTAATATCCCCAGTCATGTGATCAGAAGCTCCTGAGTTTACAATCCATGAGGTTGTTCTTCCCTGACTAGCATTCAAAGCATTTAAAAAATTATCTTTTTGTGCTACAGACACTGTAATAATATTTGTTCTAGCATTTTGCATAGTTTGTTGAGGCAGTTTCTGCAGTAGCTCCATCTGCTCCTTGCTGAAAAGAATTGCTTCAGGTGCAGCACTTACCTTGTCTGTCTCAAGCATATTGGTAGTGGTTGTGTTGCCACTGTTGGAATTAAAAGATAGTGTATGGGTAGTTGTACCAATAAATCATAGTTATTGATGTATCTCGTAAGTCACATATTCATGTATCTAGTTAATCTCATGCATGTACTTAGGAACTAGAACTTCATTAATATTCTTGTAAATTACACATTGTATTTACTCCCTAAATGTATATAAATATAGATCAGCTGAGTGGGTTAAATACTCAAGCATTTCACAAATAATTGTCTAAGTTATCTCAAGTCTTTCAATATGGTATCAAGAAGCGAGTTAAGTCTGCGGTTCTGCTTCTGTTTTATCATAAAAGGCTTTCTGCCATCTGGTCCACAGAAACCTCCAAACCGTAAGTCCTCTTCTCTGTCCTTGTTAGGAAGTCACCACTACCGACCAACCCACTGTCCACCGCCGCCGGATATCCAGACAGAAGCCTCCGATCGGCCAGCCACCAAAATCCTGTCACCGGAAAACGCGCCACGCACCTCCACGCGCACTTCCCATCTCGGCGCGTGTAGTTCACGCGCCGCCTTCCTGACACCGGAAAATTGCAGCGATTGCTCAGATCTGGTCGCAGATGTTTCCTCTTCTCATCTACGACACCAAAAACGTTTTTGTTCGACTATTCCAAGAGTGGGTCTCTCGTCCTTGGGTCTCCCTTATTCTCTGGTTCCTGTACCTATCCGTTGTCTTTTACTCTCCAAAGTTTGAACTGGTTGCTGTACCTGTTAAGATGGCTGATTCTCGGAAAAATGATGGTCTAGCCTTCTCTATTTCTGGAACTCCAACTATTACTTCGGAGAAATTGAATGGTAAAAATTACTTAGCATGGTCTGCCTCCGTGGAACTTTGGTTCCTTGGTCAAGGATACCATGAGCATCTGGAAAAATCTTCGGAGAAAGTTTCAGAAGACAAACAAAATCAATGGAAAAAACTTGATTATCAACTTTGTGCTCTTTTATGGCAATCTGTTGAGCCAACCATCTTGACAAATTTTAGAGCCTTCAAAACTTGTCATTCTTTCTGGGAGAAGGCTAAAAGTGTATTTGCTAATGACATTCAACAATTGTATGATGCTGCACAAAAATTGGCCACTCTCAAACAACTGATCATGATATGGTTGCCTATGTCTCGAAAGCCCAATCTGCAGTGGAGGAGTTAAAATTATCTTTGGAAGCTGATAAACTCGAAGATATAAAGAAGAAACTTGATAACCTGTATATGGTGTTGGTTCTACGAGGAATGCATCCAGATTTTGATCATGTTCGTGATCAAGTCTTAACTGGCCAAGAAGTTCCTTCATTAGAAAATCTAATTTCTCGACTCCTTCGGATCCCCTCATCAAAAACAGAAGGAAATTCAGTTGACAGTATTGAAACTTCTGCCATGGTTTTCAATCGAGGAGGACGAGGTGGTCGTGGAAACCGAGGAGGACGAGGTGGAAGAGGAGGTCGCCCTCAATGTTCTTATTGCAAAAGAATGGGCCACACACAAGACACTTGCTACTCTATTCATGGATTCCCTGGAAAATCTGTGAATATTTCTAAGTCTGAAACATCGGAGATAAAATTTTCTAAGGTGATTATCAAGAGTACCTTCACTAAAAGCGCCAAGGAATCTCAAACCTCATCTGCTATAGGTGCTCATAACTCTACTTGCTTGCATTTCCGGTGGTAATGATCAAAGTCCATGGATAATTGATTCAGGTGCCTCTGATCACATTGCTGGTAATGGTTCTTTATTCTCATCCATCTCTTCTCCTAAAATTCCTCATTTCATTACTCTCGCTGATGGTTCTAGAGTCGCAGCAACAGGAATCGGTCATGTATCACCCACTTCTTCTTTGTCTTTAAATTCTGTTTTGTTCATACCTGAATGTCCTTTCAATTTAATATCTCTTAGCAAGCTTACTCGTTCACATAAGCTGATTCAATAACATTTGATACTAACTCCTTTGTCATACAGGAACGTGGTACGGGTCGAACGATTGGCGTAGGGCATGAATCTCATGGTCTTTACTACCTCAAGCCTAATCCTTCTTTGATTTGCAGTGCTGCCGCATCACCAAAACTCCTTCATGAACGTCTGGGACACCCACATTTGTCAAAGTTAAAAATAATGGTTCCGAGTCTTGAAAAAATAAAATCCCTCACTTGTGAGTCATGTCAACTAGGAAAACATGTTCGTTCTTCTTTTAGGAATGTTGAAAGTCGTGTGGATTCCCTCTTTTCAGTTATTCATTCTGATATATGAGGTCCTAGTCGTGTTTCGTCTATGGGTTATAGATATTTTGTTACCTTCATTGATGAATTTTCTCGATGTACTTGGATTTTCTTAATGAAAGAACGATCTGAAATTTTGTCCATTCTCACTTCTTTTGTTAATGAAATTAAAACTCAATTTGGTAGGACAATTAAGATCCTTAGAAGTGATAATGCAAAAGAATATTTCTCTTCGCTATGTCTTCTTTTTGTCATCACAGGGCATTCTCCATCAATCCTCTTGTCCTCATACCCCTCACAGAATGGCATTCTTTGAAAGAAAGAATAGACATCTTGTTGAGACTGCTCGGACATTATTACTCCATGCAAATGTTGTCCGACATTGGGGTGATGCAGTTTTGACAGCTTGTTTTTTGATAAATAGGATGCCTTCTTCCTCTATCGACAATAAAATACCACATTCCATTTTGTTTCCTAAAGAACCATTATTTCATGTTACTCCACGTATTTTTGGATGCACTTGTTTTGTTCATGACTTGTCTCCAAGTCTTGATAAGCTTTCTGCTCGAGCCATCAAATGTGTTTTCCTTGGATATTCCAGATTACAGAAAGGTTACCGATGCTACTCTCCTGTTCACAATCGTTATTATATCTCCGCAGATGTAACATTTTTTGAAGACAAATCATATTTCTCACCCTCCATAGTTGAGTCTAATACTCTACAGGAAGTTTTTCCTATTCCCTATCTTGGTCCATCACCTTCTTTGCAGGAATCAGAGTCAACGGTTGATGCTACTATAGATTTTCTTGATAATCCTCCACCTGAGCAACCTCAAAGATCACCCATCGTATACCGGCGTCGTCCACGAATTCCCAATATAGAACTTGAAGGTAATGAACGACCAGCTGATTCATGTCCTACTCTAGCAGACAACCCGACTGCGGACCTACTTGAAGAAAATCTTGGCTTACCCATTGCTCTTAGGAAAGGTACTCGGTCTACACGTAATCCTCATCCTATTTATAACTTCTTAAGTTATCATCGTCTCTCTCCTTCTTATCATTCTTTTGTGTCTTCTTTATCTTCTGTTTCTCTTCCTAAAAATCTTTGTGAAGCACTTGATCATCCAGGATGGCGACAAGCCATGATTGATGAAATTGCTTTAGAGCATAATGGTACTTGGGAGTTAGTTCCCTTCCTCCGGGAAAGACACCTGTTGGTCATCGGTGGATATATGCTATAAAAGTTGGGGCCAATGGACAAATTGATCGTCTCAAAGCTCGATTAGTAGCCAAAGGTTTTACCCAGATTTATGGTCTTGATTATGGAGACACTTTCTCCCCTGTAGCCAAAATTACTTACATTCGACTATTTGTTGCCATTCTTTGCCATTCGTCACTGGCCGTATCGTTGGATATTAAAAATGCATTCTTACATGGAGAATTAGAAGAGGAGATTTATATGGAGCAACCACCTGGGTTTGTTGCTAAGGGGGAGTCTAGCTTGGTTTGCAAATTGCGTCGGTCTCTTTATGGACTCAAACAATCCCCACGAGCTTGGTTTGGAAAATTCAGCTCAGTTGTTCAGGCTTTTGGAATGAAACGAAGTGAAGCAGACCATTCAGTCTTTTATTGCCATACCTCTCCAAATAGGTGTGTTTACCTGGTGGTCTATGTAGATGATATAGTCATCACGGGAAATGACCAGAAAAAAATTGCTCAGCTGAAGGAATATTTATTTAGTCACTTTCAGACTAAGGATCTGGGAAAGCTGAAATATTTTCTTGGAATTGAAGTTGCTCAGTCAGAAGATGGGATTATCATCTCACAGAGGAAGTATGCGTTAGACATACTTAAAGAAACTGGTATGGCAGATTGTAGACCAGTTGATAGTCCCATGGATCCGAATCAGAAATTGCTACCCAACCAGGGGGAGCCTTATTCTGATCTTGAAAGATATCGAAGATCGGTTGGGAAGCTCATCTACCTCACTATTACAAGGCCAGATATTTCCTTTGCAGTTGGAGTAGTGAGTCAATTCATGCAATCTCCTCATAATGATCATTGGGATGCAGTAATTCGGATCCTGAGATACATTAAAAAGGCCCCAGGACAAGGACTTCTCTATGAAGATAAAGGAAGCACTCAAATAGTTGGATTTTGTGATGCAGATTGGGCAGGATCTCCCATTGATAGGCGTTCCACTTCGTGTATTTGTGTGTCTATTGGAGGAAATCTTGTCTCGTGGAAGAGTAAGAAGCAAAATGTTGTTGCAAGGTCTAGTGCAGAGGCTGAATATAGAGCTATGGCTGTAGCCACATGTGAGCTCATCTGGATTAAACAACTTCTTCAAGAATTGAAGTTTGGAGATACTCAGCAAATGAAGCTATGTTGTGATAACCAAGCAACCCTTCATATAGCCTCCAATCCAGTATTCCATGAGAGAACTAAACATATCGAGATTGATTGTCATTTTGTCCAGGAGAAAGTCCTTTCTAAAGAAGTTATCACCGAATCTGTTAGTTCTAATGATCAACTAGCAGACATTTTTACAAAATCCTTAAGGGGACCAAGGATTCAGAATATTTGTTCCAAGCTTAGAGCATTTGACTTATATGCTCCAACTTGAGGGGGAGTGTT
The DNA here is from genome assembly GCA_029884595.1 of Ormosia semicastrata. Classification (NCBI taxonomy): domain Eukaryota; kingdom Viridiplantae; phylum Streptophyta; class Magnoliopsida; order Fabales; family Fabaceae; genus Ormosia; species Ormosia semicastrata. The sequence continues at coordinate 37,821,050 of JAQQTO010000055.1, forward strand.
AGAATTAAAAGATAGTGTATGGGTAGTTGTACCAATAAATCATAGTTATTGATGTATCTCGTAAGTCACATATTCATGTATCTAGTTAATCTCATGCATGTACTTAGGAACTAGAACTTCATTAATATTCTTGTAAATTACACATTGTATTTACTCCCTAAATGTATATAAATATAGATCAGCTGAGTGGGTTAAATACTCAAGCATTTCACAAATAATTGTCTAAGTTATCTCAAGTCTTTCAATAGCCACGATTCTCCCTACCACAAGATGATTTCGCATCTGCTGGTTTCCCATGAATGAACCAACATGTATCTTTTGTGTGGCCTGTCTTTCTACAATGTTTGCACCACGGGAGGGTTTTCTTCTATTGAAAGTGTGGCTGATTTGATTGATGTCCTTTTGCTGCCATAGTTGAACTTTCAGAGTAAGGAGTTGAGTTTGGGCTTTCTAACATGATTTTTCTCCTACTTTCTTCCCTTCTCAACTCAAAAAATACTTCTCGACCTTTGGAAGTGGCTTGGTTCCAAGAATCCTCCCACATACTTCGTCAAGGTTCTTATTAAGTCCAAGGAGGAACTTGTAGATCCTATCTTTCTCCACGAGATTTTTGTATTGCTTGTTGTCTTTAGGGCACTTCCATTCGATCTCTTCATAAATGTCAAGTTGCTGTTAATATCGAGTGAGGGTGTTGAAATATTCAGTAACAGTGGAATCACATTGTCGTAGGTCATGAAGCAGGCTCTTGATTTCAAAGATTGCAGAGGTTTTATCCACATTTGAATAAGTCTCCTTTGTTGCATCCCATATCTCTTGAGCAGTGCTATAGTACATGAAGTTCTCTCCGATCTCATTGGTCATTGTGTTCAACAGCAAAGACATCACCAGGCTGTTCCCGAGTCTCCATTTTTGGTTGTTGGGATCATCCTTCTCCGGTTGTTTGGCATCACTAGTGATATACTCCTTTTTTCCCTTTCCTTGGAGAAAAATTCGAACTGATCTGGCATATTGGATGTAGTTTTGGCCGTTCAGTTTATGGCTAATGATAGGAATAATAGGTCCTTCAATCAGGTTGTTTATGGCAGAGCTACCAGTCTCCAATCTGGATACTACCTCTGAGTTAACACTCTCGCGTTCGTTTGCCATGGGTGGAACGACGATGGAGTTTGAAATCAAACATGGTTCAGATTGTGCTCTGATACCATGTAGAATAATATTGTGTATATGAATTGCTCGAGCCTTTTGCACTCAACGTGCTGATATTTATTTATATACATGATGGAATAAATACAATTTGTATTTACAAGAACAATAAATAAGAATTGAACTATTTCCTAGGACCTTATTGATTCCAATGTTACATTAACTCCTAGTATTCCCAATGCTACATTAAAAAAACAGCAACCGACCACCAACAGGAATTGACCACCAACAAGAACTGACCACCAACATGTAATCGACCACCAACACAAAGGTATCAGGTCCACTCATAATCCTAACCCTATTTATGCTTGTCATTTGAGTTATCATCGTTTATCACCTTCCTATTATGTCTTTGTGTCCTCTTTGGCCTCTGTTTCTATTCCCAAAACTACAGGTAAAGCTCTGTTTCATCCAGGATGGCGACAAGCTATGGTTGACGAAATGGCTGCTTTACACTCCAGTGGTACTTGGAAACTTGTCCCTTTACCTCCTGGTAAAACAACTGCTGGTTGTTGATGGGTCTATACTATTAAGATAGGTCTTGATGGGAAAGTCAGTTGTTTGAAAGCCTTGATTATAGGAGATACCTTTTCTCCTATAGCTAAGATTGCTTCGGTTTGCCTTTTTCTTGCCATGGTTGCTATTCACTCCTAGCCCCTTCATCAGCTAGACATCAAGAATGCCTTCTTGCATGGTGAATTACAAGAAGAGGTCTATATGCAACAACCACTAGGATTTACTGCTCACGAAGCATTAGACTTTGTCTGCCGACTACGCCGATCTCTTTATGGTCTTAAACAATCTCCTCTCGCCTGGTTTGGGAGATTCAACTCAATCATAAAAACAATTCGACATGACTCAATGTGCGGCTGATCACTTATGTTCTTCTGGCACTCTTCACCTAGTCTTTGTATCTACCTTGTTGTTTATGTATATGACATTGTCCTCACAGGGAATGATGAGGCTAGTATCCAAAATCTAAAGCAACATCTGTCAAACCATTTTCAGACGAAAGATTTGGTCCCTCTAAAATACTTTTTGGGGCATTGAGGTTGCTCCGTCTCATACAAGAATTTTCATCACGCAAAGACAGTATGCTTTAGACATACTTGAAGAAACAGGTATGTTGGATTGCCGCCCTAGTGATACTCCGATAGATCCCAATGTCAAACTGCTACAAGGTCAGGGGGAGCCACTAACAGACCCTGACAGATATAGACGTCTAGTTGGTAGGGCTGCACAACCCGATCCAATGACCCGAGAACCCAACCAACCCAACCCAACCCAATATAAAATATCTAGGTTAGTTCGGGTCATCGGGTCAGTTCGGGTCGAACCCGATTAACCCGTCCACTTATTGGTTCGGGTGATGGGTTCAATAAACCAACCCGATGACCCGACCACCTGAATGAAAATGACGTCGTTTTGTGCAGTCCTAATATCACCTTTGTTTCTGCATCCTCTCTCATTCTCATTTTCTCAATTTCTCTTCTTTCACTTTCCTTTCTCTCTGCAAAATCAAATTCCCAAATCCCTCCCCTGACCCTAAGCGCCATCTCTGCTGGTCTGAGGCTCTCAACCCTCTCTCTCTCACTAGCTGCTGCTCCCCTGTGGTATGTGTGACTCCATCTCCACGAAGACCAGATCCGTCAAGACCAGCACCACGAAGACCAAATCCATCAAGACCAACACCAAAGCTCCGCTACGACCTCGCTGGTTGGTTAAGTCACAGCTGGTGGTGGCCATGTGTGGTGAGGTGCAGGTCCGGTTGGCTACGAGGCTCCGGGTTTGTTCTTGGCCAGCAGGGGTGGCGATTTGGCTTCGAGTTCGTGCCTGAGGTCTCTTCGGTGGTGGCTGAGGCGGTGGAGAAGCTGGTGGTTGTGGGTTAAGGTAATATGTTGAAGGAATTTTCTACACTAGCTTTTTACAATTTTTTTAATTTTCTGTAACTAAATCCAACTCTTTTGTTGGAAAGATTGAGATTCAGTTTCATAAGTGGAAGCATTAGGGCTGTGATGATTTCCTTGCAAAAGGATACCCATTGTAGTGTAGATCTGCTTAGCGGTGTATGATATTGGAACGAAATAAGTATGAAATATCGAATTCAATGAAATGAAGATAAAAAAGTGTATCAAATGCAGCAAGTATACTCCTTCCTTTCAATCTGATCAACCCGACTACCCAACCCGAACTAACCTGATTGTAATCGGGTTAGTTCGGTTTGGGTTATCCAAAAAAATTTTCCCAAAACTGACCCAACCCAACCCGTCCTCAACTAATTGGTTTGGATTTTTTTCCCCCTAAACCCGAACCAACCCGACCCGTGTGCAACCCTAGTGGTAAATCAGTTTCTACATGCTCCTTGTGATAGTCATTGAGATGTCGTGGTTCACATTCTTAGATACATCAAGAGTGCGCCAAGAAAAGGGTTACTTTATGAAAACAAAGGCAATGCTCAAGTTGTTGGCTATTCTGATGTTGATCACCATCAGATAGAAGATCAACCTCAAGGTATTGTGTCTTTGTTGGAGGTAATTTAATCTCATGGCGGAGTAAAAAGCATAACATAATTGCTAGATCCAACACAGAAGCCGAGTATCGCGTTATGGCAGCAACAACATGTGAACTTACGTGGCTAAAGCAATTGCTTTAGCAGTTGAAATTGGGATACGTCAAGGAAATGAAACTGATTTGTGACAACCAAGTTGCTTTACATATTGCTTCTAACCTAGTTTTTCATGAAAGGACCAAACATATAGAGATTGATGGCCATTTTGTCAGAGAAAAGGTTCTTTCAAGCGAAATTACTACTAGCTTTGTCAACTCCAATGAACAGTTAGCCGATATATTTACTAAGTCCTTTAGAGGGATTCAGATTAATTTTATTTGTAACAAGCTTGGCGCATATGACATATATGCTCCAACTTGAGGGGGAGTGTTAGAATTAAGCCATGTTTCACATGCTTCACATGTTTCATAGCTGGCTCATAAGTGATGATTACTAGATATTGTAATCATCACTTCATAGGAATTAGGCTATGTTTGGTACGTCGTATAAGGAGGACCTGATAGTATAAGTTAATACTATCAAGTTTTATCAGGTATTTGGTATGTCCACCTGATAGGATAGTCAAACCCGGCCAAAGCTCTTTATCCCACTCTAATAGTATAACACTATCCTCCCCATGACCCCTTGATATAACCTGATAAGATTTTCCTTCTGCCACTACCTTTCATTTTCATGCCCAGAAATCAAACAACCCAACTGAAACCCATCAAGATCAAAAAATCATCCCCCACCAACACGTTCCTCACCACCACCACTCTGCCTCAGTGCAGCTCGTCCGTGCAACCCGCCGTCGAAGGAGGCAGTGCCTCTGCCTCTGCAACGAGAAGGCTACAACTCACTCTCAAGAGGAAGAAGACGGCGGTGGCCATGGTTATCACCAGATTTGCAACCACCGTGGTCCAGATCTGCAACCACCGATCTGGACTTCTGTAGATTTCGACTTTCGTAGGGAGTTCACGCACAAGGTGGGGAGAAGGGTGAGAAGCAGGTTAGAGAGATGACTTCACGCACAGGGAGTTCATGTAGTGGTCAACGCACAAGGGTAGGTGAAGGGTGAGAAGCAGAAGGTGATGGTGAGGAAGGTGGAGAATAGTATAGTTATAGTAGATAATTACATATACTATCAAGTTGTTTATACTATGTGCACCAAATGTTTGATAGTATAAGAACTTATTATCTTGTTTATACTATCAGACCTTATCCTATTGTCTTATACTATCATCTCTTATACTATCAAGTGCACCAAACGCAGTCTTAGTGTTTACTTATTCAATGTATTTAATTATTTGATGTACCACTTTTGCATATAAATATCAATATACTTGTGTGTGAATTGACACACAATTCCTCCAACTCTCTCTAATTTTATAGTATGGAAGCACAATGTCCATGTCCTAGTCCTAATCTGAATGGAAAAAAGAGCCTACTGATACCAACACCTTGGAGAAGACCATAATACCCAAGGCTTCCTTTCCAGATTATATAATGCCCTATGACATGTTTCTATTTTATTGACCGTTGTTAGGTAAAGGGAAGAGAGTGAGTTGAAGCCATGACCATAACTTGGTCAGGCACACGAATATATATTTGCAGAGAGGAAACAACAAGAGTGATTATGGGCAATTAACAGCTAAATAAGGAAACTAAATATTAGCCCAAATATTCTAACTTAATTATAGAATATTTTGTCCTATTTAATACCGTAACACTCCCCCCTCAAGATGGAGCATAGATGTCAATCATGCCCATCTTGTTACAAATCTGAGTAACCTTATTACCAGGTAGAGCTTTGGTAAACACATCAGCTAGTTGTTCTCCAGTTCGTACATGCTTTAATGAGATTAACTTTTGTTGAAGTTTTTCTCGATCAAAGTGACAATCAACCTCTATATGCTTGGTACGCTCATGGAAGACTGGGTTATTAGCAATGTATATTGCTACTTAGTTATCACACCATAGTTGCATAAGGCAAGCACTAGTCGTACCAATTTCTCTTATACGATGATAAACCCATGTAAGTTCACATATAACTTGTGTCATTGCTCTGTACTCTGACTCAACACTAGATCGAGACACCACACCTTGTTTCTTACTTTTCCATGCTATTAGATTTCCCCCAACAAAATCACAATACCCAGTAGTGGATTTTGTTGAGAGAGAGAGAGAGAGAGAGAGAAAGAAAGAAAGAAAGACATGTACTGAACCGTGTGTTTCAACTACACAACGGAGGCTGAATATATACTCAATAAGTAATAAATAATTACACAATTTACATGATATGGGACTATCAGTTGTACTACTAATTACACCTAATTACATATGTTTTCAACACTCCCCCTCAAGCAGGAGCATATAAATCATATGCACCAAGCTTGTTACACAAATAACTTATTCGTGGACCTCTCAGGGACTTGGTGAAGACATCTGCTAGCTGATCATTTGAGTTGACAAAGTTTGTGATGATGTCTCCTGATAAAATCTTGTCCCTGATGAAATGATAGTCGACCTCAATATGTTTGGTCCTTTCATGGAATACTAGATTGGAAGATATATGCAAAGCAGCGTGATTGTCACATATAAGTGTCATTTTCATAACTTCACCAAATTGAAGTTCTTTGAAGAGTTGTTTCAACCAAATGAGTTCACAAGTGACTGAGGTCATAGCTCGGTATTTTGCTTCGACACTAGATCTTGCAATTACATTTTTCTTCTTACTTTTCTAGGAAACTAGGTTGCCTCCAATGAGTACACAATACCCAGAAGTGGATCGTCTGTCAGTAGGAGAACCTGCCTAGTCAGCATTGAGTATCCAACGACCTAAGTATGTCCCTTATCTTCATAGATGAAGCCTCTTCCGAGAGCTCCCTTAATGTATTTGAGGATTCGTATCACTGCATCCCAGTGTTCCTCACAAGGAGAGTTTAGGAATTTGCTAACCACACTGACTGCAAAAGAGATGTTTAGCTCTAGATACCATGTTGAGAGAGAGAGAGAGAGAGAGAGAGAAAGACATGTATTAAATCGTGTGTTTCAACTACATAACGGAGGCTAAATATATACTCAATAAGTAATAAATAATTACACAATTTACATAATGTGGGACTAACAATTATACTACTAATTACACCAAATTACATATGTTTCCAACAGATTTTATATCATCTGGAGAGCTTGCCCAATCAGCATCTGAGAAAGCTTCCACCCTACAATGCCCATGGCTTTGATACAGAATCCCACACCCAGGTGAACCCTTGAGATACTTTAGAAGGTGAATAACAACATCCCAATGGGTACTCCTAGGTGAAGACATAAATTGGCAAACAATACTAACAGAGAAAGCAATGTATGGCCTTGTTACTGCATGGTAGTTGAGTTTCCCAACAATTTTCCTATACCTCTCAGGATCTGTTAATAGTTCTTCATCATCTGCTGTTAATTTTATGTTTGGCATCAATAGAGTGTCGCATGGCTTTGCTGCCAACAATCCAATTTCTTCTAACAAGTCAAGAAAATATTTTCTCTGAGATAGGAAGATCCTCTTGTTGCTTCTTAGAAGTTGCTTCTCAAAACTTCAATCCTAAGAAAATACTTAAGAGCACCCCAGTCTTTTTGTTTGGAACCGACTCTGAAGAAAGTTATTGAGTGCAGTAATTCCCATAGCATCATTGCTGATAATGACAATATCGTCAACATAGACTACTAGAAGGATGCATCCAGAACTAGCTTGTCTGAAGAATACAAAATGATCATATGCACTCCATAGTAACCCAAATTTGATGACCACTTCAATAAATTTCTCAAACCAAGCTCTCGGTGATTGTTTCAGCTCATACAAGGATCTACGCAGTCTACACATCGTACCGGAACCAAACTCCCCCTGAGCAACAAACCTAGGTGATTGCTCCATATACACCTCCTATTGAATATCACCATGCAAGAATGCATTTTTAACATCAAGTTGATGAAGATGCCAACCATTAGTAGCAGCCAAGGAAATAAATAATCGTACTGATGTTAGCTTAGCAATAGGGGAGAAGGTCTCTGAGTAATCTATACCATAGACTTGGGCATATCCCTTAACAACCAACTGTGCCTTTAACCGAGCAATGAAACCATTTGGGTTCATTTTGACAGCAAACACCCATTTATAACCAATTACTTTCTTTCCTGGTGATAAGGAAACCAAGTCCCATGTGCGGTTAATATCAAGGGCGCTTATCTCCTCTTCCATTGCAACACGCCACCTAAGATGAGAGCACGCTTCAACAGTTTTGGGTATAGCAACACTGTTTAAAGAGGCAACAAAGGATCTGGAAGAAGGAGACAAGACATTATACTGGACAAAGGAAGAGATAAGGTAAGTACAAGACCGTTTACCTTTCCGAAGTGCAATTGGAAGATCTGACAAAGAAGGTGTTGGATCTTGAGCCGAAGAAGTCATAGGCAGAGGTTGAAAGTTAGGTGCGGTGGAATTAACCAAGTCAGGAGCTTGCGGGCACCTAGTATGCACCTATGTGATTAGTGGCCTAGCATGCACATGTGAGGTTTCAGAAGTAATAGTATAAACAAGAAAATCATCATCAGAATCAATGACAGAGGGAACAAAAGATGTAATGGATGGAGCTGTAGAAGGACCATTATGAAAGAAAGGTGTGGACCCAAAGAAGGTAACATCAGCAGAGACCAAGTACCGTCCGAGATCAAGAGAAAAGCAACGGTATCCCTTTTGGGATCGAGAATAGCCAACAAATATACATTTCAAGGATTTAGGATGATCAAGTTTAGAGATTTGAGGAAGAATATCCTGAACAAAACAAGTGCAGCCAAATAAGGGGGTTAAAGGAAACAAAGAACAAGAGGGGAATAAAGTCGAGTAAGGGATCTTATCATTCAAAACAACAGAGAGCATACGATTAATTAAATGACATGCCGTAGCAACAACATCTGCCCAAAACACCTTAGGAACTTTCATATGGAACAGAAGTGCTCTTGCTGTTTCTAAGAGATGTCTATTTTTTCTTTCGACAACCCCATTTTGTTGAGGGGTGGAAACACATGAGGACTAGTGAATGATGCCATGTTGAGACAAGAAAGTGGAGAACGGAGCAGAGAAATATTCTTTAGCATTATCGCTTCTTAAAACACGAATGACAGAGTTAAATTATGTTCGAATTTCAGCACAAAAACTAGAAAAAATTGAAAATAACTCAAACCGATGCTTCATGAAATATAACCAAGTAACTTGGGAAAAGTTATCAACAAAAGTCACAAAATAACGAAAACCAGATTTTGAAAGGACGAGACAAGGACCCCAAATATTTGAGTGTACAATATCAAATGGGGACATAACCCGCTTATTTGCTCTAGGTAAATAGGAGGTCCTACAATGTTTGGCCAATTGGCAAGACTCATAATCTAAAGTAGACATAGACTTCAAACTCAGAGAAAGGATTTTCAGGGCTGGAAAGGAAGGATGACCAAAGCGACAATGAAGTTGATGAAGAGGTAAAGCAACCCCACTCGTGCATGCAATAGGTTGTGGCACATCATCACTAGGTGTATCCAGCATGTATAGGCCGCCTGATTCATGACCACTGCCCATAATCTTCTTCGTATCAAGATCCTGAAAAACACAATAAACAGGAAAGAAATAAATACCACAATTAAGAGTTTTTGTAATTTGGCTATCAGAGAGAAGATTAAAAAGAAATTTAGGCAAACAAAGAACAAAGATAAGAGGCAAAGAACTAGTGGGCTGTGCAGTACCACTACCTGTAACATGGGATGTGGAACCATTTGCTAAAGTAACATGAGAGGAAGTGGATGAAGGAATGAAGTTGGATAAAATACCTGTGTTTCCGGTCATATGATCTGTGACTCCAGAGTCAATGACCCAGCCACGAGGGGCAATGTAAAGACAAGCAGCGGTAGGGTTGCCTGTTTGAACTAAGGTGTTTATGGAAGACTTAGCAAGCTGCTGTGAAGCATAAAACTGAGTGAGGTGTGCATACTCATCAACTGGGACAGCAACAATGACTAGAACTTCTGGTTGAGGTGTGGTAGAGGTAGGTAGTAACCCTTCATTCGTGGCAGCATTGGCAAATTTTGGTGTGGGAAAGGACGATGGCTTTCCATGGAGTTTCCAGCAAGTTCTCTGTATATGACCAGGTTCCCCGCAATGATGACAGGTGCAAGGACCATTTCTGCCGCCCTCTCTCTCTCCACCCCGGCCATCTCTAGTACCACTCCTCCCACCACGAGTATTGTTGTTTTGTGAGGTGGAGCTGACTAAGGCAGTAAGTTCCCCGACAGAAGAATCCTTTCCAACATCTTTACAAACCAGTTGTAGCTTAGAAAATACTTCAAACAGCTTTCTTGGAAGTTCTGAGCCCATGAGAAGCTAAATGCAAGCCACCTCATACTCAGAATCTAATCCAGCTAAAAAACACTGGACAATGATTTCTTCGCGCTATTCTTGCATATTTTTAATGTTAGCCGTCAGTGGGTACAAGGTTTTCATTTCCTCAAACATGCGGTTGACATCAAAGTAGTATTGAAACAATGGTCTCTCTTTGTGTGTTGCCCAATATAAGCATGTTAACAGTTCATGAACATGGAACAAGTTATGTTTACTAGCATATAAGGATTCGAGATACGATCACAATTCTTTTACTGTACTGCAATGCCCAACCAAATCCCGTATATGGTATTCCATGGAGTTCAAAATTTGATTCAGAATTTTGTTATCATCCTTCAGCCACTTCTCTTTGGCATTGGCCTCCTTCGGTGGGTCAGCAGTGAGGTGGGGGCCCAAATCATTACAAGAGAGATGTCATTGAACAAAGCCTTTCCATAACACATAATTTGTGTCATTTAATTTTCGATCAATGATTCTGGAATTGGAGGAGATGACCTCAGTCATGACTTTCTTGTCCTCCGCCATCACCATATGAGTTACACCTATTCAATCCGAGAGCTGCACAACCGTCAGGATCAACCAACAAAATCTGCTCTGCACCACGTGCCCAGAACAGAGTAACGACAGCGACAAGAAGACAGCAACAGCGAGAGCCCCTACAACTCACGAGACTCCCTGCAACAAAGGCGGCGCAGCTCCCAGCACGTCGTGAGACCCTCTGGCTCGTCCTTACACCAGCAGTGATTCCATTTGGATCACCTCACCACATCAACCCGCAGCCAACAGCGAGGTTGCGCACCGGAGAGAGAGGGAAGAAAAAGGGAAAAGAGGCGATGAAGGATTTTAACCGATTAGTGGATCAGGAAAAAAAATTATATGAAGGAGAGGAAAAAGAAAAAATGAAGGAGATGGGACGGAGAGATTTTTACAGAACTTCAGCAACCCAGGCTCTCTCTGATACCATGTTGATAGGTAAAGGGGAGAGAGTGAGCGGAAGCCATGACCATAACTTGGCCAGGCAGACAAATATATATTTATAGTGAGGAGACAATACAAGAGTGATTATGGGCAATTAACAGCTAAATAAGGAAACTAAATATCAGCCCAAATATTCTAACTTAATGACAGAATATTCTGTCCTATTTAATACCGTAACATTGACAAAATGTCTTAATAGGCGAAGACCTGTTTCAACCATCTCCAATTCAGATTTTGAAGAAAAAGAGCCCAGTGTCTCTGCCTAAAAGCATCTGGTCTGTTTCTCTAAGCCGCATAAAAGAAAGAAAAATATAATTGCCAAGATATGTAAAACATTTCATTGAGCATATAGTGTGGAAGAATCTAAAGGGTACAAAAGCAAATCTATAAACTAGTATGACAGACAATATTTGTCCAAAGTAATCAATGTATAAAATACATACAGCAATTCCGTCAGTACAATTGTAAATGGTATGATAAAGAATCTCCCAAGCTGCCTCAACTTGATGAACTGTTTTACCATATCGTCTATGGGAATAACTCTTTAGCCATTCCTGCAAGAGAAATAAAGTTCAATCCACTCACAAAGGTTTCAGTGATACATACACAGATGGATTTCAACACTTATGATCCTCTTTAGTATGTTTTCGAGTGTGCATAAACATAACCTTACTGCAATAATGTAGCCTGATTCACACCCATATATACATACATACAGTAAGAGGAAAATGAAGAAATAAAACCAGTGATGGAAAAATAGGAGGGGGAGGAAAGAAGGGATCTACTTTTTTAAATTCACATGATAAATTTAAATTTAAATACAAAAAAAAAGCTGAAACTTGGAAGGCTCATAGCAATTTAAGACCCATGAGTTAGCAATTACCAATTATGCCCACTAGTAATTTTTGGGTATATAAAATAGCTTTAACCAATTATGCCCACTAATACTTTTTCTTCTTCATAATAGTTTAATACTGATCAACAAAAATACAGCAAAAAGTTTGAGAGAAACAAAACAGGGGAGAATATACAAAAAAGTTCCATAGAACTCAACACAGCAGAAAAGGCAAACCCTTCAGGGTAGATGGTACTACTCTGATACCATGTTGAAGAATTATGAGTTAGGGTTCGGGAGAAGGAAAAAGACAAAGACGGCTATAAACTGATAATATTATTGATATGATAATCTAATACAAAATCATAACCTACTATCCTATATATACTAATACTTAGGTCAAATACTAACACTACTAGTACAGACCCAAGCCCACTAACATAAGACTAATAACCTAATAAGTAATAACCCTAATATTACTACAAGTAGAGAGCTTATAAACTACATTACCAGAACTTGAACTTTGTCATCACGAAATGCCATTTCAGACATTAGCTCATAAACAACAGGATTGTGCTCTATTCCCTCCATGCACATACCAACACCTACCTACATAAAACATTAGTAACATTAAGTTTAAAAATTAGAATGTAGAAACTATAAATCAGGAAACATTATTACTAAATATTTTTCAGCTTTAAATCTGCATGGTTTATGACAGAACAAAATAGCATCGTTTGATCCATGTAGCCGACCCCACCTAGTGAGAAAAGGCTTTGTTGTTATTTTAAATCTGAAAATATTTTTTGCCAATGAAATGAAGAAAAGAAAATATCAGCCACGTGATATGTGCATGAAGATAGGTTTTATAAGCTTTGCTTGTGTCATTTAGGCTTCTAACAAATACAAACTTGTATTGCTAATATCATAATTGGCAATATGTTCATATGTGATACTAGAAATAGTTCAGTACCATCGTTGAGTTTGCACTGACACGAGCATCAACAGGCCCTGAAGAAATTGCATCCAAAATACCATACATTTCAATGTTACCACCAAAATTATGTAGCATGCACCTGAAGCAGAGTAAGTTTGAGAAAGCATAATTGTTATTTAGAACATCGTATTTGTGTAGAAACTAGCAACATGAGCTACCAAAGAGCTAACTACCAGATATAAGGAGTACCATAAAACTGAAAGGAAGTTTTCCATATTGGTTTAACATCAGCAAATAGATCAAGAACAATCATCTTCCCAGAAGGAACAGAATGTAAAAGTGCCTGCAAATATTATCACAGAAAGTCAAAAAAATCACAGCAAAGAAGCAGCATTTGCATTAAACAGCATTAGCACTTAAACTGCTGCAGGACAGTAGATGCAAAACAAAGATTCATAATGCATAAAGATTGTTACTTGAGTATGTTTGAGATCCTAATACTAGCACCACATATCTTGGAAATAAAAATCTAAGATCATTTTTCCAATTCAAAATACCCTCTGGAGAAACCTCCACCATCTAAATTCAGCCTGTTAATCTATTTCATTCTAACCAAATGTCAATATTCCCTGTTATTTTACAGAATGGGTGGAAACAAGGGCTCTTCATTTTCAGACACAATGTGATTATAAAGATTAATGAGGTTTGGTGGAGATCAGGAGGCAGGAGAAAATAGAGATGCCATATAGGTGCTCTAGTTCAGCATGGAAGCCAAGAAAGATGGAAGGGACACAAGAAAAAAGAGCAAGTTAAAGATATCACTGAGCAAAGTAAAGAGTTAGATTCAATAATAGAAGAGACGAGATGCTTTTATAGGCATAACCCAAACAATAGATCACTCAAGATTTTTCTTTGATATGGCAGTTCAATAATATGTATAAGTTAGAATTTCTCTAAAGCCCTGATTTACTGATACACTTGATACTGTTTTGGACTTACAACTATACCCAGGAAAAAGAGGTTTATGGATTTTACAAAGCTGAAGACAACCACAGATATCTCCACTAGGCATATGTACCAAACATTGTGATGTAGAACAAGAACAGGGACCAAAGGAAAATAACCAGAAATACTAAAAATTCTCGATATTCAAATTTAATAAGGCTAAAATCCCTAAGACAGACAATATGCCTTATATAGGTGGCTCAAATAATGCTAATAGTAATAGGGAACAAGTAACCCAAACTTCAGACTCAAGAAATCCTAATCTAGCACAAGAGTAGGAAATAAAGTTCAAATCCAAGTACAAATAAGTTATACCAAGACCAAAACAACCACCATAAATTCCCAGATGACTCATAATTAAACCATAAATACTCAATTACAAACCCTAAATCACAAATTATAATTACATCATAAATTATCGCAATAATAATAAATATCATCCCCTGAAACTCTATTACATTGACAATTGTTATTACTACAAACTCCCATTGAAAAGAAAATTGCAAGTCAGTGGTTACCAAACAAGGTAAGGCTGGAGTTGTGGCCATGTGACCCATAGGTCACTGGTTCGAGTTGTGAAATCAGCCTCCTGCAAATTCAAGTTAAGGCTGCCTATTATAGACCCACATAGTGGGTCCAACCCTTCCCTGGACCCCACACATAGCGGGAACTTTATAGCACCAGGCTGCCCTTTTTAGTGGTTACCAAACAAGCCTTCAGTCAGAATGGGGAATGGGGGACAACTGTGAAAATCCTGGTGACTGACAAATATATTGTATGGGTTATAAGTTGCCTATTTTCTCAAACATAAGAAAATTTATCTTTTCATACTTGTAGGGAATTCAAAATCATTTAAAAGAAACATAAATCTTTACCTACAATTTATGGCAGAGGATATAATGTAAAATAGATGCCACAGGGAAAAGAGAGAAAGGGGACATATAGAAACATAGAGAGACTTTCTTAGAAATCAAAATCCTGAGAAACAGACTCCTGTTTCTGTTAAACCAGTGCTCTACAGAAAGCACAATAACAAGAAGTATAGATTCTATTGAATTTAATAGAAAATATTCATTAAGGAATAAGACAAGCTAACTGTTTTTGGTCCATTTGAGGCTACACAAATGAGTAGCATATAAGACAAGTGTATTAAGCTTGGGTAGTGTCTACTGCCTTGTGAATTGAGATACAACAAAGAATTATCATATTTGAAGAATAATTTTGACAAAATGGGTAGGATCTCTATATGGTGCAACAATCTAACTAGTGGCTGAAAATTAAAAAATCACAAATACTGAAGAAGACAGAAGATATCTGGTTTGTTTCTGAATTCCATACTTTCATTTGAGGCGGCTTCCAAAATGATGAGTCAGAATAGAAGAGCCAACCCTGCAAATTCATTATATTTGTCAGCTACAAATCACTGTGCTGGCACCAAAATATTCATTAAAAGAAATGGAAAAGAGGATAATGCTAACTCTTCGGCAATGCAAAGGATCAAGAAGATAAAATCATTCACAGCAGAAGAACACAGATAATAGATACAATAAACTGACTGGAACTATAAATCTACATTGAGAAAGTAAGAAAAAAACAAACATTGAGGGATGAGGAAATTATAAATCAATGAAATTCTTGTCCAGTAAAGGCAAGCATTATCTTTACCATGTAGCTAAAAAATTTCTGGTTAACTACATTATCTTTATATTATATTTTTGCCCGTGATTTCCCTCTCTAGGATATTAAACAATGAAATTTACTCAAATTATAAAAAAGGTTACAAGAAATTTGCCCATAACATAACACATCAAACAAGAGTTATAATAAGGTATCCGGAACAACTGTGATTAAGAAGGATATTGCTGAAGACAACTGAAACATCAAGCTGGTCTATCTAACTTCAGGAATTGAGATGCTTATAAAGAGAGAATATGATTTTAGAGAATACATGGTGTTAGAAGGAATAACAAAGGAAATGGAATGATCCAGAGTCATTTGAAGCATACTTGCATTAACCACACAGCATCCCTATCACCTTTCGACATTGCTTTATATACAGCAGCTCCAAGAGTTGAAATATATGCTGGGTCACTGGTAGGTGGGGAGTTTTCGTTAAATGTGTCACTGCAGTCGATGATATAATATGTATGTCAGCAAACAAGAGTAATCAAGCATTAAAACTCACTCCACTCCAATTAAATTAATGAGTGTGGCTCCGGCCAATAAAGTTTATTTAAAGTGAGCATGCCAACTCATTTATGACTGTGTATGTGATAAAAGAGAAAATCCTAATTAGAAAAAAATGGATTGATAGATTGATATGGTAGATCACCAACTTGCAACTAAGTCGTCCAAAAAAAAATGTAAAGTATGGAGGATAAGTGAATCTACCAGTTGTAAATGTCTGTTACATCCCCATATTCTGCACACACAAAAATAATGAATAAAAAAATACAGAAATTATGTAAAACTGACATAGATAGTAAGGGGAAAAAAAGAAGGGGGGAAAATCACAAAAGATCAGGGCCATCACCCAAAGACTAACAGTTTCGTGACCCAGACATTCACCAAAAAGAAAGAAAGAAAGAGAAAGGGAGAAATTAGGCACACCTTTGATTTGTTTCCTGATAAAAACTTCCCCGATTTCAACAAATAGAGGATCAGAGGGATCAAGAAGGTATGTACAGCACCAGCGAGGATCACCATCAACAGTGTTCCTGGAAGGAATAACAATGAAACACTTCAGATGATAAATACATGGAGAGATGAAGCTTTAAAACTCAAAAAGAAGTTCTAAACTAGAATATAAGCAACAAATCAAAAACATGCCAATTACTAATAAAACATTATACACTTGTTTGGAATTCTTCACCTAGGTCATACAAAGTCATGCAATGCATGCAGCTCAAAAGTAACACCAAAACATGACTTTCCTGAGAAATGAACAATCTTATAAAAGAGAAGTGAAATACCAGTCACCAAGTCTAGTTATTTTTGCGGAAGGGAATATCTTTGTCAAAGCAGCTGGAACATTCCCAGAGAAGGATGGCAGCACTAGAATATAAAAACTCAATGTTATATCACAGCATTAAGTTTAGAAAATGTACCAGAGAATTTTGAGATTGAAATCATTTTCCCCTCTGTAAATCTGGATGCTCTAGAGAAAATCACAAAGCATACATAGATACATGTGTTGGTATCAACAGAATGAAACTCACAAAGCAAATCTACATGTATTATGCAAGTATACCTGGAGTCATGCCTAGCTCCAGCATTCGAGAGATTATCTGTTTCTGTAAGACCAATTGTTGATCTAACCAATTTTGAGATAAAGGCCCACCCCAGCTGTGAAAAGGTAGATCTCGTTAGAAACCAAAGCACATGATTAGATAACAATTACTTTTTATTCAAAACAACCAGAGAATGCAAAACATTGAACGGTATCCAGGACACACCTTCAATAATATATAAAGATGGATAAAGGACAAAAAGTGTTATTGCTACTACTACTACCATGTGGATCATGTAAGGAAAGAAGAAAGATTTATTTATAACCAACTGTACTTCCTAATAAAAGACCACAGCACTATAGACACTGTGATTGTTGCGACTGTATGGTCACCTCTATGCTGTAAACCATGAAGACAGATGGAAGAACAATAATCAAAATTCCATTTAAGAAAAAAGATTATACATGAAAGAAGTACTGCTCCCTGACAACTCTGACATAATACCATTTTTAGCTAACATTCTACATTTGAATGAAACTGTAATTGGGCAAAATAAAACAGGTATAATTATAATCACTGCAAACAATATTAACTCTTTCTTCTTTTTCTTTTTTTCTTCTCTCTATGCATTATAAAAAGAATTGTGGAAAAACAGAAAGAATATTCTGACTGATTTTTCTTACTTTCATTGAGACAGTAGTATGATATATATACAGGATACTAAGCACTAAATTAGGAAGTCAATCAGCCTATTCTAGGCTAGAATCCCTTTGAGGGATTTACCCTAATTACAGTCATAAATACAGATTTACAATCATAACTACAGATTGATATGATATATTTACATTCCTAAAAAAGGAATAAAATCCCACACTCCCCTTCAAGCTGGTGAATAGGTATTTGCCATTCCCAGCTTGGATACAAATCCTTCAAATGCTGCACTGCCTAATCCTTTAGTGAGAATATCCGCAAGTTGCCCTTGTGTAGGTACATACGGAGTACATATTAGGCCACTATCCAGCTTCTCCTTGATGAAATGTTTGTCTATTTCAATATGCTTCATTCGATCATGTTGAACTGGATTGTGTGCTATGCAGATTGCTGATTTATTGTCACAATAAAGCCTCATAGGTTCTTCCCACTTAATCTTCAGATCTTCTAAAATAATTTTAAGCCAAAGGAGCTCACATATGCCTTGTGCCATAGCACGAAATTCTGCCTCAGCACTAGAATGTGCCACCACACTCTGTTTTTTACTTCTCCACGTCACAAGATTACCACCAAGGAAAGTGTAATATCCAGTAGTAGACCTCCTATCAACAATTGACCCTGCATAGTCAGCATTAGTATATACTTCAAGATTTATATTCCCATTTCTCTTGAACAAAATTCCCCTTCTTGGAGTACCTTTAAGGTACTGTAAAATCCTATGTGCAGCCTGTAAGTGAACTTGTTTTGGACTATGCATGAATTGGCTAATTAGACTTACTCCATAAGCAATATTGGGTCTGGTGTGAGACAAATAAATAAGCCTACCAACCAAACGTTGATACATCTCCTTGTCTACTGTAGCATCTTCTTCCGCACTACCGAGTTTTATGCTTGAGTCTACAGGAGTACTAATAGGCTTACATGTTGTTTTACCTGTTTCTTTGAGCAAATCAGTGATATATTTCTGCTATGAAATAAAAATTCCTTGTATGGAACATGCCACTTCAATCCCTAAGAAATATTTGAGTTTTCCCAAGGTCTTTATCTCAAACTCCTTGGCCAAACACTGACGTACAGTTTGTTGTCCCTTCTCATCATCTCCAGTCAATATAATGTCATCCACATACACTAATACCACTGTTACTCCCCCTGAAACAGAATGTTTAAGGAACAATGTATGGTCCCCTTGACTCTGTTTATATCCCAAGGTTGTCATAACTCTAGTAAACCTTCTAAACCAAGCTTTAGGTGATTGTTTCAGCCCATACAAGGCCTTTTTTAACCTGCATATTGTGCTGGCAACCACATTCTTGTCATATCCTGGAGGTAATTCCATGTAAACTTCCTCTTCAAGGTCTCCATGCAAGAAGGCATTTTTCACATCCAATTGTTGTAACTCCCAACCATAATTGGCAGCAAGAGACAAAATTACCCGAACTGTATTCATCTTTGCAACCGGGGCAAAGGTCTCCGAATAATCAATCCCATAGGTTTGTGTAAACCCTTTGGCAACCAGCCTAGCTTTGTATCTCTCAATTGACCCATCAGCCTTGTATTTTATTGTATATACCCATTTGCACCCTACCGACCTTTTTCCTGCTGGTAGAGTAACTAATTCCCAGGTCCTATTCTTCTCCAATGCCTCCATTTCTTCACTCATAGCTTGCTTCCATTTTTCATTAGATAAAGCCTCAGATAGGGAAGTGGGTATAGAGGTATTGTTTAGGTTCACAAGGAAGGTTTTATGGGCTGGAGAGAAATTTTTAAATGATAGGTAATTTGAGAGTGGGTATAATGGTTGTTTGGTGCATTTTCTGATTCCTTTCCTAAGGGAAATTGGGAGGTCCAAGTCATTATTTTCAATCTCATCATGTAAAGTTGGAGAATCAGAAATAATTACCTCATTTAAAGGAGACTCTTGGAGCTGTGTAGGTTCTGGAATGGCCTTAGATCTTCTAGTATACACCAAACCTTTTCCAAATCTCATATCAAGTTGGTTAGCCTCCTCGAATTCGGATGCAGCTGCTGGTTGGAGTGGAGTTGAATCTGATTCAGCTGGTTTATCTTCCTGTTCAGTAAGGTTAGGGGATCTAGAAAGGCTAGGGAACTCAAAATTTTCAAAATTTTCCTTATCTTCCCTAAAATTCTCCCCCGGAAGATAAGTATGAGAGAAAAAAGCTTCTTGTTCATTGAAAGTAACATCCCGTGACACAAAGAACCTTTTTGATGGAGGATGATAGCACTTATACCCTTTTTGAGTGGAAGAATACCCAACAAAGACACATTTTAGAGCCCTAAGATCAAGTTTCCCCCTATCTTGGCTATGGATATGAACAAAGGACACAAACCCAAATATCCTAGGTTTCAGATTATTGGTAGTTGAAATATTTGGATAAAAGAAGGACAAAACTTCCATAGGACTTTTGAACCCTAAGACTCTAGAGGGTAGTCTGTTAATTAGGTATGTTGTGGTAAAAGTGGCTTTCTCCCATAAGGTTTTTGGGACATTTTTCTGATACAATAGTGCTCGGGTTTGTGTTAGAAGGTGCCCATTTTTCCTCTCTGCAACCCCATTCTGTTGTGGTGTTTCGACACAAGAAGACTCATGAATGATACCTTCTCTTTGACAAAAAGAAGTAAGGTTCTGGTTAAAGTAATCTTTGGCATTATCAGACCTAAGTTTCTTGATAGTCACCCCAAACTGATTTTTTACCAAAGAGACAAAATTTTGAAAAACAATGCATACTTCAGACTTCTGTTTAAGTAAGAAAACCCAAGTAACCCGTGTACAATCATCTATAAAGGTGACAAACCATCGAGCACCAGACACTGTGGGAATGACAGAGGGACCCCATACATCAGAATGAATAAGATAAAAGGGAATTGTGCTCTTTTCATTACTAATAGGAAAGGGTACACGCTTATGCTTAGCCATTTCACACACCTCACAATGAAAACTCTCAACATCCAAATTGGTAAATAAAGAAGGAAAAAGAATCCTAAGGGTCCTAAAAGCGGGATGTCCTAGACGATAATAATGAAGAAAAACTTTCTCCTTGTGGGATAGCAGGGAGTCTATCATGAATGACTGATGCAGGCAGTCCTTGGCAATTCCATCTGTCTCCTCCAAGTAGTTAAGGTCATTCCATTTCCTAGCACGTCCAATCATCGTCCCCAAAACCTTGTCCTGAAATACACAATGATTGCTGTCAAAAATTACATGACATGACAAGTCTTCTGTAAGCTTTTGTATAGAGACAAGATTGGTGGATAATTTTGGGACATGGAGCACATTGTTCAGGGTTATTGAAGGATTAATGTGGATGTCTCCTAGGCCAGCTACGGTTACAAGGGTTCCATCGGCTGTGGCAATTTTCTTATTGCTAGGACAAGGTGAGTATGTGGAAAAGTGTTTGGAGGAGGGTGTCATGTGATCTGTTACACCTGAATCTAGTATCCAAAAATTTTGGGAGGGGGCTTCTGAGACATTTAATCCAAAGGAAAATGGAAGCTTACCGGAGTATACCAAAGTACACGTACCTGGTGGTTTTTCCAAACTCATAAGGAAGGCTCTAACCCTGTCTATCTCCTCCTGATTGAGAATGGTACATTCGGTCTTGCTTCCTTCACCTTTTTCAGCAATAGCAACCTGAGCATGTCCACCCTTCAGTGCAGGTTCCCCTCTTTTGCTCCATTCACGGGCAGCAGGCTTCCCATGTAGTCTCCAACACTTCTCCCGGATGTGGCGTGGCTTGTTGCAATAGGTGCACCACAATGCATCCTTCTTCTTCTCTACTGCATATGCTGGAATGCGTTTAGAATGGTCAGCCACCAATGCTGAACTTTCAATGGCTGGGGTATCCAACATCAAACTCCTCCTGCTATCTTCACCTCGAACCATAGCCACCACTTCATTGAGACATAGGAGATCTGATTTCCCTAAAATCTGAATTCTAACTTGATCATATTCAGGGTTCAGACCAACCAAAAAATCATAGACCCTGTCCTTCTCAATGAATTTCTTCAAAATAGCTGCATCAACGGGGCAATTGGTTTTGATCACTCTATAATGATCCAGTTCCATCCATAGAGACTTCAAGTGATTTGCATATTCGGTGACTGATTTGTTCCCTTACTTCGCGGCTACTGTCTTCACCTTTACTTCATAAACCTGAGCTGCATCCTTGGCTTTGGAATAAGTTTGTTCCATTGCATCCCATATCTCCTTGGCAGTATTAAGGAACATAAAAGTGTCACTGATCTCTGGAATCATTGTGTTCCATAGCCAAGCCATGATCATAGAGTCCTCTTCATCCCACGCGACAAACTTAGGGCTGTCCTTGCTAGGTCCAGCACTAGTCAAATGACTTATCTTCCCCTTTCCTTTCAGTATTGTACTAACAAGCTGGGACCATTTCAGATAATTTTTTCCATTCAATCTGTATGCAGAATGGATGTTCTGCAATTCTCCTTGCTGTTGAGCATCTCCCTAAACATCCACAGCCTGTTTTTCCTCCTTATCTACCATTGGTGATGATTTTGACCCCTCCCAACAAAGCAGAAAATCTGCAATTCTGAAACTGGCGGCGGTCAACAGCGGTCAACGGCGGTAGGCAGCGGTGGTCGGTGGGCGACAGACTGCAATGAAGGCAATCGAAAGTAAGGCGCAATGAAGGCAGCCTTAAGGAAATTGCAGCCGCAATGAAGGCGGCCAAATATGGAGACTTTTCTCCTAGATCAAAAACCAAAAGCTCTCTGATACCATGTGGAAAAACAAAATGAATATTCTGACTGATTTTTCTTACTTTCATTGAGACAGTAGTATGATATATATACAGGATACTAAGCACTAAATTAGGAAGTCAATCAGCCTATTCTAGGCTAGAATCCCTTTGAGGGATTTACCCTAATTACAGTCATAAATACAGATTTACAATCATAACTACAAATTGATATGATATATTTACATTCCTAAAAAGGAATAAAATCCCACAAGAATATTTTGTCATTATATAAAATGTTCAACATGGACTTCCCTCCATTTTATAATATGAATAATGAACATGAAACACAAGATTACTCAATTCGCAAGACCATTTTCTTGGCTTTCTATACAGATTAAAAGTCAACAACAAGGTTTAAATACTGACTTTACCTACCCATGTAAATTTCCCATGCGAGCCCAAGCAAGGAAAGCAGGTCCACCAAAGAAATTATTCAAATCTTCTGAACTAATGTTAAAATCCTACAGTTAGAAGATACTAGTCAAATTACTATTGAAAGAGAAAAAAATTATTAAGTATAAGTTTAATTTATGAGTATAAATAACATCAATAAGAATGAAGCAATGCATCTAAAATTGGTAGCCGATCAGGTAAAGATTCCGATAACAACATGGTTTCTTCAAAGCCAGTGGCAAATCCACATGTATCTCAATGTGGGTAAATGGCCACACTGACTTCTTATAATTGCTATATGTTATATAGCATGCATACTTCTTTTTTAAGAAAAAAGAAGAAGAAAAAGAAAAGACATTCATTCTTTAGAGGACGAAATAAAGTCCAGAAGCAGAGGTTAAGAAATTCTCTTAGAGAAAAGAAGAAAAATGAAAAAACACATTGATTGAGCAAAGCAAGCCAATTTCTCTAAATATCAATTAAGAAACCCCTCTAAAATAGCCACTACGCTAGCAGAGCACCACAAAGTAGCTACTAAGCCAAGAGGACCACTCTATTCCAAATAAGTGATGTTGGTAGAATTATCCTTGAAACTCCTATCATTTTATCAAATATTATTGAACCCACTGATTTTAGTGTTTTGACCTCATTGACCAGTATAACCCATATACTATTACCATCTAAAGTCATCAAGTAATCACCTAAAATATGCTTAAAGACATACCAAAGAAATACCCAAGTTCTATCATCCATCTAAGCTAAGCATATCTAGCATTTCTAATGATATTCTGTATAGTACATAACAAAACCCAACTAGAAACTGTTGGAAATATATGTAATTAGGTGTAAATTGTTAGTACAGTTGTTAGTCCCACATCATGTATATTGTGTAATTATTTATTACTTATTGAATATATATTCAGTCTCCGTTGTGTAGTTGAAACATACGATTCAGTATATGTCTTTTTTTTTCTTTCTCTCTCTCAACATGGTATCTAGAGCCTAGAGAAAGGCAAATCCTAAAACCGTGCCTACCCGGAGGACCCACTGTCCCCCGGTGCCAAAAATTTTTTCCGGCAACCCGTGTCATCACTCCGGGTACCGAATCTCCTATGCCGTGCTCCTTTCCGGCCAGTCTCAGCCCCTGCCGCCGCCGCTGACGTCCTCTCCGGCCACCACCGCCGACGTCCTTTCCGGCCACCGCCACCACCGCTCGGAGCGCCTCCCTGCTCGGCCCGATCCCCGAAGTACAGGCCCAGCCGCCCATCCACGCGCCCACACGCGCGAGTACAGTGGGCTGCGTTTCGCACCCACGCGCTTCACTCCGGCCGCGCGTGACGGCGCGTCAGGCCTTCTTTCCGGCCGCCGTTCGTCCCACCGTGGTCGCCGGCCTCTCCTCTGTTGAGCCCAGTCCTCCACTTCCCCAACCGCACCCATAAGACGTGTCGTACACCTTCCGTATACGTTTCAGGTACTGTTCATTGCGTTTTTTGGGTTATTTGTCATCTGATCCATGGCTTCCTTGAGTCCTCCGATGCTCGAAGGTAGAACCCGGTGTTTTCAGTAATTATATCAGTGCCTCTCTTTCCACTGACAAATTAGATGGCACTAATTATGATTCTTGGGCCTCCGACGTCAAACTTTGGCTTACCGGTCAAGGGTACGAGACTCATCTCACTACCACGGTTGATTCTGTGCCTGAAGCCGACCGTCCCAGGTGGAAAAAGATTGATGCTCAGTTGTGCAGTGTGCTTAAGTCCACCATCCACTCCTCTTTGAAGCAGATTTTTCGGACTCATTTGACCTGTGAATCTCCGTGGCGCGTGCCAAGGTCCTCTACACCAATGATACTCAACGATTGTATGGGGTTTGTCATGATTTTATGAATCTTATTGCCCCACGGAGGTTTGATGGCTCTATGTCTACCTACTTGGGCAAACTTCATGGTGCTCTCCACGATTTCAATGAACTGTTGCCTCCAGCAGATACCCCGGCAAAGGAACTTGAATAATGGAACACCTTCTTCATGCTTTTGGGCCTTTATGGTTTACCTGCGGATTACTCCACCATCCGTGATCAGATTTTGGGATCTCCTACTATTCCCACTCTTTCTGCAACGTGTTCTACCTTGCTTCGGGTTCCAGCTAAGCACAGTACTGATTCTCTTGTTGCTCCCATCACCGGTGACACATCTGCCCTTGCCTCTCAGACCAACAGTCGTGGCCGTTCTCGTGGGGGTCACTCAGGTTCCAAACCTCGTCCGAAATGTGATCATTGTCATCGTTTGGGTCACACCATTGATAAATGTTGGACTTTACATGGCCGTCCTCCCCGTACTGCTAATGTTGCACAGTCTACTCCACCGACACTCTTGAGCCTTCTGAACCACCTAGAGCCTCTCCGCCGATTATGCGAAATTTCGAAGTGGTTTGAGTAGCGTCGATCCTCTGGTTCCTTTGTTTACATTGCGCACACCGGTACTTCCTATGCTTGTCTCTCTCGGTCACCTTCCCTTGGCCCTTGGGTTCTTGATTCTCGGTGCATCCGACCACATTTACGGTAATAAGGCTTTGTTTTCTCAACTCTCTACTTACGGTTATTTGCCTATGGTTACTTGACTAATGGTTCTCGAGACACAATCTCAAAGGATTGGCACTTGCTAATCCCCTACCTTCCTCACTTGTTGATTCGGTTCTCTATATTCCTGGGTGTCCTTTTAATTTACTTTCTATTAGTCGTTTAACCCGTTCTCTTGATTGTTCCATTACTTTCACTAAAAATTCTGTTTCTCTGCAGGACCGGAGTTCGGGACGGATGATTGGCACCGGATATGAGTCTCATGGCCTCTACCAGCTCTCCAACCCTTCTCATGTTTGCTCTGCCACAGATTCCCCTCTTACCATCCATGCTCAGTTGGGTCATCCTAGCCTTGCCAAACTACAGAGAATGGTGTCGAGCCTCTCCAAGTTATCGAGTCTTCCTTGTGAGTCATGTCAGTTAGGGAAACACACCCGTAGTCCGTTTCCTGATCGTTTTGGTACTCGAGCTGCGTCTCCTTTTACCTTAGTTCATTCTGATGTATGAGATCCTAATCGTACTATTTCTACTTTAGGGTTCAAGTATTTTGTTACCTTTATTGATGATTACTCTCGATGTACTTAGTTATTTTTAATGCAAAACAAGTCTGAGTTATTCTCCATATTTCAAAAGTTTTACCAAGAAATTAAAACTCAATTTGGTGTTCCTATTCGTACTCTGCGTAGTGATAATGCTAGTGAATACTTATCTAATCAATTTCAGACTTTTATGGCTTCTCATGGCATTCTTCACCAAACATCTTGTGCCCATACACCTCAACAAAATGGGGTAGCTGAACGTAAAAATAGACACCTTATTGAAACAACTGGACCCTCTTACTCCATAGTCAGGTTCCTTTTCGTTTTTGGGGTGATCTTTGTCCCATCGCATGCTACCTTATTAATCGCATGCCATCCCTCGTGCTTGATAACCGGGTCCCTCATTCGTCTTGTTTCCACATCACCTCTTCATTCTCTTCCGCCTCATGTCTTCGAGTCCACTTGTTTTGTCCATAATCTCTCCCTGGTCTAGACAAACTTGCCCGATCCCTCAAATGTGTCTTCCTTGGTTACACTCGGTCCCAAAAAGGTTATCGTTGTTATTCTCCTACTCTACGACGTTACCTTATCTCGGCTGATGTTACTTTCTTCGAGTCTATACCCTTCTTTGAGTCGTCTCCTTCGCCTCCCGAGCCAATCTCTACGTTCCTTCCGGTTCCTCTTGTCCCTGTCACTGTCGAGTCTGAGCCGCCCCACCCTCTACCCATACAGGTCCCCAGCACCACTGACCGTTTCTTCCACACTTATCACCGCCGACCACAACCTCCTGTACCCCGTGTCCCTCCTCTGGATACTGCTACTGAGGTCATTGCAGACTCTTCTCCGGAACCAACTCATTTACCAGCTCCCAGACTTTGTCGACGACTCGATCTCCCCATTGCCATGCGAAAAGGTATCCAGGTCTACTCGTAATCCTTCTCCTCATTATATTGCTTTAAGTTATCACCGCCTCTCTTCTTTGCACTTTGCTTGTCTTTCTTCCTTGTCTTCTGTTTCCATCCCTAAATCTCCAGGTGACGCCTTGTCCCATCCAGGATGGAGACAAGCAATGATTGATGAAATGAGTGCGCTTCACAACAAGTGGTACTTGGGAACCGGTTGCTCTTCCTCCTCCGGGAAATGTTGTTGGTTGTCGGTGGCTTTATACGGTCAAGATGAGTCCCGATGGTAAAATTGATCGTCTCAAAGCCCGTCTTGTGGCGAAAGGGTATACACGTATTTTTGGCTTAGATTATGGGGATACCTTCTCTCCCGTGGCTAAAATGGCTTCGTCCCAGGTTGTTTTTGTCCATTGCCATTCACGACCGGCCTCTTCATCAACTTGATATTAAAAATGCATTCCTGCATGGTGATCTAGAAGAAGAGGTATATATGGAGCAACCTCCTGGATTTGTTGCTCAGGGGGAGTCTTCTAGCCTGGTATGTCGTCTCCACAAGTCTCTTTATGGTCTCAAACAGTCTCCTAGAGCCTGGTTCGGACGATTCAGCACTGTGATTCAGCAATTTGGTATGATTCGAAGTGAAGCAAATCACTCTGTGTTTTATCGCCACACGTGCCCCAAGGTTTGTATTTATCTAGTTGTGTATGTTGACGACATTGTTATCACTGGAAGTGACCACCATGGCATATGTAAGTTAAAACAACATCTCTCTCTTCACTTTCAGACCAAAGACTTGGGTAAACTTCGATATTTCTTGGGGGTTGAGGTAGCTCAATCTAAGGATGGTATAGTGGTGTCTCAAAGAAAGTATGCTATGGATATCCTTGAAGAAACAGGATTGTTGAATGCCAAGCCGAGTTGATACTCCCATGGATCCAAATGTCAAACTCCTACCAAATCGGGGGAGCCTCTATCGGATCAGGAAAGTATAGGAGATTAGTTGGGAAGTTAAACTACCTCACTGTTACTCTACCGACATTTCTTTTTGCGGTCGGTGTAGTTAGCCAATTCCTAAACTCTCCTTCCGAGGACCACCTGGGATGCGGTGATACTGATTCTCAAATACATTAAGGGAGCTCCGGAAGAGGTCTCATCTATGAAGATAAGGGACATACTCGGGTCATTGGATACTCGATCTTCGACCGGGCGGTGTTCTCCTCCGACAGACGATCCACTTCTGGGTATTGTGTACTCATTGGAGGCAACTTAGTTTCTTGGAAAAGCAAGAAGCAAAATGTTGTTGCAAGATCTAGTGCTGAAGCAGAATATCGAGCTATGGCCTCAGTCACTTGTGAACTCACTTGGTTGAAACAACTCCTCAAAGAACTTCAATTTGGTGAGGTTATGAAAATGACACTCATATGTGACAATCAAGCTGCTTTGCATATAGCTTCCAATCCAGTGTTCCATGAAAGGACCAAACATATCGAGGTCGACTGTCATTTCATCAGGGAAAAGATTCTATCAGGAGACATCATCACAAACTTTGTCAACTCAAATGATCAGCTAGCAGATGTCTTCACCAAGTCCCTGAGAGGTCCACGAATAAGTTATTTATGTAACAAGCTTGGTGCATATGATTTATATGCTCCACTTTGAGGGGAGTGTTGGAAATATATGTAATTAGGTGTAAATTGTTAGTACAGTTGTTAGTCCCACATCATGTATATTGTGTAATTATTTATTACTTATTGAATATATATTCAGTCTCCGTTGTGTAGTTGAAACACACGGTTCAGTATATGTCTTTCTTTTTCTTTCTCTCTCTCAACAGAAACAATCTACACACTATATTTGAAGCAGAAAAAGTGTGCAGAAGTTAGAAAGAGAAGCTGGGAGAGAAAGAAACAAAAAATAATATACTTGTGACAAACCTTGCATTTCGAAGAAGTAACAACATTAATGACAGTATAAAGAAAACATTGAATTTCGAATGTCTATAATAAGTAGCTGGTTATGAAAATAACTTACAAGTAAATCATATCTGATGGGGGAAAAAGGCATTATATAGCACTTAACCAAAAAATGTTTTAGTATCTCTTGTTTCTATGAACCAATCTTTAACACAGTTAATGTCCTCAACTAACAAATGCATTTTTCTTAAACCAAGCTCTATCCAGCCATACAGAAATATGTAAAGCACTTTACCTTAAAAACCTTTTGCCAGATTGCTTCCTGCCCGGTAAATGCCAAGGGTAGGTTCACCCCCTGAAGTGCCATCCAGTCTACCTCTTTTTCCCACCTTTCCCAGTCCCACCAAACATATGAATCTGCAAAGAACGAAGAAAAATGTGACATTACATAACCTTACACAATGAAGCAAAAGGTTGTGTCCCAAATATGTATGTTGCCTAATATTTTGCTTATGACCTTTGGGTGTAATGGCAAACCCACCCCTGGGTTCTTGAGAAAAGAATGACAACCAAGAATGAAAATCCAATATTTCCTCAACCAGAATGGATTTGTGATGCAGACTTGGAAAGACCTACTCACCCAACTCGATAGTATTACATTTAGCAATAGGAGGAATCAGGGATGATTATTCGTACAGACTAAGGACAGTTAGCAATACCTTAAAACTTAGCTTCCTATTGATTTTTGTACAATCTCTATAGGATCTTGTACTGCTTTTTTTTGTTGGGATAAAGTAAGTCTAGGATCTTCTTCTTAAGTGACATTTGTATAGGCTACATAGCTGACCTTGAGAATGTACGAATTTTGTTTTTTGCGTATAGGTTATTTCCCCTTCCAAATCAAGCCTAGGACTCATTTAGTTGAAAATTTCCCATATACAGATGTTAATTAATTCAACTTCTTTGGAATGATTGACTATCAAGATTATCCTCCTTTCTCATAACAAAGCTTTAAGCATTGACACTTGTCAGCTATTCAACTACATCAGTTCAAATTCTCAATTTGTGGTGCAGTACAGAAAAATGTGAGAGAAATGTGCTGTTCCATAGAAAGCTGATTTTGGTACTCACAGCTAGAAGTCACAACATTTTGGTAATAGTTCCATGGAACCGGGCGTTTAATCATCAGACCCTCATCTTTTAGAAGGGGTAGTGACCCTGGCTTAGGGATTGAAGCAGTTTGAATGCCACCTGTCTTATCCCATGAGATATGAGCACCGCACCAATACTTAAGATACCAATGGAGGCCAGATGCAATCTCAACAGCTGTGGTTCCTCTAATGCTGAGAAATATATACATGACAATTTCAGATAACATTAAAGGAGGAAAAAAATCTTTATTTGTTCTATTCTATGTCAAAATATTCCATACTCAATGTCATGATCTAATATGATTTCAGTTCCTTAAACTAACATGTTACAAAAATAATTTTTTTTAAAAAATGACATTTGATTAAGCTGATATCTTGTATTTTCCCAAAATCATATCCTTAGGGGAGGAGGTACTCAATTCTTTTTAATGCTTTGGTTCCATTCAGCAATTAAGGCTTGCCTGTAAGTCTTGCACAATAAGTCTAAAGGTCTCTTAAATTCGGAGATTATTAGAAATGGAAAGACACCAAAGCATACATGAGACTATAACATGTAGCATGGGACCAGCAAAGATATAGTAGTAAAATTCAACAAATTTAAATGAAAATCTCACTAATGCAGTAGTTTTATGAATTTTTATCAGAAACCCACTTTTAAGGGAGTATATCTGAGCTCTTGGGAGGCTTGACCATTTCTTCCTCGGATTAATTTCCAATAAGGATTAAACTCAGCATCCACCTTCACAGTTCACAAAACTTCCTCCTTTTCTTGGTACTAACTATTCTATCTTGATACTGATCAAGTGATCATATCCAAGAGCAGATAACTAATGAAAGTAAAGAACTGACCACCACAATAAGAACCTTATATAATTTGAACCACAATATTTAGTTGTACCAACAATGCTAGAATTTTCTTACTACATGATATACAGAACAAAATGCAGTTGACCAATTTAAAATTCCCAAACAATATTGTCAAGAAGTTCATTAGCATTTTCTACATGACAATCAAGTTTAAATGCATGAAAAGCTACAGAAGAATCAAAACAAATTGTAATAAAAGAAAACCAAGCATCTTATAATTTTAAAGAAAACTCAGAACTCAAAAGGAATAACAAAGAAATATTAACCATAATCTTCAGCATAAATTTCACTTAACATACATAATCTCAGGCCCATTTTGGCTTGACTTGTTGTGATTGTTTATCAGAAAGCAACTGTCTCCACCACAAGCATCCTGAAAATTGTAAAAATCATATTTTTACATCCAATCATGAAAAATAAGAGCAGATGCAGACAGTAACTACTTTGGCAGGATAACATAAAAGTATAGTTAGGTGAGAGCATGAATTGGAATCAATCAAAAAAGCAGTCTTCCAACAAAATTAGCACGTATAATGACTATCAAAAGATCATTACATTGATTGATTGGATTAGACAATGCAACTTAGTGTATAACAACAACAACCAAGTTTTTTCCCACTAGGTGGGGTCGGCTATATGAATCAAAAGACGCCATTGTGCCCTATCATAAATCAAATCTTCAAAAATGTCATTTAAATCTAAATCTTTTTTAGTCGTTTCAATTATGGTCTTTCTTGGTCTTCCTCTACTTCTAACTATTGGACTATTCTCCACCTAATCTACTTTTCTCACAGGGGCTTCTAAGGGTCTTCTCCTTACATGTACAAACCACCTAAGGCGATATTCTCTCATCTTTTTCACAATAGGTGTTACCCTTATTTTCTCTCTAATGCATTCATTCCTAATCCTATCTGGTCTTGTATGGCCACACATCCAATGCAACATTCTCATTTCCGCGACACTGATCTTATGCTCTTATTAGCTTTTTACCGCCCAACATTTAGTATCATATAACATCGCGGACCTTATAACTATGCAGTAAAATTTACCTTTAAACTTGAGAGGTACTTTTCTATCACAAGTAATACAAAATTTCAGGTAAAGAAGTATCAGGGGAAAAAGAAAATGAACTGTTTACTCTTACTTTCTATCACAATACTATGACAGTATTACTAATTGAACCATTAAGGAAAAAAAAAAACAGGTTAAGTACTATCTTGCCAACAATAAAACAGCCCATCTGAATTGTCAATCAGCTCGTATAAAGTAAACATTTAAAGACTTAGAAGCCAGTTAAAGAAGTAAGTCTCAAACCTAAGAACAAGATATAAGTTCAACCCCAACATTTAACAAACAAAATTTACAACAACAGTCACTTCTACTCAAATGAAAATAAATATAAAATTCCACACACTTTTTTTTTTACACCAGCAGACTCAGAAGAAAAACTCCATCTTTGAAAACAGAGAAACAAAAGATATCACTGGGTTCCTTCTTCTTTAGCATAACTGTGAAACCAAAAACTAATTAAAACTAAGAAATTGGTACGAGAACATAAAATCAAACATAAGATTCAAAAGGAAAAGAGGAAACACCTTAGAAACTATCTTGAACTCAAAACTGGACAAATGGGTAGGAAGCAATCTTTTCAGAACACCCTTGGCTGCGGCCTCTTGCACCGATGGAGGTGCCCTTTTGTAGTCCAAGCGCTGGAGCAAAGGTTCTATAGCTTCAAACTTAGACAGCGCCCCGGGAAGTAGAAATGTTAGGATCAAAATCAGAAATGGAAACTTGAATTTCAACATTCTTCTTCACCGGAGAGGAACAAGTGAATGCTATCAATATGAGAAACAAAATATAGTTGTAGTATCTACGGGCCAGTTTGGTCTGTCTGACTGTCTAGTTCGAACTTCTTTTTCCATGTGTTATTGTTATTTATTTATTTTTTTGAGATAGTTTGTTTTTTTTTTTTTTTTGGTACTTGAGATAATTTGTTTTTTGTTATGTTTATCTACAATTTTATGGTTTTTTCCATAATACACTTTTATTTTATTATGTGTTATTACTTATTATTTACTTATTTAGCTCCAACACATAACAGCTAGTGCGTGGACTACTTGGGTCGTTTCGACGCTGACAGGAACCAACCACATGGTATCCACAAGTAAAACGACAGAGCATCATGGAAGATACGCCGTCTACATGTAAAACAATAATTATATATATATATAGTATATTCGGTAAAAAAAGTATTCATTGTAAAATATAAAAAAATAAATATTGATCATTGAATCTTATATTAATAGTTAATATTAAAAATTATTTGTTAATTATATGATCTACTTAAAAAAATTATATGCATTTATGTTAATCTTAATCATTCATATAATATCTAATTATTAATATTCACTCATCTTACTTCTTACTGATAAATAATTATATCACTATATATATATATATATATGGAAAAGGATCAAGTTACCGATATAAATCAAAATTATTTTTACATCATTGAATATCTTTTTATTGAATAATTTTCTCATTAAATCTATCATTGGATTGAAAGTTTTATCATATAAATTATTTCTATAATATTTTATATTAATTCAGAATTGTTTAGTGTTTCATTGATATATCAAGATTGATGTAATATATACTTTTAAAATTGACATATATCAATGAAAGTCTAACGATTTTGGATTAATATAAAATTTTATAAAAATGATCAATATGATAAGAACTTTTAATCAATGGTAGATTTAGTGAGAAAATTATTCACTAAAAAAATATTTAATAAGAATGATACTTTACACCAATTTAACTTGAATTCTCTCTCTCTATATATATATATAGACTCATGCAAAGTGTAAACTTTACACTTGATCATACCCTTCACTACAAACCAAATATTAGTGGCTAAATAATTACATATAATATAATTTAATATATAAATAGGAAAAAAATAAAATTTTCATATAGCTAAAAAAAATAGGTCGATGTCTTGAGTAAACTAAAGTATTTGTTTATTAGTTATTTTGCTTCAAGAGTAAACCTCTAAATTTGTCCATAAGAAATTTAGCGTTAAATATATTAGTCTTTGATAATAAAAATAAAAATTACACTTGTGGTTTATAACAACCACTAACGTCAGTCACATTAGTCTCTCGATTAATGTGTCTCTATTAGACTTAACATAACGACACATGTGGCATTTTAAGTACTTTACTTGACATTCACTTTTGACACATGAAATTTTTTGTATCCACGTTGTCTATTAGAAACGATGTCATTTCCCATTTCTCCTTTATTTTTCCAATCTCCCTTGAATGCTTTTGCTAACAATGGGGTTGGAGCTTCTAGTTCAACTGCAACTGCAATGGAACCACTGCCGAAGCAAGTTGTCCTTAAGCTTCTTTGTCGACTCTAGACAACTTTGTAGGAACCAATAGGTTTGTTGTTGTTGCTACAATGGCTAAGGAAATGATGGTAGGAAATGATGCTCAGAAAAATGGCAAGACCAATTGGGATGTTGTTATTGATGTTGGAATCGTTATGAATTTGCTATAGCTTGATTAATGTGCTTCATGCCTTGTTAAGTATTTTGTCTAGATTGAAATCATATTTTCATTTTGCTTGATTTTTTGTTGAAATCATATTTTTGTTGTTGAAATTTCTTGGTTAAAAGAACACATTTGGTTAAGAATTGAAGAGTTGAATGCTTTTGAGCCTAAGAAGTTATAAAAGATTATGCAATAAGTAAGAATCTTTTCCTTTTTTCATTCCGTAGGTTGTCGTTATAATCAGTTTTGGCTTTTACTATGAGCAAGCTCGTGGTTGGTGGTTTATTTGTAAACCTTGAAAGCTGATCAAGCCTTCTTCATGTAGGAGAAATGACTATGAGATGCACTTTTATTTTGAGCATGGGATTGATGAACCTGATATCATTTCCCTTGCACCAATTGAAGAGGAATATGGAATACTAACTGGAAAGGAAGCTGAAACACTAGAACAGGATGCCCAGCTTGAGCAAATGCCTGAACAATTCTAACTTGAAATGAAAAAGCTGAAGTTGAGCAAGAAATACTTGAAGATGACCAAATACTTGAACCTGA
This sequence comes from Ormosia semicastrata, assembly GCA_029884595.1. Taxonomy (NCBI): domain Eukaryota; kingdom Viridiplantae; phylum Streptophyta; class Magnoliopsida; order Fabales; family Fabaceae; genus Ormosia; species Ormosia semicastrata. Next base: position 37,856,174 of record JAQQTO010000055.1, read on the forward strand.
AGTATTCACAAGACCTGACACACAACCTAAGAAAGAATTTACCTAATAAATTGAGCAACAAGCTGATATTAGGACTCAACCTGACACACAACCTGAGTTGGCTTATGAACAAGAACTTGAGCAACAACCTAATATTGGGACCCAACCTGACTAGTCCCCTGGTTGTGTTCAGTATGACATAGTTGATGGTGCTGAAGGAGATGGTGATAAAGAAGATGGTGGTGAAGAAGATGAATTTGAAAATGATGTTGTTGACAGTGAGGAAATCTACTCTGATGACTATGATAGTGTTGAGGATAGTCCCTATAGGCCTCCACCATATGCATCATTTGATGAAGAAGAAGCAAAGTCTAGTGAAATAAAGAAGAAGAAATCCAAAGTGTAGACAAGGAAAAGAGGGCATTGTGCATCTCTTAAGGAGGATTGGGAGCTACCTAACATAACATAATACACTCCCAACTCACCATTGCCATAAGAAAAGTAGCCTTCCAGTCATGAAGAAATCCTTGATAAAGAGATGCAATTTGACTACAAATCTGAAGAATTACATATACTAGTTTCTTTTGATGATGAGATATAAGGCAGTACTATGTACCCTCAATTCACTGATGAAGCTAGCTTTGGTTATATTTACTTAGAGTTGGGTATGGAATTTACTACTTTGGAGCAATTCAAAATGGCAGTTAAGGATTACAATATCCATCTTAGTAGGGAGGTGAGATGGAAGAAGAATGATAAGGTTAAGTGTAGGGCAAAGTATGCCAATCCAACTTGTATATGGGAGATATCTTGTGCTCGCAGCATTGTGACTAGGAGTTTCCAAATTAAAACCTTTGTCATACTCTATAGTAGCAATTTAAAAACAACTTTGTAGAACACAATAGGAAAATATAATTTTTGTGATGATATACAGAAGTTTGAAGAAGGCAAGACAAGTAGTGGAAGGGAATGAAAAGGAACAATATGCTAGGTTCTAGAACTACTGTGGAGAATTGCTTAGGAGCAATCTTAGGTTTACAATGAAGATGGATACCATCCCCATCCTCATTCCACACTTCCCACCTTAGTTTGAAAGATAGTATATTTGTCTTGATGGATGCAAGAGAGCATTCAAGTCAGGTTGCAGACCAATGATTGGTCTAAATGGTTATTTTCTAAAGGAATACTATGGGGGGCAACTGTTGTGTGTAGTAGGCCAATATGTAGACAATCACTTAGTTGTGACTGAATATGTTATTGTTGACATTGAGAATAAAGACAATTGGAAATGGTCTCTTACACTACTGCATGAAGATCCGAGAGATTTTAGGGAACATGGATGGACCTTTGTATCTGACCAGCAAAAGATAAATGCCTTATTACCTTTAGGGACTAGATTGCATGGTTTCGACTAGTAAAAGGACTAGTTTGATGTATATTTGTGTCAGGGAAATCATATTTTGTCAAGATTCATACCTGAAATTTCTTGGTTCAATCCAAGAACATGGAGGAATTTTCGAAGGTTAAGAAACTCAGAGACCTTGTTGAATGCTATAACCACATATCAGTTTGAAGCTATAATGGCTAGATGAAAAGGAATATAAAGCATAACTATGCAAGTAAGTAAGGCACACTTTAGTGAATGGCCCAAGGTAGATAACCTCTATAACAACAATTGAGAGGTTTTCAATTAAGAGATAGTGAAGTATAAAGGGAAGCCCATACTCACCATGGTTGAGGAGGTTAGATGCTACATTATGAGGACCATGGCTTCCAATAAGAAACACATGGTTAGTTACACTGGTCCCATAGCATCATTCGACAAAGCAGGTTGAAGAAGGAGAAAGTTCGGAGTAATTTGACGCCATTACAAATTGTCATATACTAAATCAACATGATTTTTTTTACAAAATCATTTATCATTACATTGGAAGCATAATTTGACACCTTTGTCACCATACAAAATGTCAACCCACTCCCTACATTGCACAAAACACTTAATCAGTCATCTACTTACATTTCAACCATTATATTACAACCATAATCTACTTTACAATACATAATACTACCATATTAAACATCTACACCAAAGTCAGTACAATTACACACACTTTTATGATCTTAACTTCCTTCTCCAACTTCACAAGGCTTTTAAGTACAGCAGCTGACCTTTTGTCATTGTCACTTCTACCTACATAATCTTCATTATCACGATCAACCCAAAAGTATTGACACTTTAATTCTGGATTCTACATCACAATAACACAAATTAGTCAGCACCATTAATCATACCTCTATAGTTCATCAAATGAGTTCAAAATCACCCCACAATGTTACCTCGTACAATAGGCAGCACCAAAATCTTCTACTTGGATTTTTAGCCGTTCTTGAGGTTCTAATAACTGCTTTTAAGGCCACAGAAGCATACCCTCCGTTTAGGTACCCTATGATAAGGTCTATTGTGATTGCATACTACATGCCACTACTACTCACCTCTGATGAGCTTCAATTTTAGGAAGGTGCAATCAATCCATCACTCATCATCCTCCACGACTGACGTACAACGAAGATATCTACAATGGACAACAGAAGAGAAGGGAAGGAGAAGACAAGGGAGCAGGGAGTTTGGAGATTTAACGATTTTGAAATTTAGTGATTTTGGGAATAAAGTAACCAGATTTTAACAATTTTATTTTATAATACGCAGTGCCACGTAGTTCACATGCCACTTGTGCAATGAGAGTTATTAAATGGGCACTTAGGATACCAATTCATCAAATTTGTTAAATAAGTTCAAATCTCAATAATAAATTAATATTATAAATCTTAATTTTAAATATAATATATCTTAATTTAATAAATTAATGTCATAAACCTTAATCGACTTTATTAAATATAATAAATTTTAATTTTAAATAAATTAAACATCATAAGTCAATAAATACGTAATAAATTAATAACTAATAAATTTTATTAAATTTAAAATAAATTAAATAAAATTAATCATAATTTAAATAATAAATTAATCTAACTTATCAAAATTAATATCATCACACATATTATATATATTAATATAATCATTAACTTTAATCTTTATTTTTTTATATATTTTTTATTATTTAAATGATGTTTTATTAAAAAATAAAAACATAGAGTGAGTTAAATTTATACGAGTTGAACATATTTTAATCTATTACCTCACTCACATACTGAAAATTAAAGTATTTTTGAACTTAATTTAACCTATAAACCTAATCTAATTTTATAAATTAAATTGAATCAACATCTATAAATTTATGAATTGAGCTGACTAATTAGACACTCCTAATCCTCCATGAATTAAGTGTAGGTTTAGTCGGAAAAAAAAACATTAAAAAACTTAGATATTTTTATGGCCCACGAGACGAAAATAATTCACATGTGTGGATACTACCATCCCGCTATCTTATATTGTAACAAAGCTTGGACTGTATGCTTGGTAGTTGGTACTATAGTACATTCTTCCTTCCAATGGCTCTCTACTGTTACACCTTCATCTCTCCCTCTCCACCCTCTCTTTGCCTACCCGTTCCCCGTCCCTCACATCTTCCCCGTCGAATTTTCTATACAAATGCTTCCTTAAGCTCTTCCTCTTCCTCCCCTGAATCCAAAGCATCATCATCATCATCACCACCACAAGGTGTTCCATCTGCAACTGCTGCTTCCTCTTCATCCACCCCTTTTCAACAGTCTAGGCCACCTGAGCCTGCCTTCAACTATGCACTCGCCAATCCCAATGGCAACCCAATTGTTAGGATTATTCGATCTACTGAGTCTTCCATTGAAAGGGTATTTTGGGCCACTTTTTTTTGCCTGATTTATATGATATGCTATATGCTTGGATGCAAGTCAATTTTTCTTTGTTGTTATTCAATCGGTAAAAAATTTTGTTTTTGAGTTACTTAACGGGCTTAATTGTATTTTGTACTAAACTTCAAAATGAAGGCTACCTAGCATTGTGGATGATGGGGTCAGATTGACATTATAATATATATTTTCTTGCATATAGAGTAGAGACAATGTTGAGGATAGTTCTCCTTGGTGGTTCAACATTAAAAATCCAAATAATAATAATAATAATAATAAATAAATCAGAGAGGAATAAATGTATGTAATTAGTGGGTTTTAAAGAATTGGAAACTGTATACTTCATGTGGGGTCGACCTTTGGAGTAACTGGGAAGAGATTGCCTGCTATGTGAAAATCTTTTAGCAGAGTTTATTGGAATAAAGGGAAAATCAGCTAATGGGTCTATTATATGAAAATTCTTATGTACTCCCTCCGAGTACTACACTTAACGAAGATCTGATCTAAATTTTATTGTATATTATTTTAAATTTAGTCTATCAATATTTATGGTTACACTGTCCACATATTATAGTTTTAGCGGACTGGGTATAGCACCCTGAGAGTTTTCTCCAGTTGTATTTATACTTTTCCGTCTTTGTCAATAATAGCTATTAATACATTCATTTCAGTAGCTCCGTTATGTCTGAATTTTGAGACTGTATTTTTTTTTTTTAATTATCAGGATTGTAGTCAGACAAGAATAAATAATTAGGATTAATAAATAACATATACAACAACAACAACAACAATCAAGCCTTTTTCCCACTAGATGGGGTCGGCTACATGGATCAAACGACGTCATTATGCCCTATCATAAACCAAGTCTTCAGATATGTTATTCAAATTTAAATCTTTTTTAATCGTTTCACCTATAGTCTTTCTTGGTCTTCCTCTACTTCTAGCTATTGAGCTATTATCTACCTGATCTACTCTTCTTACAGGGGCTTCTAAGGGTCTTCTCCTTACATGTCCAAATCACCTAAGGCGAGATTCTCTCATCTTTTCCACAATAGGTGCTACCCCTACTTTCTTTCTAATGCATTCATTTCTAATCTTATCTTGTCTTGTATGGCCACACATCCAACGCAACATCCTCATCTCCGCAACACTGATCTTATGCTCTTGTTGGCTTTTTACCGCCCAACATTCAATACCATACAACATCGCAGGCCTTATAGCTATGCGGTAAAATTTATCCTTAAGCTTGAAAGGCACTTTTCTATCACAAATAACTCCTGAAGCACTCCTCCATTTCATCCATCCAGCTTGAATCTTATGGTTTACATCTCCCTCTATCTCTCCATCATTTTGTATGATAGATCTAAGGTACCTAAATTGTGTGACTTGTGGTATTGTATGATCTCCAACTTTCACCGCTAAGCTATCATTAACACGCCTCTTACTGAACTTACATTCCATATACTCCGTCTTACTCCTACTTAGACGAAGGTCATGTTCTTCCAAAGTTCATCTCCATAGCTCTAGCTTCTCATTTGTTTCCTTTCTCGACTCTTCAACTAATACTATATCATCTGCAAAAAGCATGCATTGTGGCACCGGCTCTTGGATATGCGTAGTAAGCACATCCAAGACCAAGGTAAAAAGATATGGACTCAAAGCTGACCTTTGGTGCAGTCCTATAGTTATAGGGAAATCTTCTGTGGCCCCATCCTGTGTTCTCACATTAGTTTTAGCCCCATCATACATATCTTGGATTGCTCGAATATAGGCGATACGAACTCCTTTCTTCTCCAAAGTCTTCCACAAGACCTCTCTCGGTACCCTATCGTAGGCTTTTTCCAGATCAATGAAAACCATGTGTAGGTCTTTTTGCTTCCTCCGACACCTCTCCATTAATCTTCGTAGAAGATAGATTGCTTCCATGGTTGACCTCCCAGGCATAAAACCAAATTGATTCTCTGAAATATGAGTCTCTTGTCTTAATCTCCGTTCAATTACTCTTTCCCATAATTTCATGGTATGACTCATGAGCTTAATTCCTCTGTAATTTGCACAATTTTGTATAGGAGAAAACTTAGGTAAAGTTCCTTAGGTGCTTGTGGTACTTGTCTCCAATAGGAACATGACATGTGTTTTATATTTTAGTTACTTAATTATTATTTTCAAAATTTTTATTAATGAGTTATAGAAAAATGTACAAATGTCATGTTTCTATTGGAGACAAGCACCACAAACACCTAAGGACCTTTACCTAAGTTTTGTCCTTTTGTATATTTCTCTTATTCTTATAAATAGGAATTAAAGTGCTTCTCCTCCATTCGTTTGGCATTTTCTTAGACCTCATTATCTCATTAAATAGCTTTGTGATCCAACTTATACCTTTCTCTCCTAGGCACTTCCATACCTCAATAGGTATATTATCCGGTCCGACCGCTTTTTCATTATCCATCCTCTTCAATGTTTCTTTTACCTCAGACTCCCTGATTCTACGATAAAAATTTTTATTTTGGTCCTCCTCTCTAGTGTTTAAAATGTCCGAGTTCTCTAATGTCCCATGTTCCTCATTAAATAACTTGTGAAAATAATCCTTCCATCGATCATTAATGTCTTGTTCCATAACCAAGACTTTACCCTCTTCATCCTTAATGCATTTCACTTGATCCAAGTCTCTTGTCTTCCTTTCCCTACTTTTAGTAAGCCTGTAGATATTCCTTTCTCCGTCTTTGGTGCCCAACGATTGATATAACCCGTTGAACGCTTTAGTTTTCACCTTACTCACTACCTTTTTAGTATCTTTTTTAGCTGCCTTATATTTTTTTCAATTTTCATCATTTTTACATACATGTCAAGCTTTATAACATTCCTTTTTAACCTTAACTTTATCTTGTACACTTGTGTCCCACCACCAAGATTCTTTATCCTTGAGTCCGAAACCTCTTGATTCACCGAGTCTCTCTTTTGCTACCTTACTAATCCCTTCAGCCATCTCGTTCCACATATCATTAGCACTCCCTTGTACTTCCCAAATTTCTTTCTCCATAATCCTCCTCTGAAAGAGCATTTGTTTTTCTCCCTTTAATTGCCACCATTTGATCATTGGCTCTCTGTCTTGACAATTTTTCCTTACTCTCATCTTGACCCGTACATCCATAACCAAAACCCTGTGTTGGGTAGTCAAGCTCTCTCCAGGGTTGACTTTGCAGTCCATGCAAAGTTTTCTATCAGATTTCCTTATTAAAAAGAAATCAATTTGAGAGCAATAACTCCCGCTTCTATATGTGATCAGATGCTCTTCTCGCTTCCTAAAACTAGTGTTAGCTATTGTAAAATCAAACGCTACCGAAAAATCTAAAATCTCTTTGCCCTCTGCATTAGCTACTCCTAAACCATAACCCCCATGCAAACTCTCATATCCCTTAAATTCGCTCCCCACATGACCATTTAGGTCCCCTCCTAGAAAAATCTTCTCTCTTAATGGTATTTCCTGAACTAAACCTTCTAAATTCTCCCAAAATTTAATCTTGTAGTGCTCGTCTAGCCCTACTTGGGGTGCATACGCACTAATAACATTAAAAGTCTCCTGTTCCACAACAAACTTCAAAGTTATGATCCTATCTCCGAGCCTTCTCACATCCACAACCATATTCTTCTAATTCTTATCTACTATTATGCCTACCCTGTTTTTAGATTTTATCTTGCCGGTGTACCAAAACTTAAAACCCGAAGAGTCGAGTTCCTTTGCCTTTTCTCCAATCCACTTAGTTTCTTGTAGGCACATAAAATTAATCCTCTTCCTAATCATGGTGTCAACTATTTCCATAGATTTACCTGTAAGTGTGCCTATATTCCAAGTTCCAAAACGCATCTCACTCTTGTGAACTAGCTTCTTTACCCACACCCGTTCACGACAATGTGAGAACCCTTGCTTATTTTTCACTACACTCAGGCGGCGATGCAGCGGCCCTTGCTCATTTGACATTGTACTCGAGCCATACAGCGCGTTGCTTAGGGGCAACGACCTAGCATTAACACAATTATTTCGTTGATCCATGTCATAAAGATTCGACAAAGTTTTACGTTGGCTGTTGACTGCCTAACATAACCCTCTTCTTTTATCCGGTTTTGAGACCGACTATGTAAATATTTGCAACAAAACTCAGCATAGGCAGAGTTGATTAATAAACAACATATATATGACTTAAAACTTATGAAACACCTTGAAGGACAAACAACATTTTTTTCTTAATTGGAAGGTCAAAGTAAAGCCTTGCATGCTGTAATCTATATATTGTCAAGTTTCATGATCAAAGTCTTTTTGAAGCATATGCATTTATGATATTTGTTGTCCAAGCATTCCACTTTAAGAACTGGTAACTGATTTTTTCCCTTGCAGTTTTCTGAAGATGGTTATATACTTGTATGCATTCTCTTCTCTAAGTAAAAGCTTTTTCGTTTTGCCGTTGTTGAGCAGATCATATTCGACTTCCGTTTCTTGGCACTCTTTGCTGTTGGAGGTTCATTGGCTGGTTCGCTATTGTGCTTTCTAAACGTATAGTCTCTCAACACCTTTAATGTAATAAATTATGCTGAAAAAGTGCTAATGCGGTATCACTATTGGTGTGAACTGTGAGGTTATTTCTCTTTTATTTTCTGTTATTGGTTCCCCTGGTTGCAAATCCTACTTCAATGCAGATGGTATTCTGATAAATATATTGGTGAAACAATATCCGTTGTCATGTTAATACAGTTACGTTCTTGTCGTGAATAAGCTTACATATATCTAACTATACTGGATCATTTTTAGGGTTGTATTTATATTATTGATGCATATAAAGTCTATTGGACAAGCTGTGTCAAAGGAGAACACACTGGAAAGATGGTTCTGCGACTGGTTGAAGCAATCGGTAATCTATCACTTATCAGACATACTCTAACCATAATGTTTTGTTTTGTCAAGTCTTTCTCTTTTATATTTTCTCTACTCAGACCAGAAAAAGATTAAAGAAAAATAAAAGGAGAATTGGGAAAGTTAACTATTATAAATGTTTATTTTTTGTTCTTAAGTTATCGAACTTCTATTAGACCCTCTATTTTAAGGTATCCAATTTATTCTGAGAAAGATCATCCTCCATCATTATAAGAAAGAACATTCTAGATCATCACTAACTTGCATGTTTCCAAATACATAAAGGTGGTAGACCTCATGCAAGTAGCATTTTGCTATTTATGTTTTCATTTAGAAGTACGCCCTTCTGTTCTTCCATTTTTTGTCCCAATTTCTAATAAGATTAGGTTTACTACTTCCATTTAGCCATTTTTTGGCCAATAAAATGCATTAATCTTGATTTTGCAGATGTTTATCTAGCTGGTACGGTTATGTTGATATTTGGTATGGGCTTATATGGATTGTTCATAAGCAATGTACCTAATGATGCGTCACCTTCGGTAGATCGTGCCCTTAAAGGATCCTCTTTGTTTGGAATGTTTGCTTTGAAGGTAATCTTAAACCCTCTGATCTAAAACAATAATAACTGCCATTCTTTTTTATACATTATGAGCATTAAAATACTATATCTATCCCAGGAAATTTTAGCAAATTCAACCATTTACTGTTTTACTTGTGATAAAATAACTGGGAAATTCAAGTTAGGTACTGTACTTGTTTCTTCGAAATGGTTATCTTTTTTATGAGATATGGTTATTCAGCTGCAATAATTCATTGTTGTTATGTTATGAAATGTGCTTGTGAACCAAACTAAAATTGTTATGTAATGAAATGTGCTTGTGAGCCAAACTAGAATTACTTTTGTTAACTTGCACCTGATTGGAATTGTCTGAAGAACTTTAATGCCGCAATGGAAAATTGACATTCAAGTGAGTTCGGAGTCTTTGTAGCTAATGAAAGGAGAAAGCTCTTTTGAACTCCATGTTCTTAACTTCCATGATCTATATGTCTTATAGACCTCTTCAACTGGTCCAAGAACCGGGCTTGGAAAATGAGTTCTCCCCAAACTCAAAGAAGTGTTGGTTAGGAAGGGCCAAAAGGGAGTTTCCTAGGCTGCCCCACTGGACTTCTTAACGAATCTTTATAACCATCGGCCATCAAGAATTAAGGGAATATACTTTAATAATCTAAAATACCAGGCCTTACCTCAAAGAATTTCACAGTAGTGTCAATGATGCAGCGTTTGGTACTGTTCATTACTGTTATACATCTCATTGCAAATGTTTAATGAGGTGCATTAAATTCATTCCTCTCCAATACCTTATTTAATAGCCTGAACTCTGGAACATGTCTACAGACGGATTGGAGTTTTTAGTTTTTTTTTTCAGTTTTAGTTTATTCAGTTTTTAGTTTACCTTCTCATTTCTACATTACCTGCAAATTTCTTAAGGTTTGGATTGATTATTGTAAACACAATCTGAAGGTTCTGTATAAAAACATCTGTCCCTCCTTTTCAGCAGGCATTTATTCTGAGATGCAGCACTAAAATTATTTAGCGAACATAAATATCATTAAGAGTTTAAGACATAATAATGAAATAGTTGCAGACGTAGCTTGCACGTTTTAACATCTGCAGCCATAAAGCAATAAGTATCTCTATATTATCAATTTGATAGATTACCATGATTTGAATACAAATTAAAACAAACTGTCCTATAACTCCTATTTACCCTATATATCCATAAAACATACATAGATATAAAATCAGTTTTTTATATTTTCTAACTTTGTTCATTGATCAACTCCTATCAGTTACTAGTCACCTGCTGATATTGTCATAAGTTTTCTGAATCCATCATCTTTCATTTCAAGTATATTCTTTGGCAAACTATTTCACTTCCAGTATCATTCAGTGCAAACTGCTAGCCAGTTTCCATTTTATTTATTGACTCCTGACACTAGCATATATTTCAATTTTGGAAAATAAAGTGAATATTGTTATTTTTTTCCCTCCTTTTCAGGAGAGGCCTAGATGGATGAAAATCAGCTCACTTGATGAATTGAAGACAAAAGTGGGGCATGTTATTGTCATGATTCTTCTCGTAAAAATGTTTGAGAGGAGCAAAATGGTGACCATAGCCACAGGATTGGATTTACTAAGTTATTCAGTCTGTATTTTCTTATCATCTGCTTCTTTGTATATCCTCCACAACCTGCATAAGTCAGAATAGAATGTAGTAGGCACTGTAATATACTCAATTCTTAGCTGTAAGTAAAAGCATTACTGCTGAAATCTTCTGCACATCTTGCCATCGTGAGAAGAAAAGCAAGCGGTTGATACTTATCCTGTATTCCTATCATTGTACGCTAAATGCTCAATTTAATTCTCAGTTTAGTTTCCAACTTCCTTGGTGCGTGCATGCCTTCAAGTTTGTCATTCGGTTTAGGATTTTGAGATAACAAATGTGACAGAAAATGAAATTGATAGTATTTAGTTTAAAGAATTTGTCTTCCTCTTCTCTGCATCCTGGCATTGTCTTTATACAAGTAAAGGCCTGGCTAAAACCAATGTTTTGTATTCTGCCGTTCTATTTACCACAGAAGAAATCTACTGGAGGGGGGGAAAAGAACAAAATGAAATAAACACTATTTTTGTTTTGAGTGTGTTTGGAATGGAAAAATATGAGAAATGATGTGATTTGTAAATTAAATTTAATTAAATTTTGTGTTTAAAATGTTAAAAAATAAGAAATGATTTGATTTTTAAAATCTCATGAATTTTATTCATTTTGTTTTAGAATTTTTATCAAATTTAATAGAATTTGTTAGGATTTGATTTGATTTGATTTGAAATAAATAGACTATTTTATCATTCGTAATTATTTTTAACAACTTTTTATAAGGTAAAAATATAAAATTTAATTTTTAAATTAATTCAAATTTTTTCAATTCAAATTTTTTTTTTTTAAAGTTCTAAATATAAAATTTAATTTTTAAATCAATTAATTTAAATTAAATTAAATCAAATTATTTCTCATTTTTATTCATTTCTAACACAACCTTTAAGAATAACTTATTGGTACTGTTGTTTTAGGAATATTGACCCATATACTTATGCTAAGAAATGTAATTCTATTTCCTCGGTAATTTATGTAGCTTGGCTAAGCAATCATACAACTTATATCGTCTCTTTAAGTCAACATATCTATAAATGCTTAAATAGAAAATTTCAAGCTATATCTAAATCCTTTATTTTGGTAATTTATTATCATTTTACATATTTAAGATATGTTTGGATTATTGTGAAAAAAGATTATTTTAATAATTAATTTTATATATAATTAATTATTGTTATAATAAATTATAATAGAATTAATTTTATCTTTGAATATGTTTGTTGAAAAATAATTTTAAAATAATTTGATTCGTTTAAATTATATGAAAAAATTATTTTTTATAATAAATTATTAAAAATGATATAAAATAATTTATTTGTATTATATAATATTTTATATTTTAGGATTACTTTGGTAAAAACATAATATAATCATCTTTTGAAAAAAAAAGCTTTTTCAGAAAATGTTCAAGGGTATTGATTATGAAAAAAAGCTTTTTAACCCATAATTTTATTTTGGACAAAATATAATCTTACTAAACAAGTACTTAATTACTCTATTAATCTCAATAATTTTTTACTCAAAATTTTGAATTAGTCTCTTAAGGTTTTGAGGGTGGGGTGTGTTCATTTATATAGTGGATAAATTCTTGCTTAAGAAGTAACATAAGAGTTAGTGATCCTTATAATTTATGGATTGAAGGAGATTTAATCCCTTTATTCCTCAGTACTAGGAGATTTGATTGCATCTCTATTAGCTTTTAGAAGATTTGACAATTATTTGGTGGGATCAAGATATTTAACTATCAAATATAGGTTTCTAGACTGTAATGGACCTAGAGTAGAAATCCTAGTATAGAACGAAAAGGAACATGACTAAATATCGGTTAATTTAGTGTTAAGATGTCAAATGATGAACAGATATAATAATTCATTTGGCTTTCAAGTAATAGAGGGTGATCAAATTAATCTATTTTATCTCATTGGAAAATACTATCAGATAACTAATGATATTTTTTTTTCTTGGGAGGGGCAAATGGGTTGATTTGATTGATCCATGTAAGAGAGAAAGGATGAGGGAAGTCTGTTATAATTGATTAGTTATCAGTTACGATTAGTTGTTGGTTACTCATGTATTAGTTACTGATATAAATATCAGTCTTTGTAATAGAGAACTTTAACTTTCAATTCCAGTGAATGAATTCGTAATATAAGTTTTAGTTTCAATTCTCTTTTCTCTCATTCCTTTCTCCTTATCATCCTGGCCCTGATACCTTTCATGGTATCAGAGCTTAGCGTTCTACCATGGCTTCCGATCAAAGCTCAACTATGGCAACGACAAACACTTCAAATCAGTTTGTACTACAAACTTTCTCCAATCCTGTGTCATTCAAGCTTGATGAAGACAACTTTCTAGCATGGAAACAACAAGCATTGGCTACAATCAAAGATCACAAGTTATCTCAGTATATCAGTGGAGAATCAATTCCAGAAAAGTATGAATCCCAAGATGATGCAGCAAGAAATAAGATCTGTGATGCATATCTTAATTAGGAGCAGCAAGATCAATTACTGATGTCGTGGTTGCTCTCCTCAATGAATAGTTCTTTCACAACAAGAATGGTAGGTTGTGAATTTTCCTTTCAGATTTGGAAGAAATTGAAAACATTTTTTGCATCTCAAATTAAAGCAAAAGTAAGGCAGCTAAAGAATCAATTAAGAAATACAAGAAAAGATTCTTCTGTAACCTCCTATCTATTTGCAATTAAGAAATTAGTTGATACCTTAGGTTCAATAGGGTCACCGGTTGATGATTCTGAGCATGTAGAAGCAATTCTTGATGGTTTGACTGAAGAATATGAAGGTTTTGTGACTGCAATTTGATAAAAAATAATTCATTGGATCTATTAATCCCAATAACTTATGACATATCAATTTCATATAAAAGATTTTAAGATTACCTTGAAATAGCATCGATGAAGAAGATATTGTCGAACAATCCTTGAAATAGCATCGATGAAGAAGACATTGTCGAACAATCCTGAAAAGTAAAATACGATGAGGGAGAGATACTATTCCTATTCCACAATAGTCGCTCACGCGTCAGTATCAATGGGGCAACTGTACGCACTAGAGTGGTTAGGAATAGGGGCCTCTCCCTGTATATATAAAATAGTTAAAATGGGTTAAACCTATCCACTATGGCAAACCCATATACAGGACCCATAAACAAAACCCACATATATGAGCAGTGTTTCAACAACAATAGGCCCATTAACAATACTGATCACAATTTGGGCTAAACAAAAGACTCTAATAATTTTGACATCCAATCAATCTGGGTTCTATATAATATGATTTATGTTTGTCCACAAATAAAATTCTAACACAATTACTTCTAGAAGTGAACCTTGTAGTGTTGGAGAGCTTGAAGCTCTTCTTATGGCTCAAGAAGAACGAATTGAAAGATTTAGAAAGACAGAACTTGGTTCAATCCAAGGTAATCTCGTTCAATCTCAAGTCAAAAAGGGTAACACTGGAAATTCTGGGTTTTCTGGTAACTCTGGTTTTTCTGGTTCAAGAGGAGGTTTCACTCAGAGACAAAATTTTAATCCTGGTCAAAATCATGGATTTGTTATGAATCAAGGAAGAGGCTTCTTGAGTGGTAGGAATCAACTCAATTTTAGAGGTAGGTTTGGCAGAGGAGGAAGTAGATTTGTATTTGGTGAAAAACCTCAATGTCAGCTATGTAAAAAGACTGGTCATACTGCTGTAGAGTGTTGGTACAGATTTGATCAATCATTCACAGGGTCACAATTCTATCAGAATTTCAGGAATTCAGGAAATAACAATTCTCCTATGAATACAATGATAGCACACGGTCCTGATCACAATTCATTTGGTGTTAACTCCTCTGCATCTGCTGCTATGTTAGCCACTCCATCAACTTTATGTGATCCAGCATGGTATCCTGATTCAGGTGCCACACATCATTTTACACCAGATTCAGCAAACCTGCAACACAAAATGAGCTATGATGGAGCAGAAAAAGTCTTTGTGGGAAATGGTGCAGGTTTGTCTATTTTGCATGTTGGGCACTCTAGTTTTCCATCTAATTCTGTTCACAGTCCTTTCATTTTACACAATCTCTTGCATGTTCCTAATATTACCAAAAAATCTATTAAGTGTTGCTCAATTTGCTAAAGATAATAGTGTCTTTTTTGAATTCCATTCTAACAAATGTCTTGTTAAATCTCAGGTTACCAAGGAGATTTTACTCCAAGGAACCCTTAGAGATGGCTTGTATGTTTTTCCAAATATTCCACTCAACAAGTCTCCTCAGCAAGTGGTCTCAAATACTGCTTCAGTTTCTTCAACTTCTGATTTTTCCATTTGGCATTCAAGACTTGGTCATGCTTCTACTCCAGTTGTGACTCAAGTATTGAAAACTTGTAATTTCCCTTATCCATTTGTAAGTCTAAGTTTCGAAATGTCTGTGAGGCTTGTTGTATGGGGAAATCTCATCAATAGCCATGTTATACTTCTACTTCTGAATATAAAGATCCTTTAGAACTTGTGTATACTGACATTTGGGGACCAGCTCCTGTAAATGCTTTGAATGGTGCTAGATATTACATTTTGTTTGTTGATGCCTATACTAGATATTCTTGGATTTACTTGATGCATTCTAAATCTCAGGCTTTTTCCTTTTTTCTTCAATTTAAACACATGGCTGAACTTCAATTGGGGTATAAGTTGAAAGCTCTACAAACTGATAATGCAAAGGAATTTTTAGTTTTTTCTACATATTTGCGATCTAATGGTATTCTTCATCGTTTAACTTGTCCATATGTCCATCAACAGAATGGTAAAGTAGAAAGGAAACACAGGCATGTCACTGAAATGGGATTGACATTGCTTGCTGCTTCCTCCCTTCCATTAAAATTCTGGGGAGATGCTTTCATTTATGCTGTTTCCATCATAAATGCCCTGCCAACTCCAGTGCTAAATCAATTGTCTCCCTTCGAGGTTTTGTTTCACAAGCAGCCCTCCTATCATAGTTTCAAGGTTTTTGGATGTACTTGTTTTCCCTTTATTAGACCTTATAATAAGTTTAAGTTTGATTATAGATCCTGTCAGTCTCTTTTTCTAGGATTTGCTCTTGCCCATAAAGGTTATAAATGTCTCTTCTCTTCTGAAAAGTTTTATTTCACTCCTCATGTTGTCTTTGATGAATTCAATTTTCCTTTTAAAAATGTTTCCAGTCTTTTTTATCCATCCCAGTCTTCCTTACCATCTTCTGTTCCTATTGTTCCTTCCATTCCTATATTGTCCACAAGTGCTCCATCTGCAATTAGATGTTCTTCTCCTATTACTACATTTGATAATGTTTCTGTACCAGTCATGTTTCATGAGCAGGGTTCTTCATTTCAGCATCCAGCTGGTTCTACAGTACCAATTCCTGATTCTCAAGCCTCTACAAGTTTATTCCAGCAATCTATTTCTGCTCCTCCTACTGTTCAGAATACTCACCCTATGGTTACCAGGGCCAAGGCTGGGGTCACCAAGCCAAAAGTCTTCTCTGCCACTTTAGAACCAACTTCAGTATCTCAAGCTCTTTCTCAGCCTCACTGGAAACAAGCTATGGCTGATGAATGCCATGCTTTGCTCAAAAATAATACATGGTCCCTTGTTGATCTTCCTCCAAACAGATTAGCCATTGGCAGCAAGTGGGTCTTTAGAGTAAAATACAAACCAGATGGTTCCATTGACAAGCATAAGGCAAGATTAGTTGCTAAAGGATTTAATCAAAGGCCTGACTTTGACTTTAATGAGACATTTAGTCCAGTGGTCAAGCCTGCCACAATCAGGTTGGTTCTCACTATAGCTTTGGCTAGAGGTTGGCCTATTCATCAACTAGACATCAACTATGCCTTTTTAAATGGGGATTTGCAGGAAGAGGTTTACATGCAGCAACCTCAAGGGTTTGTTCTTGGTAGCTCTCAACTAGTTTGCAAGTTGCACAAAGCTTTATATGGACTTAAGCAGGCTCCTAGGGCTTGGTTTCATAAGCTCTCTGCTGCCCTATGCTCTCTTGGTTTCAATTCTACTTGATCAGATGTCTCTTTGTTCACTCGATTTTCTTCAACCTCTACCACATTTATCTTGGTTTATGTAGATGATATTCTAATTACTGGTTCCTCTAAATCTGAAATTTCATCTCTGATCAGTTCCCTTAATTCTATGTTTGCTTTGAAAGACATGGGACACTTACATTACTTTCTTGGTATTGAGGTGCAGAGACCTCAAGCTGGTGTTCTTCATTTATCTCAGACCAAGTACATAAAGGATCTACTGGCTAAAGCTGATATGGTTAATTGTAAGCCTTTCTCCACACCTATGACGGCTCACCTTAAACTTTCTACTCATGACAGTACACCATTTTTTGATCCTAGCCTCTATAGATCCGTTGTTGGAAGCTTACAATATGTGACTGTGACCAGACTTGAAATTTCATTCTCTGTCAACAAGGTGTGTCAATTTATGCAGTCTCTTATGGATTCTCACTGGAAGGCAGTCAAGCGCATCTTAAGATACCTTCAAGGTACTGCTTCCTATGGTCTGGTTCTTCAACAATCTCCTCATTTAAATCTGTTTGGCTTCTCTGATTCTGACTGGGGCTCCGATCCTGATGATAGAAAATCAACCAGTGGTTATTGCGTCTATCTTGGGCAAAATCTTATTTCTTGGTCCAGCGAGAAAAGATGTCTTGTTTCTCGAAGAACAGAGGAAAGGTGAATACGAGAGTCCGGGCATTTGCATTAGCAGCAAAACTCCTTTGGTTACAGCATTTATTACATGAGCTCTGGGTTACATTACCTGCCACTCCTAAGGTTTTTTGTGACAATCTAAATGCTGTATTGTTGGCAGCTAATCCAATTCTTCACTCTCGTACTAAACACTTTGAGATTGATCTCCATTTTGTTCGTGATCAGGTGCTGTCTCATAAACTGCAAGTGAGTCACATACCAGCTCATGCACAAGTTGCTGATATATTGACAAAAGCTATTTTCAGCTCTTTCTTCACTGCCTTCAGAGACAAACTCAGAGTTGAACCACTTCAACTGCTGAGTTTGAGGGGGGATGTAAGAGAGAAAGGATGAGGGAAGTCTATTATAACTGATTAGTTATTAGTTACGGTTAGTTGTTGGTTACTAATGTATTAGTTACTGATATAAATATCAGTCTTTGTAACAGAGAACTTTAACTTTCAATTCCAGTGAATGAATTCGTAATACAAGTTTTAGTTTCAATTCTCTTTTTTCTCATTCCTTTTTCTCTATCATCCTGGCTCTGATACCTTTCAATCCACACAAGTGAAATGAGTTGGCATATTAGCTCGTTGCTTGGCCAACTTAGCACTAAATTAATGTATACCTGATAATTGATTATGGCAGTAAATCAAGTAAAAATATTTGACAATCCTACGGACTATTTTTTTAAACTTTAGAAACTAATTTTAAAACTGAGTAAAACTACACGATCAACAACAAAATAACTAAACATAATTTATAAAACTCATTGTTTTGGTAAGCAAGTTAACAAAAAAAAATTATCTAGTTTTATCTTTTAAGCGCGGTTCCCCATTAATTGTGAGGGTCATGACTCAATTTTTCAGAGTTTTTTATTTGACATGCTCTTTTCTTATTTAAAAAGAAAATTCTTTCACTTATCCCAAAGAATAGTGCAACTTCTATATATATATGTATTTTATGAAATAGAGATGGAAATAATATTAGTGAGGATTGAGAATGTTCAAAAGAGTCAAATTACAAACAGCACTAGGAACATCTCTATCCACACAGCATTTGGATTAGTAAGAGCCATTTGTTTCAATTCATGAGCTACATGATTACCATCTCTCTTAACACGGATAATAAAAAAATATCTAGATAGTTTAGATAAGGAAACACAATTTTCAATGATGAGGCCAAAATAACTCTTGATGGCTATAATTTGAGATACCTCTTAACAACTTGTAAATTATCACCTTCAAGGGAGATGTCCGTGAAATAGCAATCCAAGGCAAATCTCAAGCCCAAAAAGCAAGTTGTAGCTTCTGCCAAGAGAGGATCCAAGTTTGTTGCTATGGGCCAAGTGGCAGCAGCCATAATCAGTTAATCACTCCTTCATGATCTCCAATAATTGCCCCAACACCTCCAGCATGACCTGCTCTAGTTGTAGCATCAACAGTAAGTTTGAAAAAACCATCTTGTGGTGGACTCCATGATGAGGGGCTGGCAATTGGGCACGGTATGTTTGCAAGGGGCGAGTCTGATTTCATAACCTGTGACTTCATGAATTCTTCCACTGTGTTTAGGAGAGGCTTCTATCATGAACCAAAACTTTTGAGTCTATAGATAAATCTCTCTTTTTTTTTTAATTTAGTAGTATTCATATTTAGATTTAGGTGTATAAAAAAATTAATAATTAAAATTTATAAATTTTTTATATATATAATTATTCATAAAAAAGAATAATTTAATTAAATTTTTTATTAATCTAAATATTAATAATTAAAATTTATGAAAATTTAACTTTTTAATTACAACTATTAATTTATTATTGTAATAATAAATCAATGAAAAAAAAATCATAAATAACACCCAAAAGACTTTTCCATTTTAGCCTTTTATCGATGACTTCTTGGTGGCTCATCATTTTTGCCTCAAAATTAGCTATATACCATAGAGCAGAGCACAAAAAGCCACAAAATATTCTGACCAAAGAATGTTGAACCACTCTGCAAAATCCAAATCTGCTACCTCTTGGTTCCTCAAAGTAAGGGGCGATAGAAACCATAATTTTAGTGTCCAGGAACAATGCTTCAAGATGTGCTCTGTTGTTTCTTCCTTCTGCCAACATCTGACACACAAAGCTGTGCAATTTATCCCTCTTTTTTGCATGTTGCTTCTGGTTGGGAGTGCATTATTTAGAGCCCTCCATACAAAGCTAAGAATTCTTGGTGGCATCTTCACTTTCCAAAATGCATTCCAGTTGACCTTAGGAATAAATTGAGGATTACTAGTGCCTTTTTGGTTGTGCTTGCTATTCCTGATGAGATGATAAGCATTTTTTACCTTGTATATCCCATCTCTTGACTAGCGCTAGAAAAATTGGTCCTGATGATTGTCAATGGAAATTGGAAGATCCAGAATTTATTGGGCCTCAAAAGGAAGAAAAATCTGGTTGATCCTATGATACACAAATATAAGTATAGTTATTGGATACGATATGAGTATGGTACGAAAATATGACTTTTGTTAAAAAAATGAAACTAACATTTATCAAATATTTAAATATCTAAGAAAGATATAGATATGTATGTGATACGGGTATGACAAACAATAAGAAGTACCCTAGCTTTATAATGATCAAATTTTGGTTCCAGCAGAGCATCTCTAATAATTCACTAACAGTCACGGCTGGGTCAAGGATAGTGCAAGGACTCTAAACCTTAAAGCCAAATTGGTTAGGCAACCAGGGGTTTTCCCAGATCTTAACATTTTTTCCATCTCCTATTCTCCACAAGCCACCCAAATTAAGAATCCAGGCAGCAGAATGTATACTGCTCCAAGTGAAGCTTGGGTCGTGACCAATATTAGAGTTCAGGAAATTTGATCTAGGGAAATATTTAGCCTTCAGTGTTTTGGACATCAGAGAATCTGTTTTTGTAATCAGTCTCCGACCTTGCTTAGCCAGCATGGTCAGATTGAATGACTCAATTTCTAAAACCCAGGCCATTATCTTGCTTAGAATCACAAAATTTTTCCCATCTCATCTAATGCATCTTTCTTTCACCCTCCTTACTACTCCAGTAAAATTTATTCATCATAGATTCAATGTGGGCTCATAAGGATCTGCGCAACAAGAAACAATCCATGATATAAGTAGGAATTGACTCGTCAGTGGATTTAATTAAAATTTCTCTCCCCACGCTGGATAGACACTTCTCTTTCCAACCTTTCAACTTTTTCCACACTCAATCTCTTAATTCCTAACCAAATCTGGATAACGATTTGTCTGGAAATAGACACATTTCGGTTAAAAGAGAGTTCTGACTTGTCAAGATTAATTCTCTGGGCTAAAGCCATGTGGTAGGAGTGAAGAATATCTATCACACTTTCGATATCCTGATCCAATGATCTAGAAAATAGTATGCTATCATCAGCAAAAAAAATAAATGAGAGATCTTTGGGGCATGTCTAGCAATTTTAATTCCATGCAAAGAACTTTTCATTTGGGTTTTAAAAAGCAGGCCTGAAAAGATTTCCGCACACAAAATGAAAAGATAAGGTGAAATGAGATCACCTTTTCTTAAACCTCTGAATGGTTTGAAAGTCTCACATGGGTTCCCATTCAAAAGAATAGAGAAAGACACAGTTCTAACACACCTCATGATAAGATCAATTCAATGGGAAGGGAAACTCATAAAATTAAGAACTGTCCGCAAAAAAGGTCATTCAACCCTGTCATATGCCTTCATCATATCCAATTTCAGGCCCACATAACCTTTTCTACCATTTTTCTTTTTTCTCATGTAATGAAATGTATCATAGTTAATGAGTGCATTATCAGTAATAAGCCTTTCAGGCACTTTGAAAATCACCGATTAGTTGAGGAAGGATCAACTTCAGCCTTTTTGCAATTGTCTTGGTGATGAGTTTGAATATTACATTGCATAAGGAAATGGAACGAAATTCCTTTGTGTGTTTCGGCTTCTTCACCTTTGGGATCAGATAGAGAAAAGTGGAGTTTGGATTGCTTGGATCAGCACCACATCATCACCTATAATATGCCACATTTTTTGAAAGAATAGAGCTGGCATTCCTTCAGGACTAAGTGTAGCAAACATATCATCATTAATCCTGCCTCCAACAACCTCAACTATTTCATTTATATTTTCAATGTGTTCAGAAGAAAACAACTGAGAAAAGTAAGAGGTCATTACTGCAGCTATTTCATCCTCTTCTTCAAATATCTTTCCTGAATCGTCTTTTATTGAGTCTACCACTCTACCCTATTTCCTTCCTTTCTTTGTGAGGCTTTCTTATGGAAAATTTTTGTATTACAATCACCATGTTTAAGGAAATTTGCTCTGGATCGTTGACTCCACCTGATTTCTTCTTCACAGAGTAACTCATCCAATTTTTTTTCAATTGTTTTTTTTTTGTCTCCTGGATAACGACTTGATCTGCATAAACTACTTCACTTGAGACGAGTTAGTATTTGTTTAGATTAGAGTTAGTAAATTTAAATTTAATTAAAAGTGTATTTATAAATTTAAATTTAATTAAAAGTGAATTTATTATATCATAATTTATATTTAAAAAATTTAACTTAAAAGTGAATTTAATAAAATAAATATAAGAAATAAAAATTATCATCTTAAGTTGAAACCCAAACTCAGATAAAACAGTAACAATTGAAAAAAACCTAAACAAATTTTGCACATCCTTCAAGAGCGTTGAACTTGTGTTTGAGGCTTGTAACTGATAATCAAACATGCACTTAGTTCCTTCTGTTTTTCTAAAATTCTTTTGGGAATACATCCAAAAGTGTCCTCACCCCAAGTACCAACAATCAAAAATGCTAAATCCTATGAAGAAGCTTTGGTGGAACACACATACGAAATGAAAAAAGGTAAATAGATAGGCTTGCGTTTTATTATGTCAAAGGAGCAGTGGCGGAGCCCGGTTTCGGGGGCGACATTAATATTTTCTTTTAATGTTATTTCTATTATTTACGTGATATATAAAATTTATCACGTAAATTAAAATTTGTTTGAAAATTTTTTAAGTTTATCTTAATTTTTTTGTTACTTTAATTGAGAGAAATATTTGATATTTATTATGAGAATTTTTTTATTTTAATGAGTTTATCTATATCTACATACAGTAATAAAAATATTTCAATTAAATAATTATAATTACAACACTTAAAATATTCAATAAAACTATATTACATAAAGTTTTATTGCATAAGTTTAAATTCTATATATTAATAAACTCAAATCATGAAAACAAAAATAAAAAGCACAAAGGTAAAAAAAATAACTAGAGATTTTTAATATCAATTTCGCAAAGGAGATCATAGAAAGAAAAATAGGGAATTAAAAAAAAGAAAATATGCTACCTAAAATGAAGAAAAGTAATAGGTATAAATGAAAAGAATAACAATTATACAACAAATCAAAAAATTCTATTACTTTTTTAAATTAAAATTAGAAGCTTTATACTTAAAAATTTTTAAAATAAGAGTGTAAAAACTAATGAGTATAGAATAGTTTTGGTCAAAGAAAAGAAAGACTTTGATCAATTGAAAAAAGAGAGAGCAAGGGAGGTAATATTTTCATTTTAATTAAGGTTACTGAAGTTTATTAGTTTTTATAAAAAAAATCTCATCTCAACGCCACTGTTAACAAGTGTTTACTGTTTTTTTTTTAAATAATTACAATTTGTTACAAGTTTGTTACGGCAGAATGGACATTTGTGAATCTTACACGAAAACAAATTTTTGGGACATAGCACCGTTCTAAACAGTCTTGCTCCGCCTTTGATATCTCCAACACTTTGTTTAGCACATCATTTTTTATCCTTGATTTTATTTTCTTTCTTTTCATTAATCTTAATCAATAAAATGTCTTTCTATACAAAATAGAACTTTAGACTATCTACAATATTGGTTTGTTGCAATTTTGACAGTGCAATGCCATTAATCTGTCTGACTCTCTCCCTTGATAGCTTCAGCAGTCTTCCTATTTCCTCACAAGACCAAGGGGTCTCTCCATTGAGTCCAAAGTGTAATCTTACAATCTCTGCTTCCCTCTTGGTAAGTGTGCTAAGAAGCTTCACCACCTCCTGCTTCATTAGCTGCCTCTCAACCATCTTCTCTGGAGTCATTTCAACTGGCCCCGGCATAATCTCCTGCGTTATATTAAACATTATGAACAATAATTCAGAATTTGTACGTAAGGAACTTGCTAAAAATATGTCCTACCCAATGATGCTTAAGCCATATGTAGTTTTGTATTTTTATAGAGATCAAGGATTAAGTTGAAAATGAGACCAAGGAATACATAATGTTACTAGAAATTTAAAGATGCATGCAATTGAGTACATCAAAGTTGCATTTAAAGTAACTTCTCTCCTGTCCTACACCTCCAGCTTGTCACCAACATATTTTTCCTCTTGCATAGCAATTTATGTTTTTCCAATGTGAGTTACTGGTTAAGTAACTTCCTATTTACTCACAATGACAGCCTTGACCTTGTTATGAACGTTTCAATAAAGAAATGGGAGGCAAGCAGCTTTTGCCTAGACCTAATTCTCATCAATAAATAAATGTTGGAGAATCTTCTTCAAACCAGCAAAAAACCAGAAATTATGCAGCAACTTCTGATGAAGGAAAGGCGCAAATCTTCAAGGTGTATTTCAACACTTTCCTTAGGTTTAATTCTCTCTCATCAGTCCTTTTAGCAGATGCAAATGGTTAACAGCCAATTTATTTTAGGATACAATAAAGAACACTTGATTTGCTTTGCATTCACACAATCAAGCCAATGAAACCAATAGTGTTTTACAAAAGGATAACTCTCAAGTAAACTCGTTGTGCATAGAATAAAACTTGAGATGGAATTGGTTATTCTGTTGGTGGATCATATCCTTATATAGTGATTGAAAGATAATAGACACAGAACAGAAAAATGGTTCTGATCAAGTTCCAAATTGTATTAATTCTGAAATGGGGACGAAGTTCCCAGTTACCACTAATGAAACAGTAGAAAAAAGGTACAATGGTTGGAGAGTATTCTCCTTGGAGGAATGGAAATGATAAAAAGAAAATATGGTAATTCCAGTGTAGGAATACCACCCTTTTGCTACTGACGTGAGAGAGATCTCAATGCCAGTCCCCTTTTTCTGACCTCACACTTTTCATGCCTCCCCCTTCTGCTCCTCCCCCCCTTTATCCATATTCTCCACTGATTCATTCCTTTTCTCTTCCCGTCCTAGGCTGCCATCTGTCAAGTTTGGTATTCCCTCATTCAGCATGTCCTTTTTCTCCCCGATTAGTGCCATCTGTCCCTTACACAATTCTGCTCCTTCTTTGTTCTTTCCTAATTTATCCCTCCTCTTATATACATGTTTAATGGGCCTATCAATACTCCCCCCCACCAGTTTCACCTTGTCCTCAAGGTGAAAGTCTGGAAAAACATGATCAATGACATCAAAATCTTCCCATGTGTTTTCAGCTTCCAGCAATCCTTCCCACTGAATCAAAACCTGCTCTGTCCCACTCAACAGCTTTCTCACTCCTTTTACCTCCTTTGGGTGCACCTGTAACTCCCACTCTTCACTTAAACATTGGGGTAGTGGCTGCTCATTGAAACCAGTTCCCACAGCCTTCTTTAACTGTGATACATGGAACACCGGATGGATTTTAGTGCTGGCTGGTAAAGCCAATTTCTAGGCAGCACTGCCCACTTTCTCCACCACCTCAAAAGGCCCATAAAACCGTGGGCTCAGCTTCTCATTTGGTCAGTTTGCAAGAGATTTAAACCGGTAAGGCTGTGCCTTCAAGTACACCTTTTCCCCA
The DNA here is from genome assembly GCA_029884595.1 of Ormosia semicastrata. Taxonomy (NCBI): domain Eukaryota; kingdom Viridiplantae; phylum Streptophyta; class Magnoliopsida; order Fabales; family Fabaceae; genus Ormosia; species Ormosia semicastrata. The sequence goes on from JAQQTO010000055.1 coordinate 37,881,718, forward strand.
ACCCCAACATCCCTCCTCTTCTTGTCCGCCCACTGTTTCATACTATTCTGCGCTTTACGTAGCTGCTCCTTCAACTCCCCTAGAGCAATGTCTCTTTCCCACAACAATTGATCAACCCCCTGCACCAGGGCCTCATCAATCGGATATTTGATCACTGAAGGTGCTTCCCTCCCATACATAGCTTTGAAGGGGCTCATGCTAATAGAGACATTATAGGAAGAATTAAACCAAAACTCTGCCCAAGCCAACCACTTGACCCACTGCTTCGGTACCGCCATTCACAAAGCATCTCAAATAAGCTTCTAGAGTCGATTAGTTACCTCAGATTGTCCATCCGTCTGAGGATGGTAAGCCGAGCTAAACTTCAACTTCGTTCCCGCCAAGCTAAACAGCTCCTTCCAAAAAAGACTCATGAAGACACAGTCTCTGTCTGAAACAACTGAAGCTGGAAATCCATGCAACTTAACCACATTGTTAATGAACGTTTCAGCCACTGTCCTTGCTGTATAGGGATGGCTTAAGGGCATAAAATGGGCAGCTTTAGATAATCGGTCTACCACCACCATAATCGTATCCTTCCCTTGTGATTTTGGTAACCCCCCAATAAAATCCATAGTAAGGTCCTCCCAAATTTGCGTGGGAATCGGCAACGACTATGTAGCAAACCTGCTGGCTTGAGTGCTTGATATTTATTTTGCTGGCACACTGCACATTTTCGGACAAACTCCTCTATATCTCTCTTCATATGCTTCCAAAAGAACACATTAGCTATTCTTTTGTAAGTCCTTAACACACCTGAATGTCCCCCCCACACGAAGCATGGAATTCTTCCAGAATAATGGGAATCGAGCTGAATTAGTTGGTATAACCAACTTACCCTTGTGCCACAAACAGCCCTTCGCAAACACAAATGAAGGATGAGAATTCGGATTACCAATCAGTTCCTGGATCATTTTCTGCAGCTGCTGGTCCTGGTTAGTTTCTTCCTCTATGGACTTCAATTCATCATTACTTACTATCGAAACAACCTGCATTTTCATTACTCTTGATAGAGCGTCAGCCACCCGGTTTTCTTTTCCTTCCTTGTACTGAATTTCAAAGTCGTACCCCAACAATTTAGCCACCCATTTTTGTTGTTCACCATCCAAAATCCTTTGCTCCAACAAATATTTTAAGCTCCGCTGATCAGTCCTAATAATAAAGCGGTTCCCCATCAGATAATGACGCCATTTTTGGACAGCGAACACTACCGCCATTAACTCTCGCTCATAGATCGATTTCATTCGCGCCCGATCAGAGAGAGCTTAGCTAATAAAAGCCAGAGGTCTGCCCTGCTACATTAAAACCGCCCCAATTCCCACCCCTGATGCGTCGGTCTCAATTTCAAACGGCAGTTGGAAATTGGGCATGCTTAACAGAGGTAGTTCCACCATTTTCTTTTTAAGCTCCTGAAAAGCCTGAAATGCCTCCTCCCCCTAAATAAAGCTGTTTTTCTTCAGCAATTGAGTAAGGGGCCTAGCCACCACCCCATAGCCTTGCACAAACCTTCGATAGTACCCCGTCAACCCCAAAAATCCCCTCAAGCTCTTAAGGTCTTTTGGAATGGGCCACTCCTCCATCACTTTAACTTTATTTGGATCAGCAGCAATCCCTTGTTCTGAAATGATGTGGCACAAGTATTCTAGCTGTTTCATGCTAAAACTACACTTTTTCAAATTGACTTTCAACTCATGTGTCCTCAACACTTCTAGGACAATTCTCAGATGATCCATATGGGTTTGTTGGTTGGCACTATACACCAATATGTCATCAAAAAACACAAGCACAAACTTCCTTAAATATGGTTTAAAAATCTCGTTCATAAGGGCTTGAAAAGTTGAAGGGGCATTTGTCAACCCGAAGGGCATTACTAGGTACTCATAGTGCCCTTCATGGATTCTAAAAGCTGTCTTATGAATATCACACTCCTTCATCCGGATTTGATGATACCCGGACTTCAAATCTAATTTAGAAAAAATGATGGCTCCCCCTAACTCATCCAATAGTTCATCTATCACCGGAATTGGAAATTTATTTGGTGTGGTGATGCTATTCAAAGCTCTATAGTCGGTACAAAATCTCCAACTCCCATCCTTTTTTTTAACTAAAATCAAAGGGCTAGCATAAGGACTTATACTTGGCCGGATCAACCCAGCAGCTAACATGTCCCGCACGAATGCTTCAATTGCTTCTTTCTGTTGATGAGGATATCGATAAGGCCGAATGTTAGGAATCTGGGAGCCTTCCTTTATTACAATGGCATGATCACACCTTCTTTGAGGAGGTAACCCCCTGACTTCTTGGAACAAGTCCTCATACTCCTCTAGCACCCTTTCCAATCCATCTACCTCTCCCCTAACTTCCTGAGAATACATGGCCAGCATCCCAATATGCACATAATAGGCCTCACTGCCCCTGTTCAGCTCCTTCACCATAGCTTTCATGGAGACCATGGTTCTAGACAATTTAGGATCCCCCCTAATCTCAACCTTCTTCCCCTCCCCCATCACCCAAATTACATGATCTCTAAAATCAACTTCAATTTTCCCCAGCCCTTCCCAGCCATTCATACACTAACACAACATCCACCCTCTCAAATCAAACAAATAAAAATCTGCAGTTACCTTTAAATTTGGTAACCTAAGTTCCACTCCTTTGCATACTCCTTGTTTCTTCACAGTATGACCATCCCCCACTTCTACTACATATTCCAAGGCCCGATCCACCTTCATTCCCAATTCATGCATCACTTCTTGGGACAAGAAATTGTGCGATGCCCCAGAATCAACCAACACCATCACTTTCCTCCTCATGATCTCTCCCCATAATTTCAAGGATTTCCTTGACGTCATTCCGGCCACGCTTCCCATATGTAACTGTAGTGCGTGCTCCTCTGTTTTCTGTGCATCCTCTTCCTCCCTCAAGTCTTCTTCGTTTTCCCCTCCTTCCCCCAAAATCAGCACATGCAGATTCCGATTCCTACACACATGATTCGGCGAGAAAGGTTCATCATAGCGAAAACACACCCCACAGCGGCGCTTCTCCTCCCACTCTGCCTCCGATAACCTTCGGAACGCCGAGTTGCGGCGGTTCGCTCTACTCTGGCTGTCCTCAGTGCGTTGAACCACCGATCCAGCACTCCCGTGTGATTCGGGTCAGCCCACGGAAGCGGTGTTGGATCCTTGACCTCCATTTCCCGTGCGCGTGTTTTCTCCAGTACCGGGTCTCAAACCCGACCCATCCCAGCGGCTTCTCAACGCGGGTCTATTTTCACTAGGCCCAAACTTCTTCGATGGCCCATCATTCTCGTGGCCCAGTATCCGATTCTTTTCCTCTACCTTCTTTGCTAGTTTCATCGCCTCTCCCAAGTCTCCAGCTCCGTGGAGCCTCACCTCCGCCCTGACAACATCCTTCAACCCATTCATGAAAGCTCCTTTCAACATTTCTTCATCGGCGTGACGTAGTGGGGCTGAGATAAGCTCAAAGTGCTCAATGTATTCCACCACCGAGGTCGTTTGCTTCAAGCTCATAAGCACTTCGTAGGAATTTTCTGAGGTTGCGTCTTGGAATCGTCCCAGCAGCGCCCTCCTCAGCATGGCCCAAGAAATTCTCTCCGTCCTAGCCTCCCACCATTGGAACCAGTTTAGGGCATTCCCTTCGAAACAAATGGAAGCCGCGAGCACCTTTTCTTCCTCTGGGATGTGGTTAATCTCGAAGTACCTTTCAGCTCTGTAAATCCATCCGTAGGGATCTTCTCCCGAGAAGTATGGCACCTCCAGCCTCCTCATCCGTTCCTCACGTCTGTCTAACCTTCGCTCTCGCTCCAGAGCACTTCCACGCCCTTCTTCGTTACCACGTACCAGCCCCCGCATCTCTGCGATGGCTTCCTCGATCAACTGTCTATTCTCCTGTCTCATCTCTTCTATTCTCTTCTCCAAATTCTCAATTCTCTCCATTCTCGTTTCTACCATAAGCTTCCAAGGATCTGAAGCTTTGATACCAAATAATAGACACAGAACAGAAAAATGGTACTGATCAAGTTCCAAATTGTATTAATTCTGAAATGGGGACGAAGTTCCCTGTTACCACTAATGAAACAGTAGAAAAAGGTACAATGGATGGAGAGTATTCTCCTTGGAGGAATGGAAATGATAAAAAGAAAATATGGTAATCCCAGTGTAGGAATACCACCCTTTTGCTACTGACGTGAGAGAGATCTCAATGCCAGTCCCCTTTTTCTGACCTCACACTTTTCATGCCCCCCCCTTCTGCTCCTCCCCCCCTTTATGCATATTCTCCACTGATTCATTCCTTTTCTCCTCCCGTCCTATGCTGCCATCTGTCAAGTTTGTTATTCTGTCATTCAGCATGTCCTTTTTCTCCCCGATTAGTGCCATCTGTCCCTTACACTATTCTGCTCCTTCTTTATTCTTTCCTAATTTATCCCTCCTCTTATATACATGTTTAATGGGCCTATCAAAAGACCTCTTCATAGGAGCCACAACTCTTCATGCACATCTTGTTCAGAACAGATGGACCATTTCAGAGAACTCCATTCGGTGCCTTGAGCGCCTAAGGCTCCTTTTTGGCCACTTAAGCGCGCGCCACCTAGAACCTTTCATGGTTTTGATTTACACAGCACCACTTAAGCGCTGGTTTTTTGGGCACTCAGGCGCTGAAGGTCCAGAACGGACCTTTCTTCGCACACACACCATGCGCTCAAGCGGTGGAAAACAACCGCTTGAGCACGAGAGTTCCAGAAACTCCAAATGAATTATGGGTTGTGAGCGCCCAAACTTGGGCGCTTAATAGCTCCATAGGTAGAGAGCAAAACACCACCAGTTTTTGACCGCTTGAGCGGTGGTTATGCAGAAATTTTACTTTGTGATTTCCATTATTTTGGAAACCCATTCACAGTAAATGGGACACTAGTTGAAAGTATATACTAATTGGACGTTGTAAAAGCTTTAACTGACATTTATAGCTTTTTGAAACTTCAATCAATATGATCACAGATCTTAAAGAATGTATCAAATGTTTAGTTATTCATATAACATAAGAATGAAGTTCTTAAAGAACCTGAAGTGTCATGTGGCCACGATCAGTCATAGCTTTGTCCAATGAAATTGGTGGTCTGCTCCTTTCAGAAACAAGCTTTACAGTGGAAACATTCACATTGAGCATCTCAGCCATTTCATTATACGAGGGAACCCGCCTCAGTCTTCTGCTCAAGACATTGTTAGCCTCTGCAACTTTTGCAACCATCTCACACTTGCCTCCCTATAAATGACAAACTAACCAAGCATTCACAATTACTAGCCTACTTCTAAAGTTTTGTATTAGACTAACCACGGCTAAGTTTGCAATTGATGTTACTCTTCAAAAGTAGTCGTCAAGAGCTGCTTTAGAAACTTCAGAAACTACCATAGAAGTAATGCTTAGTAAAGTAGTTGGGTTTTTTATTAAAATCAGGTGAAAATTTAATTATTATTTAATAAAAACGCTTTCGATAATAAATAAAAACAAAATGAACATGTAAAAAGTAGAAATAGTGATAAATGAATATTTCTATTTGTATTTCATTATACTTTGTAAAATTGTTTAGGCATGTTTTGGTCTATTTCAAAACAAGTATCACAAGTAACCTCTACAAGCACCTAGGCCTAACATGCTTCTAGAAACAAACGTCAAAAGAAGTAGTACTACTTTGTGTTAACTTGGCACTTAAAGAATTTACGATATACTTAAAAGTTAATATTTAGTGCGTGTTTAGAATAATTGTAAAAATTAAATTATTTTAATAATTAATTATTATATAATTTTTTGTTATAATCAATTATAATAAAAAAGTTTTATATTTAAATATATTAGTTGAAAAATAATTTTATATTAATATGTTTCATTTTTATGATATAAAAAAATTATTTATATGTATTAAATTATTAAAATATATATAAAATAATTAAAAAAATATTTGATTAATTAAAAAATTATTTAATTGAAAATAAAATGATATTTACATATCACTATTAAAAATAATCCTAACAACTATTTTAAAAAATGCTCAAATTTTTTATTGAGCTCCAACAACCTTTTTCCTACAAATAAAAACTGTTGATTATTGTTACAAAATACCCAAATATCCCATCTTCAACGTGCAACAGCTTAATTTCCAAAAAAAAAAAAAAAACTGTTGGGGAACAAAAGAATTGTTCCCAAACATGCTCTTAAATTTTTGGAAAGTAGAAGCCATTCATAAAATTGATCTCAAATTCAATATATATGTTTGAATGGAAGCTAATTAAAAGCAGCTATATTAGTTAAGGTAAAAGTCATCCATTGCATTTACAGCAAACTAGAAACACAATGTTGATTGAAGTAGTGCCTTACCGGTAATCTGACTAATCTGGACTTCCTGGCCACAGCTTTAATGATGGCTTGTTTAATCCACCAGTAAACATATGTGGATACCTTATTTCCCCTATCAGGGTCAAATTTCTCTGCTCCTTGAAGAAGGCCAATGGTTCCTTCCTGGTAAAATGAACTAAAATGCCTAAGAAGGAACTATAACGAAGAGTTAAATACTAAAATGTATAGGCACCTGGATGAGGTCTTGAAGGCTTAATCCTTTGCCTTGATAGCCAGATGCAATGGAGGCAACTAATCCCCTATACTCACGAGTTAATCTTTCTCTTGACTCTCTTGTATTACACAACACCTTATCCAGACTTGTATTACCAAGAGCGAACCTCCTTGTCCTTGGGAATGCAGGATGCTCTTCAGATTCTGTGATTCTTAGTTTAGCTATTTCAATCCTTGCTCCCTCCTGTTAATATGCAATATATACATTATCCCTTTTGTAATGGAAGTCAACTCATAGCCAGCAAGAAAATTTGCTTCATACTAAATGTCTAAATTTATTTTTTTGCCCAACCTGAAATGTATAATCTAGAGCTTTAGATAAAATGGAATTAGTATATAAACAGATAGAATTGTTAAGAAGAGAATGTTATGAACAGAAGACAAACATGTAGGCATATATAAAGCAAATTATGATGTAAAATAACTATATTACTTAGCAAGTGGTGTTTGTGGGTTATAGTCCAGGAATCATTGAAAACTCATACTATACCTTGAGACATAAACAAAGCTCAGCCTCTTCTCTTGAACTCAAAAACCCAGATTTTCCAGACCCAACCAAAAGTCTCTGCGCTGAGCAGTTGCTGTGATTCACTTCTTCCATATATCCCAAACTTTTTCTCCTTTTCCTTCTCCTCTTCCTCCTCATGTCCAATCCTATGCTCCTATCTCTAACCATCCCATTTTCACTCTCTCCAAAAGACCATTCGCCAGCAGCTGCAGATACAGCATCTCTAGCTGCCTCTACAGCAGCATTGGCCAGTGCAACTGCTTCTGTTGCCGCAGCAATGACTAATGCATCACTAGAAACCAAATTTGTACCAAACTTAAAGGAAGTAGAGGAAGTAGTTGGCAAACTGGGTTGAAGAGAATGGTGGGTCTTAAGTGTTGGAAAGGTTGGAAGTGAAGAAAGAGACATAGTAGGGAGAGTAGGAGAGTGGCTTGGGGATGAGCATATTCCAGTTATGGCCATAAAAGAAATAAAGAATGATGGGCAGTTGCCTATTATTTTGGCCCCAAACAAAGAACAAGGCTTGCAGATATTTCAGATTGACAAAGTGAGAAAATATCTATTTAGTAACACGTACGCCGTATAAGACATGATAAAGGGTAAGAGGGATTATCTACTTGTGTGGATGTCGTTGACACAATTCTGCTATATGTGCTATGTGTGATGTCATAACTATTTCAGTCAAAGGTCAATTTTTTTTTATTAACAGTAAAAGGTCAATGTTGTGTCCAAGGTTTTAAGTTTTAACCTTATTTTTGGTTTTTCATTATTTTCCTTGGGGAGGTGCTGACATAGCAATGTTATTCATACAGCTACTTCATGTTAGCAATACTTATGCGGATGCTGATATGCACCCCATTAGGTTATGTGGTCACTGTCGCCGATCTCCACCGTGAGAGTTCACCTTGTTAGAACCCCCTCACTTTCCGTTGGTGATGGTTCAGTCAATTCCTTGAGAAGACACTCCAGCTGTCAGAGCTCACGCTAGCAGAACCACTTCACTTCCTGCCGGCATCCATCGAGATCGATATCTGATTATTAGATTTTGCAGGATCTATACTATAAATTTAAAATACCGTAATTATAACAAATTATGTTAATATTGATAAATCACATATCTCTTGAAGATATATTGACAATAAACAATCTCACTGATTTATTTTAGTGGAAGTGCGTATACACTGGTATACATCAGAGCACACCATTCTACTTCTTTGTTTTTTTAACTATCACTTCGATAGAATTGTGTGCAGTCAATACGTGCTAAGAATGAAATAAAAATTCTATTCTTTATATATAATATTGTTAAGATTTATTATTTATTTATTTAAGTTTGGTAGCTCTAGTTTATCCTAATTTTTAGGGATTTATTTAGTTGAAAAGATCATATTTTTGTGGCTACAGAAATTGGTCTTCATTGTCTTATTTTATAGGATCTTAAGTTAGCGGTAATTTTGTTTGTTATTACTCTTTCTATGTAATGCCTATTTGTAAGCTACTTTTATCGATGAAAGGTGGGTGCTTCCAATTTTTATATTCATTTTTATTTTGTAACAGCGGTATCAGAGCCATGTTAGAAAAGTGAAAGTCCTTAGACAGCCACAATAGGAATAGCTTTATTTTCTCATTTATTTGTTTTCCTTTTGCAAAAGTATTGAAACGATGGCTTCAAAGACAAATTTTGTGTAGGCAACAATTCCTCGTTCCGATGGTCACTATGACCATTGGAACATGCTAATAGAGAATTTCCTACGGTCCAAAAAATATTGGCATGTAGTTGAATATGGAATTGGAGAACCAAGTAGCCTTGAGAGATACTCAGAAAACATAGTTGGAAAGGAAGAAGCTAAAGGATTTGTAAGCAAAGAATTACTTATTCCAAGCCATTGATCGAACTATCCTAGAAACAATTCTTAGCAAAGAAACTTCCAAAGATATTTGGGATTCAATGAAAAAAAAAATATCAAGGCTCATAAAGAGTGAACTGTGCACAACTTCAAGCCTTGAGAAGGGATTTTGAGACTATACAAATAAGAGATAGAGAATTTGTCACTAGCTATTGTGGAAGAACTATGGGGATAACAAACCAAATGTGATTTCATGGTGAGAAGATGGATGATGTTATCATTGTTGAGAAGATACTGCATTCCGTAGCACCAAAGTATGATTATGTTGTCTGCTCAACTGAAGAATCTAAAGATATAAATGAACTCTCACTTGATGAACTTCAGAGCTCCCTATTGGTCTATGAACAAAAGATGAACCGAAGTTCCAATACATATGAGGAAGCTCTAAAGGCTTCTACCTTTACATAGTTCTCAAATTCTAGAGGAAAGGGTAAAGGTAGAGATACAGGAAGAGCATGTCGAGGCAATAGAGATGGCAACAGGCATTATCAACATTTCATGGCTGATGATGATCAATTTCAAGGCAAAGGTAGAGGATGAGTTCAACATTTTGACAAATCCAAAGTAGAGTGTTTTAGATGTCATAAATTTAGATATTATCGTTCTGAATGTTATACTAGGCTACCTAATGACAAAGAAAAAGGATAGCAATCGCATTTTGTTGAAAAGAAGGAAGTGAAAACTTTGTTGATGGCTGTTGAAGCTAATCAGGAACCAGAGTCTGATGTTAGGTATGTGGATACAAGTTTTCTTATTTAAATGAAGACTTTCATTCTACAGTAAGTTTTGGTGATTGTTCCACTATGAATGTGATGAGAAAAGGTGATATTGAGATAAGAACCAAGAATGGTTTTGTAAAAGCAATTTTCAATGTTTTTTATGTTCCTAACTTGAAAAGTAATTTGTTAAGTGCTAGTCAGTTGCAAGAAAAAGGTTATGTGATAACTATTCAAAATGGTGCTTGTGAGATATGTAATCCTTCAAGAGGAGCAATTGTTGTTATTTGGATGAGTTCAAGTAAGTTGTTCCCTTTGAAGATAAGAATATCTCAACCTTGTTTAATGGCTAAAGTAAAAAGGCCCTTCATGGCTTTGGTATTTTCACTATGGCCACTTGAATTTTAGCAGATTAAAGACTCTCCAATAGAAAGATATGATGACGGGCCTCCCTCAAATTCATATTCATTGTCAAGTTTGTGAAGAATGTGTTGTTAGCAAATAACATTGTTTTCAATTCCCTCAAGGAAAGTTGTGGAGAGCAAAATAGGTCCTAGAGCTGGTACATTCCGACATTTGTGGACCGATAAATCCATTTTCTAATAGGGGTAAAAGATATTTCATTACCTTCATTGATGATTATACTAGAAAAACATGTGTTTATTTTTTGCAGGAAAAATTAGAAGCTTTTAGTGCATTTAAAAGCTTCAAGGCTTGAGTGGAAAATGAAGCAGGAAAAGCCATTAAAACTCTCCGTACTGATCGTGGTGGAGAATATAGCTCCAAAGAATTTGAAGGTTTTAGTGATAAGCAAGGTATTCAAAGCGAACTCACAGCTGCTTATTGTAATACCCTGAATAGTATGCTAGACTTGTTTATGTGTTCAAAAGGTAGCATATGACTTGTTTAGTATGTATGTATAATTTTGTGATAATCTGAGTTCTTTTAGGTACTTAGTTGCAAGCTGAACTGTGAATAATAGCTTAAAATGACTCAGATAATAGCATTAATTGCTTAGGAGAGAGAAATAAATACGAATAATTTATTTTTAGGTCACAAATATATAGATATAGTTACAATTAAAGTTTCAAGGTAAACTGAACTAGTTTATCATTTTTAGGCATACTAGTTGTCTAATTATAGCTAGTTTGACTAGTAGCAGATATGGAAGTATCAGAGAATGTTGAAACGACTTTTTATATTAATCTTAGCATTTATTTTAAAGTTGTTGGAAGCTAAAAATTTAGATTTAGATAAATCTGAATATTTTTAGCAGATCGGGAATTATCAGTTATGACCTTAAGGCCTTAAGGGTCTTTTGCTTCTCCTTAATAAGCCTCACTCACGACTGTTTTGTTACAAAATTCAGAAACAGAAAACATGAGAAGAAAAGAGAAAGAAGAGGAAAGAAAGGAGAAGGAAGAGGAAGAGAGAAAGAGGAAAGCTAACTGTGTGTTTGGGAGCAAGGGGAAGAAGGGAAAGGGAAGGAAGGGAGATGCTTGGCCTTGCAAAATCCTTGTTTGGGAGAGAGGAAAATAAGAGAGAAAGGGAAGGGAGGTTTTCATTAACCCTCCAAAATCCTCCAATATCAGTTCCCCCAATTTGAAGGGTTTACCTATTTATCCTTCACTCCAAAATCCTCCAATATTTTTTTTATTAACAGTAAAAGGTCAATGTTGTGTCCAAGGTTTTAAGTTTTAACCTTATCTTTGGTTTTTCATTATTTTACTTGGGGAGGTGCTGACATAGCAATGTTATTCATACAGCTACTTCATGTTAGCAATACTTATGCGGATGCTAATATGCACCCCATTAGGTTATGTGGTCACTGTCGCCGATCTCCACCGTGAGAGTTTACCTTGTTAGAACCCCCTCACTTTCCGTTGGTGATGGTTCAGTCAGTTCCTTGAGAAGACACTCCAACTGTCAGAGCTCACGCTAGCAGAACCACTTCACTTCCTGCCGGCATCCATCGAGATCGATATCTGATTATTAGATTTTGCAGGATCTATACTATAAATTTAGAATACCGTAATTATAACAAATTATGTTAATATTGATAAATCACATATCTCTTGAAGATATATTGAAAATAAACAATCTCACCGATTTGTTTTAGCGGAAGTGTGTATACACTTGTATACATTAGAGCATACCATTCTAACTCTTTGTTTTTTTAATTGTCACTTTGATAGAATTGTGTGCAGTCAAGACGTGCCAAGAGCAAAATAGAAATTTTGTTTTTTATATATAATATTGTTAAGATTTATTATTTATTTATTTAAGTTTGGTAGCTCCGGTTTGTCCTAGTTTTTAAGGATTTATTTAGTTGAAAAAAATCATGTTTTTGAAGATGTAGAAAGTGATCTTCATTGTCCTGTTTTATAGGATCTTAAGTAAGTGGTAATTTTGTTTGTTATTACTCTTTCTATATAATGCCTATTTGTAAGCTACTTTTATCAATGAAAGGTGGGTGCTTCCAATATTTATATTCATTTTTATTTTGTAACAGTTGCATCAGAGCCATATTAGAAAAGTGAAAGTCCTTAGACAGCCACAATAGCAATAACTTTATTTTCTCATTTGTTTGTTTTCCTTTTGCAAAAGTATTGAAACGATGGCTTCAAAGACAAATTTTGTGTAGGCAACAATTCCTCGTTCCGATGGTCACTATGACCACTGGAGCATGCTAATAGAGAATTTTCTACGGTCCAAAAAATATTGGCATGTAATTGAATATGGAATTGGAGAACCAAGTAGCCTTGATAGATACTCAGAAAACATAGTTGGAAAGGAAGAAGCTAAAGAATTTGTAAGCAAAGAATTACTTATTCCAAGCCATTGATCGAACTATCCTAGAAACAATTCTTAGCAAAGAAACTTCCAAAGATATTTGGGATTCAATGAAAAAAAAAATATCAAGGCTCATAAAGAGTGAACTGTGCACAACTTCAAGCCTTGAGAAGGGATTTTGAGACTATACAAATAAGAGATAGAGAATTTGTCACTAGCTATTGTGGAAGAACTATGGGGATAGCAAACCAAATGTGATTTCATAGTGAGAAGATAGATGATGTTATCATTGTTGAGAAGATACTGCATTCCTTAGCACCAAAGTATGATTATCTTGTCTGCTCAACTGAAGAATCTAAAGATATAAATGAACTCTCACTTGATGAACTCCAGAGCTCCCTATTGGTCCATGAACAAAAGATGAACCGAAGTTCAAATACATATGAGGAAGCTCTAAAGGCTTCTACCTTTACATAGGTCTCAAATTCTAGAGGAAAGGGTAAAGGTAAAGATACAAGAAGAGTAGGTCGAGGCAATAGAGATGGCAACATGCATTATCAACATTTCATGGCTGATGATGATCAATTTCAAGGCAAAGGTAGAGGATGAGTTCAACATTTTGACAAATCCAAAGTAGAGTGTTTCAGATGTCATAAATTTGGATATTATCATTCTAAATGTTATACTAGGCTACCTAATGACAAAGAAAAAGGAGAGCAATCACATTTTGTCAAAAAGAAGGAAGTGGAAACTTTGTTGATGGCTATTGAAGCTAATCAGGAACCAGAGTCTGATGTTAGGTATATGGATATAGGTTTTCTTATTTAAATGAAGACTTTCATTCTACAGTAAGTTTTGGTGATTGTTCCACTATGAATGTGATGAGAAAAGGTGATATTGAGATAAGAACCAAGAATGGTTTTGTAAAAGCAATTTCAATGTTTTTTATGTTCCTAACTTGAAAAGTAATTTGTTAAGTGCTAGTCAGTTGCAAGAAAAAGGTTATGTGATAACTATTCAAAATGGTGCTTGTGAGATATGTAATCCTTCAAGAGGAGCAATTGTTGTTATTTGGATGAGTTCAAGTAAGTTGTTCCCTTTGAAGATAAGAATATCTCAACCTTGTTTAATGGCTGAAGTAAAAAGGCCCTTCATGGCTTTGGTATTTTCACTATGGCCACTTGAATTTTAGCAGATTAAAGACTCTCCAATAGAAAGATATGATGACGGGCCTCCCTCAAATTCATATTCATTGTCAAGTTTGTGAAGAATGTGTTGTTAGCAAACAACATTGTTCTCAAGTCCCTCAAGGAAAGTTGTGGAGAGCCAAATAGGTCCTGGAGCTGGTACATTCCGACATTTGTGGACCGATAAATCCATCTTCTAATAAGGGTAAAAGATATTTCATTACCTTCATTGATGATTATACTAGAAAAACATGTGTTTATTTTTTGCAGGAAAAATCAGAAGCTTTTAGTGCATTTAAAAGCTTTAAGGCTCGAGTGGAAAATGGAGTAGGAAAAGCCATTAAAACTCTTCGTACTGATCGTGGTGGAGAATATAGCTCCAAAGAATTTGAAGGTTTTAGTGATAAGCAAGGTATTCAAAGGGAACTCACAGCTGCTTATACACCGCAACCGAATAGTGTATCAGAGAGGAAACAGAACCATCTTCAACATGGTGAGAAGCTTGCTAGCAAGAGGAAACATTCCAAAGAATTTTTGGCTGGAGGCAGTGAATTGAAGCATTCATGTGTTGAATAGAAGTCCTACTTTTTCTGTTCAGAACATGACACCTAATGAGGATTGGAGTAGGCGGAAACTAGTTGTAGATCACTTCAGAATTTTTGGTTGCATCGCTTATGCACATGTCCCATATGAGAAAATAAAGAAGGTGAAAGATAAGGGTGAAAAATGTGTCTTTCTTAGCATAAGTAAAGCTTTCAAGGCTTATAAATTGTTCAATCCACTCACAAAGAAGATCATGACTAGTAGAGATGTCATTTTTTATGAGAAGAATACTTGGAATTGGAGCAAAAATTATTCATAGCAACATCCAATTCTAATCCATTTTGATGGAGAAAATGAAGAAGAAAGGCAATAGCCTCTACAATAACAAATTCCATTAACTAATGTTCATGAAACTTCACCAACAATAGTAGAATCTACTGGTGTAACTGTTGAATCACGTCTTCGCCATGTTCAAAAGAGGCTTGGATAGAAGATAGATTTTGAGGTACCCAGAATTGACCAATCTGAGGATCAAATTACTTACTTTGATTCTTTTTTCATATTATGATCCTACAAGTTTTGAAGATGCTCTCAAAAACTCAAAATGACATAAGGCGATGGATGACGAACTTGTCAATATTAAAAGGAATAACACCTAGGAGTTGACTGATCTCCCAAAAGGACACAAGACTATTGGTGTCAAGTGAGTTTATAAGACAGAATTGAAGGAGAATGGAGAAGTTGATAAGTACAAGGCTCGACTCATTGCAAAGAGGTACAAACAAGAATTTGGCGCCGATTACAAAGAAGGGTTCCCTCGAGTAGCAAGGCTTAACATTATTTGGTTGGTGTTATCCACTGCTGCCCAAAACTCATAGCTTATCTATCACCTTGATGTAAAGTCAGCATTTTTGCATGGGGAATTGGAAGAAGAGGTGCACATAGATCAACCTCCGGGATATATGAAGCAAGGTCATGAAAACCAGTTATATAAGCTAAAAAAGGCATTATACGGACTAAAACAAGCACCTAGAGCTTGGTATAGTCATATTGATGCTTACTTTGTTAGAGAAGGTTTTCTTAAATGTCCTTATGAACATACACTTTATATTAAAGTTAGAGCAGATAGGAAGATGATTAATGTATGTTTATATGGTGATGACCTTATTTATGTTAGTAATGATGGAGTCATGCTTGCTAATTTTAAGAAATCTATGATGAATGAATTTGATAGGTCAGATTTGGGGTTGATGCACTATTTTCTTGGCATCGAAGTAGTGTAATTTCCTGTTGGTATCTTTATTTCACACAAAAAAAGTGTAAAAAATTTTAGACAAGTTCCAAATGAAGGTTTGCAATCCAATTTTGACTCTATTTGAACCCAGTCTGAAACTCACAAGATATTGAACAGAAAAGAAAAAAAGTGAATGCTATTCTTTACAAGAAAATTGTTGGGAGTCTTATGTATTTGACGTTAACAAGACTAGATATTATGCATGCTATTAGTTTAATCAGCTGATACATAGAGAATCCAACTGAAGTTCATTTTTTATCAGCAAAGAGAATTTTTCGTTATTTGAAAGGTACTGTAGATTTTGGAATTTTTCATAAAAATGGTGGAGAATCAAGTTTGATTGGCTTTTTAAATAGTTACTATACTGAGGATATTAAAGATCTCAAAAGTACTATTGGTGTTGTTTTTATGATGGGTTCAGGAGTTGTATCATGGTCATCAAAGAAACAACAAATTGTGACTCTGTTAACTACAGAAGTCGAATTTGTTGCAGCTACTTCATCTTCATGTCAAGCTATCTGGTTGAGGAGATTGCTTGAAACACTTTAAAGTCAGCAACAAGGTCCAACAACAATCCATTGTGATAACGTTTCGACAATCAAGATCTCAAAAAATCCAGTTTTGTATGGAAGGAGTAAGCATATTGATGTTAAATACCATTTTTTGCGTGATCTTTGCAACGATGGTATAATTGATTTAGTGTTTAGTAAAAGTGAAAATCAAGTGGCTGATATTATGACTAAACCGCTTAAGCAAGTTGCATTTGTGAAGTTTCGAAGGATGCTTGGGGTATGCTCTTCAAAGGATGTTATTCAAAGGAGGGCATAACAGAATTGTTAAAGTCTGTTTATTCCTAAACTAATTTTTCGTAGATATCAGTTAAGGGAGGGTGTTAAGATCTATTATTTATTTATTTAAGTTTTGTAGCTCCAATTTGTCCTACCTTTTAGGGATTTATTTAGTTGAAAAGATCGTGGTTTTGTGGCTACAGAAAGCAGTCTTCATTGTCCTATTTTATAGGATCTTAAGTTAGCGATAATTTTGTTTGTTATTACTCTTTCTATGTAATGCCTATTACATAGGCTACTTTTATCAATGAAAGATGTGCGCTTCTAATTTTTATATTCATTTTTATTTTGAAACAAATATATCAGTAACCTAGTCTATCAATCACAGATAGGCTACTTGACCTACACTGCAATCCAGCACACCTGTAACATCTCAAAAATTACTTATTTCATGATAAATAATTATTTTATAATATTTATGATTTTTAAAATTTTTTTTGAAATTTTCTGAATTGTTTGATTATTTTAATATTTTTTCGATTTACGTGTGCGCTGAGTAAGGCTGGAAAAATGAAATGTTTTTCCTGTGCCCGGAAAACTTTGAAATGTAGAAACATCGACGGGGGATCTTACTAAACCCGAGGCTGGACACAATTTACGAGGTTTTCATTTTTTGAGATTTTATCTGATAAATAAAATCGTAGTATATTTTATTATCTGTGAGATAATAAAATATTATTTCTTTTAACTGTAACTTTTATTCACTGAATAATAGCTCTAGCAGATTATTTTTATCTGACTACTTTTATGATAACATCTAAGTGACATCATCACCCTTTATTTTATCGAGAAGCGTGCAAAACTTCTCAAGTAAGCTTCCTACATACACTCTCTCTCCTCTCAAATTTGGGCTCCACGTTTTGGAGGGAAGAAAAGATGACAAGATGTTACTTCACTTTTTCACCTAAAATCTATCACTTTCTCTCTCTACTCTTCATCTTTTCTCTCTTCTTTCTCTTTCTATCTCACGTTCTCTCATCTCTCTCTTCCTCTCTCCCCCACGAGCCCTTTCCCCTCTTCTCCTCCATTCACACGGTCACACCACCATTGGTAAGCAACCAAGCTTTTCTTGTTAAACTAATCTCATTTCTTACTTCCTCTCATCATCCTAAGACTTTTCTCCTTGGTGGTCAACCCCTAAATCCACCTTCATCTTCTTCCACCATTGAAGCTCAAAGCTTGAAGCTTTAAGGTAAAAGATCATAGCTTTTCCATTTTTCCATCTCATTTTTGTGATCCGTAGTCACTTTGGTGACTATGGATACTATTTCTAAGCTTTGATTTTGATTTTTATGGATTTGAACACTCTAGGGTTTTAAGGTAGTGAAGAAGGAATTTTCAAGGGAAAAAGGAGTTTGCTTTATTTGTTCTTCTCTTAGGTAAGAGGGAGATAATCCTCTTCACCCAATCTTGGTGGTGGGGGAAATGTCTTTGGTGTTAATGGTGAGGAATCCATTGTGGGTTTCTCACTTTGTTTGTAATTTTTGATAATGATTTAATTAGGGTGTGTTGTATGATTTTCTATGCTTGTCATCATGAATCTTGATGGATTTGTATATGTCTAAATGCTTAAATATGTATATGGATTGGTACCTACTTGATTTGAAAGCTTGGAGAAGCTCATTTTCATGGATTCTGGTGTAGATTCACGGGCTGTGTAGATTTACATGGCCCAGACCGTGTTCTCCACTGGAAACACAGCTCAACGCACATGACAGGGTGTTACACAGCCTAGACCGTGTAATATTACATGGCCGTGTAATCAGGCTTTTCAGTTTAGACACGTTTTCAGGTACTTCTAGAGGAGTACACGGCCTAGGCCGTGTAATTTGACATGGCCGTGTACTCCAGGCCGTGAAATTGGACATGGCCGTGTAAATGAGATAGTGAATAATCGTTTGGTTTTTCTAGTCCGTTGGAGGCTCACGGCCTTATTGGGCACTCATTAGGAGACTTTTTAACAATCTAGAACTTAGTTAATTAAATGAATTTACACTTAATTAGGAATTCATAATGTGGAAAAGATAATGAACACAATCTTATTATACAACTTAGTGTGAAGTTTGGATAAAGAAAGAACATGAGTGTGAGGAGGGTTGTGAGGAACTTAAAGTAAATATTCTAAGAGAGTTTAACGCAAAAACATAATGGAATTGAGGCATAACTTTGGTAACAACTTTAAATAGTTTGTGTTCACCTTTGAGGATCTAATATTGACTTGATGTGGGTCCGTGATTGGGATCAAAGATTTTTGGATGAATGATTGGGCTCTATATGGCATGTGAATTTGAATAAGTTATGCTATCATTGTGATTATATATATATGTATGCATTGAATCCATATGCATTGAGGCATGATTGATACAGTCTGATATGATGAGCATGATTGAAGCATACATTTGACATTGTGATTATGGAACCGAAGTACCGGACCAAGAGACATCGGTAGACGATTTAGTCAGATGTGGTTTACTTTATAACCAGAAACGTCAGATAGACGAGTGAGTTAGATGAGACTGGTTATCAGAGGAAACCCAGTTAACAGTGGTACTATATAATCGTATGGACGGTTATATAATATCACTGATAAAAATGGTATTGAACAATTGTATGGACGGTTGCTTCAATACCATTGGGAATGGTACAACGGTGGTTGAACTATTGTTAAGGTCAAGTTGTCTAGGAGTTGAATCACACATATGTGCGGGTGCGAATAGACAAGTGTAAGTCTCCTATTGACCTTGGGGGCGTCGGGGTGCAGGTACCTCGCAATGAACAGTTGGTAACTCTTTTGTCCATGGAGTAGACCGATGCAAACGCACCGACGATCCGGACCGAGACACTGTCCTATATCAAGATCTATGTAGAATGTCTTGTACAATGCCATGATGTGCACATTGATAAATTGAGAATTTTAGCACTTAAAGGCCTCGACAGCTGCGATACAGACATATCTCCTGATCATTCTCTCCGATATTTGTGTCTAGCTCCATGGAGTAGGAAATGAGTACATTGTACATGAGGATGGTCAGCATACGCATTGTGCATATGCATTATCAGTTCACATATTATCATGGCATGATCAACATACATATTGTGGAGACATAAATATTTGTTATATATCTATAATGGATATTTGTTGTTATAGTGTTGTTAATATTTATATTATTGTGGGATATGCTTTTCTGATGATATCTATGAAATTGATAACTTGAATATATCTGCAATATCTGTATGTATAGAATGACTTTGTCATCCGTATTATTTTCCTTCGTTGCCATGTTGGTAATAATGTAGGATATTTCACCTCTTTGTTGTATTACCTCGTTTTATTTTGTGTTTGATAAAGGCTGTGAAGGGGACACGATTGAATTGACTGGTTCTGGATGAGTTGACTTTCTAATTCTTGTGATGACGTTGAGGCGAGATTTCCTTGGTCACGTGCGGGTGCAGCTCTATGGGGGCGTTAATGCCTGGCGGGTCAACCGAGGCACCGAACGTTTCATTGTATATAGGGGTAGTGGCTTTGTCTGCAGGTAGTACCTATCACGGGGTTACTACTTACCCTTTAGTTCTTTGGTACATGACTTTTGTTATTTGGGTATGTAAGTGCTACGTTTTTATGTTAAATAGTCATTATATATATATATATATATATATATATATATATATATATATATATATATATATATATATATATAAAGTTTCCACTCAATGATTGTATTTTGGGAACTATGTAATAAACCTTTATTTCGTGACTCATATTTTCTTCATATGCACAATGATTAAATTTGGAGAATTTTGTTATTTGAGTTGTAGCACGCCAAAAATTTATTAACTGCGGTATAATGACGATTGTGTTGTAATTATTAAATCTAGGGGTGTTACAACACCCACCATTAGGCTCAAGCCCAATGACAATAAACATAATGACTCCCAAACTCATAATGGACCACATAATTAATATGGACTTCCAAGGAAAATACCAAGCTATCCAGTCAACCTGTTTTAATAAAACGAAATACACCAATAAATAGAAGCTTAAACCTAGAAAATTCTAACATCGATTGCTCCCACTAGCCTCCACCAATCTGGTGTTATGCTCCTCTAGGGAGTTCAAAGCAACCCATGAGCGTAGATCTCTCGCTATAGTCCCAAGCTCAACATTTGCGCTATGGTGCAAGGGTGGTTGTTCGCAACTCAGAGGGGATAGTGGTGGCTGCTGCAACTTCTCCCCCACCCAATAATCTATACCTAAAACTAGATGAAGCTTATGCTTCTAAACTCCAAAAGCTTTATTAACAATAAGCATTATTTAACAAAATTCTTGACCTTGATCTTATATCCCCTTGGTTGAACACTATATTTGGATTGAAGCATTCCATGACTTCATTCATAATCTTGTAATTTTGGACTTGTGTTGTCTTAGATGACCTCCACAAGTCAGCGATCGCTTCTGCCCTTACCCCATCGCCACACACCGCACCACTGTCTCCTTCAGCTCCTGCGCCACCATCGAAGCACCACCCAGCAGTACTTACAACTCAGCAAGATTCAAATAAAATTTATAATAATATTGGGTTACTTTTTAATGTAACCTATTCTATAGGTCGCAAGTCATTAAATTTGACCATTAATATATTTTAAACATAAATCAATGGCTTTGGTGTAAGTTGCATTTATGCACCCTTCATGGCAGGATGCATATTAGACGACACCACAATACTTATTCAAAATAGTAGTTCTACTTTTAGGCTTCTAATCACACAAGACATATCTCTTTTATTCTACATCAATAGTGCACTTTTATTTCTATATTATTACATTTGTTTATAAATATGTACAAAAATATATATATATATATATATATATATATATATATATTTATTTATTTATTTATTTCATACTTTTACATGCGAGGTTAAGCTACACACTATTCTTAATTAAGGGAATGTGTGCCTGACTTTGTCTAAACGTTTTACTTAAAATTATGAATAAATTAATTTTTTATAAACTTAATTAATTGTTCAAAAACTACTTACATTATTTAATGAGATATATTTACTTGTTCACAACACATTCACTTTGGGCCTTTGGCTAGAGAAAGGAGAACGAAAGATAAGTTTGCACCCTAGCCTACAGAGCATTGGAATTTGAGATTAAGCCCTAACCAAGTTTCAAAAAGATAAGTCTCATTAAGTTAATAAAGAGAACAAAATCCTAGCCCCCCACCTCATTGGGACTACACACATCCTCTTAAGAGATAATATGGCAGCGTCTCTTATCAGCAATAGTAGCCCAAAAAAAAAAACACTCCTGCAAAGCTTCTCCACTTCATTACAAAGACCAATGGGAATGAAGGAGGTTTGCATAACATACCCCAACAAACTTAACAAAACTGACTGAGTAAGGGTGACTCAACTAGCAAAAGAAAGACTATTGGCACTCCAACTAATTAATCTTTGATGAACCTTATCAAGTAAGAAATGGTAGGTGGATTTGGTGACCCTGTGATGGTGTAAAGGTATGCCAAGATACTTCCCTAAATCAATTGAAAGAGGTATACTAGCAAGGCTACTAATCTCCATCGCCCTATGGTGTTCCACATTCCTTGACATAAAGATATATGATTTATCCAAACTAACTTTCTAACCAAAGTTATCATAAAAAGAAGCCAAAATAAAGGAAATGACTTCCACTTGGTCCAAAGAAGCTTATGCAAAGAGGACTAGATCATCCGCAATGAAGAGGTGAAAGATCTTAGACCTCCTTTACCCATAGTAATAGGTTCCAAGAACCATCTTGAGTTGTCGAAATAGTGCAATGAGCTAGCCTCTTAACACAAATAACAATGAGATAAAGGGAAAGAAGATCTCCTTGTCTCAAGCCACAGGGAAGGATGGAAGTCTTCACATTGTTCACCATTCCAATTCAATGGTGTTGAATTCTTCCCACAAAAAGATAGAGCTAAATGGTTAAATTTTGACCTATTTGTTTAAGCTTTTAGTCTAATGCCAGTTTGCAATAAGGAAAAGATTTTCTCCATCAAGTAATGCGCCTTAAAATGCATGCAAATGAAGTTTGCATTGAAAACAAATATGAAACAAATAGGGCATATACATGGTACAAGATCCAATTATAAAAAAAGTAAGAAATTGATACTAACTAGTGGTTTAAAAATCTTCCCGCCAAAAAAAAAGGGAAAAGGATTCCATGCTTATGATTGTATGCTATTGTATGGCATTATATGATTATATTTTGCTTATTATTTTTTAAGAATAAATCCTTATTTTAATCTTTCAAAGATACAAGTGTTATTACTTTAATTCTTAAAAGAATTTTAATATTAATTTAATCCCTTAATAATGAAAAATGACATCAATTTGATCTTTTAAAAATCCATCAATCATAGAAAAATTATCAATTTAGTTCCTCAGCCATACAAAGTTAACATTAATTAGTCCTTTAATTAAAGAAAATCTCTCAATCTCGCAATCATATATAGAAAAGAATGATTTTAATGTCACTTTTTATAATTAAAAAATAAAATTGATGTTAAAATCTTTTAGAAGATTAAAGTGATGATACTTATATATTTGGAGGGCTAAATATAAATCTATTTTTTAATTTAATTTTAATTTTAGGGTAAAGTTATTTTATATTATTATATATTATACTTGACTTTTTTATTTTTGTTATAATTAAACAATTTTAGTGATATAAATAAGTAGTTTCATTATTTAATACTTAGAATATGACATACAAACAACATTTTACTTACATCTATGTATGAAACATTTATTTTAACTCTACATATGACATATCAAAACAAATAGAATAATATTATATCCTCTTATAAATTTTTTTAATAATCTTCTTAATACTAAATAAAAAAATATTAAATAAAAAATTAAATACATTTAACATTTTAAAAATATAAAAATATTTAATATTTTTTATTTAATAATTAAAAAAATTAATATAAAAATTAAATAAGAGGATAAATAATTTCTTATACTGATAAGTAGGGGTGGAAATAGGTCAAATTTTTGTAGTTAGAACTATGGCTTTGACACTGGCCTAACTTGTTTCTTAAATAAGTTAAAGCCAAGACTTTTTTGCTGTTTAATTAAAATCAGGTCTGAAGTCATCTAATAGTAACTTTTTAAGCGCAGTGGTAAGTGGCTGACCTATTTAATTATATATAATATAATATATAATATTATAATAATTATAATTATAATTATAATTATTAATTTATTATAATATATTAATATATTTTTAATTAAATTTTAATAAAAGTCAATAATTAAAACTTAAGTTAGTAAGTTAGAATAGAAATAACATATTTATTAATATATTTAACGTAATATATTTATTAGAATGAAAATAATAAGTTAACACTCACTCCTTACTTTTATAGATACTTACTACTTTCTTACTTTGATCTTTGATCGATGTGGGACTTGAAAGACTAGAGTAAGAAAGTGAGCAACTTGGTATATCTCTAAGTCTCACATCGATTAAAGATTAGAGTAAGAAAGTAGTGAACATCTATAACACTCACCTATTTCTTTTATAGATGCTCACCATTTTCTTACTCTGATCTTTAGTAGATGTGGGACTTGAAAGACTAGAGTAAGAAAATGAGCAATTTGATATATCTTCAAGTCCCACATCGACCAAAGACTAGAGTAAGAAAATAGTAAGTATCTATAAAATTAGAATGTGAGTGTTAAATTATTGTGAGTGTTAAATTATAACAAAGACTTATTGACTTTAAGTAGACCCGTTGACTTATTTCAAGGCTTAGATCTGTTAGCTTATGTAAAGGGATATTGACTTATTTAAAGGTAGGTCTGTTAGCTTATGTAAGACATATTGACCTATTTAAAGGTAGATCTGTTAATTTATGTAAAAGCTTGTTGGCCTATTTAAAAGCAAGCTTATTAACCTATTTAAAGGTCTCATTGCAAAGTAGGCCTTTAAATAAGCTTTTAGGTCAGGTTAGGCTTTTAAAAAGGTCAGACCAGACTTTAAAAATCGATTTATTACAGACTCATAGACCATACTCAGGCCTTATAATTAAGATATAGATTAGATCTATTTAAAGCAAAACCTGACCTGACCTGATGTATTTCCACCTCTACCAATAAGCCACACATACATTAGTGTCCCATATTCTGTGTTCTAAAAACATGTTTCTTTCTAACAATGACCCGGATCCAATAGAGTTGCTATTTAAAACCAACATGTATTGTAATGTATTGTCAAGTAAGAACCGGAGCCCCAGCAGACACAAGCCCCGAAACCCAATACAAATTGGCGCCAAATGTTCTCTCACCCTCTCGCACATCCTCTCTCACTCTTTGAACTCTAACCCTAATCATTCGCTTCCATATCCCAGTTCCCAAATCAATCTTAGGGTTTTCGGAGACATAGATTCGAGCTTTCACTTCCGAAGCTTCAAAGAGAGCAAAATCCATCTGTCTTCGTTTTTCTGCAATGGCGGAATCTCGGCCCTCCAAGCGTCCCAAAATCATCAGGTTCGTAAGACGTTCTAGCTCATCGTTCTTATTCTCTGTTCTTTTATCTACGCGTTCGATACCCCAATGGTTTTCAATTCGCCCCTTTTAGCTTGCTTCCTCGCAAACCCTTTTCGGCTTCTAGGGCTTTGTCTTTTGTTGTTAGTGTTGTTCTTAACCCATGGTGTGTTAAGTAAAGGACGTGGAATTGTTAAAGTTGGAAACTTGAACTTGATTATCGTTGTTTGTTGTTGGAATTGTGAAGACATAAGAGTATGCTTAGCTGAACTGAATGTCACTTAAGAGTATGTTTGATTGGAGGTGTTTGGAGGGGTATTTTTTCATTTGAAGTAAATATTCCCCTTAATTGAGAAATTTTCAAAATGAAAGGAATAGAATAAATCCCTTATTCGTTTTTTAAAACATTTTATGAAATTTTCAATTTAGAAATGAAGATTTCCACCTCCAAAATCAGCCATCCAAACATGTCCTTAGTGGTTGTGTTTTACATTTTTGGACTTCATACTCTACCTTATAGGATTAGGTCAATAAAAATGAATATTTCACTCTTAACATCCCCTTGCCCCAACTTTCTTTCCTCCTTTTTTTTTTTGTGAAAATGATGAAATGGTTGTGATTATGGAGTTGATGATTTAAAGCTTTGTTTCAGGGGGGATGATGATTATATGCCTGGAAACATTCTTGAGATTGAGCTTTGTAAGTTCATGACCTTTGATTACTTAAAATGCAAACCCGGGCCTCGATTGAATCTTGTTGTTGGGCCCAATGGATCTGGAAAGAGTTCTCTTGTATGCGCTATTGCCCTTGGCCTCTGTGGCGAGCCCCAGGTTGGTTTTTGTTTTCCTGCACATGAACAGGTTTCTCAGGATTTTTATTTTCGAAAGCACATTGTATAAAGACTTTGTTTCTGGCAGTTGCTAGGACGAGCAACGAGTATTGGGGCATATGTGAAGCGGGGAGAAGAGTCTGGCTACATTAAGATTACATTGAGAGGGGACCATAAAGAGGAATGTATTACCATTATGCGTAAAATAAATACTAACAACAAGTCTGAATGGTTGTTCAATGGTGGGGTTTTTAGTACTCTAGATACTCTTTATTGAATGCTACTATTATTTTGACATTAATTGTTAGGTTTCTTGATTGAGGTTAACTGTAATTGAAAATGGTTAAAACTGGTTGGGTATGGTATCTAAAAACAAAATATGGTTTCTGATTTTGACAGTAAAAACTATGCTGGCTGCTGAGTAGTAACTAGTGAGTCCATTATTTTTATCCATATGTTTACCTGAAGGTGCAGAACTTCCTTTTAAACAGACATCTTCTAAATTAGTGCTACCTGCTTTTTCTTATAAATTGTTAGGAACTTATGATGTTTTGGTAGGCTCATATTTACATGATTTTGGGTTGATTTTATCCATTTACATGTAAGTATATAGTTCTAAAACAGGATGACATTTATTTCTGCATCGCAAGGTAGCCACCTTTCTTTGGGATGATCCCTTTTGGGTTTTTTATGAGCATTGGGTGTGTCCTTCTACCTTGCGGCCGTTTTTTTTTTGGTTTGTTATAAAGGTTTTGGTAAAAACAAGGATACCAAATTTATGGGGCAATGTGCAGTTTCTTCTTTTATTTGGTGAATATGGTTGTAGTGGGACACAGACATCTTTAGGGGTGTCTTCTTGCCCTTAAATCTTAAATATTCCTCTCAAATATGCCTGGTAAGATCTTAATTTTGGATTTTTGCCCTGTATCTCAATTTTATATGCTGAGTATTTCTATATTTGTGTATGCCCTTGTATTACTTAAAAAACAAATAGAGAGAAAAATATTACATGTGCTATCTGCTAATAAAACACAATAATTTTAGTATTCATGAGAAATTTCAAACAATATGATCAAATAATTATTGTCAATGTGTTCATTTCAGGAAATGTAGTGCCCAAAAAGGATGTGGCTGAAACCATTCAAAGGTTTAACATCCAAGTCAATAATTTGACTCAAGTAAGCATATCATTTGCATTCAGGACATTTCATTGGATACATTTTTATCCTAGAAAGCAACTTTGCTTCTTGTTTTGTGACCTTCTATTGAGTTATCTATAATTTTTCAATTTTGGAGGTTGATCCCATTGTTCAAAAGGAGATCAATTTCTAGACTTGTAACATGTCGTGTTTTAGTTTTCTTATGAGCTTATATGTTTTGGAGCATAAGTATTGTAGAAGCTCTTTTACCTCTGTTTTTATCCCATCCTTCTTTTTTCCTTTTATTGGGGATGAGGACTCCATCCTACTTCTGTACACAATCATCTATTCAATGTAGCCAAAATAATTATCAGTAAACAACTTGTAATAAGAAAATATAATGTTTTGGATACTCATTAATGCTTTCTAAGTTCTGTTTTGGTGGGACCCTAAGCCTTGCGTTTATCTAGATGCTTGGATTCTTTTTTGAGTCTTTATTACATTTGGTTGAATTGTTGTTTTTACTGCCATGAGATAGCTTTTCAATCTTGCAAAATGCTTTGAATTTCAGTTAGTTGTAGATTAGCTGTCATTCTAGTTTCTGATGTTGAACTATAATGAGGACTTATGTTGCTTTATAAAAATTAAAAATAATTTTCTTTCATTGAGTTTTAAATAGTTATATACTTGTGATTAATAACCAAAACGATAAAAAGATTAGAAAAATTGATGATTATAATACTTTATATTACCATTAAAAAAAGGCTTTTAAATGGATTTATTGAAAATTGGTATCTGATAGAGCCCAATGTTGTTTGTTACATGTCGCTGGCCCCACCTAGTGGGATAATGCTTGGTTGTTGTTGTATAATGTTTGATATCAGAGCAAGGAAAACATTAGAACTAGGATAATAAACTTTTTGTGTCCTATGAATTTTGCTGGCTAATAGTTGGATGCTGACTTGGAAGACTTTTTGGATGAGTTTAAACATAAATTAATCATCAATAAAATTGAATCATAAAGATTTGCTTTGTTTTGATTTACATCAAATATAGAAGATGTCCAAATGTCTTCCTCTTTATTGTCTTTCCATCTCCTTTTGAACAAACCAACATTTCCTCCAACTTTAATGGTCATACCCATTATTCAGAAATGATTTTAGTTTTTCAATAAGATCACTAGCAATAGGTCTGTGATGTACCACTGACCAGACTACAACCTTGACCTTAGAGGGAACCTGTTGATTTCCTATACTAGCATTAACTGCCATGAAAAAAATTGAGTGTTTGAAATGTTGACTAAATGTGAGTATCAAGCATCTATATATATCTAGGGAACTATATGGAGTGCTGTTTTGTTTGGGTTTTTATTTTGGACTATATTACTGGAGTGAACATGAGGAAATTCTATGGGATTGAAAGGTTAATCTTTAAGAGTTAAGGCTTGAGAGAACTTTCATGAATGTCTTATTGCGTTATGGGATTGTGTTCAACATCTATGTAGAAGATGGGCATGTTCTTGAGCTTTTTTATGAAAGAAAGAAACAAAGGGGTTGCATAAAATATGTGGATGTCTGAAAGTGTCTTCATATATTTCTTATTATCGGGCTTGTATTTCTTTTGATCTTGTAACTAAGGCTAGCTTACAAAATCTTGAAGTTTTATTTGTTGTTTTTGGTGGATTTCTTTTTTTGACATGCGGAGGGATTGGATTTGGAAGGCTCTTTTGAGTTGATGTACCTTTTTTTAATGCGTGTTTTGTGTTTTCCTTATAAGGATAATTTGTACTTTGTGCTCATATTTTCCTATTTTTTGAAAAAAAAAGAAGTTTCATCATCCCTTTTGCCCCAATTTATTTGTTTAATCTTCTTCATTTTTTCTTGCCATCTTGTCTTAATAATGCTCACCCCTTTAGCCATTATTTTTATCTGATATGAGATATATTGCTATAGGTGTTATGCTTATTGTGAAGTTAAAATTTAGGTTCTCTGTTGGGCTGGTACTTTGCTTTTTTCTTTCTCCTAACCAACTACTTGTTTATGATCCTTGGCTTTTGTAGTTTTTACCGCAAGATAGGGTCTGTGAGTTTGCGAAGTTAACTCCTGTGCAACTTCTGGAAGAGACTGAAAAGGCTGTTGGTGATCCACAGCTTCCAGAACAACATCGTGCACTAGTTGATAAAAGTCGTGCACTGAAGCATATTGAGCTGGTAATTTCACCCTTTGCTAAGGAATGGTATTAATGTTGTCCTAAAACTTAGTTGCTTGTAAACTTGAAGATCACTTCACTAATTCTATCTCAGTCTGTGGAGAAAAATGAAGGAACTTTAAATCAGTTGAAGGAGCGTAATGCTGAACTAGAGAAGGATGTTGAGCGTGTCCGTCAAAGGGATGAACTTCTTGCTAAGGTTTATATTGGGTTTTGTTGATTACATTCTTTTGTCTGAATGTCTGATATGCTAAGTTCGTCCTTTCTATTCCTCATTTAGGAGGTTTTCTGATCCTCCTGCCTCACAACTTTTCTCTCTCTTCATGATATCCTTTTTTTTAAAAGAAAATAAGAAAGAAAAATCACACCTATATCTTTTTATGTAGGCTGAATCCATGAAGAAAAAATTACCATGGCTAAGGTATGATATGAAGCAGACTGAATATAGGGAAGCTAAGGAGCGTGAGAATGATGCAGCAAAAGCGTTGGAGGAAGCTGCAAAGTTATTAAATGATCTTAAAGAACCTATTAGGTATGATAACCTTTCTTATGTTTATACTTATACTTATACTTAATTGTTTAAATTTCTGACCCTCGTAGATTATGAATTGCTTGATGAGAAGGTTGCATATTTTAGCATGGGTGGGATGTTGGGGGGTCTTGACTTTTGATCAAACACTTAGTAGGTTGCTTGATAGATGGCTGCAAAAGTCAACCTGTTTAGCTGTTTTAATTTTAAGCAAACTCTAGTCCAGCAAAGGTGTCTTATCCTTTTTTAGAAAGTCCAAGGCTACCTTATATCCTTGAAGAAGGCAAACAGAAGCCTTAGTTCCATAACTCAGGATTTAAATGAAATGAGTTTATAATCCCATAATTATTTGTGCCTCTATTATCTCTCAAATTTTGTTGCTTTTTCCTTTCTTTTCTAAAATGGTGCAGTTTTATCTCTACCCTGAACATGTCCAAAGATAGTCAAATTAGTTCTTGACTTCTTGTTGATAAAATATTTTCATTTATTCTGGTGTGACTTATCCACCTCAACATCATAATTTCTGTTGTTCTCATCTGGAGGAGATAGCCCTTCCCATGTACTCAATAACAGAAAAAGAAGAGAACAAAGTATATATTACTCTGAAAATCCTGGAAGAATGGTTTTCTGCATGGAATTTCATGATTTCATCATAAATTTTTGCCAGTTTTGTTGACACAGGACAATGAGGAAACCAAGCTAATTTTAGTGTTTCTTGGGTGGATTAAGGGTAAAAAATTTGGAGAGTGAAGATTTATTATAGATAGTAAAGGAACGGATTGTTTTCACGAAATAAAATGGGACTTAGGGGTCGATTTGATGCTGTTTAGGTGCTGTGAAGAGTATCTAGGGGTTTTTCTCTCATTCCTTCAATACCCACACTCAAGCCTCTAATAAGCCCGTCTTCGTCCCTCTTAAGATCATTAATAACAGCATCTACTACGGAAGTCAACCAAAAAAGTAGAAGGAAAAGGGTTTCTTGTCCCTAAACCAAGTTTTGGACTCTATTAATCAAAAGGTTACATTAGACATGCATCACAATATATACATTTCCTTCATTTGAACGTGAAACCTTTCTTGTTATGGAAACTCCAATTCAGTAGATCATAGGCTTTCACGAAGTCCAGCCTAAGGAGTAAGGTCCCAGCCTTTTCCTTTCTTGTAAATAAGGGCTGCATCATGAATGTCTAACAAGAATAATGGCACTCCATGTATGTCCCCCATCACCTCACTCATCTGGTAGATAAACCTTGTGTCAAAATCTTGTTGACACTTGAAACTACACCAATAAGTTGATAATTTTTAACTTTAATAGACCTTATTTATCTTAAAAGTAGTTTCATAAAGTTCCTGCTCAATGAATTTGTAGATGTAGAATAATATCACTTGTGCAAAATGATTTTTGTTTTGTGTAAATTCAATCTTACCTAGTACGTGGTTAATGAGAGCCAACTTAGAGATATTTGAATATTTGTATACCTTTGATGGTTTTATTTAAGACAATTGTTGAAATGCTGGAATTCTCTAGGACAAGAATTATTCATATTCAGAAAGCTGCTTCATATTATGTGCTAAATTTGGTACAATTCTATCTTGATAAACAAAATCAGTTCATTGAAATAGTGGCTGCATAATCTTATAGTTAGCATCATAGGGTTTGGATTTCCATGCAGTTGGTGGGGTGCAATGCAGTTGCTGTTTTTGTATCGGGGAGTCCAAATTTTCAGATCCCAGCCATATGGTTTTTCCACTTTATAGCAGATATTTACCAAAGTATATATGAGGAAAGAATTTATTTCTTCCAATATTATATTAAAAAAATGCTTATTTTATGTCTCCTAAAACTATGCTGCCACTAGATTTTGGGTGATATGATTAAAAAGTGTTAGTTGCTTTTATATTGACCCTAGTTATTTACGATATGAATTTGTTTTCTTGTTTGAATTGCTTTAAAATGTTTAAAAAATCAGATGTATTGTTCTGGCGAGATTTATACCAATACAATAGAAGTTCTGTGAAATTATTCCTCAGTTTAAAAGGATATAAAGTTGGCCAATTAATGTGATTAGATTTATTTTTCTTATGATCATGGTATAATTATTGTGACATTTAGCTGAGGATTGTAATGTCTTAAGAGATCCACTGCTATATTACTAAAAGAACAGCAGCCTAGCCTTATCAGTATCACACTAGGTGGGGTCGGTATCCTTATTCACCGCTGTATTATTTGTTGTTAACTCATGAACATGTCTGTGTGTGGCAAAGACCTTCCCATTTGTTGTTAGGATCTGGCATAATAAATTATAATCCATCATGTGATAGCAGGAGACAAAAAGAGGAGAAGACTGCATTAGATGCAAAATGTAAAAAGGTTAGCAGCCGCATAAATGAGAATGCCAAGAAGCGAATGGAACTTATGGAGAGAGAGAACCGATTGGTAATTTTTCTCTTCCATTTTGCTTATTATTATACTAATTTTTCATTTAGATCCAAAATCTGTGCCTTCCTTTTCATCCATCCATTTTCTTGACACAAGTTGGTATTTGGCACAAAGGCCATTAAAAGAATTTGATAACTTTAAATGGTATTGTGCCAGTTGGTTTATCTTGTACCCTGTTGCATGAAGTTAGAGTATTGTGCGATTTTATTTCCTTGTTATCAATTTATAGGATGTGGAATTACGAGGAAAGTACAAAGATATGGAGGAGTTGAGGAGGCAGGAAGAAACTCGGCAACAAAGACTTACAAAAGCTAGGGAGGAACTTGCTGCTGCTGAACTTGAACTTGAGAATCTAGGTCCTTATGAAGCTCCTAAGGATGAGCTTGTAAGTGTTGTTTTAGTCATATGTTATATGATATATATCCTTAATTAATTCACTTCTTGCCGGAAGAAGTTCTAAAATTTAAAGCATTGTTAAATAGAATATGCTTATGTCTTGAAGCGTTTTCATTTAATTTGAAGTTAAAATTTGAAATAATACTATAAGCCTTTGAGGGCTTTTAGTTGTCTGAGAGTTTCAAGACATAAGGGCCTGCAAGATTTTAATATTTTGTTTTTGAAATCTAAAGAATTTTAACATTCACTTTGGCTCATTGATACTGTGATAAAGCATTGCCGATTATGGTGGGTGTGGTATAAAATAATGATGATTTATCGCTGTGATGATAGTAGTTCACCACTAGCATGTGGTAGTGGTGGTTCCGTGGTAGCATTGATAGATGACATCGGCAAAAACATTGATTCATAATTTGGTTGTGATAACAATGGTAATAATTAAGATGATGTAGGATGTAAGCAGGTCCAGAAAATATAAGCTTAAGGAGATAGGGGTAGTAAATTGAATATGATCTACTATTTCTAATTCAAGGTCCTATGAATAGGATATGATCATCAAGAAGTTGTTGGGTTATTTTATTTTCAACTTTAGGGTATTTTTGTCATTCTTATTATCAGAGAGAGAGAAAGAGAAAAACCCAAGGTTTGGGGTGGAAAGTTGTGACTTCTCTGTCACTGTTCTTACTTTTATTAAGAAAAGAGGAAGCTTGCTTTTCAAGCTCTTACAACTGTACAAAATAATATAAAAGAATGCTAATACATAAAACTAATAGACTAACATAAGCATACTATATGTCTAACACTCTCCCTCAAGCTAGAGCAAATATTTCATATGATCCTAGCTTGTTACATATGTAACTAATTCGGTGTCCTTTATGGGATTTGTGAGGATGTCAACAAGCTAGTCAGTCGAGTTGACAAAGGTTGTGTTAGTGTCACCTGGCATGATCTTCTCTCTTATAAAATGACAATCAATCTTAATATGTTTGGTTTTTTCATGGAAGACAAGGTTAGAGGCAATATGCAATGCAGCCTAATTATCACAAACAAGGGTCATCTATCCTACATCTCCAAATTTAAGTTCTTTGACCAATTGTTTTAACCAGACAAGTTCACATGTTGCAACAGCCATATCTCTATATTCTACTTTTGCACTGGATCGGGCAACAACATTGTTTCTTACTCTTCCAAGATATCAAGTTACCTCTGATAAACATACATTACCTTGAAGTAGACCTCCTATTTGAGGGTGAACCTGCCCAATCAGAATTAGAGTAGCTCACTACTTGAGTGTGATTCTTATCTTCACAAAGAAGTCCCTTTCTTGTTGCTCCCATGATGTATCTTAGAATTCGAAGCACAGCATCCTAATGACTGTCACATGGAGAGTTTAAAAACTAACTAACAACACTTGTAGGAAAGGAGATATTAGGTCTAGTTACTGTGAGATAGCTCAGTTTTCAAACAAGTCTCTTTTATACCTGCTAGGATAAGCTAAAGGCTCCCTCTAGTTTGGTAGAAGTTTAACATTGGGATCCATCGGGGTATCAATAGGTCTAACATTTAACATGCCAGTTTCCTCAAGTATGTCTAAAGCATAATTCTAGTGTAAGATAACAATACTGTCCTTAGATTGAGCCACTTCAATTCCTAGGAAATAATGAAGTTTGCCTAAGTATTTTGTTTGAAAATGATGGAAGAGGAACTGTTTAAGCTGCTGAATGCCATGGTGATCACTGCTTGTAATAACATTGTCATCAACATGAACAACCAAATAGATACACCCTTTAGAGGAATAACAGTAAAACATTGAATGATCTGCTTCATTGCGAGTCATGCCAAAATGCCGCATATCAATACTAAAGTGACCAAACCAGGCTCGAGGAGATTGTTTGAGACCATAAAGAGATCTATGCAATCGACATACATGTCTAGAACACTCCCCCTAAGCAACAAAGCCTAGCGGTTGCTCCATGTAAACTTCTTCGTGCAATTCACCATGGAGGAAAGCATTTTTAATGTTTAGTTGAAGAGGGCAGTGATGGATGGTAGCCATGGATAAAAAGAGGTGGATAGATGCCACTTTGGCTACAAGAGAGAATGTATCACTACTCAAGGCCAAAAATCTGAGTATATTCTTTAGTAACCAGTCGTGCTTTAAGGAAATCAATGTAACCATCTGGACCTACTTTAATAGTGTAAATCCATCTACAACCAACAATGGATTAGCCCTTTGGAAGGGGAACCAACTCCCAGGTGCCATTGTTCTGAAGGGTTGACATTTCGTCAAGCACAACTTGTCTCCATCCTGGATAAGAGAGAGCCTCACCTGTAGTCTTAGGAATCGACATAGAGGACAAGGAGGATACAAAGGCATAATGGGATGAAGACAAAATAGGAAATGGGTTACGAGTAGAACGAATACCTTTGCGTTGAGCAATTGGAAGAACAGGCTCACTTGGGAGGCCCGAAGCAGTTAGATAGAGTGTTGAATAAAGATGTGGGTCATCAAAGTCTTCTACATCAGTCTTAGGAGCATCAACAATAGTATATTTAGGAGGTGGTGCTGCTCCTGGACTTGTGAATGATGATAATACGTCAATAATGGTGGAGGTGAAAGTGTTAAGTTGATAGGAGGTGATGTGTCGACAAGAGGCTCAGTTCCTACAAGAGGGGTTGTTTCAATCCCTGATTCAAGAAGAAAGACCAAGTAGGAATAGGGAGAACGTAAAAAATTGGTTGTTCTTCAGAAGAGGCATGGTTGAAAAAGAGGGTTGAAACGAAGAATGTAACATCAACAGAAATCACATATCTTCTAAGATTAGGAGAGAAACATTTGTACCCTTTTTGTGATTGAAAGTAGCCAAGAAAGACACACTTGAGTGATCGAGGAGACAACTTATCTTTCCCTAGAGTGAGGTCATGAACAAAACATGTGGAATCGAATACACGAAGAGGTAGAGGGTAACAAGATTGATTAGGAAAAATAATGGAATGAGGGATTTGACTTTGAAGGATTGATGATGGCATTTGGTTGATCAAGAACCACGATATGAGGAGAACATAGCCCCAAAAACGAGTTGTTACTTTAGCATGAATGAGAAGAGTGTGGGCTGTCTCAATTAGATGTCTTTTCTTTCTTTTTGCAATCCCATTTTGTTGAGGGGTGTTTGCATAAGAGGGCTAGTGGACAATTCCCTGAGAACACATAAATGATTGAAATTGTGTAGACAAGTATTCAAGAGCATTGTCACTCCTTAAAGTACGAATGGAAATTCCAAATTGTGTTTGTATTTCATGATAGAAACTCTAGAAAATGGAGAATAATTCGGATTTATTTTTCATTAAGTATAGCCAAGTACATCGAGAGTAGTCATCTATAAAGGTTACAAAATATTGATATCCCAATGTTGAAACAACCCGACATGGACCCTAAACATCAATGTGGACTAAAACAAAAGGAGACTAAGAAAAGAACTACAGATGTGTTTGCCAAGTTGACAAAATTCACTCTCTGAAAAGGACAACTTTGACAAACTAAGAACCATCCTTTGAAGTTTGGAAATACTAAGGTGTCCGAAACAAGCATGAATGAGACTTGGTGATTCTGTGGCTGAACAAACACTAGATGAGGTTGAGAGTTGGTAAAGACTCTGTGACTCACGCCCTGTGCCTATCATCCTTCTTGAGCTCCGGTCCTGCACAAGAACAGTCTTTAGTAAAAGTAATTGAGCAATCAAGGTTGCGACTTAGATGGCTAATAGAGAGTAAATTAAAAGGACATCCAGGGATATAAAGGACAAAATCAACAGATAATGAGGGTGAAATATTGGCCTTCCCAATTCCTTGGGCTTGAGTTTGAGAGCCATTGGCTAAGGTAGCAATGGGAAGGTGTGCTGCATGGGTTATGGTAGGGAAAAGATGCTTGTCACTAGAGATATGGTTGACTAGTAGATTTAGAAGCATCAGAAGTACTGGTCTGTGTTGCATTGGCAATTTGTGCTGGTTTTCCATGCAAAAGCCAGCAACGGTCAATGGTGTGGCCAAGTAGGTAGCAATGATCACACTTGGGATGAGTGCGATTCCTTTACGTCCTCTCCCTCGACTATTACTATTACATTCCCAGTTACTGGCTTGAGAGATAAGAGCTGAGGAATCAGCTGCATGAGAAGTGGAGACTCAAGAAGAAACTTGGGCAGCAGCAGGTCCAGTTACTCTGAGAAGGCTAGACCATGTCTGTGTCAAGTTAGGAACCATAGGGCTCCCTAATATCTGATCACAAACAGTGAAATACTCAGAGGGCAGTCCATAGAGTGCCAAAAGCATGAAGAAGGTGCGCCTCTGTTTGTATTCTTTTTCCATAGAACTATCTGGAGGTAGAAGCTCATTGAATTCTGATAATGCTGCTTGAACTTTTACCAAATAAGTAGACATATGGCTCTCAAGTTTTCGTGGAGCAATTAGAGACACAAGGTTTGAGCAAACAACATACATTCACTGCACATCATTGCTATACAACTGCTTTGCTTGCGGCCACACCTTGTAGCAAGTAGTGTGGGGTCTAAAAATCCGTTTCAAAGAAGAATGAATGGCTTGTTTTATCAAATTACATAACTGAGCATCAATTTTTTTCCATCTCTCCCTCTTAGCCGCAGGAACATCTTCAGGTTTCTTAGTCAAGTGTTCGGTGTATCGTTGTCCCTCGAGCCATAGTTCGAAATCTGATGCCCAGATGGCATAGTTTGTTCCATCTAGCTTATCAGTGCAAATAGCAGGGGAGACATATTTGGTGAAAGCAGGTGGTTCCTTTTTTGGAAGTGTGATCAGCCTTTGAGAGGGATTCAGTATCAGCAGTTGGTTTGGCCATGGCAGGACAGAGGAAATCTCAGATCTGAAAAACCAACTTCAAACAGGCTGGAAAAGGAGCGAAACAGGCCGAAAAGAGGGTCTGTATAGGATCGGAGAAGGCTCTAACTTTTCTGGGCGAAGGAAGATGGCTCGCATCGAAAAAGAGGAGGCACGTGTTGTGAGTGTATCCCGCACACAGTAAAGAAGGCGGCACTGGCTGCGAGCTGTGTGGGTCTTGCCGGCCGGTCACTTCTTAGACGTTTTGGAGCTGCTACGTGCCGGAAGACTTGAGGAAAAGTGGCTGGTATGAGTTACAGCCGAGTGAAACACCACCTGAAAGACTCATGGTGGGTGAGGTGAGGTCTCATTGTGGGTGAGGGTGTTTTTGGGTACTGCTGGCAGTGGGCCAAGCAATTGAGGAGCTAGGGTTTATCTCCCCCAAGCTCTGGATCCCTTATCTGAGAGGGAGAAAGAGAGATAAACCCAAGGTTTGAGATGGAAAGTTGTGACTGCTCTGTCACTGTTCTTACTTTTATTAAGAAAAGAGGAAGCTTGCTTTTCAAGCTCTTACAGCTATACAAAATAATATAAAAGAATGCTAATACATAAAACTAATAGACTAACATAAGCATCCTATATATCTAACACTTATTTTCAGTTGTCAATAGTTTATTTGCATTTGGCCTTTCTACCATTTTGGGTCTCACTAGCTCAATTTTGGCTTTTGATGTCAGTACTTAATGTAGAACTATGGAAGGAGAAAATCACTTATATTAGTTACTAAAAGCTGTTTGTATAAGTAAAGGAGCTAGCTAAACTCTAACTTAGATACTTGAGGACGCCCTTCACTCACTCTTCGTTGCCTTCACTCTTTCTCACTTCTTCTTCTTGGCTTTAGATGCGAACACTTGATGGCTATTTATAGCCTCCCAAGGATGGTTCTCGATGATTCTAGATTTCTTTATACATTGCATTTGCTACATAATTCTAGATTTATCAATACATTGAGTATAACAAATATTATCTAATTGCTTTAGGTTCTCTAGGTAACTTTGGAACTCTCATCCATAAATGGTAGATTTGTTGAGAAAGTTCATTCATCACCAAATGCATCAAGATACTAGTGCTGATTTTTCACTTAATGACTTATTATTTGTTAGGCTGGAGTTCAATTTGTCATAGTATTTGTACAAAAAGCTCTATTCACATAGCTTTAATGGTTTACTTTGAAAGTAGTTTTATTTGTTTTTCCTTGAATGGCTGAAAGATATTATGTTGTTGGAAGGGTTCTAGAGGTTGAATCTGATTCCAGAGTAAGTTATTTAGTTATCCTTTTTTTATTTTTTATTTATATATATTTTTCTGTGCAGAAGATAAGTTACTTGAATAATGGTGGTTTTGAACCTTTAATCACAGCATGGATATCAGGGGATTTACTTTTGTTTGGGCATTAGTGGTTGTTATTACAATAATATATATTGTAAGTAGGCGGAAAAGATAATAGACTCTGAATAATAGGATATCACATTGATATGATGTGATATGTGACACAAAATAATAACTCAATGGTTCTATTTTATTATACTAATAATTAGGACAAGTACTAGGCTAGTATTACTGGTACAAGCTCAAGCCCACTAATACAATAAGACTACTAACCCTAATTAAATAAGGAAATAAATCAGGAAACATAATGAATTAGGAAACAACTTCTTAGATTGCTTCCTCAATTAGATGACTAATTGATTCCACAAGATATTTTAAAGATCTTCTAAGATATTCTAAGATACACTATATTCTGAAATATTTTGTTGATATTCTAACAGTATAGATATTGCTTAAGCTTATTTGTACAGCATTCTTGATGAAATCTAAGTTATGGATTTCTTGTCCTTTGATTCTACTCTCTGGGCTCTTTTTCTCAATGAAATTTTTCTTGCTTTTGATAAATCACTGGGTTTTGGGTCTTGAACGAAGTAAACTTGGAGGGAATTTAATCTAATCTATTGCTCCTTTTCTGCAACTTAGAGAAACACTGAAGCTTCTAGGCTAAGAAACATTGAGAAGGAAAAGGAAGAAAATAGAGGAAGAGGTTGAGGGTGGGAATGACAAGCATGAGTGAGGAGGACATGCTATGCCAATGAAAGTGGTTTCAGAAGGAAAAATGAAGAGAGACAAGTGAGGGAAGACAACCAAATGGGTCTCTGGCTCATGGGGAAGTTAACCTAATCGTCAACCAGTTGTTTCTATTTGAGTGATGTGTCTGTTTAATGTGTTTGTTTTGTGCTGCATTACACCTGTCAGGCCAGTTGGCTGCCACAGAACTTATGTTGATGGCTATGTCAGTAGATTCTGTTTTCATTTGGGTGGCAGACTGACAGAGGAACCGCCATTGTAAAATTTGAACTGAGGGAAATATTGAAGCAATTGTAGTAGAAGAAAAAGTTTTGGGTGAATTGATTCTTGACATGATTTCAGAGCCTAGCTGCCCGGCACAGGCTAAGGGTGGGCCTGAGCTTAGTCTACGTTTGAAGCCCAAATAGTTTCCTGTGAGAGGGCATGCTAGAGATAAATGTCATTGGGGCCTAACAACTTAAGCTTTTGGACGAATTGGTTGTTGACAAAAGAAATTCTCAATTTTTCTACATGTGTGGACTGTAGAGAATAATGAGACTTCTCTGCAAAACTTGTCTGAATAAAATTTTATTAATGATCATAATACCAAAAAACAAATTTATTAATGATCAACTGTCTATCCCCAAAAAAAAATAGACTCGTCAAGTATTACAGTATATATTCAATATTATAGCTTTTTTCCTTATAAAAACTTTGAGTAGCTGTAATCAGTGTTAATTTATTGGTTTCTTATGCCACATTTTGACAGGGATTGGATATGTATTTGTTCTGTTTGTTGAACTTGTATGTTATTAAAGCTATCAATATTTATCGTTTGATTGGTTCTTTTTAAAAATATATTTCGCATATAACTACATTTATATTGCCAAGCTCAAATGTAATAAGATCACATTGATCAGTTTCTCTGGGCATCACACCGTCACATCTCACTCGGAATATCTGTGATGAATGTTTGTTACTAATTGTGCCTGATATCGTACTCAGTTAAAAATTGTGTTTTTGTTTGGTACTTACACTCATTAAAATGAATTTCTTATCCACCAGCAAAGACTAAGAGCTGAAATTTTTGAGTTGGATTATTCTGCTAGTCAAGCGAGGCAGAATAAGTCACAAGCAGAAAGTGAAATAAAGCGAAGAAAGTTATCCTTGATGCAATGTAAAGAGAGGTAGAAGTCAGATTACGGAAGAAATGCTCTTTACATTTCTTACTAGTGAAAATTCATCTGTATGACATCTCTCTTTAATGTAATATTTGCAGGTTGATGGAAATGAATAATAAAAATACCAAGTGTTTGCATGTATTGCAAAAATCTGGGGCTGAAAAAATTTTTGAAGCTTATAAATGGGTCCAAGAACATCGCCATGAATTCAATATGGAGGTTTATGGCCCTGTTTTAGTTGAGGTACGTGTGTTCAAAATTTGTGCTGTTATAGCTTTTGGACTGATTACTTAGTCTGTTAAATTGTTGAGTGAAAATTCAGGTGAATGTCTCAAATCGTGCTCATGCTGCTTATCTAGAGGGTCAAGTTGCTCACTACACTTGGAAGGTAATCAATGATGTCTTGTTAAAATTCTGTTGCATTTTGTTTGTTTTAAAAAAGAGTGGTTTTTAATCTATGAAGCACAGACACGGACATGGACACGAATACGGGGACACACCAAATTCAAAAAACTATAAGACATGGATACGATATATATATATATTAATATCAAAGTAAATTAAAAAAGTTAGTTTATGTATATATATATATATAATTACAAAATTTAAGAAAAAGATTCATAATTAATTAATATCATTTTATAAACTTGAAGATTTACAATATCTTAATATATGTCAATATCATTTCTATATATCATTTCTAATTTTTTTTTTTAAAAATATTAATGGTTCGTGTTCAAGTCTTGTCCTAGACGTGTCCAAGTGTGTCCGAGACGTGTCTAAGCGTGTTCGAGAGGTGTCCGAGACGTGTCTAAGCCGAAAAAAATAATCTTTTTAATCGGACACATTCGGACACGTAAGACACGTGTGTCGTACGTGCGTTCCCATGTATCAGACACAGACACAGACACGTGTCCGACACACTGACACGCTTCAAAAACGGTGTGTCTGTACTTCATAGTTTTTAATGTTGTTAACACTTAATGGTTAATGACACTATTCCTTATTCTGGTGGCTTGATGAAAATTTAGTTTCTCAAGAATATGACATGATGAAGTTGTCGGACTGACTTCTGTTTCTGGCCTCCTC
Organism: Ormosia semicastrata; assembly: GCA_029884595.1. Lineage (NCBI taxonomy): Eukaryota > Viridiplantae > Streptophyta > Magnoliopsida > Fabales > Fabaceae > Ormosia > Ormosia semicastrata. The sequence continues at coordinate 37,923,512 of JAQQTO010000055.1, forward strand.
CTTGGTTAAAGTTAATGGTGATTTTTGGGGTTTCATACTTGGTTTCTTGCAGAGGCATCAAATACCTCTCATGGACTGATGTGTTCCTTTTTGTTGTATCTCTTTTATTTTCATATTTTATGCTTATTCTCAGAGGATATCTTAGCCTCCCATCTTGTTCTCCTAATATCAAAGCCTAATAAATCTCCCATCTTCCACCACTAGATATACACATACACTGGGACATCATGCGATTGATTGCAGAAAGCCTTCTATATGTGATTACTTCTCTATGCATCTCTATGTGCATACATTTCTCTTCGGCTCCTATTTGTAGCCAGGAATTGAGACTTTATAATGTAGGATATGGAGGGCAAGCAGTATTATGGGTCTAAAATTTGGGTTAGGGTTCCAAGCCCACCTTTTAATTAGTTATTTCAAAAATCACCAAGATCAGTGATAGAGAAGAAGAGCTATTTACTAATAACTGTTGTCCATGCAACAACAGGGATGTAGGAATTATTCCTGGCAAAAGAAAGCATCATACTTTCTAGGGTTTGATTGCATCCGGAGCTGAATTTCATACTTCTAAAGAGAGAACATAAACTAAAATGCAAAGTTTTCCTAAGATTTAACCCTAATCGGCCTTGCACGGGACATCGCAACCTACTCAATATAAGAAAACAAAGGCATTGACAAGCCCAAAGTGCTGAACCAGAAGACAAAAGAAGAAGCCCAAGTAAATCCTGAATGACAGCCCGCATTGATGACATTAAGGCCTTAAACTTGCCAAAAGCCAGCTGCCATCTGAAACTGTAAATATTACTGCTATGAGAGTAGCATGAACAGCTTCCATTACCCAAAAGCCCAATTTAGTTCCCAAACATAACATGCTTCATCTTCATCTCGCCAAATTAATGCTTGGGGTTTTCAAATGTGCACCATCTTCTGCCTTTACGCTTTGAATTGATTTCTATCACTTCGTCAAATTATGGTCTCTTTGATCTTGTTGGCTGCAAAAGCAAGTTGCATTTTGCTCAACCCTAATGTCATGAAAATTCTGATTCCATTATTTTTAAATTCTTTGTTTAAATATTTTATGTAGCCCCATATTCCATTCTTTAACTGGCTTCTCTGTTGTCATCTGTGCAGACATCTTTCTGTAATATTTGCTTTTTTTACTGTTTCCTTTTATTTTTTTTTCTGTGAAAAATTTCTATACCTCTAGTAAACTTGATAAATTTTAATTGGTGTAAGTGCTGCTTTTTTTCCACCTTTATTTTGGTGGGACGGTAGAAGAATTATAGAGGTCTTTATAATCTCCATTGTTGATTAGTTTTTCTGTTCAAATCCAGTCATTCATAACACAAAATTCTGATGATCGGGACCTTTTGGTGAAAAACCTAAAATTCTTCGATGTTCCAGTTTTAAATTATACTGGTGATGATCGCCAACAGAAAGAGCCTTTTGGAATTTCTGAAGATGTAAGTTTGGTGTGGTAATTTTTAATAATCTCCATTTAAGCAACCTAAATGTTTTATTACTGTTATTTTATTATTTTAACCAGATGCGTGCTCTTGGCATCTACTCCCGGCTGGACCAAATTTTTGATGCTCCTGTTGCTGTCAAGGAGGTTTTGATTGGCCAGTTTAATCTAGATCATTCAGTATGCCTCCAGTGCTTCCTGTATAGATTTGTAAATTAAATTTATAGGTTGTTTCAAAGATGCTTGAAGCTAATCTTTTTATGGATGTGGGTCAATTTATTAGGTTATACTATTTATACATTTTCTTCTAATTGTTTACCCTTTCAGTATATTGGATCCAAAGAAACTGATCAGAAGGCTGATGAGGTTCCAAAATTGGGAATTATAGATTTATGGACACCGGAAAATCACTACCATTGGTCTAAGTCTAGATATGGGAATCATGTCTCAGCAGTCGTTGAACAAGTGGAACGCCCACAACTTATATTGAATAGTATGCGACTCTAAAACCTTGTCAAATCAACATATGAATGTTACAGTCAAGTTTTTAACTGCTGGTTCCTTATTACCTCTGCTTCTCTTATTTGTACTATTTAGATTTGAATGTGGGAGAAATTGAGAAGCTGAGTTCCCAGGAAAGGGAGCATGAAGAATTGATTGCTACCTTGGAGGAAAGTGTTAAAGGTTTTCAAGATGAGGAAAGAAGCTTAGTGAATCAAGCGGCTAATCTTCGTAAACAGTGGGTAGGCTGTGGAAAATTCACATTTTCATTTCAATATACTGATTTCTCTGTCCTAGAGCTTCTGTTCTAAAGGCATATGTGTGGTTGATTAAAGCTTTGAATTTAACCTGATCTGGGTTTAAAGAAATTTGTTTCTACTTCAGTCTGAAATATTATTATTCATTATGAATTTTTTAGGAGGGCATTAGTATTACAGTACAGAATGAGAATAGAAAACGTCAAGCGATCATTAGCCGTATTGGTAAGTAGAAGTTGTCTACTATGTTGAAAGTATGAAGATTCCAATTAACTTTTTGCTTTGATATTCTAAAATGAATATCTTGTTTTGACCTTAGATCAAAGGAAAGGGATACTGAAATCGATGGAGGAGCCGGATGATATAGATACTGAGATAGCAAAGCTTGTTGATCAGGCTACAAATTATAACATTCAGCGATTCCATAATGCAATGAAAATTAAGGTGGCTTGTCTCAGTTCTTTTGCTGCTTCTTAATATCTTGTTATTTGCAGGCTTAAAATTTTAAGTTATTGGGATTAGGTTGGTATGATTATGGTTCAAATGCAGTTATATTAAATTGTTTATTTTATTTTCTGGATATGTTTTCATTTTTTTTTGGGAAGAATATGGTTTCTATGCTGTTGATTTTCATCCAATTTTTGATAGGACCTTCTTGTTGAAGCTGTGGGTCACAAAAGGAGTTTTGTTGAACAACGTATGGCTTTCATTGAATTTGATGCTAAGGTAATCTAATAACAGTTTTGCTGCTCATGCTGGCACAGAATACATTTAACTGACTTTATTACTCATCATCTTTGGAACTAGCTTTTTATCAATTATTTTTTAGCTTTCAATTCTTAAGTTACAAAAATTACCTCCAAGAAGTTTGTTGAAATTATAGGGTTTAGGTAGAGAAGGAGGAAAAGAGAGAAAGGAGACTTCCAATAATATTCTCTTAGATTGATATGGGGTATAATGATGTGATACAAAGGGCAAAGCATTAACCTTATTTATACTAGGAATTAGGTTAAGTACTAGACTCTTAATCCTAATCAAATAAAGGAACAAATAACTTATTAAAGATAAGATAAAATACCAAAGAATAAGATAAGGTTCCTAACAAGATGAGATCCCTAAAAATAAGGAAACACAAGTATCCCTAAAATAATATTTATAAGATAACATAAATTATCCAAATCTATTATGCATCATTCTCTCCTAAGATATTTTGTCGATATGCTAATACTCCCCCTCAAGCTAAAGCTTACTAAGCTTTAAGATTGTTACAAGTGAACACAAAATTAAAAAACAACATAAATATAAAGTGTTCTCCATAAAACATGGCTGGAAAAAACAACTCAAGGATGCTAGAGATGCCAGAGAGAAGAGTATTGTTGAAAAGATAACTCAGCAAGACGGCTGGAATGATCATTAGCAATGAAGGAAATTTCTTGGTAAGCAATCAAGCTAAGCAAGGCCCAAACATCTCCAAACAACAGAAAAATTTAGGAGACCCAAAAATGTAGGAATTGAAACTAAGACTAGTATGAATCACTTTCATGGAAATTAAGACCAAGTTTGTTGTGAATCACAGCTAATAAAGAAATCACCATTGGTATGATTCATGGCAAGAAGATAAATCATCAACTGTATGATTCATAGTGGGTAGATGAAAAAAAAAACTAGTTTTAATTGGCATAATTACTGCACGATCAACACGAAGAAAAGAATCATGGGGATAATGACATCATCATAGTGGAGTTTTGGGAACTCAACAACAACATAGTGATAGGATCACGTCACGGAGGATGGTACCGCTAGTGTTGTTTGGACCAGACTGGACGGTTCGACTGCCCAAACCATGAATTGCTCTTCAATCCGGTAATGGTTCACCATTCATTACCATAACCATTTTCGTGGTTAGACTATTTTGAACCGGTTATGACTGGCAGAAAACCGAATTGAACTGGAAAATTGGCGGTTTATGCTAAATTGGCAGTCATAAATTCAAAAAAAGAAAAAAAAGAAAAAAAAGAGGATGGGTTCCTTAGGAAACAAGTAAAACAACGTAGAACCAAAGGCATGAGGAGGAACCTTGAAAATGGGTTCCTTAGGAAACAAGAGAGAGTGAAGAACTTGGTTATTTAAAAAAGAGGATGGCAACCAATTTATTAAGTAAGCAGCAGTAAGGACAGGATCCTCCCAAAATTTTAAAGGTGCATTAGCATATAATAGTAGAGTACGAGCAGTTTCAATAATATGGCGATGTTTTCTTTTTGCTATGCCATTTTGTTGAGGTGTATGAGGGCAACTGGATTGATGAATCATGCCATGAGAAGTCATAAAATAATTAAAGGAGGCAAAGAAGTACACTTTTGCATTATCACTATGTAAAATATAAATAGTATGTCCAAATTGAGTCTTATTTTCAGTACAAATTTTTTGAAAAATAGGAAATAACGCTGAACAAACTTTCGTTAAAAATATCCAAATACATCTTGAGAAATCATCAATGAGAGTAACAAAGTACCTATAACTTGAGACATAATTAACACAATTAGGACTCCAGAATAAACAATACCAAAGGGAAACTCTACTCGACTATTGACTTTCCTTGGAAAGGTTGTCTGAACATGTTTCCCAAGGTGACACGACTCACTCTAAAGACGGCAGATGAAAGAGATGAAGGGCCATCTTCTTCAATTTATTTAGACTCGAATGACCCAAACAATGGTGAAGGAGACTAGGAGACTCTATGACAACACATATAGTAGAAGACTGAGGATAGAGATAATAGAGTCCACGTGATTTAGATCTTGCACCAATCATCTGCCTTGTACTCTAGTCCTGGATATGGAAAGAATTAAAAGTAAAGGTTATGGAGCAGTTAAGAGTACGAGTAAGGCGACTAATAGAAATTAAATTAAAAGGACAACCAGGTATAAAAAGAGCATAATTCAAAGTTAAAAATAGGAGAGGTGTAGCTTGACCAATGCCGGTCTCCTTAGCCTTAAAGCCATTGGCGAGGGTGATGTAATGTAGTGTTTGGGAAACAACAACTTTGAGAAAAGAGAAGGGTTCCTAGCTATATATGATCGGAGGTACCAGAATCCAAAATCCAAGATCCAATAGATGAAGAATGAGAGAGGTAAACCGTAGAATTACCAATATGGGCTATAGTAGCTGAAGATGAGGCTTGTTGGGCTGCCTTGAGCTAAAGATACTCGTTATATTCATTATCTGACAGAACATTCTGATTATCACCTCCAAACTCAATCTTTCTCTCAACACCTAGTGCTTGAGCTTTTGTTACATTAGCAAACTTATCTAGAAAACCATGTACAGAATAGCACCGATCTTGAATATGTCCCATGCGTTTGCAATAAGAACATTGAGGGTGATTACCGAAACCACGACCTCCTCTAACACCACCATGACCATGGCCTCGGCCTCCACGGACAGTTGAATTAGAGACAAAAGCTGAGGATTGTGAATCTGTTTGAGAATAGATCCCAGTTGATGCCTCCAGCGAAGGAACTCACAACAAACGATCAATGAGATCCTTCGCTGAAGGGATATTCAGATTCGCCAAGTCTTGGTTTCGAACAGACTTGAAATCCTTATGCAGGCCATGGAGGACAAAAACCATGTACATGTTATCAAGCTTGTCCAACACTTTTTGAAGATTATCACTAGTCAAAATCAACTTGATTTGTTCAATGGTGGTCTGTGCTTTGTTGAGATTGGAGGGTAAGTCATGATCTGTCATTTGGAGTGTTGCCAGGTTATGGGCCGAGTCATATAGATGCTGTATATCATTGGCATAGATGTTGCGAGCCTTCTTCCATATGTCGTAGCTTGATTTATAGGAGCAATAGTGCACCAACAACTTTGGATCAATGGATTGCCATAATAAAGACACCAACTGATAATCGACTTTTTGCCATTCTTCCCTCACATTGACACCAATCTCCTCAACTTTCTTGGTTAGATGCTCCAAGAGTCCCTGACCTGAAAACCACACATCAACAACAGCATACCAATCCAAATCATTCTTACCATTAAGTTTCTTTGATGTTATAGTGGGAGTGCAGGAGAACGCAAAGGAAATAAGGCCCTTATTTGAAGGTTAAGAGGTGACGGAGGATATGTTTGACCAAGTTGTGGAGGATTCGGTTGACGAGGCCATGAGAGTTGACTAGAGGTTGCTCAAGAAACAAACTTGAGACATAATGAACGAACCTGAGATATGAAAAATGGTGGGCACCACAAACCCACTACTCGAACAAGGTGTGATCGGACTTCTGATCACGTGAACAAGACTAGGGGGTGCTGGCGAGCTCGACGGAACCTGCAATAAGATGATCTAACGTTGAGAACGTGGCGCGTCGCTTACACGTGCCGATAGTGGTGATTGCGTGTGGAGGTGTGGATGGCGGCTCTAGACACGAATATGGAGTTGTTTTGTCGTGGGTCGAACTTGAGATAGTCGACTGAGACTGTCGTGCAGCTGAAAATACTTCCAAAATAAAGAAGAACAAACAAAGTCGGGCCAAAACCCTCTTTGATGCCAACTTGAAGGTTAGGACGGAGATTGTAACTGAATCGCTTGAGGGAAAACCCTCTCAGCATCATGAATTTATAACTACATGATATCATTGATATACAATCAAACCTAAACTAAATCCCTAAGTTTTAGGGATTGACATCACTATTTACAGTAACTATATATTCTGCATCCTGTTCTAATTACAATAGATATGATACAATATCAAAGGATATCAATAATATTCAGAGGACCTCTATTTATATTTGGAGTTGAACATTTACAAAATTACACCAATATATTCCTTACTTTGGTTGCAATACAAGAAACTAATTTCTTAAAACCATAAGACTTTCTTAAATGCATAATACTTTCATGTATTCCTTAATTGAAGAAATCATACGCATGGGCTAGTGAGAAATTAACCACCCTTGATTTCTCTTCCTCCCTTTCTCTTACATTCTCAAATACGTAAAGGGTGCAATAACAACAATATTCAAGACTTATATCACTAACTGAAGTCATCAGCCACATAGATTAAATGACAGCATTGGGCTCTATCAAAACAAATTTTCAATAGATCCATTTAGGGTAAGGTCTTTTTCAATGGTTTCTGGCAAAGTTTTCTTTGGTCTTTCTCTACCCATTTCAATTGAGTTATCTTCCATTTGATCCACTTTTCTCGTTGAAGCCTTTGTTGGTCTTGTCCTCTCCTGAAAAACCACCTTAGGCAAGATTCTTTCATCTTCTCCTCAATAGGTGCTGCTCCAACTTTCTCTTGAATACATTTGTTCATGATCTTATCTTTTACTGAATGCCCTCTCATCCATCTCAGCATTGTCATCTCGACTATACTTTATTTTTTCTCTTAATGCATTGTTAGTTTTATAGCTGTCTGGTACAAAGATGTAAAAGGTAATCTCATTTAATTTTTCTTTTCTTTGGTTATTTCTTTTCCTATCTGTCTTATGACAATCTATAGAGATACATACGAGTCCCATATATGGTGGCTAGGCATGTTTATCTTTTTACGTTTGTAGTGTTTAATAGTCTATAATTACCTTGAGCATTATACACATCTCTTTGTTTCTTCCCCTCTCCAACCCTTTCTTCATAGTATTTCCTCCCTGAAACCCTTCTGTTGGTTGCCTTCTGAGGAAGCTGAAAACAATGCCCCAATCCCCGTTTTTCATAGTTTTTCCTCCTCAAAACCCCTGGGAAATGTTTTTCATGGTAAACCTCTTTCTTTCTTTCTTTTTTTTTAAATTTTACTTCAAGTTCCTATTTCCCAAAATAGAATCCATGATAATCAGTTAGGAGAAACAACACTGACTGAACATAATGTCATTGTTATGCTGACATAGTCTAAAGAGTTAAAGTGATGCAGGAAATCGTGTAAATTTTAGTCATCCAAACTATGGCTGCTATTGTATAGAATCCTGTGTCTGTTTGTGCTTATGTTTTCCACATTTATTCTGTCTGTCTGTCTGTCTCTCTCATGTTTACATTTTGAATTTTCTTAGATAGGAGAATTGGAGGCCAATCTGAAACAGCATGAGAATTTTGCTCTACAAGCATCATCGCACTTTGATAACTGTGAGAAGCTATTTAGTTTATAATCTGTAGTTTCTGCAAGCTGCAAATATGTTGCTAATCTTTTTAGTGGTCATATGTATGTACGTAAGTAGTATGTATCTATGTATGTAATCATTTTACAATTATCATTTTGTTATATGTTCAGGTAAGAAAGAGGCTGAGAAATATCGACTGCAGCTTATAGATTCCTTGAAGTATGCTAAATCAATTGCCCGGCTTACACCTGAGCTAGAGAAGGAATTTCTTGAGGTTTGTGTTAGAGATTCAAATTGCAGTGTGCATTGCTTTTTCTTGTTTTCAATATCTAAGTTGCTATTACCATCCTTGTGCTTCCTGGACATGACAATATATTTGATTGTTTGCATATTGAAAGAATTTATTTGAAGTTAAAAGACTACATGAACACAAAAGCATCATTTTCCATTTTAGTTAATCTTTTATTATTGATAAAACTAAGAGGTCCCTGACAAATTTACAATAAAGGATAAACTTGAGGTGACTCAGTAAGTCTATATATCACTCACAAAACAATTTTGCCCATTAAGTTTTGTATTGCTCATTTTCACAAAACAAACTTAAGTTATCAAACACGTTTCCAGTACAATTCAACTGCTCTCAAATTGAAGTAATGTGAAAAAGGGGAGTAATCTCGTCCCTGCTGCTTTTGAGGGCTGTTGATAACAAAAGGCTGTCTGATTCAATTGTATTCTGTTTTGTGCTTCAAACTATATACCCAATTATCCTATTGTTAGGGATTACCACAAATATTTTAGATACTTTGCTTTTAATGAATAGGAGTATTATTAGAAGGAAAGAAGAAATACAAGGGAGAAGGAGGATATCCTCCTTGGATAGAACAGCCAAAGGCAAAGTTATTCAGGATAAACATTAATACAGTAGAACTTTCCAATCCCTCCCACACATCTAACAAGAAAATACACACTAGTACTAGGTGTACAACTTGTGCTACACAAGTACTTGACCTAAATTATTATTATAAATCAGAGCATTTGGTTAGTGTTTTGTCCTCCCATTATCATTGAAATACACAATTTCTGTCAAATACCCTGTTTCGACAGTTCCAATATAAATGTAGTGCATGCGTGGTAACACTTATTTTTGGAGAAATAATTGCTTTTTTTTTTTCAAAAGCTCTCTCAGGGAGCTTTCAATTATAAGCTATTTTGAACACAAAATAAGTTAATCCAAATACACATTAGGATTGTGGGCACTCTAACAAGATTTGGGCGTTTTCATGTAGATGCCTACTACAATTGAGGAATTGGAAGTAGCTATCCAAGATACCATTTCTCAAGCCAATTCAATCCTTTTTGTCAATCATAACATATTGGAACAATATGAGGATCGTCAACGACAGGTACTCTTTCCATTGTAATTTTCTTTGGGTTATTTCCATGTGCCATCTGTATTTACAATTACTTTACAGATAGAAGATCTTGCTGCAAAACTTGAAGCCGGCAAGAAGGAATCTAGTAGGTGTTTAGCTGAAGTAGATAACATTAAGGTCAGTAAAATGTTAGCTTTTTATTACATGGCTAGATTGTTATGATGTAGAGAATGCATATGTCAATGCAACTGTTGAATTGATCTTTCCCAAAATATAATCTTATATTGAGGCTAATAGCTGAAGTTGAGCATGTGTTACCTGAAAAATAAAAATAGACTGCACTTTTTCCAATAAATAGCTATGCACTGCTAGCTCCTTTTTACAACATGTTCTCATCTTTTTCTTCTCCCTATCCTTTTCAGTTTGTAGAAGATTTACAGGCTCACTAATCTTTTGGATTTGTTTAGAAACCCTTCTCCCTCCTCCAAAGTTGTTTTAGCAATTATAGAATTATTGTTGTTAGATGGCATGGAAGCAATGAGAATATATTCTTTCCCAAACAACTATGTCTTCTGCATCTATATGTGTGTGCATACACATGCAACAACAATAACCAAGCCTTTTCCCACTAGGTGGGATCGGTTACATGGATCAAACGACGCCATTGTGCCCTATCATAAACCAAGTCTTCAGGGATACTATTTAGATCTAAATCTTTTTTAATCGTTTCACCTATAGTCTTTCTTGGTCTTCCTTTACTTCTAACTATTGGGCTATTATCTACCTGATCTACTCTTCTTACAGGGGCTTCTAAGATTTTCTTCTCCTTACATGTCCAAACCATTTAAGGCGGGATTTTCCCATCTTTTCCACAATAGGTGTTACCCTTACTTTCTCTCTAATGCATTCATTCCTAATCCTATCTTGTCTTCTACGTTGCACCTGCAGTGCAGATCAGATCGGTATTCGGTGACGGATACTGGTACGGATATGAAAATTTTCAAAAAACTAAGGTACTGCACGTCATATATATATATATAATAATAATAATAATAATAACTAAAATCTCACACAATAAAATATTACTACATAACATAAAAATTAAAACACACAAATTTTAACATAAAACATAAAAAGGAACTTGCATTCCCTTCTCTTACCTTTTTACTTTGTAATATAATCACATAAGCTTAGGGTACAACTATTTTCAACTATTAGGTTACATATTTGCAACTATTTTCTCCATGATCAATTATTAATAATATAAAATATATTTTTCACATAATAAAACATTATAAACATTATAATATTAATATTTTAAAGTCAAATATCTTATTAATGTTAAGTAATTTATTAGTAAAATTTAAATAAATGAGTAAATTAATTTATTTTAAAAGACTGTACTTAAGTAAATTACATGTGTGTGCCTCGGTATTAAAAAAAATGTAAACTGTAAACAACTCTTAAATTTGTACTTTTATTTTTCTTTTAAACCAAATGTTGTTTCCTATTCTCTCTCCCATTTTGTTTTCCTGGCAGCCTCTACCTCTTCGTTTTCTTCTTTCTCTCCATTTTCGTTTTCCAGGCAGGCCTCTGCCTTTTCGTTTTCTTCTTTCTCTCCCTTTTCGTTTTCCTCTGCGCAGGGAATGACCGGAAAAGCTTCATCGGAGGGCTTTGCGCAGGGAATGATCGGAAAACGATAGCCATGGCAGTGACAGCTACAGAGCCAAACAGTGGCTAGGAGCAGATGAATGGAGGTGGTGACGGCTAGGTGTCATCGGGAAAGCCTCGTCGGAGGGCTCTACGCAGGGAAACGATCGGAAAACGGGAGATGCCGTGCAGAACGGCAAGCGATGCCGTACCCAAGTTGCACCGGAGCCGTACCCAGTCGAACCGGAGCCGTACCCAAGCTTTAAATTCAAAAAAAAAAAATTGGGTACGTATCCGGTATGTACCCACCTCCCCATGCTTCAAAACTTGTCTTGTATGGCCACACATCTAACGCAACATCCTCATCTCCGCAACACTGATCTTATACTCTTGTTGGCTTTTTACAGTCCAACATTCAGTACCATACAACATCGCGAGCCTTATAGCTGTGCGGTAAAATTTACCCTTAAGCTTGAGAGACACTTTTCTATCACAAATAACTCCTGAAGCACTCCTACATTTCATCCATCCAGCTTGAATCCTATGGTTTACATCTCCCTCTATCTCTCCATCATTTTGTATGATAGATCCAAGGTACCTAAATTGTGTGACTTGTGGTATTGTATGATCTCCAACTTTCACCGCTAAGTTAGCATTAACACGCCTCTTACTGAACTTACATTCCATATACTCTGTCTTACTCCTACTTAGACGAAGGCCATGTTCTTCCAAAGTTCGTCTCCATAGCTCTAGCTTCCCATTTGTTTCCTCTCTCGACTCTCTAACTAAGACTATATCATCTGCAAAAAGCATGCATTGTGGCACCGGCTCTTGGATATGCGCAGTAAACACATCCAAGACCAAGGTAAAAGATATGGACTCAAAGTCGACTCTTCCTTGGTGCGATCCATAGTTATAGGGAAATCTTCTGTGGCCCTACTCTGTGTTCTCACACTAGTTTTAGCCCCATCATACATATCTTGGATTGCTCGAATATAGGCGATACGAACTCCTTTCTTCTCCAAAGCCTTCCACAAGACCTCTCTCGGTACCCTATCGTAGGCTTTTTCCAGATCAATGAAAATCATGTGTAGGTCTTTTTGCTTCCTTCGATACCTCTCCATTAATCTTCGTAGAAGATAAATTACTTCCATGGTTGACCTCCCAGACATAAAACCAAATTGATTCTCTGAAATATGAGTCTCTTGTCTTAATCTCCGTTCAATTACTCTTTCCCATAACTTCATAGTCTGACTCATGAGCTTAATTCCTTTGTAATTTGCACAGTTTTGTATATCTCCCTTATTCTTATAAATAAAGATCAAAGTGTTTCTCCTCCATTCGTTTGACATTTTCTTAGACCTCATTATCTCGTTAAACAGCTTTGTGATCCAACTTATACCTTTCTCTCCTAGGCACTTCCATACCTCAATAGGTATATTATCCGGTCTGACCGCTTTTCCATTATCTATCCTCTTCAATGCTTCTTTTATCTCAAACTCCCTGATTCTACGATAAAATATTTTGTTTTGATCCTCCACTCTAGTGTTTAGAACTCTGAAGCAAGGGTACTCCTCCCGGGGAGAAGACTCTGCATTACTGCACGTATCGTCAATGCACGCGTACCATACGCGTTGGGTACGTACTTGGTACATACCCCAAAATTTTTTTTTTTTGAATTTGGGTACGGCTCGGTGCGGCTTGGACGCGGCTCGATGCGGCTTCACCACCGGCTGGGTACGGCTCCACCATATATTTGCCAAACACGGTCGTTTTTTCGATTTGGACCCAAGCTTAATCCGAGTCTCAACGAGCTTCCAAATCTTCATTCTTCTTCTCCCGATCGCGCGACCAAGCTCCAGGACGCAACTTCGCAACTCCAACTCCGGCGAACTTCATTCTTCTTCTACCCAAGCTGCTGCGCGACCTAGCTGTGCGACGCGAGCTGTGCGACGCGAGCTGCGCGACTCGAGCTCTGTGACAGAGTGACCTTGCACGGGTACGAAAATGGAGAGAAAGAAGAAAACGAAAAGGGGGAGGGCCTGCAGGAAAACGAAATGGGAGAGAGAATAGGAAACGAAATTTGGTTTAAAAGAAAAATAAAAGTACAAATTTAAGAGTTATTTTCTTGTTTGTATTTTTTTAGTACCGAGACATATACATATAATTTACTTAAGTATATATAAAAATTTAATATTAGTTTTTAAAATGAATTAATTTACTCATTAATTTTTATGTTATGTTGTCATATTTTATTGTGTGAGATTTTAGTTTATTATACATATATATATATATATATAATTTATTTTTTTTATATATATATATAACCACTCATTCTAGTTTTTGAAAATTTTTGTACCCCGTCCCAGTATCCGTCACGGGATCAAGGATCACCGTACCTCGCTACTGCAACGTAGGTTTAGAATGTCCAAGTCTCCTAATGTCCTATGTTCCTCATTAAATAACTTGTGAAAATAACCTTTCCATCGATCTTTAATGTCTTGTTCCGTAACTAAAACTTTACCCTCTTCATCCTTAATGCATTTCACTTGATCCAAGTCTTTTGTCTTCCTTTCCCTACTTTTAGCAAGCCTGTAGATATTCTTTTCTCCGTCTTTGGTGCCCAACGATTGATATAACTCGTTGAACGGCTTTAGCTTTCGCCTCGCTCACCCCCATCTTAGTATCTTTTTTAGCTGCCTTATATTTTTCTCAATTTTCATCATTTTTACATACGTGCCAAGCTTTATAACATTCCCTTTTAACCTTAACCTTATCTTGTACACTTGCGTCCCACCACCAAGATTCTTTATCCTTGAGTCCGAAGTATCTTGATTCATCGAGTGTCTCTTTTGCTACCTTCCTAATCCCTTCAGCCATCTCGTCCCACATATCATTAGCACTCCTTTGTACTTTCCAAATTTCTTCCTCCATAATCATCTTCTGAAAGAGCATTTGTTTTCCTCCCTTTAATTGCCACCATTTGATCCTTGGTTCTCTGTCTCGACAATTTATCCTTACTCTCATCTTGACCCGTACATCCAAAACCAAAACCGTGTTGGGTAGTCAAGCTCTCTCCAGGGATGACTTTGCAGTCCATGCAAAGCTTTCTATCAGATTTCCTTATTAGAAAGAAATCAATTTGAGAGCAAGAACCCCCGCTTTTATATGTGATGAGATGCTCTTCCCGCTTCCTAAAACAAGTGTTAGTTATTGTAAAATCAAACGCTATCGAAAAATCTAAAATTGCTTTGCCCTCTGCATTTGCTACTCCTAGACCATAACCCCCATGCAAATCCTCATACTCCTTAGATTCGCTCCCCACATGACCATTTAGGTCCCCTCCTAGAAAAATATTCTCTCCTAATGGTATTCCCTGAACTAAACCTTCTAAATCCTCCCAAAATTTAATTTTGTAGTGCTCGTCTAGCCCTACTTGGGGTGCATACGCACTAATAACATTAAAAGTCTCCTGTTCCACAACAAACTTCAAAGCTATGATCCTATCTCCGAGCCTTCTCACATCCACAACCATGTTCTTCCAATTCTTATCTACTATTATGTCTACCCCGTTTCTAGATTTTACCTTGCCGGTGTACCAAAGCTTAAAACCCGAAGAGTCGAGTTTCTTTGCCTTTTCTCCAACCCACTTAGTTTCTTGTAGGCACATAAAATTAATCCTCCTCTTAATCATGGTGTCAACTATTTCCATTGATTTACCTGTAAGTGTGCTTATATTCCAAGTTCTAAAATGCATCTTACTCTTGTGAACTAGTTTCTTTACCCACACCCGTTCACGACAATGTGGGAACCCTTGCTTATTTTTCACTACACCCAGACGGCGATGCAGCGGCCCTTGCTTATTTGACACTGTACTCGAGCCATACAGCATGTTGCTTAGGGGCAACGACCTAGCATTAACACAATTACTTCGTTGATCCATATCATAAAGATTCGACAAAGTTTTACGTTGGCTGTCGACTACTTAACACAACCCTCCTCTTTTATCCAGGCTTGGGACCGGCTATGTAGATATTTGTAACAAAGCTCAGCATAGACAGAGTTGTGTGCATACACATACATAAAAGAGAAATCTTCCTCAGAATCTATTTGGAAGATTTATTCACGCAGATTTATACAGATACATCTCTTCTTTTTCTAAAATGTGTTTGGAATGGAAAATTGAGAAAGGCAAAGAAGAATGAAATGAATACCATGTATTTACTTTTAGGCATACTTGAAAAACACATGTATGCATGTACATTTATAATGTTTGTTAACATCTCTGGGTAAGAGAGAAAGGAGGCAAGCCAAAATGGATTGGTGAACCTGTATAGCTGATGAACTGACTACAGGAATTAATTTTGCCCATCCTATTAAATAAGCTCATGTAGTTAAAGGTGCCAAAAGGCAAGCCTTAGGCGTTAAGGCGGGGCAAAGGAAGGGTCCAGTGCCTTCTACTGGTTGAGGGGTGCACACCTCACGCCCCTTGATGGTGCTTTTGCCTCATAGCAGGTGACTTAAGACAGTGGACTTGGCAAAGTCCAGCCCATGAAAAGTCTCAGGTTTTAACGTAAGACAGTGGAGTCATTTAACAATTTAAAGTTACGTAAAACAGAGGATGCAAAAAGTCAGCCACCGCTTGACCACCACTTGAATTAACAGGCATATTTTTTATTTATTTTTCTATTGTTTTCTGCACTTTCTGTGATAGTTTAACTCTTACTTTTCTTTTGATTTGATTATGTTGCCGACAAAGCAGCATGCTCTGTTTTTTTTTCTTGATTTGTTGTCAATCTGTTCTTTTCTTCTTTTTTATAGTTTATATGATTAAATTTTTTTTTTAAATTACTTTTCTCTTCATATATATTCATTTTATTCTGTTTTCTACTGCTCTGTTTTTGGTTTGGTTTGCTTTCCTGCTTGAATTGTTTTCTGTTTTCATGTGACATGTTGTATTGGTTTTCCTTATTAGCTGTGATGCTGTTTTAGTTTTAGGTTTACTTTCCGCTGTATTTGTTTATGGTTTACTTGCGGCATGCTCTGGATTTTTGTTTTGTATCACAGGCAGTCAGGCATTCTGTAACAGAATACAGTGTTGTAGCTTTTTAATTTTTTATTCCAGTTATTTATATCATAATTATAATTAATATAGTACTATACCTTACGTGTGTGTTATTTAATATAGTATGTTTTGCTCTTTTTTTTTTAAATGTTAATGCCTTTCTTCAATGAGGTGTACGCATTTTGGTGCCTCTCGCCTCAAGGCGTTTTAAGCCCCTAGGGCCTTAAGGACGGTGTCAGAAAGTACTTTTCTGATATCATTATGTTAGACGAGCATGTGCTCTTAAATAGGATACAAGGTAATCTAAAAAAGGAAACTCCTAAATTAATGCTCATCATTGTTCCCACTATCAATTCCTATAATTAAGGGTCAATGATTCCTACTCATAAATACAAAAAATCCTGCTAATCAAATCTCCTAATTATGAGATTTAATCCCATCTATAAAAAGAAAGATTTTATACTGTGGGATTCTGACACTCTCCCTCAAGTTGGTGAGTGGATGTTATCCATTCCCAACTTGCTAACGATAGATTGAAATGTAGTGCCACTTAATCCTTTCGTTAGTACATCTGCAAGTTGATTTCCTTTAGATACAAATAGTGTACAAATTGTCCCATTATCCAACTTTTCCTTTATGAAGTGTTTTTCTACTTCAACATGCTTGGTCCTATCATGTTGCACCGGATTATGTGCAATGTTTATTGCTGACTTGTTATCACCGTATAGCTTCATAGGTCCATTCCACTCACTCTTCTGGTCATCGAGAATTATTTTCAGCCATAGGAGTTCACAAATCCCTAAGGCCATAGCTCGGAATTCTGCTTCTGCACTTGACCTTGCAACAATGTTCTGTTTTTTGCTCCTCCGAGTTACTAAATTTCCGCCAAGAAAAGTGAGTATCCGGAGGTGGATCTTCTGTCATCTACAGATCCAGCATAGTCAGCGTCTATATATGCCTCCAAAGTCATCTCCTTCCCTCTTGTAAATAAAATTCCTTTTCCAGGAGTTCTTTTCAAGTATTGCAGAATGCGGTAAACAGCTCGAAGGTGATTTTCTTTGGATTATGCATGAATTGACTTACCACTCCCACTGCATAAGCTATGTTTGGCCTGGTATGAGACAAATAGATTAGTTTTCCGACCAGTCTTTGATAAGATTTTGTGTCCACGGTTGCATCCTCAACTGATTCACTAAGTTTGTGATTCTGCTCAATAGGAGTTTTTACTGGTTTGCATCCCAATTTACCAGTTTCAAACAATAAATCCAACACATACTTTTGTTGAGAGATGAAAGTACCATGACGAGAATGTGCCACCTCAATGCCAAGAAAGTATTTCAATCTGCCTAGCTCTTTAATCTCAAATTCTCTTAACAAACACCTTTTTAGGATATCCATTCCTGCTTGATCATTTCCTGTTACGACTATTTCATCCACATAGACAATTAGTGCAGTAACTGCCCCTGAAGCTGAATGCTTAATGAACAATGTATGATCTCCTTGGCTTTGTTTATACCCCATTGCCTTCATCACCGTAGCAAACCTGCCAAACCAGGCCCTAGGGGACTGTTTCAATCCATAGAGTGCCTTCCTTAGCTTGCAAACCTTGCCTTTCTCGAAGTTAAACCCAGGTGGGACCTCCATGTAAATTTCTTCTTCAAAGTTGCCATGTAGGAACGCATTCTTGACATCAAATTGCTGCAAATTCCATCCATAGATAGCTGCCAGAGATAACAGTATTCTAACAGTGTTCATTTTTGCAACAGGAGAATAAGTCTCAAGGTAGTCAATCCCATATGTTTGAGTATCCCCCTTAGCTACTAACCTTGCCTTATACCTTTCTAGTGTCCCGTCTGCCTTATATTTAACAGTGAATACTCACTTACAGCGTACACGTTTCTTCTCTTTAGGCAGTTCTACCAACTCCCAAATTTCATTTTTCTCTAGTGCATCCATTTCAACTTTCATAGCTTCTCTCCAATCTTTGCTATCCAGTGCTTACTAGCAGTTTTTGGGATAGTGAGTGTTTAGATGAGTAAGAAAACTTCTGTGATTACTGGATAGTCTATGATAGGACATAAAGTGGGACAATGGATACCTTGGCCTCTGAGTACACGTTCTAACACCCTTCCTTATTGCAATCGGGAAATCCCTAGCTTCAATGGGCATATTCTGCTCCTCCAAAACAATCTCATCAGTTTCAGTTTCAGGATTCTGCTCCTCCAAAACAAGCTCATTAGTTTTAGTTTCAGGTATTAGTTCAAAATCTGGAACTTGTACAGGTTAGATAATGGGTGCTGTTCTTCATGTGTAAACTTGTAGTGGATGGGCAGCACTTGGAGTCTGTGTTCCGGTTGTCTTTGGACTCGAACCAGGAGGAGTGTGTATAGGACTGGAAGGAAAGTGTATAGGACTTGACTCAGGTATATTAGATTCTTTTGGGGAAATCAAAGAAAGATTTTTGTCAAAGGAATTCTCTAGTAAGAACAAATCATCCTTATCTTCCATGCATAAGTTCTCCCCCTGAAGATAAGGTTAGGAAAAGAAACATTCAGTTTCAACAAAAGTGACATCAATAGACACGAAGACCTTTTTTGTGGTATGGTGATAACACTTGTATCCCTTTTGAGTAGGTGAGTAACCAACAAAAATGCATTTAATAGCCCGAGGATCAAGTTTTCCTCGATGAGGAGAATGAACATGGACAAAGGACACACACCCAAAGACCCTAGGAACAAGGTTATTTGATGTTTTGAAGTTTGGGTAGAATTTGGAGAACAATTGAATGGGGCTGTTGCTGTTAAGTGTTTGAGAGGGTAAACGATTAACCAAATAGGCAGCAGTAAGGACAACTTCTCCCCAATATTTTTTTGGAACATTTGTGTGGAATAGAGATGCTCAGGTAACAGCTAGAAGATGCCTGATTTTCCATTCTGTCTCCCCATTTTGTTGTGGGGTGTGGACACTGGAGGATTTATGAATAATTCCATGTTCATTGAAGAAGGAAGACAGTGTTTGGTTAAAATAATCTTTGGCATTATCAGAACGAATTCGTTTGATGTCTGTTCCAAACTGATTTCTTATCATTTGGAATTTTTTTTTGAAGATCTGGCTAACTTCACTTTTCTGTTTCAAGAGATATACCCATGATACCCGAGTACAATCATCAATAAAAATGGCAAACTAGTGGGCCCCAGATATATTCGGAATATTGGATGGGCCCCAAACATCACTGTGTATTAAGGCAAAAGGAACATACATTCTTTTATTACTGATAGGAAAGCTAACACGTTTGTGTTTTGCAAGTTCACAAATATCACAATGAAACATTCCTATGTCTAGTCCCTTAAACAAGTTAGGAAACATAATTTTTAGAGTACTGAAGGAAGGGTGACCTAAACGAAAATGACAACCAGATTTCCTTATTGTTGGAGGGAGGTGACTCTGACAGCAAAGACAATGGAATTTGACCCTTAGTGCTACATGTCCCACTAGCCTCCTCAAGAAGGTAGAGCCCATTTTCCTCCCTAGCAAGTCCAATCATCTTTCCCGTTCCCTGATCCTGAAATTTGCAAAGTGTAGAAGGGAATGTCACTAAACAGTGTAAATCCGTTGTAAGTTTATGAATAGAAATCAGATTGGCAGATAATTTTGGCACATGCAAGACATCTTTCAAAATTAAATCTTGACTTATGATAACATCAACTATAATAAAAGTGCCATCTACAGTTGCAATTTTCTTATTGCTTGGACAGGCTCTATAGGAGCTAAACTCAGTGGAGGAATGGGTCATGTGATCTGTATCTCCAGAATCAACAACCCATGTCCCTTGTTCTGGAGAATTTAGAACGCTTAGTGCATAGGCTTGGGAGATTTTACCTGAGAATGCCAAGGAAGAACTACCTGTGTCTGTGGCTTTGACTAAAGTGTCTAGGAATTCCCTCGCTTTTTTTAATTTCTTTTGTATTGAAATCTGTAAGGGGTCTGGAGGGACTGCCCTCTGTAGCACCTGACGGAGCCATGTGGGCTTGTGCTTGTCCTCCTCGTTGAGTGCCTTTGGTTGTCCAATTTCGGTTCTGATTTGGAGGCTTACCATGAAGTCTCCAGCATCTGTCCTGAGTGTGTCTTGGCTTCTTACAGAAGGTACACCATAGGGAATCTTTGTTCTCCCCTTTGTCTATCTCCATCCTTGGGGCTACACTTCCAGATTGACTGGTTTGCCATTGATCAATCTTCTTTCCCTTGTTTTGCGCGACTAAGGAAGAACTTTCAGTGGATTGAGGTTCCATCATCACTCCTCTACGTGCTTCTTCTGCCCGGAATGCAACCATTGTTTCATTGAGTGAGGATAGCTCTTTTCCTAGCACCTGAATTCTTACAAGATCAAACTCATTGTTTAGTCTTGTCAAGAACTTATAGATCCTGTCCTTCTCCTTATAGCGTTTGAGTAAATCAGCATCTTCTTTGCATTTTGCTTCAAATTGCTCATAATGGTCTAACTCTAGCCATAGATTCTGCAAAGTCTGGGCATACTCACTAACTGATCGGTCGCCTTGTTTGGTAGTCGCGATCTTCATCTTAATTTCATAGATTTGAGCAGCATCACCAACCTTGGAATAGTTTTGTTTACAACTATCCCACACGTCCTTGGCTGTCTTCATAAACATGCAAGCATCACTCACCTCTAGCACCATAGAATTCCACAACCACGACATTACGACCGCATCTGCTTATCCCATGCAGCAAAGTTAATGTCTGTGGGTTTGGGGGCAACTTTCCAAATAAGATGATTCAATTTGCCCTTCCTTTTTAGAGAGGTTTGGACAAAATGAGACCATTTGAAGTAGTTTTTTCCATTGAGACAAAGATTGGGTTGAATATGTTGCAACTTAACAACGTCGGTATTTTCTGTCTGGCCAGAGCTATTGGGTGTTTCTGACATTCTCAGATTTTCTGGGTGGGATTCAAAGGCGTAAAGGGTGCTTTTTAAAAAAATCGGCAAAAATTGGCACGAAGAAGAGGAAAGAAAACGGCAATGCAGCCGAAGAAGAAGAAAGAAAACGAGTGTGGTAATGCAGGCCACAAGACTACACAGGCTCCCACGGATTTTGGAGCGCTGATATCATGTCAGAAATTATTTTTCTGATATCATTATTGTTGTAACCGTCTCCTTTATGTGTATTTATTTTTTAATTATTGTAAATTATTATGAGTATCATTAGTTGCCATGCGTTGTATATTGTAAGAAGTCCTGAAGTCTATATATTGTAAGTATATATGTACAAAAGTCATCAGGAAAATATACAGTTTTTTATCCTTTCAAGTTGGTATCAGAGCTCTTGATCTGGGAGACTCTACTTCCGCATTCAACCCTAGGCTAGCTTGCCTTCATTGTAGCTGCCTCCGCCTTCATTGCGGCTGGTTTCCTTGGTCTTTTGTGCCTTAATCACGCCCAACGCCACTGCCACCACTGTCTGCCGCCAATCACCGCCACCGTTCACTCCGGTGACCCTACCGAACGGATCGCCGTCCCTAGTCCTACCGACCACCGAAAGCCCACCGCCGGAAGCCCTCCCACGCGTGGCCTCCCTTCTCTGCGCCTGAACCCACACGCCGCTAGTCTAGCCGCACGTGGCGGCGCGTCCGACATTCGTTCCCAACGTGGTTTGTCTCCTCTGACTTGTCTCATCTTTCCCTACTAGAGTCTACCACCACCTTGCCCAAACAGCAACCCGTTACTCATCCTATCAGCCAAACAGTGACCCTGGACCACCATGTCAGACACCGAGACCACCATCACCTCCACCACCACCCAGACAACCACTCCTTGCATCACCACGCCTCTTAATCCCAATGACCTACCTGTTTTTCATCCTACCTATCGTCTAACAGGAAAGAACTATTTACAGTGGGCTCAAGTTGTTCGTTCCACCCTCAAAGGTCGTCGAAAATTAAGTCACATCGAAGGTACAGCCCCTGGTAAGACTGACCCGACATTTGAAGAATGGGATAATGAGGACTCTCTCATTATGACATGATTATGGAATTTTATGACATCAGAGGTTAGTAGAAATTGTATGTTCTTGCCTACTGCCCGGGACATTTGGGACAACCTTCGTCAGACATATTCCATGAAGTAAGACATAGCTACATGCTATGAGTTGAAAAGCAAGATTTTTTCCACTTAGCAGGGGGTTTTATTGGTCACAGACTACTATGGGATCCTCAATGGGTTATGGATTGAGCTGGATCAGTATCAAAATCTGACAATGGAGTGCAGTAACGATGCTTCCACTTTGGCCAGTTTCGTTGAACGAGACCGCATGTTTGAGTTCCTCTCTGGTTTGAACTCAGAATATGACCCTATCAGAGTTCAGATTTTAGGTAAGGAAAAGCTTCCCTCTCTTTCCGAGGTCTTCTACACTGTCCGTGGAGAGGAGAGTAGATGGGCTGTTATGCTTGATGACAAACCCTCTAATGGGTCAGCCTTGATCATGGGCAAGCCTCCTAAACCCGGCTCTTCCTCTTCCTCTTCTTCTAGACCTAACAAAGACAGTCGCTGGTGCACCCGCTGTAAGAAATTTGGTCACACTAAGGAAACCTGTTTTAATCTCCATGAGAAGGACTAGGTTCTTCGGCGTACAGGTGGATTCAAGGGTATTTAGCGTGGGCAGGCCAATCTGATGGCCTCAAATGAAGTCTCACATGTGACAGATGGTGTTCCTGCTCTCAGTCAGGATGAACTGGAGCGCTTACGGTCTCTTATTGACTCTTTCAGTAAGCCTTCGGGTACTTGTTCTCTAGCCATGACTAGTAAGAATTTATGTTTTCAGTCCTTTAATGCTTCTAATACTGCTTTTGAAGAATCATGGGTTGTTGACTCTGGTGTTACTGATCATATGGTCTTTTCTTCCTCACATTTGTTGTCTTATAAACCACCTTTTGGTATCCCTACCATCGCTGTGGCTACTGGCTCACACACTGGTAATATTAACCTCACCTCCTCCATCCACTTAACCAATGTTCTTCATGTTCCTTATTTGTCTACTAGTCTTATATCTGTTCATAAACTTACCAAGGATTTAAATTGTGCAATAACATTTTTCCATTCTCATTGTGTCTTTCAGGATCTTGCCACGGGGAAGACGATTGGAGTTGCTGAGGAACGAGGAGGGTTGTATCGTCTCCTCAATGGTCTAGGTGGCTCCAGTCAGAGGTTGCTACTTTCATGTCATCAGTCTAGCCCTGAGATTTGGCTTCAACACAGGCGTCTTGGACATCTTCCTTTCTCTTTACTTAAGTCTATGTTTCCATCTTTATTTTTAAAAGAATCGGTGGAGTCTTTTCATTGTGATGTCTCTGAGTTTGCTAAACATCATCGTGTATCTTTTCCTAGGGCATTAAGAAAAGTGTTGAGCCTTTTGCTTTTATCCATTCCGATGTTTGGGGACTTGCATTTATTTCTAATATTTCTGGGGCCAAATGGTTTGTTTCATTTATTGATGATTGCACTCGTACAACTTGGCTTTTCCTCATGAAAGACAAATCTGAGGTGTCAAAATTATTCGTTCAGTTTTATTATATGGTTCAGACCTAATTTGGAAAACCCATTAAAAGAGAGCGCTCTGATAATGGTAGGAAGTATGTCAACCAAACACTTTCTAACTTTCTTAAAGAGTATGGTATTGTTCATAAGCTGACATGTGTTGATACTCCTCAGCAAAATAGGGTTGCTGAGAGAAAAAATCGTCACTTACTTGAAATAACCAGGGCACTGCTTTTCCAAATGTCTGTTCCACATTCATATTGGGGGGAAGCTATTTTAACTGCTGCTTATCTGATAAATCGATTACCATCTCGTGTCCTTGGTAATGAAAGTCCTGTTCAACTCATGACATCCTTTTTTCCTTCTGTTCCTATTATGCAGAGTCTCTAGCCTCATGTTTTTGGCTGTGTGGCCTTTATACATGTCCATCGGCAGCATCGCAGTAAACTTGATCCTCGTGCTGTCAAGTGTGTCTTCCTAGGTTATGCTCCTGACAAAAAAGGGTATAAATGCTATCATCCTTCGAGTCTATCGTTTCTTTGTCTCCATGGATGTCACTTTTCATGAAGTCGAGTCTTATTTTTCTCGTCCTCAGCTTCAGGGGGAGAGCTTTCTGGAAGCTGAGTGGTCTGAGCCCTCTGAGTCTTTTTTTCCAGAGCCTTTCGTTCCTTTGCTGCCTGGGTCCAAATCTGTCCTAGACCCTATCTCTCGTAGTCCACAGGAGTTAGCATCCTCTTCTGGTATCCCATCTGAACCAGTTAAGGTCAAGACCAAGGCTGGCACACCGAAATTGGTGTATAAGAGGAGACATGAACCCAATCTAGCTCAACAGCAACTCTTATTGTCCGAACCTATGGTAAGTACTGAAGGTATAGTTTCCCATATTTCTAACTTAATACTTTCAATAATATTCCTTTGGATAATTGTGATCCTGACCCAGATGACTTACCCATTGCCTTGAGAAAAGGGAAAAGGTCGTGTACTCGATACCCTATTTCTCAATTTGTTTCCTCCAAAAATCTTTCTTTTGCAGCACAAGAGTTTCATTTCATCCCTTGATTTTGTTCAAATTCTAATATCAGTACAAGAAGCATTGAAGGATAAGAACTGGGTTCAAGCCATGAATGAAGAGATGAGTGCTCTGGAGAAGAATGAAACATGGAAGATTATTGAAAGACCTAGTAACAAAATACTAGTGGGGTGCCGCTGGATCTATATCTTGAAATATCGGTTTGATGGTACACTAGATCGATATAAGGCAAGGTTAGTCGCAAAAAGATACACTCAGACTTATGGAATTGACTATCAGGAGACATTTGCTCCAGTAGCAAAGATGAATACTGTAAGAATCCTACTTTCTCTTGCTGCACTCCTTAGTTGGGAATTGCATCAGTTTGATGTTAAAAATGCATTCCTTCATGGAGACTTGGAGGAAGAAGTTTATATGGAGATTCCACCCAGTTATGACTCCACCAATGGAAGAAATAAGGTATGCAAGTTAAAAAAGGCTTTGTATGGGTTAAAGCAGTCTCCCTTTGGAAGGTTTACAAAGGCAATGGTGTCCTTGGGATATAGGCAAAGTCAAGGTGATCATACCCTCTTCTTTAAACATTCACATGAAGGTAAACTCACTGTTCTACTTGTGTATGTGGATGACATTATTATCTCTGGGGACGACTTGGTTGAGCCACAGTTACTAAAGGAAAAATTAGCAACTGAGTTTGAGATAATGGATCTTGGGAGACTAAAGTATTTCCTTGGGATTGAAGTTGCCTACTCCAAACAAGGCATCTTTATTTCCCAAAGAAAATATGTTCTTGATCTTCTCAAAGAAACTGGTAAGTTGGGTTGCAAGTCTACTGGTGTTCCCATTGAGCAGAATCACCGAATAGGGAACGATGAAGAGAGTCCCAAGGTGGATAAAGCTCGATATCAGAAGTTAGTAGGGAAGTTGATATACTTAGCACACACTAGACCAGATTGGCATATGCTGTCAGTGTTGTTAGCCAGTTTATGCATGACCCAAGGGTAAGACACTTCTAGGCCGTGGACAAAATTCTACAGTATCTTAAAACTACACCTGGAAGAGGGTTACTATTCAAGAAAGGTGGAAGTTTATCCATGGAAGTATATACAGATGCTGATTATGGAGGATCAGTCATTGATAGAAGGTCAACCTCTGGTTATTGTACATTTTTAGGGGGAAACTTAGTGACTTGGAGAAGTAAGAAGCAAAATGTGGTAGCTTGATCAAGTGCAGAAGCTAAATTTCGGGCTATGGCACAAGGAATTTGTGAAGTGCTATGGATGAAAATTATATTGGATGATCTGAAGATAAAGTATGAGACCCCTATGAAATTGCTCTGCGACAATAAGTCTGCCATTAACATTGCTCACAACCCGGTTCAGCATGACAGAACAAAGCATATTGAGATTGATCGGCACTTTATCAAGGTGAAGTTAGATAGCGGGTTGATAACCACAACATATGTTTCCTCTGAACTGCAAATTGCTGACGTGTTGACTAAAGGGTTAACCACGGAGAAGTTCCAATATCTTACTAGCAAGCTGAGAATGATAGATATTCATTTACCAGCTTGAGGAGGAGTGTTGTAGCCGTCTCCTTTATGTGTATTTATTTTTGAATTATTGTAAATTATTATAAGTATCATTAGTTGCCATACGTTGTATATTGTAGGAAGTCCTGAAGTCTATATATTGTAAGTATATATGTACAAAAGTCATCAGGAAAATATACAATTTTTTATCCTTTCAAGTATTATGTTAGACGAGCATGTGTTCTTAAATAGGATACAAGGTAATCTAAAAAAGGAAACTCCTAAACTAATGCTCAACATTGTACCACTATCAATTCTTATAATTAAGGGTCAATGATTCTTACTCATAAATACAAAAAATCCTGCTAATCAAATCTCTTAATTATGGGATTTAATCCCATCTATAAAAGAAATATTTTATACAGTGGGATTCTGACAGACGGCTTTTGCTTTGACTACCTTCTCACCAGTGCTTTCTGAGAAAATCTTAGAACTGATGAGGATGGGGGCAGCCAAGCATGTAGCTAAAGTGGTATTGATACTATTTCAAAGAACCACTTGACCTGAAAGAAGAATTAAGCTTTTGGGTGAGGATTAGAGAATGAACCTAATATTGAAGCTAATGTCTATGAATTTGAGCATGTTACACCTGAAATATGACATGTCCCAATTTCTATGCATAAATAATATGAACTATAGTGAGTGGAGTATTGATGCTTATTGTATCAACATCTTTTATCCTTTTTCTTGTGGGAGAGTGAGCATCTACATTAATTTTTTGTGTTTCTGCTTGTCTTGAAGATATTGTCATGAGAAAAGCTCCAATTTATAAATTTTTTCTGTAGGGAAAATGGCTTCCAACACTGAGAAACCTTGTTACCCAGATAAATGAAACTTTCAGGCGTAATTTTCAAGAGATGGCTGTTGCTGGAGAAGTTTCACTAGGTATGTCAGATGGTGATCGAAATTAATCTTATTGGGTTTTCTTACCTTTTTATTCTCATCTAATGTTTCTTCTCTTCTCAGATGAGCATGATATGGATTTTGATCAATTTGGAGTACTTATAAAAGTCAAATTCAGGTGACTGAAGTTCTGAACCAGTTATTTTGTTCATTTTGTTTTTCAGACGTGCTTTTACTAGGCCACTGGCCATTCATATGGTTAATTGGTGTGACTACTGGTTGCCAGTAAACTTCAATGTTAATAAGATAACCTGACTTTATGATCCCGAATTATTACTGTTATTGATGATAACAGTAATTAGACCGTTATGATCAAATTAATTTGACCTTTTAAAATAGGCTAGAATTTCATCTTCCTTGCTTATCGTTCAGTTTAATTTGCTGCATGTGGTCAAGATTCTGATTGGCAATTCACCAATTGTGCTTCATACCTACTCTGTTTAAAATCAATGGAGCCTCATAATTTATTGTATTTATATTTCAATAGGACACGTGGCTACATATGGGCCAATAATTGCTAAGGGAACCAGTAACCTAATGAAAACAAAGGATGCCAAATGAATCTTCTTATATAATATATCCACCCATACCCATACACTATTAGAAAATTTTTGTTTTTGCAGTCAAACTTCATTACTTTCCAGCAATCATCTTTTTTTTTTCCTTCTCACTGTATATCTGTTTTATATGTTATCATCAGAGAAAACGGACAGCTTGAAGTTCTCAGTGCCCATCATCAATCTGGAGGGGTATTACAAAGAATTTCTTTCTTATTACATTGATGCTATTATATGTTTCCCTCCCTTAATGAACCTTGAAGTTTGGTTTTCTAGGAGCGATCAGTTTCAACTATTGTTTATCTTGTTTCCCTTCAAGATCTTACAAACTGCCCATTTAGAGTTGTTGATGAGATAAACCAAGGTTAGTTACTGTATGAAGTAAATTCTTTCCGGATTGACATCACACAGCACTCAAGAGACCTTTGACTGTATTTTTATCAGGGATGGACCCAATAAATGAAAGGAAGATGTTCCAGCAACTAGTGAGAGCTGCAAGCAAGCCAAATACACCACAGTGAGTACTAACTGCTTAGTACTATCACTTTTCAGTTCAGTTCCTTCATTCATTTAGTTTGAGAAGGTTATAACTTAATAAATGCATACAACCTACCTAATTCAGCGATTCAGATCTCTTTTTTCTTTTTTTTTCAAGACTTTAATAGAAGGGGATAGACAGGGCTATTAATAATATCTGGCTTGGTCACTCCAGCTGGGAGAGAAACAAACAGTTACATGAATGATCACCATCCTTGTTCTGTTGCTGACAGTCTACTCCATGCATAGTATTTATACAAAATAATAATATGAGCTATAAATGTGAGGCAAACAAGCGCATACGTTATGATTGTGATGCTTGGCATACATAGCTTTCTCTACAGACAACTGTGGTTGATCTTTGCAGGTGTGTCAGTCACTGTGTTCTGCTCCCTTTTTATTGGTGGCTAACATATTAGCTACCTTTAATGTTATGCAGGTGTTTCTTGCTTACCCCGAAGTTGTTACCAGATCTGCAATATAGTGAGGCATGCAGTATATTGAATGTAATGAATGGCCCTTGGATTGAGCAACCCTCAAAGGGTAATTTCTCATACCAAAAGCTAGGTTTATCCTTTCTTACTTCTGATATTGCTTACAGGACATTTTCTCTTTTGTGAATCAGTCTGGACTAATGGTGATCGATGGGGTATTATCACGGGACTTGTAGGAGAGACCCAATGCTAGGGAGTTACACCATAGGGGATCTATTTAAGTTTGAGGGATCTGCTTAGCATATATCTTATGTATATTTTTTGTGGAGAGAGAAAAAATACTTTGCATTTGAACGAAAATGCTTGTTTCATAGGTGGGATATATCCAATATTGTAAATATCATTCCTTATTTATTCATGCCGTTATGATAATTAACACCTTTATTCCCATTATTGCATGTATGAGACTGTAAGGTCTTACCAAGCTTCTGGCAGAATATTTAAGGTGTTTACTAGCAAGCATGAATTATTTTGACAACTTTGATAGCTTGTTCATTTTCAATGGTGCACGCTATGGTAGATGTGCTGCAATACCAGAGCACGAGTCCTTGTTATGATAGACCCTTGTAGTCTCGTTGAAATTAAGCGTTTTTTACCATGCTGTCAAATCCTAGTAGGTTTTACCAATTATAGGCCATTCTCGGGTATCCAACTTGTGCCGTTTGTCACGTAATATTTCGCTATTCAGAGCAGCGTATATTATCTAGTTTTTCTATTACTATGCCTTTATATTACTAATTTTGCTTCCAAAGTTGTTTATAATTTGTCTCTACTCGAAGTTATTAAGTAATTTTGATGACTATCCTTTTTTAAATGGATAGGTAAAATCATAAGGAATTTAAGTCTTCTCTTTATATTCCTAACTCCCATCTCCCATCTCCGCTACTCTATACTATTGGGACCATCACTGATTTAGAGCATACATGAATCATAAGCGCTGTATTTGTTGCTGTAGAAGCGTCATTATACAATGGCTTCTCAACGTGTCTTTCAGTCATTAACTTATGAAGTGTAGCCTGCCTGTGAAACATATAGTAAATTGGGGTAGAAGCATCTTGTCCTGCGGGAAAATTTTCACAAGGCGCTTAGTAATCTAACAGTCTTTCGTAAATACCATAAAAACCCAGCTGTTCTTTCTAAATATAAGAACAGGCCCTATCCTTCTCGCCCAAATTTTCTTTTCTATGTTCTATCTCAACAATATTTTTTTCCGCTCAAAAGTATCTTTTCAGCATCTATCTTCTCTATCATGTCTATTAAATTGATTTTCATCTAACAGTTGTAACAGAAAATAGGATTCTATCATCTTTCTTTTTAATCTATAGTGTCCATTTGATTCTTGAAATTAAGCATGAAATTAAAACTTAGAATTGAAATTGAATCTCTTAATTTTAATTTTTATGTTTGAAATGTTATTTAAAATTAAAATTGTAATTTCATAAATCAATTCTATAGAATTGAAAACAACTAAGTTAAGTTTTTCTCAATTCTTAACTTATACTTTAAGAATTATCAATTCCATAGTTTAAAAATTAAACTCTCTCTCTCCATATTTATTTATGAATAATCATATTTATTGAGATTCTATATTTATATAAAAAATTATTTTTATATTTATATAAAATTTATTATAATAGTTATTTATTTTGTTTCTAAAAAAATTCATGAAAAATTTCTTTATAAAAAAATATGGTAATTATATTATAAAAATATTATTGTATGAATATTTTTATTAATTTTAATTTATAAATAAATTTTTAATGTTTTAGATCATACATTTAAACAATAAAGTTATAATTAAATTTAAAATTATAATTTCTTATCTTAATTCTTTGATAACTCTAAACATAAAATATAAGATCCTGCATTAATTTTAATTATGAAAGAATTGATATTAAAATTAAAATTTTATATTTTAATTTCGATTCGCGTTATTCAAATAGATCTTAATTTTTCAATTTTTAGTACAACACAATATTTTCTTTGAAATTATCCCGCCTTAATTTTTTCAACTTTTTTTAAATTATTATTTTTTATTCAATTTTTTTTTCTTTTTTTGTAATTTTAATGTTATCTATCTATTTTTCTATTTATATATAAAAAGAAAGTCTCATCCCAACAGTACTTTTTTCTGCCCAAAAGTGTCTTTTCAACGTCTATATTCTCTATCTATCATGTCCAATTTGATTTTCATAAAATACGACTCAATCCTCTCTATCTTTAATCTATAATTTTCCATAATCGGCGTAGCACAATATTTCCTCTGAAACTATCATGCCTGAGTTTTTTCAATTTCCTTTTTCTAATTTTAAATTTTTTATTCAATTTCTTCTGTCATTTTTGTAATTTTAATGTTATCTATCTATATAACTTTTTCTCCCCCAAAAGTGTCTTTTCAACAGCTATCCTCTTTATCGACCATGTCCATTGATTGATTTTCTTCTAATGGCTGTGATCTAAAATAGGACCCAATCATCTTTCTCCTCCATCTATAATTTTCCATATTCAGCACAACACAATATTTCTTCTGCAACTATTTTGCTTGGGTTTTTCCAACTTTCTTTTTTTCTTTTTAAATTTTGTTCAATTTTTTTATTTTGCTCTTTTGTAGTTTTAATATTAATTACTATGAAAGACTCAATATACTCTTGATAGGATTTCAATGTGATCTATCTATATATAAAAAGAGGGTCTTATCCCAACAGTACTTTTTTTTCTACCCAATAGTGTATTTTCTATCTACCATGTCCACCAGATTGATTTTCATTTAATGGTTATGACATAAAATATGATTCAATCTTCTCTCTCCTTCATTTATAATTTTTTAATTTCAGTGCAATACAGTATTTCCTTCGAAACTATCCTGCCGTAGTTTTTTCAACTTTTTTTATTTTATTTTTCATTCAATTTATTTTCTGCTTTTTTTTTTGTAATTTTAATGTTGATTACTGTGAAAGACTCAAAATACTCTTGCTAGGATTTTGATGTAATTTTCTTTTATCATCTATGTGGTTGATAGATTTTTACTTTCAGTTGATTTTCTTATTATTGTGTTAACTATGGTGTATGAAATTTACATTTTGGCTGCCATCATTTATCACGAGCTTCTTTTCTTTTCCCTCTTACTTTCTAGATCCAGTTTCAACTTGCCAATTTTGGCTAATAGATTGTGTTTCCTTTTTATATTTTGTTTCATTGATCTACAATGAGGTTTTTTTTTTTTACAGGTTTAAATTTTATTTATTTAACTTGCTTTAATTTCGTCTTGGTTTATTTTATGAATAACTTTTCAAATTAACTTGCTTGTGTTGTTTAGTAGCTCTAATGTATAAAGGAATGAATATGTAGTGCTTTTTTTTTTTCCTTTAATGGAATGCAAACTCCCAGTATAACTAATTTGTGTGTGCATTGGTGTATATCTGTGTTTTCATGTTAGTACTATAACATATTATTTGTGTGTACAATAAGGTTTCCTCCTCATGGTAGCCACGAAATGTAGAGAGTCAGCTTTTAGTTTCCCATCTCTTCTTTTGTCCCCAGGGTCTTGTCTCCCACCACCAGGAGACCATCCAGATGGAGAAAAGGTTTAATAGGACGCTACGGAGATTTCTATAGGTGTTTTACCATCTACGGCGTACACAGACAAGCTTATGTGGGGAATAAGGTTGCTCCATCAACAGGGCCTAAGCATGATCTTTTAATGGCCCAAAACTGTCACAGACTGATGAAAAGAGAGATTCAAACGGATTCAAACATCTTCGTGCCATAAGCTGGTGCATGAATCTGTTTCAATGCAAGGTGGAGCACGTGTTTTAATTGATGGGGTTGGGACCTCTAGTAATAAGGGTAAAGGTGTGGTATGGTCATTGCAAAAATAAATGAGAACGGCCCAAAAGTTGTTGGTGCGCCTGAGCCCATTAAACAGAATAGGCAAAAAAAAAAAAAGGATGATAGGAAAACTAAAGGGAGCCAACTAGGAGCATGTTTGACGTTTTTTTCTAACTTTAAGCTATTAGATAAATGGTGCAGTCTAATATACACATTCCAAAGGAGGGTGTATGGTGCACTTTGGGCATCTTAATCATTGATTGTGTTGAAAAACACATCAATGACTGAGATGAAAGACTTGTAACCTGCATCACCTTTAATCGTCGCCGACCACCGCCCTTCGTCGTTGGCCGCCGCCCCTCTGTCGTAAAAATAAAATAAAATAAACAACAACCCAAAAAAACCACCGTCACCCCTAAAGACAAAAAAACCATCGTCGATTGCGCTCCACCGGATGACCCACGCGCAACCAATCAGTGAACCCGCGTCCACCGACAACCGCACCGGCCGAGCTCGTCCTAATCGCTGCTGTGCCTCCCAAGTCCAGATCCATCACCCACCAAGCTCCATTATCATTCTCGTGGTCTCACCCCAGAAAACCATCTATCCACTTTCCATGGCATCCCTCCCCTCTCTCTTCTCCTCCCCACTCCCTTCAACCCCACTGCCCAATCCATGGTGCTTCGTCGAGGTCCTCCGCAACCACCCTCTCCTCCGCCTTGTCTCCGCTTGCTGCCATAGCCCGAATCACCAACCCGGAACCCATAAACCAGACACCACCAACCCATAACCTGTAAACCACCATTGTCGGCCAAACTCGAATCTCAACCTATGAGCTCCACCGTGCCCTTCATGGCTGGATCTGCAACCACCGCCATCGAATCTCCATCGCACTTCACCTCACCAGCGCACAAGATTTGAAAACCAGGAGAATCGGTCACCCCAAATCGAGCCCCGCAGCGCGAATCCCAGCCGTCGTCCACCTCGACCAACGAACCCTACTTCCTCCGGTGAGTCACACACCGCCGCTGCTGGTGAGGGGCTCCATCGCATGCTCCACCTCGTAGTTCTGACCCGAAATCGCCTACATAGTCATCTCCGCTGCCGCTCGGCTCCATCGCGTGCATTGTCGTCTCCGCCCCTGCTCACAGTCTCCAAAAAGCCTCGCCATCGCTCGCGCATTATCGTTGTCGTTTGCGGGTTGTCGTCGCCGCTCGCACGTCCTCGCTTCCTGGGCCATGTAGCGTCGTCTCCACTGCGTAGGTGGGGTTGGGGTCGAAGAGGTAGAAGGAGGAAGGGCAGTGGTGGTGGCGGTGGGAATGGGGAGAAGATGAAGTGTGTAAGAGGAAAAAAAACATTAAAAGAAAACCGGTCAACCGGTTATTTTTAGTAAAAAAAAAAATAGTGCATGATACACCAAAATATATTGAGGTGTATCATAGCATTCGCCTAGATAAATAATCAACAACAACAATATTCTTACCACAAACAATATATATACTTATTTTTACACCTCTCTCAATACCATTATGAAATTGATATTAAAATTTAAACTTGTATAATATAGTTTTATTGAACATTTCAAGTGCTATAATTATAATTATTTAATTAGAATATTTTTAATATGACATGTTGGTATAAATAAATTCGTTAAAAGGAAGAAACTTCTCGTGATAATACTAAAATTCCACTCAATTAAAGTTATAAAGAATTAAGACAAATTTGAAAACTTTTCTAACAAATTTTAGTTTTCATCTTAAAATTTTATCTTATCTAAATAGTAAAAATAACATTAAAAAAAAATATTAGTGCTCATCCTAAGTATGCCTAGCTCCGCCACTATATAATGAGAGTCCAAACATAAGGTCTCCAGTCCACCAAGGTCTAGCCTACCAAAAAGAAATCTAAGATAAGAGCATCCCATCATGATGACTACTTACAAAAGAGATTACTCTAGAATAATAGAAATTATTAAATTTTCTATGGCAAGAAATATTTTTTTTATATATATATATATATATATATATATATATATATATATATATATATATATATATTACCCAGTCATAATATCAAAAATATAATTAGAATAAGATGATAATGACTCACATAATTAAGATGAATATTAATTTTAATAGTTAGAGAGAAATAGAAAAATGAATTGCACAGTGAGTGATAAAGTGAAAATGGTAAATTCAGTCCTAAGGCGTGAAGTACAATAATTTAATGGATGCTAAAATAGAGGGATTGTCATGACATGGGTTCAGTTGAAAAAAAGCTACGAACACCATATTTCCTCCTTGAGTGTTGCAAGACCAAATTTAATGCAAAAAAACTTTCAAGCACAACCCCCCAAAAAAAATGTTGGATCTAATAAAAAAAATTATTGATTTGTCTTTCTAACGATTAAACCTAAGACCAAGAAATTGGGATAAGGTAGCTTCTCCCAAGAAATTGGGAGGTTTGGGTGTACGTAATATTGCTTTACTAGGAAAACTCGTTTGGCAAATGCTAGTGAGACGTGATAAATTATGGGTTAACATGCTTGAGAAGTACCTATGTAACACCCCAGTTTTATCAGCTGTGGTTAAGAATGGGAAGTCTTATATCTGGTGTTCCATCACAAAAACAGTCGCTGTGTTGAAGGATGGGTTTCATTTCATAGTTGGAAATGGAGAGATATCCTTTTGGTTTGATAAGTGGCTAGAGAAAGGGCGTCTGTGTGACATGGTCCCCTTTGTTCACATTCAGGATATTGATTTTAAAGTTGCTGATATTTTTTATGATCGTTCTTGGCATCTTCTAAACCTGGCTACAGTTTTGCCTACTGCCATTGTTTCTTCCATTCGAACCACTCCAATGCCCGTGTTTGGAGCGTTGCCAGATTCTATAGTCTAGTCCATGGTTTTAAAATATGGTTGCAGTTGTGATTGCGATTGTATTGGGTTTATCATTTTTGTGGACAAACAATTGCAATAAAATACGACCAATGCGACTGCAATTATGATTGTGATACAGTTGCAGAGACTACTAACATTATAATATTGCAGCCACAATTACGGTTGCTGATCACAATTTAAAACCATGGTCGGTCTGGTCAAAGGAAATAACAAGATTGTACTAAACTAAATCCTATTATCAATGGTTGTTGGATTGACAGAACTTGAGCAATACACAAGGGCGATGGGACAATGTGTGGAAACTTCCAGCTCCAAAGTGTTAGCGTCTCACATTGCATGTCTCAATCTTCTTGATGTAATTTATATATTTGTTAGTTCACTTTATTTAATATTAATTAATTTTAAGTTAGAATCTTACATGATATCAGAGCTTTCAAAAAAGAAGTTCAGGGAAGAACAACATACTGCAACCTGAAAAGGTGATTTTTAAGGCATTTTGATTAACATAGTATAGAACTTTTGTGAAATAAAGGAATTGCTACCTTGCCTTTAGTGAAACAATATCAATGCTATTAAAATTTTTCTTCCTCCCAACCTTTCGCGCCCCCTCCAAATAAAAAAAGGAAAGCTAGATAGTTGAAAAATACTTTGATCATAAAATTCTATAATCATATGTATTTGTTTATACACTCAGCAAGAAAAGTATTAACTAAAAAGCAACTACTTACAGTTCTAGGTTCAAACTAAAAGTATACCTATTGTGAATGAAATTTAAAAGAAAGGAAATAAGAAGAGCGGATAATACTCCTGAGAATATTAGATATTATAGTATCAGCTTTTGGATTTGGCATCATTCCTCTTATCCCCAGAATGTACCTTAGGCAAGCAACCTGATAAAATCAATATTAACCATTAAGGGAATTTTCATCTCAAGTAGCAACCAAAAAAGCATTTGTTACCAAATTCCTTAACTCTTCACACTTACAGACAAATTATCAAGAAAATATATGTAAAGAACTAATCATAGTAGCTTCCAAGAGTAAGAAAAGCACCTTATAGCATGTTATTACAATTGGTTTATACTTAAATGTATCAATTTAATAAAACATAATGCAGAGAAGATAAGTGCATCTTATCAAAGGCTCTTTGCTTTGTAAAGCAGGAGCCAACTGGGTAATATCTCATATGATGGCATCTAATTAATTATAGTTTTGACTAAAAAGATGATTAGCACATAAAGAAAACAAACTATCATATTTCTATGAAAACACAAAGCATGTAATGCCACATGTATTCAAATGATAATAGTGAGATTGTAGTTTTTAGTCTTTACATTAGAGACCAGAAGCAAATTTACTAATCACCTAACAGGTGATTTTTATTCCCAGTTAAGAGAACCTGATTTGCAAATAACTCAGCCAGTGATCAACTCTTCAGATCATTTACCCGTATCTTCAGGGTTCTTTAAATTAATACTAAAATAGCAAGATGAACTTTGGATCAGAGAAAAGTCAACACCTTAGGCATCATATCTGGAGAAGTAATTAATTTATCAAATGTAGGATTGCATAATGATCAAATCACGCAGCAAAACAACATAATAGTGATCCAAACATGATCGTTTTGTGTTTAAATTTATTCTAACATTATGAAGATAAATTCATCAATACCTGGTTGAAGATTCCTGATACTTTAAAATTTTCTTCGATTGTACGAAGACTCTATGCGTATCTACACCAGACCAAACCTTGCTATCAACTCCTTTGAAAGATGGACTTATACAAAAATCTGAGAATAAAGATTCAGAGCAGAAAACAATTTTCTGTTTTATATATATCAATATATATCTCTCTTGTTTACTTCAAAATTTTCCTTTGTTGCACATCTCCTTAAATAGCCATACATTTTGATGTAGCATGTATTGGAGAACTTGTGCAATAAATGCTTGGAACGTGCAGCAATTGCTTGGAGCAACAAATAAAAAACAAAGTCCAAGTACTGCAACACGTTTGCTGCAAGTCCAACTGCAGCACATTTGCTGCAAGTCCAACTACAACACGTTTGCAGTAACACGTCTGCTATGTGCTTGGAATAAGTCAATATGTGCAGTAACAATTTTGCTACTTAGAGTAACAAAAAGTCCAACTTGAAGAAATTTTGCTATTTGAAGTAACAAAAAAGAATATAATAATAGGAGTGTTACATGCTGCACTCAATTAAATTTATTTAATTGAACTTAAAACAACCAATGCTTATATCTAATAAGTCCAATCATGTTGTAGTACGTGCAACTCTATTAAAAAAAATCTCATCTAATAGAATTTGACAATTTGACAATAACGTGAAGCAAATCAAGTCTCACGTTGTTAACTGTTTGAAAACTTTTATTTTTCTATTCTAAATAGAATTTTTCAGATAATTGTATCATATATTAAATATATTTTAAGTGCTAGTAAAGAATATAATAATATTCTATTTGAATTAAAATTATTTAATTAATTAAATTAAATTCTCTAATTTAATTTATTAAATAATAAATTAAATAATTCTTTTGCAAAGATTGGAACACTCGTTAGTGTATGACTCCATAGGTTCAATACTAAGCCGGTAGTAAATTAGTCGAACGAAATTACTAATCAAGGTTGACATCTAGCAACACTCCTTAACGACCGGATAACATGAAATAATATATTTTACTCTTCAAGAACTTTTAGAAGAATAATGCAATATTTCCTTCCATCGTTCTAACTCTGAGTTAACTTTAGAATATAGGATAATTGTCAAACTCTAATAAGTAAACCTTTTAGAAGAATAACTAACTAGTGAATGACTTAAGAAACTAATTTTTTCATTCATTCAATTACCTTGGCCAATGTCTTAATTTTGTTGTTATAATCATAGTGCTCAAACTCATTACCAAGAATTGATGGATTCTTTCTTGATATATCATTAATACTACTACAAGTATTTAGTCATACCCAATATCCATTCAACTAGCGGCCTAGGGCATAAGGTGTTCGAAATCAAAGTATAAGAAGTAGCTTGTTAATTATTATGATAATCTCAAGTCAAAGGAAAAGTTTACATCATGTCCTTCATGAGAATATCCTATTGACAGATTAACGGTAATATAAACCATTAGGAATTCTCAATTGAGTCAGTTGAATGATCATATCTTCATATGCATCATCTATATATGTGAATTAATAAATAAGATCTATTAATCTCTATCTAATAGAGACAATCACATATATATTGATCTATCAAGATTACTAATGTCCTATTCTTAATAACCCTACGATCAAGAATATTTTAGATTAAATTATAAATAAGAACTTACCTCTCATTATCATGATCTCTATCATGATGACAAGTGTGTAAATTTAATCAAGGACCTTGTCACATTAATTAAATAATTAAATGACAAATAAAACCAACATATAATGAATGCCATGTTATTTATCAAAATAAAATGATTACAAGAGTTCTAAAAAATACATAATAGATTGGATCTAGGGCATATAATTTTTCCTAACATCAAATTCCGTGAATCCTCCTTTGATCCGTTCTATCAGGTCTTCTCCACAAACCACATCAGCTCCTGCATTTTTCGCTTCATCGAACTCTTCACCTATGTAAATAAACTTTGAATTAGAAGAGCCAAAGCAACAAGAAGTAGATTATTAAATACAAGTGGTGATTACTGATTAGGCTGGTTGGGGAGGTTATGCATACACTGTAAATGGTAGGATGTTAATTCATCTTTTCCCATTAGAGAACTATAAATGAAAACCCAGCATGTCCATTAACATGTCATTAGGACAGAGACCCAATCCACCCGTTAGCCCATACAGAATTATGTCATCTTCTCCATAATTTGTTTTAATTTTGGTAAACTATAAAATCTACTATCCATGTCTTTTAATGCGGAATAATCATTTTAATCTACATAAAAAATTATAAAAAAAATCTTTATTCTAAACTTTCATTCAAAAGTTAGATTAGCCATTTTGAGTTCAGAATTATTTTTGTGGACAGAAAAAGAAATTTTATTAGAGAGAAAAGAGGGAAAGAAAGTACCAAGTGTACAACGAAGGGAGGATAAGATATCTTCCAAAA
This sequence comes from Ormosia semicastrata, assembly GCA_029884595.1. Lineage (NCBI taxonomy): Eukaryota > Viridiplantae > Streptophyta > Magnoliopsida > Fabales > Fabaceae > Ormosia > Ormosia semicastrata. The sequence continues at coordinate 37,963,424 of JAQQTO010000055.1, forward strand.
CAGAAAAGGATAAAAATATCAAAGAGGAAAAAATAAGAATGCAACAATGCTGTCCAGTCCCTCTGCACCTCAGAAATAGAAATTCCCTAGTAATTAACAACTATGATCAGAGCACCACAGAAAAGACATAAACACAATCCTATTTCATAACAAATTGACGGGTAAAGAGACATCCCTAAAGATGCGAGCATTCTGCTCCAGCCAAATACATCAGAGAACAACATAAACTGCACCCTGCTACAACATTTTTCCATCCTTATTCTTAACAAAACCTTTCAAACAAACCATTAGAAACTACCCCAAAGTACACACTCAAAATTCATCATGCACACTAAACGTATTAAAATATATTTACTTAAGTTCACTGAGGAAAATTTACTATTACAAGTTAATATTTTACGTTAAATAGTCTGACCCACCCTCCAATAGACCTGTAATCAACTCCTAATCAAACACTATAGCTAAACTAAAATAACCTATCCAGAGATAAGGTAAAATCCCAAAATTACCAAAAATAAAACTTAACATAAATTATCCTAAGTCATGCTTATCCATTCTGCATCATTAAGCAAAATTTATGATAATTTATGTTACGATATGACCTTTCTATGTATGCAGTGGCACACAAACTTCTAGTATGTCAATACCTAGATAACACAATGTCTACCAATTCAAGAGAGAAACCATCATCTTATGCTTACATTGGAATTTAACATAATGGATATATTTCATACACATTCTTATTTCTGTTTGATCTGGAAAATTGTAATTAAGTAACAGTGAGAATGAGGATGGTGAAGCATATGTACCCTGAGTTAGAACAGCCACTCTAATGGTGTCTCCAGTTCCCTTTGGCAGATTTACCTATTAAGAAAGAGTGGATGAAGGACTCTGAATTAATTCATGTTCTGCAAAATTTATGACAATTTCAAATGTACTAGTATATACCAAAATCAAGAAAAGAGCAGGAGACTTACTGTTGCTTGTAACCGTTGATCATCATACTTAGGATCAATGTTGAGGCGGAAATGGGCATCTACTATTTGTTGTTCAATTCTATCTTTCTTTGTTTTTTCTTATTATTTATCTCTCTCACCTTATCGTGCAAGATATATAGAGGAAACCTTTATTATGTTCTATCATAAGGGTAATGATCCATCAAACCCGCTAGTTCTTTTTATAAGGCACAAATAGGAGAATTTATCCTAGAAGCGGAAGAACTATTGAAAGTGCGCAAAACTATCATAAGGGTTTATGTACAAAGAATGTGCAAACATTTATAGCTTATATCCAAAGACATAAAAAGGGATGTTTTTATGTCTACAGCAGAAGCCCAAGCCCACAGAATTGTTGATCTTGTAGAGATTGAATAAAAGTTTAGCAGCAAGGATTTTGCGCAAATACAAGATTTGAGATTTTATTTTATCTTCTTAATCTTCTTACTGGATTTAATGAAATATTTTCATTAATTAATCTATTAATAGAATATAAGTAATTCATAATCATCGGATTAGGATTGATCTAAACTAACTCATTATGTATATGATTCACCATGTCAACTATGAAACAACTTATCAGAAACACAAGACAACCAATCTGAAATGTCACAAACTCCCCCTCTCTTCGAGGATGCACTTAAGCTTAGCGCCGAGGAACATGTACTAGGGCATATGTGCGACTCATTCAGATCATAGATTAAGACAAAAAGAAAGGAACCAAATTATTCCAATATCAATTATTGGTTAAGATGGTGAATGGAAGAACTCCATTCACACTATCTTATATATATATAGGAGAAAAAATCTATTTATAAGAGTAAATATATATATATACATGAATAATATTAAAAGTTCTTTTATGTTCTAATCTTGACCATTGTGTACCAAATTTATATATGGTTTCGATGGTGCAAAAACTATCATAAACACTCATCTCACCTGAGTAAGATCCTATATATATATCTATATATATTCTTCTATTATGTACCAATTTTATATATGGTTTCGATGGTGCAAACCCAATCATCTCAATTTGCAATTTAAGATGAGAAAGACTTCCCCATTGGTAGCAAATAGTTATCCATTAAGCGGGAAAAATCCTATTTCAATTAAAAAGTGAAAAAGTTATGCCCTTATTTTTGCAAGAACGAACTAAGAGGGTCAACTACTCAACTAATCTTCATACTTAAATACTATTACTATCTAGCTAGATTTCTTTGTGAAAGATCTATTACTAGATATTTCATGGGTAGAGCCAAAGAGTGTGAACTGTAAAAATTAACAATAATATTGATTAAATGAAGGAAGGGGTTCCAGTATATAGAGAAGACCTCGCCGTTTAAAAAGTAATTATAGAAACGATGGAACCCACCATTTCTTTATCTATTTCTATTTAATTTACTATGTTTTTTTAATACCTAGTATCAATACAATTTCTTATTTCGAAGTTAAATGCTTAGAAATAAAAATAAGAAATAAAAAGAAACAAATCGCGGTCAGGAAGGTTGGTTATAGTAACAAAAGCCTTTGGAATTTTGATTTTATACATTAGAAGAATTTATTTTTGTTATCAATAGACTACGAAGGAAAAAAGAATAACTAAAAGAAAAGAAATCAAATAGTTATTTATCAAAGTCTCATTTATTCAATGACCAAAATTAAACAAGGATATATAGTTTAGAAATGGAAGACAAAAATTCGTTTATTTACATCAAGCTTTTGCGGGGCTCATTCAAGACTTACTCGAACTATTACTCAACAGAAAGTGAAAGTTATGGTTTCTGCTCATCAAGATAGAGATAAGAAAAAAAGAGATTTTTTTATATTTGTGGATCAGTCGATTAAATGCAATAATAGGTGAGAATCTAAAAAATATATATCATAGCTATCGTAATTTAATTTATAATATGTACAAGAAGCAATTGCTTCTTAATCGTAAAATAGTTGCACAAATAGTTATATTAAAAGGAAATTGTCTTTTTATAATTGCCAACAAGATCATAAAATAAAAATTCCCCAGAGACTGAACTCTGGGAAGGTAGTAGAGTAGAGATTTGTATAATAAAATAGAATTCATATGATTATGATAAAGTCATAAAAAAGAACAACCATGGTCAATAAAAAAAGATTTCTTCTTCTTCACCGATTATCTTTTTACTTACAACAAAACAACCCAAATTAGATTGTCGTAGTTTTCGAACAAAACATCAATCCACATTTGATTTGAGTTTAGATTCAAATTTGAATTCAATTGAAGAGTAACTTTATTTTTATTTAAGACCAGTATTACTAATTCTAACAGTCAACTCGCTTTTTTTCAAATTATTTTTTATTATTAAGAAATCTTTTTTCATTATTAAGAAAAGATAACAAAGATAAAATACAAACTTATTTTATATCAATCGTAATTAATCATTATTATTTTAAGGTTAATCCATTCATGTGTCGAGATAATATTTTTCGTTGCCCACTAATAAAATCGACTAATTAAACTTATGTTTTTATAATCAATTCGATACCTCGATTAAATCGGGGCAAACGCCTACGAAAAGATTGCTTCAAACTTTGCCGGAGCTGCTTGTTTAAGTAAAGATATTGCTGTCTTCAAGTTGTACTCTTTATTATGCCCCCTACTCAAGCTTGGAATTCCCACGATCCTCACAAAGCTCCTCTGGTGAGACATTGTAACAATAATTAACCTCAAAATAAATAATATACATAACAGCAAAAACGAAAAACTCAATGACCCAAACAATCACCTGATCAATTTAAGGAAAAATCAAAATAAGATTTAGGTTATCACTACAGGAAGACACTCGCGAAGCACATAAATTTAAAACAGACAAATTAATTGCAAGAACATAATGACCAATCAAGCAAAATGCTTGCATGAAAAGAGGGGACACACACAACAAATAATATAAAGACCTAACTACTGACAAGCTCCCATTGCCATAGTACACGAAATGCACATCCTTGAAATTTCAGAATAAAGTTGGAAGTAAATACCATTAAATAGAATTATTCCATCAAAAGATAGTTGCACTATAAGCTTGGCTCAAATAACAGTAATAAGTATGTATTTTGTTGAAACCCTGGATAGTTTATTCCTGAAGGTTGTGTTTGGAATGAATAAAAATGAGAAATGATTTGATTTGAATTGATTTATAAATCAAATTTTATGTTTGGAACTTGATAAAAAAGATTTGAATTGATTTAAAAATCAAATTTTGAGTTTAGAATTAATTAAAATGAGAATTGATTTGATTTGATTTTATTATTTTACATTTTAACCTTTATGAGAAGTGATTAGAGCGTAATTATTATAGATAAAATAGTGTATTCATTTTAAAACAAATCAAATATTAATAAATCTTATCAAATTTGATGAAATTTTTAAAACAAAATAAATGAAATCCATAAAATTTTAAAAATTAAATTATTTTTTATTTTTTAACATTCTAAACACAAAATTTAATAAAATTTAATTCTACAAATTAAATTATTTTTTATTTTTTTATATTTCAAACACACTCGAAACGATTTCATTCTATAGATGTAAGTGTGGATAGATTGCAAAGACTATTTGTGCCAACCAAATGAGCACAGGACAATGAGATACACCCTTCATAACTACATATATATATATATATATATATATATATATATATATATATATATATATATATATATATATATATATTATTTGTGTCTCAGGAAGGGCTAATAGTGATACTTACAAATCGCCTACCAAGGGGAATTGCTGGTAGCAGTGATTCGCTCCTTACCAACAGAACCGACAACCCTTGGCCCCCTTCATAACTACTTTGATTTGTAGCCATCAGATACTTAAAAGAGGATGTGATTGTGAAATAGACGCCAAGGTAAATTAACACTCCTCTCATTTCGGGCAACATCAATTATCAAATAGGCAAATTCCCAGGGGGAAAAAAATAAGTCAGGTAGTAGCCAAGAAGTGATCGTTACTCATGAAACCACAAGTAACATAAATACAAATACATACCGTTAAAGAAGCAATAAGAAAATCATTGGGCGTACCCTTCTTACTTGGTGTGGCAACAATCCCCGATCCTGATATTTCACACTGAATAGCATAATCTGAACCAAGCAAAACCCAACAATCAAAGTCACTGAAAAATCCAATTTTTCACCTCAAAACAACAAAAAGAAAAGGTTTTGCACACACCCTTTGACCCCGAGGAAACAATGTACCCTTCCATGTCTTGATCTTTGGCCTAGGAACAGCACTAATACGTTCCTCGATTCTCACACCATCTTCCTCCTTCTCTTCAGCATCTTCTGCAGTCTCTGCCATGTCAGACTCCGAAGAGCAAGCAGCAACAAATGCATGATGAGACCTTGGCAATGCTTCTCTATGCAAGTTCACAGTGACCCTGTTGCTTGGGCCTCTGAGTTTGGTCTTTGAGACCAGAGAGAAAGTTCTGAAGTGGGGTTTGGGGTAAAAGCAGCGGTGGGAGGAAGTAAGGTGTTGTGAGTCCATAGAGGATGCACCACCACGGGTGAGCATAAGCGATGAAGGAGAGATGCATGAAGACATGGTGATGGTGATGAAGGTATTGAAGGTGGTGAAGGTGAAAGTGAAGGTGCAAAGAAGAGAGTTTCTGTGATCGAAGGTTTTGGCTTGCTACACACGATATATAGAGGTGATAAGATGTGAGAGATCGTTTGGTTCAGGCCCCTTAGATTGTAGACCTTAATAACAGTCTATATATAGCTTCTTCAAAAAATGACAGTTTCTTTATAACAATTTACTAATTCCCGAACTTGCAGCTTTTTAAAAAAAATTTAAAGATTGTGCCAATTTTGGCTGTGTGGCTTTATTTTTTAGGTTTATTTTTATTTTTGGTGCCCTAAAGTTTAAAGGGAGAAAAGACTTACGCCACTTTAATAAAAGTTTATAATTGTATTTATATATCGCCCACTAAGAGCAATTATTTGCAATAAAAATTGAACATAAACATTTCAAACAGAGTGTTACGATCGTTACAATTTAAATCAATTTGTGTTAAGCCTTTTTCTTTTGGTTTAGGTTAAAGGGTAAAGTGACATTTTTGTCCCTTTGTCATGAATTTTAAAGGACAGAACTTAGTTTCAACTTTAGTAAGAGTTATTTCTTTTTAATTCTTTTAATCTGTTGTTTTTTTTTTATAAGCAAAAGTATATTAAAGAGGAGTACAAGGGGTACTCCAACCCATTACATCAGATTACACCATTAAAAATTCTGGAGATATACTAAAGGATTGATACACCAATCTTGAATTTCTAGCCTCTTTACAAATAAACCACCCCCAGGATACAATCTTTATCTGAGCTATTACAGAGGAGAAGTCAACACTTGCCCCTTGGAAAATAACCTTATTCCTCAATAACCACAGAGACCAAACAACAGCAGACCATATAATATGTCTTACTTTATTAAGCTTCTTCCCTTTCAGAAAAGCCAAATGTTGCAGGAAATGATTAACGACCTCATTATGATAAACTCCCTCAAACCCCAACCAAGCATCAATAGCAGACCACACCTTATAAGAAAAAGGACATGCGAAAAATAGATGATTGCAATTCTCTTCATGTGAAAAATAAAAAACACAGGAAATATCATAATCAGGATAAACTATTCCCCTAAAAGCCAAAGCCTCCCTAGTTGGCAATCGATCTTGAATCAACCTCCAAACAAAAATAATAATTTTGGATGGTACCGCTATCTTCCATAAAAATTGGTAAACCTTTGCCAAGGTTGGATGGAGAATAGTAGACCTTTGAAGCTTCAAAAGGTGTACATACCCAGATTTCACTGAAAAGCCATTTAAATTGTCTGGAATCCAATTGATTCAATTAAGTAATATGTTGATTCAATTGATTCAATTTTTAATCTGTTGTTATCTATCCATTGATTCAATTAAGTAATATGAATGAATAATAAATGGACACATGACAATAAATTAAGGGGGTTGAAGGAAAATAGCTCCTCCCAAGATTGAAACCAAGTTTTTTCCAATTTTAATTGTGTCCCTTAATTCTTTTTAAAAGAGCAAATCAGTAGCAACTAGGTTAAACCATGCAATGCACACAAGTACATAAACAAAAAAAAACACAACAAAATTTGTTGAAGATTACATAAGCATGTGAATAATTGTATAATATCTATGTTAATTTCTATGGTGAAGTAAATTTATTTCCTTCTGTTTTCGTTATATGTCAATAATTTTGTTGCCAAAACAAAGCATTTTTTTTTAATTTTTCATGAAAGAAATACTAATTCTATATAATTAAAATTATGGAGGTTTTTACACAAGAATCTTTCATGGAGTGTCCACAATCCCGTAATATTTTTGTGCATTGCATTTCCTCATCCTGAATTAGAGCATATTATCTAAATAAATTAGCTCATTTTAATAGCACCATTTGAATTGCAAAAATTGTTCAGAATGTATGTACATTATGTTTAATTATTTTCATATTAAAGCTCAATTACAATTATTGACGATAATTGCTTATCATTTCAATTGCACAACTACATAGAATTTGCTTTAAATTGTTTCCATGTGAATTTCCTAATAACAATTAGCACATATTAAAAGCACATTTTGAATTATATACTTGCCTTATATATTTTGGATACTATTGGATTTTGAAGTCAAATATAGATTTTGTTTCATGGAAAGTTTTCAAGTCAGAATCATCTAATAGATAACAGTTGTATTTTAAGGTTAAATATAGATTTTGTTTGAAGGCAAGTTTTTAAGTCAGAATTATTTAATAGATAATAGTTGTATTCAATTCATTATATTCAGTTGTTCCTGCTAGTATTATCCTCCTGCACTCTCTCCTGTTCAACCTGAATAATATCCAACTCCTCTGATATGTAAACAATAATCACCCATTCCGATCCACCCCAATCTCCAGACAAGAACCCAACGCTACACCTATCTTCTCCCCCATATTTTTAGTCATTACATCTGCAGGGAGAGCCATGACTCTTACCCAAAAGGGTGAGTAAGAAAACACCAATTCTGATGGTCGCACCTTCCCGTCGCAATTCTGTACCACCAACAATTGTTTATCAAAGGACCAAGGCCTCCCCATTAATACCTAATCTTTATCCTTTCTACTAACAAACTCAAAATAACACCATGTTCTCGCCAATGCGTCTAAATTCCATGCCTCAAACAGGTCTCCATATGTTCTGCATAGTGCGACCAAGTGCTTTGTGATTACTTGGTCTGATCGTAATTAAGCTAGCCACGATCATGTGTTTTTCCCCTCCGCTTGTGCTCTCTCTTCCTTCTTCTGTTGAGCCTATCGTAATGTTTTCTTCCTCAGACAGTTTCAATTTCCTATACCAGTTGATCAAGTCCTTTTCCAACAATCTTCCTCCCCCCTCACAGGCCTTCCCTCTCCACCCCGCAACCTCCTATACCCCTCGATCAAGGAGATGACCTCATATACGTGAGATTAATTACCCTTCACCGTAAACCCTATCTGCCAGATTTCAAAACCCTAGCAGAGCATGTTTTCGAGAAGGACTGAAAAATCGTTGTGCATACAGTAGTGTCTTGTGAAAGCATTGTTTCTAATATCAACTCCAAATTTTTCACATCATTTTTTATACCATTTTTTTACATTACTTAATGAAATATAAATTCGTGAGTAATCATATATATAAGTTAATTAATGAGTATTCTATTAACTAATCAATACACATGATTTCAATTAATCAACCAATACACGTAATTAATCACAAATTTATATTTCATTAACCAGTATCAAAAGCGGTACAGAAAAAAGTGGTGAGATGATTATCTTTTTCTGAGATAGTATATTTTATTTAATGAGCAAGTAATTACTGATATAAGACAAATTGTTCTTTATATTCTAAAAAAATATGAGAGCATAGTTTACTTGTTATAATATTATATTCTAAAGTATGCACGGTCTATCATAGGTATTGATCAAATCATTATTTGACATGTGTAATATGGTGATAATCATCATAAAATTGTACCAATCTTTAATAATATTTTTACACATGTCAAATAATAATTTAAGTGCATAAGAAATGACGTAGTGGACCGTGCTTACCTAAAAATTTCTCATATATATCTATCTGATAAGAGGAGTGTTTATTGTAAGAGGTGAAAAAAGTGAATCTTGACCATTGGATCTTACATGAATGGTCAAAATTATAACATAAATGCATGTGACTTTTTTAAGTGGTTACATGATATTTAAGTAACTTTTAATGTTGACCATCCATATATGGTTGTATGGTCAAGATTTATTCCTCTTAACCTCTCACAAAAAAAAAAACTCTTCTTACTAGATATGCCCCATATATATATATATATATGCTTATGGTTTTATTAATCACATGTTTATCTATGCCTTACATAAATATTTAATAGTAAACATATTTAGAATATGTTATTTTAGGGTATTAGATTGTATTATTGATATAAGGTGGGCTTCTATTGTATCTTTGAAATTTTTATGTCTCATGAAGAGATGGTGAGAATGAGTATTGCTCATGAAAATAATTTTGTGTGTGTTTTGGACAAAATTTGTTGTTTACGACTAGCTATCCATACTTACATTTGATTTTGCTTATAATAATTGATGAAATTGTTAAGAATTGAGGAGATATTTATTATATTCCTGTACATGGTCCTTGGGATGAATAAAGAATTTACATTTAGGTAAAAATATATTTTTTTTCCTTAACTTTACTCTAGGTTTCATTTTTTGTCTAATAACTATATATTTTATTTTATTTTCATCTCAAATCTTTTTAAAATTTATCAAATTTATCCTAATTGCTAACATCGGTAGAAATGTTAGAATTTGTTGATATGACATCCTATGTGGACACAAGTACATAGTTGGTACTGTCCAATTAGGTTTTTTTTCTTCTTAATTAGTGGTTTGGGGATGAATATGACAAATTTGAAAAGATTTGTGATGAAAATCAAACAATATTGTTGTAGGATAAAAATAAACTAAAACTAAAGTAAAAGGCCAAAAAGCAAAAATGTTTCTTATAATGAATTTTATGCATCTTTTTCTTTTAAAAATTATATATTTTTTCATTAAGAATTATACTTTCAATATAGATTGATTACTAAAAATTAAATTAAATTAATTTATAACAAACAATTTAGATTTGACATTAATATTTGAGTTGATTAGGAATCATACTTATAAAACTCCAAAATGATGATTGAATCAAGATAAATATAGGATTAGTGGGTCATTTTAATAGTTTAACTGGCAAGTAAAAGATTGAACCATATAAAAATAAATAAATATATCAATTTTTAATAAAAGAAATAATATAAAATTTAACAAAAGTAAATATTTAATAGGGACTAACTCGGACAAGTAGGGGACCAATTTATCAGTCCAACCGATCGATTTGAGCCAAGGTTTAAACATGGCTTAGAACAGAACAAAATTTTCCTCTCTATAATCCAATAATTCATGAAAAGAAAAAGATTCAATATTGATACTTTCAATATTTTAATAAAGGGAGATGATAAACTCTTAGCTAAGTCGACTCAGTAGAAATACTTCACTAATTTAATGAGACTTTCGCTAATCAATCTATATAAAAAGTAATCTTTCAATACATAAATATAAAACTTTTAAAAGAAAATTATGCATAAAATTCATTATAGCAATTTTTTCACTTTTTGTCCCTTAAATTTATAAAAAAATTTCATTTTCGTCTCACAATTATATATTTTATTTTTATCCTAAATCTTTTCATAACTCATCATAGTTGTCCCAAACCACTAATTTAAAAAAGGAAAAAATTATATCCTAGTAGAATAGTGCTAACTATGCACGTCTGCCACATAGGATGACATATCAGTAAATTACATTAACATTTCTAATGATGTTAACAGTTGGGATGAATTTGGTAAATTTTAATAAGATTTCAGGAAAAAAAAAATGAAACAGAATATAGTCATTAGACTAAAATGAAACCTAAAATATAATTAAGGGACAAAAAATATATTTTTGTCTTATATTTATTATTCATCCTATTTGTTTATTTATAATATTAATCAGATTCCTTTTAATATAATTAGTTGATATTTTATATGTTATATATATGATTTAACCATCCTTTATAGTCAAAATTATGATAATTAAAGCTATGCTAACTTGGATAGATTGATTAGTGATAAATAATTTTCAAGTAATAAAATTATCTTTTACTTACAAGTGTTAAATGTCAACAGTAATACTAGTATAAAGGTGTCGTAATCACAAAGAGTGATGAGATTATAACTAAAATCTATTATTTATCTAAATTAATTTAGAGAAGAAGAAGAATTTATTAATTTAATTTAATTTAAATTAAATTATGCACTACAGTAAAACTCAAATTTAATAATTAATATTTAAATGACCTAACTCAAACTAAATGCAAAATCAATGAGTGATCTAGGACTTCAATGTAAGCTCCTTAGCCCATTTGTGCTTTAGATTCTATAGCACTATGTTTTGATGATAATAACTATTTTGAAAATTATGTATTAATGCTCTTATTGCTTTAATCAATTTGACATTATCTTTGTGGAGTTTTTCTTGCTAGTATTAACCTTTACAGGACTAAACATATGTCAATGAAGCTTTCTACGTGATTATAGAGGACTAAGAATTATCAAATTCTAACTTGAGAAAGTTAACCTGAGAAAGTTCTTATATAGCATGAGAAAGTTCAGTATAAGAAAGTCTTAAGAAGGTTATGAGAATGTTCAAAAGAATGAAGAACTTTCACAAAAGATAAATTCAAGAGCAAATCAAGCATTCAGGTGAAGTGTTTACCATCTGAATCAACAAGAAGATTGATCATTCTGATGGTGAAAATTAAAGATGAGAAGATTAAAGATTTTCAAGTTAAGAAAGTTGGGTGAAAAAGTTAGGTGATAACGTTCATGAGAAGGTTACTCGTGAGAATGTTCTCACCTGGAAGAACGCTAAGTAACTTTGCTGACTCACTAGAAAAGACAAGAAAAATGGCTAACAAGGGCAATTACCATTGGAAGTGTCCAACAATCATATTTTCAAACTTTATAAAAGCTCCCAAGCTTGAAAATAAGAAGGTTATGAACTTTGATGTTGATCTAACGTTGAACACGAAGAACACGACCTTATTATCTCTACCTACTTGTTTTGAAATTTGTCAAATCATTTGTAAGTGTCTTGTCAGCTCTGTAAAAGTGTGTTAATCCATTCATTAAGTGTTTTTGAGAGCTACCACTTATTGTTAGAATTTTTCTATAAATTCTAGTGGGCTGTGATCAATTGTAACATTTTGTTTTGCTAAAAACGAGCTAATATTATGATCCATTCTATGATACTTAAGCCCACTAATAACGTGATTAAATTATTAATGAGTTTTGAACACTTAATATTGATGTGTGTGGGAGACAGTGTGAGCCTAACCACTAGGCCTATAATGGGAGGTGCCTAGGGTTAATAAATAACGTCTTTAGATTGCTCTCTAGGTTTACCCCATTGAAAACCTAGAATTTGAAGTGAGTGATCAAATAAAGGAAGACTTGGCTTTTCGTTTCAAGGATACGTGCAACACAGAAACAATTCCCGGTTCATCAAATCATGTCTTCAACAAGTAAGTTATTAAAGCGGTGTTCTAATTTCATATAAAGTGTGCCTTTCTTGGTATGTTTTCCTACAAGTGATATCAGAGCCGATGGTTCATCTGGGACAAGTATTTGGAGACGGTGGTTGGTGCTCGGGTTCAGCCCAAACCCATGTTGTGGAGCACATTGACAAGACTTGAGTCTTGGTTGGTAACGCCGTGAATACTCGGAATCACTTCCGCTTAAGGGGGAGCATACTAATGTTGGGACTCACACTTGAGGGGTAGAATGTTGAAAATTCAAGTGTGAGTGTTGAAGTCCCACATTGGTAAAGAATGGGTTAAGTGAAGACTATATAAGTGAGAAGACTCATAGATTCATTGCCTTAAAGTTTTGGGTCAAGATATGATGTCAGACTCACTATTGTGATTTCTTACTTAGCCCATTGATGGAGATCTCCCTTACTGTTGGGCTCCCCCTATGCTCTTACAAGTGGTATCAGAGCCTAGTTTTATATGATTTAGGACCTGATTGTTAATTATCATATGTTTGATTTCAATTGAATGGATACATACATGAACATAATTTTTTTTTTAATTCCGATTTGCTACTGGATGTTCTGCATTTTTTTTGTTAATTGTCTTCAACAACAATTTGCAAGTGTAAAGTCATACAATTACCTCTGTTCCACCGCCCCCTTGCATTAAATGTTTACTATCTGAATGGGTTTCCTTCATTTTCATATAGTATTTTATTGTTGCTTTTTTACTTATAAAAGATAGGCTTGTACCAAACGAAGTATAAAGTGAGAATCAAATCAAGTGAATGAAATAGTATTCTGTACATTTCTCTTCTTTTCTTTAAGCTACGTGACTTTGAGTGAGTATGAGAGAAAAATTTCCTTAGTGGGATCTGTATTTTTTTTACATCATCTTTCTACTGTTTCTTGTATATGGTTTTAAGATTAAAAAAAAAAATAAAATAAAATAAAATAATATATATATATATATATTTTTTAAGTTGGATCCTGAAATTAACATGCTTTAATAATTCTTTAAGACTGTTTGAGTACAAAACATGTTGGGAATGCTAATACATGGTTCTGAGCAAGAGAAGATGATGATTCCTGTGCAAGAGTTTTTATGCATTGCTATGAGTCGTTACCACCAAAGTGGAGCCACTTGTATCAGTTCATGGAAGTCTCTTTGTAATTTGAGGAATGCTTTTAACCATTGCATGCAGTTACTTGCTCAAAGGGAGTTATTGTGTGTAGTGATTGAAAGTTGATTTGAGATGGAGTTATTAGGGAATATATTGGGCTAAAGGGACTTGTCTGCCCAAAGGAGACAACTTTATAAACCCAGTGTATACTCATGGATTAACCCATCTAAGGTTTTGGCCCAGGTTATGACCTTGGTTTGTGCATCCTGCCCAAAGAAGAATGTGCCATGATATTGGCCTCATTTTGATAGCTTGTTTGCATTTTGACCTATATCTTACCTTGTAATATATTCTAATGCATTCCTGTTTTAACTTAACAGTGAACTTTTTTGTGAACAATTGTTCTGCTTCTATTGAGATCTTGAATGGATCAAATTATGGGAAATGAAAGCAAGATTTGGAATTCTCTTTAGGAATTGCTGATCTTGATTTAGTTTTGCACGAAGACAAGCTTGTGATCAATGAGGATAGCACGCCTGAACAAAAGGATCTTTTGGCTAAGTGGGAGAGGTCTGATAGGTTGAGTCTGATTGCTATCAAGAGGACCGTCTCTAAACATCTTTTGAGTGGTCTTCCAGAGAAAAGGACAACAAAGGGGTTCCTCACCACTCTAGGAGAAAGGTACCAAGTATCTAACAACGCTGAGTCCGGATGTCTAATGAAACAGTTAACGGACATGAGATATGACAACATTGGGGGCGTAAGGGAATTCATTATGAAGATGGTTCACATTCAAACTAAACTGAAAGCCCACCAAATTGACCTTAATGAAAAATTCATTGTTGAACATGCTCTAAACTCCCTACCTGCTGATTTCACACAAATTAAAACTGCCCACAATACCATTGATGAGAAATGGACTGTGAATGACCTCACTACCAAATGTATTACTGAAGAAGAGAAACTCAAGAAAGAAAAGAGTGACATAGCCTTATTATCTGTCCATGGCAAACCCACTTCTGGTAAAGGAAATTGGAAATATACAAAGAGTGCATCTAATGCTTCTCATAGATATCGAGGTTCAGGGAAACCAGGTAAGAGTCAGCATCACAATGTAGGAGGTCCTCAACCAGCTATCTTTAAGAAGAGTATTTGGTGCTTTTGGTGTAAGGAGAAGAAGCATAAGAAAACTGATTGTAGTAAGTTCAATGCTTGGTTAGAGAACAAGCATAAATCATGAGGTAATAACTTAGCTTTTGTCTGTCTTGAGTCTAATCTAATTGATGTTTCTATGAATTCTTGGTGGCTTAATAGTGGTTCTATAACCCATATTGCTGTGTCTTTACAGGGGTTCAAAAATCTGAGGGAGCCCAGTCCGAGGGAAAGCAAGCTAAGGGTAGGAAATGATCTTGAAGTCTTTGTAGAGAAAGTGGGAGACCTCAGCCTAGTTTTAGATTCTGGTTTTGAATTAATTTTGAAGGATACCTTTTATGTACCCTCTTTTAGGAGAAATTTGATTTCTGTTTCTTATTTAGACAGACTTGGTTTCAATTTTATTTTTAGTGATAAGAAAATAAATATGATGTTGAACTCCTAAATTGTTGGTTATGAATATTTAATGGATGGTTTATATAAATTATCTTTGGCTTCTGATAATATTTCTTCATCTTTAGTTGTTGAGAATTCAGTTGCTAAAAGGTCTAAATTTGAGGAAAAATCCTTTATGTTATGGCACAAGCGCTTAGGTCACATTTCTAGGGAAATGGTTGAGAGGTTGACAAAGGCAAATATTCTACCTTCCTTGAATTTTGATGATTTGGATACTTGAGTGGATTGCATTAGGGGAAAGTTTACTAAGACTAAAAAAGTAGGTGCAACTAGAAGTTCAGATCTCTTAGAGATCATTCATACAGACATTAGTGGGCCCCTGACTTCTACAATTTGTGGTAATAGATTTTTCATTACATTCATTGATGATTTTTTCCAATATGACTATCTTTATTTGATTAAAGAAAAATCTGAAGCTCTTGAGAAATTTAAAATTTTTAAAACTGAAATAGAAAAGCAATTAGGAAAAATGATCAAGATTGTAATATCTGACTGTGGTAGAGAGTATTATGGTAAATATGGTGTCACAGGGCAACATATGGGACCATTTGTTTTATACTTGCAGGATTGTGGAATAGTTCTACAATACACCATGCCTGGGAGTCCTGAACAAAATGGTATAACCGAAAGGCGTAACAAGACACTTAAAGATATGATGAAAGATATGATGAGTAGATGTAACTTGCCAGAATATCTGTGGGGTGAAGCCTTGAAAACAACCCTTTATATTCTTAACAGAGTTCCCAGTAAATCCGTTCCCAAAACTCCTTTCGAACTCTGGACAGGAAGAAAACCTAGCCTGAACCATCTTCGAGTCTGGGGTTGCCCAGCTGAGGTCAAAATTTATAATCCCTTGTAGAAAAAGACAGATCCCAAGACGAGTTATTACTTTTTCATTGGATATCCGGATCGCGCTAAAGGATACAGGTTCTTCTATTCTGGTAGGGGAGTAGAATTGTAAAGTCTATGAATGCTAAATTTCTGGAACTTGATGTAGCAGCTCCTATTGTTCGACCCGATGTGACTGATGTTCTTTCACCTGAGACCGTTTCTTTATCACTACCTGTTCTTGTTGACAATATTCTGATAATTGAGACTGAGATTTCGATAGTTCCAATTGAGACTAGGGTCCCAATTGTTCCAGTAGAGACCGAGGTTCAGACTGAGGATATTGCTGGCTCTCAGACTGATGATATGCTTCATCCTCTTATTATGGTTGAGCTTCCACAACCCTTTGAGCCAGTTGCATGGTTTCCCTTGAGGAGGTCAACTAGACAGAGGCGACCAGCTATAGGTGATGAGTTTATGGTCTATCTCAGTGAGGATGCATATGACATTGGAGATATTGTTGATCCGAAGAGCTATTTGAAAGCTGTATCTTGTTCACAGTCTGAAATATGAAAACGTGCAATGAATGAAGAGATGCAGTCTATGTCAGTTAATGATGTATGGGAGCTTGTTGAGTTGCCTGAGAATTGTAATACAATTGTTTGTAAATGAGTTTTCAAAACAAAGAAAGATTCAAAGGGTAACATTGAGAGATTTAAGGCCAGACTAGTGGCAAAGGGTTTCACGCAGAAGGAGGGCATTGACTTTACTGAGACATTTTCACCTATATCAACAAAGGATTCCTTTAGGATCATAATGGCTCTCGTAGCTCACTTTGATTTGGAGTTGCACCAAATGAATGTGAAGACTGGTTTTCTAAATGGTGATTTAAGTGAGACAGTATACATGCAGCAACCTGAGGGTTTCCATATTGGTGGTAATAAGGACCTAGTCTGTAAATTGAAGAGGTCAATTTATGGCTTGAAACAAGCTTCCAGGCATTGGTACCTGAAATTTGATAAGGTGGTAACTTCTATGGGGTTTGAGGATAATAAGGTTAATCAGTGTATATATCTTAAGGTCAGTGGGAGCAAATTTATCTTTCTTGTGCTATACGTGGATGATATATTGTTGGCTTTTAATGACCTTGGCATGCTGCGTGAGACAAAACAGATCTTGACTAGATCTTTTGACATAAAAGACATTGGTGAGGCTTCTTTTGTGTTGGGGATTGAGATTCACAGAGATAGATCACACCATACACTCGAGTTATCTCAAAAGGCCTACAATGATAGAATCTTAGAGAGATTCAATATGCGAAACTGTAAACCTAGAGACGTCCCGGTCATCAAAGGTGACAGATTCAACAAGGATCAATGTCCTAAGAATGAGATTGAGCAACTAGAAATGAACGATAAACCTTTTGGTAATGCTTTGGGCAGTCTCATGTATGCTCAGGTATGCACTAGGCCTGACATCGCTTTCATAGTTGGCGTTCTTGGTAGATACCAGTCAAACCCTGAGAATGATCATTGGATAGCTGCTAAGAAGGTAATGAGGTATTTACAGAGGACCAAAGAGTATATGCTTGTATATAGGAGAGTTGACAACTTGGAGATCGTGGGGTACACAGATTCAGATCTTGGTGGGTGCCCTGATGATAGGAAATCGACTTCTGGGTACATCTTTATGATGGCTGGGGGTGCGATATCCTGGAAGAGCAAAAAACAAACTTTCGTTGCCTCTTCTACTATGCAAGCAGAGATCATTGCTTGCTTTGCTACTGCTACTCATGCCATTTGGTTGAGGAATCTTGTGATGGGACTTTGCATTGTGGACTCCATTGCTAGGCCACTTAGAATTTTCTGTGACAACAGTGCTGCAGTGTTCTATACAAAGAACAATAAGAATTCTAGTGGTTCTAAGCACTTGGAGCTGAAGTACCTGACTGTTAGAGATCTTGTGAAAGATGGTTCTATAGTGGTAGAGCATATTGACACAGATTCCATATTGGCTGATCCCTTAACCAAGGGACTCAGGCCCGTTGTTTTCAAAAGACATGTTGAGAACATAGGCATTGTGAGTTCTTTTCATGTGTTTGGTTAGTAGGAGCTTTAGTTTTATGTTATTTCCTCTTTTATGTTGTTGGATTCTTATTTTGAATTTTAGGAAATAGTGTATTAATTGATGACATTTTACATTTGATTTGATGAAATAAATGATGAGATGAATTTTATTATAATATTTTAATGTGTATATCAAATGTGAAATTGTTAAAGCTCGGTGTCATTAGGACTACTGTGCCCGTAGTTGATACCGATTTGGAGCTGAGGCATGATGGTTTAGTGATAAACCATGTAATTTCTCTGACTTCTATGCATTTGAGAGAAATTAAGGACTGACAAAGAAAATGACAGTGTGGCTATTTAATCACGTTGGCACGTCATTTTCTTGCCACACTCCACATTCATGACTAGTCGACAGAGTCGGTGATATTTGTAACCATGGAAGGTGTTGCATCAATAAGGGATGCAATTACCGCCATGATTCGGTGTTACATGACCTTTTGTTGGATGGAGTTTTAATTAGGTGTTGTATCTTGGGATCATATGTGTTTTGGCCATAATATACTATTAGCCCGAGAGTTATTTTCAAAATGTTTTTCAAAATTGAAAATACACAATTGATTTTGTCCAAGTGGGAGAATGTTAGAATTTTTCTATAAATTCTAGTGGGCTGTAATCAATTGTGACATTTTTTTTTGCTAAAAATGAGCTAATATTATGATCCATTCTATGATACTTAAGCCCACTAACAACGTGATTAAATTATTAATGGGCTTTGAACACTTAATATTGATGTGTGTGGAAGACAGTGTGGGCCTAACCACTAGGCCTATAATGGGAGGTACCTAGGGTTAATAAATAGTGTGGCTAGGTCCCCTTTGCGGTCATGTCTTTAGATTGCTCTCTAGGTTTGCCCCATTGAAAACCTAGAATTTGGAGTGAGTGATCAAGCAAAGGAAGACTTGGCTTTTCGTTCCAAGGATACGTGCAACACAGAAGCAATTCCCGATTCATCAAATCATGTCTTCAACAAGTAAGTTATTAAATCGGTGTTCTAATTTCATATAAAGTATGCCTTTCTTAGTATGTTTTCTTACAAGTGGTATCAGAACCGATGGTTCCTCTGAGCCAAGTATTTGGAGACGGTGGTTGGTGCTCGGGTTTAGCCCAAACTCATGTTGTGGAGCACATTGACAAGACTTGAGTCTTGGTTGGTAACCCCGTGAATACACAGAATCACTTCCGCTTGAGGGGGAGCATACTAATGTTGGGACTCACACTTGAGGGGGAGAATGTTGAAAATTCAAGTGTGAGTGTTGAAGTCTCACATTGGTAAATAATAGGTTAAGTGAAGACTATATAAGTGAGAAGACCCATAGATTCATTGTCTTAAGGTTTTGGGTCAAGATATGGTGTCAGACTCACTATTGTGATTTCTTCCTTAGTCCATTGATGGAGATCTCCCTTGTTGTTGGGCTCCCCCTATGTTCTTACACTTGTAACAAACACCGCATTCCTTGTATTGATTATTAAGTTGAGAAAGTGAGCTTGTGGGTTGTATAAGTCACTTGAAACCTTGTGAAGGTGAGCCTGAAGAGGTTGTGAGAAAAGAATACTTATGCTTTGCCTGAAGAGGATATACTAAAAAATACGTGTTGTGAGCCTAAAGATGTTGTGGTTAAAGAATACTTGTACTGCAGCTTGAAGAGGCTTGGTTGACAAAGAATACTCTTGATATTAGAAAATTCTAGTTGTTGCTAGGTACCAGACATAACCCCACGTGATTTTTAGGGTGAACCAATATAAATCTTGGTGTAAAATGTCTTTCCCTCTCTCTCTCTATTTACTTTTATCAATTTGATTAACTTATAAAGACGAAAACTTATTTTGGGAAGAACTGACTTTGTTCGTGGAGCCTTCTTATGGAAATATAACTGATCCACTTTTGATATAAGATAAAATACTATTTTTACAAGTCTTTTCTACAAAAAGGAATTCAGAAAAAGGAAATACAGATTTGAAGAGAACACAAAAACTTGATTTCAATAGTGGGAAAATTATTTTTTCTCAACCAACAAACTATCTTAAGAACTTTCTCACTTTGTCCTACTTATCTAATATGAACCTTCTTACTGATATACTGGTTTAGTTGAAATCTTCTCACCTCCAAGTCTAAACAATTTGAGAAAGTTGTGAGAAGATTGATTTTTCAAGAAAAAGGAAAACACAATTCAACCTTGTTTTGTGTTATTGCTAACTTCACTTGAATCCACTAATAACCATGCAATGATGTATTTAACTTGAATGAGAGTTAATTTAGTTCTATGGAATGACTGCGGCTACAAGCTTTGAACAATACAAAAAGAATTATTTCATCATAAATAATGACATAATTCATCTACGTAGCATAAGTTATTCTAATTATGACATAAATCATTTACCAAAACATGAATCATTCAATCCTCATATTACAAATACCTTGAATATTAATTTTGAACCCATACTAAAGACTGTAAGAATTTGACAAGTAATTAAAATATTAACTTAGATTTAGTAATTGAATATAAGACAATCAATAGAGATAAATTTAAAAATAATAAAAAATCAATAATCATCATCACTGACAAAGAAATCAATGCATTATGAGGGTTAGATCAATATGGAACCACTTGATAAGAGAAACATGATAAAACTATGATGCCCTCTTATGGTCTAAAGCCGGAGGATGTTAGTAAAATTTTTCTGACAAGAGAGAATCATGGGTTGCTTTTCAAAGTTTGATTTGTGAGAGCTTGTAATACCCTATATACCAAGTCCTTCAAGTATAATGTTTCTACACGTCTTGAAAATAAGTTTGTTTATTCTTTTTTCCTTTTTATTATGTAAATTATTTTTTATATACTTGTATTGTTCATTTTAGCTATTTATTTGTTAGCTTGGTTTGTTTATTTATTTGTTTATTTGTTCTTGAATTTTTTAAAACATTTTTAAATTAATTCAAGATAATAAAAGGGAATTAGCAGAGCTGTGACAACTTATTTACCATGTGACCTTTTAAGGCCAGGTAAGTTGTAATAGCTTGTTGGCCTAGAAATTTAATTAAAAGTAACTAACCCATAATTATTTTCTTAAGAACTATGTAGGAGCGTAAGTCAAGCCAAATTATAGCAACTTTTTATAATTTAGTCTATGATTTTTTAAATAGTTTAATTGTTTTTAATTATTTTCTATTTTTCTTGTAAATATTGCATTTTAATTCTTTATCATTGTTGATTATTTGTTATTTTATGGGGTAGGTCAAATATGTTTGGGTTATAATAATTTGCATAATTAACTTTAAGGTAACCATTTTAGGACAGATGTATTAAGGTGTAATGAGATTCAGTTTTCACCATTCCCTATATATAACTGACTCTCAAACCTAAATTTTTTTCTACAGACCGGTTTTCAAAAAAAAAAAAACTCCATTAAAGATGGTTAGAGAGTCTAGCCTAATGAAGTTAATCGTGTGAATTTTATAACCTTTTACATATTTCCATTATCTCTATTATTGTGTGTTATGTGATTTAATATGTTTGTTTTATTTATTTTTTCTTACTATTGTGCATTCTTGAACATTTTGGTAGATGATTTCTTTTAATATTATAGCTCTTCTTTGTCTTGCAAATAAATGGGTAGTTTATACATTGGTCAAATTTATAGGACACATTACTCACACTCCTATTAGTGGGGCCTTATACTCAGGTTAGGGTGAGACTTAAGATAGGTAAGAGGTTGTGTAGTAGTAGCCACTTTGGATGTATGTCCTGTTTGGTTATCGTGAAACCCTCATTCAAAGTGTGACTATTTCATGAATGTTCCCCACCTAGTAGTTCGCTTGCTATTGTAGTCAACATTATGAAATTGGATCTTAGCTGTGGAGACCAAAGACTTTTAGAGTCATAGAATTAACCTTGGAAGTTGTGCACTAATAAAGTTATCTTAGAGGTCATCCAAATAATTAAAAGCTTAAGTTGTGTTTTGTACAAGTAAGTTTTTCTGCTCCTAAGATAAGTTGTAGTTAAGAAACATGAAAGCTTAGGTTATCTATTTTCTCTTCTTTTGATTTTTTATTTTTCTTGCTTAGTAAAAAAAATCAAAACTTTTTTTATAAATAAGTTTAATTTCTCTTTTGTTCTTCCAACAATTGCTTCATTCCCCATTTGCACTTTTATTTGCTTCCTTTTATTTTCTTTTGTGTGCTTTTCAAAAGAAAAACAAAACAAAAAATCAATTTGCATTCATAATTTTCATAATGTGTGTCTTTAAAAACAAACCACATTCTTGCAATCTTTCGTAAATCAAAATTATTCTTCATTAGTGCTTATATTATTTTATTTAACAAAATGAAGAAAAGCCTTAAAAGATCCATATTTTTAGGCATTATCTTCCCTCACCATTTCTTTTAAATTCTCACACTTCATCGTTGCGCCACAACACGAGTTTGTTCCTAGCCCAATTAAAATACATTCCTTTTCACACCAACAATCAATTGCCAATCAAAGGAGTCCATTATGAATCCTAATGCTTCTTTGGAGGAAAGAATGAATAGTTTGGAGGGAGACATGAGATAAGTCTTACAACTACTAAAGACCTAGCCTCAAACAAAGACACAATTGGGCCTAGTGATAATTCAGACCAAATTCAACAAAATCAATCCAATTCGACTGCATCACACCACAACACTATTGCTAAAGGTGGCCTTGTTGTTCAAAATTAGACTAAGGAAACAACCAATGTTGTGATTGTCACTACTAAATGGCATCAAGAAGGACATTACACCTAAGGGAAGACCAATTTGGAGGTGGACATCTGAATATTGAGTAAAATGGAAATCTTAGTGGAGAAGATAAGAGCCATTCAAGGTTTAGAAAGTTATGAGAGACTAGATATGCAAGACTTTTGCCTATTCCCTAAAATTGAGATACCTGCAAAATTCAAAGTTTTTGACTTCAAGAAGTTTGAAGGGAAGACAAACCTTATGATCCACTTTACTATGTACATTCTCAACATGATTGCTTATCATAAAAACGAGGTATTGATTATTCATTATTTTCAACATAGTTTGTGTAACATCCTAATACCAGATACCTTAATATATAGTATTAATCATGTTACTTCTAGCTTAAATACATCATTCTAACTCATAACATTTATACAAAATAATTATGGAGAGTCATAGAGAAGAGGTCATACATATATACATCCATAGTCTCAAAGGGCATATTGTAATACATAACTTTTTTTACATTACAAAGAAAATATAAATAAATACAAGCTTTTTACTAGAAGCAATAAAACTAAAATTACTCTAGTTTTTCAGCTACTTTTTCTTTTTTCTCTTAGCAAAGTTTTGACCTGAATTTGTCATGAAATAGCAAATAGGGTGAGAATTAATAATTTTTAGTACAGGTATCCCACAACTAATCATACACAACATAATAAACATAATCTTAACACATGATAAGTGAGATGTGTTTAAATACTCTACAAGGTTTAACTTTAGTAACTAAATAAATCAAGTTAACTTATAGACATATATACATACATACTTAGCTCATTCAAGAACTAAGTTGTTTTACTAGGAACTCTGGCTTCTTATATTATCCTGTAGTAGGGAGGGAATGCTGCACCTTCACACTATCCGTAGCCCTAGCACTTTGAGAATCTAGGGCTAAATCCTCATTCGAAGAACCTTCTGGACTTTCTCATTCTCTCCTTTAACCAAATGATTGTGCACATCATGTAAGGTTACAACACATAGAAAAAATACTACTAATTCATCCTAGTATACTTGTATCTAATACACCACATCATCACATCTTAAGTGATATCTATGCAACATTAAGTTGCAAAAGGTGCTAGATACTTACCTAGAGCAATCCATTACTCTTGGTTGCACTTAGGTTCATATATTTCATATACATACTAAATGGTCATTTTCTTCACGAAATACCTCTAGTAGTATCTTAATACACAATAAAAAGCATGTATAAAGGATCTCAACAAGTAAGAAACTTTATTTCATCAAGATAAAAATCTTGGAAAATTCTGGACTCCAGGCACCTAGGCGCCCGCTTCCCACTGCTCAAGCGCTTGGAGGGTACAAACTTTGCCTTGTTTCCTATGCTATTGGGCACTCAGGCGCCCAGCTTGAGCCTTAGGCGCTCATGAGGCAAAAACTTCTTGCACATTGGGCGTTTGGGTGCTCCCCTTTGGCATCTAGGTGCTCAATGCATTGCATCAAGCTGAAATCTTTTGGTCACTGGGCTCTTGGGCGCCCAACTCCTGGTGCCTAGGTGCCCAGTACTCTGCAACACATTGGGATTTTTCTGGGCAGTGGGCGCTTAGGGGCCCAACTCTGGCGCCTAAACGCACGTGCACCAGAATCCCATTCTTCCTGTTTCATTAGTTTCCAAGCTGGTTTCTAGCCTTCAATCATATATTCTAAGTGGTTTATAACCCCAAATATGGTCATTAAGCATGCTAAAATCCTCATGATCACATTTAACTCATCTAGCATGAAATTATGAACAAGATTCAAGAACCTATATACCCATTTCTCAACTTGTGACCTAAGTATTCAAATGAGTTTTTCCAAGGTTCCCATCAACAACCATGCATAGATTAAGCTAAAACAAACCATACTCAACCATTGAAGACAACAACCAAGCAAGAAAACATCATAATCTTCTCAAGACCCATTTTTCATTCTAACATGCATACTTCAAATAGCAAAGATGGAGATGGGAAAAGAGTCACACATGAACACAAACACCCCTACCTCTAGTTGTATAGATGATGATCTTCAAGCTCTAACTTTCCCTTTTACTTTCCTCCTCTTTTTCCCCTTTTTCCTTCTTCGTTCTTCTCTTCTTTTTCTTTCCTTCTCTTTCTCTATTTTTTGTTGCTTCATACGTGAGAAAGAAAAGAAAAGGCTAAAGAAGTCAAAGATAAAAGGATAAGAACGATGACTCAAAAGCTTAATGAGATATTTTACTGAAACTTTATATCTCTTAGGAATACTTTGATCTTACCAAATCAAGTTTCCTAACTTCTATAGGTATTATGAAAAATCTTAGGATTCATGTCAATCCTTAACTCATCATTCCCATAAATTTTCATATATCTGCTAAGTCAATCCAGTATTAAAACACTCATGCAGTGTGCTTAAAAATATCAAAAGTGTGCTTAAAAATATTAAACTAACTCTGATTATCCTCGACATTTAATTACATCCTCATCCACATATTTGTGACTTAGAAATAAATTCTCTATATTTGTTTTTCTCAACTAAGCAACTTATGCCATTATCTGAGTCATTTTAAGCTATCTTCACATATTGCAACAAAGTGTCTAAACTAACTCAGTTCATCACAAAATTAAGCAAATATGTCAAGCAAGTATTATGATACCTCTCTAATCATATGCAAGTCTAACATGTTAAAAAGAGAATGTTACAGTTTGTCCAGTAAGGCTTTGACTTGGTTCTTACACCTTGACCTGGTTCTTGCACCTTGACCTAGTTCTTGCACCTTGATAGAAGCTAGCAAGGATTGACAAAACTTTTTGTGAAGTAATACCAGTTTGTCACTTGCCCCTGATAGGTTTGAACTTGAAAGAATAAGAAAAACATATACTTAGACTTTCAAGGAGTATGCATACAGGTAGAGGGAAAAGGCGTCTCAAGTTCCACCTCCACTAAATGAAAAAAAAAACTGCCAGGCCTTTGTCAAGTCCTTAGATAGAGCATATTTTCAAAAGCTATTGGACTGTGTTACCAACTATTTTTTTGATATGGTTGTAGTTGGATAGCAAATGGAGGATGTTAATAGAGAATGGAAGCTGAGTTGGCCAATTGGACATCAAGATTAATCCAAGAAGCTAAGCTTTCAAAAGACAGATGGGAAAATTCATGTGATAAATGCTGAAAATTATCCACCCAAAAATAAGCCTCAACACCTAGCCTACCAACCTTCACCTCCATTCCTCATCCTCTACACACAGTGCTTAAAAGTCATCCATTTTTCAATTGAATGTCCTAGTGCTCCCATGTGGTACTTGCAAGAAATGAAAGCTCAGGTGATTAGCCTATTAAGCGATCATACTGGGCTACTCGAGGCTACAGTAGATGGGCGATAGAACATTTTAATAGTCTAGGAATGAAGTCATTAGGATTGAAACTACGTCCCCTACTACGGAAAGGATAGATAGTTAGAAACAATGCTGGCAAGAGCAATTCAAAATATAAAGAGGTTGACTTAGATGATGGATAACTAAGGAGGTTGTGCTAATCAACCTTTTGGCAGTGCAACTCCAATAAATCTAGGAAGCTCAAAACTATGTACATAAGAGGGCATCAATGTCTCTCTCAACGAATTTATGAAGCTGAACCCACCTTCTTTTGCAAGAAGTTCCAAGGATCCACAACATTTTCTAGATGGTGTAGAGAGGGTGTGTAGACCTCGGTTGCTCAAGTTGAAAGGCTGTAGAGCTAGCTGGATTCAAACTTGAAGATACGACATAAGCTTGGTATGAGACCATGCTAAGAGGGAGACCAGTGACATCTCCAACATTGACTTAGGATGAGTTCAAGACTCTATTCATGGAGTGTTTCTTATCAAAAAGTTATAAGGATGATCGGATTCAAGAATTTCAAGAGTCAAAACAGACACTAGATATGATAGTGAGTGATTACGATCATTGTTTCACTCAACTCTCTCATCATGCACCACATCTTGCCCCTACTGAAAGGGATATGGTTAAGAAATTCATAGTTGGTCTAGTGAAATCCTTGTACAAAATAATGGCTGCATAAACCACATATTTCCTGACATATACACCAGTAGTGAATTATTGCAAGAGGATTGAAAAGAGAGAGCTGAGGGATCGTGAGGTACAACAAAAACCCAAGAAGCTCAAGACTAAGGGCTCTTATAGTGAGCAAGGTAATGGTAAGTTTATGAAGGGGTTTAAGCCACAAGGCCAGCTGAAAGCTTCACAAAAACTTGAGATTGAACAGAGAAACCAACATGGTATTGCACAATCTGGTTATGCTAAAGTCCCGTGTAAGACTTATGGGAATTTTCATGCTGGTCAGTGTCGCAAGGAGACACCTTGTTTTTGGCGTGGAGAACTTGGCCATAAGAAGAGTAATTGGGTGTTAAAGCATGAACTTGAATAATGTATACTTATTCTCATCTAATTGTGAGTGAAGTGATTCGTTATTAGGATAGAAATATACCTATTAGTCATGTATAGCCATTATTTGAGGCTTGTTCATAATGGGTGGATCTTGAACTAATTCACATAGAAATATAATGTTTTAGGCAAGTGAAGTATGCTTATATGACCTAAACATAGACTTATAAATAATTAAGTGTCTTGACTAGCAAAACCAATTCATTGATAATTTTTAATGAAGAAGTTGATAGGTTCAAATGAAATAGTAAGGGATAATGGACCCTAGGCTTCAAATTCATTGCTTCTCGATCTTTTATTTAGGGTATGTTTGTTTTATTTATTTATTTGTCTTGTTTTCTTTGTTAATTAACTTCTCCATTATTTTGTTGCTTACATAAGGATTATCGAGTTGTTAGTTAGTACCTAGTACATAATTAGAACAATCTTTGTGGAGACGATACTCTTTTACTCATTCTTTATTACTTATACGACTCATGTACTTGAAGAGTCTAAACATGCATATTCTCTTTTATATTGTTTAACTTGTGAATAAATCTACACCAAAAATGGGAAAAAATCCATGATAAAAAATAATAACAGTCAAAATTCAAAAATAATCCATCACAATATAACCCAATGATTGCAATATTTGTCAAAAAAAGGAAATAAAGAAACAAACCCATGGGTGAGGTCAAAATAGAGCAATCAAAACAAAGCAAAAACACTGAACACTCAAATTAGACCCATGGGTGAAGTCGTAGCAGCGGCTACGCTATATGGCATTGACTCATTAGGGTTGAAAGTTATAGCCCGCATCACAACAACCAGCAGGGTCAAAGTTGCAATGTTGGGTTCTTCACCATGGCAGTCGCTAGGTTGAAGTCACTTTAGAGCAATTACTGACTATGACGGCATCGTAAATCTAAAGTGGAGCGACGGGCTAGGGCACAATGGGTTAGGGTTTTTCCTTTTATTCTCTCTCTCTCTCTCTCTCTCACACACACACACACACACACACTCTCTCTCTCTCTCTCTTGCTCAAGTTATTGAATCATGAATACAAAAGAAGGGTCTGGAATATAGGGAAATGTCTCCCATCAATGGTGCACAATTTTGGTGCATTTGGATGAGGACAAAGGAGTGAGAAGTGAGCTTGTTGTCACAACACATTGTCAATGGCTTGTATCACCGGTTGATACACGGGAGGAGTAGCACAAAGTTTTGATGAGGAGAACATGGGTTAAAACCAAATGAAGAAAGAGACATATAGGGGGAAAACTGAAGTGGAAACTTGAAAACCAATCTGAAATCAGAACTAACTCACCAAGTGGAGGAGGATATGAAATAGAGCACCAACAACTATTTTACTCGAGTGGTTTTTCTAACTGAAGCTTCTCACATTTTTCAGCAGAAAAAAGCTAAATACACATCACTACACACATCACTTTAAATGATATGTATATCACATTTGCCTATATGGCAATTTTTCAATTGAATATGTGTAGAAAATAAAGTAAGACTAAATGTAATCAGACAGTAAAAATTATACAAATATGAAATGATGTGAGTGAAAGTAAATGTAGCTGGAATTACTATTTTTAGCGGAGTTTGGGCTCATTTCTAACCCTTATCTTATGTATTCCACGATGGCCCCTTTGAGTTGGCACATGTCTACTATCTCTTCTAACTTATAGGATGTCAATTCAGCCTTTTGACTTAGTGCATCAGCAACTTGATTTGATTGGTCCTCTCGAGCATGTACTCAAGGACCATTTCAAACTCCACCAGAAAAAGAGTGGTCGAGTCTTAGGTTCCAAATTATAGAACTCGAAAACCAAATCATTAGTGTTTAGTTTTGATTGGATTTTACTCGATTAGACCCAAACACCCGAATCAATTCAAATGGTTTGGTTTGGTATTTCAAGTTCTTTGGGTCAGCTCAATCTAATGAATACCCCTGTCAAATAGAATCTTGAATGAATAATTATTGGTGTGCATTAGCAAAAGTACATCACCTCATACTTGTGTGAGATGACAGAATCAGAATGTTGGTGTATAAAAAATAAGATGAGACTTTCTGTAATTAAATAATAGAAATTGTGTAAATATAAAATGATATGTGTGTAAATATGTGTGAGTATTATTATTCATCTTGAACCATCCAAATGGCAAACCACTATTTCAAAGTGAACAAGAACCTCCATTGGATCTAGAATTTCCAAAACAATAAAAATATGAAATGGATTGAATTTCTTTTTCTTTAAAAAAAAAAAAACTTTCTAGATATAACTTTCAACATGGGCAGCTTTGGGTCAGATCATTTTCAAGCTGGGCAAAGTTGAGCCTTGGTATATTTCGAGCTAGCATTTTGTCAGTTCAGCCTGTTGTAGGCTGCGGGTTGGGCAAGTTCAACTCTTTTGTTTTGTTTTTTTTAAATGATCTTGAATATGTTTTTAGTCCTTCTAAATCTATTAATTTTTTGTTTTGATCTCTAAAAAATTTTTATAACTGATTATGTCCCTATAGTAATAGCTCAATAACTCAACTCTCTAAACTTTACAAACTATGCAAAATAGTGTAAATTTAACTCCCTTGTAAGGAGTCAATATACATGGTTTGATAAGTTTAAGAAGTTGAGTTATAGAATTTTGAACTACAAGAGAGTATTTTGAAATGACTTATAGTTAAATTGAGGTCATTGCATTTTAGCCTTAAAAATAAGAAATTTAAGCTACTTAGTTTCAAGCCAATAACAAATAAATTAGAGCATTAGCCCAATTGCTAATTGGGTTTTAATTTTTCAAACAAAAAATGATAGTATCATCTTAGGTGTATAACTTGTTTGATTAAAAAATTAATTATAATTTAGATTAACGAACCAAACAAGATCAAGTCAAGCCACGAAGGTTAAAATAAGTTTAGGCTTAAATTTTATTAACCCAACTTACACTTTTTGTTAGATTATTCGAATTAGCTCATCAAATTCGACTCATTTTGATAGTTTTAAAAATAATCTTTCTAATAGTAGATTTTTTAAAACTACAAATTAAATCGTTTAAAGAAACTAGAAAATAAATGTACTAAGTTTTCAAATGTGAATAAAAACATGATTTAATTAAAACTTAATTTAAATAAAAATTATTTAATTAAAAAGTTTAAAACTTTCAATACCAAATAAATAAATAAAAAACTTTAGAAGAATGAATATAAAAAATCCCATAAAAAATAGCTTATCAACTCTGAACGCCACCCTCCATTATTAACTGTCATCAACTACTCTCTCTCTCTTCTTTCTCTCTCTAAAGCCATGGCTTCCTTCTCCAACCTCACCACACGCTTCTTCTCTCTTCACACTCAAACAAAAAACAACTTCTACCACTACAACCACTCTTCTCTACCAAGCTTCACCTTCACTAGCCGCCATGGAACTTTCTTCTTCTTCTCTTCCAAGTTCAAATATTGCTCTGCATCCATTTTCACGCCCACCCATTTGCTCCATTCTCCGGCCACCGTCGTTTTCTCATCCAGGAATGGCGGCGGAGCCCCGGGGAGTGGCGGCAGCGGTGGCGACGGGGGCGGCGGTGGTGAAGAGGAGGAAAGGGACCGCAACAGGGAAGAGGCCATGCTGGTGCTGGCGGAGGCTGGCAGGTCGCTGGAGAGTTTTCCGGCGGACTTGGCGGCGGCCGTGACGGCGGGGCGGGTGCCGGGTTTTATAGTGCGGAGGTTCTTCGAATTGGAGAAGTCGGTTGTGTTCCGGTGGTTGCTGAAGTTCGGAGGGTTTAAGGAGAGGTTGCTGGCGGGTGATTTGTTCTTAGCCAAGCTTGTCACGGAGTGTGTTGTTGTCATCTTTACAAAGGTTTTCTTGCATTGCTTTTTGTTATCCTTTTTTGGATGGAATATATGTGGTCGTTTGTACTCTCATTTTTCATGCTTCCACTTTAGTAGTAGGGAGATGTGGTAGTTGGTATTTTCCTATATAAAAGTTTATGATTAGATTCAGTCACAAACCAATGACAATTTATGAATGTGAACTCAAGGGTTTTTTTGCTGAGGATATTGTGCATTTAATTTAGATTTTGTTACAATTTTTTAAATCGTTATTGTTTCTTCTTTAATTTGATGGTGCTCCTTCTAGTTGAAAATTTAGTTAAATATATTTATTTGGGGAGGTGGTGGGTGGAGAACCAAGTTATTAGTAGGGGTGCCATGACACCTCGAAGTTTGAAAATTTAAAATTTTTCTTTAATCTTTAGGTTGAATTATTCCTGAGCAAAAGAAAGATGATAGCAAAGTAAGATGATATTATGAACCAAAGCCTTTGATACAATGGATTAAGTTTTTCACCTGTTATCTAACAAAACAATATAATTTCTCAGGAAACCCCTTGTTATTTCTTAGTTCTTCTCTTGGAAATATGTTTTTGAGTGAAGCATCTATGATCTATCATACAAATGATCAATCTGTAATGGATATGGTATGTGCTTTCAGGCAGCTGCAGAATTGGAGCGGCGTAAAGAGAAATTTACTAAGGAGCTGGATTTTGTTGTTGCTAATGTGGTATGCTTGTCAACAAGATATATTCTTCTTCTTTCTTTAGTTGTGTAGCATTTATTTGACTCATGCAGTCATAGACTTGTGATTATCGTTTAACGAAGGAATTTTAGAAATTTCTCAGCCCATCACTTTCTAGGCTTGGGGTTCAAAAGTTATAATGATGATGAAATATATGAAATTCCCTCTTTAGCCTTGACTCCTGATTGTGACTCAGAAGGACAAAGAGTATATAATTTTTCTGGTTAACTTCTGTATTAGTAAAGATTGGTAAAACTACAAGTACCATGATGGAACAGGATAGTTCAAGTGCTTCGTAATGTGGTGCTGTTTAATCATTAGAATGAGTCATATACCTTGACAGTTCAGCATGCCATCTGAATGCTTCTCCCTCTCCCTTCCAAAATGAAATTGATGAATAAGGTTTGATGTACACATGCTGTAGCATATACTGACTGACACATTAATTGAACAAAGAGCATAGCTTGTGTGAAGTTCTGATTTAATTAGGAGTGTTTATGGTAAGCTTCTTATACACAGCAGCAGTTGCTAATTGACTTGTTTCAGTGGCATACATTATTATGTGTGACATTATGTGAACCATAAAGGTCCTTGGTTTGTAGAGGGTTATAAAATGAATCAGTTTCATACTTCAATATCTTTTTTTCTTGGATTTTTCCCTTTTCAAAAATTTTAATTTAATATGTTAAAATGCCTGTTCATCCTTATATTTGAAAGATAGATACACATGGGCAAAATGTATTTTGCTTGAGAAGTTGTGCAAAGATTACAAACCACGCTGATTTAGATCTTATATTCAGTACTAGCTACCTTTTCCTTTATTTCAACTCTAAGAATCATTGTTTGCATGGATTCAGGAAGTTTTGGTTATCAGGCTACTCTGTTTAGTGGACTAATGAGGGAATTAATGAGGACATGATAGACTGTTCTAATTTCATATATAAATCAATTGCTAAGATGGTTACCATATGAGAACCAGAAAAACTGCGGGAAACATATGCTCATGTATAGTTATTAATGGTTTCACAATGTACTGCTTGTAATGTGTCAGCTCTATGTTTGCTACATTTAAGTTGGGTTGAGTTTGTGAACTAGACTTGATGCCCTGAGGTTATCAGCATGCAAATCTAGATCACAAAAATGGTAGAAACATATTCTTCTAACAGATCCTAAGTGGTGAAAGCTATTAATTTGAAAGCTAATTATTTTTTGGGGCCAAAAATGTAATAGAGTAGAATAAGCAATTTATGCCTGCACCATCAAAAGCCAATCCACATCGTTTACCCCTTTATTTAGAAGTTGCTTGTTGCCTCATTTTCCCTTCTGTACTAATCATCTTTGTGTTTAATGCTAAACTTCTTGTCTTTGAGGAACTCAATTTGTCCAGTTCTTTATGCAAGAATTTAGGAAATGTCTAATTCAGTTTTTTAATTTATCTTAGGTAACAGGCATTGTAACAGGTTTTGTTCTTGTGTGGTTTCCTGCTCCCACTGTTTCTCTCAAACCTCCTCTTCCAGTTAGTGCTGGACCTATTGCTAAACTCTTCTATGGCTGTCCTGAAAATGCTTTTCAGGTTAACACTGTCTTTAGCTTTCTGCATTTCTTTTTCTTTATTTTATGTTTTTATTAATATTAGTACTAATAAACACTTTAATTGTAATAGTAGTATGATTAGATTAGATTAGATATTGATTAATTTTCATTTTCTCAACAGGTGGCTTTGGCTGGAACATCGTTTACACTTCTACAGAGAATAGGTGCTATAGTGGTATGTGTTGGATCATTTAAAGCCAGTGAAATAGTTATTTCCTTATAAGTGAGGGTCATCTCCATCTCTTATGCAGCGGAATGGGGCAAAGCTATTTGTAGTTGGGACCGGTGCATCACTGGTAAATTAGCATGTTACATGCTTTACAAAAATACCTTTTTACCTTGTTCTAGTTTTTTGGCAAGTTACCTTGACAAAATTTCTCTGCCGCTATTGAACTTGCTCTTGGTCCTTGCAAATGGAATCCTATTGATTTTTAAAATATTGGAAAAAAGAAAAGAAAAGAAAGAAGTTAATGTAGGTTGCATTCATTTCACCATTTTTATTGCCTTGATAATTAGACTAAGCTTTTAATGGTTATTGAAGATAGGGAACACTCATTTTTATCAGAAATTGACTTGCTGTTATTCCCTACTTCACTTTGCTTCCTAGTCTAATATAAATTTTTGCAGAGTGCCTGTATCAATATATAGCCGGATGACTCTGAAGTAAATCACCTAGAAGACATGGAAAATAAGAACAAAGAAGAATATAATGGAATTAGTTCAGATATGTCATCAAATTCAACAGAAAACATAATTTAAATATTGAAATCATATTTTAGGGACATCTCCTTTGAGGGGTCACCTGTTCCTCTGTACCATATTGTTGATATGAGGCATACAGATTCCCAAGAGGAAAGTTATTACACTCTTCCTGCTCGGCTGATTCTATTTTCTGTATGACATTCTTCATCAACTTCTATAATTATATATGGAAAACTTTCCTAGCATATCATGTGGTGAATTTCAATGTGCGGTATAAAATCAAGAAAGTGGACTTAGGATTTATATTCTAGTGTGCTTTGTCTATAATTTCAGCGTAAATACATGGATATTTGTATAAAATTAAAACAGATCGTAGCATCTATGCATTGGTGGCGTGACTGGTGGCAATGCCTTTTCAGGTTGGTATAAGTATAACAAATGCATTGATCAATGCACGGAAAGTTGTTAATAAAACTTTGGCTGCTGAGGCTGAGAATTTACCTGTAATATCTACCAGTGTTGCATATGGAGTTTACATGGTGGTAGTTAGCAACCTCAGGTATTCCATTTTCATGAAACAAACTACTATAAATATGTTTTACCCTCTTTTTTTTACTAATTTTGTATTTTTTCTGGTGTTGGATATCCTATTCAAGAAAACACATGAAGTTGTGAATGGATGGATGCACCCTAAGTTACTTTCATGTGTTAATTGAGTATCTAAATAGAGTAGTTCTTTCCAATGAAAACACGTGACATTTTTGAGTCAGACTGACCTTCTGGACGGTATGTTTTCAATAGCTTTACATATCTTGATGTTAGGATTGAAATATCAGTACTGCTATGCGAATAATTTGGAGTGCATGAGACACTGATCAAATCACCATTCCCTGTATTTCATGATTCCTACATTGTGGTAGCATTTGGGATCGATGATAACTTCTGATGTGACACAGTAGAAAGTTTGTGAAACTATATACAGCATGATTTGGAACTTGCTGCTTTTTTGTTTTTTGGGATTCGTCCCTCCACTTCTTTTGGTGAATGAAATAATTTATTCAACAAAAACTCGAACAAGAAGTTTAACAGAATGTATAATCAAACTCTTTCTAATACTAATATTGGGATTTCTCAGTTATTACACAGAATCTTTTTAATACTAGTATCATCTACAGGGAAAATTACTAAAAAGGAATTATTGGTAAAAGTATTTCCTGTCTAGGAAAAATTAACCACTCAACTATTTAAAATGTTCAAATAGTGGTTAATGAGTAACTACTTATTGATGTAATTAACCACTTGAGTGCGGTTAATTGATCCTAAACTATAAATATTTTTACCAGGAATTCATTTTTTGTTATTTTCTCGTCTGAATTCTACACAAACAATAACTGTTTATTTATTTTCAAAAGAAATGCTCCTCTTCACGACCTAACAATCCCATCCAATTTTAGTTCACAGCTTAAGGCATTGCAATTCGACTCCTCCATATGCATTTTCAATGAAGTCTGATACAAAAACACAAATGACAATGAAGAGAAAACTGTTATATTGTCTCAAAATATCTACCAGCTGGTAAAATCTGTGATTCCAACTGTGCCATTGCTTTGCAAGTAGGAAAAATTATCCACTAGTAGTATTCTGTCACTGTTGCAAATTTCGAAGGAAGTATGTCTTCCTTTATTTTTATTTCACAACATATATTGAAAGTTATGCACATATACCTGAATTACTATTTGATGAAACAAACTACTATAAATGTGTTGCATTCGGTGCTGCCAGTTATATTGGCTGAACATCAATTCAGTATTTGACTAGAGGGTCGGTAGGAATAATGTTCAAGATAAGGACAATTGGAGTAAGAAAGATTTTGCATACCGGGCTATAAGATCTGGTATGTGTTTGGGAAGGACAGAACTTGGCAGGGTTGGAGGGAATAAGGACAATTGGAGTAAGAAAGATTTTGCATACCGGGCTATAAGATCTGGTATGTGTTTGGGAAGGACAGAACTTGGCAGGGGTGGAGGGAGTCCCTCCAACCCCCATTTAATCTGTTGTCACGTGTCTATTATCCATTTAATTTATTGTCATGTGTTAATTAATTTAATTAAATGAGATTGAAAGTAACACATGACAACAGATTAAATGAGTAATAGACACGTGGCAACAAATTAGATGGGAGTTGGAGAGACTCCTTCCAACTAGGGTTAGAGCCAAGTTTTATCCGTTTGGGAATACAAGGGAGGATGTGATATAGCTTTTATATTACTTATATCTTGGAACTAATATTACACAGTGCAACTAATGAATTTTTTCCGAGGAATATTTTCCTGCTGGTAGTAGTATATCATGACAAAAAATATGTCACACTACTTTAGGAAAGATGATTAACTATAATAAGGAAGTTTTCGCTTATATGTATTGACTATTGATCCATGCCTTATATATCAAGATTTAAACAATGTCTAGTAATGTATACAGGTAGGGT
The DNA here is from genome assembly GCA_029884595.1 of Ormosia semicastrata. Classification (NCBI taxonomy): domain Eukaryota; kingdom Viridiplantae; phylum Streptophyta; class Magnoliopsida; order Fabales; family Fabaceae; genus Ormosia; species Ormosia semicastrata. The sequence goes on from JAQQTO010000055.1 coordinate 38,000,316, forward strand.
TTACTATCAGTTTATTAATTTGAAAAACAAATGACATGGAGGGTTATTTTCAACTTTGCTCTAAAGATAATAAGGATTTAGTAATCACTATATTGCATCAAATCTCTTGCAAAGATGAAGCAGGCAGTGATGCATTCTCTGCATGTTAGCAAAAAAAAATTCTAATTCCAGATTTGTCTTTGTTGTCTATTAGGTACCAAGTACTTGCAGGAATTATTGAGCAACGGATTCTTGAACCTTTGCTACACAAAAACAAGCTTATACTAAGTGCAGCATACTTTGCTGTTAGAACTGGCAATACTTACTGGGGCTCACTATTGTAAGATTATTGATTTATCTCAATTAATGTTTATGCACTATACTGCATTCTCTTCTTTCCAGTTCTCATTATTTGTTACACATCTGTGAGTAGGTGGGTGGATTTTGCTCGATGGGTTGGAGTCCAGAAGATAAAAGACTAAGCATTATTATGCATGACAGGATATTGTCATGAGATCAATCAGGTCAAAGCTTGGGTATGTTGATTCATTGATAGAATTCTAAATGGTTGGTGATTAAATTTGTTCCCCTGTATTTTTTTCATCTACCCTTTTCTAAACAGAATTGTACATTTGTCAGTAACAGACGTCAGCAAGAAGTGAGAGTGTGTATAGTTGACCACCACACATGGCAACTATACAAGAACCATTTATCATAACTAGCAGAAGTTGCCCCATGAGGCTGGGTCTCTATATTGTCATGCAACTGTGGCAGTGCTTTTCGATTGTGTGCTGAAAACAAATTTGTGGCCCTTCAATATCTGTTGCTCCCCTTTCTTTCTCTTCCCATTTCTCACCTCTTTGCTTCCGTTTATTTCGCAAGAAACCTTAAACATGGATGTCTATAACTGAAGATGTAGTTTCGAGCAATTCCGTTCTCAGCCAAATAAAAAATAAAAAGAAGAGGAAGAGGAAGAAGTTTCGGGTTATTCCTTCGCACTTCGGTCTGGACCGGATTATGGGTCAACGGATCAAGATTAACCTGATCCTTTAGAATATATTTAGATATTATTGTGTGTTATCTTAATAAGTATATTTATTTATTTATTAAGCATAAATCTCTCAAAGAATTTTTTATAAATATGAATATTAATTATATTTTACATAAATAGAGAAATTAATTAAAAGTTATGAAGTATAGACACGTTATTTTTTAGGCGTATTTGTGTGTTGGACACATGAGGACGCGTGTACGACAAACGTGTTTTACGTGTTTGATTAAAAAAAATATTTTTTTGGACTTGAATACGTCTTAGACATGTCTAAGACACGACTTGGACATGACTCATTAATATTTTTATAAAAAAAATGGTTTCCATGACTAACGTCTAATTAGTAAGTCTATAACCTATCTAAACTCAATTACATGACTGACATCCTAAATTATTATTTTTTTATATTAGTATTTTAAATTTTATTTTTCACATACTACTATTTGGCTTTTAAGTTTTATTTTTTCACATATTACTATTTTAATCTGCTTCTTCTACCTATGTTCGTACCAAGTCGTCTACTTCGTCGTCACCGAAACTTGTCTCACACTACTTTTGTCTAGTTAATTTTTTTGGATGCACATGTACTTCTACATGGTTAGTTGTATTAAGAGAAATTAATTTAGGAGATTTTTTAGAAAATGTCAATAGAAATTATACTCTATATTTTTTGAGAGGGACTTATTAGGTAGTAAATATTGACACATATGATATATTAAGATATTGTAAATCTTCAAACTTATAGAAATGATATTAATGAATTATGAATTTTTTTTCTTAAAATTTTCAATTATATATATACATAAACCAAGTTCTTTAATTTACTTTGATATTAATTTATGTGTGTGTGTGTGTGTGTGTGTGTGTCCTTCAATTTTTTAAATTTGGTGTATCCATTTGTCTGTGTCCGTCTCTGTGCTTCATAAGTTAAAAGAGATCAGAATTTCTTATAGATTCTAACCCTAAATAACAACATTTCAATTCAGATTGAACTATGATTCTTAACACCCAAGACGCTCTTATAAATATCACACAAGGTTTCAATGTATGCATCCAATCCAATTCTACACACTATCATCTTTGTGCGTGGTCTAACTTGAGCATCGAAGTGTCTTTTGCAAGTACCTATCCCCTTGCACCACCACCACTTACTTAGGTAACCCTCTAAACTTTGTTCACATTCAAAACATTGACACCGTTTGTGAGAAAAGATAAACTTTTATTCCCATCATCATTATCATCATGGTTAACACAAAGAGAAGACAAGTCTCAACCAATCAGAATCGCGTCTTTGCTGCGCACAACCCACAGTCTCCAAATTACCGTCTGGCTAACGTCCCTGCTCATGAGCCAATTCCAAAACCAGTCGCAGGCCAACTAGAATATATGCAGGACGGGTTGGAGACTTCTTTCACTAGAGAGAATCTCCCCCCTCCAACCACACGAGTTTTGGTGAGGCAGTGTCTCAGTCCATAAAGAGTTCTCACTAGAGATGTCGAATAGCGGGTATTAGCACTGCAACACCTTAGAGCTCGTGTGGAGAATGAAGAAGTTCGGTTTTATCGTGCTGAAATTGACCATCAAGAGTTATCCATAGTAGAACTTCTCTCTCTGGTTAGACTTCAAGATGAAAGAATTAATGACCTAGAGAGAGCTGTTAACTAGGAACATGAAGGCGATAACTGATCTCTTAGGAGGAATCGTGAAAATCGAAAAGACAGAGCTTAGGATGAGGTTCACCATCCAGAAAACTCTAGAATCGCGGATCCCAGTCATAATGCTGAACCTGTCTATGTAAGAGAACAGGAACACGGAGTAAGGAACTCAGTTTCACAAACCCAACATTTCTCTAACAGACTGATGGTCTACGAGATCCCTAGGCGTTTCAAATATCCCACAAATATTGAAGCTTATAATGGGGTCACGGACCCTCAAGAGCACTTAGATGCTTATGTTTCTGCACTCTTATTTGTTGAAGGTGATGAATCTCTCATGTGTCGCATTTTCCCTCTGTCTTTGAAGAAAGACCCATTGAGATGGTTCATCACCTTAACTCCTAAGTCCGTTGTTAATTGGGATGGCCTATCCTCGAGATTTTTACTACACTTTACCACTAGCAAGGTGCAACCCCTAAATCCATTTCATGCCCCTCCCAGATCAAGCAAGGAAATGAGGAATCTCTCCGAGACTTTATATCACGGTTCAACAAGGAAATTATGAACATACATGACTGGGATGAAAGGCTCGAATTGTACTACATAAGAGAAGGGCTCCGACCTAGACAACTTTCCTTTTCACTTGCCAAGAAGGAGCCCAAGACCATGGACTAGTTCCATGCCCATGTTGATAAGTACATCAATCCTGAATATATTCTCCAGGCTAGGAAGCATCTCGAAAAGAGAGAATATGTTAAGCCTAAGTCTGGACAACCAATCAACAGGGCTGGAATTCAAAACAACTTTTTAAAGGAAAGCATGAGGACTACACTCCTCTCAACACATCTCAAGCTCAAATCTATTAGGAAGTAATGAACACTGAACTCTGAGATGTGCAAAGAACTCCTTCATTGAAGAAGTATTCGCAGAAAGATAAGTCCAAGCACTGTGCATAGCACGATGTTCACAGACATAACATAGAGGACTGCATCAACCTCCAAAATGTCATCGAGTCATTGATCCGAGATGGTCGTCTGGGCTATTATGTGCGCCAATCTCAGAACAACAACTAAAGGGGAAGGCAAAACTACAGGAAGCAAAATTATAGCCCACGGAGAAGCCCATCTCCACCATACTAGAGAAGACGCTCTCCAGCTAGGAACGACAATCTCAGTGCGGTTTCATCTCAGGGCAACGCCGAAAATCAAGACAGGGCACAACCCCGAGATGACAATCATGAAGACAACTGTCATCAAGCTCAAGTAATTTGGACAATAAACACTATCTTAGGGGGCTTTGTGAGCGGCGGTGATTCTGGAAATGTCAGAAAGAAAGCTTTCTGAGTTGTGTTGAGTGTAACATCCCTCTCGAGAACTAAGTCGGGTAGTGGCATAAAAAAAACCCCACTGATGTCGTTCTCTTATGAGGATTATGGAAGCACAATCCCGGATCATGAGGACCCCGTGGTCATCTCTAAGATAATCACAAATGTTGAGGTTCGCAGAATATTTGTAGACCAAGGAAGCTCGACTGATATCATGTTCCTAGACTTGTTTGAAAAGCTAGGATTATCAAAAGAAGAATTAATCCTATACACTGGTGAGTTGATCAGATTCATAGGAGACAAGATCACCCTGATTAGGTACATTGAGACTTATCTGACATTGGGAAAAGACTCCTTCTTCAAAATTATCAAGGTAAGGTTCTTAGTGGTTGACTATCCTTCGACCTATAACGTCATATTAGGTCACCCATCACTTAACGCCTTTGGGGCTGTGATCTCTATACTCCACTTGGCCATGAAATTTCTAGACCAACAGGACAAAGTCGTGACAGACAAAGGAGACCAAGTCACAGTGAAAAATGCTACAACGAGAGCCTAAGAGCCAAGAAACCTCAGGCCACTGACCAATGTAAGGATTCGACTCCAGTCTCTACAGACACCGTCAACGTCCTCTTGACTGAGTTAGACGTATGCGAAGAGATCCACAATACACGCCCCTAACCTGACAGAGAGGTACAGCCCCTTGAACTTGGTGCCAAGCTAGACCAGGTAACCAAGATTGGAGGGCAACTTAGTCAAGAGGAAAGATCCAAGTTAATAGAGTTTTTGTAGAAAAACAATGATCTGTTTGCCTAGACTTTCGCAGACATGTCAGGTTTAGACCCAAAATTCATCTGCCACCGACTTTTATTATGAAGAATGAAAAAATGGTGGCCCAATGTAAAAGGAAGGTTGGTCTTGAAAGGCAACAGATAATCCAAAAACAGGTGAAGGAGCTCTTAGACGCTGAATTCATCAAGAAGATCTCCTACACCACATGGCTCTCTAACGTAGTCTTAGTTAAGAAGGCTAATGGGAAGTGACGTATGTGCGTTGATTACACTGATCTGAACAAGGCGTGTCCACAAAACCCTTACCCACTTCCCAACATTGACAAATTGGTGGATAACTTATCTAGTTTCAGGCTGTTTTCATTCATTGATGCCTATTTTGGATGCAACTAGATCCCCGTGAACCCAAAAAGATGAAGACAAGACTGCCTTCATAACCGAGATGAAGAGTTACTGCTACTATGTCACGTCGTTAAGACTGAAGAATACATGGGCAACTTACCAAAGGATGATGAACAAAGTCTTCGATGGATAGATTGGTAGAATGCTAGAAGTCTACATTGATGATATGATAATCAAGATGGCAAACACTGGTAACCATATCAAGGACTTGGAGGAAGTATTCACCGAGATTCGGAAGCACAACATGTGATTGAACCCAGAGAAGTGCGCTTTTGAGGTACAAGTTGGCAAGTTTCTGGGATTTTTATTGACAAACTAAGGTATTGAAGTCAACATAGAGAAATGTCAAGCCGTGCTCTACATATACAGTCTATAGTCTGTCAAAGAAGTGCAGTAGTTGACAAACATAATAGAGACCCTTATGGGCTTCCTAGCTAAAACTGCCCAAAAATTTCTTCCCTTCTTCAAAACTCTAAAAAAGGGAAAGAATTTTGAATGGACCCGAAGTGTGAGCTCATTTTCCAAGAGCTGAAGAGGATGTTGCTCATGCCACCAATTCTGACAAGGCTAGACCCTGGTGAGACACTTTATACATACCTCTCTGTCAACAACGAGACAATTAACTCAGTTCTGATACGAGAAACAGATAAAGACCAGAGACTGATTTACTTTGTCAGTAAAGTCTTGTAAGGCCCTGAGATCCATTACCAAAAGATTGAGAAACTAGCTATGACACTGTTAATCACTGCAAGAAAGCTGAGATAATAATTTCAATGCCACCTAATAATAGTGAGGACAGACTAGTCAAATAGACAAGTACTACACAAGCCGGATCTCGCGAGTAGAATGAATGCTTAGTCGATGAAGCTCTCCGAGTTCAGAATTACTTATGAGCTAAGACCATCTATAAAGGCTCAAATATTTTCTGACTTCTTGGTTAAGCTCACATCGAACTCCGGTCATCCTATAGCGCATTCATGGACCATCTACGTGGATGGATCCTCAAATCCCGAAGGGAGCGATGCTGGGGTATTCTTGGAAAACGAAATCGGCCTCGTACTAGAACATTCTTTGAGGTTCGAGTTTCCTACGTCAAACAACCAAGCTGAGTATGAAACATGCATTACAGGCATTAACATGGTGAAGGAGATGGGAGCCACAAATATAGTCTTATGCAACGACTCATAGTTAACAACATCCTAGATCAAAGGTGAATATCAAGTTAAGGAACCTTTACTACAAAAGTATTTAACCAAAGTTAAAAGGATAATGGAAGGTTTTGACGGCGTTAGGGTGGAGCACATTATGAGGAAGCAGAATTCTAGAAACGACATCTTGTCAAAACTTGCTAGTACTAAGAGCTTGGGTAAAAACAAATCTGTGATCCATGACACCCTACTTACTCCTAGTATTACAAATAATGAAGTCCTCCTACTTGAAGATGACAAAATTTAGATGACACATATAATTGCTTACTTCCGAAATAGCTCATTGCCTAAAGATCAGAATGAAACCTAAAAGATAGTGTGAATAGTGGTCTAGTACATCATCTTTGATAACTAGCTCTATCGTTGCGAGTATTCATCTCCCCTCTTGAAATGTTTTGGACCTAAGGAGGTTGAATATGTTTTGGCCGAGATTCATGAACGAAGCTCTGACCATCATCTCCACGAAAAGTCCTTAACACGAAAAGCGCTGAAGGCTAGATACTATTAGCCCACCATGGAAGTTGACAACAAGGAACATGTGCAGAAATGTGACCAATAGCGCCATTCAGACATCTACACAGGAGCATTAGAAGAGTTATCTACGATGTCTGTCCCCTGGCCATTCTACCATTGGGGGATGGATATCCTAGGGCCTTTCCCCTAAGCTCCAGGGCAGATCGAGTATCTTGTGATGACTGTTAATTACTTCACCAAGTGGATTGAAGTAGAACTGTTGTCCACAATCACCTCCGCACAAATCCAAAAATTTACTTACAAGAATATCATCAATAGATTTGAAATCCTGAAGTAATTATCACAAATAACGGAACTCAATTCACTAATCAGAAGTTTATAGATCTCCTGGTCAAGCTCAAGATCAAACAATATTTCACCTCGGTGGAACATCTAAAAACCAATGGGCAAGCTGAAGCCGTCAATTGGGTTATACTTAGAAGGATAAAAAAGAGACTTAATGATGCCAAGGGGAACTGGGTGAAACAACTCGATCATATCCTATGGGTATATCGGACCACGCCACATTCCTCCACTAGGGAAACTCCCTTTAAGCTGACCTACGGTTGCAAGGCTATGATCCTGGTGGAAATCGAAGAGCCAAGATGGAGAAAATAGAACTTTTCTTAATAAACCAATCTGAATCTCATCCACCATGAACTGAACTTGCTGGAAGAACAACGTCGCATTGCTCATGTCTGGGAAGCCATTCTCAAACAGAGGATTGTTGCACGATATAACTCCTAAGTGATTTCATAATGGTTTAACCCCAATGATTTCGTGCTACGTAAGGTGGATATCAGAGGAAAAAATGTAAAAGATAAGAAGATAGCTCCCAATTGGGAAAGACCGTGTAGAATTACATCCGAAATTAATACAGGAGCCTACACCCTAGAAACCCTCTCTAACAAGGCAATCAAGAATTTTTGAAATGCAGACAAGTTAAGAAGGTATTATAGTTGAGTACTTGTAAATTATTACTTCTATCATGTAAGATACATATTCCAATATGAATGAATCAGTCATTTTTTACAAAATAAGTTTGTTCTTTTCATGACTACTACGACCAACAAGGTTGTAACACCTCGAAGAAGTCCAAGGAATATCAGGTCTGAAGAGGATCACACATTCCGACATCCATACATAATGGCCAGACAAGGGAGTTCACTTGACCTATTTCTGAGGTCAAGCAGCGCATTCAAAGGTTTTCACCCGTACCATTATGACCTAACCTTAACTCATAAACCGACCAAGTTTACAAAGGATAAGCGTAGCCGATCATAGCCCGGGATAGTGGACTCCACACCAAGAGGCTTCCGTGTCAACTATACTCCACAATCTAACCCATAAACTTAAAAAAAGTTTAACATGATTACAACACTAAGCCTAACCCATAAGCCTAGCAAAAGGTTCAGTGTGGTTACGCACTTTAGACCGTTGCCCGAGATAGTGAACATCACTCCAAGAGGCTTCCGTGTCGCATATACCTAAGATTGACTAAGTGTCAACTACTCCTAAATGAACTCAACCATCGAGATTGAGCATTGAACTCATCTTGGTTAGGTAAAACGAGTGTTTGTTAATAGGTATCGAGATTGAGCATTAGACCTATCTCGGTAAACCACATAAGCAAATTGCTAAGTGTAAAACGAATACCAAGATCAAGCGTTGGACCCAGCTCGGTATTGCAAAAGAAAAAATATGTCAAGTATAAAACAAAGACATCAAGATCGGGCATTGAGCCTATCTCGATGATAAAGAAGACAACAACAAAGATAGAAAAGAAATACTGAGTATTTAAATAAATAAAAAAAGATGCCTGAGGTCAGGATTTGTCCATACACAATAATGAAACCCTACGCAGAGGGAGATAAAATGAAAAACAAGAAAATGTATGCATAATCTTTAACTTCCGGGGTCACCACCATTACCTTGATCTCCGCAATTCTAGCCTCTTCTTACCCGCCCTCCGATGTTGCTTCTTCCTCCTCCCTGCCATCGACCATTTGGTTCACTTGGTGATTAGGAGCAATCACGGGAATGGCTGCATCAACGATTTGACCATCTCAGATAATCTTTAATGAACCAATTCCTTCTTCATTAAGACCCGAGTTTAGAAGGCAGAGTTGAGCAAGAGCGTTTTCAAATGACTCATCCACGGACTTCGACCAATCATCTTCCATTTCCATAATCTCTTCATTTAACTTGGTCTCGGTCTATCAAAGGAGTTCGTTCTTAGTCCAGACACCAGCGAAGGTAACCTCAGTCGAGGCTAAGTGTTCTCTTATTGTGTTATCCCGAACTACTGCTTCAGCAAGCTGCACTCAGAGCATATTGACCTCGGTGGCTTGAGTTCGGAGTATAGCCACCTCGATAGCTTGAGTTGGAAGAGTAGCCACTTTGGTAGTAACCTCGGTAAGGCAGGTAACCTCGGCCCAGAGCCTAGAAATCTCAGTTCCACGCAACTCGAGCTCTTTTATTGCTTGAGCAAACTACCCATCCCTTTAGGCAATAATCAAATCAAGACTTTGTTTCTTACCTCAAAGGGCGTTGAGGTCCCTCTCCAAGCCTTGAGCCTTTCGAACAAACTCCCAGGCCCCCCTCCATAAATCGGAGGATGGAGGCGTTGCGCAAACACCAAATTTGGGCTTCCTGAAGGAGCTATACCATATCGTGCTCAATTAGAACATCAGTGTCAGTAGGAGACAGTAAGGTGTTATCAATGATTGAGGTAGGATTAACCTCACTAGTCCATACTAATCCGAATAGAAAGCATAGCGGAGCACTCTTCAGGATGACCGACCTCAGACCGATTAGAATCTCAAATGCTTCAACACCTTCTGAGATGACCTCGACAACTGACCTCTTCCCCCTTTGATCCTTTTTATTGTTAACCCTCCTCTTCTTAGTTCGAAGTGGCTATACAGGAGAACTGGTTTCTGCTTCTTGAACCTTAGGAGGAGGCGGGGGACTACTGTGGTTGAAGGCGGGAGGGACTGCTACGGTCACCCTTGGGGCAGAGGCCAGGGCCTGAGATCCGGATGCTCCAGCTTTCTTGACCGCCAACCTTTGGGCCATACATTGAAGTCCGTCTTGAGGCGCTATGCTTTCTGCAAAAAGAGAAAAAAGTGTTACAATACTTAGAAAAATCTTAAGTATAAGAAAAAGAAATATGTGTAAGACGAGATACTTAATATAGCTTTTACAAAGTTGGCAAGTTCATCCATGATATCTTTACAATATATGGCTCATTTGGAATCAGCCCACTCTACGAGAAAATGCAGGACCTCAGCCTTGTCATCGAAGAGCTCAGATATCGAAGTTTCAATTTCTTCACTCCTCCGCTCCCAGACGACCTAGGTCCAGTACAGGTAAAGACGTGGTTAGCCATCCAGGGTAACAAAAAATGGAGTTGACTCCAGAGCCCTTTTTATTCTAAAGAAGTCATTGTTGAAGTTTTTAAAGGACTCTTGGTATGGTTTGAATACTCTGCGTCTGGATTGAGTTCGCAAAGTAACCCACCCTTTATGTTGATTATTCCAAGTGGGTGTAAATCAGGTGAAGAGCAAGAAGAAAGAACTGACCAGATAGGGCCACTTAAAAACCCGACATACGAGTTCAAACACTCGTACGAATCCCCACAAACTTAGGTGAAGTTGAATTGGTGCCATATGTAGATGATTTAAGACATTGATCTCAAAATCAGTGAAAGGAAACTGCACTCCAATCCTCATAAAGAACGCCTTGTACATATGCATGAAATGTTCACCTTCAATACGCACAGAACACACCCTTTCCTTTTCAAGTGGATTTCGGATTGCATACTCCCTATCCCTTAACCCGTTCGGGGTCAACTACTGATATTATTATTGTTCGTGAGCGTCCTTAGCAGTTACCACATGAGAAGGAGTTCCTAGAACTTCCCTGTCTACCCACTAATACAAGCTGATATCTCGGGGGAAATAAGTTCCATTTGTTCTGCAGGTGATGCCCTCTAGGTTTGCACCATGACGTTACCTACAGAAGACGCACCCATATTAGATTACGAAGAATTACTTAAGTTTCCTAATGTTATCATAAGCTCAGAGAGTAGACGGGCTGACCTTTGTCTTGCTAGCTTTTTGACTTGATCCACTCTCTGGAGCTCTTCCAAGATCCTCATCCTAGTAAAGGAACTCGGACCATCATTAGAGTTCCTATCGTGGGGTTGAAGCCTCCGTTGTGGCTAAGGCTGTAGGGACGACAGAGAACTCAGAACCTCCAATGATATGCCATTATTTTGAACCGTCTCCTCACTTCCTGACATTCCCCTCCAACTAAATGGTGTTTACCAAAAGAAGAAATGGTGAAAATGAGGAGTACCTTGAAGATTGAACGGTGAAAAGAGCTTTAAACGGTAAAAAGAGCTTGGAAAAAGCTTGAAACCACCAACAAATGTCATGGAAGCTCGACGAAAATCACCTGGTTCACCGGAGAAAAGAGTTTGGAATGTGAGGGAAGGTAAAAAAAAAATGGGAAGGTATAAACCCCTCTCTTATTTATAAGTGAGGAAAAACCACCCCAACTGTTGTCATTGATAGGGCCAGATATATCTCTTCATTCATTTTGAAACTTTAAAGTGGCTAATCATGACACCTTCATTTTGAAATTTGAAAACGGTTAATCATGACGTTACGAATCCCAAACGACGGCTTCCACTATTCTTTAACCATGTGACATATTATTTTTTAACAAAAGCAACTAAAAGGATAATGCTCGGAACGTTTAAAAACTCAAACGACGCGTGACGTTTCAGAAGGACACCTAAGTCGGATCACGGACTTTCATCAAGGCACCATGGTAAAACCATAACACATATCTTAGTCCCAGAGTGAATTACATTCATTAAATGGACCCCATGAACTCCACACGGGGGCAACCTATAACGTATCTCGGATAACGGTATGATGACTTACGTAGAGAAATCCATTCCGGATCTCGGCCTTACTCATTAACCTTAGGGGCATACTATGTTACATCACAAACATTGGCCCTTTGAAAAAAAAACATCGCGAGATCCGACATTAACAATATGACTCAGATCCCTTTGTCCACCGCGTATCGTGTGCTCCTGCTAACTCAGATATCTTGACACTTAGCTCCCAATCGAAGCGCCAAGTTAGGGACAACTGTTCTAAATCGGGTTATGAGTCAACGGATCAAGAGCAACCCGACCCACCAAAGTAGTATCCAGATATTATTATGTAATATCTTAATAAGTACATCTGTCTATTTATTAGACATAAATCTCTCAAAAAATCTTTGAAAGATATGAACACTAATTACATCCTATATAAATAGGTAAATTAGTTAGGAGATATTACATTCTCTTATAGATTCTAATACTAAATAATAGCATTCAATTTAGATTGAACTACAATTTTTAACACCTAAGACGCTCCTATAAATATCACACAATGTCTTAAAAGTATGCATCCAATTTAATTCTACACGTTACCATTTTTGTACACAATTTAACTTGAGTATCGAAATATCTTTTACAAATACTCACTCACTCACATCATTCTTGTCATTATTGTGCTACAGAAGTTTCAACCTACAACCACCTATTCATGTAACCTTATGAACTCAATTTAGAACACTATCTATTCTAACTACCTTCATAGTTGACACTTTAGCATATGTACGTATAAACAAGTGAGATTTCCTATCGATTAATACAAGTTCATTTTAATCTCACTTTAAATTTTGTTAGAAAGTTCCACTCCTCGTATCTTACAAGTTCATTTCTATCATCTTTATCAATTTTCCAACCTATTGCTGATGTCTTTTTTTATCCAACCTAATACCTATATTTTATTGTTTTGTATTTTGTTACTTTTTGGTATTAAATTTCAAAATATATTAACAATTGTGAAATTATGCTTTAAAAAGTTACAAACATGAAGTAATAAGTTAACAATAAACCCAAAAAATTAAAAATAAAAAAATATATAATTATAATAAATCAAGCATGAATTATTAATTATTATAAAATTATAAGAGAAAGTAAATTGTATTGTGAAAGTGGAGATGTTACAACAAAATGCAAATAGTAGCTATTTTTTTAAAAAAAAGTTAAATTACTCTCTAAGTCCCAATAATTTTATTAAATTGTCCAACAGGTGTTTATATTTCTAAAAAAATTTAAATAGTCCTTACTTGCTAATCACCGTTAACATTTTTTAAACTATAATAACTTATTTAAAGATAAACATATTTAGTTATGCTCCTTGTCAAAAAGGTTCATATAATTTAAGGTTTCAAATACATCTTTATAGTTTAACAAATGTTAATGAGATTTTAATCATAATTAGTTAATATAAACTTATTTACTTTAAAAATATATATATAAATCATATTAATTTTTTTTTCAATTATAGAGGTTTATTTAAAAATTTAATAAAAAAGAGTAATTTAATAAAAGAAATACAAATAGCAGCAATTATGTGATATTTTTTTCCTTTTCCTTATACACCGCCAAACAAGTCCCTATAATTCTCCAAATTTCAAAAGTTGCACCGAAACCAAAACCCTAACCCTGGCAAGCAAGCACTCAAGCAGACAGAAGCAGAAGCAGACAGAGAGAGAGAGAGAGAGAGAGAGAGAGAGAAATGACGCAGAAGGCGAATCTTTTCAAGGGTCAAAACAAGAAGAAATCGATTCCTCCCAATCGTCATGGAAAAGCCCCTCAGGTTCGTAAAGGTACTTCCTTTCTCTCTCTCTCTCTCTCTCTCTCTCTCTCTCTCTCTCTCTGTCTCACATTTTCTTGAAGAACTATCATAATTGGTTATCATTTTTTTTCTTTCCTACAGGAAAGAGATTTGTGAAACCATCAAAGGTTACTAAGGATATGGATACTGATCGTGTAAGTCCCCTTCTCAATGTGCTTACTACTTTCTTTCTTTCCTTTTTTTTTTGGGGGGGGGGTTGTTTCATATGTTAATTACATATTTGAATTGATTTTCTTTCTGAGTTTCTTTCTGATCTAAATTGGAGTTATAAATTGGACAAAGCTTTATTTTTTCCTAAATTGGGTTTTGAATATTGTTCAATTTTGCTGAAAGATAGTAGTTTTGTAAAGGGCTGTGGTGGTAAGTTGTTTTTTGTTAAAAAAAATGGTTTTTGTCTCGAAAATATCACTCTTCTTAGAAGACATGCTTTCATGCTATGAAATAGCCTGGGAAGCTATGGGTTTATAATTTAAAAAAAAAAGTTGGGCAAAAAGAAATTAGTTTATTTTATAAAAAAATTGATTGATTTGAATTGATTAAGCTAGTAAACAAATTAATAAGTCATAAGAGGGATCGAACATGGCACAAGGCCACAGAGCAACCCCAATAGCACAAGGGAATGCAAAGGAATATGTGACTCCTCAAGGCCGCTAAATGAGCACTTTATGCTCTGTTTGTTAAGGTTTTGCAGAACACGAATCTCAGTTTCAGGATTTTCAGGGCACGTTTGTAGCAAGGAAAATCTTTTTCCTTCTCTTCAATGCCTGTTTGCGTTGCATAGGAATCTTAAACAAACAGGCTTGTATTCAAAAAATTTAAGTCCCAAGTGAAATTGGACATGGCACAAGGCCAGTGGAATAGAAAAATGATAGATGTATAACCTTAAGAGAGAAGAAGGAAAAAAAAATGAGATAATGAATGTGCACTGCCTCGGGTTGCATGTAAATTTGGGCAGATCAATTTTAACGTGACTTTACATAGATTTATAGATAAATGATAGATCTAATGGTCCAAAAAGAGGTGTGTGTTTTTGTATGTATAAAGGGTTGTTTATGAAGCAAGTAGCATTACTCAAATGAAATAACATTCAGGATCTCACTTTCTGTACTCCTGCTTCTGTTTCTTATGAGATAATTTCCATGCACTAGTAGAGCCCTTTAGCTCTGTTTATCTTCTTTTGTGACAATATAATTGTTCAAATTATTGATATTTTCTTTCTGGTTCAACATTGGTTAAATAAGGAGGTGAGCAAGTTCATTAACCACTGCAATGAGATTAAAGCAGCTACTGTTGCTAAGAAGGAAGGTGGCCAACTAAGCATTGTTAAACTTCCAACAGAATCTGCAAGTGGCACAAATAAATAGTTAATGACATGAAGGATGGTTGTGATAATAGAATTTATCTTTTGATCCTGCATTGTATCACAGCACCTTTGTTGTGAATTGTGAGAACAATTTTGATGATGCGGTCTTTTTGTACCTTGCCTTTTTTATGGAATATGTATTGATATGAATATGAATTGCTCCTTTTTTTTTTCTTTCTTTCTTTTGGGGGTTTTGGTACATTGTAGTTTTCATAGCCTCATTATATGCCTGAAGTAACCGAGGAAGTGTCGCTACCTCAACAAATGGAAGTTGTTCGTAAAAAATTACCTGCCTGTTGCTAGTTTCTACTGTAATTCCTCATCCTTTTTTTACCTATTTGCGCTCTTTGGGACACAGACACACACACACTTCTTTTGGTGAGTATTGGTATCAAAATCACCTTACTCCTCTTTAAGAATTGTTTCTTGAAAGCGTGATATATCAGTCTAGTCTAAGTATTTATATATCATGTAGTATAAATATAATTTGAAATTTGGAGCAGATGCAAGGCTCAGTCCTAGGATAGTTGGCAGGCCTTACAACGAGAGTTTTCCAATTTCATTTCCCAGTGACGGAAAATTTTCTAGTATATATGCGAGTGAAAGCTGTATCTTCAAATCCAATGGGGTCTTTCATGAGAGGGGATTTTCTATTGATTGCCAATGTGCCCTTGCTTTTCAGTTTTGAGGCAGAATTTTTGTCAATTGGCCTTTTTTTTTTGGTACATAATTGGGCAACTGTTTTACTTGATGGCTAAATTAGTTTATCACACATTGCTAATTGTTAGGAGAGGAAATAAGATGTTTAGGCCATAGTATAGTGTCACTAACCCGGAATGACTGATAGATTTTTCCTCTACTTAATGAACACTATTGGCTCCATTTTGAAATCAGTTAATCCTGCAAGATCAGGAGAGCAAGTTTTACCTTGGCTCAACGCCATAGAAAGTTAATGACTTACATTTCTTGTCACTTCCTCCTTCAGACGTGGTAGTATGTAATCTATCTTTAAAACTAGATTTTTTTTTTTTTGTCTTTGATTAGGTATCTTTATATGTATTGTTGTGAGACTAACTCTTGAGCACTGTTGGGACTAAGATGTTCTCTTAACAATTGTGTACAATTGTGTAAAAATCATTTATGAATATTAATTATTATGGTGGAGCTTTGGGGCATTTTATCCGTGGTGGAGATGCATGGGATAAAATCTGATAATAGTTGTGCGGTGGAGATTGTCAACAAGGGTTGCTCTTCTGCATCCCTGCGTTCAGATGGTAAACACGCATACGGACTCTTCTTCGTAGAAACTGTATGGTTATGGTTCATCATGTGCTATGAGAATCAAACAGAGATGCAGACTTTCTAGCAATTTATACTCATTCTCTCCCTTTGGGCTTGCATGTTTTCACAGAACCTTCTAGAGGGTGTAGAGAATGATCTTAAATCAAGATGTAATGGGGTGTCTCTTCCCAACAGTGTTCCTGCCTAAGGTCTCTCCCTCCTAAAATGATATTCATTATGGATAATGCCACTCTTTCAGTTAATTTTCTCTAACTAGAATTATTTCTCAAATTCATGAGCCAAGTAACAACTTTTTTGGTACACAAGTTTAGGGGAGGAAAAGTACCCATAACCAAGTAACATCTGAGTCTAATTAAGAATTTGCCTTTGAAAGAAAGAAAGAAAGAATTGCTGAGGGCAGAATGTCCTCTTTTCTTTCCTTAATGCTCCGTTTATGAGGGAAACCACAAAAATTAAAGAGTATTAGACATGTATGGAAAGATCAAATGGGGTGGTGGAAAATGAGGTAGATGTATTTAAAAAACATTTAATAATTGTATTAATTTTTCTTTTAAAAAAATGTGCTACACCAGTGCCCAACACTGATTAAGAAATACTCGATAATATTCTTGAAAGTCTTTCATCAACTAATAAAAATTTAATATACTTTAATTTTTTTCAGTCATTAATATTTGCTTAATTTTATTTAAAAGACAAAATCACCCATTAGAATAAGTACCCATGACTGCCTTTTTAAAAATATTGTTTTTTCTATGTATTATTGAATTTTATAATTATCAATAAAAACTATGATTATCTCCTTTATTTTCTGCTGTTCAATATAGCACCAGTTCTTTTTTGTTTTCGTATTGTATTTTTAAATTTTTTTTACAGTACTATTATTAACTGACTAACGCCAATAGTAATAAATAATTTTTTTTCTAAACGTAGACTTTTTGCTATGATTACTTTAAATAATAATTTGAAGTGTGCTTAAACCGCAACACACGTCAAAAAACAATTAGCGCAACTTTGCGGTATCTTTTTTTTTTTTGTTGGTATGGTACCCACTAATAATTTTATTGGCTATTATTTATTTTTAATAGAATTTTAAAATATTTATTATAAAATTATCATTTAATGAATACTTAACTCCTGTAGTCATTAAGGTACCATAACAATTTTCTAAACTTTATATTAAATAAAGAATTTAATTTTGACTAGTGAAAAATCTTATATTGTCATCTAATAATATATTATCATATTATGTAATAAATTAAAATTTACATAAAATGTTAAATTTATTACCACATCATTAAATGATAGTACATCAAAATTAAACTCTTAAATAAAATGCTAAGAAAATAATGATATTTTATTATAAAACTAGACTTTTTCTAAGAGCTTTCCCATTGCAAGAGTTTTATAGATTATAGTTTATATAAATCATGGTTTGATCTAAAATAAATATTTTTTTATTTTTACTTAAATCATGGTTTAAAATCCAAAATCATATTCAAATACAACTCAACTATAATTTTATCAACTATATTATTTGTAGATGAAACTCAATTTAGTTTGAGGTGTGTAAATTATAATATAATTTTTTGTAAAATGATAGTTTTATCAATCTAACAATTGGTTCATGTAATATTACCCTGATAATCGTGTATAATATCTTTAATATAAATTAGTTATTTTTAAGTATTGAATCTAAAAATGAAAATTTATTCATAAGTTTTTTCAAAATGAGATAGGAAGTATAAACACCTGAATAGGAGGGGAAGAAAGATAACATGATGAGGAACCCAAACAATGACTTATATTTTAAATATATATTATATGTTCAAATAAAGTAGTTAAATAAAGTATTAATTAACTTTTAAATTATATAAAATTTCATAAATATAATTTTTTTTAAAGACCATAAATTGTTCCTCACGATTAGACATTAATTTTGTTTTTTTCACCCATAAGTATGATATGATTCACCCTGTTATGTTTCACTAGTGCAAACTGCAGAGGATAAAGACAAGGCAGATAGAGAGAGGGCAAAGTGAGTTGGATCCAAGTCAGCGAATCTGACTCCAACCCCACTACTTGCTGTCACGTTTCTACTTTCTTCTGACGTTCAATAGAAGAATTCCCAATTAGAGGTGTAAGTGGGTGATTTGATTTAATTTTTAAAAAAATATAAATTTAAATTAATTAAAATTAATTAATTTGATTTGATTTGATTTTTATATTTTTTAATAATTAAATTTAAATTAAATCGAACTAAATATCTATAAATTGATTTGATTTGAGTGATCGAGTTGATCATTTTTTTAATATAAAATTAATTAAATAATTAATTTTTCATAGAAAATACAACTAAACTAATAAAAAAATTTAGAAATAGAACCAATCTTATTAATTTGAATACTAATAATTATTTTATATTTTAAAATGTGTATTAAAATGTTCATAAAAAAGAAATAAAGAAACATATTGATATTTGTATTAAGAAATTATATTTGAATAAATTAAAAAAAAATTTAAGAGAGATTTAACTTGACAAGTTGTATACTATTACTATTCAATTAAGAGAAAGTTGTGAGACTACTAACCTGGAGGTATATATGTAACCAATTAAACCCCTAATGACATGAGTGAAGCTAATGAAAACTTGATTAGTTGAACTTTGAATCAACAACCTAATAATCCAAAGTCTCTAACCTTTGCAGTCATATTTTCATCCAAGAGAATGTTGTTAGGTTTCAAATCACAATGCACAATAAGAACTTCACTATCATTGTGCAGGTAATCTAATGCACAAGTAACATCAATATCTATATTTAGTCTCACCATAAGGTTCAACTCATTTTCATTTACATGTTTTCTCTTCCCCTTAATCCAATCTTCTAAGTTCCCATTATTTAAGTACTCATAAACTAAAACCAAAAATTCATTTTTTTTAAAGTCAATACTAGAGTATTTAAAGTCAATTCATCGTTTCCAAACTTCCAAGTTTAGATGATGTTGTTACTGTTACTTTCACTTTTCTGTTCTTTATGTATAGTAGCAAGCAAATTGTTAGACATAATATCAGTATTACCACTGTGGTTCTGATGATGTAATGTCTGACATGCCTTCTTTCATGGCCATGAGGCTCACATGCAAAATACAAGTAAAATTTTTTATTACCTTCTAAATGGATAGCAGAAAGCTTTTGAAAAACTCCACCATTAGGAATGGTTCCTTCTAAATCATTATAAGAGAGATTCAAAAATTGAATGACATGTAAATTTTGAAGTTCAATAAGAATGGATCAAGAGAGTTGGTTGAAGGAAAGATTTAAAATTTTCAAGTCTCTCACCTCTCCAAAAATTTTTAGAATAACACCTGATAGCATATGCTTAACCAGAACTGCAGTACCGGTAAGTGGAACCGAACATTTTGGCAGAGGAGTTTTCTAACTTTTTATGTTGAACAAAAACGATGTTTTAGGAGTTGAAAGCTGAAAAAGTATTACAAAAAATAAAGAAAAACAAATAGTAGCCAAAAAATATTATAGCATAATTTTTAAAAAAATAAAATATATAAATATATGATTTGATTTAGTTCGAGTTAGTTTGATTTTGAAATTTTAAATTCGAGAATTGAATTAATTAAATTTTAATTAGTTTAAATTTTATCTAAACTAATCAATATATCTAAATTAAATCAAACTAATTTAATTAATTCGATTTAGATTAATTGAGTTGATCAATTATTCAAATTAATTTACACTCTTATCTCCAACAGGCATGTAGGTAGTACTCAGTACTCACAAATGCGAAAATTGATAGGAGATTCTCAATTCTCATGTTCGCTTCTATGTTAGATTTGTTCTCACATTAAACTATGAGTAAATTAATTATAATTTTTTAATATTTTTAAAATTAATAATATATTATCCAAGACTGAGAAGAATTCCTGAAACCATTTAAGAAAATCAATATGAGTAATTCCTTGAAAAATGGTAATATTGAAGTTATCCTGCCGCTATGATAGTACCAAGACTATCTAAAGACTTCATGATAATACCGATGCTGTCAGAAAGGAAGGATTATAGGAAGAGTAATTTTATATCTTTTTATTTAATTTTTTAATATTAAATAAAAAAATATTAAATAAAAAAATAAATATATCTAATATTTTAAAAATATAAAGATATTTAATTTTTTTATTTAATAATTAAAAAAATTAATAAAAAAATTAAATAGGAGAATAAATCATTTTTTTTATAAAAATATTAAGGTTATCATCAAGTTGATAGAGTGATAGAATTATGTTGACAGCATAGATATGGAGCTAGTGACAAATTTGTACATAGCAGTAACATTAATGTTGTTAATGAGGGCTCTCAATAACATAAGTTCCTTGAAACCATCAATAAAGTGGTGTATAGTGATAATATTAATGGAAAAAAATTATTGTATATTTATTTTAGGAATATATATATTGTTTATATTTTTTAAGGGTATTAGATTTAGTAAAAAATAATAATAATAAAAATAAATATAATAAATAATATTAAAAATATATAAAATATATATATATTATTAATAATAAAAATATCAACATTAAATATTAATGTTGTTGAGTAGAAATTTTAGTTACAATAATTCGTGAGAAGCATGTGAAGTTCTAAAAAGTAATTGGTTATCAGGACATGTGTTGCACAAATAACCCCACGTCCATAATACAGGGGCGGTTATTCACAACCCTACTCAGCATGCATGATCAAAAGAGAAAGTCATATGGCTCGAAGCAAAGGTGTAAGTGAATAGTTTAATTTAGTTATTGAGGGAAAATAAATTTAAATTAATTAAAATTAATTAGTTTAATTTAGTTTAATTTTTTTATTTTTTGATAATCAAATTTGAATCAAACTGAACTGAATATTTATAGTTTGGTTTAGGTAATTAGGTTGATCATTTTTTTAACACAAAAATTAGTTAAATAATTATACATATGATATAGAAAAGTACACATAATGTATCTTAAATTCCAAATAATATTAGAATATAAACTAACATTTGCTTTTCTATCAAACAATGAACATTCAATTTTAAGTTGAGTCACACGATTATTGATCTTTGAGATTTCTTATTTATATCAAACCTAAAATGCCAAAATAGTAAGAAAAGAAAATTTTCTAAGTATCAAAAGTTCAAAAGTGTACATAAATATCTCTTGTGCTGTTATATATCTTAAAAAAAATTGAGTTGACTTAACATTGGTTTGAACTTCAACTTTCTATTTTTAGAATTCTTTCCAAAATTTAACTAATTTGAAAAGTATATGCATGATACTAATGATGTTGACTTAACAGCATGTTATAAGCTAAACACATGCTCTAAGTTAATTCTGTACAGATCCAGAGAAGAGGCAGCACAGAAGTCACAAGACCAGCAGTCATATGTAATATCCCTTCCCATCTTGTCAAATGAGAACATCAAGGCATGTTATCATACTCGTAAAAGTTGATTAAACAAAGTTTGATATACTATTAAGACTGAGTAAAGTAACATGCATGTTTATCCAGAAAGTCTAATGCAGCTCCTCACATAAAGAAACTTGAAATATATGAAGAAATGCGTAGACAAGTCTTATAAAGAAAATTTCTTTCACATATCTTTACTGAGAACTTAATATTAAAGAACCTTTTAAGAAAAGTGACTTGACTAACAATATAACTAGTAATGAGATTTTCAACCCATAACCAAGTAGTGAAGCACACCTAGAATCAAAATCATAATATAATAATGGTGTCACGACCGGGATCGCGGCGGATGCAACAACTCATAAGGTTTTTAAAAAAAGAAATAGAGTCCCCACCAATTTTATTTAAATTAGGAAAAATCGAAAAACCTTTCTTTGGAAATGGTCTTTGGAACCAGATTGAATTCGGGAGTCGGTTATGGATAAGGAAGGGCGGGAACTTAATCCCACAGCACCCCTAACACACCCGTTCTAAAAACGGTACCTTAAATTGATTGTGTGAAACTTCATAACTTTCGAGAATATTTGTTTTATCATTAAAAAATAGATAAATAAAAAAGGAAGGAGAAGAAGATTTCGTGAATCATCGAGTCGTCACGACTTAAATGATTCTAAATCAAAAAGAGGAAATTAACAAGCTGTCGCAGCTCAGCTAATCTCATTTTATTTTTTTAACAACATTTAATTATTTTATTTTATTTATTTATTTATTAACAAAAACCAACAGCTAAAAAAGGAAGGCAAAAAAGATAAAAAAAAGAAAAGAAAAAAAGATAAATATGATAAACAAAGTTAACCAGAAAAGAAAAAAAAGTAACCAACATGTTATTGTTATTCATCTATCCCACACAAACTCAAGAGAAGGCCTTGGAACACAAAAAAAAAAATAATAATAATAATAACCACGAACCCTAACCCAAATAGAACCCTCTTTTTGTTTTATCATGTTTTTTGTTATAAATTCCTTCTTAAGACATACATACAAACAAAAACAAAAAAATAATAATAATAAAATAAAATAAGATAATAAAGGAAGAAAGCGAGAAAACAGAGGCTCGTAGCCTCGATAAGGAAAAAAGGAGGCTTTCGGCCTACGAAGTGGGAAAATGAAAACGTGAGGTATCGTGTTGGGGGTGTTGGGATCCGACGGTCGGTTGGGAGGATCTGGCTCTGCGAGGTCCGACGGTCGGTGAGGGGATGGATTTGGGTGTTGGACTCGACGGTCGGTTGAAGGGAGAGATTTGGTGTTGGATTCGACGGTCGGTTGAAAGGAGAGATTTGTTGGGTTCGACGGTCGGTTGAAGGGGGAAATTTGTTGGGTTCGACGGTCGGTTGCAAGGGGAAATTTGGTGTTGGATTCGACGGTCGGTTGAAAGGGTTCTGAGGTTCGATGGTCGGTTGAAGGGAGAAATTTGTTGGGTTCGACGGTCGGTTGAAGGGAGAAATTTGGTGTGGGGCTCGACGGTCGGTTGAAAGGAGAGATTTGTTGGGTTCGACGGTCGGTTGAAGGGAGAAATTTGTTGGGTTCGACGGTCGGTTGCAAGGGGAAATTTGGTGCTGGATTCGACGGTCGATTAAAATGATTCTGAGGTTCGACGGTCGGTTTGAGGGAGGATTTGGTGTTGGGATCGACGGTCGGTTAAAAGGAGAGGTTTGGTCTCTCGAGGTCCGACGGTCGGTTTTGATTTGGGATTTTTGTGGTGGTTACACGGTGAAGGGGTAGGAGATAATGGATAGTAAGATGAAGGAATGGATGGATGAGTGGTTTGTCGGGAGTTGATGGAGGGTGGTCTGTATGATAGTTTTGATAGGTGATGGGAGGTTGAAAATGAAAATAGTGTCGGAATGGTGAGGATGGAGGGGGGTGTCGATTTTGAGTATGCAGATGATAAGGGGAAAAATGGTGGTTTCTGATAGGTCTTTTAAGAGGATGAGGGTGTGAACGTATGTGCTTATGAAGGTATGAGAACCAGCATGAGAACAAAGGCAAGAACAATATGAATAAGATCAACAATCCTGCCCATTCGGATGCAGGCAATAATGACAAAAGTCAAGATGCATAAGGAAAGAGCGAACAATATACCTCTGAGTTTCAAAAACAAACTGAGTTTCTTTCTATTCAAATCTTTCTTTTTACAATCTCACTTCTCACTCTTTCTCAATATCCAGTTTTCTCACCAGTAGCAAACAGTAGCTGCAAGTGAGTTCCAGATTTTTAACTAAGAAGAAGAAGCGTAAACCAAGAAAAATTTCTCTCTCAAAAAAACTGGAACCAACAAAAACACCAATTCCTCAAAAAAAGAAGCCAACCCCTTTTCTCTACATTGTTCCTCTTTATATAGGCACTCAGAATTCTGGCTTGGCATGCCTGAGCGTCAATTGTGTAGTCCCTTTCTCTATAAAAAAATATCTCCTTCTCCATATCAATTTGGGCGGCACAAGGTTGTGCCATCCCTGTCGGATCTCTATTTTTGACTTTAAACTTGCTTCCTTTTTTTTTCTTTTCCTGCCCCCTATCCCGTTTTATGTATTTGTGGTTCAACGCTGCAAGAGTTGCATCGAGGACAGCGGTGCAAGAAGAGCGCATCAAAGCGATAGCTGCAAGGGTTGCATCAGAGAGAGCAAGGCACCTTCCCTGTTTGGTGTTTCATTTTTCAAAATCTCTAACCTCACTCTTCTGCCTTCCTTCTGCTATCACCAGCGTGTTCGTTTTGTCCTTTTGCTCTTGGCCTGTTTGTGTTGCAGAGGAGCTGCAATAGGAAGGAGGCTGTTACTTCTTTGATGCTTTACTTTAAAAAACTCTACCTGACGCTTTTTCCTTTTCTTTTGCAATCAACGAAAGAAGCATGCATTGGCCTTCTTTCTCTTTGACTCTGCTTGACCACATAACGTTAGCTTTCCTCTCCCCTTTTTTTTTTTGTGTATATTAGGGACCTTAAAACAAAATGGGCCAAGGTGGATTAATGGACCTGGATATATATTTTTTCATTGGGATTGGACTTAGTCAGAGAAGGACAAAATGAAAGTATTTTCTTTATTATTATTATTTTTGGTATTATTATTATTATTGTTTTATTTTATTTCATTTTTATTTTATTTTATTTTATTTTTATGCCCGGTCAAAATTTGGTGTTTGATTGCCCTCTTTACTTGTTTCTTACTAGGGACTATGAACAACCGTAGTTTTCATGTTAACGTCGTAAGAAACGAGTAAAGACGTGAACTTAAATTTTGTCCCAAGCAATGTGTGGGATGAGGTGGATGGACAAGGCAAAGACGCGCGCTGAAAACCGAGCCAAAACATGGATTTACGAGTTATCGCAACATCGTTAATCCTACCAAGGTGAAACTTCGGCGTAAAGCCAGAGACGTCATCTTTGCATTGTCAACGAGTGTCATGACTCGATTGACATTTATTGATTAAGAAGAGTTTTTTATTTCTTTTTCTTTTTTTTTTTGAATTCTAAAAGACCTTGGGTGACTTTATGACTGGAAATGGTAAGAGACAGTGGGCTTGGCCCAAATTTAAAAGACAATGGGCTTGGCGAAATTTAAAAGACAAGTGGGTTTGACCGAAATTTAAAAGACAATGGGCTTGGCCCGAAATTTAAAAGACAATGGGCTTGACCGAAATTTAAAAGACAATGGGCTTGGCCCAAAATTTAAAAAAAACAGATGGGTTTGGCGAATTTAAAAGACAGATGGGCTTGGCCCGAGAAATTTAAAGATAGTGGGTTTGGGCGAATTTAAAAAACAAGTGGGCTTGGCAGGAATTTAAAAGACAATGGGCTTGGCGAATTTAAAGACAATGGGCTTGGCCCGAAATTTAAAAGACAATGGGCTTGGCCCGAAATTTAAAGACAGTGGGCTTGGCCCGAAATTTAAAAGACAATGGGCTTGGCCCAAATTTAAAAGACAATGGGCTTGGCCCAAATTTAAAAGACAATGGGCTTGGCCCGGAATTTAAAAGACAGTGGGCTTGGCCCGAAATTTAAAGACAGTGGGCTTGGCCCGAAATTTAAAGACAGTGGGCTTGGCCCGAAATTTAAAAGACAATGGGCTTGGCCCAAAATTTAAAAGACAATGGGCTTGGCCCGAAATTTAAAGACAGTGGGCTTGGCCTGAAATTTAAAAGACAATGGGCTTGGCCCAAATTTAAAAGACAATGGGCTTGGCCCAAATTTAAAAGATAATGGGCTTGACCCGGAATTTAAAAGACAGTGGGCTTGGCCCGAAATGATTTTTTTTTTTGCTATTTTTTTTTACAGTGAAGCTTGGCGCAAAAGCTGAAGACGTCACTTTTCACAAATTTGCAGCTCATGGAGGGATGTTGCAACGTACTTTCCTGCAACTCAAAATCATATCAAAAGACTGAAAACATTATGCCAAAACCTTTCACTTGCATACCCGATTCTGATTGCTTCCTCGAAAAATTTTGATCTATCACGCCCGGGCGTAGGCTCTCGCAAACTAGGGCTCATCAACTTGTTTCGAGTTCGTTGGGATCCTCAGACACTGGAGTCACTTTACTTCTGAGTTGGCTCATCAGGCACATAGTTCCTCTCTCAACATTGTGAATCGCATTGGGAGCTTTTCTTGCCTTATTTGAATCTTCTGATTCATTCTTGATCTAAACTCGTTAGTTAGAGGATTTGCCATTAAATTGTTAGATCAATGATACTGAATTTATATTCCCTCTTATCGAAGCATTTTGTGATAAACACGTGTGACTTCACAAATATAAAAAAGAAAGGAACATGACAAAAGAAAGATGGACAATAAAAAGAAAGGAAAGTATTTTCATTGTTTTGGATGTTCACAAGCACGAAAAGGCAAATAGTACAAAAGGATGATACAAAGGTAAGGTGGCAGACAATTGCCCCAGTTAGGATTCCTTTCTTCTCATTAGATAGGTCCTAATTCTCAGATGGATATTACAACCACTTGTGACACGGGCTCTCTTCCATCCACCACTGCTTAAAATTGCCCCAGTTTTGTCTTCCATCACCACTTAAAATTGCCCCAGTTTTTTTTTTTTTTGTAGATGCCCTAACTTTTGCTTAGGCTGCCCTTGCGGGTTTTCAACCTAACGGGTTATTTTCTTTTTCTTTTTTTTTTTGTTTTAGGCATAGAACTTTTTGACTGCATCAGCATTTGTCGGTCTTGGCAACTCATTTCCGTCCATATCCGTTAAAACTAAGGCTCCACCAGAGAATGCCTTCTTAACGATGTACGGTCCTTTATAACTCGGTGCCCATTTTCCTCGAGCGTCCTCTTGGTTTGGAAGTTTTTCTTTAAAACCAGGTCACCTGCTTGGAACTCCCTAGGGCGCACTTTCTTGTTGAAGGCTCTCGCCATTCTCCTTTGGTATAGTTGTCCATGATGAGATAGCTTTCAATCTCTTTTCTTCAATCATGTTTGCTCGCTCGTACCGAGTCTTTACCCATTCTCGCTTCTTCTAACTCGCTTCCATCAACACCCTTAAAGATGGGATTTCAACCTCTACGGGGAGACGCTTCCATACCATAGACCAAGGAGAACGGTGTTGCCCAAAGGTTTGGATCGGATATTAGTGCGATAAGCGTGGAGAGCATAGGGGAGCATCTCATGCCATTCTCTGTAGTTGACCACTATTTTGGCTACTATCTTCTTGATGTTCTTATTTGCTGCTTCTACTGCACCATTCATCTGGGGTCTGTAAGGAGCAGAATTGTGATGCTTGATCCTAAATCTCTCACATAAATTCTTGATTTCTGTGCTATTGAGATTAAGGCCATTATCTATGATAATCCTATCTGGAATTCCATACCGACAAATGATGTTTACCCTTAAAAATTTAAGGACAACCTTTTGAGTGACTTTGGCATAGGAAGCAGCCTCTACCCACTTGGTGAAATAATCAATTGCTACCAGGATAAACCTGTGGCCATTAGAAGCTTTCGGGTTTATTGGCCCAATAACATCGATTCCCCACATTGAAAAAGGTCAGGGTGCCACCATATTATGCAATGGGATAGGTGGTGCGTTGATGCGATCAGCGTACACTTGGCATTTATGACACTTTAGAACATATTCTATGCAATCAGCTTCCATAGTGGACCAGTAATAACCATATCGCAGGATCTGACGAGCCATCATGATACCATTGGCATGTGTTCCGCATATTCCCTCATGAACTTCTGTTAAGATGGTGAGAGCCTCCTTAGCTGCTGTACATCTGAGGAGTGTGCCATCATAGTTCTTTTTGTACAATATTTCCCCATTCAAAAAGAAAGCCATGGAAAGTCGACGGATGCTCTTTTTGTCTGTCTCATTTGCCCCTGATGGGTACTCTCTGAACTTGATGTACTGCATGATATCATGGAACCAAGGCTGCCCATCTTCTTCTTCTTCAACATTAGAACAGTAGACTGGTTCACTTTCTGCCCTTATTCGGATGGGTTGCACATTAGCATGAATATTGATTGGTCATTACTGACCAAAGTAGCCAAAGCATCCGCAACTGGTTCTTATCCCGAGTCAGGTGCGAAAAGGTAATCCATTCAAACTTCTCGATCAACTGCATCAAATATTTCTGGTATGGAATCAACTTGGGGTCTTTAGTCTGCCATTCCCCGTTCACTTGATAGATTATCAGTGCTGAATCTCCATATACTTGTAGTTCTTTCACTCCCAATTCTATTGCAACATTTAGCCCTTGAGCACAAGCTTCATACTCAGCTACATTATTGGTGCAATCGAACTCTAACTTGATGGCCACGGGTATTGCTTCCCACTTGGTGATATGACCACCGCACCTATGCCGTTCCCATACATATTGATTTGCTCCATCAAAAACATCTTCCACACGTCTTCTTTATCGACTCTTCTTCTTCAACTGCTAAAACATCCTCATCGGAAAATCGACGTCACAGGTTGCTTGTAATTGAGTGGATTCTCAGCTAAGTGATCGCAATTATGCTCCCTTTGATAGATTTTCGAGTTACATGCTTTATGTCGAACTCAGAAAGGACCACTTGCCATTTGGAGACTCGTGTGGAAACATGAGGGCTTTCGAATATGTACTTTATCGGGTCCATCCTTGAGATAAGCCAAGTAGTATAGTACAACATGTACTGCCTCGCCTTCTAGATGTCCATGCCAGTGCACAACATGTTTTCTCAACTGCCATGTAGCGAGACTCGCACTCATTGAACTTCTTGCTCAAATAGTAGATGGCCTGTTCTTTTTTTCTCGTTTCATCATGCTGCCCTAGCATTGCTCCCATGGATGTCTGCAATACCGTGAGGTATAATATCAAAGGACGACCAGGTGTAGGTGGCACCAAAATAGGAGGACTTTGTAAGTAAGTTTTTATCTTCTCAAAAGCTTCCTGACACTGTTCATCCCATTCTCCTGGTTGTTGTTTCTTCAGTAGCTTGAAGATTGGCTCACAAGTGCTGGTCAGGTTGGCTATGAACCTAGCGATGTAATTCAGTCTCCCGAGAAAACCTCTTACTTCCTTTTCAGTCTTGGGAGCAGGCATCTCTTGTATGGCTTTGACTTTATCAGGGTCCACTTTGATTCCTTCCTTGCTAACAACAAAACCAAGCAATTTTTCAGTCGACGCACCAAAAACACATTTTGCTTCGGGTTTAGCCTCAACTTGTATTTTCTGAGTCTTTCAAATAACTTTTGTAACACTACCACATGGCTTTCCCTTCTTGGGACTTAGCAACTATGTCATCCACGTACACCTCAATTTCTTTGTGCATCATATCGTGGAACAAAGCAACCATGGCACGCCGATAGGTGGCCCCAAAGATTCTTCAATCCGAATGGCATGATCGTATAACAAAAGGTTTCCCATGATGTGACAAATGTGGTCTTCTCTTTATCACTTGTGTCCATAAGAATTTGATTGTAACGAGAATAACCATCCATGAAAGAGAATCTATGACCTCTCTTTGCATTATCGACAAGGACATCAATGTGAGGTAAGGGAAATTATCTTTAGGGCTAGCTTTATTCAAATCCCTATAGTCCACACACATCCTGACTTTTCCATCTTTCTTCGGAACAGGGACGATATTTGCTACCCATTCTGGGTGCCTTGAAACTTCTAAAAATCCTGCCTCCAATTGCTTGGTGACTTCCTCTTTGATCTTTAAGGACATTTCAGGGTGCATTCTCCTCAATTTCTGCTTTTTCGCCTCAACATTGGGGTATAGCGGAATCTTGTGGGAAGTTATGCTTGGATCCAGCCCTGGCATATCTCGGTAAGACCAAGTAAATACATCCATGTAGTCTCCGAATAACTTGATCATGCTTTCACGTTCCGGGTTATCCACCAACCTCAACTCCTTCTTGTCTTCATTGGTTCCCATATTGATCACCTCTACTTCTTCCTCGTCAGTGAAGTCTCTTTCCGACCTTTCTACCAATTTGGCAAACTTCTCAGTGGCGTTTCTGTCTTCATCTGAGTCACGTTATCTATATCTATCATTGAATAGGAATCCATCCTTGAGCTTTCAGGTATCCCTTCATGGGGCAATGCCTCTACTAGACCCAAATCCCTGGAAGATTTATTTGTGCCCGATTGGAAACAGAAAGAAAATATGGTAATTGGACAAGGCTAAGCAAAGACGTAAATCAAAGATAGAAAATAATTAAAACAGTGAGTCAACTGAGAAACACACAAGTTCATTGCATTGAAACTTTGATGAAGGATAACATGAAAGCGAGAGAATTATCTTGGAAAACACACAAGTTCATCACTTTAAAGCTTCGACAAGAGTTAGCATAAATTCAACATTACAAAGTCTAAGATAACATCATGACCAAACAATTACTTTATGACAATCACATCCATTAACGCCTCAGATCGCCAATTGTTCAGAGGTTCCAAATCGTCAGCAGGCTGGATAACATGGCCTTCTCCAGAGTCTTCCTCTACATTGTTAATGATTAGCCGGACTTGACGATTGGAGGTTCCATTGATAACCTCGGCAGGGATGGGGAATGTCTCCTTCAGATGAGGAATCGCCTTTTTCACTTCATTCTCCCTTTTTCCTTCACTGAGAACCAAATTGTGCTTCATCATGTCTTCCAAAGGTGCCTCGTATCCCAGACCATATCTGTTTTTGTTCTCTGGCAAGGTGATCATAGACTTGGTTCCTTGTAGCTGAATCCCTAAACCTTTTCCGGCTTGGTAACCATTATTGGTCATAATGCGAGTCACAACTTGATGAACATCTTTTGAAGTTGGCTCATCCTTCTCTGCTTTTGATTCCACTAACTGGAAACTGTGTAGGAAGTTTTCCACCTCCAGCTCTGTGTTTTCAATATAAGGCACTGAAGTAGGCTTCATCAGTAAGATTTCTTCCTCTCCCCGGACGGTAACCAGACATCCGTTTTCAATGTATTTCAGGCATTGGTGCAAGGTTGAGGGAACGACACCAGCAGCGTGAATCCATGGCCTTCCCAAAAGCATAGTATATGTAGGCTCAATATCCATTACTTGAAAAAGCACTTGGAAGCAGCTCGGGCCTATCTCAAGTGGAAGGGTCACCTCTCCCAGAATTCCTCTTTTCCTTCCATCGAAGGCTCGCACTGTCATTTCTTGAGGCTTAAGGTCTTCTACACTCGCCTTGGTGGGACAAGGTTGTCTTTGGGAGGACGTTCAAGGCCGAACCCCATCAATCGAACTTTGCGACTACATACCCCCGACATTTCAAAGTGATATGCAAAGCACGTGGGTTATTCCCTATCGAACGTACCACTTCTTCCTCCGAGAAGGGGATCACATTGGTGTGCCTTACTTGGGTCTACCATGTTCACTAAGCTTTCTGGGGTAACATCCGGCTTCACATAAGCTTCATTTAACACTCTCTGCAGTGCTTTGCGATGAGGTTCGGAACTCAAGATGAGTGACAATAGAGAGATCCGAGCTGGAGTTTTTTTGAGTTGTTCTACCACATCATACTCACTTTGCTTTATGATTTTTAGGAATTCTTCTTCATCATCTTCTTTTGTTTCTACAAAGCACCTTTTCCTTTCCGGTCTTATCTTCTTGCCCGTAACACCGCCATTTCTTGTGATCCCTCCTATGCCCACGACGCTCGACACTGCTTGTGCGGGCTCTGCGGTCTGGGCAATAGAGGTTGAAGCAGTTTGTCCTATATTATTTTGCGTCTTTACCTTGACATCATACTTCCAAGGTACAACATGTGTATCACTATAGGGAAAAGGTGTAGGCTTCTTTATCGCTATGACAACTTTCTGGGAATCTGGAACTTGACTAGTACGCGGGAGTTTGAGGACTAGACGTTCCACAACATCTACCTCTTTTGCGAACCCTCTTGCTTGGGTAACATCTATTACCCCCAAAGCCATGAACCTTTGCACCTGAGCCTTGAACTCCTGACAACTTTCAATATCGTGTCCCTTTTCTATGTGGTATTCACAGTGAGCTTCAATATTAACATCACCCAAGGCTACGGAGGAACAGTAGCCTGCTCGGACAAGGCCTTGGAATATTAACTTCATAGGAGTTTTGACATCCTCTCATTTTGAAGTCCCTCACTCTCCTTTTCTAATGCGTTTACAATCCCTTTCCCATGATTTGGAATTGGGTTGCTAGTGATGCTAGGTCCCTTCTCCTCTTCGAAGTCCAAACTTTCGCAGGAAATCAACCTCCTCACTATGTTCTTAAATACCTCGCAATCTTCAATTGAATGTCCTAGATTATCCATGTGGAACCTGCAAGTTACATTGGGATTGTACCAGGCTGGGAATGGGGGCACCATAGGGCGAGAAGGAACGCATGCAACCAAATGTGCATCAAACAACTGTTGAAACAAATCAGCATTGGAGATTGGCAACTTTGGAAAAGGGGTAGATTCGACGGGGTCTAGCATACCCTTGGTTTCTGGATTTCGAGGTGCGGGAGGACGATTGGTATAGACGGACGTGGTGAGGGAACATTGTTAACTTGGTATGAAGTCCGATAAGCGGTAAAGCGGGTGAAGGGGCTTGATAAGAAGGGTATGGTTGTGGATTACGAGGAAAACTCGGTTTTTCTTTGACGCACATAACCGACTTCCGGCTCTTTCTTCCTTGTTGGTGCCACCTTCTTAGGAAAATTGTTCTCTATATTTCCCGCAGTAACTTCCCCGCTTTTGCAAGGTTCTCGATCCTTTCTCCAAACCTAAATTAGATCGAGAAAAATCTCGTGGCGGCGCACGCCATCGCCCCAATAAAAGGTGCTCCTAGGGTTCCCATAAAGTACGAGCTCATTTCGATGGAGTCAATGGTGGTTGGACTTGGGTGCTAACATTCTCCATCTTTGAGCGTATTGCTTGAAAGCTTCGTCATTCCTTTTCTGCATTGACCCTAACTGTTCTCGGGTAGGTGCGGTATCGATATTGAATCGGTATTGCTCCAAGAATAGACTCGTCAAATCATCCCAGCAAGAAACCTTTGAATGGTCAAGTTGCATGTACCATTCTAAAGCCGACCCAATCAGGCTTTCATGGAAGAAATTGATCAAGAACTTTTGATCCCGTGACCAAATGGCCATTTTGGTGAGGTAAGTCTTCAGATGGAATTTTGGATTGGTGCTCCCATCATACTTTGAAAAGTCTGGTACTTTGAAGTCCTTGGGAATATTAACTTCAACCTCAGGGAACAGCTCATCGATTCCCACTGAGCCATATGGATTAGGGCCTTGCATGGCTTTAATCTGCTCTTGCATCTTTCCAATCAACTCATCTCTTAATTTTTCTTTTTTTGAGTTGCTGTTCAGGAATATCTTCACCGGCTGTTCACGAGTTACTTCTACATTATTCTTCTCCTCTTCCTGATTTTCGTTCATGGAATCATTTTCTTCATTTACATTGTTGCTTGCATTTGCGTTTACCCTAGTGCCGACAGATGTTCTATTTGTTGCTCTAAGGGTCTCGGTTAACTGTCTCAGTAAATCCTCGACCCTTGATTGCCCTTCTGCCATTGTATTGATCCTTTCTCTCATTTCATCCATCTCTTGACTTAAGTTTCTTTCTGAGTTCGACATCTCTTGTAGCCTAGTTTGCGATCTAGTTCTGTAGGCCCGGGTTTGTGTAATCTGCGTTTTCTGAGGACGAGCAATGATTCAAAATTTTTACCTAAAAAATTTAGAAGATCAGTGATTATGTTCTTTATTTGTTAAAGGACCGTTAGTGAATTTGCGCCAAATAAATTTGAAATGAGTATCTTTGATATTGTTTGTTGTGACTATTACCCAGAACGTCTCGTTCAAAAGTATTAAGTCTCCAGTGAAATATGGGATAGAAAAAAAAGAATGCCGACACAAGCGTACTTCATTCATTCAATTGAAGAGATATAACGATACATTGCTTCTTAGATGAATACATCATGACCTAGGCGAAAGAAACTATTCCTTATCTGAATAGGCCTTAGCCATTCGTTTCATCTGCCCTACAAGGTTCTTACAATACTCAATGAAACCACTGATTTCTACCGGTGTTTCAAAAGGGTTAACCATCTGATCAGCTTTCTTCAAATGATATGGGGTATCCGCAATTGCCGCATTAGCCAAACATGCCAATTTTGAAAAGCGACTCATCCAAAAATGAACTTCCTCCTTCCATCCATCGATGTCCCCTTTTTGTTGTTCCACCTGATCCATCAGTTTTTTCATATTTTCCTGTCCTTGTTGTAATGCTACCTCATATTTTGCAACTGTCTCTTTCATGTGTAGCTTCTTATCTTTTATCATATCTTCATATCGCTTAGATGCCACTTCCATCTGCTGCTTCATTTCTTCTACTAGGCGCATTGCATTATTCTGGGTTGTTTTGGCACTCTTGAGTGCTCCTCAGCTGTTGACTTTCAGCCATGGCCCTGTCCCTTTCTTGTCTGCGGAGCCCTAATTCCTTGTTTGCTGCCCCTAGACACTGTTTGGTTTTTAGCATGTAATCACGTTCAGCCTTCATCTTTTTATTAGCCTCTTCAATAGTGTGGTCCTTTTCAGCATTTTCTCGCTTCAAGGCCGCACATGCCTGGCGAATCTCTCTCAAATCGGCTTCCATTTTTCTCTTTTCCTCTTCCATTTTCATAAACCTTGGTCTCATTTCTTTCATTTCTTCATTCTCGATCACAACCGAGGCTGAAGGTTCACCAACCATAGGGGCTGCCGGGATCTTGAATGGCAATTTGATTTCTTGAACTCTGTCCTTAACCCATTGGCGATAATCTTCCTTGGCTGCACAACTTCTGACTCCCAGTTCTTTTCCTTTTCGGATGACCTTGTCCCAAGCACTTCGGACCTCCCGAAGCGAATTAGTGTCTTCCGTATCTATATAGTAAAGAACAAAAGAGGTTATTCGGGCTTCTGCAGGTGGCCCCATCATAGGATAACCGAGTTGTCGCTGTGCCAAGGCTGGATTGTAATTAATACATCCTTGTGTACCCATGAGGGGTACGTTTGGAAACCTTCCGCACTGGTAGATGATAGCTTCTACATCTTTCCATCGAGGATACCATCTTATTTGCTTTTCTTCCAATCTCGCCAAGTGGTCCGCCCATTCGCGGCTGTTCTTAACCTTCAATTAGTACAGGTTAAAGTCAGCGATAGGGCACTCCGACTTTGTATGATCTATTGAAAACATGAGCTGTGAGCCAAACATACAACACCGGCAAGCAACAGAGGACTCTTTTACCATTCCTTTCGTGACAAAAGCTCAGGGTAGAGTAAACATCTGCGAGAACGGTTGGGACGGGGGTTGTCGTGTGGAATTTGCGAGGCAAGGAACACATCGATTCTTTGCATAATCCACGTAATCATCAATATTAGGGAACAAGACCGTGCCGTAGATGGTGAGGGCTAGCACGTCCATGAAAGATTCCCAATCTTCACTTTTTGCTAAGTGACGATCATCGTCCTTCAAGGTATTCCCTTGAAAACCCTTTGGTTCCGTTCCTATTCTCCGTCGCACATCTTGAAGGTCTCTTGCGTGCACTTTCAAAATGTTCGCCACAGTTTGGATGGATGCATAGTGTCCTTTATAAAAGTATGGCCTTTTACCTTCCAATGACAAACCTAGGATTTGCTCGAATTCTTCGAGAGTGGGAGCTAGTTGGAAATCCTGAAAAGTGAAACATCCGAGAGGAGGATCATAGTATTGGGCCACCTGCGGTGATCGCTTCCACTTGCACATTCACCTCTAACAGATCCAGAACCTTCCCATACTTTTGCCGCAAATGTCAAACGTTGAGTCTTCTTCAACATTCGTCCCATAACCACTAGGCTTTCAGTGTGAACTTTATTAGCCTTGAGTCGTAGAGTCTTCTTCAAGCTTACATCCTTCTGCTCTGATCCCATATTTCTTTTATCAAAGATACTCACTTTCAAATCTTGGTTGAGTTCTAACGGTTCTCTAACAAAACTGTCTCAGGAAAGACAAAAGATTAGGGTATTGCAAAGAAACATGGTGCAAAGATGCAAAGTATGATTTTTTTTAATGCAATGCCAAATAAAATCAAAGACAACGAAAAGGTACGCTCCCTTTGTGCCCTAAAGGACTGCCTTAAATTTGTGGAGTTCTACCTTAAAGATCTATAAGGCTGTCTAATTCGTGAGAACTTTCCTTGGGTGGCTCTACTATTCTAAAGGCCTCTAGAGCTAAGTCCCATATCAGAATGTTGACCACAAATAGTGGGTAAACCACCAGGTGCGGGACATTCATGAAAAAGGTACGCTCTAGATGAGGTTTTCGCAATAACCAAACAGGATGTACATCCAAAATGGCTACCACTACGCAACCTCTACCTAACTTAAGATTCACTCAGACCCGGGTATAGGGCCCCACTCGAATGTGTGTGATAAACGTGTAGGTGCAGTGTGTGTAGGGAGCATGCAAACCTTCATAATCCTAGAGACTATTTACATCATGCAAAACAACATGAACACAAAACAAGATTCCCAAAAATTTTCTATCCTAAGGTTTGCATGATAAAATAGAACCACAGTTAAGGTGATCAATAAACAATAGAAAAACAAAACAAAATTAACGCAAAAACAAAAGGAGTAAAACAAACATATAAAAGTTACAAAATTTGCACAATCAACTTTCAAAGGCTTGACTCTCAAATGTCCCCAGTGGAGTCGCCATCTGTCACGACCGGGATCGCGGCGGATGCAACAACTCATAAGGTTTTTAAAAAAAGAAATAGAGTCGCCACCAATTTTATTTAAATTAGGAAAAATCGGAAAACCTTTCTTTGGAAATGGTCTTTGGAACCAGATTGAATTCGGGAGTCGGTTATGGATAAGGAAGGGCGGGAACTTAATCCCACAGCACCCCTAACACACCCGTTCTAAAAACGGTACCTTAAATTGATTGTGTGAAACTTCATAACTTTCGAGAATATTTGTTTTATCATTAAAAAATAGATAAATAAAAAAGGAAGGAGAAGAAGATTTCGTGAATCATCGAGTCGTCGCGACTTAAATGATTCTAAATCAAAAAGAGGAAATTAACAAGCTGTCACAGCTCAGCTAATCTCATTTTATTTTTTTAACAACATTTAATTATTTTATTTTATTTATTTATTTATTTATTTATTAACAAAAACCAATGACTAAAAAGGAAGGCAAAAAAGATAAAAAAAGAAAAGAAAAAAGATAAATATGATAAACAAAGTTAACTAGAAAAGAAAAAAAGTAACCAACATGCTATTGTTATTCATCTATCCCACACAAACTCAAGAAAAGGCCTTGGAACACAAAAAAAAAAAAATAATAATAATAATAATAACCACGAACCCTAACCCAATAGAACCCTCTTTTTGTTTTATCATGCTTTTTGTTATAAATTCCTTCTTAAGACATACATACAAACAAAAAATAATAATAATAATAATAAAATAAAATAAGATAATAAAGGAAGAAAGCAAAAACAGAGGCTCGTAGCCTCGATAAGGGGAGAAAAGGAGGCTTTCGGCCCGAAGTGGGAAAATGAAAACGTGAGGTATCGTGTTGGGGGTGTTGGGATCCGACGGTCGGTTGGGAGGATCTGGCTCTGCGAGGTCCGACGGTCGGTGAGGGGATGGATTTGGGTGTTGGACTCGACGGTCGGTTGAAGGGAGAGATTTGGTGTTGGATTCAACGGTCTGTTGAAAGGAGAGATTTGTTGGGTTCGACGGTCGGTTGAAGGGGGAAATTTGTTGGGTTCGACGGTCGGTTGCAAGGGGAAATTTGGTGTTGGATTCGACGGTCGGTTGAAAGGGTTCTGAGGTTCGACGGTCGGTTGAAGGGAGAAATTTGTTGGGTTCGACGGTCGGTTGAAGGGAGAAATTTGGTGTGGGGCTCGACGGTCGGTTGAAAGGAGAGATTTGTTGGGTTCGACGGTCGGTTGAAGGGAGAAATTTGTTGGGTTCGACGGTCGGTTGCAAGGGGAAATTTGGTGCTGGATTCGACGGTCGATTGAAAGGATTCTGAGGTTCGACGGTCGGTTAGAGGGAGGATTTGGTGTTGGGATCGACGGTCGGTTGAAAGGAGAGGTTTGGTCTCTCGAGGTCCGACGGTCGGTTTTGATCTGGGATTTTTGTGGTGGTTACACGGTGAAGGGGTAGGAGATAATGGATAGTAAGATGAAGGAATGGATGGATGAGTGGTTTGTCGGGAGTTGATGGAGGGGTGGTCTGTATGATAGTTTTGATAGGTGATGGGAGGTTGAAAATGAAAATAGTGTCGGAATGGTGAGGATGGAGGGGGGTGTCGGTTTTGAATATGCAGATGATAAGGGGAAAAATGGTGGTTTCTGATGGGTCTTTTAAGAGGATGAGGGTGTGAACGTATGTGCTTATGAAGGTATGAGAACCAGCACGAGAACAAAGGCAAGAACAATATGAATAAGATCAACAATCCTGCCCATTCGGATGCAGGCAATAATGACAAAAGTCAAGATGTATAAGGAAAGAGCGAACAATATACCTCTGAGTCTCAAAAACAAACTGAGTTTCTTTCTATTCAAATCTTTCTTTTTACAATCTCACTTCTCACTCTTTCTCAATATCCAGTTTTCTCACCAGTAGCAAACAGTAGCTGCAAGTGAGTTCCAGATTTTTAACTAAGAAGAAGAAGCGTAAACCAGGAAAAATTTCTCTCTCAAAAAAATTGGAACCAACAAAAACACCAATTCCTCAAAAAAAAAAGCTAACTCATTTTCTCTACATTGTTCCTCTTTATATAGGCACTCAGAATTCTGGCTTGGCATGCCTGAGCGTCAATTGTGTAGTCCCTTTCTCTATAAAAAAATATCTCCTTCTCCATATCAATTTGGGCGGCACAAGGTTGTGCCATCCCTGTCGGATCTCTATTTTTGACTTTAAACTTGCTTCCTTTTTTTTTCTTTTCCTGCCCCCTATCCCGTTTTATGTATTTGTGGTTCAACGCTGCAAGAGTTGCATCAGGGACAGCAGCTGCAAGAGCTGCATCAAAGGCAGTAGCTGCAAGGGTTGCATCAGAGACAGCAGCACCTTCCCTGTTTGGTGTTTCATTTTTCAAAATCTCTAACCTCACTCTTCTGCCTTCCTTCTGCTATCACCAGCGTGTTCGTTTTGTCCTTTTGCTCTTGGCCTGTTTGTGTTGCAGAGGAGCTGCAATAGGAAAGGAATTTGTTACTTCTTTGATGCTTTACTTTAAAAAACTCTACCTGACGCTTTTTCCTTTTCTTTTGCAATCAACGAAAGAAGCATGCATTGGCCTTCTTTCTCTTTGACTCTGCTGACCTGCAACGTTAGCTTTCCTCTCCCCTCTTTTTTTTTTTTTGTGTATATTAGGGACCTTAAAACAAAATGGGCCAAGGTGGATTAATGGACCTGGACATATATTTTTTCATTGGGATTGGACTTGGTCAGAGAAGGACAAAATGAAAGTATTTTCTTTATTATTATTATTTTTGATATTATTATTATTGTTGTTTTATTTTATTTCATTTTTATTTTATTTTATTTTTTTTATGCCCGGTCAAAATTGGGTGTTCACAAATGGAAACATTGACGAGGTATTTGATATCTTCTCTACTTTATGATAGTGGTACTACTCTCATATATCTCAACCCATGGTTTTCATTGAATTTAAAGCAATTCTCTTCATTTTTTTGTTTTTTTTTTCACAACAACAAAAAATTACATTCGTTAAACACCCCTCTGACAAGTAAAACAAAATATTTACTTTTATTTTATTTAGTAACTTCTTTTTTTTCACCTAGTAAAGAAGATCTTTGAAGAATTTTTACAAATACAAAATAGACTTTTTTAGCATCATAGCAATAGACTTCAACAAGTCCCATTCGCAGTTGCAGATTGTCACTCCTATTCCATATGTTCCCATAGATGGAACCAGAGCAATTAATCATAACAATCAACTTCAACAAGAAAATATTAATATTCTGTACAAATCTATATATTAATTATTCTAGCAGAGTGTATATATTTCAAACAATTAATCATAGCAATCAACCTCAACAAGAAGCAGAGCAGAGCAGCGGCGACAAGGAGCCCGACCAGAGCAGAGTAGGAAGCGACCGACCAGACCAGCGCGAGCAGACCAATGAGAGCAAGCGCGACGAGAGCAGTGTGACCAGTGAGCAGACTAGCACGACCAGACCAGAGCAGGAAGCTCGACTAGAGTAGCAAGTGATGACCAGACCAGGGAGAGCAAGTGGCGACTAGACT
Organism: Ormosia semicastrata; assembly: GCA_029884595.1. Taxonomy (NCBI): domain Eukaryota; kingdom Viridiplantae; phylum Streptophyta; class Magnoliopsida; order Fabales; family Fabaceae; genus Ormosia; species Ormosia semicastrata. Next base: position 38,040,905 of record JAQQTO010000055.1, read on the forward strand.
AGAGCAGGGAGCGAGCAGCTGCAAGGGTAGGAGCAAGCGGCGGTAGGGTTCAAAGGGGTGGGTAGGTAAGAGTAAGGTAGCAAGCGAAGAAAGAAAGAAAGAAAGTAATGATAAAAATCAAAACTTTCTAAAGTTAAAACAGGAGGCAGCATAGCAGCTAGATATAAAAAAAATTGATTTAGTTCAGCTTGGTTTGGTTTTCGGGTTTGAAATTTTCAACTTGAGAACCAAATCAATTAACATATCCGAACCAAACTAGATTAATTTAATTAGTTCAATTTGAGTTGATCGGATTGGTCAAATTATCCGAACTAATTTACACCCCTAGCTCGAAGTGGCAGATATGCGTCCATGGGAGAAATTTTTCAATGCTCCTAGAACAAAGGATTGTTCTTGTTTTGTATAATTAAATGTGTCACATTAATTTTGTTAATCATCATTGTCATCTACTTGAATTATATTTTTAAAGTTATAATTGATTTGTCACTCATTTAAGGTACAGAGTAAAAAAAATTTCTTGCTATGAGAATATTTAAAAATCTCGTGTCTCAATGATGGGAAGAAATTAGGCAATCACATAATCATAGCAAGGAGTTGAGGTATTGGTTACACATCAAAGAGTTTTGATCACTCCACAATTTTTATCTCATAATAGAAAAATGAGTTACTAAAACTAATGCTTTTAATTTTCCTATATTTTCCTAAACTTTCCTAGATCACTAGTGACAGTTGTAGCTATAGTTCGTAAATTATCTTCAACTGGACTTGCATTATAAGTGTATTTTCAAGATCAATTTCATTTCACTTCTCTGTTCAAATTGTTGTTTACATTTGATCTTCGATATTTGATTGAGATGAGTCGAGCACACATGCATTTTCATAGAATTAATCAAGTATCACAAACTCACAATACAACAACAATTTAAAAGAAAAGTAAAAATTGATAAGAATATCATGAATACAAAAAAGAGAACTAATTCTCCTCTCCATCCCCCTTAAGGGATTGAATTTCAAGAATTATTTGACCACATGTCAAACGTGTTAGTCACGTGTTCAAAAATATTTCAACAGGAAACAATTATATTATAATTACAACTTATGTGAAAAATATATAATTTAAATATATATTTTATAATTTTTTTCTCTCAAATAATGCAAAGCACGAAAAATGTGGAAGTTTAATTTTTTTATATCAAATTATATTTTATGGATGTCTAAAGATATTAAATGATAAATACATATGATATATGTAAATAAAATTTTAAAATAAACTGCTTTTCGGGATGATTTTTACTGTGATTTTATATATTTATGAATATATTTAGTAATAAAATATCCGTGACAATGAAAAAAAAAAGTCTCGTGATAAATTGACCATCATTAACCCTTTGTTTGGTTGAAGAGAAAATGAGAAGAAAGAAAACAGGGGAAGAGAAAAGGGGTTGATTTTGACAACTTCTCTCGTTTGGATGAGGAGAGAAAACAGGGAAGAGAGAAAAAATTAACGGTGGGTCCCATACAAAACTTTTCTTCGCAGATGAGCGAAGAAAATGAAGAGATGAAGGCTGACACCATAAAAATTACATCTCAGCCCATGACATTTTTCTCTACCATGAACGACTGAAACCAAAGAAATCAAAACTAAATAGTTAAAAAACGTTGTCTTTGTTGCAGAAACAGAAGTGGTGAACGGTGGCAGGAACAGCGAAGAAAATGAAGAGAAACAACAAAGCAGGAACAGCGTGCGACTGGGTGGCTGGGTTCGTCAGGTTGCTGGGCGTCGTGCGGCTGATCGGATCTGGGCAGGAACAGCGACCGACGGTGCGGTTTTGGTTCAAGCGAATCTGGGCTTGCGGATCTGGTTGTTAGGTGGCGCAACTCACGATTCGATGAACACGATCGACGGCGGCTTGGATCGGGGCGGTGCGACTCCGATCAGCGTTTGAGCGGCACGCGTCCTTTCCTCTCGGTTGGATAAAGAGATGGGGGAAGGAGTGACTGAGGAAGAAAGGGGAGGAGGTGCATGTGGGTGAGGAAGAAAGGGGCGGGTGAGGAAGAAAGGGGTGTAGAGGGAACGGGTGGAGAAGAAAGAAAAACAAAAAGGGAGTAGGGAGGGGTGGGGACGCAGCAGGGGAGTGGGTTTGGTGGGTTAAAATATGTATAAAAAAATTATTTGTTTCTTTTTTCATTTTTGATTTTTGTAAAAAAATATTTTTTAATCTTTCCTATGTTTTCTTTCTTCTCATTTTCTCTTGATCCAAACAACTAAAATTTCTCTCTATTTTTCTATCTATTTTTTATTCATTTTCTCTCCTCACCCAAACGAAGGCTAAGAGAAAGTGGCACGATTACCTAAGTTGTAACTTGTATGCAAAGTTTTTTTTTTTTTTGTACTGGATATATGTCTGCAGTCTGCACAAGTTCGATAGCCTCTTACATGAATGTTTACAGTCACGTGGAGGGACACAACATAATTATTTTATGAAAAATATTAAAATAGTTTTAACAGAACAATGTTTTGAAAATAACGTCAAAGAAAAGGTTTTGAAAATTATTTTTACGTTAAAATAATTTTCTTCTTTATTTATAAAATAAAATGTATTTCAAACTCAACTGGCTGGTACATTGATTAACAATGTTTTAAAAAGAATTTCATTATTCATCTAATTCTTATATGTTTAATTTTTTTAATTCACTCATAAATTTATTTTGTATCTCATACAAATATTATAATTACATATAAATTAATTTAATATATCTCTTATATTAATATATAATATAAATATAATATATATATAAATTATATACAACATATTTTTTTTTAAATTAGTCTAAGGTTGATTCCGCAAAGTGAGCGGTTTATATATAATTTAATAAGTTTAATCAATTTAATTAATAGTTAAATTATTAATATTATAGTTATATAATTATAACTTTCTCTTTTTTAAAAAAATTAGTTAAAAATTTCAAATTAAAAATTGGTCAATTTAACTAAATGATTCAACTAGTTAGTTCATTAATTTTTATTAAATTTTTTAATTTTTTATTAGTTTTTAATTATTCAACTATTCATTTGATTTTTTAGATGAATTAAAATTGATAAAGTGATCGTATTATAGTTCAATTGATTTATTTTTTTGTGTGAATTAAAATCAATGAAATAATCGCTTTGTGATTCAATTGTTTTAATTATTTCAGTTAAATCAATTTTAAAAACACATAATTAATGAAGTAGTTTCATGACTTGATTAAAAGATTTTTAACAAGTATTTCAAGCACACTTATTAAAGAATAAAAACTAAAATATTAAATAAAAAATACAAATTATACTTTTCGTTTAATCCTTCTATACTTTTTGTTTAATACTATTTGCTTTTGAATATCTCTACTTTTCATGTGATATTTTTTACTTTTCATTCTTTAACAACTACTCTTAAAAAAATTATTTTCTTTATTATATGAGTTCGACGTGAAATGATGTGCCCTTTGTATTACTCAAGGAGGAATCTTATCTTGATTAACGTCACCAAAAAATATTATAATTCAAAAAAAACAAATTCACTTAAAAAGGGAGTCATTTTCTTCTCCTCCAAACAAGTTTTAACAATTCATCCAAAAAAAAAAATACTTATTAAGGAACTCATTTTCTTCTCCTTCAACGAGTTTTAACAGTTCATAAAAAAAAAATCTTTTAGTTTTATACAAACATGAAAAGGTGTTTTTAAAAATATTTAAGTACCAAACATCAAAATCATTTTTAGAAAGCATTTTCCACATTGAGTATAAAAAAATACACAAAATATTTTTAATATTTTCCCCGCTAGAAAACAAGCTCTTGATTTGGAAGTATTACTAGGACTATTTATTGCTAAAGTAATTATAGAAAATGACAATCTTATTTTATAAGAAATCAAGAAACAAGAAAGAGATTGTTGAACCCTAACCATATCGAACCTATAATCAATAAGATCTTAATGAAGCTATAAGCACAAGGATAGAGACACGAGGCTAGCAATAGCCATGATCCTGACATGTTTGGACGGAGGAATTTGAAAGAAAAAAAAAGGCTATTTTTTTAAAATTGAGATATTTGTAAAATATTAATAAAAATGAATAATAAATGATTAAAAAGTTATATAATAATATTTTATTTTATCTATTTATTTTAAAAAACTCTTAAATAAAGAGAATGTTTATTCAAAAAGAAGAATAAATCTTCTATTCTATTCCCTTTTAAAATTCCTCCATCAAAACATATTAATTAAATCTAAAAATTAAAATTGTTAAAATGTGTTGAATATAATGAGTCAGCTCAAATAGTTTAATAAAAAAAAATGAATTGAGCTAGTAAAATATTAATCAACACAAAATTTGACTTAACTCGATTCAATTTAATTATAGGTTAACCTAAAGCGAACTAAATTGCTTTGGATCAGACTAACCCACAAGTTTAAAATATCAATTTTAAGTATAAAAATTGTTAAGTTTTTCATTGTTTAAGTTAATCAAAATGTGTTCTTAAAACAAACATCTATTCGTTACAATTAATTTGAAATATCTTAATACAAATTAATTTAGGTGTTTTAAATTTTTAATACAAGTTAATTAAATAAATTATTTAAAATTAACATTTTTGAAATCTAGTTATGAATAAGTAAAGGAAATATAAACAGGGTCGAGTATTCTATAATCAGCATAGGCTAGGTTGGAATAAAATTTTGCTAGCATGAATTAAACTTAGCTTGATCTAGCTTAGCATGTGGGGGTTGGTTTGCCTCCAATTGACAACCTTAATCAAAATTATCCCTATGCTGTTGTTTCCATCCCTATTAATGTAGTTATCAATTTTTTATTCTCACTAGAAGATGAAATATCATTGAATATTGCGAGTATCTAATAATTCAAATTAAGATTTTTGAAAAATACATGAATAAAGTTTTGCATTGCTAATATGAACTGTAATTAATTGGTGTTAATTAACGAAGTAGTTAGTTAATTTATACTGATCAATTATATAAGTATAACTTATAGCATCAAACTAATGTTATTAGAGGATCAATATGATAAATAACACTGAGAACCTTATTTGGCTCGACAACTAAGTTATCTAGATTTGGCCATTCTATTTAATTTAAATCCTTATTAGTTTGTTAAACTTAAAAAGTGAGACTGGAACTCAGATCCTGAAGTTAGCAATCAACTATCCAATTTATCTAAATAATTATTATCTAAATAGTATAAATTTGAATTGTACCTTACTTTGTAATAATAAACGAAACAAAAAAAAAAAAAAACCTTCTCGGGCAACGGCCTTCCGCCAAATATAATATATCGAAAATTAGAGTCCACAAAAGATACAAGATAACGGTCAAAGACTTGAAGGAAGGTTAATTAAGTAACACCACACAAATTAATAACGATAATAACAACAATGACATAAATCCTTCGTTACACGAAATAAAGTATTATTTAGTAGTTTATTTTAATATTATTTTATGACATAAGCCTGATAAGTTAGGTGGTGGGCTGGGTTACCCTAAACTTTTTGCATACGTGTCTATCTTTTCTTTTGCTTTTGTCTTTGCGGATTTCAAAGTCAATGGGCCAATCATAACTCGCCTTCATCAACAGTTCCGTCCGGTCACACCTTCCTTTTCTCAATCCCGACCGTTCATCTCACCATCACTGATTCTTTTTCCAACGTGGATCTCTGTTTCTAGTTCTAGCTTGTAATAATTCTTACTGGTACATCTAGTAATAGGAGAAATTTTTTTAGCGTCTTAGAGGAAGAAAATTCTATCTCTAAGAAGATTATCATTATTCAATATTGATGGATCCCAGCGTTTTTTCGAGTTCTATCAATAAATGATTGGTAAAAGATTGTCTCAGGAAAAAGAAGAAGGAGCATACAAGAATTTTCCCCAGTATCTTTACACGTAACACAATATCGATGATAAATGATTTTAAATTATTTTAAGTTCTTTCAATTTTTTGGGATAATTTAAATAAATTCTTAAATTTCTTAAGTTTGTAATCAAGTCTTTTAACTTATAAAATATTTATAATTAAGTCCCTAAACTCAAATATTCATTAAAGTTCTGTAAATATAAACAAAATATTTTCTAATTCCATCCTAATTGTCATATATATGTGGAACTGAATTGTCATGTGATGCTCTTATTCCATGTCGTTGTCTACATAACTCATAAAGAGGTAATTTATTTTCTCTTAATCCATCCTAATTGTCACATATTTGAGATAATTTATTTGTTTGTTACAGTGTTTTATTGAAAAATGAATATCGAAATCAAAAATGTGTTTACGGCAATCGTATAAAGATTAAAATTGAAATCAAAACAGAAAAGTCAAAATTAAAGAATAGATATCAAAATCTAACATGTGTTTACGACAATCATAAAGAAATCGAAATCGAAACAGAAGAATCAAAATTGAAAAATAGATATTGAAATCTAAAATGTATTTATGACAATCATTGAAATCAAAATCAAAATCAAAACAGAAGAGTCAAAATCGAAAAATAAATATCAAAATTGAAAATGTGTTTACGACAATCATAAAAAGATCGAAATCAAAATCGAAATAGAAGAGTCAAAATTGAAAAATAGATATCTAAATCAAATGGCTACACTTGTTATGACTTTGACAGTCTAGTGACCACATCAGAATTATGACACATCATACATGCCACTTCATTATGGTTAACGGAGCTTTAACGGACGTTTGAGTTCAGAGACCCAATTACAAACATTTTATAAGTTCAGAGATTTGATTACAAATTTAAAAAATTTAATAACTTATTTGAATTATCTCAAAAAATTTAAGAACTTACAGAATAATTTAACCTAAAAATATCGCCTTTGCTTAAAACTTCATGCACATTATACACACAATTGTGAATAGTAATTATAAGACAATGCTTTTATATTACACTATTAAGATCAATGTTACATAATTAAAAAAATCAATGTACATAAGCTAATTTTTCTAAATTAAAAAATAATTGTTATATAACATAAATTCATTGAAACTATTATTTAACAAGAGTCAATATTAATTTTAGCTCATTGTGACATATTCTTGCTATTAAAATTATGTGAGATGAGCTACTATATTTTTTTTCACACTATTACGTTTTCTGAACTAAAGATGTTTATTAGATTTGATTTTAATTTATTGCCAATACTAATAACTTTTTTATATTATTATATAATTGTTTAATCAAATTATTAAAAAATTAACTATTATAGCAACTAACAAAGGTGAAATTTTTTAATAGTATACTAATACATTATTGAACTATATGATAATATAAAAAATCTTAAAAATTTTGCACTCATCCATAACAAATTTATACTCCTCTCATTTTAACCATGAAAGATTTTTAAGTGCTTTTAAAATAAAAAATTTCTCTTATTTATACTATTGAATGTATGCTATATTAATTATAATATTAAAAATATAATTAAAATATAATATAATATAATAACAACTTACATAATTAAAAGAAAAATAATATCAAGCTACTTTAAATTTTCACTCAACTGTAAATAATTATTTTAAACTTTTAATTCTTTTAATTTAGTCCTTAAATTACACTAATTTTTACAATTAGTCATTTGTAGTCTGTCTAATCTAAGTTAACTGATTAATAAAGTATTACATCATAAAAAATTTTAAAATATTTTTTAAAGTAATACGTTGGACAAATTTATAATCGTTCATATTTAATTTAATAATATTTACTTTTTTGATATAACGACATGTATCATGTGTTATAATTTGACTGGAGTAATGAAACAAAAACTCCTTATGTGTCATGTGAAAGAACGTGAGTTATTAATGATTTATTTATTACGTCAATTAATGACTCACATATTTATATGTAATTCTAATTTTTTTTTATTTTTTTATTATATTATTTTTTACACTTTTTTTATATCATTAATATATATATATTTTTTATTATTTTTTTATTTAATTATATCTCTTAAAAAAAGTATGAAAAATAATACACTCTTAAAAAAGATGTAAGACTAATATTTTTCATTTATATGTGATGCAAAAATTTATTAATTAGTTGATTGTGATTAGATGAAAAATTAATTGCAAGAATTAGAATAATTTAATAATTAAGTTAAAAATTTAAAAGTTATCTAATTAAAATAATACACGTACACATTAAAAGCTTACTTGCACCTACGTTACGTAACTGAAATTCTCTCCACACCCAATCCCCATTACCACGTGCTGTGTTTTCTGAAAGGTTCTCTTGTACTGTATGTGGAATTTTATAATACTCATCTCTCCTTTTTAGGGTTAAGTATTCATGAGTTTGTTAAGTATTTCATTTGATATTCATTTGTTATTAATTAATTAATTTATTATGAATTTATTATTTAATGAGCATTTGATAACTCATTTTAGGTCCTAAATTTATCATGATATTGTAGAAATTTCTGCATTATATGCTCCAAAAACATTATATTAATTTAATAAAAATATAACATGTATTATTTATAATTATATATGATGTTGAATTAAAAAGTAAAATATTTTTAAATTAAAATTAAACAATTATAAAATTTTCTATAATAATACTCTGATAATATTTTAGTATGAAATTTTTTAACAAGTAACTTAAGATCATTTGTTAAATAATTAAAAATAATTTTTTTATTAAAAGATAAATTTTTAAATTCTTAATATATTAAATACATAATTTTTAATAATTTCTTTTAATTTCTTAATAAGAACCTTCTTTTTAAAACTTCACATAAAATTTTGTTTACAGTATTCAAATTTTAACATTTTAATATTTATTAATAATAAGAGATCGCCAACCCATTTAATACTTCTTATGTTTTTCTGAGAAGAATATTAAAAATATATTTTTTATCATATTTTTTAATTAAGTTATATTTTATTAAATATATATTTTAAATTTAAAAATATATTTTAATTTAATAAATATATAATTAATTTAATTAATATATAATTAAATTTAATTATAAATTTTAATGTGTAATATGACTTAATAAAAAATATATTAAAAAAAATATAATAGAATGTATCTTGTCAATACTATTCTTTCTTTGAAATATGGAAGGAAGGTTGTTCCGCAGCCATTGGTAAGTGTATCCACGCGCTGTTTTGGCAAGCTGGTGGTTCCTTAGTACCCGTGGGTCCAACGTTAAAGTCTTATACTTTCTAAGGTATGATGTAAATTGCAAAAGTCCAAATGAAAAAAAAAACAGGCAAAACCAGTAACGTCATCCACCATCCACAACATCAACAATTACTTTCCTAAGACACACCAACACCACTACCACCACCACCACCACCGTTGTCTCCGCCGTCACGAGAGGAAGAAGGACACTTTGAACTGAACTTTAAAATGGGTGCTGCTGAACCTGTATGTTAATGTTTTGAACTTTATGTGTTTCAAAGGATTGCCATTTATGTGAAGTTTTAATCTTTTTTTATTTTTTTGGGTGTGGTAGGTGGTTGAGAGAGAAAATGATACTGAAGCTGAAGTGAGAGAAAGGGAAGCAAAGAAGGAGGAAGAGGTGAGGGATTTGGAGAGAGGGGAAGTGGGTGTTGAAGAGAGGGTGATTCATAGTAATGCTAATAATGATGATGATGATGATGATGTTCAGAATGATCATGAAGAATTTCAGCTCTCCAGGTTCCACAGGTTGAACCTCACCAACCCGTTGAGGATTGTGATTAATAACAGTACCAGAGTTGCAACTCGTTCTCCTGCTCAATCTCAACGTTCTCAGCCTCGCTCTATTCCAACCCCTCAACAGCCTCGCTCTATTCCAACCCCTCAACAGCCTCGCTCTACTCCAACCCCACAACAACAAGTATGTTTTTTTATTTATTTATTTCTGTTATGTTTGCAGAAAAATGGCTTGGTCAAGTCAACTTCTTTATGAAAATTTACATGTTTTTGTTAAAGATTTTAAGGGGTTCCCTGATTCTTCAATAATCTTTTAAGTCATATCTTATTGTTATTTCTAAATTTTGTAATGTTTATTTTTTTTGTTTTAATTTTCATGGATTATTTTTCCTTTTTCAACAGCAACCCGTGACCCTGAATTCCATAAGCTATACCAACAGAATATCCTTGTTTCTCTTTATTCTCCACATGTGTTTAGCTATTGTGCTGGTGTGTTTTCTTGTATTCAAGGGAATTCAAGGGCTTATCCAAGCATCGGATTCTATGAAGAGGAAAGAGAAAAACGTGTTAAAGTATTTTGTGCCTCAAGTGGAAGCTGCATCTTTTCTGAGCATTATTCTTGCATTTACTTGGCAAGGGGCAATCAGGAAATGGCCCACGTTTATGGTTCATTTCATACTGTGGTGCAGTTTTTTGATGTCTCTGGCTGCTGGGATTCTTCTTATTTGCTTCCAAATGCCTCCCAGTGATGGTGTTGGAGTTTGTTTTATTGCTTTTGCAATTGGGAATGGCATATATGCTTGTTGGGTTAATCATAGAATTAAGTTTTGTTGTAAGGTCTTGAGTTTATCACTTCAACCTGTGTCCAAATTCCCTGATTTGAATAAACCCACATATCATATGCTTGGGGCTGGGTTCTTGTGGATATCTCTATGGATTTTAGCAGTGATTGGAGCCTTGAACTTCTATTTTCCCCCTTTGATCATCATTGTATTGGTGTTGAGCTTGGCTTGGACTACAGAGGTCATGAGGAATGTTGTCAACATCACTGTTAGTAGGGTTATTGCTTTGTATTACCTGAGAGGAATGCAGTCAAGCACCCAATTTTGCTTTCTGAGAGCATTGACCCGAAATCTTGGAAGTGCTTCTTTGGGGTCTCTCTTTGTGCCAACAATTGAAGCCCTAAGAATTGTTGCCCGGGCTTTGAATTTGCTTGAGGGAGAAGACGAGTTCATGTTTTGTTGTGCTCGTTGTTGTCTGAGAGTCATGGAATCCATTTTCAGAAACGGCAATGGCTGGGCCTATGTACTGGTAACTTCACAAATAAATAAGTAATTGGTACATATATATGCATTAGAGACTATTTCATTCAGTATTTCATCAAGTAGTGTTAAAATTGAGTTTTTCTGCCTAGCCAATATTCAACATGTTTAGCGGGTTTCAGAATTCAGAACAATGAAATTTGCATTTAATATTTTTTATTGGCTAGTTATTGTTATTTCACATTAAAATTTATCTATAAACTTAACATTTTTTGGTTTATCTGATACTCTTTGGATTCTTTTGTTGTATGGTCCCTACCGGCTTTCAAATTTTATTGTCATCATTTCTCTTGAGTTATTACAGAGCAATCACCATCTGAAAGCTGGTGCTTGTCAATGTGGTCCTTCTCCCATTTTAATTTACCTGTATATTCAGCATGACTAATTCATGGTATAAGACCAATTATTTTCTTTAAGTGATTTTAAGTTATATTTTAATTCATCTTAACAGATAGCAGCTTATGGAAGAGATTTTGTGATGGCATCCCAAGAAACTTGGGCCCTCTTTGAGAAGCAAGAAATGGAGCCAATTGTGGACTCTGATATAACCACCTCAATTTGCTTCCTTACAGGAGTTTGCAGCGGCTCTATCTGTGTCATTGTTGTGGCTGCTTGGACCTATAAAGTACACCAAAGTTTCACAGCCACCCTTTCCCTCCTCACATTCTTCATTGGATACCTTTTGGTTGATATCCCTTATTTGACCACTTTATTATATTTTTTGTTAGTTCACAATGAATGTTTAGCATGTGATCAACTCTTAACATGATCAACTTGTTGATTCTGCAGACTAGGATAGCCATGGCAGTGCCTCATGCCTGTGTGAGTTGTTACTATGTATGCTATGCTGAGAATCCGGAGAACAGACTGTTTGATAAAACCATTAAGGACCGTCAAGCCTTGTTAAAATCTGGCCGTGATGTGGTTGTGCCTACTCCAAGGGTACGTAGGTATACAAGGACTTAGTGCACAATTTGCTTCATAATTTTGTTCTTAAACTGTGCAGATTCATGTTCATGGAGGCTTCAAGATGTACCATAGTTTTTGGTAGGATGCCCTCAGTGGGGTGGGACAGGCATGACCATGACCAAAAGGGTTGAATTGAAATCAATACAAATCCACGATGGCTGAGGAGGTAGTTTTGTTGAGAATGATCTGGCTGAAAGAGATTGAGCCATTATTGGATTTTTGTATTGTAATGGAAGGGATATGGAGCAAATGAGACTAATCAAGAAGGCCACTAAAAAAAGTGACTTGTGGTCCAGCCCTTGTATTATATATAGATATTTTTTGCACATATACTTTTAGGATATTCCATAAGGTGAAGTCCCATCATTATTTTACTGCAATCGTTTAACATTGGCTCGTTGCATGCTATTCCATGCGGTATGGCTACCAGTAAAAAGCTATTTGTATATTAAAATAATAATATAATAAATATTAAAAAGGTAATATTGTATTGTAAAATCAGTTGGGGTAGTGATACACGTTATGGGTAGGCAGCTTAGAAATCTCCCTATTTTTAAAATTACTAAAAAGCTGTATTTTTTAAAATCTTATTACTAAAGTATACTTTAAAAATATAAAAATGCATATAAAATACATTCTAACAATTTTAAGTATGTTTTCCAGATAAAAAATAAAAGAAATTATGTTTTTATACATAAGACGTTTTTGAAGTATACTTTAATGCATAATAATGTTAAGTGTACTTTGAATTATCCCAACTAAGAAAGTATAATGTATATAAAAAAAGTAAAAAAGTATAATATTTCTATGACATAAAAAAAAAAGAAATATTAGGGAAAGAAAATATTGATAAACATTTGATTCCTTAAATTACTTTATACTTTTGAAAAAAAAATTAATGGATAACTTAAACTAGAGAAATGATTGTCAAGTACTTAAGGATAAGTTAAGGTAATATTTTTTTTTTTCGGCATTGCGGTTGCTCTTCTCCTTCAAGAGTGCCTCTTATAGAAAGATATGGACAATATGATGAAATGATGGTGCAGATGTGATATATGGGTGGACCCCAAATTGAGATGATGGTAGTGTCCCCAAAATCAATGAAGGTGATTGAGATTTTGAATTATATGCATTTAAGAATTGTGAAGCTTGCCTTACTCATATTCAAAATGAGATACCAAGCCTAATGCAAATTGAGTTAAAAAGATTATTCATGAATGATTGTACGCCATTCCTTTTGCTTCCTATTTGCCTCGAAGGTACTCGAAAGTTTCTGGTGAAGACTAAGACTCACGTTGTAAAGCAGACTTGCCTCACTTTTCAAGGAATGTCATTGATCAACTAGAGAACTACATTAACCACGTGGTTCAGAAAGCAAATTGAGCTTTATATAGAGGTGTATTTTTTTTGCAATACTGCAGTTTGAAATCCACTGAAAATTAACGATGTATATGGATCGATTTTGAGGAAAAATTAAAGTAATCCACTTTTTCCCCCCTACATTTTAAGAATTTCAATTTAATCAGTTTTTTGAAATTATTATCCAATCAGTTTGGTTTGAATTCTACAATTGAATTGATTAAATCCAAACTAATCTAACTTCGTTTGGATTAAATCAATTTTTCATATTTTTTTTAAAAAAAGCCTCATGCCCAAGTTTTTTGCATTTTTACATTTTTTTTCATAGTCCAAAAGGCAATTCAAACAAGTTAAATAATGAGCTGTCCACTTAACCAATAAACTTATTAAAATAAAAAAATCGAAGATTGGCCTAACAGTATATGAACATAAGATATGTGGAGGCACGCGATTAAAGATTTAGAATATCAATTATGTCAATTAAAATTAAGCTGTAAAAAATATTTTTGTAAAAATCTTATTCTCAATGTAGATGATTTAAGCTTTGATCAGACCAAAAAAGTAAATTAATCAAAATCTACACAAGCTAAAAAACCATATTTAAATCACAAATAATCAAACATTCATAACTTAGTTTGATAGCCATAACAAAGCATGATAGTCACAAAATTTTTTTATTATTAAAATACACAAATTGAAATTTTAAATGAATAGTTAAAGGAGAAAACTTAAGTAAAAGCTCCTTAAAGGCTACAAGCTAGATCCAATAGAAATGACATGTGTTTTATTTTTTAGTTACTTAATTATTATTTTCAAAAAGAAAATATACACTAATGTTTTATTAGATACAAGACCATAGTTTTACCTAAGTTTTGTCCATAGTTAAAACCATCTTAAAAATTCTAATACAACAAATACAAATTTGGACCATGCTAGAATGATTCGGCTTAGCCCAACTCCTCCTCCATCACCCTCATGAGTCATAAAGGATCCAGCCGTTTTTCGAGACACCATAAGAAAGAAAAAAAAAAGAGTAATTTCATCAGATTCCATTGCCATCCAGCCGGAGAAATTTCATTATAAATTGGCTTTGTTCGTTTGGTCCCCAAGTTAAAAATGTGAGACATAGTGACAATGTGCAATGCACATATTGCAGACTAAAATAAACCTCACGTCGAGTACTCCTTTTAAGTTTTAGCTAAAAACCAATGAAATTTAAGCTTGAGTTGAGACAGAAGGAAGAGTTTATTTAATTTGAATAAAATACATAATAAAAATTATGTATAGCTTCAAATTGTAATTACATGGACTATTTTATAAAAAAAAATGTTATTGACTCGACAAATCCCAGTTATTTATGGTATAGGTAAGAGAGCAGTTAAGTATTGACCTGGGCTATGCCTGCAAGCAGAGATTTGAGTCATTTGACGTAAATAATGTGCAACCTAGAGGATATTTTTTCCCCTTAGGTGAGGAATCTGAATCACATTTGGATAGACAGAGAGGGTTGGGCCATCATTTGCATTTTTCCATGTTTGAGAAACCAACATGTATGCTTACTACCACACCCAATGAGATATTATGTTCACCAAAGGCCAAAATATTTGCATAGGTCAAACAATAGAATAAGAAACTAGCCAGCTTATATGACTGAACTCACCAAGATTTAGTGTCAGCACACCTCTGAGAAAGAGATCAGGGGGCTGTTTACATCTTAGAATGGAAATATTAATTTCATCACATATATTTAGTCAGACTTACACAACCATTTCTTTTTTCAAAGCAGAAAGTTAAACAGTTAATAAAACCCCAAAATATTCACTATTGATCTTTCATCCAGTAATAGCCAATTTAACATGATTTTATGCTTGTATATTTTCCACCCAAGTTCCCTATTTGTGTCTTAAGCATCTCCTCTTGATCTTACATCCAGTAATACCCTTACAAGATTCACATCTGAAAATGATCAAACTGAACCCATTAAAGGAGGTTCACAGAGCATGTTGAACTATCTCTGCAGTATCCTAACTCCTGATGCTTAAGAGGATTCATAAAACAACTAATCAATAACATAATAACTGAATTTCACTACATCAAAGGTTACTAACTTACTATACAGAAAGTACATCTCAGATATCATCTTGCTGACGTTCTGCATCAAAACTCTACATTAGTTCCTCCGAAAGATTGATTAAGTAGCAAACTTAGAATGATGAAATCTGCAGAAACAAAAAGAAGGATGGTAAATGCGTCACTATATTCTTAAGTATGCATAATGCACCTACACTGCATAAAGAGCAAATATAAATGCAAAACTTTACATGCTACACGGGTCACTTCATGTGTCAGTCAAATGAAACACAACTTAATTTCTGAATAGATATGTATGAAACTACAAGTTTTCAGTCATATATATGATACTAAATTTCAAATGCCATCTATCCTGGATAAATGTTCTCATGCCTCTTGAGATAAGAAATACCATGCAACCAGCTAAGCAAAGACTCTGCTCCCAGACATGCTCACAATACTAACTGATTTAAGTGCGAGTTTTATTTTAATGATAGAAGTGCTCAAGTAGTATGCATATAATGTAACACACAATTTGAAAACATGGCCTTCTTTGTTATTTAATAAACTAATGTGGTTGTTTCATGGTTTTTTTTTTTGGGGTGGGTTCATGTTATGTAACCTGAAGCAGTGAACAAAATGTCTCATTGATTAGCCTCTCAGAAAGCTAATCAAATCAGAACTCATTAATGCACAAATGATGGCTAAGAATTTATTAAACGCATTGATTAGCCTCTTCCAATAATTTTTTGTCATTTGTGGTACAGGTAAGAGAATCCTCAGCTTTGACTTAGATTCTGTATGCTACAAGGTCAATAAATTTTCTTTCATCACAGTTTTGACAAATGCTACGAAATTAAAACTAACAATTGTGAGTTTTCTTGACAATTATGAGAGTCATTAGATAACTTAATAATATTTTTACCATAAATTATTTAAATCAAGCTTAAAGATGACAACTGCACATAAATTTTCTCTATTAAAAGAACAATTAGAATTTGTTTATGAAAATCCTTACCAACTCTGTTTCAAAAAAGTTCTGTCATTTGTGAACAAGGCAAGAGAATGCTTTGGCATTGGCTTAGGCTATGCCTGCAACTAGATCAGTAAAGAGAAAGAACAATTAACTTAACGAATCATTGTAGTTCCACAGAATGACAAAAATGAATCAAGTATTGGATAGACGATCTAGGATCCTAAACATTATTAGAGTTTCCAATGCTATAACAGGAGGCACAAATGCTTACTACCATATCTACTGAAACATGAATGTTTATTGAGGGCTTTTATGTAATTTTCGTAGGTCACAGCATTCGCAAATGCTGTAAAATCAAGACTACAATTGCAAACTTGAAAACTACTCGACAGCTTCAGAAGAATTTATGTCTTACATTCTTCAAAAATGCCAAGAGAAGATATGCTTACTTGTCATTGATTGCAACACAACCCAATTTGGGTGTTTTTGTTATTCCTACATTTCATTAGTGAGTGAGTATATTCATAAACCTATCTATCCATAAAGAAGCTTATTTTTATTAAATTTATTGCAAGCAATAAAATACGGCTGAGATTTTTAGATGACACTAATTCTAGATTATCTAATAATAGTTAGGTATTCCATGATCAAATTCCCCATACACAATTTCTAAATCTAACATACTTAAAATGTTAGGCACGATCTCATTCTCATAATATGGAATGAATGATAATCAGACTAGGGAGACCCAGAGAAAACTTTGTATAACATCACAGACTAATTCTCTCAATAAGTAATTCTCAAAACTAGAGCAAGAACAGACAGCTACAATATTTTAATCTCTTAGATCATAGAATATAGAAAGAGAAACAGTAACTGCTAATAAATAATTGTGTAATATATTACTGGAAAGAATTGAATCCCTCACCTTCATAGTTTCCCATGCTTCCACTCCATTTGACAGATTATATTATCACCTCTTCATTAATTTTTATGGTAGGGAACTGAGCAATCTTGGACATATGTTTCCCTGTCCTATTCTTGTACCTTGCTTCCAATAGAGGACAGTCCTGGATCCTCAGTAGTGAAAGGGAGGAAGGAAGCCTATCTTCTGGTAAGGACTCAAGCCTTAGACAACGTAGGATGTGAAACTCCTCAAGAGAGGTGAGATGTTGAAGTGCATTCCCTTTCAAGAATGCCTGGATAAGATCATCGCCGCCAATTCCAAACTTTAAAAGAGAAGTAAGCCATTGGAAACCATACTCAGCTATAGCCATAGGTGATAGACTTTTACAAAAGCCTATGTATAATGATCTTAACTTTGGTGGCAAACCACCTTGAGGAAATGACACGAGTTGTGGAATATTAGAAATTTCTAAATCTTGAAGAGCATTGAGGGTGTACATCTGTTCTGGCAGTGATCTAAGTTTTCCACAATTGATGACCTTAAATTCCATTAGGTTGGGAGTGGACAATCCACCTTGAGGAAAAGACTCCAGATTAGGACAGTTACTTATTCTCAATATTTCAAGACTTGACAAACTCTGGGCAAAAGCCTCATCATCTGAGATGGAAACTGACCTGAGATTGGGACAACTCCAGATATAAAGATATTTGAGCACAGGGAAACAGCCTAATGGAAAGCACCTGAGTGAGTGACAACTGTCCCATATCATCAAATTTTCAAGTGAACTATAACTTCCCCAGGCTTCATCAGGTAGGAATTCCAAATTCTTACATTCTGATACCAGTAGCGTTCGTAAAGTCTGCATACTTTCAGTTGGGAAGGATGTGAGAGATTGAATTTTAGTGAGATACAAGTCACGGAGACAATTGCTGCTAAGAACCATTCTGGGAAAAGATGTCAGCCTATCACTCCTTTCAATCTTTATGTAGGATAGCAAGCACTGTGAATCATTCTCAAGGATCGGCAATAAATGTTGATCCCCATCAATAATAGTCAAACTTTTAGTTGATGTAATCCAATTTAAAGTAGATGCTTCCAGCTGATTACAGTATGATATGTTAACATCTGTCAAGCTGGAAGGAAGATGATGTGGTAAATGTCCCTTCAGCTTAGGACAATTGTACAAACGCAGATGTTTAAGACATGGAAAAGGGAAGTCTATGCCTTCACCACTGAACAGTAGCCATTCCTCCCAATCTAGCATTTCCTCAAATGATAAAAACTCAAGGGATGAAAATGGTTGAAAAGAAGAGGAAGAACTACCATAGAACTCAGGACCAACAGTCTTTATCATTTTCATCCTTGTAACATAAAGCTCCTTGAGAGAGGGCAGTTGTCCAAGTGGTGGGAGAAATAAGCAAAAATTACAACCGCTTATACATAAAAACACAATACTAGAAAATGAAAAATCTGCCAACCAGTTAGGAAAGCTGGTGCCATTATATGATTCAATGATGAGTTTCCTAAGGCTGGTTGATGGTTGCAACAGGTCAAGCACCTCTGTTTCAATTTGTGACCCTTGACTGGTGTGCCTACTCCAATCCAACACTAACTCCTCAATGAGCTCTTTGTTCTTCAAGTTTGCCTCAAAAGCATCAATGGTATCAACCACATTGCACAACTCCAAAATTGAAAGTTTCCCCTGCAGTTTTGGGAAACATCTCAAATCTTTAAGCCTTAGTCCATCATAGTGTTTGTCCACAACCAAAGTGCTCAAAGTTTGGAGATTCTGTAGGGTGGTTATCTGTCTTGACATCTTCAATTTAGTGCCAGTCATGTCAAGATGACGCAAATTAACTAGATTTTCAATGTCTGCAGGCAATTCAGTGAGGTTCTGACAGTATAACAATCTTAATGTTTGAAGATTGTAGAGCTTAAATATTGTACTAGGCAACCTTTTGATTGGAGTAAAAGAGAGGTCCAAAAATCTCAAGTGTATCAGATTGCCAATTGAATTAGGCAATTCATTAATGTTATTATAGTTTGCCAATGATAGCACTCGTAGGCATCTTTGTCTGAGCAGAAAATCATGCGTAACCTTTTTAGTCAAGTAATGTTTCCAGTACCACCATAAAGTTGGATCATCACTCAATGGTAGAGGGAGGAACACCCGCAAAAAATTCGCTCCATAACAACTCTCAAACTTGGTGGAAGAGTCATACTTACCTCTAGAATAAGAAAAATGACGGACACTTTCTGATATTTCACAACTCTCAAACCTATTACAACTTTTCCCTGATACAACTGTGGCCAAATCATTGATGAGGTCATGCATTACATAATCATCTCCATCTTGTTGAATTAGTGATCTTGACAATAGTTCATCAAAATATTCATTACCTATTTTTTCCATTGATTTCTGCTGGCCTTGTTGAAGCAAACCCTCTGCCATCCAAAGTAGTACTATGTGTTTCCTATTCAAAGGAAAGGCTTTTGGAAAAATTGAGCAATAGGCAAAACATCTTTTTAAATGAGCAGGGAGATAGAGATAGCTTAACCATAGAGCAGGTAGAACATCATCATTTAGTAATTGCCATATGTTACTATTCAAAATATTAGCCCACTCATTCTCATCCACTTTGGACCGCAAAATACCTCCTAATGTCTTTGCAGCTATTGGTAAGCCACCGCATTTTTCTGCAATCTTTCTACCAACTACTTCCAGGTTGGGGTATCTGCTAGGGTCTGCATTTTCAAATGCATGTTTGGATAGCAATGACCAGCAATCTTCATGGGACAACGGTTCCAAATGGTAAATAGGGAACGTATGTGTCATTTGAGCAACATCTCCTTGACGTGTAGTAATGATGATTCTACTTCCTTGTTTTCCCTCACTAAAGGGAGTTCGTAGGTCATCCCACTCAACATATTTGTTATTCCAAAGATCATCCAACACAAGCAAGAATTTTTTGCCTTTCACAATTCGCCTCAATTCAATTTGGAGAAAATCCAGATTGTCATTTTCAAAATGTTTTGAGGCTGCAGACTCAAGAAGGGTTTTTGTTACCACAGTGACATCAAAAACTTCTGAAACAGATGCCCAAGCTTTGAGATCAAAATGTTCTTCTACTCTATGATCATTGTAGAGAAGCTGAGCAAGGGTTGTCTTGCCAACACCACCCATGCCAAAAATTGTAATCACCCCTATGTTATTGTTACAGTTTGCATTATTTGATAACAGCAAACTCATTAGTTTCTCCTTATCATCATCTCTACCCACCACACCTGACTCATTTGCCACAGAGCTTGTCGGTGCTCTAACTGAGACCCTCATGCTAACAAGTTGCAAACCAAGGCCATTTTTCTGTGCAGCAAAACGTTGGAGTCTTTGGCACAAGGCCTCTAACTTGGAGTTCACACCCCCATGAAACTGACAAGAGGAGGAACAAAGGAAGTTCCTTACCTTCCCAGTGATGGTTTGATGTGGATGTTGGGCCTCCACCTTGTGTCTAAGAGCCTCAGTGTTGACTTCGTCCAGCAAGTCTTCTGCATCATGCACTGCATCTTTTAGCCGTTCCAGCCATTCTTTGACTGCAGGGTTGGTAATCTGCTTCTGTTCTGCATCATTGAGCACAGCCTGAAGAGTGAGCAGTGTTGTTTCCAACTCATCCAAGAGTGAGACATTCAGCTTCTTGATCTTCCTGAAGAAGTCTCGGAACTGCACTGAGGTTATTGTCTCTATTAATGATTGCACAGAAGCAGATAGAAATGCTCCTGCCACAGCTTCAGCCATGTCTTCTTTGTCTACAACTCTGAGGCTACAGCTATATGTTGAATGAGAAAAAACGCAAGAGATTGGGGGTAGCTAGCAATTCAGGAGAGATTCTCAGCCATTCAGCTTCAGCAGCTTACAAAGTCAATGTTCAGCAGCGTGTAGGTGTAGTCCCCACCACTGCTAGAATAGATTTTTCTATTTTATGATATCATAACCTTCTTTAAACAATATTGTAGTTGACAAAAGTAGATAATATATAACTAGATTGTTTGTAAATATGTGTAAATTTAATTGGTACAAAAATAATTTTGAATTTTCATTTATATAAAATATTTATGTAACATTAAACTTTATTATTAAATTAAGATAAATATTTTATGTACATCAAAATATATATATCGTATTTATATTATATATTAACATGAAAGAGATATTAAATTATTTTATATGTAATTATAATATTTTTATAATATATAAAATAATTTTATAAACGAATTAAATAAAATTAGACATATTTTAATTGAATGAATAAGAGACTATTAAATTAAATTGATAAAAGTCAGAAGGAATTAGTTTAGTTAAGGATTGAAGCACTTCACCCTTCAACTTAAATTACCAAGGAAGAGAGAGAGAGAATGCTGAAGTGGCCCACTATGTTCAGACTTCTGCTGGGGATCTCAATTTGTAATCTTTCGAACTCCCCTCAAGGTCTTATCAAGGCAGGTTGTTACTTCTGGTCTGGAAGAAATGCAGCAAGATAAAATCTACTGTCTTGTATCTAAAGATGGAAAAGTGCTTAACGGGTTTTAAAGCATAGTAATTTTGATGTTAATAATGCCAACTGGAACTGCAAAATCCAATATTTTTGTTTTGCTTTGTATGCTGGAGACAGTCCCTACAAAAGTTCTGATAAATCAGAGTTCTGACAAACTGATCCGTGTTGAGCTGTGATTGAATATTCTTCATCCCAAAATTGGTTTCTAATTATGGTTTTAGCAATTTATGCAACATCTTTCAAGTAAGAATATTTGAGAAAGCAGCATAGAGTAGTTTCTCGTATCAAAACTGCATTATCACTTACTAGGCATGAGTATTAAAACTTAATGAAACTTCGGGACCTAAAATTGGAATATTGCAATTTAATCTATACGACAAAATTAAAAGTACTTCGACATGAGAATTTTACTGAATCATCTGTAATTTTTTTTTATCTTAATTGAATAAATTATGATTTAATCAAATATAATGATGAATCTATTTCAAGTTTAATTTTATGTGTTTTTTGGGGGGGGGGGGGGGGTAAGTCATTCCTAGGATGCAATCACTTGATGTATAGATTTGTCTAAGAACAATAGATAAATCATTTGGAAAACATCAAAACAAAACCAACCCTTATAAACTACACGACATTTTTAGTTATTATAACCAAATAAAAAAAAGGGGGGAAAATTTTACTTTATTTTTTAGTCCATTTGAGATAGCTCAAGTTGCATGGATGTACGTTAGCTAGATAAATATCTTAAATCTATGTATATATACCACCAAAAATCTGATTCTCTAATTGGCTATAAAATGGAATGACACAAGCAATTTGGTACAACAAAATTTTAGGTTCCACATTTTATGTGTCTACAAGAGCAAAATTTTTATGTACTCAAACAGTATTACACTTAGTTCGTTAAAATATAACACATGGACAACATAACCATACAGTAGATGGATTAAAAACAAAATCTTATTTAATAAAATTTAAATTAAATCTCAACCGTTAAGAGTGTTACTCTCAGGTATCTTAGAATTTTTTATAGTATTTAGAGATGTCTTTTCTTTTGTTTCCAAAAATATGTATGAGGGAACAAAGTGTGTAGCGAAAAAATATATCCAACTTCGTAGACAATTTGGCACAGCCACAAATTGGGAATTTTCGCAGTAATAGGAAACTACTAAAACAAAAGAGCAAACAGAAGCAGATTAGAAGCTAAGACAAATATAAATATATTAATATAATAGAGTTCAAAGGCATTTGGGGCAAAATATTTGATACAGCCAGAAATAAGAAGATAAATGCCACTATAGCCTGTATAAAGCTTCCAACTAGTAACAACGATGGAAGTTTTGCTCTTATATTATTTTATTCCTTCTATTTGGTAAGACATAATGATGGAAGTCATCTACTCTTCTTTACCCTTTTTGTTTTCACCAGCTTTCAGAAACCGTGAAAACCAATGTGCAGAAGACTTTGGGTGCCTAGTGAGCCCATTTTTATAATCCACATACACCAATCCAAAGCGTTTGGTATAACCTTGAGCCCATTCAAAGTTGTCCAGTAATGACCATGCAAAGTATCCCCTCACATCTGCTCCATCCCTGTGCATTCAAATGATATACAAAACTTCAGGTCTGTTTGATTTAAATTCTCATTCTGTCTTCAAGGTCAAACCATTTTTCTCAGCTGTATTGCTGGTGAAAACTGCATTTGGTAATAATATGAAATTTGTATTTTTTGTGGTTCCCTTATTTTTTTCAGTCTGTTTTTAAAATCCTTTTATGATTTTCAAAAGTGAATCTGTTCAGTTAGCCCAGAAAACAAATACTTCAGAGATACCCCATCAAATGAGTTTCCGACCCTATTTCTAAACTTTCAATGTTTGAACACAAATAATGAAATACCAAACGAGGACCTTTCTGTCAATCATTATTTCTATTAAAGTTTAGTTCACTGTTCACCAAAAAAATTAATTCAAAGTTCGCAAAGGTATACTGATATAGCGGTAGACATAAGCATAAGTAAGGTCAAATAATACATCATATTCATAGAGACAAGATAAGAATAAAAATAAGAAAGGCAAGAAAAATGGAAATGACCTACCCATTTTAAGTAAAACGAGATCATAAGGCATTAACCACCATAATCTAACCACCAGATTACTCATTATGTGAAATAAACAGGTTTAACTCATACAGATGGTGTGTATGTAGAAAGTGGCAAACTTACTTTATAGCCTGAGCAACTGAGGCAAGGTATTCCTTGAAATAGCGAACTCTCAGTTTGTCATCTAGCATCTCATGCAGTGGCAAGTTATCATTATCTTCGTCATCCATACCTGTCAAGTGGAAATCTAACCTCAGAGAGATGAGAACCATTTTATAATGTTTTGGCCCACACATGTGCAATATAGGATCGTCTTTGAGGCTTCTATGCGAATTTCCACTTATGTTTTTCTACATAAGTTTGTCACTTTGTCTTAAAGTTTGGATAGCATTTTTACTCAATTGAATTTTTCTTTACTGAGCTTTTCGGTTTCGACTTAAGAGGATTACTTAAAGTCCACATTTTAACTCTTCTCTTCCTTTATTTATTTATTTGTTTTGAGTTGATAAAATTCTCTCTTCTTTCATCAAATTCTACTCTCATAATAAATAAGTTAGTAAGAATGTAAAGAAATCAATTTAGTTATCCTTGTTAAGGAGAGTAGGCACTCCATTGATGAGAGATCTTCCAGTTGCCCACTTTGACTGAATTGAAGTTTGCTTATCCAAGAAAGAACACAAATTGATGCACTAGCAAAAATATCTAGTAAATTAAATATCCTTCTTCAGTCTATTCATAATCATCTAAAAAGAGCGATCTGTATCACCAGATTCCAATATTATTCCAATGGAACAGAATAACTTTGTTTATACACACACAGAAAGAGAGAGAGTAAATTACACTCTACTACCTTGAGGTTTGTCAAAATAATAGAAAACCCCACATTTGATCATAAATTACACTCCAACCATTTTTTTTTTCCTTTTACTAACTATTGACTTAACACTGTTTAGTACCACAAAAAGAAAAAGAAAAACAAACTCATTATTATTTAATCTTATTATTTCTTCTTTACAATCCTCAAGGTGGCGAAGTGCTAAGGAAATAGCGAAGTGTTGAGGAATCAAGGAAGTGGTAAGGAACTAGGAAAGTGCTCAAGAATTGGAAAAAAAATTGTTACTTTTTGGGCATCCTAAATGCCAGTCAATGAATCAATAGAGATATAGGCATACAAGACTTAATGCCTTTCACTTGACAGCTGATTTCTCCCTCACTTTCTCTCTAGTGGTACGCTCTATTTGTTTTCTTGCCAAGTTTATAAAGAAGGAAAAGTATAGTTACACACCATTCTCCGTGACATATATCAGGATCAATACAGAGATATAGGCATACAAGACTTAATGCCTTTCACTTAACAGCTGATTTCTCCCTCACTTTTCTCTCTAGTGCTTCGTTCTCTACTTGTTTTCTTGCCATGTTTGTAAAGAAGGAAAAGTATAGTTACATACCATTCTCTGTGACATATATCGGGGTAGCATATTTTTGTGATATGTAATTGAGAACCTTCCGAAGACCCCAAGGAACAACATAAAGCCACTCTGATGCTGCCTGTCATATACACAGAGGATATAAAACTTTCATGTTTGGGCATGCATATATATGCAACAGGCACACTGAGAGAGAGAGAGAGAGAGAGAGAGAGAGAGATGATATACACCTTCTCACCTATGACCTGTCCACCTTCCCATTCCACTGTTAACAGAGAGCTAAATCATCAAGGAGAATTCATTGTGGATAGATATTTTGAAAGATACAAGATTCTGATTATTACCAATTCTCTCCATCTCCTGGGCCTTGTAGAAATAACTTTCTTCAGTGCATTCTGTCACATGAGCAATAAACCTTGACGTATAGTGATTTAGACCAATAAAGTCCAATGAATTCAAAAGAAACTTCTTATCCTCCTCTGAGAATTTGGGAAGCTGGTCTCCAAGTCGTTCACGCATAACTTCAGGATAGTCTCCATAATATAGTGGATCCAAGAACCTGGGTTAAAAGTATATGCTAGCATAAGCATGCAGGTTACACATGACTTCAACCTGCAAACCTATACAAGTCTCCCATTCTAATTTGCATTATTTTCTTCATCTATAATTTTTCTTCAAGTTCTAGTGTTCATCAGAGTGAGAGAAAAATGGATCAGTTTGTCTTCATTTTTTTTGTGGTGTTAAATAGAAAAATAGAAAGGAAAATTCTCAAACCTAGACCTTCTGCTGAATTGAGTTCAACATTATAACATTATGATACAGAATTCTAATGGAGGTGCTCCACTGAAGCAAGATTTTCAGTAAAATGATTGGTATTTAAAAATATAAGAGCCAAAGCTTTCTGTGTATCTTTGTCTAAGTATGTGAATGTATCCGCACATCTGCATGCACTTATTTCAAGCAACAAAATCTAATAAGCTCTTATTGAAAATAATAATATGGAACGAATGTAAGGGGAACTACCAGCCAAGCTGAAAATCCAGGCGCCTTGCAGCAGCAGATTTATCTTCATGCTTATCAGAATTAGCCTCTGCCCATTCACAATCTACCACCAGGCCCACTTGTCCCCCTTGCTTATCCTGGAACATCAAACAGATTAAAAAGAATAAAATTTTACCTTTGTAACATTTTTTCTAATGTGGTCACCATTAAGTAATTGTTAAACAAAATTCACAGATAATTTGAAAATCAAGAAAAACAACAACAAAGCCCTATCCCCAACCACGTGGGATCGGGCTACATGGATCAATTGACTCCATTGGTTTCTATCAAAAACCAAAATTTCAGTAAAACCATTTAGAGCAAGGTCTTTTTCAATGGTTTCTTTCCTTAAGTTTTTATTAGGTCTTAACCTATGTAAAGTTTGGAATAAACTATTTAAAGCTTGGTAAAAATAGCACAAATATGCAGATTATTTGAAAATCAATAAAATAGAGAAAGGGGGGGGGGGGGGGGGAGCAACCAACTATAACACACCGTATGAACAAAATGAAAGTAATCCAACTATCGAAGTAGAAAGTTTTGCATAGAAATAAGTAGAGTCTTGCACCTTGTACTTGCTTCGGTATATGGAAACAGCTGCTGCATTGGCCAAGATCTGATGATGTGCTGCCAAATATGGCTCTACTAATGCATTTTCACATCTTCCAGGAGCAAAATTCCCACAATCATACCCATTCACCGCAGTTTGAAGGGGCTCATTAATAGTAATCCAGTTCTTCACTCTGTCACCAAAACTTGCAAAGCAAGTATCTGCATAGGCTGCAAAATATTCTCTAGCATATGCCAAATAGGAACCACACCATTCGATAATAGTGTTAGAAGATCTAGAAAATATCTCATAATATCTTTATTGTGTCTTAGGATATTTCAGAGTATCTTAGCATATCTTTTGAATATATTGTGGAATAAATTTGCCATTCGATTGAGGAAATCTTAGGAGTAGTTTCATGATTTCAATATATTTCTTGATTTGTTTCCTTATTTAGGAGTAGTCTTATTTTATTAGTAGGCTTGGGCTTGTACTAGTAGTACTACACAAGTACTTGACCTAATTATTAGTATCAATAGAATCATTGTGTTAGTGTTTTGCATTACATCATAATACATTATATCAATAATCAATCTAATATCTTATTATTCAAAGTCTCTATTCTCTCTTTTTCTCCTTCCCTACCTAAACCCTATAATTTCAACAAATAAAATATTGAAAATCAATCCTCAAGATGGTTTTAAACATTTTTCTCAATAAAGGTACCAAGGAAAAACTTCAAAAGGGAGGTCCTAAGACCAATTAAGGAGATGAGGAAAGGTGGGCTTAGTGTGAGCATAAAGGGCCGAACTTGGCATCAAATGCTTCCTAAGGGAGCTAGGTGCCACCAAACTACAAGGCCATTGGAATGAAGACACTGACAATCATTAGACATAAATGAAGCATATATTTTGGAAACAATCATGATTTATGAAATTTTACTATGAAAGACAAATAAAATTTGTTAAGACTATGACAATAAGTTTTATTTTTCCGTGAGAATATTATTTTAGTCAATTTGAGAGAGAGAGAGAAAGAGAACGACATCCACATTCTATAGATTTGAATAAGTTATTAATCCTAATTCTGGAACAAATTTGTTAATACATTCAAGTGAATCCACAAAAATGAAGTGATAACACAAAGACAGAAAGTAATATATAAATCGCAATATATTAAGGATGTCTCTTTGCCATTAAGCTTGTTATGAGATAGGATTATGTTTATTACTTCACTTTGCTGTTAGTTCATGGCTGTTTTAAGGGAGTTTCTCTTTCTAATTTGCAGAGAGATTGAGCAGCTTTGCTACATTCTTGAATATTCAATTGGTCCTTGTAGATTTTTTTTTTGTGTGGAGGTTATCTTATCATCCACCTAGTTGGATTATTCATCTTTTCTCTAATAAAATTTCTTTTTCTACCCTGAAAAGAACAAGTTATTGTTCATCGTCCTTCAGGATTTGCTGGTTAAAAGAAAACACAAGTGAGCTTCAAGGGCTCTTTGATATTCCTACAAACTGGCAGGTAGCATTCTCCTCAATCCTCATCCTCAAGTAAAAACAATCATGAACTCATTAAAATTGACTAAATGGGTATTTTTCAAATTTGAAAATGAATTTGCATCCAGTCCAATATAAGCTATGCATTATATTGAAAATTAGCCAGGAGTCTTTTTTTTTTTTTGGTACAGTAAAAGTTTAAGATGAGGGAAGTTCTCTCCATTCCAAGGCTAGGAACCACTAACCTCAGCGAAGATTTATAGTGGGATTACAAATCGCCTACTAACGGGGGATCCCAGGAATTGAACCAAAGTCATGCTATTGTCATGAGCAGATGGTCGACCTGGTGAGTCAACCCCCATTGACCATTAGCCAGTTGTCTAAGTCAATGGCATTCTGCCAATAGTAATTTTATTGTTCCTAAGATACAGCAGGATCATCCTGTAAGTCGCAAAAACTCAAGTTATGGCCATCCCACTAAAAAGAATATAATTAGCCTACCTTCGATGCAAAAAGAACTTTAGGTATACCACAATGTATTTCAATTTCTAAACAGTGAGAAAACTGTCTGCAGACACGAAAGTGCTGTGCTTTAGAAGTAATCTTCAAAAAAGCTGAGTAAAGGGATTGATAAAGTAAATTTGACAAAATATTTTAAACATGGGCATGCCATACTTTCTCTATAAGAACATTCTTGAATACTAAAGGTAGCACAAACAAGGGTCTGCAATTGCAACATTGATTTAACTAGGCCTCAATCCTATAGATGAAATAAGATAGTTCTGGTTCTGAAGTCATTTAGCACTTCAAGCAATTATTCTTCCCTATAGAAAAAGTTCCAGAGACTACTTGAATTTCCATTTCTGGGCTGACGTAAGAAAAGATCATAGATATATTTTCATAAATACATTGTCTTCTTCAATACACTCATTATGCCCATCCATTTTTTTCATTTTCTTACCAATGAAATAATCACAAAAAAGATACATAACCATTTCAGTTCCACATTTTTAATTCAATAGATTATTACCTCATAACCTTTACTACTTTCAAGCACGTCATACAAATCAGTCTTCTCATTATTTGGAAAGCAACAAATTGTAAAATGAAAAAATAATTCAGTTACATGATACCTACATGATTTTTTTATTTAACCACCCTCCCATTGACTCATGAAGATGCAACGGAAGATCCCAATGGTACAAAGTTACATAAGGTTGAATACCTGCTGGAAAAGAGTAACTTGATATATATTGTTGATGTAAGATCAAGAAAATTAAGGTAAAGTAGCTTCATACAGATCATACCTCTTTCAAGAAGAGCATTAATAATGTTGTTATAAAAAGCTATCCCTTCGTTGTTGACTTTGGTTCCTAAGCCATCTAAACCCAAAAAACAATACAATAAAATAAAATCCAAAGAATCTCCGTCATTTATATCAGACAATGTAGCACTACAAAACAAGCCAAATATAAATTACTAAAAGTAAAATAATTTTCATGTAAGTATACAACTGTCCACATACCAGGTGAAGTAAAACTTTTTCAATTTAAATATAACTATAATGGTTTTAGGGGACAAGGCAAGCAATGCTATTAGCCTGAAAACCACAGCTCAGAAAGGGTGGTGGGGGGTAAAATCAGTAAAAAGAACATTAAAAAAATTGAAATGCTGTAATGGCTAAATATCTTATTGTCATGTTCTCAACAGTTCCAGCACCATCTCCTAAATTAGACACTTGTTTAAGGATTTATCATTCTCCACCAACAGTGTGCGTCACATTTTTCATTTGACTCCTAATATGAAAGGAGGCCAGTTGACACCTGGAAAGAACAAGACATGAGGCTAAAATTTTGTAATAAATGGGGGAAATAGTAAATTGCCATTTCTATTCATAGCCCACTGTGATATTCCGAATATTCAGTATTTGAAAAAAGTATGGTTTTATTCTATATCGAACACATCATTTTATACACCTGCTGCAGCCAAGTCAAGCGATTACATGTGTTCTCATTTAGGTGGAGATTAATATAAAGCAAAAGCATTAGCTAACAAAAAAATGCAAACATGCATTTTAGTCCCCCAAAGATATACAGGAGACACCAATTTGGTCCTCCAAAGAAGGTTGACAATAATTTAGTCCCTCATCCATGGAAAGTGACATAAAAAATCGTCTTCTGTGTACAGACTGTGAGAACGCTATTAATGGAGCCTTAGATTAAGAGATGAAATTGATGTCACTTTCTATGATTGAG
Source organism: Ormosia semicastrata (assembly GCA_029884595.1). Lineage (NCBI taxonomy): Eukaryota > Viridiplantae > Streptophyta > Magnoliopsida > Fabales > Fabaceae > Ormosia > Ormosia semicastrata. Next base: position 38,071,629 of record JAQQTO010000055.1, read on the forward strand.
GGACTAAATTGATGTCATCTTTCATTGGAGGAACAAATTGATGTCACCTGTATCTTTGGGAGACTAAAATTGGTGTTTACTCCTAAGAAAAACAGGTAGATATGAAAAAGAAGTATGCAGCCAATAGGGAGAGAAAAAATTCCATAGGCAGCAAAGCAGAGAAATACAAGTGATTTATATAACATAACAAAATCAAATGTTGAAAATTGAATAGGTTTTAAATTTTGCATTCTTAATAGGTTTAATTAAATCTTATTAAAATTGAAATGCTTGCTTGTATATTCTTCTGGTATTCTCTATACCAGGGTATTCATTAACAATTTGGGATGTGATAATTTCATGTTTTTTTCTTTCAAAAACATGTGCAGGTTATTGGTTTAAAATATCACCAGGCTTCAATGGGCAAATCTGGGATTTAATTTAGTTTTAGTGGTTTCCATGTCAAATGTCCAAGTTATTATAGGAAAAGGAACACAAAAAGAACAATTTCATTCAGAAGAATCAATATAGAACAAGAATAATAAAGTCAGCATCCAGAAAACCCATTTTTGTTGTACCATCTTAGCAATTGGGCCAAGACTGCCCCTTCCCAACTACCTCCCTGTCAAGTCCTAAATAAGCCTTTAATCATGGACATGGAAATTCTTGTGGACGCGGCACCAAAATGGTGTGTCCGTGCTTCATAGATCAACTCTTGTGGACACATATTTAGGAGCTAAAGGAGGTAAATGTTAACTACTGACTGAGTAATGATGAAATAGAGAAACTGATAAACCTTCATGCTCTCATGGACAAGGAAATTTATTTAGTTAACAACTAACCATATAGAAAGCATACATGTTTAAAATTCATCATTAATAAAACATACCAGGGAAAATCCGAGACCAAGAAATTGAAAATCTATAAGCATCAAATCCCAACTTGGCTATAAGATCAATATCATCCTGTTATCATAATTATATTCAGAAAGTTAAGATTTGAAAAATTGTGGGGAAGGCGGGAGCTGGACAATTAATAGAAATAATTATCAGATACCATAAACAAAATTCCAGATATCTCTCCACACTCTCATCACATGTGCAAAGTTATTATATAATAGACTCAAAATGACATTCCCTTGGAAAGTATTTGGCTTCAAAGAGCGAACTTGTGCAAAAGTATTAATGTGTGGAAAAGAGAAAAACAGGTGCATTCATGTGAACAGAAAGCCAGTCCCCTGGGAAGAATCATTGCATAGGCAATGCATTTGTTTCTACCCCAAAGTCAATAAAAAAAATGATACTACTGACCATATACTGATGATAATGATCAACTGCTACGTCGCCATTGCTTTTGTCAATAATTTTTCCTAACAATACAACAAAGACAATGAAGTTGTGAAGCATCAAGTAGCACCACTCAAGCAAATTGATATTGAAGGGTCTCACAATTTCTCTATTAAGGAAAGAGTTCTCATACCTTCAGTGTGTGAAAAGGCATCCCATATACTAGGACCTCTACCACCCTCCTTGCAAGCACCTTCAATCTATAAATAAGCAACAAGCAGTTAAATATCTAATTGAACGATTTTCTCATCAGTTATAAATACAGCATTACTTATCTGACTATATGTCATTCTCGTAACAATTTGTTAAAAGACATTGATCCAGGCTGTCCCTATCATAGAATATCATAAAAATGGAATATTCTTTCTAAATGAATAAACTATTAGCCCAAGGTTGCTTATTACTTTGTCTTACGTGATGATTACAATTTACAAACTATTTTGAATAAATGGTTTACCAGTTTGGCTTTATAGCTATCTATGATATTACACTCCATCAAAGCCAAATAAAACTATGTTTTGTAGAAATCAAAGGAAGCCTATGCTTAAGGAAAGGAGAAATCAAAGGACAAAATATAGATTGAAGAACTCAAACACAACAGAGTATGTACTTCAAAAGAAGGTAGAACTCATGGAGCTCCAGAGTTTAGAGAAGATCAAGAAATTTCAAAGCTTTGAAGAGAAGCAAGCCCAGACGAAGATAAGAGTTAGCTCAAGTGCAGTCAAAGTCAACAAATTCTGGGATAATAATGTAAACATTTTTAAAGTGGATCAAAATTAAACTCTATGATAATTTTTCTATCAATACAAAAATTCAAGTATGTTCCACCAACATTTGTGTCCAATGACTGAAACCTTAGAACTAGCTCCACAAAAAAGAATTAAACTCAAAGTAAAATAAAATCACATAAAACAAACTGCAATATTAACATCTCAGTGACCAATGCACCAACATTGATTCAGGGCAAGCCACAACACAAAGAGCACTTGGGAATAATTAAAAAATAAAAAACAAGGTTAAATTACTCTGATGGGCCCTATATATTTCGGGAAAATTAAAATGATTTCCCATAGTTTAAAATGTGTTAGCAAGTCTCTACAGTTTCAAAAAAAAATTTAATTGGGTCCCTGAATTAGTGAATCCACCTATCATTAGAGCGCTATAAGGACTCAACTTTAAAAAATTTAAATCTTTATAGATCCATTTATAAACGAACAAAACTTAAGTGAAGTTTCTTATATTTTACCATTCAGTTCTCAAATCAAATAATGACATGTCTATTTTTTTCCAACTCAGCAATACACACTTAACACTCCTAAACTTAGCTGAATTGGAAAATAAACCTATGTTATTGTTTGATTTGAAATCTGAATAGAAAGAATATAAGTAACTGGACGTAAGTTTTGTCCTTTATAAATTTAAAACTATAGGGACCTATTTGAATTTTTTCAAAAAGTATATGATCAACTGATTAATTTAACAAAAAAAGAAAAATAGAAAACCATCGACCCAGAACAAAACAGCAAATACGCAGATCATAACATTTGCAGGAAAATGGAAACCATCACACAGAAGAACAACCCCATTTCTGCCATACCGAACATCTTTCTTGTATTGGACCCCACCACCAAAATCAAGAATCAAGGCATGCCCACATCTACATTTTCACAAGAAAGTCTTCATCAGATTCGACAAACAAGTTTCAATGCGGAAAAAATTATGAAGGCCCAGATCAAAATTAGGACAAAGAACAGAGTAAAGTAACAAAATTTGCATAGTGCATCTGCATTCACAGCGATGCATATGCACATCGGATCACGAACCTGATAGGCGGAAGTGGCAACTCCGAAGACGAAGTTGGGAGGGAAGTCGCTGCGCGAGACTTGTCCTTTGACATAACCGTTTTCTTTCTCTCCGTTTTCTCTCAGGAACTCGTCCTTTTAGAGAATAACCATTGTGAAAGACCTATTATTATACCTTAAGCTAGAGGTTCAATAGCAACATATCTTCCGGCTATTGCACGTTTTCCTTCTAAATTATGATGGCTCAAATAATTGGTTAAACATAATGGATCCGTCTTTTTCTTTCTCAAAATGTGGAGCGCAGCTTTAAAAAACAAACCAATTAAAACCGATTAGCTAGATGAAATAATTGGTTAGGAAACACATTAAAAAATCTCATTATTGACTTTAGTAAGAATAGAGTTCTTGCATGTTCAAGTTTAAAAATAGGAACTTTCTTTAATTAAACCTGGGGGAGACAAATTTACTAGATACTAATTTTCCTTTGACATAACCGTTTTCTTTCTCTCCGTTTTCTCTCAGGAACTCGTCCTTCTTAACCATTGTGAACTCGCTCACTCAGTTACCGTCTTCTTCAGTAGTTGCAACGATTCTTCTGATTTTGGTTACGAACGCTAGTAAATAGGAAAATGATGGTGTTACCTCATTTTCCATCCGTCACCTATTTTCACACCCATCTTAAATGGGTGTCATTAACTGATAAAAAATATATAAAAAAATAAGTATAATAAATAATATTAAGAAAAATATAAAAAAATATATACATTATTTATAGTAAAAAAATTAGAATTATAATAAATATACTAGTTTTGGAACCTCTGACATGAGTATAATGCAGAATGCCAAAGGAAAAAAGGAAGCGACCTTTTTTATACAGGTGTAACGTGTAATGGTGTATAAAATAAAAGTAATTCTAGTGACATATTATTTCACTCATATATTGCATATCTCTAGTCTAATTTTGTTATATACATAGAAATAAAATACACATAACTTTAAAGTGATGTGATAAAAGTCTCGTCCATGTTAGCATCTCAATTGATAAGAGTTGAGAATATACAAAAAGAGTAATAGGGTTTAATTCTTATCATAGTCGTTGATATTGGACCAGAAATTGACCTGGTCAAATGACTGGGTCACCTATGACTGGGTCACCAATCTAATCAAAATCAAATTTAGAGGCAAACTTTTGCTTGATGAAGATGCATGGTGAAGTTATTACTCAATCTCTTTTAGGGATATGCTTTAAAGAAGTCTGTGATGATCCGGATGATCAACTCATTATTGCTGTGAAGCTGAATGACACCTCTCGGTTCTATATTTTTTAATCTAGCAATTGTACTTCCAAAGGCTAGAAGCTTGGAAGTAGTCTTCGATGTAGACATGATGGTTCTATACCATCTCAAGAAGAAGGAACAATTAAGTCTGTCGTTTCTAATCCTGAATCATATGGTAACCATCTTAAGAAGAAGGAACAATTAAGTCTTACCATTTCTGATCTTGAATCATATGGTTGCTACCATCCAACAACCTAAGAAAACTGCAAATGTACGTTACGGAATGCTTCTGACCAAAATTTTCAAATTCTATGATCTAAGTTTTGATGGAGAAATCTCTGCGAAACCAGGACCAACGTATATGATCACAAATCTGAAAATGACGAATCTAGAGCTAAAGCCCAAAGAGAAAGAGGAAATTGATCCATCTAGAGAAAAGAGAACCAAGAAGAAAATGAAGTCACTCCCAAGCCCCTATCTGGCACTTCTAATGAAGCGTAGTAGAGAAAAGACAGAGAAAAGAAAGAAATCATAGAAGAAGAAGAAGAAGAACCAAAAAAGAAAGAGGAACAAGAAGAAAAGAAAGATGAAAAAGAAAAAGAATAAACAGAAGAGAAATAGGAACAAAGAGAAGAAAAAGATGAAGAATAAGAAGAAGAATGAAGAAAATAAAAAGAAAATAAAGAAGAAAAGAAAGAAGAGTTATCTCAAGAAGAAGAAGAACATGCAGAGCAAGTAACAAAAGAGAAAGAAGAAGAAGAAAAGAAAAGAGAAGGAAAAGTAATTGTTGAATAAGAAGAAGAAGAAGAAAATAGAGATATTCAGGTTGAAGTTTCCAAAATTAATACTGATGTGGCACTTCATGACATGAAGGAAAAGGAGAAGACAAAACGAGCTAGTGGATCCTACTATCTTAGACGCTTATCCACACCCAAAGCCCCACTCAAAGCTTTTGATGAACCTACTGATGAGTTCATCACCAACACTATTGTCAAAGCTATTCAAAGTGCTCTGGGCTCTGGGAGCATTTGCATCTAACATCATGATTGTTGCGATTAAATACCACCCTCTCTTGTTCTTTCTTTCCTTTACATCCAACTACTACCATCTCCTCTAACACATCATAAGTAGAGATTCCAACCTTCTGATGATCAACCTTTCCCCTATCATCACTATTATTCAAGAGGAAGTTAAGGTTTCTGATTTGATTGTTGAAGTAGATGAGTTGGAGAAAAATTTGAAAGCAGAAAAAGAAAGGAAAAAAGAAGAACAACCAAAGAAAGATGTTCAGTAACCAAAGTCACCTACTGATTAGAAGAAAAATAAAGCCTTTGATCCAGTTACCCTTGTTGCCAAAGTGATCTTTTCTGAACAAAGTTTCTCCACTCCACCAACTATAGGAGCACCAAGATTTGGTTATACTGATACCAAAGGAACAAATGCAAATATTGAAGGTTAGACTCATTCTATAGACACTCCTCACACTGAGGAAATCCATCTGAGCTCTAAAGTAAAAAGTTCTAATAATCAAGACACTCCTCACACTAACTATGTTCAAATCCATTAGAATCCTAATCAAGTCAGTCCATATACTGCAACTTCTGCTAAGAAGCCTCCTTTCAAAATATCTCCCCTGCACCCATCTTTTACGAAAGAGAAGAAACAAAAAACAGTTGAAGAGCAATTGACTAGTCTAAATGAGAAGCTCAATGCATTGGAGACTTTTGTTCAACTTAGCTTTTGAGATATCTATGTTGTTCTTGATGATTTTCATCTAAATTTTGAGAAATCTGAAGAATCGTGAGTCACCAAGTTTGAAAATTAGATTCTGCCTAAGGCAAAGAAAAGGCCTCGATCCTTTTGATCAAATCGCTCTTCTGATTTCTCTATGATGACCTTTCTTCTCAAGATCCTTTTTGTTGATGCCAAAAGGGAGAGCAATAAGAATGTCTTTTAGATATGCACTAGCTTAGGGGAAGCATAAATCGTGAATTATGATCTTTTGTAAATGCATCATTCCTTACTGCTAATGAATAAATTTCAGATGCTGCATGATTAATATTAATTTTTTGCTTAAGTTTTCCCTGTTATCATTGTTGCCTACTTTTTAAGGAAAGCAATTCATCTGCACTTTTCCATCCTTCAGGTACTAACCATTTAGAACATTGACGAGCTTAAGCCATCTATGTTCGGAACATGATTCTTCATACAAGTATTAGAGGGAAGCGAAAAGTTGGCTTAAGGCATCTTTCAGCGGTTTACTTAAAATTTTTTTTTGTAATAGGATATAATAGAAACAACATAAGTAAGTATGGTTTATCATCATCAAAAAAGGAAAAATCGTTAGCTCCAAAGCCCTTTGATGGTCTTTATATCTCATGTTTTGACGATTAACAAATTTACGTATATTGTTATTAATATCTCTTAATACTCTAATGAGTGTATTTGAGTGTGCAATGTACTTCTAAGTTGCATATGCATGCCTCCCTTGTCAACAATTCTTAGGAACAATTCTCACTATCAAGATCAAATGCTTCTGAAGTTCAGAAGAGTTGCTTTGCCTAAGATCAAAACATACAAGCACTATCTTAAGGTGTGCATGAATAAGAAAGGTTGAAGTATTTGCTCATACGAGTTTAAAGCTATGTATCATAAAGAAACTTTGACATAAAATCAAGTTAAATGAAGAAGATAGAAGTAAGAAGCTTAAAGATCAAAAGTATCAAGCTCGGAAGCTTTTGAGAAGAACTCTTCTCTCAATTGCTGGAAGAAGACAAAGTTCTAAACAAAAAATTGACAAAGTGATTGCCACAACAAGACAAGACAAACGGCTAGTGTACTGTTCATCAAAATCCGTTAGAAGCAAGGACAAACGACTAATTTTTCAAAATTTATAAATAACTAAAGGCCAGAAGAAAGAAGGTGGTGAAGCACTACTATATTGAACAATCCTTCTAAACTCTTATGAGCTTTCTACAACCTTTTCAGAACTTATTACAACACACTTGTACTTTTCTGTAGTACCTTCTAAGTGTGTAATAATAGACCATTCTCTGTATTTTATTTGCTTGTATCCTCTCTTTGAGTGTTGAGAGAAAACGAGACACTTATACTATTTATTGTATCATTGATTCAATAGTGATCAAAGAGTGTGTTTAGCTTGAAGAGGTTAGTGTAGATCAAAGACTACTTGTAATCTAGTTTGGAAAGATTACAGTGGAAGAAAGAATACTCATGACTATATAAAAATCTTAGTATTTGCTAGGGATTGGACGTAGGCACGTCATTTGTCCAAACCAGTATCAACCTTTTGTGTTAAGCTCTTTTGAGCCCTTCTCTTTATTTGTTGATGTTACTATTTCATTAAGATACATTCTTCTAAGTTTATGAACTACTCTTCTTAAATCAATGAGAAGTTACTAAAGAAGATTTGAGTTAAAATAAAACCATTTTAAGTTAACCTAAGGCAATATCTTATAACTTAGTGTTTATGTTGTTAACCCTTTTGATATCCAAGTTGAGAAACTTAAGATCCTTATGAGTTTGCAAAAATAGTTAAAAAAGTTAGAAGTACAATTCAACTTCTCCTTCTCGTACAGTTGCCACCTTCATAAGATTTAATTAGTATTTGGATTTGTTTTATTTTACCTTTAAAAAGATTTATATTTTAAATTTTTAAGAATGAACATTTTTTTAAGTGCAAAATAAGTTCATTTATACATGCTAGGCTAAAGTATAAATAAAGTGGCATGAAAGAAATTTGATGTTGAGATTAATTAGTCTCCTAAGACACTTGTTGTCACTTGAGTTACAACTCTTGATATTTCATTTTTCAATTTTTTTAACAAGTACATAATTACTAAAGATATAATTTTGATTCATTCGTCAACGTGAAGTTTTTAGGGTAAAACCTTATTTTCGTAAAGTTTGACCAGAGTTTCAATTTAGTCCCAAATTTTTTTTTGTTCTATTTAAATTTCGTCCTAAACATTATTAAATCATTCCAATGAAATCCTTTTTACTAATGATGTCTATTTGATTAAAAGAAAGTGATGACTTGGATCCTCCGTGGTTGATTGAGATCACATGTAAATCCTATGTATCCAATTTGAGACTAAATTGAAATTTTGATAAAACTTTAAGAACAAAAATAAGGTTTTACCTTTGGATTTATTTAAAATCATATATATCTCCGTCGTCTTTCTTAACTTTAAACCCTAATACCTATGGACACCACCAAAACCCCAATTGAGACACCATTTCACATAGACACCTCCATCCACGAACCATCATTTCACCCCAATAGCTATAAATCATTGAACCTTCGATGTGCTAGCACCACCGTCCCCTTTCCCCTATGTGTGTGTCTATATTATCCCTAGCTCCACTAATCAAAATCAACTAAGCAATGGAAGTGGGTTCAACAAATTATTGACGAAATACATAGATATTGAGTATTTTAATTTTTAGAAAATGATTTTGAAGTATGTTTAAGTTTTTACAACTGAAAATCCTAGTTCTTAAATTTAGGAAAGAAGATAGAGATGCATATAATTTTAAATAAATCTAAGGTTAAAACCATATTTTCATCCCTAAAGTTTTACCAAAGTTTTAATTAATGAAAAATTATTACATGCCATTGAAGCACAATAAATGTATGTTCTAGGATAGATCTCTATCATTAGTTTTAAATTGATGACTTAAATTTTATGTAAATTTGTTTAAAATTAATCATAGAAATCCTTACTGGAGCATACATTTTTTGTATCTATCTCATGCTACAATTTCTCTTAATCTAGTCCCAAATTGGACACCATGTCAAAAAAAAAAATGAAAAAGGACACGTGATCCTAATTAGTCACATGAGATCTAGGTCATCACTTTTAGTTAATCAAGTAGACATCGTTAGACAAAATGATGACATTGAAAAGATATAGTTAGACAAATTTTTTTTTATTTATAAAAAAAAGAGATTAAATAGAGACTTTAATTAAAGACTAGAATAGAGTTTAAGTCAAAATAAATTTTATATTATCATTAAATTATACGTAAACACATCATTAAAAGAATTTAAATTTTCAAGTAGTTATTTTCATAATTAAATTCATTCAATAATTTGACAATACATACTTTAAACAGTAACAATTACGCAAACGTGAAGGGTAGGAAAGAACTTCATTGCCACTTGTTAGACTTTTTCCTCCATTTACATTATAAAAGAAAATCTGGATACACATTTGAAAAAATGAATTAAGTATATAAAATGCCTTCTGTAAGCACATGTAAAGAGGCTGCTCTAAAACCATTTGAAAAAGAAATTGTTCTAACCAACATTTAGTACCTGATACGATTCCAAAGGCTAACTTTACAGTATTCTTAATTAGATTCAAGCTTATTAATAAGTTGCTTGAACCTTACGTAAAAAAAATTTGCTTGTACCTTATTCATATATAATACACAGTGAATTCATATCAAATTAAAGACTTCATTAGTTTATTTATCCCATCACAGAAAAACTGACAAGTTCACAAAAGATAAGAACCGTCTCCTCGCATATCTTATGAATAATATAAATCTCTTTTGAAAAAGTATCAAAGTTGCCATAGTACCAGCGAATGATGGATCAAAAAAAATTTGTTAGTAGGAATACACTTTTCTATTTTATTAACTTTTATTTAAAAGTTGTAATATTTATTGTGTTTTTTTATATGTAATATTAATATGATTACTATTTTTCAGTTTGATGTGTATAAACAGTAGTTTCCTTACCTTCCCAGTGATGGTTTGATGTGGATGTTGGGCCTCCACCTTGTGTCTCAGAGCCTCGGTGTTGACTTCGTCCAGCAAGTCTTCTGCATCATGCACTGCATCTTTTAGCCGTTCCAGCCATTCTTTGACTGCAGGGTTGGTAATCTGCTTCTGTTCTGCATCATTGAGCACAGCCTGAAGAGTGAGCAGTGTTGTTTCCAACTCATCCAAGAGTGAGACATTCAGCTTCCTGATCTTCCTGAAGTAGTCTCGGAACTGCACTGAGGTTATTGTCTCTATTAATGATTGCACAGAAGCAGATAGTAATGCTCCTGCCACTTCAGCCATGTCTTCTTTGTCTTCAACTCTGAGGCTACAGCTATATGTTGAATGAGAACAAAAGCGAGAGATTGGGGGTAGCTAGCAATTCAGGAGAGATTCTCACCCATTCAGCTTCAGCAGCTTAGGTGTAGTCCCCACCACTGCTAGAATAGACTTTTCTATTTTATGATACAACTATGCTTTTTCTACCATTTTTTTTCACATCACTTTTTATACTACTTTCTATGTCAATGATTATATCATTTTCTCCTCATCAATTTTTATCACTTAATTACAACCATTAAAAAGTGAGGTAAAAAATGATGTGAGATAAAAAGTGATATAAAATCATTATTTCTTTATGATATCATAACCTTCTTTAAACTATAAGTTGACAAAAGTAGATAATATGTACCTAGATTGTTTGTAAATATGTGTAAATTTAATAGTACAAAAATAATTTTAAATTTTCATTTATATAAAATATTTATGTAACATTAGACTTTATTATTAAATTAAAGAGATAAAAGTCAGAAGGAATTAGTTTAGTTAAGGATTGAAACACTTCATTTATAAGGTTTAGGTTTGATTATTCGGTGATTGTGGTATGTCCCTAACCTTAGAATGAGACATCATTCCATCTCCTTTAACTTAAATTACCAAGGAAGAGAGAGAGGGAGAGAGAGGAAGTGAGAGAGAGGAGAGGGAGAGAGGGAGGGAGAGCAAGAGAGATTGATTTTTCCACTGAAGTGGCCCACCATGTTCAAACTTTCGCTGGGGATCTCAATTTGTACTCCTTCGTGTTAGCGTGATTGATATTCTGATTCATTGGTTGAGATTGAAATTGATTTCATACATAATTGTATTTTATTTTATTTTTATATAGCATTCTTCTTGTATAAATAAAGGTCAATCCTCATGTATATAATTATTCAAAAATATACACAAATTTATCAATTTTTTTCACCCTATTTCTGTTTCTAACTTAGTATCAAAGAGTCTAGGCTCTCGATCTAATCCTTCCGCTCACTGACATTGTTCCTACTGTGTTTCCAGTTGCCACTGTCACTGGGAACTCACTTCTATCCAGACACCGCTCCAAATCACCGCCATCCGTCGTTCCTTCATCGTGCGCTCCGTCACCGTCCAGACACTGTTCACCTTCGTTGCTCCAAAAGCTCATTTTTTTGTGTTCTCCCTTGCTATAATGGAGAAATCAGGCATTGCTCAGTCTCCTTCAGTTGCACTCACTGCCCCCAGATGTTGCAGATATTGTAAAGACCCAAAATACTTGATTGAGAATTGTTCTATATGCCATTCAAAGTCTAATCAGAATAGATTTCAATCTCGTCCCAATTCTTCTAAGTTTGTACTTGTTGCTATTACTGTTAATGAATCCCTAATTTCTTCAACCATACCCCAGGCTGCCTTTTCTACTAATGATCTTGTGTCCTTCCTTAAGCTTTACTATCCAATTTTGGTAACACCTCTTCTACTTTATCAACCACACTAGGTAATACTGGATGGTACTTTGACTCTGCTTGCTGAAACCATATGACATCACATCTCTGTCTTTTTCTTCCCTATCTATTAATGACATTGCACATCTCATACATACAACTGATGGATCTCTTATGAATGTTAGTCGCAAGGGTTCTATCTCTCTGCCTACTCTTAGCTTACCTGATGCATATCTCATTCCTAAATTAAACTTCAATCTCATTTTTATCGGTCAACTATGTGACCTTGGTTATGAAGTCACATTTTCTTCTTCTGGTTATTATGTGTAGGATCCATGGATAGGATAAGTCATAGGGACTGGATGTAAGGTCAGAAGGCTGTTTGAGCTCACCAACCTCCATATTCCTCTTGCCTCAAATCTTTGTGCAGCATCCATCTCATCCTCTATTCAACTGTGGCACCAACATCTTGCTCATAGTTCTCTAGGGAAGCTGCGTCCCCTCTTATCTTAAGGGGCTCTAAGTTTGGTTAATAATTAGTCTTTCACTATACTTTTTGTCAAACTGCTAAACAATATGCACTTTCCTTCAATAAAAGTACCTCTATTTCTAAATCTTTTGACCTTATGCATTTTGATATTTGGGGACCTACCCCACACCAACTATAGGAGGTAATCAATATTTTGTAATATTTATTGATAATTTTTCTTATTTTACTTGGATATATTTAATGAAAAATCATTTAGAACTTCCTCAAGTTTACATTAATTTTGCTACTATGATCAAAACCCAAATTTCAAAATTAATTAAAAGTTTTCATCTTGATAATGCTTTTGAATATCGTGATTCAAAACTTCTTTCCTTTCTTGCTAAACAGGGTACACTCTCTGAGTTTTCTTGTCTTGGTATCTCTCAGCAAAATTGTCGTGCTGAAAGAAAATATCGTCATATCCTTGATTCTGTTCGAGTTATGCTCATCTCCTCCTCTTGTCAAGAATGTGCTTGGGAATGAAGTTGCTCTCACCGCTGTCTATGTCATCAATCGTCTTCCTTCCTCTATTATGGGTAATGTATCTCCTTTTGAACGTCTCCACTATACTTCTCCATATTACAACTCTTTTAAAATTTTTGACTATGTTTATTTTGTTTTCTTTCGACCCCATGAGTACACTAAACATGAGCCTCGAGCACGTCTCTGTTCCTTTCTTAGTTATGGCACTAAATATAAGCGCTATCACTGTTGGGATCTAATCTCTCAACGCATTCGTATCTCCTGTCATGCCGTCTTCCGGGAGGACACCATGTTCTCCTCACTCTCCTAGTTCATGTCCACCCCTTCGACTTCGACTCCTTTTTTCCTTAACCCTTTTATTGATCTTTTTCCTAGTGATTTTGATGCAGGTTCCTCCAGTGAGCTTTCAATCACTTCCGATGTTCTAGCCACTCCTGATGACGCCGTTCCAGACGTAGATCCTGCACCTGTCATTGCACCTCATCTTCCTTTTGAGCGTCCAACTAGGGTAAGAACTCAGCCTACCTATCTTCGTGATTATCATTGCTTTTCTACTATGCTTCACTTACATGAACCTCAGTCCTATCAAGAAGCCTACATAGATCTTCACTGCCAGCATGCTATACAAGAAGAGTTATAGGATTTAGAGAACAATAATACTTGGGACCTTGTTGATTCTCTTTCTGGTAAGGCACTTATGGGATGTAAATGGGTGTTCAAGATCAAGTCTCATTCTGATTGTTACCAAGTGGTTTCAATACTAAAGAGGGGTGAATTGAGTTTATAAAAACTTTTTGTAAATTTTTCATAAAACATTTAAATATAAATTTTTATTAAAGTTATTGATTGATTGAGATGAATAAATAGAGAAGATAGAGTACTTGATTCACAGATTGAACAAGTCAAGACAGAAAGCATTCAAGCAAACATATAAAATTAAAGCACAAATGTAAAGAAGTTTGAGTTTAGAAGAGCAAACACAATATTTATCCAGCCACTCCTTGTGACCTACGTCCAGTCCTTAAGTAATCACCTAAGATTTTTCACTATTACTTCAAGCTTGAACATGTGCTTGCTACCGTTACAAATTAGAGCACTCAACACACGTTGGGATGCCTCACCCTTTGTGCTTGAGCCTCCACAACAAGGGATATCTCACTCTCTTTACAAAAAATCAAAGTATAGATGAATGGGAAACTCTCACAAGAGTAGATAATATAAATTGAAGTTCAATGGATATAAAGGAATGATCACACTTTAAGATAAAAAATAGAGGTTTATAGGAATAGGCTTTAAGAACTTGTATTAATGCTCAACAATGTTTTTTAGATTGGTTTCCTAACAGACTTCAATGCCAAACAACTTTTATTTATGGCCTAAAGCATTAAAGATCCATTGGGGGTGGTTGGAGCATTAAATGCAGGCAAACTAGCCATTATTTTCTGATTCTGGAATCGCGTTTATTCAAATAAACAAATCCTTATTTGAATAAACACACTTATAGCACAACAACAAGTATTTTTTGAGGCATGTTATTCAAATAAGTGAAACCTTATTTGAATAAATGTGTTTCTATCACAAGCTGAAAATGGCTTCTGAAACATGTTATTCGAATAACCATACGGTTATTTGAATAAACCTTTAAAAAGCAAAAGGGCGCGTAGCCTATTTTGTGTTTCTTATTCGAATAAGGCCCTGTCTTATTTGAATAAGGCTTAATGAATTGGAAATATTTGCTCTCTAGCTTTGGTTATTCGAATAAGGAAAATCTTTATTCGAATAAACCTATTTGAAAAACACTTTAATCAACTTTTAAAACTTGCCAAATATTTCTAAATGTTCCAACATGCTCTTAGACACTTAAAAACTATTTGTTAAGAAACCAAAAACCATTTTAAAGCCACAAAGTCATGTGTGCTGTTTGGGTTCTTTGAAAAAAAAGTTTAAAGCTTAAGTGTGAATCCTTTTTATCTTTACAAAAAGATCTAAGTCCTAAAGTTATTTGTGAAGGTCTTAGACTTGATCTTTCCATCATCTTCATGTTTGTTATCATTAAAACAATCTTCAAAGGTCAATAAACAATTACATTGATGGCTCCATTGAGTGTTATAAGGCTCGTTTGGTTGCCAAAGATTTTACTTAAGAATATGACATTGATTATGAGGAGACCTTTGAACTTGTTGCTCGCATCACTTCAGTTCGTACTCTCTTTGTTATTGCAGCAATTCAGAAATGGACTCTAAATCAGATGGATGTGAAGAATGTCTTTCTTAATGGTGATTTGGAAGAAGAAGTTTATGTGCATCCACTTCTTGATTACACTTGTTCACCAAATAAGGTTTGCCATCTTCAAAAGACTTTATATGACCTTAAACAAGCACCTCGGGCCTGGTTTTCCAAGTTTCACAACATTATCAGTCAGTTTGGCTTTTCCTCCATTAATCATGATTATGCTATGTTTACTCGCAAAACTAATAGAGTTACTATTATGTTGCTTCTCTATGTTGATGATATGATTATTACTGGTGATGATACTATTGATATTATTAATCTTAAACAGTTCTTGAGTTAGCATTTTGATATGAAAGATCTTGGACCTCTCATTTACTTTCTAGGTCTTGAAGACCTTTCTTTTGCTGATGGCATTTTTCTATCTCAAGCTAAATATGTCTTGGATATTATCTCTTGAGCTGGTCTCACCGATAGTCGCACCGAATTAACTCCTCTAGAGCCTAATGTGAGATTCATACCTCTGGATGGTACAATGCTTGATAACCCTACGCTCTATCAGTAGTTGGTTGACAGCTTGATTTATCTTACTGTTACTCGCCTAGATATTTCATATGTTGTTCTTTTAGTCAGTCAATTTATGTCAGTTCCACGCACCACTCGCTGTAACATCCCGAAAAGCATGTTAGACTTGTAAATGGGTATAAAGGTAGCATATTACTTGTATGACATGTTAGTTAAGTTTTGTGATAAACTGAATTCGTTTAGGCACTTTGTTGAAACATAGAGTGTGAAAAGTAGCCTAAAATGACTTAGATAGTAGCATAAATTGATAAGTTGAGGGAAATAAACCTAAAGAGTTTGTTTCTAAGTCGGAGTTAGTTTAATTTTTTTAGGCATATTGGTTATACATTTAATGCCTGATTGACTAGTAGTAGATATGAAAAAATATGATAATGGTGAAACAACAATTTTAAAGAATCTTAGTATTTATTTTATGGTTGTTGAAAGCAGGAAAACTTGTTTTAGCATAATTCAAGTGTCCTTAGCAGATATAAAGTTCTAGCTTTAGGTCTAAGGGGCAAAGTTAGACTTTTCCTCTTATTTCCTTCTATTCCCACGGTTCCAGAACAAGTGAAACAAAAACAGAAAATGAGAGAAAAGAAAGAAGGAATCGAAATGGGAGAAATGGAGAAGAGAAAGAGGAGGAGAAGAAGAGGAAGATTCAAGAGGACTTCAAAGTTTACAGATTATCTTGTTTCCTATAGGTAGGGGGTTTCTAATCTTCAATCTCATCTTGTTCTTCATCATTTCCATTGATTGAAGTTAGGTCACATAGATGGAGAAATTGGATTTGAGATGCAAGAATTCACTTTCTTCAGTAGTTTTTGCTTCCTCTGATGAAATTGAGTTAATATCACTTTAATGGATGCAAATTGATTGAATTTGTCTTTAGACAAACTTAGTTAGTTCCTCAAGTTGGAATATAGAGATTAGGTTATGGTTTTAACTATTAATCAAGGTTTAATAAAGCTAATAAGTTGGATGAATGTTACAATATTTTTAGAAGTTGTTAATGGTGTTAGAAATCACCTAGGAATCATTTTTGGAAGATTGGAACATTGCCTTGTTCCAATGGAATAATGCAGAATTCTGCAGAAAACAGCCTCGCGTCGCAGTGCGACTGTGGCACGCCGAGGCGTGAGTGACCAGAGAGCTGCGCGCAGTGGCGTGACAAGGGCTGCACCGAGGCGTGAGTTCCAAGTACTCTCCAAAATGTTATTTTTGATGAGCTGAGTTTCCTACTTGTTAGGATCCCTTTCATATGCATTGTAGAGTGTGTTGAGACACTAATAGAGGTATTGCTAAGAGAGAAAACCCATCTTGCATGTATGGGAAAGTATGAGATCTTAGTGTAATTAAGAGTATTGGATTGCCATAAATAGGTATCTAGACCCTTAGGCAACACAGAGTTGCATTTAATATCACAAACGATGTGATGAGGAAAGAGTAAACTAGATACAAGAAAGCTGAGTTCAGTTGGCAATAGTCACTTGCCATAGTGCATTAGTTACTCCTATGAGAGAAAGTGAGATTAGTGATGCATGAATGGACATAGTATGCAGATATTAAAGAAGTTTCAGTCTTTAAGCATTTCATAAGTTAGGAGTTTCCTAAAGTAGGTATCTAGGACCTTGAGTACAATAAGGTGACATAGTTTACCACTTGTAGTGTGAGAATAAGGTAAGCTAGATACAAGTATCATAAGTATGATTACTTAACTAGAAACATGGAATATGCTCCTATATGAGTTAGAAGTGAGCTGAGAATACATGTTTGCTAGAGTTTAGTTCTTCACTTGGTTAGAGAGAACCATGTGATGAGTTAATGTGGTGGTTTTGTATGAGATATACATAATGCTGCATAGATTCCTGATACTTGCTAATTCCAAAGTAGAGTAATCTTTAATGATGTATAATCATATGGCCAAAGAAGATAGAGGAGAAAGTCCAAAAGTCTCTTTAAGTGAGGATTTAGTCCTAGTTGCTCATTAGTGCCAAGATTAGTAGTTTATATGTAATGGAAATAGTACTATCACTAGAGTGTGTAGGAATCAGTTCACTCATTATTCAGTAGTTTGAAGAGCCAGTCTTTTTATCTACAAGTTTAAAGAAAGTTTGGAATAAGTAAGTGACACACACACAATCATATACATTTCTTATTCCTTGACAATTGTATGTGCAGTTGTCTAGGATAGATGATATTGTACAATTGTATAGGTGGTTGTTCAATATCATCGATGATATGTTTATGAGTTTAAGGTTAAAGATTGACTTAGTGAATGTTTGCATAGAGTAAGAGAATTAAATGTTCAAGTGGCTTGGAGTAAAGACTTCATTGCTTGTTACTAATTTTACATTTCAGAGTTAGTGAATTTATTCATAGAAAAAGGTTGTACGTGTAATACCTATAACAAGTTTATGAATGAACTAGTTATGATATATTACAACTGTGAAGATAGTTGTTCTTATCGTATGAGTAAGGGACTTAGGCTTATAGATTACGCATTGTGTTTAGTGAAACTTTACATAACAGTAGCATGTGAATGTTCTAGAGATATTTAATAGAAATTTGATATCTAGTAACAACCATAATCTATTATGTTTAAGTTCGAGTATCATAAGGTTAAGTAGGTTTAAGACAACTTTGATACGTTATACAGTTGTATGAGCGATTGTATAATGTTGATATAGTTTGTACTGATTTGTTTGTAGTTTACATTGTATAATGTCATGAAATGTATGAATATTACTGAGAATTGCATGTTCTCATCCCTTTCTATGTTTTCATGGTAATAGCAGGTCAAGGCCCTTCAAAAGGTAAAAAGATAAAGTAACAGAAGAGCTAATGTAGTTTAGTTTTATTTGTTTCTTTTATAGAAAAAGTTGATGTATTTATTTATGTTAGCTTTGAGAATATAAAGGTTGTATGTATAACACTTTGCGTTCGGGGCTATTGCTGTTTATGTGTATAACTTTTAGTTACGACTCTCCAATATAATTATTTAATTATATAGGATTAGTAAGAATAGAAGTAACACGTTTAATGCTTTATGTCTTTATATATAAGTTATATCGAGAATACTGTATTAGGGTGTTACACTTGTTATGTTGTTATTCTCCGTATTATCCGCTATGTGAAAGGGACCTTATTTCATGGGCTTCATTTTTCTGCTGACTCCTCCTTAATCTTCCGAGCTTATTCTGATGCTGATTTGGGTAGAGATCTTGTTGATCGATGATCCACCACTGGTTACTGTATCTTTCTTGGTGATACTCTTATTTTATGGCAAAGCAAGAAACATACTTTAACTGCATGTTCCAGTACTGAACCAGAGTATCGGGCACTTGTTGACACTACTTCTAAAATACTTTGGTTACGTTGGCTTCTTGAAGACTTGAGTTTCTCTCAATCTTTTTTCACTGCTCTTTACTGTGATAATATCAATGCTATTTAGATTGCTCACAATGATGTCTTTCATGAGCATACCAAGCATATTGAGATTGACTGTCACTTCATTCATCAACACATTCTTCATGGTTCTCTTCATTTCTTTTCCATTGACACTATTGACTAGTCAGCCGATTTGTTCACCAAAGCTCATCATCCTAGTTGATTCCGCACTTTAATTTCCAAACTTAAGTTAATTTCCTCTACTCCTACTTGAGCTTGAAGGACAATGTTAGCATGATTGAAGTTATGATCGATTATGATTGATTGATTGAGATGTAATTGGTCTTATATAATTATATTTTATTATTTTTCTTTTCTATATAGCAGCTTTCTTATATAAATAAAGGTTAATCCTCATGTATATAATTATTCAGAAATATACACAAATTTATTAATATTTTTTCCTTATTTTTGTTTCTAACTTTGAACTCCCTTTAAGGTCTTATCAAGGAAGGCTATTACTTTTGGTCTGGAAGAAATGCAACAAGATAAAATTTGTTGTCTTGTCTATAAAGATGCAAAATTTTCTTGAAAAAGTGCTTAATGGGCTTTAAAAGCATAGTAATTTTGATGTTAATAATGCCAACTGGAACTACAAAATCCAATATTTTGTTTTGCTTTGTATGTTGGAAACAGTCCTTACAAAAGTTTTGATAAATCAGAGTTTTGACAAACTGATTTGTGTTGAGCTGTGATTGAATACTCTTCATCCTAAAATTGGTTTCTGTTAGGAAAAATTGGTATGCCCTAGATCCAATCTATTATGTAATTTTTTAGAACACATTGTAATCATTTTATTTTGATAAATTATGTGGCATTTTTTTATTTTAGTTTTATTTGTCATATTCATTATTTAATTAATATGACAAGGTCCTTGATTAAAGTTAGGTACTTGTCATCATAATAGAGATCATGATATTAAGAGATAAATTTTTATTTATAATTTAATCTAAAGTGTTTTTGATAGTAAGATTATTGAGAATAAGACATTAGTAATCTGGATAGATTAATATATGTGTGATTATCTTTATTGGTTAGAGATTAATAGATCTCATTTATTAATTCACATATATAGATGATGCATATAGAGATATGATAATTGAACTGACTCAATTGAGAATTCCTAATTATTTATATTACCGTTAATCTATCAATAGGATATTCTCATGAAGGACATGGTGTACATTTTTCCTTTGACTTGAAATTATCATAGTAATTAACAAGCTACTTGTTATACTTTGATTCTGAACACTTAATGCCCTAGGGCGTTAGTTAAATGGATATTAGATATGACTAAATACTTATAGGATTAATGATATATTAAGAAGGAATTCATCAACTCTTGGTAATGAGTTTGATCTCTATGATTATAACAAGAAGATTAAGACCTTGGCCAAGACAATTGAATGAATGAAGAATGAGTTTCTTAAATCATTTACTAGTTGTTTATTCTTCTAAAGGTTTACCTATAAGAGTTTGACAATTATACCATACTCTAAGGTTAACTCAGAGTTGGAACGATGGAAGAAAATATTGTATTATTCTTCTAAAGATTTTTGAAAAAAAAAAATGTTACTCTATGTTATTTGGTCGTTAAGGAGTGTTGCTAGACACTATCACACCAACCTTAATTAGTAATTTGATTTGATTAATTTATTATCAACTTAATATTGAACTTATGGAGTCACACATTAATGAGTATTCTAATCTTTATTAAATGATTATTAATTTATTATTTGATAATTAAATTAGAGAATTTAATTTAATCAAATAAATATTTTTTTATCTAAATAAAATATTATTATATTTTTTACTAACACTTAGAATATAATTGATACATGACATAATTATTTAAAAAATTCTATTTAAAATAGAAAAACCGAAAGTTTTCAAATGTTGTAAACATAAAAAGTAAGCATCGTGGTGATATGCACCAAGCAGCCACCAATGGTTTAATAGCTTGTATGGCTATTGAAAATTTGCATAGTGATATGCGTAACGTGTTAATATGCAGCAAATAGCTTTTATGGCTATTTGGTTTGGATGTGCACGTGCAGCAATATCAAAAGGTGTCAACAGCCTTTATGGCTATTTAATCAAACCCGTTATCAAAAGGTGTTAGTCAAGCACGTCCAGCAACCAAACCAAAAGGTGTCAGCAGATGAAATTTTAATAGCTTTATGACTATTTAGACGTGCATGAGGTCAGTAGAAAAACTTTAATATACAGTGATATATGATAAATAGAAAATATAATTTTTTTGCTTTTTTTTTTCAAAATTTGTGTAAGTTTTATGCTCTAAAAGAAAGTTAATAGCAAGATTTAGTTTCAGTGTTAATATGCATAGAATTTTCGTACTCTCAAAAATATCTAGAGCCCTTTACAAGATATTTTAAATTTATCTTTGTAGTACTAGAATAAATTTAAATACAAAACAATTATTTTAGATTACTATTACATTATTCCACTACATGTTTTCATCATCTTGCAATCATTCAGTTTCTAATTAAGGTTCTAGCAATTTATGCAACATCTTTCAAGTAAGAATCTTTGAGAAAGCAGCAGACAGTAGTTTCTGGTATCAAAACTGCATTATCACTTACTAGGCATGAGTATTGTACAAAACTTAATGAAACTTCGGGGACCTAAAACTGGAATATTGTAATTTAATCTATACGACAAAATTAAAAGTATTTCGACATGAGAATTTTACTGAATCTTCTGTCATTTTTTTTATCTTAATTGAATAAATTATGATTTAATCAAATATAATGATGAATCTATTTCAAGTTTAATTTTGTGTTTTTTTTTTTGGGGGGGGGGGGTCGGTAGTCATTCCTAGGATGCAATCAATCGATGTGTAAATTTGTCTAAGAACAATAGATAAATAATTTGGAAAACATCAAAACAAAACCGACCCTTAAAAACTACACGACATTTTTAGTTACTATAACCAAATAAAAAAAGGGGGAAAAAGTTTACTCTAATTCTTAGTCCATTTGAGATAGCTCAAGTTGCATGGATGTACGTTAGCTAGATAAATATCTTAAATCTATGTCCAAAAATCTGAATCTCTAATTGGCTTTAAAAAGGAATGACACAAGCAATTTGGTACAGCAAAATTTTAAGTTTCCACATTTTATAATGTATCTACAAGAGCAAAATATTTATGTACTCAAACAGTATTACACTTTTAGTTCGCTAAAATATAACACATGGACAACATAACCATACATGTGGATGGATTAAATACAAAATATTATTTAATAAAATTAAAAATTAAATCTCAACCTTTAAGAGTATTACTCTCAGGTATCTTAGAATTTTTTGTAGTATTTAGAGATGTCTTTTCTTTTCTTTCCAAAAATATGTATGAGCCGACAGTGTGTAGAGAAAAAATATATCCAACTTCGTAGACAATTTGGCACAGCCACAAATTGGGAATTTTCACAGTAAAAGGAAACAACTAAAATATAAGAGCAAACAGAAGCAGATTAGAAGCCAAAACAAATATGAATATATTAATATAACAGAGTTTTATGGCATTTGCGGCAAAATATTTGATACAGCCAGAAATAAGAAGAGAAATGCCACTATAGCCTGTACAAAGCTTCCAACTAGTAACAATGATGGAAGTTTTGTTCTTATATTATTTTACAACAAGTCTTTTTTCACTAGGTGAAATCGGCAAACAACGCCATTATACCCTTTTTGGTAAGACATAATGATGGAAGTCAACTACTCTTCTTTACCCTTTTTGTTTTCACCAGCTTTCAGAAACCGTGAAAACCAATATGCAGAAGACTTTGGGTGCCTAGTGAGCCCATTTTTATAATCCACATACACCAATCCAAAGCGTTTGGTATAACCTTCAGCCCATTCAAAGTTGTCCACTAATGACCATGCAAAGTATCCCCTCACATCTGCTCCATCCCTGTGCATTCAAATGATATACAAAACTTCAGGTCTGTTTGATTTAAATTCTCATTCTGTCTTCAAGGTCAAACGATTTTTCTCAACTGTTACGCTGGTGAAAACTACATTTGGTAATAATATGAAATTTGTATTTTTTGTGGTTCCCTTATTTTTTTCAGTCTGTTTTTAAATCCTTTTATGATTTTCAAAAGTGAATCTGTTCAGTTAGCCTAGAAACAAATACTTCAGAGACACCCCATCAAATGAGCTTCCGACCCTATTTCTAAACTTTCAATGTTTGAACACAAACAATGAAATACCAAACGAGGACCTTTCTGTCAATCATTATTTCTATTAAAGTTTAGTTCACTGTTCACCAAAAATAATAATTCAAAGTTCGCAAAGGTATACTGATATAGCGGCAGACATAAGCATAAGTAAGGTCAAATAATACATCATATCCATAGAGACAAGATAAGAATAAAAATAAGAAAGGCAAGAAAAATGGAAATGACCTACCAATTTTAAGTAGAACGAGATCATAAGGCAGTAACCATCATAATCTAACCACCAGATTACTCATTAATTTGTGAAATAAACAGGTTTAACTCATACAGATGGTGTGTATGTAGAAAGTCGGCAAACTTACTTTATAGCCCGAGCAACTGAGGCAAGGTATTCCTTGAAATAGCGAACTCTCAGTTTGTCATCTAGCATCTCATGTAGTGGCAAGTTATCATTATCTTCATCATCCATACCTGTGAAGTGGAAATCCAGCCTCAGAGAGATGAGAGCCATTTTATAATGTTTTGGCCCACACATATGCAATATAGGATCGTCTTTGAGGCTTCTCTGCGAATTTCCACTTATGTTTTTCTAAGTAAGTTTGTCACTTCGTCTTAAAGTTTGGAGAGCATTTTTGCTCTATTGAATTTTTCTTTACTGTGCTTTTCAATTCCGAAACTCTGCCTATGCTGAGCTTTGTTGCAAATATCTACATAGCCAGTCCCAAGCCCAGATAAAAGAGGAGGATTGTGTTAGGCAGTCGACAGTCAACGTAAAACTTTGTCGATTCTTTATGACATGGATCAATGAAGTAATTGTGTTAATGCTAGGTCGTTGCCCCTAGGTAAAACACTATATAGTTCGAGTACAGTGTCAAATGAGCAAGGGCCACTACATCGCCGCCTGAGTGTAGTGAAAAATAAGCAAGGGTTCCCACATTGTTGTGAACGGGTGTGGGTAAAGAAGTTAGTTCACAAATATAAGATGCGTTTCGAAACTTGAAATATAGGCACACTTACAGGTAAATCAATGGAAATAGTTGACACCATGATTAGGAGGAGGATTAATTTTATGTGCCTACAAGAAATTAAGTGGGTTGAAGAAAAGACAAAGGAACTCGACACTTCAGGTTTTAAGTTTTGGTACACCGATAAGGTAAAATCTAGAAACGAGATAGGCATAATAGTAGATAAGAATTAGAAGAATATGATTGTGGATGTGAGAAGGCTCGGAGATAGGATCATAACTTTGAAGTTTGTTGTGGAACAAGAGACTTTTAATGTTATCAGTGCATATGCACCCCAAGTAGGGCTAGACAAGCACTACAAGATAAAATTTTGGGAGGATTTAGAAGGTTTAGTTCAGGGAATACCATTAGGAGAGAAGATTTTTCTAGGAGGGGACCTAAATGGTCATGTGGGGAACGAATCTAAAGGGTATGAGGGTTTGCATGGGAGTTATGGTCTAGGAGTAGCTAATGCAAAGGGTAAAGCGATTTTAGATTTTTCGGTAGCGTTTGATTTTACAATAGCTAATACTTGATTTAGGAAGCGGGAAGAGCATTTGATCACATATAGAAGCAGAGGTTCTTGTTCTCAAATTGATTTCTTTCTAATAAGGAAATCTGATAGAAAGCTTTGCATGGATTGCAAAGTCATCCCTGGAGAGAGCTTGACTACCCAACACAGGGTTTTGGTTATGAATGTACGGGTTAAGATGAGAGTAAGGAGAAATTGTCGAGACAGAGAGCCAAGGATCCAATGGTGCCAATTAAAGGGAGAAAAACAAATACTCTTTCAGAGGAAGATTTTGGAGGAAGAGATTTGGGAAGTACAAGGGAGTGCTAATGATATGTGAGACGAGATGGCTAAAGGGATTAGGAAGGTAGCAAAAGAGACATTTGGTGAATTAAGAGGTTTTGGACCCAAGGATAAAGAATCTTAGTGGTGAGTTGCAAGTGTACAAGATAAGGTTAAGGTTAAAAGAGAATGTTATAAAGTTTGGCACGTGTAAAAGTGATGACAATTGGAAAAAATATAAGGTTTAAAGATACTAAGAAGGCGGTGAGCGAGGCGAAAACTAAAGCGTTTAACGGGTTATATTAATTGTTGGGCACCAAAGACGGAGAAAAGAATATCTACAGGCTTGCTAAAAGTAGGGCAAGGAAGATAGGAGACTTGAATCAAATGAAATGCATTAAGGATGAAGAGGCTAAAGTCTTGGTTATAGAACAAGACATCAAGGATCGATGAAAGGGTTATTTTCACAAGTTATTTAATGAGAAACATGAGACACTAGGAGACTCGAACTTTCTAAACACTAGAGAGGAGGACCAAAATAAAACCTTTTATCGTAGAATTCAGGAGTTTGAAGTAAAAGAAGCATTGAAGAGGATGGATAATGGAAAAGCGGTCGGACCAGATAATATACCTATTGAGGTATGGAAGTGCCTAGGGGAGAAAGGTATAAGTTGGATCACAAAGCTGTTTAACGAAATAATGAGGTCTAAGAAAATGTCAAACAAATGGAGTAGAAGCACTTTAATTCCTATTTATAAGAATAAGGAAAATATACAAAACTGTGCAAATTACAGAAGAATTAAGCTCATGAGTCATACCATGAAGTTATAAGAAAGAGTAATTGAACGGAGATTAAGACAAGAGACTCATATTTCAGGGACTCAATTTGGTTTTATGCCTGGGAGGTCAACCATGGAAGCAATCTATCTTCTACGAAGATTAATGGAGAGGTATCGGAGGAAGCAAAAAGACCTACATATGATTTTCATTAATCTGGAAAAAGCCTACGATAGGGTACCGAGAGAGGTCCTGTGGAAGGCTTTGGAGAAAAAAGGAGTTCGTATCGCCTATATTCGAGTAATCCAAGATATGTATGATGGGGCTAAAACTAGTGTGAAAACACAGGGTGGAGTTACAGAAGATTTCCCTATAACTATAGGACTGCACCAACTTTGAGTCCATATCTTTTTACCTTAGTCTTGGATGTGCTTACTGCGCATATCCAAGAGCCGGTGCCACAATGCATGCTTTTTCAGATGATATAGTCTTAGTTGGAGAGTCGAGAGAGGAAACAAATGGGAAGCTAGAGCTATGAAGACGAGCTTTGGAAGAACATGACCTTCGTTTAAGCAGAAGTAAGACGGAGTATATGAAATGTAAGTTCAATAAGAGGCGTATTAATGCTAGTTTAGCGGTGAAAATTGGAGATCATACAATACCACAAGTCACACAATTTAGGTACCTTGGATCTATCATACAAAATGATGGAGAGATAGAGGGAGATGTAAACCATAGGATTCAAACTGGATGGATGAAATGGAAGAGTGATTCAGGAATTATTTGTGATAGAAAAGTGCCTCTCAAGCTTAAGAGTAAATTTTATCGCACAGCTATAAGGCCTGTGATGTTGTATGGTACTGAATGTTGGACGGTAAAAAGTCAACAAGAGCATAAGATTAGTGTCGCGGAGATGAGGATGTTGCGTTGGATGTGTGGTCATACAAGACAAGATAGGATTAGGAATGAATACATTAGAGAGAAAGTAGGGGTAACACCTATTGTGAAAAAGATGAGAGAATCTCGCCTTAGGTGGTTTGGACATGTAAGGAGAAGACCCTTAGAAGACCCTGTAAGAAGAGTAGATCAAATAGATAATAGCCCAATAGCTAGAAGTAGAGGAAGACCAAGAAAGACTATAGGTGAAACGATTAAAAAAGATTTAGATCCGAATGGCATCTCTGAAGACTTGGTTTATGATAAGACACAATGGCGTCGTTTGATTCATGTAGCCGAACCCACCTAATGGGAAAATGTTTGGTTGTTGTTGTGCTTTTCGGTTCCGACTTAAGAGGATTACTTAAAAGTCCACATTTTAACTCTTCTCTTCCTTTATTTATTTATTTTTTTGAGTAGATAAAATTCTCTCTTCTTTCATCAAATTCTACTCTCATAATAAATTAGTAAGAATGTAAAGAAATCAATTTAGTTATTCTTGTTAAGGAGGGTAGGCACTCCATTGATGAGAGATCTTCCAGTTGCCCACTTTGATTGAATTGAAGTTTGCTTATCCAAGAAAGAACACAAATTGATGCACTAGCAAAAATATCTAGTAAATCTAAATATCCTTCTTCAATCTACTCATAATCATCTAAAAAGAGCGATCTGTATCACCAGATTCCAATATTATTCCAATGGAACAGAATAACTTTGTTTATACACACACACACACATACAGAGACAGTAAATTACACTCTACTACCTTGAGGTTTGTCAAAATAATAGAAAACCCCACATTTGACCATAAATTACACTCCAACCCATTTTTTTTCCCTTTTACTAACTATTGACTTAACACTGTTTAGTACCACAAAAAGATAAAGAAAAAAAAACTTATTATTTAATCTTATTATTTCTTCTTTACAATCCTCAAGGTGGCGAAGTGCTAAGGAAATAGGGAAGTGTTGAGGAATCAAGGAAGTGGTAAGGAACTAGGAAAGTGCTCAAGAATTGGGAAAAAAATTGTTGCATTTTGGGCATCCTAAGTGCCAGTCAATGAATCAATACAGAGATATAGGCACACAAGACTTAATGCCTTTCACTTGACAGCTGATTTCTCCCTAACTTTTCTCTCTAGTGGTACGCTCTATTTGTTTTCTTGCCAAGTTTATAAAGAAGGAAAAGAATAGTTACACACAATTCTCTGTGACCTATATCAGGATCAATACAGAGATATAGGCATACAAGACTTAATGCCTTTCACTTAACAGCTGATTTCTCCCTCATTTTTCTCTCTAGTGCTTCGTTCTCTATTTGTTTTCTTGCCATGTTTGTAAAGAAGGAAAAGTATAGTTACATACCATTCTCTGTGACATATATCGGGGTAGCATATTTTTGTGATATGTAATTGAGAACCTTCCGAAGACCCCAAGGAACAACATAAAGCCACTCTGATGCTGCCTGTCATATACACAGAGGATATAAAACTTTCATGTTTGGGCATGCATATATATGCAAAAGGCACACTGAGAGAGAGAGAGAGAGAGATGATATACACCTTCTCACCTATGACCTGTCCACCTTCCCATTCCACTGTTAACAGAGAGCTAAATCATCAAGGAGAATTCATTGTGGATAGATATTTGGAAAATGATACAAGATTCTGATTATTACCAATTCTCTCCATCTCCTGGGCCTTGTAGAAATAACTTTCTTCAGTGCATTCTGTCACATGAGAAATAAACCTTGACGTATAGTGATTTAGACCAATAAAGTCCAATGAATTCAAAAGAAACATCTTATCCTCCTCTGAGAATTTGGGAAGCTGGTCTCCAAGTCGTTCACGCATAACTTCAGGATAGTCTCCATAGTATAGTGGATTCAAGAACCTGGGTTAAAAGCATATGCTAGCATAAGCATGCAGGTTACACATGACTTCAATCTGCAAACCTATACAAGTCTCCCTTCTAATTTGCATTATTTTCGTCATCTATAATTTTTCTTCAAGTTCTAGTGTTCATCAGAGTAAGAGAAAAATGGATCAGTTTGTCTTCCTTTTTTTTGTGGTGTTAAATAGAAAAATAGAAAGGAAAATTCTCAAAACCTAGACCTTCTGCTGAATTGAGTTCAACATTATAACATTATGATACAGAATTCTAATGGAGGTGCTCCACTGAAGCAAGATTCTCAGTAAAATGATTGGTACTTAAAAATATAAGAGCCAAAGCTTTCTGTGAAGCTTTGCCTAAGTACGTGAATGTATCCGCACATCTGCATGCACATATTTCAAGCAACAAAATCTAATAAGCTCTTATTGAAAATAAGAATATGGAACGAATGCAAGGGGAACTACCAGCCAAGCTGAAAATCCAGGCGCCTTGCAGCAGCAGATTTATCTTCATTCTTATCAGAATTAGCCTCTGCCCATTCACAATCTACCACCAGGCCCACTTGTCCCCCTTGCTTATCCTGGAACATCAAACAGATTAAAAAGAATAAAATTTTACCGTTGTAACATTTTTTCTAATGTGGTCACCATTAAGTAATTGTTAAACAAAATTCACAGATAATTTGAAAATCAAGAAGAAGAAGAAGAACAACAACAACAACAAAGCCCTATCCCCAACCACATGGGGTCGGGCTATATGGATCAATTGACTCCATTGGTTTCTATCAAAAACCAAAATTTCAATAAAACCATTTAGAGCAAGGTCTTTTTCAATGGTTTCTTTCCTAAAGTTTTTATTAGGTCTTACCCTATGTAAAGTTTGGAATAAACTATTTAAAGCTTGGTAAAAATAGCACAAATATGCAGATTATTTGAAAATCAATAAAATAGAGAAAAGGGGGGGGGGGGAAAGCAACCAAATATAACACAGTAACACACCGTATGAACAAAATGAAAGTAATCCAACTATCAAAGTAGAAAGTTTTGCATAGAAATAAGTACAGTCCTGCACCTTGTACTTGCTTCGGTATATGGAAACAGCTGCTGCATTGGCCAAGATCTGATGATGTGCTGCCAAATATGGCTCTACTAATGCATTTTCACATCTTCCAGGAGCAAAACTCCCACAATCATACCCTTTCACCGCAGTTTGAAGGGGCTCATTTATAGTAATCCAGTTCTTCACTCTGTCACCAAAACTTGCAAAGCAAGTATCTGCATAGGCTGCAAAATATTCTCTGGCATATGCCCAATAGGAACCACACCATTCGATAATAGTGTTAGAAGATCTAGAAAATATCTCATAATATCTTTATTGTGTCTTAGGATATTTTAGAGTATCTTACATATCTTCTGAATATATTGTGGAATAAATTAGCCATTTGATTTAGGAAGCAATCTTAGGAGTAGTTTCATGATTTCATTATATTTCTTGATTTGTTTCCTTATTTAGGAGTAGTCTTATTTTATTAGTAGGCTTGGGCTTGTACTAGTAGTATTACACAAGTACTTACCTAATTATTAGTATAAATAGAATCATTGTGTTAGTGTTTTGCATCACATCATAATACATTATATCAATAATCAATCAAATATCATATTATTCAAAGTCTCTATTCTCTCTTTTTCTCCTTCCCAACCTAAACCCTATAATTTCAACAAATAAAATATTGAAAATCAATCCTCAAGATGGTTTTCAACATTTTTCTCAACAAAGGTACCAAGGAAAAACTTCACAAGGGAGGTCCTAAGACCAATTAAGGAGACGAGGAAAGGTGGGCTTAGTGTAAGCATAAAAGGTTGAACTTGGCATCAGATGCTTCCTAAGGGAGCTGGGTGCCACCAAACTACAAGGCCACTGGAATGAAGATACTGAAAATCATTAGACATAAATGAAGCATATATTTTGGAAACAATCATGATTTATGAAATTTTACTATGAAAGACAAATAAAATTTGTTAAGACTATGACAAGAAGTTTTATTTTTCCTTGAGAATATTATTTTAGTCAATTTGAGAGAGAGAGAGAGAAAGAGAACGACATCCACATTCTATAGATTTGAATAAGTTATTACTCCTAATTCTGGAACAAATTTTGTTAGTACATTCAAGTGAATCCACAAGAATGAAGTGATAACACAAAGACAGAAAGTATTATATAAATCGCAATATATTAAGGATGTCTCTTTGCCATTAAGATTGTTATGAGATAGGATTATGTTTATTACTTCACTTTGCTGTTAGTTCATGGCTGTTTTAAGGGAGTTTCTCTTTCTAATTTGCAGAGAGATTGAGCAGCTTTGCTACATTCTTGAATATTCAATTGGTCCTTGTAGATTTTTTTTTTGTGGAGGTTATCTTATCATCCACCTAGTTGGATTATTCATCTTTTCTCTAATAAATTTTCTTTTTTCTACCCTGAAAAGAACAAGTTATTGTTCATAGTCCTTCAGGATTTGCTGGTTAAAAGAAAACACAAGTGAGCTTCAAGGGCTCTTTGATATTCCTACAAACTGGCAGGTAGCATTCTCCTCAATCCTCATCCTCAAGCAAAAACAATCATGAACGCGTTAAAAATGACTAAATGAGTATTTTTCAAATTTCAAAATGAATTTGCATCCAGTCCAATATAAGCTATGCATTAGCCAGGAGTCTTTTTTTTATTTTTTTGGTACAGTAAAAGTTTAGGATGAGGGAGGCTCTCTCCATTCCAAGGCTAGGGCAAACCACTAACCTCAGTGAGGATTTATAATGGGATTACAAATGGCCTACTACCAGGGGATCCCATGAATTGAACCAAAGTCATGCTGTTATCATGAGCAGAAAGTTAACCTGGTGAGTCAACCCCCATTGACCATTAGCCAGTCATCTAAGTCAATGGCATTCTGCCAATAGTAATTTTATCGTTCCTAGGATACAGCAGGATCATCCTGTAACTCGCAAAAACTCAAGTTATGGCCATCCCACTAAAAAGAATATAATTAGCCTACATTCAATGCAAAAAGAACTTTAGGTATACCACAATGTATTTGAATTTCTAAACAGTGAGAAACTGTTTGCAGACACGAAAGCGCTATGCTTTAGAAGCAATCTTCAAAAAAGGTGAGTAAAGGGATTGATAATGTGAATTTGACAAAATATTTTAAACATGGGCATGCCATACTTTCTCTATAAGAACATTCTTGAATACTACAGGTAGCACAAACAAGGGTCCGCAATTGCAACTATTGGATGATTGAAATAATATTTAGTGGATGGCTGAAAATTAGCTTAAGAGAAAACCTCTCAGCCCTTCTGAATTTATAGAACTAGTATTTACAAAAAGTCAATAACCAATCCCTCAATTTAGGGATTGTCTATACCTAATACCTAATTCCTTGATTTAGGGATTGTCTATACCTAATCCCTTGATTTAAGGGATTTGTCTAGTCATATTTACAGCTGGAATATCAACACTCCCCCTCAAGCTGGAGCATATAAATTATATGCACCAAGCTTGTTACATATATAATTTATTCGAGGACCTCTCAAAGACTTAGTGAAAACATCTGCCAGTTGATCATTTGAATTGACAAAGTTAGTTGTGATGTCTCCAGATAAGATCTTTTCTCTGATGAAGTGACAATCTATCTCGATGTGCTTTGTCCTCTCGTGAAATACTGGATTCGAGGCAATATGTAGTGCAGCTTGGTTATCACAAATGAGTGTCATCTGTTTAACATCCCCAAATTGCAATTCTTGAAGTAACTGTTTGAGCCAAATGAGTTCACAAGTAGCTGATGCCATGGCTCGATACTCAGCTTCAGCACTTGACCTTGCAACCACATTCTGTTTCTTACTCTTCCAGGATATTAGATTATTCCCAATGAGTACACAGAATCCAGAAGTAGATCTCCTGTCAGTTGGAGAGCCTGCCCAATCAGCATCTGAATATCCAACAATATGAGTGTGACCCTTATCCTCATAGATGAGCCCTTTTCCTGGGGCCCCTTTGATGTACTTGAGGATACGAATCAATGCATCCCAATGACCTTCGCAAGGTGAATTTAAGAACTGACTTACCACACTGATTGCAAAAGAAATGTCTGGACGAGTGAGCTGTGAGGTAGTTCAATTTCCCAACTAGTCTTCTATACTTCCCTATATCCAGAGTGGCTCCCCCCGATCCTGGTAGAAGCTTAGTATTTGGATCCATAGGAGTATCAACGGGTTTTGCATTCGATGAGCTGTTTCCTCAAGGATGTCCATCGCATACTTTCTCGAGAAATGATGATGCCATCCTTTGATTGAGCCACCCTCATGCCCAAGAAGTATCGGAGTTTAAAGATCTTTTGTCTGGAAGTGATGACAAAGATGTTGTTTTACCTGTGATATGCCATGGTGGTCACTTCCTGTAATGACAATGTCGTCGACATATACAATCAAGTAAACACATCCATGAGCTGAATGACGATAGAAAACCGAGTGATCTGCCTCACTCCGTGTCATGCCGAATTGCTGAACAACAGTGCTAAACCTGCCAAACCAAGCTCGAGGGGATTGCTTGAGACCATACAGAGACTTGCGGAGGCGACAAACAAGACCAGAAGACTCCCCCTGAGCAACAAACCCAGGAGGTTGCTCCATATAGACCTCTTCAGTAAGATCACCATGGAGAAATGCATTCTTGATGTCCAACTGATGTATTGGCCAATGACAAATAGCAGCCATGGAGATGAATAGACGGACCGATGCCATTTTAGCTACCAGGGAGAAGGTGTCTCCATAATCTAAGCCAAAAATCTGAGTATAACCTTTCGCCACCAATCGAGCTTTAAGGCGATCAACCTGGCCATCTGGACCCACTTTAACCGTAAATATCCACCGACAACCCACAACGGATTTGCCAGATGGGAGAGGAACAAGATCCCAAGTACCACTACTCTGAAGGGCACTCATCTCATCAATCATTGCTTGTCGCCACCCAGGATGTGATAGGGCGTCACCTGCAGTCTGAGGGATAGACACAGAAGACAAAGAAGAAAGACAAGCAAAATGTGGTGGAGACAGACGATGATAACTTAAATTAACATAATGAGGAGATGGATTACGAGTAGAGCGTATACCTTTTCTGATGGCAATAGGAAAATCAGGCTCAGGAGACAAGGCCGGAGCAGGTGGAGGAGCAGGCGTCGAAGGGGAGTCCGCAATGGCTACACCAGTGTCATTTGGAGGAACATGTTCAACTATCGGGGGCAGTGGCTGTCGACGCTGATACACTTGAAAAGGACGAGTGGGGTCAGGCGGAGTAGAGGATACTGGTGGTGGAGAAAAGGAGACAGGGATCGGAGGAAGAGAAAAGATATCGGGACGGACTCGGAGTTGAAGGGAGCCTGAAGTAGGGAACGGACTCAAAAAATGTGACATCACTGATACTAAATAACGGCGTAGAGTAGGAGAATAACACCGATAACCCTTTGAGTACGAGTATAACCCAGAAGACACACTTTAGAGACCGAGCGGAGAGTTTATCAATCCCCGATTGGAGATTGTGAACAAAACAGTGTAGACCAGAAGACACGAGGAGTCAAGGAATGTAGGGACTGATGAGGGAATAAAATGGAGTGAGGGACTTGGTTATCAAGAATGGAGGAAGGCATCCTATTAATGAGATAGCACGCAGTGAGAACAGCATCCCCCCAAAAACGGAAGGGAACATTTCCATGGAGTAAGAGGGTGCGAGTAGTTTCAATAAGATGTCTGTTTTTGCGTTCAGCAACCCCATTTTGTTGAGGAGTGTGAGCACAAGAAGTTTGATGAAGAATACCCTGAGATGCCATAAAAGATTGAAATGGTTGGGATAGGTATTCTCGGGCATTATCACTACGCAGAGTACGAATAGGAATACCAAATTGAGTTTTAATTTCAGAGTAAAACTGTTGAAATATAGAAAACAACTCAGAACGATTTTCCATTAAAAATAACCAAGTACATCGGGAGAAATCATCAATAAAAGTAACGAAATACCTTGACCCTAAAGTGGACACAGTCCGACTCGGACCCCAAACATCAGAATGAACTAAAGAAAATGGAGATTTGGCTCGATTGCAGACACGACTAGGAAAATGACTACGGGTATGTTTCCCTAGTTGACACGACTCACAGGATAAAGAAGTTAGTTTGGACAAACTTGGCACCAACTGCTGGAGCTTGGCAAGATTAGGATGTCCCAACTGAGCATGAATGAGAAGGGGGGAATCCTTGACAGAGCAAACATGGGAAGGAAGGAGCGAGAGCTGGTACAAGCCATTAAACTCACATCCGGCGCCAATCATCCGCCCCGAACTCCGGTCCTGTAGAGAAACAGAATCTTTAGTGAAAGAAATTGTGCAATCAAGAGAACGTGTCAAGCGACTAATGGAAAGCAAATTAAATAGGGATCCCGGTACGTAAGCACATTATCGACTGAGAGGGAAGCGTAAGGATGGACAGTGCCAACCCCCTTGGAATGTGTTTGAGAACCATTGGCCAAAGTAACCATGGGTAAATAACCAGATGTAGAAATGGTGGAAAAAAGAGATTTATTACCAGAGATGTGATCGGTGGCACCAGAATCCAAAACCCAAGGACCTAAGGATGACTGGGAGAGACAAGCAAAGGAATTACCAGTATGAGCAACAGAGGCAGTGGATCCAGTACCTTGACGTTCCTCAAACCACTTAAGAAAATCTGCATAGGCTACGGGCGATGTTGTTGGTTGAGGAGTGGGCTCAGATGGGGATGGTGGATCAACCTGTGCAATATTGGCAGTGCGAGGAGGACGACCATGCAAAGTCCAACACTTATCAATAGTGTGGCCTAAACGGTGGCAGTGAACGCACTTCGGGCGAGGTTTACCAGGCTGACTTCCCCGAGAACGACCACGATCACTACCCTGGGACACAAGGGCAGAGGCATCAATTGGAGCAGGAGCGGAGTCAGCAGTCGGTTTGGCCGGGACTCGTAGTAAAGTGGACCAAGCCGTGGTCAGAGAGGGGATAGTAGGAGACCCCAAAATCTGATCACGGATGGTGGAGTAATCCGGAGGCAAACCATATAGGGCCAACAACATGAAGAAGGTACTGCGCTGTTCAAGTTCCTTGGCAGGAGTGGTGGCTGGAGGCAGTAATTCATTGAAATCATGCAGGGCACCATGAACCTTACCCAAATAAGCAGAAATAGGACCATCAAGCTGCCGAGGAGCAATGACATTCATGAGGTTTTGGCAGACTCCATAGAGACGTTGTGTGTCGTTGGTGTAAAGAACCTTGGCTTGTTCCCAAACAGACTCACAAGTGATGTGGGCACGGAAGATCTGCTTCAGAGAAGGGTGAATAGTGGATTTGATAATGCTACACAACTGAGCATCAATTTTGTTCCATCGAGGGCGTTCATCGTCAGGTACGGAATCAGTTTTCGTAGTCAAGTGGTCAACATAATCTTGTCCATTCAACCAGAGTTTAATATCTGAGGCCCATGTGTCATAGTTGCTTCCATCCAATTTATCAGTGCAAAGAAGAGCACTAACATAATTGGTGAAAACAGGAGCTTCAGTCTTAGAGAAGACTTTGGGAGCTTCTGAGGTTCCAGATTCAGCCATGGATCAGAATCACAGTTGAAGATAACTTGAAATTACGGTGCACGAAGCAGTTCTTCAAAGGGACGTTGCAAAACAGAGGTCTGTTGAGGGAGGTGAGAGGGACGATCGGGCCCAACAGAGGAGAGGTTGGCAAGCACGGTGGGACAAACGGCGGTCGGAATGGTGGCTGATCACAGGTCGCCGGAAAAACGCAGGGTCGCCTAGGAAAAATCGCGCAGTGTCGGGAAAAGTCAGGAAAAAATTGCGGGTCACGGAAAAAAAAAAAGTCCTCGAAAAATCGCGGGTCACCAAAAAAGTTCTTTGGAAAAACAAGCTAAGGCTGGAAAAGCCGGAAAAGTCCCGGAAAGTCATTGATGAATGACAGACGACAAATGACAAAGGTGATGACTCTTTGGAAAGAAAAACACAAAGAAGAGGAGAAGGACCTGCAAGAAGGAGATCGTCGCCGGAAAAACAATAGTAGCCAACCGAGTTAGGCTCGATACCATATTGGATGATTGAAATAATATTTAGTGGATGGCTGAAAATTAGCTTAAGAGAAAACCTCTCAGCCCTTCTGAATTTATAGAACTAGTATTTACAAAAAGTCAATAACCAATCCCTCAATTTAGGGATTGTCTATACCTAATACCTAATCCCTTGATTTAGGGATTGTCTATACCTAATCCCTTGATTTAAGGGATTTGTCTAGTCATATTTACAGCTAGAATATCAACAGCAACATTGATTTAACTAAGCCTCAATCCTATAGATGAAATAAGATAGTTCTGGTTCTGAAGTCATTTAGCACTTCAAGCAATTATTCTTCCCTATAGAAAAAGTTCCAGAGACTACTTGAATTTCCATTTCTGGGCTGACGTAAGAACAGATCATAGATATATTTTCATAACACTCATTATGCGCATCCATTTTTTTCATTTTCTTACCAATGAAATAATCACAAAACAGATACATAACCATTTCAGTTCCACATTTTTTAATTCAATAGATTACTACCTCATAACCTTTACTACTTTCAAGCACATCATACAAATCAGTTTTCTCAAGTAGAAAGGATGAAAACTGTATATCTTTCCTTACTCTTTTGTACATGGTTTCTTACAATATATAGAATTCAGGACTCAATATACAACGTATGGACATCTATAACGTATGGACTCTAGGACTTCCTACAACGTAAATAACTAATGATATTCACAATAATTTACAATAACTACACATAAAGGAGACGGTTACAACACTCCCCCTCAAGCTGGTAAATGAATATCTATCATTCCCACTTGCTAGTAAGATCTTGGAACCTCTCGCGTGGTTAACCCTTTAGTCAACACGTCAAAGCAATCTGCGCAGTTCGGAGGAACATATGTTGTGGTTATCAACCCGCTATCTAACTTCTCTTTGATAAAGTGCCGGTCTATCTCAATATGCTTTGTTGTCGTCATGCTGAATCGGGTTGTGAGCAATGTTAATGGCAGACTTATTGTCGCAGAGCAATTTCATAGGGGTCTCATATTTTATCTTCAGATCATCCAATATAACTTTCATCCATAGCACTTCACAAATTCCTTGTGCCATAGCCGAAATTCAGCTTCTGCACTTGACCGAGCTACCACATTTTGCTTCTTACTTCTCCAAGTTACTAAGTTTCCCCCTAAAAATGTACAATAACCGGAGGTTGACCTTCTATCAATGATTGATCCTCCATAATCAAGACATCTGTATATACTTCCACGGATAAGCTCTCCTTTCTTGAAAAGTAACCTCTTCCGGGTGTAGTTTTAAGATCTTGTAGAATTTTGTCCACGACTTTGTAAATGTCTTACCCTTGGGTCATGCATAAGCGGCTAACAACACTGACAAAGCATATGCTATATCTGGTCTAGTGTGTGCTAAGTATATCAACTTCCCTACTAACTTCTGATATCGAGCTTTATCCACCTTGGAATTCTCTTCATCGTTCCCTATTCTATGATTCTGCTCAATGGGAACACCAGTAGACTTGCAACCCAACTTACCAGTTTCTTTGAGAAGATCAAGAACATATTTTCTTTGGGAAATAAAGATGCCTTGTTTGGAGTAGGCAACCTCAATCCCAAGGAAATACTTTAGTCTCCCAAGATCCTTTATCTCAAACTCAGTTGCTAATTTTTCCTTTAGCAACTGTCGCTCAACCAAGTCATCCCCAGAGATAATAATGTCATCCACATACACAAGTAGAACAGTGAGTTTACCTTCTCGTGAATGTTTAAAGAAGAGGGTATGATCACCTTGACTTTGCCTGTATCCCAAGGACACCATTGCCTTTGTAAACCTTCCAAACCATGCTCGGGAGATTGCTTTAACCCATACAGAGCCTTTTTTAACTTGCATACCTTATTTTTTCCATTGGTGGAGTCATAGCAAGGTGGAATCTCCATATAAACTTCTTCCTCCAAGTCTCCATGAAGGAATGCATTTTTAACATCAAACTGATGCAAATCCCAACCAAGGAGTGCAGCAAGAGAAAGTAGGATTCTTACAGTATTCATCTTTGCTACTGGAGCAAATGTCTTTTGATAGTCAATTCCATAAGTCTGAGTGTATCCTTTTGCAACTAACCTTGCCTTATATCGATCTAATGTACCATCAGAGCGATATTTCAAGGTATAGATCCAGCGGCACCCCACTGGTATTTTGTTACTAGGTCTTTCAACAATCTTCCATGTTCCATTCTTCTCCAGAGCACTCATCTCCTCATTCATGGCTTGAACCCAGTTCTTATCCTTTAATGCTTCTTGTCGATGTTGGAATTTGAACAGAATCAAGGGATGAAATGAAACTCTTGTGTTGTAAAGACAGATTTTTGGAGGAAACAAATTGAGAAATAGGGTATCGAGTACACGACCTTTTCCCTTTTCTCAAGGCAATGGGTAAGTCAACTGGGTCAGGATCACAATTATCCAAAGGAATATTAATATTATTGAAAGTATTGGGATCAAAATATGGGAAACTATACCTTCAGTACTTACCATAGGTTCGGACAACGGGAGTTCTTTGTTGAGCTAGATCGGGTTTATGTCTCCTCTTATACACCAGTTTTGGTGGGCCAGCCTTGGTCTTGACCTTAACTGGTTCAGATGGGGTACCAGAAGAGGATGCTAACTCCTGTGGACTAGGAGAGATAGGATCTAGGACAGATTTGGACCCAGGCAGCAAAGGAACGAAAGGCTCGAAAAAAAGAACTCGAGAGGGCTCGGACCACTCGGCCTTCCTGAAACTCTCCCCCGAAGCCGTGAGTGCGAGAAAAATAAGACTCGGCTTCATGAAAAGTGACATCCATGGAGACAAAGAAACGATGACTCGAAGGATGATAGCATTTATACCCATTTTTGTCAGGCGCATAACCTAGGAAGACACACTTGACAGCACGAGGATCAAGTTTAGTGCGATGCTGCCGATGGACATGTACGAAGGCCACACAGCCAAAAACACGAGGTGGAGAC
The DNA here is from genome assembly GCA_029884595.1 of Ormosia semicastrata. Lineage (NCBI taxonomy): Eukaryota > Viridiplantae > Streptophyta > Magnoliopsida > Fabales > Fabaceae > Ormosia > Ormosia semicastrata. The sequence continues at coordinate 38,111,580 of JAQQTO010000055.1, forward strand.
TCTGCATAATAGGAGCGAAGGAAAAAGGATGTCATGAGTTGAACAGACTTTCATTACCAAGGACACGAGATGGTAATCGATTTATCAGATATGCTGCAGTTAAAATGCTTCCCCAATATGAATGTGGAACAGACATTTGGAAAAGCAAAGGCTCTGGTTATTTCAAGTAAGTGACGATTTTTTCTCTCAAGAACCCCATTTTTTGAGGAGTATCAACACATGTCACTCATGAACAATACCATGCTCTTTAAGAAAGTTAGAAAGTGTTGTTGACAAACTCCCTACCATTATCGTAGCGCTAGATCTTTTAATGGGTTTTCCAAATTGGGTTTGAACCATATGATAAACTGAACGAATAATTTTGACACTTGATTTGTCTTTCATAAGGAAAAGCCAAGTTGTACGAGTGCAATCATCAATAAATGAAACAAACCATTTGGCTCCGAAATATTAGAAACAGATGCGAGGTCCCCAAACATCGAATGAATAAGAGCAAAAGGCTCAACACTTTTCTTAATGCTAGGGGAAAAGATACACGATGATGTTTAGCAAACTCACAGACATCACAATGAAAAGACTCCACTTGACTCTTTTAAAAATAAAGATGGAAACATAGACTTAAGTAAAGAGAAAGGAGGATGTCCAAGACGCCGTGTTGAAGCCAAATCTCGGGGTTAGGCGATGATGGGAAAGTAACAAGCTCATTTGGAGCCATCCGGACCAGTGAGGAGACGATACAACCCTCCTCGTTCCTCAAAGAACTCCAATCGTCCTCCCGTGGCAAGATCACGAAAGACACAATGAGAGGGAAAAAAAGTTACAGCACAATTTAAATCCTTGGTAAGTTTATGAACAGATATAAGATTAGTAGACAATTGAGGAACATGAAGAACATTGGTTAAGTGGATGGAGGAGGTGAGGTTAATATTACCATACCCAGCGACTGAGGTGTGTGAGCCATCAGCCACAGTGATGGTAGGGATACCAAAAGGTGGTTTATAAGACAACAAATGTGAGGAAGAATAGACCATATGATCGTAGCACCGAGTCAACAACCCATGATTCTTCAGAAGCAGTACTAGAAGCATTAAAGGATTGAAAACATAAATTCTTACCAGTCATGGCTAGAGAACAAGTACTCGACGGCTTACTGAGAGAGTCAATAAGAGACCGTAAGCGCTCCAGTTCATCCTGACTGAGAGCAGGAACTTCATCTGTCACATGTGAGACTTCATTTGAGGCCATCAGATTGGCCTGCCCCCGCTGAAGACCCTTGAATCCACCTATACGCCGAAGAACCTGGTTTTTCCCATGGAGATTAAAACAGGTTTCCTTAGTGTGACCAAATTTCTTACAGTGGGTGCACCAGCGACTGTCTTTGTTAGGTCTAGAAGAAGAGGAAGAGGAAGAGCCGGGTTTAGGAGGCTTGCCCATGATCAAGGCTGACCCATTAGAGGGTTTGTCATCAAGCATAACAGCCCGTCTACTCTCCTCTCCACGAACAGTGTAGAAGACCTCGGAAAGAGAGGGAAGTTTTTCCTTACCTAGAATTTGAACTCTGATAGGGTCATATTCTGAGTTCAAACCAGAGAGGAACTCAAAGATGTGGTCTCGTTCAACGAAAGTGGTCAAAGTGGAAGCATCGTTACGCACTCCATTGTCAGATTTTGATACTGATCCAGCTCAATCCATAACCCATTGAGGATCCCATAGTAGTCTGTGACGGATAAAGCCCCCTGCTTAGTGGAAAAAATTTTGGTTTTCAACTCATAGCATGTAGCTATGTCCTGCTTCATGGAATATGTTTGACAAAGGTTGTCCCAAATGTCCCGGCAAGTGGCAGGAACATACAATTTCTACTAACCTCTCGGTGTCATAGAATTCCATAACCATGTCATAATGAGAGAGTCCTCATTATCCCATTCTTCAAATGTCGGGTCGGTTTAACTAAATGTACCTTCGATGTGACTTAATTTTTGACTCGCCTTTGAGGGTAGTACGAACAACTTGAGCCCATGTAAATAGTTCTTGCCTGTTAGACGATAAGTAGGATGGAAAACAGGTAGGTCATTGGGATTAAGAGGCGTGGTGATGCACGGAGTGGTTGTCTTGGTGGTGGTGGAGGTGATGGTGGTCTCGGTGTCTGACATGATGGTCTAGGGTCACTGTTTGGCTAATAGGATGAGTAACAGGTCACTGTTTGGCTGATAGGATGAGTGTGCGGTTGCTGTTTGGCTGAGAGGATAAGAAACCGGTTGTTGTTTGGGCAAGGTGGTGGTGGATTCGTGTAGGGAAAGACAAGACGAGTCAGAGGAGACAAACCTCGTCGGGAACGAACGGTGGACGCGCCGCCACGCGCGGCTAGACTGTCGGCGCGTGGGTTCACGCGCAGAGAAGGGAACCGCGCGTGAGAGCGCGTGGAATATCTTCCGGTGGTGGGCTTTCGGTGGTTGGCCGGAATAGGGACGGCGATCCGTCCGGTAGGGTCATCGGAGTGAACAGTGGCGGTGACCGGCGGCACGGTGGTGACACAAGTGGCGTTGGACGCGATTAAGGCGCAAAACAGACAGTGGAAACCAATCGCAATGAAGGCGGAGGCAGCTGCAATGAAGGCAAGCTAGCCTAAGGATTGCGGAAGCAGAGTCTCCCAGATCGGGAGCTCTGATACCAAGTAGAAAGGATGAAAACTGTATATCTTTCCTTACTGTTTTGTACATGGTTTCTTACAATATATAGAATTCAGGACTCAATATACAACGTATGGACATCTATAACGTATGGACTCTAGGACTTCCTACAACGTAAATAACTAATGATATTCACAATAATTTACAATAACTACACATAAAGGAGACGGTTACAACATCTCATTATTTGGAAAATAACAAATTGTAAAATGAAAAAATAATTCATTTACATGATACCTACATGATTTTTTTATTTAACCACCCTCCCATTGACTCATGAAGATGCAACGGAAGATCCCAATGGTACAAAGTTACATAAGGTTGAATACCTGCTGGAAAAGAGTAACTTAATATATATTGTTGATGTAAGATCAAGAAAATTAAGGTAAAGTAGCTCCATACAGATCATACCTCTTTCAAGAAGAGCATTAATAATGTTGTTATAAAAAGCTATCCCTTCGTTGTTGACTTTGGTTCCTAAGCCATCTAAACCCAAAAAAAAAAAATACAATAAAATAAAATCCAAAGAATCTCCGTCATTTATATCAGACAATGTAGCACTACAAAACAAGCCAAATATAAATTACTAAAAGTAAAATAATTTTCATATAAGTATACAACTGTTCATATACCAGGTGAAGTAAAACATTTTCAATTTAAATATAACTATAATGGTTTTAGGGGACAAGGCAAGCAATGCTATTAGCCTGAAAACCACAGCTCAGAAAGGGTGGTCGGGGGTAAAATCAGTAAAAAGAACATTAAAAAAATGAAATGCTGTAACATAAACTGGCTAAACATCTTATTGTCATGTTCTCAACAGTTCCAGCACCATCTCCTAAATTAGACATTTGTTTAAGGATTCATCATTTTCCACCAACAGTGTACGTCACATTTTTCATTTGACTCCTAATATGAAAGGAGGCCAGTTGACACCTGGAAAGAACAAGACATGAGGCTAAAATTTTGTAATAAAAGGGGGAAAAAGTAAATTGCCATTTCTATTCATAGCCCACTGTGATATTCCGAATATTCAGTATTTGAAAAAAGTATGGTTTTATTCTATAATCGAACACATCATTTTACACACCTGCTGCAGCCAAGTCAAACGATTACATGTATTCTCATTTAGGTAGAGCTTAATATAAAGCAAAAGCATTAGCTAACAAAAAAAAGCAAGCATGCATTTTAGTCCCCCAAAGATACAGGAGACACCAATTTGGTCCTCCAAATAAGGTTGACATTAATTTAGTCCCTCATCCATGAAAAGTGACATAAAAAATCGTATTCTGTGTACAGACTGTGAGAATGCTATTAATGGAGCCTTAGATTAAGAGATGAAATTGATGTCACTTTCTATGATTGAGGGACTAAATTGATGTCATCTTTCATTGGAGGAACAAATTGATGTCACCTGTATCTTTGGGAGACTAAAATTGGTGTTTACTCCTACGAAAAACAGGTAGATATGCAAAAGAAGCATGCAGCAAATAGGGAGAGAAAATATTCCATAGGCAGCAAAGCAAAGAAATACAAGTGATTTATATAACATAACAAAATCAAATGTTGAAAATTGGAATAGGTTTTAAATTTTGCATTCTTAATAGGTTTAATTAAGTCTTATTAAAATTGAAATGCTTGCTGGTATATTCTTCTTGTATTCTCTATACCAGGGTATTCATTAACAATTTGGGATGTGATAATTTCATGTTTGTCTTCCAAAAACATGTGCAGGTTATTGGTTTAAAATATCACCCAGCTTCAATGGGCAAATCTGGGATTTAATTTAGCTTTAGTGGCTTCCATGTCAAATGTCCAAGTTATTATAGGAAAAGGAACACAGAAAGAACAATTTCATTCAGAAGAATCAATATAGAACAAGAATAATAAAGTCAGCATCCAGAAAACCCATTTTTGTTGTACCATCTTAGCAATTGGGCCAAGACTGCCCCTTCCCAACTACCTCCCTGTCAAGTCCTAAATAAGCCTTTAATCATGGACATGGAAATTCTTGTGGACACGGCACCAAAATGGTGTGTCCCTGCTTCATAGATCAACTCTTGTGGACACATATTTAGGAGCCAAAAGAGGTAAATGTTAACTACTGACTGAGTAATGATGAAACAGAGAAACTGATAAACCTTCATGCTCTCATGGACAACTAACCATATATAAAGCATACATGTTTAAAATTCATCAGTAATAAAACATACCAGGGAAAATCCGAGACCAAGAAATTGAAAATCTATAAGCATCAAATCCCAACTTGGCTATAAGATCAATATCGTCCTGTTATCATAATTATATTCAGAAAATTAAGATTTGAAATTTTGTGGGGAAGGCAGGAGCTGGACAATTAATAGAAATAATTATCAGATACCATAAATAAAATTCCAGATATCTCTCCATACTCTCATCACATGTGCAAAGTTATTATATAATAGACTCAAAATGACATTCCCCTGAAAAGTATTTGGCTTCAAAGAGCGAACTTGTGCAAAAGTATTAATGTGTCAAAAAGAGAAAAACAGGCACATTCATCTGAACAGAAAGCCAGTCCCCTGGGAAGAATCATTGCATAGGCAATGCATTTGTTTCTACCCCAAAATCAATCCACAAAGGCAATATATAAACAGAAGAAAAATGAATGTCAAAAACATTAAAAAAAAATGATAGTACTGACCATATACCGATGATAATGATCAACTGCTACGTCACCATTGCTTTTGTCAATAATTTTTCCTAACAAAACAACAAAGACAACCAAGTAATGAAGCATCAAGTAGCACCACTTAAGCAAATTGATATTGAAGGGTCTCACAATTTCTCTATTAAGGAAAGAGTTCTCATACCTTCAGTGTGTGAAAAGGAATCCCATATACTAGGACCTCTACCACCCTCCTTGCAAGCACCTTCTATCTATAAATAAGCAACAAGCAGTAAATATCTAATTGAACGATTTTCTCATCAGTTATAAATACAGCATTACTTATCTGACTTTACGTCATTCTCGTAACAATTTGTCAAAAGACATTGATCCAGGCTGTCCCTATCATAGAATATCATAAAATGGAATATTCTTTCTAAATGAATAAACTATTAGCCCAAGGTTTCTTATTACTTTGTCTTACGTGATGATTACAATTTACAAACTATTTTGAATAAATGGTTTACCAGTTTGGCTTTATAGCTATCTATGATATTACACTCCATCAAAGCCAAATAAAACTATGTTTTGTAGAAATCAAAGGAAGCCTATGCTTAAGGAAAGGAGAAATCAAAGTACAAAATATAGATTGAAGAACTCAAACACAACAGAGTATGTACTTCAAAAGAAGGTAGAACTCATGGAGCTCCAGAGTTTAGAGAAGATCAAGAAATTTCAAAGCTGTGAAGAGAAGCAAGCCCAGACGAAGATAAGAGTTAGCTCAAGTGCAGTCAAAGTCAACAAATTCTGGGATAATAATGTAAACATTTTTAGAGTGGATCAAAATTAAACTCTGATAATTTTTCTATCAATACAAAAATTCAATTATGTTCCACCAACATTTGTGTCCAATGACTGAAACCTTAGAACTAGCTCCACAAAAAAGAATTAAACTCAAAGTAAAATAAAATCACATAAAACAAACTGCAATATTAACATCTCAGTGTCCAATGCACCAACATTGATCCAGGGCAAGCCACAACACAAAGAGCACTTGGGAATAATTAAAAAATAAAAAACAAGGTTAAATTACTCTGATGGGCCCTATATATTTTGGGAAAATTAAAATGATTTCCCACAGTTTAAAATGTGTTAGCAAGTCCATACAGTTTCAAAAAAAAAATTTAATTGGATCCCTGAATTATTGAATCCACCTATCATTAGAGCGCTATAAGGACTCAACTTAAAAAATTTTAAATCTTTATAGAACCATTTATAAATGTACAAAACTTAAGTGAAGTTTCTTATATTTTTTCATTCAGTTCTCAAATCAAATAATGACATGTCTATTTTTTTCCAACTCAGCATTACACACTTAACATTCCTAAACTTAGCTGAATTGGAAAAAAAAAATCTATGTTATTGTTTGATTTGAAATATGAATAGAAAGAATATAAGTAACTTGAACTAAGTTTTGTCCTTTATAAATTTAAAACTATAGGGACCTATTTGAATTTTTTCAAAAAGTATATGATCAACTGATTAATTTAACAAAAAAATAAAAATAAAAAACCATCGACCCAGAACAAAACAGCAAATACGCAGATCATAACATTTGCAGGAAAATCGAAACCATCACACAGAAGAACAACCAAAATCAAGAATCAAGGCATGCCCACATCTACATTTTCAGAAGAAAGTCTTCATCAGATTCGACAAACAAGTTTCAATGCGGAAAAAATTACGAAGACCCAGATCAAAATTAGGACAGAGAACAGAGTAAAGTAACAAAATTTGCATAGTGCATCTGCATTCAAGGGATGCATATGCACATCGGATCACGAACCTGATAGGCGGAAGTGGCAACTCCGAAGACGAAGTTGGGAGGGAAGTCGCTGCGCGAGACTTGTCCTTTGACATAACTGTTTTCTTTCTCTCCGTTTTCTCTCAGGAACTCATCCTTCTTAACCATTGTGAACTCGCTCACTCAGTTACCGTCTTCTTCAGTAGTTGCAACGATTCTTCTGATTTTGGTTACGAACGCTAGTATTAATATACTAGTTTTGGAGCCACAGAGAGGTGTAATGCTAAATGCCAAAGGAGAAAAAGAAGCTACCTTTATAATCGGAAAATGATTTTCTTATAACATTTTTCATATCTCACACTCATTTTTACATGAATATGATTAAGTGAGAGAAAATAATAATAAAAAAATAAGTATAATAAATGATAATGAAAAGAATATAAAAAAAATATGTATTATTTATGATAAAAAAATTAAAATTATTTATATACAAGTGTAACGTGTAAAGATGTATAAAATAAAAGTAATTTTAGTCACGTAGACTTTTGTACGTATAGTTTTAACTATTTAATTATATTTGATGCTTTTTTTTGTACATCTCAATTTCAATTATACTGTATAAACAAATATAAGATACACATTACTTTAAGTAATATGTATCAAGCTTTTTTCATAAAATAATCAATTTAAATTATTGCATGCAACCTTATTTTCAAATAAAATTACTACACACAAAAAGAGAATTCTAATTTTATTTTTTGTTAATAAGTCAAAGTTTTACTTTAATTAAAAGGAAATTCTAATCTACCATATGGGTTTTGTTACCTTAAAATGATGTGATAAAAGTTCCATATTAACATCTCAAAGGAGCTGAGAATATATAAAGAAAGTAATACGGTTCAATTCCTATCATAGTTGTCAGTGCTGGACCAGAAATCAACCTAGTCAAATGGCTAGGTTATCGATCTAATTATGGGTCTCAAGGTTCGATTGACTTAGTTCGTGCCTTCTATGCTACTACTACGATTTCAAGGAAGCCTCTATATATCATAAGCAAGCTAAAAGGAATCACCATTTTGATAGATCTTCAGACTTTGGAGGAAGTAACCAAAATCAAATCTAGAGGCAAACTTTTGCTTGATGAAGATGCATGGTGGAGTTATTACTCAATCTCTTTTAGGGATGTGCTTTAAAGAAGTCTGTGATGATCCAAATGATCAACCCATTATTGCTGTGAAGCTGAAAGACACCTCTCGGTTTTGTATTTTTTAATCTAGCAATTGTACTTCCAAGGGCTAGAAGCTTGGAAGTAGTCTTCAATGTAGATATGATGGTTCTATACCATCTCAAGAAGAAGGAACAAATAAGTTTGTAGTTTCTAATCTTGAATCATATGGTAACCATCTTAAGAAGAAGGAACAATTAAGTCTGTCGTTTCTGATCCTAAATCATATGGTTGCTACCATCCAACAACCTAAGAAGATTGCAAATGTACCTTACGGAATGCTTCTGACCAAGATTTTCAAATTCTATGATCTAAGTTTTGAAGGAGAAATCTCAGAAAAACCAAAACCAAAGTATATAATCACGAATCTAAAAATGATGAATTTAGAGCTAAAGCCCAAAGAGAAATAAGAAATTTATTTAAATCATATGTATCTCTATCTTCTTTTCTAACTTTAAACCCTAATACCTATGAACACCACCAAAACCCCAATTGAGACACCATTTCACAAAGAGGCCTCCATCCACGAACCACCATTTCACTCAATAGCTATAAATCGTTGAACCTTCGATGTGCTAGCACCACCATCCCCTTTCCCCTATGTGTGTGTCTATATTATCCCTAGTTCCACCAATCAAAATCAACTAAGCAATGGAAGTGGGTTAAACAAATTGTTGACGAAATACAAAGATATTGAGTATTTTAATTTTTGGAACATAATTTTGAAGTGTGTTTAAGTTTTTGCAACTAAAAATCCTAGTTCTTAAATTTAGGAAAAAAGATAGAGATATATATAATTTTAAATAAATCTAAGGCTAAAATTATATTTTCATCCCTAAAGTTTTACCAAAGTTTTAATTAATGAAAAATTATTATATGCCATCGAAGCACAATAAATGCATATTGTAAAATAGATTTCTACCATTAGTTTTAAATTGATTATTTAAAATTAATTGTAGAGATCCTTATTGGAGCATACATTTATTGTATCTTAAGAGCATGTTAGAATTTCTCTTAATCTAATCTCAAATTGGACACCATGTCAAAAAAAAAAAAAGGATGCATATGATCTTAATTAGCCACATGAGATCCAAGTCATCACTTTTAGTTAATTAAGTAGATATCGTTAGACAAAATGATGACATTGAAACAATTTAATTAGACAAATTTTTTATAAAAGAAAGATTAAATTGAGACTTTAATTAAAGACTAAAATATAGTTTTAGTCAAAATAAATTTATATATTATCATTAAATTATACGTAAACACATCATTAATAGAATTTAAATATTCACGTAGTTATTTTCATAATTAAATTCATTCAATAATTTGACAATACATACTTTAAACAGTAACAATTACGCAAACGTGAAGCGTAGGAAAGAACTTCATTGCCACTTGTTAGACTTTTTCCTCCATTTACATTATAAAAGAAAATATGGATACACATTTGATAAAATGAATTAAGTATATAAAATGCCTTCTATAAGCACATGTAAAGAGGCTGCTCTAAAACCATTTGAAAAAGAAATTGTTCTAACCAACATTTAGTATCTGATACGATTCCAAAGGCTAACACTACATTATTCTTAATTAGATTTCAAGCTCATTAATAAGTTGCTTGAACCTTACGTAAAAAAAAAATATATATATTTGCTTGTACCTTATTCATATATAATATACGATGAATCCATATCAAATCAAAGACTTCATTAGTTTATTTATCTCATCACAGAAAAATTGACAAGTTCATAAAAGATATGAACCGTCTCCACGCATATCTTATGAATATAAATCTCTTTTGAAAAAATATCAAAGTTGCCATTAGTACCAGCTAATAATGTACCCAGAAATTTTTTTAATAGAGATAAATCTTTTCATTTTACTAGATGAATAATTTTTATTTAAAAGTTGTAATATTTATTGTGTTTTTTCTATATGTAATATTAATGTGATTACTATTTTTCAATTTGATGTGTATAAATAGTAGTTTATTTAAGAAAAATTTACATGTAAATTATCTAAGATTAAAAAGAAGTTATGCACATAAATATAACTCTATGCAAGTAGAGAATTAATTAACAATTTAACACTATATAAATGAATTTGAACAAAATTTGAAAGAGATAAATTGACAATAATTTGTTAAAATTAAAATTTATCTAATTAATTTTGCATTTAAATAAAACCTTCTTCAAATTTATGAAAAATAAAAATGATAAATTATATATATAATGATAATTTTCATTTTTAATGGAGACATGTGCCCCAAACGCACCAACGTGGTAGGTCTCTGCCAGCGCTCAAGCTAATCAATACAAACCACACATGACGCACCAGAAACCCTTGCTAGAGATCTGCAAAATCTGTTTTTTCAAAAATCATACAGATAGTTATCAATTTTCTAGTTTTTTGTTGTATAATTAATTGCAAGAGATGTGACTTTGGAACAAATAATCCAGAGTTTATGTTAGTGCGTTCTTTTTATATCATGTTAGGAAACATGAGGTCCAGAAAAGCTGATATCCATACATCTGGCCACTATCACGCAAGGCAAGGGGATTACTTGTCTAGTCTTCAATATGGTGGAGAAGGTATAACAACTAAAATAAGAATAAAATATTTCTATATTTCTGTCATGAACCTATGCATAAATTATTATTGTAGTATTGCGGTTATGTGTGAATTTAACAAGGAAAAAAATTAAACAAACTCACTTTACTTAAAAACAAGTGAAACAATAAAAAAACCTGCATATCTTTTATATATAAAAGAGGAATATTTTGGTGTTGTCTTAGAATTGTTCTAAGATTTATTTTCCCTTCTGTTTTGAGGATAATTTAAGTAATTTATATTTAATAAATTTTAATTGAATTACATTGTAACTTTTAATTATTTAATTCCCTATTTAATTTTAATAAAGTCATAATCTCTTTTGGATTTTGTATTTTTTAATTTATGTAATTTATGTTCCAAGTATATTTTTATTATTTTCATATTTCTATGTATATCTATTAATTACTTTGTTTATCAAAAGAAATTTTTAATTGTTATATTTATTATCCACTTAATAATTTTTAAATGTTTTAAATTTCTTATAAAACTATCTTAACTATTACTTTGATACTTCCAAGCCTAACCATTGAAGAGTAATATGTTTATATGATTATCTATTAATTATTTTTTAATTCTGAAATTTTTTATTCTTATAATTTATTATCTCACTTAACCAATTTTTAATTGGCTTTATTGTCTCACATTGACTCTAATCTCTACTAAAATACTAAATGACTGTCTCTCTCCTTCATTGTCTCCTCTCCACAGTGATTGGATTATCATCTCCCTCCCCCTCAGGCCTTATCAATCAAACATCCATATATTTGTCTACTTCATCATTCCTTTCACTTGGTCTCCGTTGTTCTCAACATTTTGTAACTTCTTTTTTGTATATTAGCAGAGTCTCTACCCTTCGTTCTCAACCAGTGGTACATTGTCCACCGTATCTCCGTTGAAACCATTTGCTTTGTTGCTTTAATTTTTCATTCTTTATACTAGACGAGTTGAGTCTGATTATCATCTGTCAAATGGGACAAAACATTAATACTCTTCAAGTTGGTCATGACTTGACACATCTTACTCAGATCGTATATTGTCACGAAGATGCAGAAACTATATTCCATTACTTTCGAGACTGCAGGTTTGCTACTCAAATTTGGCTTTTGCTAGGATCTTCAAACGTGGAAGGGTTCATGTCTCTAGATATTTATAATGGTTGAAAACTATTTTTTCTCAACCTAGAGAGATTATCTTCTTAGTTACTTTGTGGCAGATTTGGTGCTCTTGAAGTTTTTAGACAGCGAGTTATGTCTAGAGATGTGATTATAAGACGTATTTATCAATCATGGGAAATATGTTTGAAGGTTTTCGGTACATAGAGAACCCATCTTTGTTTGATGAATGGCTCCTCCTTTGAGACATATCAAAATCATTGTAGATGGAAGTTACCTTAGAAATCTTGGCTTGATTGGTATGGGTGGCTTATTGAGGGATAATACAAGTTCATGGATAATTGGCTTCTCTGTGGCATGGGTTATTGGAATATTATTTGTGAGTCAAATTATCTTCAAGCTATAAGCTTAACCAAAGTCTACAATGCTGTGATTTTCATTATTCAGAATTTGTTGTCAACGGACTGGACTTGTGAGGATAATTATGTTTACATGGAAGAAAATGGTCCTCCAGATTAGCTTCAACCTCTAATGGTCTTCAGATTTGGCAATATCCACCAAGTGGTCTACAACTGCTGTTACTAGCTGACTTGACTGGAGGAGGTTTGTTGATATAGTCCTTTTGGTGTATTTTTTTCTTTTTTATTTGCCTACTATACCAAAAAAAAAAACTAGGCAATGGTTTTTTCTCTCTAAAATTTGTACCTAATTCTCATGATAAATTTGTTCAGTTGTGACAATAATATTTTACTTTTTCCAATGATGTATTGATTTGAAAATTTGAGAAATACTTTGCTTCTATGGTTATCTTATAGGTTGTATGGACCTAATTTGGGATTATTTTACTTTCTACTTTTTTGGCTTCTTTCCTATTTCAACATAAGTCTTAAAATCATATCTTAAATTCCGTTGACAAGATCATGATAAATGAATATGAGGGTTATGTTTTTTTTTTCAATTTATGCTTATATTATAGTATTTCAAATAATAAACTCTAACTTATGATTGAATTTGAATTGACATTGGCGATTCTTTGCTACCATTGTTCTTGAATATATTGTTAGTTTTTTATTCTTTGATTATACTATATTTTATTTGTGTACTAACCAAATTATTTTAAATATATTTATAGGTAATACTCATTTTGGGAAGTTATACTACGGGAAAATTAGGTGTTTTTTTTTATTATAATCTGTTTTAACTTCATTGGTATTTTTTTTAACTTTTTAAGTTTTGGGATTCTTTGTTGCCATTGGAATTTGATTTGGTGATACTTTATTTCAATTATTTTTGGATTCCAACCAAATTTATGAATGTATATTGTTGGATTTTTTCTTTCTTCTAAATCATTTGAATATATATAGTATAGAATTTGGATTCAAGTGCATTTTGGGGTCCATTGTTTTACATGTAGTATACAAGATTATGAAAATTACCCTTATTTGGGGCTCTTTTCTTATAGATATATTTGTTGATATATTTTCAGTTTATAGGTCATTTGTGGGTTAGAGAGCTTTGTGATGGTGGCTATAGTAGAGGATAATGGTACGAGGTTTGTTGAAGGTGTTTACTAAGGTAATACTATTTTTTTCCATAAAACTTACTTTGGTAAATACTTTCATTTTTTATGTTTTTTCTCCATTAATTTTTTTATTCTTTGCACATTTTTTTCTATCTCTCTACATTCATGGATATGATTTTTTTTGGGGAATTGAATCTTTTATTTCTTTGTTCATTCGATCAATGCAAGGTTGTGATAGGTTTCTCTACATCATAGTGTTGACCATGTAAGATAATAGAGCCAACCATCCACTCCATTATGTTGTGATCGATTTTAATTTTACCATTGCTTTAATCAATGGTTAATCAATAGGTCCTTTTATTACATTTCATGAATCTGAACAAAGTAAAATAGAAGGCACAATAAATTTACAAAAGACCAAAGAAACCTCTACAATTAATGTAATAATTAGTGATATTCATTATTTTTTATGATTTTGGATGATATTACTTCGTTACAATTTTTTTCACTTTATAATCTTATTGTTATTTTGTTGTTTTATCAAATTTATATTTTTGTCTTGCCAAGTGCATTTTACATTATAAAATTCTAATATTTTTTATTATAGTCATAATAACTATATGATACATTTAATATATACATACTAAATATCACTATGACCAATCCATAATTTATTAAAAAAATGAATAATTTAATTAAAATTTAAGTTGTGCAACGCTCTGGTAAAAATACTAGTTGAAGTATAATACACAACTTTTAACTAGTTGGAATATGCACATCGTTTGTAATAAAATTGTAGGTAAGTCATCAAGGTTTGTAATAACTGAGGATAATTTGGACATCCTGCCTCATATTGTATTAAAAAGTTAAATTTTTTAAAGCATATAGGTTGCCAATATAAACCAATAAAAAGTAAGACACCTGTTAGAGAGCAACTTGAAAACTCTTCACGCAATCCTTCCTATAAGTAGATATGTCAAATATTTATATTTCACCTATTTTAAGCTTAGGGGAGCAAGAAGAAGTGTTTGAATGGTCTAGATGTTCATGTCAAAAAAGTTGAAACAGAACATATTTAGAACATGAGAGTATTCAAAAGAAAGGTTCCCCTTCCAGTGTGGAAGCCTTCCACTGTTAACAAGCATTTGAAACCTTGAAAGGCTAATGTCAATTCCTCTTTCTCCAAGTCTTTGAATACTTTAATGGTTAAAGTCATGTTGATTTAATTCAAAAGGGATACGATCATTTACTTGAATTCTTATCTTCGAAGGGTCTTGTTATGCCACAAGTATGACTAACTTGTTAAGCGTAATCCGTGCTTGTTACTTGTCAATACCAATGCCAAGAAGAGAAGATCTAGACCCTAGACCCATTAATGAGGATATCCACCTTCTGATTAGATAAGATTGGCTTGTGGTATTTGTTTCTGCTTTGTCATAGCTAATTGAATTTACTATGAGCAAATAGGTCGATATATTTTTTTCGTTATGGTAAATGATATCGTTATATTTTTTTGCTAATGGTGAACGGTATTCTAACATGAAACTCATCATAGATATTAAAAATATAAACTCATCTTAAGAATATAGTAATTAGAACCAAACCATCAAAATCAATAATACTCATTACTCAATTTCACATTAAGATTCAAAACATCATATTTACCTTCTCATTACTAACAACTCACATAACTCATTGTCAATAGGACCATTACTTAAAAGCACACTCAATGTCATTGTAAAAGATGTTTAGCCATGTCTAAAATGATAATAATAGAATCTAAGTTCATAAAAAATAGTAATAGTAATAATAACTCCAAACTTGTAATAAAAGTTGTAATTTGATTATGTTCATAAAAAAAAACTTTATATTGAAGGGAAAATTTAATAAGTTTGGAAATCTTTATTTTCTCAATAAAATAATCTTAGGAAAGGATGTCACTAAGTAAACTATCCACTCACATATATGAAGAGCCAATTTAATCGCTCCCCACAACTCCTAGAGAAGTAAGTGGCGTAGTATCCACTGAGTTTGGTCATAAACTATTATTTTGACAAATCAAGATAAATGAAACAATGACCTACATTAAGAAATAATCTCGAAGGAGAGCATTTCCTTTAGAGATCACGAGAGAACTCTCTAAATTTAGAAGCTTTTCTAAGCAATAAGGGGCTTCTACTCTCAACTCAACCACCAAAGCCTCTAACTAATTTTTAGAAATTACCCCAACTCTTAACTTGTTGTCATTTCCTTAAAGCATAGAGCTACCTAATAGATATTAGGAATTTAAAATACGAACTTCATAAATAAATAAAATAACTACACCACTTAAAATTTTCAAATGATAAAGCTTTTTAAAAAAAATATATTTATAGTTGAACTAACAATTGGTAAAGACATTAGATAAAATCCTTTAATATAGGATTTAGGATTTTCAAGAAACTCTAATGTGAAAAAATAAATAAATAAAGTTTGTCTTCCCTATTATCATTTACTAGAACTCAATTTTCCACACTCTTATATTTTACTCAAAGCACCAAAATACATTCATCCACCATTTTTGAGATAGCAAAGCTTGATGGATTGTGAGATTTGACACAAAACAAACAAGAATAAAAATGTAAAAACTTGCCTCAAGCCCTTGGTACAAGTGGGTGCAAGGATTTGGTGACAAAATGAAAGTAGAAATTTGGTTATTGCCTAAATGGAGCAAAGTGCTTTGAGAAAGAAGAAGAATCATTTTTTATCTTTGTCTTTGTCACTTTTTCTTTTTTAAAAAAAATAATAATCTAATTCTTTTTTTTTATCATAATGGACAAATGAAAAAAATGCCCCCTAAAAGATAATGCAATTCCAACCTCATCCCTCCTCTAAATCCTACGTCGTCACAATCTTCCCACTTAAAAGAAATCCGTCTTTGAATTTACACTGTTTACTAACCTTGTACATAAAAAAGGTATGGGTATATGTGACGCATAATTGTCTCGAGCTCCGATGGCATCTCTTCACTAGAAGGTCCCCGCCAAACAACCTTTATGAAAGCAACTTCCTTGGAGTGCAAATGCTTGACTCGTCTATCTACGATAGCTACAGGTTTCTCAACATAGCTAAAATGTTCATCAAGCTAATTTTCCTGATGTTAAATAACATGCGAAGGGTCATGAACATTTTTTTGAAGCATCGAAACATGAAAAAATAAGTGAACTCACAAAAGATCATGTGGGAAGGCTAAGCAATAAGCCACTTGCCTTACCCTGTCCAAAATCTCAAATTTCCTATAAACCTCAAGCTTAACTTACCATTCTTACCAAACCTCATAATACCCTTCATATGAGAAATGTATAGAAACACATGTTCTCCCACACCGAACTCCAAAGGTTGTCATCTTCGATCTAAATAAAACTTCTGTCTACTCTAAGCAGTCACTGGTCGATCTTGGATTAATTGCACCTTCTAAATAGCTTCTTGAACTAAATCTAAATCTACAAGTTTGGATTCTCCAACCTCAAACCAACCAACAAGAGACCTACAACTCCTCTTGTATAAGGCCTCAAATAGGGCCATCTGAATACTAAGCTGGTAACTATTATTGTAAACAAACTCCATCAGAGACAATTATTGGTCCTAACTTCCTCTAAAGTCTAACACAGGCATGAAGTATATCTTCCAAAATCTGGATAGTCTTCTCTGACTAACCATAAGTCTGATGGTGAAAAGCAATACTTAAGTCTAATTGAGTTCCTAAAGTCGTCTGAAAGGATCTCAAAAACTGAGTCGTGAACTGAGGCCCCTAATCAAATATAATAGACAACGGCACTCCATGCAAAGCTATTATATTCTCTAAATAGAGCTTGGCATATTGAGCCATTGTATAGATGGTTTTTATAGGCAAAAAGTGTGCAAACTTTGTCAACCGATCCACAATTATCCAAGTCGAGTCATAACCCTTTGAGGTTTTAAGCATCCCTATCACAAAATCAAAAGTGATTCTTTCCCATTTCCATTTAGAAATATCAATATGATGAAGCAAATCTATGGGTTTTTGATGCTTAATCTTCACTTGGTGACATACTAAGCATCTAGCTACAAATTCAACTACATTATACTTCATCCCTTCCCACCAATAGAATTCTTTCAAATCTTGATACATCTTTGTAGAACCTAGATGGATGGTATAGGAGGAATGATGAGCTTCCTCTAAAATCTTCTTTCTCAAATACCCTATATCAAGAACACATAAGCGAGTATCAAAATGTAAAATGCACTCAAAGTCAACCACCAAATCAAGAATTTTGCCTACTCGAACCTCCTCCATCACCTTCCTCAAGTGAGGATCTTGATCTTAAGCTACTTTAATACTATCCACCAAAGTAGAACGAACCTGAACATGACTAAGTAGTGACTCTGTGCCAATGATCTCAAATTGTATTCCACTATCTATAAGGTCTTGGAACTCCTTCACTACTGGTTTTCTAACCTTAACTATGTGTGCAAAACTATCCATGGACTTTCGGCTCAAAGCATCAACGACCACATTCACCTTCCCTGGGTGATACAAAATTGTGCAGTCATAATCATTTAGGAGTTTCATCCACCTTTTATGTCTTAAGTTCAAATCCATCTACTGAAAGATATACTTAAGACTCTTATGATCCGTGTAGATCTCACATGTCTTGCCATATAAGTAGTGCCTCCAAATCTTAAGGGTCAATATCATTGCTACCATCTCCAAATCATGGGTAAGATAGTTCTGCTCATGCTTCTTAAGCTGCCTAGAAGCATAAGCAGTAACTCTTCTATGCTTCATAAACACACAACTAAGACCAACTCTAGAAGCATCACAATAAACTGCATACCCACCACTACTCGAAGATAAAGCTAAGATTGATGCAAAGGTTATGGAATTATTTAGCTATTGGAAACTTAGCTCATATGCATCATTCCATTGAAACTTAACTTACTTCCATGTCAATCTAGTCAAAGCAGTTGTAACCTTAGAGAAGTCCTTGACAAACCGACGGTAATGCTCGGCTAGTCCAAGGAAACTATGAATCTTAGTCACTAATGTGGGCTTAGGTCAACGTTGAACTACTTTCATTTTCTTTGGATCAACGTTTATTTCACCTTTAGACACCATGTATCCTAAGAAACCCACATTATCCAACCAAAACTCACATTTAGAGAACTTGGCATAAAGCTTATGCTCTCTTAATGTTTGTAAGGCAAACCTTAAGTGTTGCTCATGCTGCTTCTTACTCTTGAAATACACTAGGATGTGTCATCAATAAAGATTATCACAAAGTGATCCAAGAATGACTTGAAGACTTGATTCATCAAGGCCATAAAAGTCGCGAGGGCATTGGTAAGACCAAAAGACATGACCAAGAACTTATAATATCCATAACAGATGCGAAAAGCTATCTCAAGAATGTCCTCACTTCTTATTTTCAACTGATGGTACACAGATCGCAAATCAATCTTTGAGAAACATTGAGATCCTTTAAGATGATCAAATAAGTCATCAATACGAGGATAGGGGTACTTATTCTTCACTGCCACCTTGTTCAACTGCCTATAGTCAATACACAAATCAAATGAATCGTCTTTCTTTTCAAATAACATCGGTGTACCCCCAAGGAGAACAACTAGGATAAACGAAACCCTTATAAATAAGATCTTTTAATTGCTCCTTTAACTCCTTAAGCTCAGCTAGAGCCATCTGATATGGCACTATAGATATTGGTTAAGTGTCTAGAAATAAATCTATACAAAACTCTATCTCCCATAAGGCGGTAGCCCTAGCTTTTCTTCAAGAAAAACATCAGAGTACTCACACACCACTAGAACCTGCTCCAAACCCACCTTTGACATACTAGTGTCTTTCATCATGGCTAGGTACCCATGACAACCCTTTCACAGCAATCCTTGAGCCACGACTACTTAAATTAAGTTAATTGGTGACCAATTCCAATCACCTTGAAACATGAAAATTGGCTCCTCTAACATTTCAAACATTACCACATTATTGTGGTAATATAAAGTGGTATGACAAGAAGCCAACCAATCCATGCCTAGTATCACGTCAAAGTCTACCATATCAAGCACTATCAATCTATTAAGAAGAGTTTGCCTCCCACCAAGATCTTGAAAATACATTGAGTTAGCTAACAAGGAATCATCCATAGGTGTAGCTACTATCAAAGGCTCACCCAGAGGTGAATGGTCTCTAACAAAATGAAAAGCAAAGAAAGGAGATACAAAATAGTGCATAACTCTAAATTCAAACAAAACACATGCATCCTAAGAGCACATTGAGATTATACCTATCAAAACAACATTGGATGCCTGCACATCTGGACAAGTCAAGGCAAACACACGAGTATGTCCTCTACCATTCTATCCCTGACCTGTGCCTCCAAGTCCTCTTCCACCTTGTTGAGCACTGCTAGATCCTCGTATTCCCAAACCAGCGAACTGTCTCACTAAAGCCACTAGTGTCAAGGCTCTGTTAAAAGAAGACTAAGAAGTTAACATAGGGTAGTTTCTTAGAAAGTGCCCTATCTGACCACACTGATAACACCCCATTAAACCTTGCCTAAAAGGTCCAATATACACTTTCCCATACAAAACATATGCTAGGAGTCTAATCAGAATGCCTCTAGTGCTATGAAACAACTCGGCTATGAGTTGTACAAGCTATATGGATGCCACGAGCTCTCAATGGTTGTCAACCCCCTGCTGGGCCCCTATGGCCATTACCAACATCATCTCTAAAATGGCCACCATGAGATATGTTAGAGCACTACCTTTTACACGAGTCACGAGAAGCTCCACCTCTATCTTTGTTCCTACACTCAATTGTCAAAGCTTGATTCAAAGTTTGTTTGACAGTATTATCACTCTGTCTTGCTACTGCCCTAAATAAATAACCTTTCAAGCCCTCAATAAATCACTAAACACATAGCCCCTCTGTGGCTACCATGTGTGGTGCATATTTGGTGAGTCTCATGATCTAAATATTATATTCCATCATTGACATCTACTCTATCTACACAAGGGTCTTAAACTCTCGTGCTCTACTATCTCGAACACTTTGGAGGAGGAGATAAGCTAAGAACAACTAAACAAACTCATACCAGACCAACAGGGGTGACCCTGCTGGCCTAACAAGGAGCATGGTCTCATACCAACCCCTAGCCACATCACGTAGCTGGAATGCTGCTAACTCCACTATCTTGCTAGAGAACAACCCAAGCCTCTATGTATCCATGCCTCTTCATCAATAAAAGCCTTAGGGTCCTCGTTGGTGTATGAACCACTAAAAGCAGGAGCATTAAGCTCTGTAAATGTAGTTAGTGAAACCTCAATCCCTCTGTGATGTGCAACCTGTTGCTCGCTCGACCTAGCCTCTTAACTAAACTTTTATTCCACATGGGTCTAGCCCCCATGTGCTTGTTGTCATCCACTAACAACATCTACTAATTGTCATATAGTCTGCTACATATCCTGCTTCCCAACAGCTAACTGAGCTTGTATAGGGACACCACATCTAGCTTAAGGAATCTCAACATTAGGCGTTCTATCAACCTATCCACGTTAACCGACTACGACCGCGACCACAGCCTCTCAGGAGGTGCTTCATGAGGCTAAATAGAAGCCTTATCGAAAACTACTCGTCTAGAAAATCTAGCCCTAGGTGGCATCCTTACCTAAGACAAGAATAAAGATTAGGCAAAAGATAGGAATTATAACACTCGTAAAATTCTAACTAGAACTTATGAATAATAATTAATCAAAATTCCTAAAATATGTGTCTGTGTATGTATGTATGTGCACGTGTGTGCGCATGTATGTGTGTATATATGTGCATTGCATGAAACTTTGATACTTGGGTTAAGGAAATTAATATGTCATAAGATTAAAAGTATGCGAATATGGACTTATGTGTACCTGTGTGTCTTAGAATAATTAAATAAAGCCTATAATAATAATAATTGCATGCGTTTGATAATTAAAAGAAATAAGAAATATGAAGGGACTTGTTCTTCAAAAAGACTAGAGTCCTCTTGTAATAAAATATTAATATACTTGAAATATTCACATGGGTGCAATAATAAAACAGTATTACTTTAAAAAAAATCTAAAATGAGCCAATAAGAGGCCTTACTTTTAGGAATAGGAGAGAGAGAAAGTAGTGCCTAGATTAATCATTAGTGTATAAGAAAACTTTGTGGAAGCTAAAGCCTAAGATTGGTGGAATTGGGTGGCAACATAAACGAATGATTAATATTTTAATTGAGAAAAGCCCCTCATGTACACACCCAAAGTATTTTCTCACAGCTCACTTGAAGAGCATAAAGAGGTGAGTGAGAGAGATTGAGGCTGAGAGTGAGAGGGAGCAAGGAAGAAGAAGGATTTTGGTGAAAGTGCTAGGATTTGGAACCATCAATCAAGCAATTTGGTCACCTCTTTCCCTAGAGTTTTCACCCCACTAGAGGTAGGAGGGAATTCATACTTGTTCCTTCTAGTAGCCATTACCATGTGTTTTTAATTTTGGATTCATTATGTATACCATTGGTTTGGGTTTTAATGCTCATTTGTAATTGTAGATTGAACTAAGAACTGACTTACTTCTTGGATGATATTTTGTAATCTTGAAATTAGTTGGTAGACTTGCTTGATGTTTGATAAATTTCTTAATCATTGAAGAAAGGGTAAATTCGGCCATAACTAGGTATTGATGGGGAGTTTAGTTTAATGAGTGATTTTGAATGATAATGCATGAATCTTGATTAGTATGATTGATAAATGTTAGTCTCTTGCATGATTGTTGATTTCGGCTATGACCTATAAATTAGGATAGACTTTTGTTAACATGCCTTGATTAGGTCACCTTGAATTGATAATGAGTTCATAATTGAACTTGTATGATAAATTGATTGATCTTTGAAGATATGTTGTTTTTGGCCATGACCTAGGAATTAGGGAAGAACTTTGTTAATATGCCTTGATTAGGTTACCTTGGATTGATAATTGGTGCTTTGTTATCTTGAATGAACTTGTATGTTAAATTGATTTATATTGGAAAGCATGTTGATTTTCAGCAATGTCTAGGTACTATAGAAAGAATTTAATTTTAATGCTTGATTTGATTAATTGATGAGGGTTTGGAAGCATGTTGAATTCAGCCGTGTCTTATAAATTAGGGTAGGAGTTTTAAAAATTGAGTTGATGCTTGATTTGATCTCTAGATCATGAATATATGCTAATTGGATTGATGAATTTAGCCATGACTTAGTAAATGGATTGAATTGTTACTTGATTTGAACCTTTGTACTATCTTATATGATGACCTTACTAATTTGATTAATTAGGACTTAAAATAAATATTGGTTTGATACTTAGATCAAGTGATGAAATTCATCTAAATTAAAAAGTTAAGCTCTTAAATTAAAGAAAGACTAGTATGAGTAATCTTGAAAGAAATTACTACTTGTTAACCTTGGTTGCTCTAAATTTGCTTGACGTGAATTGTAATGTGTATAATGGTGTTGGGCTTGGCCAAGGCATGAATATTACCTAATAATGTTGTTTATTTCCTTTTGGAGTTCTTGGACTTGTTAAAAGGTGTGAAACTAAGCTTGAATAAGGAAATGTAAATACTCATTTCCTAAAAGAGGTAAAATGATGACTTGAATAAATAGATATTGAAGATGCCAAAATGTGAATTTGAGTTGTGTTGATGATGCCTTACATGAATTGATTGTGTTTGAAATGCTTAGTAATGTGATTGATGTGAATTGATGACTTTAATAAATAGATATTGAAGAATGCCAAAAATGTGTATTTGAGTTGTGTGATAATGTCTTACATTGATTGATTGTATTTAAAATGCATAGAAATGTGAATGATGTGAATGTAGGAATGCTTTGTGTACCAAATGCTTGATAGATTGAAATGCTTTCTTAGAAATGTATAGTATGTAGCATTCGACCACGTCTAGAAAAGAATGAAGAAATGCATGACGAGAAAAATGAAAGAAAGTTCACGACAAGAATAATGGTCATCGGCCAAGAGAAGAAATAAATGCATTCTTGTTTGTGTTTGGTATTCCTTAAGTGGAATAAGAAAGAAGAAAATGATCCTTAGTAAGGGAGGTGATCTAAACCAGAAGTGGCTACTCATGCGCAGGTGGTTCACCACACTTCATCCATGTGCCTAGAAGCTACCCAAAGAAAGAAAGAAAGAAAGAAAGAAGTTAAGAGGATGCTAAGCCTAATCACTATATTGTGACTAAATCACCTTGCCATATCATTAAGTACAAAACTAGGGCTTTCTATGCCCATTGGTGCATTACAAAACTTCAAAATTGGCTAGGCAAGTTACATATCAACTACATTTACTGATCGTGAACTGAAGTGGCAGTGGAAATCACGGCCCGAAAAAAACCCTCCACCTTTGGGACATAGAACCAGACATAGCAGATCTCGATTACGATATATAAGGTGTTCATGATTGCTCTTAAATCTCTGAAAGTACCCCGAAAAAGGTAAGAAATAATTTTTAGTAAGAAAGTAAACATACTCAATTGCATTTTCAATTTCCTTCTTGTTAAGTCATTACCAAGCAATTTAATTATGTACTCACTTCAATTACAAATAAAATGCAATCATATGACTATATGCCTACACCTAAGTTCCTACATTAGATCCAAATTCTCTTTTTGGTCACATGTGCAAATCATTGTGAGCTCACTTTGTCAAGAAGCTAGTACTTGAACGCTTTGTATGAACTCTTCAATATTATGTGGTATTTTCGGCCAGTACAATTTCATGTTTGGTTATATGCTTTATTTTCACTTAATCTTCTTTAGTTAAATGCTAATTTATAATGTTTCCGCGCTAACTAAAATTTTATCTTAAACTTAAGCTAGAAATTAAAAATATATAATAATGTGGTTAGTAGTATTGAGAAAGAAATAAAGATGAAATACCAGATAAATTCTAAGCAAGACTAAGAACTCGCTACCCTTAGTCCCAGTGTTACAAGAATATTATGGAAAGTTGAAGAGATAAGGCTAAAATCGAATACAACAACTCGAACAAGAGACTCCAGTTTAACAAGTGGGTGGTCATAGCTTCTTGCATTTAAGTTGTGCTCGGGTAC
This sequence comes from Ormosia semicastrata, assembly GCA_029884595.1. Classification (NCBI taxonomy): domain Eukaryota; kingdom Viridiplantae; phylum Streptophyta; class Magnoliopsida; order Fabales; family Fabaceae; genus Ormosia; species Ormosia semicastrata. The sequence goes on from JAQQTO010000055.1 coordinate 38,136,359, forward strand.
ACAAGTTACAAATAAGATTCTACAATTACTCAAATTATGTAGCTACTAGGACCTATTAACCAAATCTCTTATACCAATTTTGTCACGACCCGATATTAGCCCGTAACTGACGCACATGTTAGAGCTATTCAACACTCAACTAGCCTACAAGCTTAACCATAGAACATTAATAACATAAATTATTTTGAAGACTTAGAAAGGGGCTATCAAAAATTCAGCTAAAATTTTCCTAAAAACTGAACTCACCAAATATTTAGTTTCAACTTGAATAACAATACATATCTAGGACCACCAACAAACATAAGCATATCTCTTAAGCATTAGTCATAAGTACAAACAAAGTTAGCTATACAAAGGGACATATCAAGACTTTATAGTCATATACACATCAAAAGAAAGAATAAATGTATCCCTTATAGCTGCAAAATACTGGAGTATCAGCATGACACTAGACACCAATAGCAATGAAGGCCTACCAAAAGGATTATTACTCTTGGATAGAATAGCAAATCCTAAGAACCCGCTATTCAACAGCCTGCGCATCTAAAGAAAATGAATGTGGTAAATCATATAGACTCAATGATGGCATAATAAATAAAGTGAACAAAAAGGAGAAACAAGTAGCAGTACAAATCTTTAAACTCTGAAAATAACTTAAAACACAATAACCGAAGAAATGATATTTATAAATAAAAGCACTCTAGCATTTACTTTGCTTTCTAGAAACAAATTATAATTGTAAGGAATTCAAGAATGTTAGTCGTATATAGAATAATCCATACGTGTTACAGCTGATAGAACTATACTACAAATTGGGAAAATCAACTCTACCCACAAATCTCGTTTCATATCACCTAAGCCGAGGACTTTGCCTCACCCAACAAAACATCTACATCCACTATATGCATATAGCCCGTTATATATCTTCGCTATGGCAAGCAATGAAATCTCATGACTAAGGTCTTATCACCAGATAGATCACTGAATCTATTATGTGTACATAAGTCGTTTTATCTCTTCGTTGTGACAAGAGGTGAAATCTCATGTCTAAGGTCCTAATAACCAATAGCTAATTGAATCTACTATAAGCACATAGGTCATTATATCTCTTCGCTATGAGAATCGGTACCGTTATACTTTTCACTAAAACGATGTTTTAACATGGAACCCATCACGGGTATTAAAAATATAAAGTTAACTTAAGAATATAGTAATTAAAATCAAACCATCAAACTAAGCAATACTCATTACTCAATTTCACATTAAGATTCAAAACATCATAATTACATTCTCATTACTAACAACTCACATAATTCATATTGTCAATAGGACTTTTACTTAAAAGCATACTAAATGTCATTGTAAAAAAGGTTTAGCCATGTCTAAAATGATAATTATAGAATCTAAGTTCATAAAAAATAGTAAAAGTAATAATAATTCCAAACTGGGGCAATGAAGCTATAATTTGGTTATTTTCATTGAAATAGACTTTATATTGAAGGGAAAATTTAATAAGCTTTGAAAGCTTTGTTTCTCCAATAAAATAATCATAGGAAAGGATGCCATTGAGTAAGCTGTCCACTCACAGATACGAAGAGCCAACTTAATTGCTTCCCACGACTCTAAGAAAAGCAAGCAGCGTATTACCCATTAAATTTGGCCATAAACAAATATTTTGACAAATCAATATAAATGAAACAATGACTTACATTAAGAAGCAACCTCAAAGGAGAGCATTACCCTTAGAGATCACAAGTAAACTCTCTAAAATTTACAAGCTTTCCTAAGAAATGAGGGGCTTCTATTCTCAACTCAACCACCAAAGCCTCTAACTAATTTTTAGAAATTACCCCAACTCTTAACTATTGTCATTTCCTTAAAGCATAGAGCTATCCACTAGATATTAGGAATTTAAAATACAAACTCTATAAATAAATAAAATAAATTCACCATTTAAATTTTTCAAATGATAAAGCTTTTTTTTAAAAAAAAAATCTATTTATGGTTGAACTAACAATGAGTAAAGAGATTAGATAAAATCCCTCATTATAGGATTCGGGGTTAATGTGAAAAGAAAAAAAGTTTGTCTTCCCTATTACCATTTACTAAAATTCAAACTCTCACACTCTTATATTTTACTCAAAACTCCAAAATACACTCACTCGTCATTTTTGAAATAACAAAGTTTAAGGGATTGTGAGATTTTGGCTCAAAACAAACAAAAATAAAAGAGTAGAAACTTATCTCAAGTCGTTGGTGCAAGTGAGTGTAAGGGGCTGGTGACAAAATGAAAGAAAGATAAAAACTTGATTATGGCTCTAAATGAAGCAAAGTGAATTGAGGAAGAAGAGACATTTCTTGTCTATCGCTCTTCCTTTTTATTAAAAAAAAATTTGATTGTTTTTTTAGTTTAACATAATAGTCAAATAACAAAAATGTCCACTAAAAAAAATTAATTCCAACCTTATCCCTCCTCTAAAACTTATGTCGGCACAATAAGTATATAAGGATTTTTATGGTACTTACATAATTTTTTTTAGGATTTGATATGAGAATGAGTTGACATTTCATTGACTATTATTTATTTCTAAACATTTATTATAAATTCAACTTTCAATAAATATTTGACAAATTACCTTGAGTACAAAACTCATTAAGTTACCATAAAAATCCACTAAGTATATCAAATGCTTACTGTTCAGCTAAGTTGTTCATTATGCATACTCATATAATATCATATATCATTTTCAAATTCATGAGATGTTCATTATGCGTACGCATGTATGTCCTCTCAAATCCATAAGAATCTTACATGCTTAGACATGAGAGTTGAACATGTTTTATAAATTCAATAGTCCCTCATTAATTTTCATTTCCACACATCAATTTATCCTTGCCAATTTATCCTCTCATTAATTTATAATTATTAAAAATAATTTTAAAATATAATATGAAGAGAGTTTTTCATAAATAGTTTTTAATTATTGATATATCAAACAATCATACAATGTTATTCCACGTCAAAAAAACCATACAATGTTATTATGTTATTAAATATTTATTAGTTTTATAAATCAAATTAATATAAGTATAATTATATATTAATTATGTATGCAAAAATGATATTTTTTAAAATTCAAAGTTATATGTCTAAAATTTTCATATGCAAACCAAACAAAGACATCTTACATATCTTCGCAACTTAGATATCTTACCAAACATGACAATCTTACATTATCAGACATATTTCATTCCGACATCTCATGCCAGACATCTTAGAATATACCAAATATCTTTTTAATATATAGTATTTGTGTGCTTAGCAAGTGTGCCATTAAACTGCTAACCTCATTCGGAAGAGAATAGACCCCTTAAAATAATAATGAATATATTGGTGAAACATATTAATGAAAAGTATAACCGACCTTCTTATCTCGCTAATTATCTTGTTTTGGAACTATCTCATTAATTTTCACGATCCTTTCTCCAAACTCAAGCATTTGAGAGCGACATATCTAATTTGAAGCTCTAAACAAAATTTTGGTTCAGAGCAATGCATCAAGTATATAGTTCCCAACCTCGACAAAAATGAATAATATAATTCCCATAATATTGGAGTGGCATCTATAACAAGTGTTCTATACATTATAACTCATTAATTGATAGGGGTGGGCCAAAAATTGGTATGAACTGAACCGAATTGTAAACCAAACCAAACGGCACCATAAAGAATCGAATTGTTTAAAACAATTTTAATAGCTCAACTGGTTTTAGTTACTGAGAGTGGTGTGCTTAACTGCTAATAATCCAGTTCGGTTCATTGGAATTAACCAAACTAAAAGTTTAAAACCAATCTCATAATTCACGAATCGTTTCATGATGTTGCCACCGTTCATACCGATGATACTGGAGTTCTTTGCATCGCCATCGTCGATGGGAAAAACCACTGGTATCAGTGTTGTCATCATTAATCGGAGAAACAGTGTCACTATCGTCTATTGTAGAACTTGCTAGTATCAATGCTGCCATCGTCAATTAGAGAAACTATCGGGTAGAGGTCTAGTGCTGCTGACAACAAGCTTCCTTTCTTCAACTATGAGCTTGTCTATCTCCCCAATCCCCATCAGCGACCATCACCCTCAGTGGGCTCCTCAAACGCATAACCCTCCGCGGGCTCCTCAATCACATAGAAGACGATCGGAACAACAACTCCAACCCTACACTGCTCCCGACCATGACTCTTCTTGATGATATCTCTGAAGACTGGTGAGGCCAAGGATGGCAAAATCACGGCTATTCTCAGCGCTGGCGGCTTCGGCAAGACAAGTCAACATCCTTGTTGATTGTATTTGCAAACTATTTTCAGTGGAAGAACCGGCTAATCAGTTAACTAAGAGCATGCCAAATAGCTATTTTTGAAAGATTAAGTTATTTTATAAAATAATTATTATGTTTACATAAAAAAAAATTTAAAAAAATTTACACAAAATTCAATGAAAAAAAAAATTTACAGCTAATAATCATAAATTAAAGATTAAAACTTATAATTTTAACTTATAAATTATTTTTTATATTTTAATATATAAATATTATTTTATCCTCAGTTAAATAATTTTTTTAATTATTTTATACTTATTTTAATAATTTAACACATTAAAATAATTTTTTTATATCATTCAAATAAATTATATTAATTTTAAAATCACTTTACAACTAATGTATCCAAACATAAAAATAAATCAATTATAATCGATTATAACAATAATCGATTATCAACATAATCTATAATTTTCAACTTTTCCAAAGCCCTCAATCAGAAAACCGGCCTATGTCAGTTTGATTTTATTTTCTTACAAAACAAAACAGTTCAGTTCGGTTCCATAACCTGTACTTTTGGTTCAGTAGCGTCGAACCCAACCATGCCCACGCAAACTTACTGAAGCAGCTTTGAAGCAGCTTTCTGATTTCTCAATCCGACGATGGGATACCTTTAAAGTTTCTGGCCAAGGTTCCATGTGAATTAGAATTTTAGATCTAGCATGTTTGTCACCAAATAAATCATAATGATTGATTAAAAATTAAGCTCTTCTGCAACACTCAAACACTCGAGCAAGGTGTAAATAAGAATTTGTCAACAGCAAGACCCATCGAATCTGATAGTTGTAACATGTAATTGATGTTTTACACCGACAGGAAGTGAGAATCTCTCCTTTATTTCGCTGCAAGACACACTTTATTAAAACAACAATTGACACGTGACAATTGACCAGAATGACCTACACCATCAATGATATAAACGACAAGGGCAACTTCACAAAAATGACCTGCTGATTTCAGTTCATAACTGAATTGATCAATTCAACTTAAGTGAGTGATGTTATGCGCACACAACCTAAAGTTGCAGAGTCTAGGAAATGTTGGCTTTCTACAACATGCCTTTTGGCTCAAGCAACATCCCAAGCAAAATCAGTCCAAAATCACTGTATCAGATAAACTATATACAATTATTTAAGTGCATCTTATAAATTCAACCATTATAAATGAACGAACAAAAAGGGCAGCCTAATGCACAAGGTTCCTACCATTGTGGGGTTTGGGGAGGGTTAGATGTATGCAGCCTTACCTACGTGAGCAAATAGGCCGTTTCCACTACTAGAACCTGTGCCCACAAGGCCAAAAGGCAAAAACTTTATGCTGCACCAAGCACTAGTACAAGAAAACAAGGCCAGCAAATCTAGAATGGATTAAACCACCATTATTAACATCCACAACTACATACATAGCTAAAGAATAAACTGTCAAACTAAAGCAGCAAGGCCAGCACAGTATATGATGTTTACGACATGATTATAAAAAATGAGGATTCATTCAAAGCCATGTGATGACAATGGCCTAGGTTCCTAACCAAGTTTAGGTTTATATTCATACAGATACTTTGGGAAGGCCTAGCTTGGATTTGTTGTTATCAAGAAGAGGCCATATGACTCAGCCACAACAATATTTGTAATACTGCAGAGGCGCACACAACTACTTAAGGGTAGTGATAGTAGTCCAGCAAAACTGAAGAAGACCCTTTTTAAAAGAAATAAATGAATAAAAGATAATTCCGAAAAACACTAACAACTTCATCCATCCTTCGTGTCTCGATACATGCATAAAATCCAGGGTGAATGAGACAAGTACTACAAAACTTAGGTTTTTTCAAATTTAAGTATTTAACAAAGACATACAGCCAAGTAAGTATAGTCTCTCTAGTCCAGTATTTTTGCATTCTATTAAGCTGAAACTCAGACAAATGAAGAAAAAAAGTGATATCTCTTACATCAAATAAAGCTAGCTCACTTTAAACAACAGCCATATTGGAGCATACATTGAGTGAGCAACCATCCAATAATTCTGAGAAGATGTTCACCTCAGCAAAAATACCTTCATAGATACAACAGATCAAATGTAAGAAAAAGTCCACCACACCAAAATAGAGCAAACAACATGTCACATTGGGGCAATCAAAGGGCAAGCATCCAATTGACATGAGTTCAGAGATACAATTGGTCCAAGAACCCTTCATAAAATTTGCGCATACAGAGCTGACTACCGACCAATATTATAAATGCAGAATATATGAAATACATAAGAAAATTAAGAGAAAAAGACTCAACTTTTCAAGAAACAAAGTCTACAACAGTTTTATATTTTCCCTTCAGTGGTTACAAACTCCATAGAGGAAAATCAAACTACAAACCAAAAACAAGGCAGAAGAAGTATTTATGCACCAAAGTATCTAATTTGAAATACTTTAACTGTTCAGATCTCACACTCACCCTCCATCTTTACCAACCTGGACATAACTAATATTGCACCCATCCATATAAACCAGATAATTGCATTGACAATCTCCATAAAAAATAATGATCAACAAACAAAATGAGTATAGCATGCCAGCACACTGATAATGGAAGCAATAAAACATTAATTATCTGAGAATGTAACAAAGAGAAGTCTCTTTATTTAGATCCTTATTATACACCACAGTCACCCGTTCTCCTATCTGATTTGCATCCAAAGTAAAAATACTCATTCTCACCAATCAGTTTATCCTAAGCAAGGCACCAACAGTTCATTGTATTGCAAATACTCATCTCATTTTCTATCATCAACCTCAGTCCCCACTCATTTACTAACCAAATTCTCAATACAACAAGTAATGTACCTCAACAAACTAAGCAAAATAAAAATTTCAACACAACCATCAGTCCAAAATATTTCCCATCCCATGATAAAACCACAAGGAAGTTGAAATGCAATCAAGTTCATTCAACCATCATGAACTACATTGAACGTGTTTATTCACCAAAATAGTACAAATTCATATTAAGAGACAAAATCATCAACATAACCCAATAAATCTACAACACGTGCACAAAACATAATTCAACCACACCCATTTCATCAATTTCATATTAGCCACTAAAATCCCAATTTTTCATAACAAAAACTTTCGTGAAAGAAAATTGGGGAAAATTGCTCTCACTATCAGGTGGCTTTCGAATTCCCCTTCGTCTCAGTCCTCTCCGCCTTCACCTCACCAGAACAACACCCACCACCATGTTCATGATGATGGTGATGGTGATGATGGTGATGGTGATGATGACCTCCGCCATGATGATGATGCTGATGGATCTGCTTCCCCTTCAGCTGCTTCCTCATGTCATAAGCATCCTCCCCGTCTGCATAATACTTCGCCTCCACATCATGAATCTTGTACCCCAACGTCTCCGTGTACAAATTGAACGCAGCGCGGTTGCTCTTCCTGACGTGTAGCGAGACATACTCAGCACCAAACACCTATGTCACAGATGGTAACCAGAATTCAGATTGAGAGAAACAGAGAGAGAAGAGACATAATTTTATCATGAAATTGCTAATCAGATACTAAGCCTCTTTACAGAGCACACACTTCTTATATACAATTTGATGGTAAGTTGGTAACTAGTAACTGCAAAAACTAAGTTCTGACTGAACTTAACAACTTGCATTTTTTTTTAAGATAGTAAAAGAAATTCATTAATAAAGAAGAGGTTTAAAAAAATAGGAGGACAAGATGTCCTCTAACAAATGACTACAGAGAGATAAAATTACAAAGAAACCAGAAAATAAAACTCAAGAAAAACAATGTACAATGGCAGCCCAATCTCTATGCAGATCTGAAATGGCAATCCCTTTAAAAATACCATGGGCCAAGCACCAAAGAGAAGCCAAAAACCTTATTCTATCCACAAAATTTCTAAAGACATCAATACACCTTGAAAAATCCGAGCATTCCTCTCTAACCTGATGCACCAAAGAATCGCAAACACTGCACAGTTCCACAAAATCTTGACTTCTTTTCTTCTTCCAAATCCTTTAAACCTTATTGTCAAAAAAAGGTCTCTAGAGAGAGAGTACAAACCCAATCTTCCCCACAAACACCAAACAGCCTATTCCACAAAGAATTAGCAACCGGACAATGTAGAAACAAATGTATTAACAACTTGCTAATTGAAACTATAAATAAGAATAGAGAAAGAATAAGAAGGGATAGATCGAGAAAGAGTGAGATACAGAGAGAAGAGAAGAGAACTTTATTGTGAAATTGCTAATCAGATACTAAACCCTCTTTGCATAACACACACTTAATATACAATTTGCACACACTTACTTTATATACAATTTCATGATAACCAAACTTGTAATTACAAAAATAAAGTCCTAATAAAATTGTAACTGAACTTAACAACTTGGTAACTGAAACTATAAAGAGTGAGAGAAACAGTGAGAAGAGAGAGAATATGATTGTGAAATTGCTAATCAGAACGATGGCACACATTTCTTATATACAATTTGATGGATTTGATGGTATGTTGGTAACTAGTAACTACAGAAACTAACTTCTAACTGAACTTAATAACTTGCTAATCGAGACTATAAATAAGAATAGAGAAAGAATAAGAAGGGATATATCGGGAAAGAGTGAGATAAAGAGAAGAGAACTTTATCATGAAATCACTAATCAGACACTAAATCTCCTTTACAGAACACACACTCTACAATTTGCACACATTTTATATACAATACGATGGTAACTAGGAAAACTAACTCCTTTGCAACTGAACTTAACAACTTGCTAATTGAGCCTATAACGTGTGAGAGAGACAGTGAGAAGAAAGAATTTGAAATTTCATTGTGAAATTGATATTCAGATAGTAAGCCCCTTGACAGAGCACGCACTTTTTATATACAATTTGATGGTAACTATGTTTTAAATTGCAGTTGCCATCGCGGTTGCGATTACATTACGTTTACCACAATTGCGGACAATTGCAAGAAAATGCGGCCAATGTGACCACAATTGTGGTCGCGATGTGGTCGTGGAGACCATTAAAACTGCAATATTGCGGCCACAATTGAAGTTGCAGACCAGAACTTAAAATCATGGTAGCTAACTAAACTTGTAACTGAACTGTAACAACTTGCTAACTGAAACTATAACCTAAACGCAGCGTTTAATATGTGGAAACATAATTAAGAACCTGTTCCATGGCGTTCTGGGCAGCGGTCATGAGCTTGGTGGCGAGGCCGAGCTTGCGGTGGGTGCGGAGGACGGCGAGGGAGGTGATGTGGCCGTGGCACTCGTTGGTTTCTTCTTCCATCTTGGCGAGGACGTAGCCGACGATGCGGCCGTTGTAGTCCTCGGCGACGTACAGCAGCTGGGGCCACGACAGGATGTGGTAGAGGTAGTACTTCATCTGGTAGTTCTCAGGCAGGCAGAACAGGTTGCACGCCTGCATCGCCAGCAGGTCGTCCACCGTGGCCTTCCTTATGCACACCATGCCTTCGTCGATTTGAAGGGTTAGGGTTCCTAGAGAAGAGAAGACTTTAGAAGGTGGAGTGGAGAAATGATTTTTCGTGTGTGTGGGTCTATTAGGGGGACAGAAACATATATAAAATAAAAGAAATTACTTTGCTATGAAAAACAGAAATTACTTAGGAGGAGTCAAGCTATGAATTATTTAATAATCTTCAATTAAACTCATTTGGTTAATTAAATAAACAAATTCAAAAGTTTGTATTTAAATTAAATTATATAAATGAGTCAAGTTTAAAATTTATAGATTTAACACTAAAATTTTGTGAATAACTCATGCGTATATATATACAAATATTGGATTATAAAAAAATTTATAATTTTACATAAGAAAATGTATAAATAATAATAGTTTATATATTGTTATTACTTATCATCGTGTGTTAATCTAAGTAGAAGAGTTTTAAATCCCTTAAACATGTAATCTTGTATTCGATTCTAAAATTTATGTGTATAAATAACACGATGCCTCTATTTAAGTATTTGATAGATCTTCAAGAGATTAGTTTTTCATTCATCAAGTATGAAAAATAATATATATATATATATATATATATATATATATATATATATATATATATATATTACTGTTATTATTACTTAGTAAATTTTAATTTTATTTAAAAAATTATAATTTTATATATTGTTATAAACTACTTATTTAACTCTTAACTTTTAAATATTCTTTAACTCTTTTTTTTTTTTTTACCTTATCTTCTAACATAAAGATGTCTATCAAATATTAAATAAATATAAAAAATACTTTAAGAAAAAGTTGGATAAAGGAAATGAAAACAATTAAGTTATAAACAAATTAAACAATCCACACTTAAGCTTTATATTTTTTAAATAAGTCAAATTCAATTTTTAAATTTAACTAATTTAAATAAATGAGTCAAACTTAAATAACATATTTTTTTATAAGTCAAACTTGAACTTAAGTGTTTGACTTGGCTTGACTCCCTTAAACTCCTAATATTACTTTAAGAGAAAGTTTGAAATTTGATAAACTAAAATGTGTAGGGGTACGATTATGAGATTTTTTATAAAAAAAAATTATTCGAAAATCTATTCCTTAAATTTCTCACATTTAATTTTAATGTGATATAATAAAACTCACAATAATGCTAATTTATATTAGTTATTTCCTCTTATTTATTATAAAATTCACACTTTCATTGGTTATTAATTTGATTTTGTTTGAATTAATTGTGAAAACAGATTATATTAAAAATTAATTCTGCGTATAATCAATTTTCAAAAAATTAATTATGACAAAATTATGTTTGAGTTGCGTTTGGTGCACCTGATAGTATAAGACATGATAGTATAAGACAATAGGATAAGATCTGATAGTATAAACAAGCTAATAAGTTCTCATACTATCAAATATTTGATGCAAATAATATAAAAAACTTGATAGTATATGTAATTATCTACTATGACCATTTTATCCTTCACCTTTATCACCATCTCCTCCAGCAAATACCAACCCAAACACACCAGCTCCTCAAATCTCCGCACCCACAAATCATGAACTGCCAAAAGCAAAGGCCGTTGTGGGTGGTTGCTGTTGCCACTGCTGCCGCCATAGGGTCTGGACGGAAATGTGGTGCTGGTGGGTGCGAAACGGAGCAAAAATCGGGGTTCTAGAACTTCGTTGTTGCATTTGTGGCTATGGGTGGTTTTTTTGGGTTTAAGGGTAGAAGAATTAGCTCATTGGGCGCTCTGCGTTCAAAAGGGTGTGCAAAAAACTGAAACTTTGAGGTGGGTTTTTGTTCATAACATAATAGTTGGAAGCTTTGCAGATTTGATTTTGTGGGTTCTTTCGCCATAAACGATTATTCCATGGAACAGAGGGTTAGTTTTTCATTATGTGAAATCAAAAGCAGAAATAGGGTTGAGAATGAATTTCTGGGGATTGAGGATCCGTGGTGGTTTGGGTTTTAGGTCAGAGTTCATGGCTGGGCAGACACTGAGAGCAATAGCGCAGTGGTTGCGGGGAGCGGCGGCGTAGTGGTGGCCTCACAAGGGAGGCGACAAGCTATGGTGAATAAATGGTGGTGAGGTGGGGGAGATGAAGATGAGGGATAGAATTTGAATAGTTATCCTATCAGGTCTTATCATAGGGTGAGGGAGAGAATAGAGTTATCCTGTAAGAATAAAATAAAAATGATTAACCAGATTTGATTATTCTATCATATGTCAACACCAAATACATGTTAAGACCTGATAGTATAAATTTATGTTATTAACTTTTTCTTATATGATGCACCACACGCAGCATAAGAGAAAGTTTGAAATTTGATAAACTAAAATGTGTAAGGATACGATTATGCAATTTTTTATATAAAAAGAAATTATACAAAAAACTATTCCTTAAATTCTCACATTTAATTTTAATGTGATATAATAAAACTCACAATAATGCTAATTTATATTAGTTATTTCCTCTTATTTATTATAAAATTCACACTTTCATTGGTTATTAATTTGATTTTGTTTGAATTAATTGTAAAAACAGATTATATTACAAATTAATTCTGCGTATAATCAATTTTCAAAATATTAATTATGACAAAATTATATTTGAATATGTAATTTATAATTAATATGATAAATTTATAATTTTTCATCAAATAGAATTTATTTTAGTCATTCTAACAAAATACTGTCTTTTTGGTTTACATTTCCCTTTCGTGACATAGCGTTCAACATAAAATGTGTGGCTATGGTCTAAAAGCTCATTTAGAAGTGTTTATTTTAATGAAAAAAGATCTTATTTTTTCTGTTAAAAACAGGTATTTTTTAAAATTTTTATCATATTTAGATGACTTCTTTTAATAAAAACAAAAGTACTAAAAAAGATCAATTTTTTCTCAAATTGGATGATGTTTTTTGAAAAAGACCTTTTTATAACTTAAAAAAATGTTTAAACATTAAAATATATTTATCTAATATTATATCCAAATATAAAATAAATTTTATTTTTTCAAAAATCCTTTTATAAAAAAATCAAATAAAAAATTTATTTTAAAAACTCATCCATAGAAGCCTTATGCACTTGTTTTCCCAAGAGCTTTTGTTAAAAGGAAGTAGACTGTTCCTTTTCTCCAACCCCAGTTTGGGTTGAGAAACATCTCAACCAAACCGGATGAATACACTTAAAAATGAAAGTGGATTGCAGGATGCACCAGTTGAGACTTAAGATTGCATGCGATTATTGCCCAATATTTTAGCCTAAAGCTATGAACAAGACCATTGTTATAGCTGAACAAAATAAATTGATTATACAAAAGAGTGAAATTTTAGAAAAGTAAATTTCTCTTCCTCTCTCCATGGGCCTCCTACAAGACAATTATCCTAAATTGTATACAGGATCTTAATTTTGCAACGTAAAGTATTGCCTTTCAGTTGAAGTTCCATAATCTAACGTAATTGCTATTGTGTGTGGTAACAATTTTCTTCATTCCAACGGCGAGGCATGTGATTGAAGGTCGAGCAGTCATAGGAATGACGTCAATATTCATGTAGGTATCTTCGGGCAACCTCCTCCCTTTCCTTCTCTGAATGGACCCGGAAGGACTTTGAGATGTTGATAACAAATTATCCTCCTTCATAATACAACTAGAAACAATATTGCCATCATTTTGATTCAGAAATCTCAAGATACCATCTATTCCACCAACAGCTAATGTTGACGTGTCACTTTGCAAGTGCTGTAAAGAGTATACAACATTAGGACTCACTCGTGTGTCCCACAACAGTCTCCTCGTCCTGCATGATGTGAACAAATAAGATTGTGCATGTGATCAATCAAATACAAATAGATAAAAATTTGTAGTGGTTAAATAATAAAAACCGATCATTAATGGTTTATGCATGCAGTACATTTCTGTTCGAAATCAACGTACATCTTTTGACTTCTAAAACAGAAAAGAACCAGTGAGGATTACCTAAGGAAAGGTAACAAAGGAAAAGCACCCAATTAAATGTTAGGGAAGGCAGTGCCACTTAGTAACAGGCTTTATTAATACTTGCCCTCTTGTCTCACCGACATAAAGATTCATCCAGCACCTTATTGCCCATCAGAAGATACAAAAACAAGTAGTTTACAAAGCCCACTCATAATACAAATGTGATGGAGATACTAGTGTGACAAGGTCCTAAATTTTTGGGATGATACAACTAGGCAAGAGGAGTATATAATATAAACATGCTTTATTACAGCAGTCTTAATTTGTTTAGGATTTTCCTACCTTTTTAGTATGTACATAAACATTATACCAGCTTCAGATAATTTTGTTGTAATAAGTCATCACTTAATTGTCTATTTGGTATCCTGCTAGCAAAGATTAAAGCAACTCTCGATCAAATTCATTCATGCAAATGACTCATTTTCATTGTAGCAATTGCCTATGCAGCAGCACGTGAAACCTTATGTGCATTTATGCACCCCAGCAATAACCTGTATTATACTGTTGTTAGCATACCTAAGGTCCCAACAATATGTATATCCAACAGCTGATCCGGCAAACAGTAGCTGAGAGGAGGGATTGAAACACAAGGTCCTTATGCCTGCTAGAAAAACATTATATCAGATTCACTTGCTACATCAGATTGTATAGTGCTTTTGAAATATTTGGTTAAAACTGATTATTAACATTCTCAACTGATAGATAAGGTAACTACAAAATATTTCATCAAATAGAACTGGTCCACCAAAGAAAATAAGAGCATATAAACTTAACTCCAACTAAAATGCCATAAGTACTAGAGTATATAAAAGGAACCCCATTAGCCACATACAGGACAAGAGAAGCGTTAACCGAGCACCAGTGAAAATAGAAACAAACTCAAAAGGTTGTGCCAATATATTCTTATTTGAATGGATACCCCATCTTGATTGCTATATGTTAGAATATCTGAAAAATATCTCATAATATCTTTATTGGATATTAGAATATTTTAGAGTATCTTAGATGATCTCTTAGGGGTTATTTCTTATTTATTATTTAATGATTTGTTTCCTTATTTAAGATTAGGAGTCTAGTATTAGTATAAATAGGACTATTGAGTTTATCTTTTGTATCACATCATTATCACACCAATATCAATATATTCTTATTATTTTGTGTATTCTTTTTCTCTCTTTTCCTTCTTCCCTACCTAAAACACTCCAATTAACATGATATCAGAGTGGTACCATCTTCCGTGACCTATCCCATCACTATTTCGCTGTCGAATTCCCAAAAGTCTAGAACTCCGATTAATCGCCTCTCGTTGACATGTTCCCCTTCCGGCACCCTCTTTCTATATCTCTCTACCATCACTTTTTCTCCCCTATCATGGCAGCCATCTCGCTTTTATGGTTCATCTCCTCCATTGCATTCTCCACTGTCAGTCCCTTGTCTGGAAACATTTCCGGCCACCTTCGTCAGTGGGTTTTTCAACCTCACTGCCGCCTCCATTAACTCCGGTGTGTTCTGATCGGTTAGCCCTTGAAGTCGCACCGCCATACGACCTCTCACGCACTCTCATGTACGACTTGCAGTGCCAGCCAACAGCTCCACGTGCCGCTTTTCCAAAAGCACGTGGCGGCACATCCAACCACCTTTCCGGTAGCTGGTGGCCTCGTCAGCCTCACCTCTTCATGTCGGGCTGGGATTTGTCCTCACCTTGACCAATCGCGTACTAGGTTGTTGCGTACCTTGGCTCAAAGGTGATCAAATGTATTCGGGTTTTAGTTTTTGGCCACTTTCCAGCCGCTGATTTGTCAACCCTATCTAGTGAGCCTTTTCGGGCCATCTTCAGCCCTTGTCCGTCCAGATCCGGCAACTACAGTGTGTTTGGCCACCCACATCCACAGTCTATCGTTTTTGGATGCGTTTTTGGGTCATTGTGATTTTGTGGTTTCTTCTAGTCTTTTAGATCTTCGGCCACCATGTCCATGCTCACTGCACCATCTCCGGACAAGCCCAACTCTGATTTCCTCTGTTTGCAGCCTCCATGTGACTGTTTGGCATCTTTGGGCTGCATTCTGATTATTTTTTAGTTTGTGTGATTGTTGTTTATTGGCATTTTTTGTGGTGGTTATCTCTAGTTTTGGCAATTGTTTGGCTCTTTTCCAATGCTAGCATAGCATTGAGGGGGAGAATGAGAATAAATCCATCTCATACTTCAATTCCAATGTTTGTCATGCCGTTCTTTTCCCACTAATGGATCATACCAGTGGCTTCTCTTCCTACCGACGATCATTCTGGTGGTAATTCCTATCCTACAGATGAATCATACTAGTGGAGACTTCTCTTCTCATCGACGATCATTCTAATGGTAACTTATGTTGGTTATGACTCACACCAGCCCTACTCTTTGTCCCAGATGCATTGGCTCCGTCTCTGTCCCAAAAGCAGTTGCTAGCCACCATCTCTGTCTGTCTCAACCACTATCACACTGTTTGGCGCATTATATTTTTTAGTTCATCTTCTTTTAGTGTGTTTAATTGTAACAAGCTCAAGCTTAGGAAGCTTCAGCTTGACAGGAGTGTTAGAATATCTAAAAAATATCTCATGGTGTCTTTACTGTATCTTAGAATATTTTAGAGTATCTTAGATGATTTCTTAGGAGTTATTTCCCATTTATTATTTAATGATTTGTTTCCTTACTTAATTAAGATTAGGAGTCTAGTATTAATATAAGTAGGACTATTGAGTTTGTCTTTTGTATCACATCATCATCATACCAATATCAATATAGTCTTATTATTTTGTGTATTTCTTTTCTCTCTTTTCCTCTTTCCCTACCTAAAACCCTCCAATTCAACATTATCAGTAAGATAGATGAAAGGGTAAGAGTTACATTTGAAGAAATCATAAAATATGTTTCAATTTATTTGATTAAGGAATATGATCCCACCCCAATCCCAAACAAAGATGTATTTTTCGATAGTGTATTAAATCTTGCTAAATATTGTAAATAAATGTTGTAAATACTGTGAGTATTTTATTTCCTATAACTAGCAAAGTTACCATATTTAGATTAGCAGTTTTTGGTCGTTTCCTTTCTTTCTTCCTTGATTGTAGTTTTTGGTCTGCTATACTCCTTCTATAAAAGGAGCCTTTTGTACCAATTCTAAATAGTATCAATGAAATACCTTTTACAAGTTGGTATCAGAGCAGTGCCGCAACAACATTGTCGGCCATAATCCTTGTCAGTATGACTGACGTATCCTCAGCTACCGAGTTATCTTCGAGTGGTGAGCACAACACCACCACCTCCTCTATGGCAGGTTTGCCTAATCAGAAGCCTGAGCAGAAAACGATGTTGGGGGACTCCCATTCTGTTTAAATCACAACCATTCACCTCAATGGGGCAAACTACCTCCAGTGGTCACAGTCCGTGCGCATGTACATTCGAGGCAGAGGCAAGATAGGATATCTGATTGGTGAGAAACGTCAGTCAATCCTCACAGACTTGTAGTATGTTATTTGGGATGCCGAGAACTCCATGGTCATGACTTGGCTGGTGTATTCCATGGAAGAAGACATCAGCTGCAATTACATGTTCTACCCTACCACCAAGGAGTTATGGGGCAGTGTCACCGAAATGTATTCTGACCAAGGAAACAATTCCCAGATTTACAAACTCACCTTGAAAGTTGGAGGAATTCAACAAAGAGGGGACATTGTGACAAAGTACTTTCATGCTCTCAAACAGGTCTGGTAGGACTTAGACCTTTTCAATACATACAAGTGGAAGTCAACCGAGGACGCCAAACAGCACAATCAGATAGTGGAAGAAGGCAGAGTCTTCCAATTCCTTGTTGGCCTTGACGACGAACTCGATGAAGTCCGTGGCAGGATCATTGGCAGGTCTAGTCTCCCTTCACTTGGTGAGGTCTTCGCTAAGGTACGAAGGGAAGAAACCAAAAGGAGCATAATGATGGGCAAAAACAGAATGGACTCAGCCACCAGTGCCCTTGTTGTAGAAGCCGCAGCCCACAAAAGTTCCACCAGCCAGAGGAGAATTGAAGACCCTGCACGTGTGTGGTGTGATAACTGCTGCAACTGACCCCGACACACTAGAGAAAACTGCTGGAAAATCCATGGGAGACCAACACACTTGAAGGGCAGCAGGCTTGGTTTTGGTCCTAAGCCTCACCGAGCACCTCCCCAGCCTATGAAGCCGAGAAGAGCTCCCTTAGCAAGGATCAACTTGAACAACTCCTAAGACTGCTAAAAAATAGTTCTTGTTCTAGTACCCCAAGTGGTTCTCTTGCACAAATAGGTAGTTTTAGCATTTCTAGCTCCTTCATTTGCACCTCAGAGTCACCTGTACCATGGATCTTTGATTCAAGTGCATCCGATCAAATGACTAGCATTCCTTCTCTGTGTAAGACCTATTTCCCTTGTTTTGGAAGTGAAAAAATTTGAATTGCAGATGGTAGTTTTTCAATGATTGCAGGTAAAGGTAATATAACCCTATCCAAGATCATTCATTGACTTAAAATCTGTCCTACATGTTCCCAAACTATCATGCATTCTTCTATCTGTAAGTAAAATATACAAAGACTCTAATTGCCATGTAATATTCACATATTCTTATTGCTTGTTTCAAGACCAAACTTTGGGCAGGACGATTGGCAGTGCTAAGATGATAGATGGACTCTACTACTTCGATGATGACTCTAAGAATAAAATAGCTCAAGGCCTTAGTGGTATAAGTTCTCAACCTGTATGGGACCAAATAATGCTCTGGCATAATAGGCTAAGACCCAGTACCTTAAACATTTGTTTCCAAGTTTATTTAAAAATATTGATTGCTCCTCTTTTGAATGTGAAAGTTGTGTTCTTACAAAAAGTCATTGCATCTCTTATCCCTCACAACCTTATCATGCATCCAAACCTTTTCACCTAATCTACAGTGATGTATAGGGTCCTTCAAAAATCACAACACAATTTGAAAAAAGGTGGTTTGTAAGTTTTGTAAATGATCACACACGGTTGTGTTGGATCTACCTAATGCATGAGAAATCCGAGGTTCCAACTATGTTTAAATTTTTTTCCACTATGGTTGAAACCCAATTTGACACAAAAATCAATATTTTCCGAACTGACAATAGCACCGAATATTTTAATAAAACCATGAGGGATTTTCTCATAACAAAAGGCATTCAGCATCAATCTACATGCCCTAACACTCCTCAACAGAATGGTATTTACTTGAAGTAGCCTGAGCCATTATGTTTGAAGGAAATGTTCCCAAAATACTTGTGGGGGGAAGTTGTCCTAACAGCAGCATACCTAATAAACAAGGTGCCTACACATGTGCTAAACTATAACACTCCTTTGGACAGTTTAAAAATGATTTTCCCAACATGTAGATTGCATGCTAATTTGCCCTTAAAGGTTTTCAGTTGTACTGCTTTTGTGCATTTATCACTTATCTCTCAGTCTAAACTTGATCCCAGGACTAAAAAATGCATTTTCATTGGATATGCTCCAAATCAAAGAGGGTATAAATGTTTTAATGCCCAGACAAAAAAATTGCATGTCAGTATGGATGTTACCTTCTTGGAACATCAATCTTTTTTTCAAAAAAATTCTCTTCAAGGGGAGAGAAATAGCGAAGATATTTTTTTGCATGAACCATTACCTAACCCTACTTTACACACTGGAATCGAAGTGGTTGAACTAGAAGGTGAAATTGATAAAGAGGAACAAGGGTGAGACTTAGGTGGTCCTTAAACAAGAAAAGATATACCACAGTCGAATAAAGAGCTATGGTTTTATACTCAGAGAAATCTACAACAGAGCAGAGACCAACCTATCATCCCCAAACAAGACCAACCGGACCTCCCAGAAAGTGGTCCAACAAAGGACTCCTCAAACCTTCCAGGTAACATTGAACTCTCTAATTTAAATTTAGACCAGCCTGTAGCCCTTAGGAAAGATGTAAGTACCTGTACTAACAAAAGACCCAAAGCCAGTACAAGTCATCCCATTTCCAAATATGTTTCCTACAAAAACCTTTCTCAAATTCATCGAGCCTTCACCTCTAAAATTACAAATTTGTTTGTGCCTAGAAACATTGAGGAAGCACTAGATGATCCAAACTAGAAATTAGCAGTCTTAGAAGAGACGAATATGAATACTCTTAAGAAAAATGGGCCTTGGGAAATTGTTGACTTGTCACATGATAAAAGAAAAGTAGGATGTTAGTGGGTCTTCACCATTAAATGCAAGGCAGATAGAAGTGTAGAGAGGTATAAAGTTAGGTTGGTGACAAAGAGGTTCACTTAAACCTATGGGGTAGATTATCAGGAGACCTTTGCTCCAGTAGTTAAGCTTAACTCCATTCGGATTTTACTATCACTTGCTGTTAACTTCAATTGGCCCCTACACCAATTGGATGTTCAAAATGCCTTCCTAAATGGGCATTTGGAAGAAGTGTTTATGAGTCTTCCCCCAGGATTTGAAGGGAACCTTGGAAGAAATAAGGTGTTCCGGCTAAAGAAATCCTTATATGGACTGAAACAATCTCCAAGGGCATGGTTCGTGCATTTTGGAGCAGTTGTGAAACATCTTGGCTACACTCCAAGCCAAGCTGATCACACACTGTTCTATAAGCACTCGGTAGATGGCAAAATTGCAATTCTAATTGTGTATGCAGATGATATTATTTTGACAGGTGATGATGGTGGTGAGCTCACAAACTTGAAAGAGAAACTTGCCAAAGTGTTCCGAAATCAAGGAACTTGGTCCATGGAAATACTTCCTTGGAATTGAGTTTGCTAGGTCCAAAGAAGGTATTTTTGTTAATCAGTGGAAATATACTCTGGATCTACTGAAAGAAACAAGCCTACTGGGGTGTAAAGCCATTGAGACGCCCATTGAGCCCAACACCAAACTGCAACCAACCAAAGTCGGAGATGTGGTAGACAAGGGAAGGTATCAGCGACTGGTTGGGAGACTAATCTATTTATCTCATACCCGTTCGAACATAGCAATTGCAGTGAGCATGGTAAGTCAGTTTATGCATTCGCCAGGACCTTAACACTTTGAGGTAGTGAATAGGATCCTAAGGTATTTGAAAGGATCACCAGGCAGAGGACTTCTTCACAAAAGACAAGGTCACCAACAAGTAAAAGCCTACACCGATGCAGATTGGGCCGATAGTGTTACTGACAGAAGGTAAACATCAGGTTATTACACTTTCATTGGAGGGAACCTTGTTAGTTGGAGAAGCAAGGAGCAAAATGTAGGAGCAAGAAGCAGTGTAGAAGCCGAGTTCAGATCAATGGCTCATGGAATATGTGAAGTGTTGTGGGTTGAAAAATTTCTAAAGGAGTTTATTAGATGACTGAAATAATATTTAGTGGATGGCTGAAAAATAGCTTCGGAGAAAAACCTCTCAGCCCTTCTGAATTTATAGACTAGTATTTACAAAAAAGTCAATAAACCAATCCCTTGATTTAAGGATTGCCTATACCTAATACCTAATCCCTTGATTTAAGGATTGTCTATACCTAATCCCTTAATTTAAGGGATTTGTCTAGCCATATTTACAGCTGGAATTAACAAATATCAACACTCCCCCTCAAGCTGGAGCATATAAATTATATGCACCAAGCTTGTTACATATATAATTTATTCGAGGACCTCTCAAAGACTTAGTGAAAACATCTGCCAGTTGATCATTTGAATTGACAAAGTTAGTTGTGATGTCTCCAGATAAGATCTTTTCTCTGATGAAGTGGCAATCTAGCTCGATGTGCTTTGTCCTCTCGTGAAATACTGGATTCGAGGCAATATGTAGTGCAGCTTGGTTATCACAAATGAGTGTCATCTGTTTAACATCCCCAAATTGCAATTCTTGAAGTAACTGTTTGAGCCAAATGAGTTCACAAGTAGCTGATGCCATGGCTCGATACTCAGCTTCAGCACTTGACCTTGCAACCACATTCTGTTTCTTACTCTTCCATGATATAAGATTATTTCCAATGAGTACACAGAATCCAGAAGTAGATCTCCTGTCAGTTGGAGAGCCTGCCCAATCAGCATCTGAATATCCAACAATATGAGTGTGACCCTTATCCTCATAGATGAGTCCTTTTCCTGGGGCCCCTTTGATGTATTTGAGGATACGAATCAATGCATCCCAATGACCTTCGCAAGGTGAATTTAAGAACTGACTTACCACACTGACTGCAAAAGAAATGTCTGGACGAGTGACTGTGAGGTAGTTCAATTTCCCAACTAGTCTTCTATACTTCCCTATATCCGAGAGTGGCTCCCCCTGATCTGGTAGAAGCTTAGTATTTGGATCCATAGGAGTATCAACAGGTTTTGCATTCAGGAGGCCTGTTTCCTCAAGGATGTCCATCGCATACTTTCTCTGAGAAATGATGATGCCATCCTTTGATTGAGCCACCTCTATGCCCAAGAAGTATCGGAGTTTTCCAAGATCTTTTGTCTGGAAGTAATGACAAAGATGTTGTTTTACCTGTGATATGCCATGGTGGTCACTTCCTGTAATGACAATATCGTCGACATATACAATCAAGTAAACACATCCATGAGCTGAATGACGATAGAAAACCGAGTGATCTGCCTCACTCCGTGTCATGCCGAATTGCTGAACAACAGTGCTAAACCTGCCAAACCAAGCTCGAGGGGATTGCTTGAGACCATACAGAGACTTGCGGAGGTGACAAACAAGACCAGAAGACTCCCCCTGAGCAACAAACCCAGGAGGTTGCTCCATATATACCTCTTCAGTAAGATCACCATGGAGATATGCATTCTTGATGTCCAACTGATGTATTGGCCAATGACGAATAGCAACCATGGAGATGAATAGACGGACCGATGCCATTTTAGCTACTGGGGAGAAGGTGTCTTCATAATCTAAGCCAAAAATCTGAGTATAACCTTTCGCCACCAATCGAGCTTTAAGGCGATCAACCTGACCATCTGGACCCACTTTAACTGTAAATATCCACCGACAACCCATAACGGATTTTCCAGATGGGAGAGGAACAAGATCCCAAGTACCACTACTCTGAAGAGCACTCATCTCATCAATCATTGCTTGTCTCCACCCAGGATGTGATAGGGCGTCACCTACAGTCTGAGGGATAGACACAGAAGACAAAGAAGACAGACAAGCAAAATGTGGTGGAGACAGACGATGATAACTTAAATTAACATAATGAGGAGATGGATTACGAGTAGAGCGTATACCTTTTCTGATGGCAATGGGAAAGTCAGGCTCAGGAGACAAGGCCGGAGCAGGCGTCGGAGGAGAGTCCGCAATGGCTACACTAGTGTCATTTGGAGGAACATGCTCAACTATCGGGGGCAGTGGCTGTCGACGCTGATACACTTGAAAAGGACGAGTGGGGTCAGGCGGAGTAGAGAATACTGGTGGTGGAGAAAAGGAGACAGGGACCGGAGGAAGAGAAAAGATATTTGGGACGGACTCTGGAGTTGAAGGGGGCCTGAAGTAGGGAACGGACTCAAAAAATGTGACATCAGCTGATACTAAATAACGACATAGAGTAGGAGAATAACACCGATAACCCTTTTGAGTACGAGTATAACCCAAGAAGACACACTTTAGAGACCGAGCGGAGAGTTTATCAATCCCGATTGGAGATTGTGAACAAAACAGTAGACAGAAGACACGAGGAGTCAAGGAATGTAGGGACCGATGAGGGAATAAAATGGAGTGAGGGACTTGGTTATCAAGAATGGAGGAAGGCATCCTATTAATGAGATAGCACGCAGTGAGAATAGCATCCCCCCAAAAACGGAAGGGAACATTTCCATGGAGTAAGAGGGTGTGAGTAGTTTCAATAAGATGTCTGTTTTTGCGTTCAGCAACCCCATTTTGTTGAGGAGTGTGACACAAGAAGTTTGATGAAGAATACCCTGAGATGTCATAAAAGATTGAAATGGTTGGGATAGGTATTCTCGGGCATTATCACTACGCAGAGTACGAATAGGAATACCAAATTGAGTTTTAATTTCAGTGTAAAACTGTTGAAATATAGAAAACAACTCAGAACGATTTTCCATTAAAAATAACCAAGTACATCGTGAGAAATCATCAATAAAAGTAACAAAATACCTTGACCCTAAAGTGGACACAGTCCGACTCGGACCCCAAACATCAGAATGAACTAAAGAAAATGGTGATTTGGCTCGATTGCAGACACGACTGGGAAAATGACTACGGGTATGTTTCCCTAGGTGACACGACTCACAGGATAAAGAAGTTAGTTTTGACAAACTTGGCACCAACTGCTGGAGCTTGGCAAGATTAGGATGTCCCAATTGAGCATGAATGAGAAAGGGGGAATCCTTGACAGAGCAAACATGGGAAGGAAGGAGCGAGAGCTGGTACAAGCCATTAAACTCACATCCGACGCCAATCATCCGCCCCGAACTCCGGTCCTGTAGAGAAACAGAATCTTTAGTGAAAGAAATTGTGTAATCAAGAGAACGTGTCAAGCGACTAATGGAAAGTAAATTAAATGGGGATCCCGGTACGTAAAGCACATTATCGACTGAGAGGGAAGGGTAGGGATGGACAGTGCCAACCCCCTTGGAATGTGTTTGAGAACCATTGGCCAAAGTAACCATGGGTAAAATAACCAGATGTAGAAATGGTGGAAAAAAGAGATTTATTAACGAGAGATGTGATCGGTGGCACCAGAATCCAAAATCCAAGGACCTAAGGATGACTGGGAGAGACAAGCAAAGGAATTACCAGTATGAGCAACAGAAGCAGTGGATCCAGTACCTTGACGTTCCTCAAGAAGAAACTATGAGAGAAAATGAAGGAGAGTCCAACTTCTTTCATGATAACCAATGGTGCCTTTTATAGAAGTCTAGGGTAACAAAATGACAAAGGGAAGTGGATGGATGAGTGGGTTAGTGGAGTGGAGTGGTTGAGTGGATTGGTTGAGTGGATTGGTTGAGTGGGTTAGTTGAGTGGATGAGTGGAGTGGTTGAGTGGATGAGTGGAGTGGAGTGGTTGAGTAGTTGAGTGGATTGATTTAGTGGATGAGTAGTTGAGTGGATGAGTGGAGTGAGTGGGTTGGTTGAGTGGGTGAGTGATTTGATTTAGTGGATGAGTAGTTGAGTGGATGAGTGGAGTGGAGTGGTTGAAGTGGGTGAGTGGTTTGATTTAGTGGATGAGTAGTTGAGTGGATGAGTGGAGTGATTTGGTTGAGTGGATTGATTTAGTTGATGAGTAGTTGAGTGGATGAGTGGAGTGGAGTGGTTGAGTGGACCAATTTGAGCTCAAACTCACAAAATCATACCAAACTCAATCAATTAAGAATATTTTCAGCATTATTGAGATT
Organism: Ormosia semicastrata; assembly: GCA_029884595.1. Lineage (NCBI taxonomy): Eukaryota > Viridiplantae > Streptophyta > Magnoliopsida > Fabales > Fabaceae > Ormosia > Ormosia semicastrata. The sequence goes on from JAQQTO010000055.1 coordinate 38,161,636, forward strand.
TTCTGACGTATTTGGAAGCCATAACTTGAGTTCGATTATACTTCGACAATCATGAATTTTATCTTGTAGGAAAGTTAAGAGAAGCTTGGCTATAACTTTGATGAAGAGCTCTGGAGTCGTCCTAAAATTTGATGTCTAAGGGACCTAAGTTTATATGGAAGTCAAATACTACGGTTTCTAATCCAACTTGAAGCACTGTTCACTCATAAAATCATATCTCATTAGACTTCATTCTTTAATGGAGATGTTCTTCATGAAAGTTGATATTTGATAGTCAAGACTATCAATAAACAACTTTCATGAAGAACACCATTATTGAAAGAATGAAGTCTAATATGATTTTTGAGTGCACACAAGTCGGATTCTAGTGCTGAACCCGGGTTTGACAACATGTAAATTTGGGTCATATCTTAGACATCCGTTTGGACTATGAAGCTCTTCATCAAAGACAAGAGATCTACAACTTTCCTGCAGAGATAACTTTTCATGATTGAAGATAATCGAACTCAAGTTTTGGCCAAAATACAAGAAATTTTCGCAGTAAAACTCAACCATAACTCTGAAAATATTCTTAATTGATTAAATCAATCCACTCAACTGACTCAATTGGTCCACTCCACTCATCCACTCAACTACTCATCCACTCAACTACTCATCCACTAAATCAATCCACTCAACCAAATCACTCCACTCATCCACTCAACTACTCATCCACTAAATCAAACCACTCACCCACTCAACCACTCCACTCCTCCACTCATCCACTCAACTACTCATCCACTAAATCAAACCACTCACCCACTCAACCAACCCACTCACTCCACTCATCCACTCAACTACTCATCCACTAAATCAATCCACTCAACTACTCAACCACTCCACTCCACTCATCCACTCAACCACTCCACTCATCCACTCAACTAACCCACTCAACCAATCCACTCAACCAATCCACTCAACCACTCCACTCCACTAACCCACTCATCCATCCACTTCCCTTTGTCATTTTGTTACCCTAGACTTCTATAAAAGGCACCATTGGTTATCATGAAAGAAGTTGGACTCTCCTTCATTTTCTCTCATAGTTTCTTCTTGAGGAACGTCAAGGTACTGGATCCACTGCCTCTGTTGCTCATACTGGTAATTCCTTTGCTTGTCTCTCCCAGTCATCCTTAGGTCCTTGGGTTTTGGATTCTGGTGCCACCGATCACATCTCTGTTAATAAATCTCTTTTTTCCACCATTTCTACATCTGGTTATTTACCCATGGTTACTTTGGCCAATGGTTCTCAAACACATTCCAAGGGGGTTGGCACTGTCCATCCCTACCCTTCCCTCTCAGTCGATAATGTGCTTTACGTACCGGGATCCCCATTTAATTTGCTTTCCATTAGTCGCTTGACACGTTCTCTTGATTGCACAATTTCTTTCACTAAAGATTCTGTTTCTCTACAGGACCGGAGTTCGGGGCGGATGATTGGCGCCGGATGTGAGTTTAATGGCTTGTACCAGCTCTCGCTCCTTCCTTCCCATGTTTGCTCTGTCAAGGATTCCCCCCTTCTCATTCATGCTCAGTTGGGACATCCTAATCTTGCCAAGCTCCAGCAGTTGGTGCCAAGTTTGTCCAAACTAACTTCTTTATCCTGTGAGTCGTGTCACCTAGGGAAACATACCCGTAGTCATTTTCCCAGTCGTGTCTGCAATCGAGCCAAATCACCATTTTCTTTAGTTCATTCTGATGTTTGGGGTCCGAGTCGGACTGTGTCCACTTTAGGGTCAAGGTATTTCGTTACTTTTATTGATGATTTCTCACGATGTACTTGGTTATTTTTAATGGAAAATCGTTCTGAGTTGTTTTCTATATTTCAACAGTTTTACACTGAAATTAAAACTCAATTTGGTATTCCTATTCGTACTCTGCGTAGTGATAATGCCCGAGAATACCTATCCCAACCATTTCAATCTTTTATGACATCTCAGGGTATTCTTCATCAAACTTCTTGTGCTCACACTCCTCAACAAAATGGGGTTGCTGAACGCAAAAACAGACATCTTATTGAAACTACTCGCACCCTCTTACTCCATGGAAATGTTCCCTTCCGTTTTTGGGGGGATGCTATTCTCACTGCGTGCTATCTCATTAATAGGATGCCTTCCTCCATTCTTGATAACCAAGTCCCTCACTCCATTTTATTCCCTCATCAGTCCCTACATTCCTTGACTCCTCGTGTCTTCGGGTCTACCTGTTTTGTTCACAATCTCCAATCGGGGATTGATAAACTCTCCGCTCGGTCTCTAAAGTGTGTCTTCTTGGGTTATACTCGTACTCAAAAGGGTTATCGGTGTTATTCTCCTACTCTATGTCGTTATTTAGTATCAGCTGATGTCACATTTTTTGAGTCCGTTCCCTACTTCAGGCCCCCTTCAACTCCAGAGTCCGTCCCAGATATCTTTTCTCTTCCTCCGGTCCCTGTCTCCTTTTCTCCACCACCAGTATTCTCTACTCCGCCTGACCCCACTCGTCCTTTTCAAGTGTATCAGCGTCGACAGCCACTGCCCCCGATAGTTGAGCATGTTCCTCCAAATGACACTAGTGTAGCCATTGCGGACTCTCCTCCGACGCCTGCTCCGGCCTTGTCTCCTGAGCCTGACTTTCCCATTGCCATCAGAAAAGGTATACGCTCTACTCGTAATCCATCTCCTCATTATGTTAATTTAAGTTATCATCGTCTGTCTCCACCACATTTTGCTTGTCTGTCTTCTTTGTCTTCTGTGTCTATCCCTCAGACTGTAGGTGACGCCCTATCACATCCTGGGTGGAGACAAGCAATGATTGATGAGATGAGTGCCCTTCAGAGTAGTGGTACTTGGGATCTTGTTCCTCTCCCATCTGGAAAATCCGTTATGGGTTGTCGGTGGATATTTACAGTTAAAGTGGGTCCAGATGGTCAGGTTGATCGCCTTAAAGCTCGATTGGTGGCGAAAGGTTATACTCAGATTTTTGGCTTAGATTATGAAGACACCTTCTCCCCAGTAGCTAAAATGGCATCGGTCCGTCTATTCATCTCCATGGCTGCTATTCGTCATTGGCCAATACATCAGTTGGACATCAAGAATGCATTTCTCCATGGTGATCTTACTGAAGAGGTATATATGGAGCAACCTCCTGGGTTTGTTGCTCAGGGGGAGTCTTCTGGTCTTGTTTGTCGCCTCCGCAAGTCTCTGTATGGTCTCAAGCAATCCCCTCGAGCTTGGTTTGGCAGGTTTAGCACTGTTGTTCAGCAATTCGGCATGACACGGAGTGAGGCAGATCACTCGGTTTTCTATCGTCATTCAGCTCATGGATGTGTTTACTTGATTGTATATGTCGACGACATTGTCATTACAGGAAGTGACCACCATGGCATATCACAGGTAAAACAACATCTTTGTCATCACTTCCAGACAAAAGATCTTGGAAAACTCCGATACTTCTTGGGCATAGAGGTGGCTCAATCAAAGGATGGCATCATCATTTCTCAGAGAAAGTATGCGATGGACATCCTTGAGGAAACAGGCCTACTGAATGCAAAACCTGTTGATACTCCTATGGATCCAAATACTAAGCTTCTACCAGATCAGGGGGAGCCACTCTCGGATATAGGGAAGTATAGAAGACTAGTTGGGAAATTGAACTACCTCACAGTCACTCGTCCAGACATTTCTTTTGCAGTCAGTGTGGTAAGTCAGTTCTTAAATTCACCTTGCGAAGGTCATTGGGATGCATTGATTCGTATCCTCAAATACATCAAAGGGGCCCCAGGAAAAGGACTCATCTATGAGGATAAGGGTCACACTCATATTGTTGGATATTCAGATGCTGATTGGGCAGGCTCTCCAACTGACAGGAGATCTACTTCTGGATTCTGTGTACTCATTGGAAATAATCTTATATCATGGAAGAGTAAGAAACAGAATGTGGTTGCAAGGTCAAGTGCTGAAGCTGAGTATCGAGCCATGGCATCAGCTACTTGTGAACTCATTTGGCTCAAACAGTTACTTCAAGAATTGCAATTTGGGGATGTTAAACAGATGACACTCATTTGTGATAACCAAGCTGCACTACATATTGCCTCGAATCCAGTATTTCACGAGAGGACAAAGCACATCGAGCTAGATTGCCACTTCATCAGAGAAAAGATCTTATCTGGAGACATCACAACTAACTTTGTCAATTCAAATGATCAACTGGCAGATGTTTTCACTAAGTCTTTGAGAAGTCCTCGAATAAATTATATATGTAACAAGCTTGGTGCATATAATTTATATGCTCCAGCTTGAAGGTGAGTGTTGATATTTGTTAATTCCAGCTGTAAATATGGCTAGACAAATCCCTTAAATTAAGGGATTAGGTATAGACAATCCTTAAATCAAGGGATTAGGTATTAGGTATAGACAATCCTTAAATCAAGGGATTAGGTATTAGGTATAGACAATCCTTAAATCAAGGGATTGGTTTATTGACTTTTTTGTAAATACTAGTCTATAAATTCAGAAGGGCTGAGAGGTTTTTCTCTGAAGCTATTTTTCAGCCATCCACTAAATATTATTTCAGTCATCTAATATCTTAGAACATATATTTCAGTCAACTACTCAACCACTCCACTCCACTCATCCGCTCAACTACTCATCCACTAAATCAATCCACTCAACCAAATCACTCCACTCATCCACTCAACTACTCATCCACTAAATCAAACCACTCACCCACTCAACCACTCCACTCCACTCATCCACTCAACTACTCATCCACTAAATCAAACCACTCACCCACTCAACCAACCCACTCACTCCACTCATCCACTCAACTACTCATCCACTAAATCAATCCACTCAACTATTCAATCACTCCACTCCACTCATCACTCAACCACTCCATTCATTTACTCAACTAACCCACTCAACCAATCCACTCAACCACTCCACTCCACTAACTCACTCATCCATCTACTTCCCTTTGTCATTTTGTTACCCTAGACTTCTATAAAAGGCACCATTGGTTATCATGAAAGAAGTTGGACTCTCCTTCATTTTCTCTCATAGTTTCTTTCTTCATAGTTTTTCTTGTGATTTCCTTCTACCTATGTGTAACTAAACCTCCCTTGGTTAAGGGAGTGATGAAACCAGTAGTATTAATGTTGTGAACCTTACATATTTGATTATTTCAACACAGTTATGTTTTTATTCATATATTTCTGAATCTATTGTTGGTATGAAGGTTTTTATACTTGTTTCCACTTTCAAAGTGGTAGATCTGGGTTTATTATGCACGGTTGTGGTAGTAGATCTAGTGGGATGTATGATGTTCATGTGGGTATAATTATCCTTGTGCTATTTGCCAGTTATAAAAGTGGTAGATCTGGGTTTATTATGCACGGTTGTAACCAAGCTTATATGGAACATACCTTCTTGATAATCACATATTTTATTTATTAAGAAACCCTTATGTTTAGTCATTTACACTTTCCATATTCTTAATTGATTGAGTTTGGTATGATTTTGTGAGTTTGAGCTCAAATTGGTCCTAATTGAATATTTTCAGCATTATTGAGATTTTACACTGTTTCTGTATTTTGGCCATAACTTGAGTTCCTAATATCTGACAATCATGAATTTTATCTTGTAGGAAAGCTAAGAGGAAGCTCTACAACTTTGATGAAGAGCTCGAAGTCCTAAACAGATGTCTAAGAGACCTAAGTTTACATGGAAGTCGAATACGGGTTCGTCACTAGAATCCGAACGGTGTGCACTCATAAAATCATATCTCAAGTTGTAATAATGGAGATGGGCTGAAATTTGGATAGTTGATAGTCAAAACCCAAATAAACAACTTTCATGAAGAACACCTTTTGAAAGAATGAAGTCTAATGGGTCGGTTTGGGCTTGCAAGTAGGAACAGAGGTGCTGAAGTTGGGTTTGAGCAAACTGTGGTATTTGGGTCATATCTTGAAATTTGTAGGAAGCCAAATTGGACGATCAGATATGCATGTTATAGCCAAGACAAATATCTACAACTTTCATGAAGAGTACTTTTCATGAATCTGAAGTATAATCGGTCGTTTTTGGCTTCCAAGTCAAACCAAGATATTTCGCACTCAACCACTCCACTCCACTCATCCACTCAACTAACCACTCAACCAAACCACTCAATCACTCCACTCATCCATCAACTACTCATCCACTAAATCAATCCACTCAACTACTCAACCACTCCACTCCACTCATCCACTCAACTACTCATCCACTAAATCAAACCACTCACCCACTCACTCCACTCATCCACTCAAAATCAATCCACTAAATCAACCACTCAACTACTCAACCACTCACTCATCCACTCAACCAATCCACTCAACCACTCCACTCCACTAACCCACTTATCCATTCACTCTCCTTTGTCATTTTGTTACCCTAGACTTCTATAAAAGGCACCATTGGTTATCATGAAAGGAGTTGGACTCTCCTTCATTTCTCTCATAGTTTCTTCTTATTTCTTCATAGTTTTTCTTGTGATTTCCTTCCAGTTATATGTAACTAAACCTCCCTTGGTTAAGAGAGTGATGAAACCACTAGTATTAATGTTGTGAACCTTGCATATTTGATTATTTCAACACAGTTATGTTTTTATTCATATATTTCTGAATCTATTATTGGTATGAAGGTTTTTATACTTGTTTCCACTTTCAAAGTGGTAGATCTGGGTTTATTATACACGGTTGTGGTAGTAGATCTAGTGGGGTGTATGATATTCATGTGGGTATAATTATCTTTGTGCTATTTACCAGTTATAAAAGTGGTAGATCTGGGTTTATTATGAACGGTTGTGGTAGTAGATCTAGAGAAATATATGTTCTAAGTAATATATGTTCTAAGTAATTTAATCCCGGTGTGTGATTAGATCTTAGTGTAATTGATTTTCTAAATCTTAATGCAATTGTTGGATAGTTGTAAGAGCGGTTGCTTTATGACTAATCAGTGATTAGGAGTTGATTTGAGCGATTGCTAAATTGGCCAACACGTAAGGAAAAGCAGATTTACTCTCACAATTGCATAAAAACATAATTGAGCATGTTGGAATAAAATGATATGTGAATTTACATTATCATATAAATCTAGTGGTGGATTCAATCTCTTAGCCAATTTTCTTATATTGTTGATTTCAGTTTGTTTATTGTTATTGTCTTTGAAGCTGTTCATTATTCATCAAAACTCCAAAACTCCTTATTTACTGTTTATTATTAATCAGAGTTTACATTGGGAATTATTTAATAGTGTTAATTGAATTGGTTCTCTGTGGATCGACTCTTACTAACTACAACTAGTTGTAAGGTTTTTATTTTCTGGTGGGTCTGACAACTGATTTTTATCTAAATTTTAGTCACTACATCCGCACGCATCAGAATTTTGGCGCCGTTTCCGGGGACCCAATTTTTCAATGACACTATTAATTTATTTCCTATTTTTACTCTGTTTTTATTTTTATTTTTAATTTTTGATGCTTTCTTTCTGAGTGTCTTGTAGGTGTTGATGTCCATTGATCATGGATGCTTGTGGGATTTGCTTATCACCTGGACATATCACTGATTTGTGTCCTACTTTCCTAGTGGACACAAATGAGGAAGTAGAGGCAGTATGGGGATATTCTGAACCTTCTGACAACTACAACCCCTACTCCAATACATATTATCCAGAGTGGTGGGACTATCCTAACTTGAGTTATGGACAGCAGCCTCAGAATCAACCTCCAGCCTATGAACTTCCAGAATTTCAACAGAGGCAAACACATTTCCTTCCAGGACAGCAGCAAGTTCAAAATCCTTGGCAACCTAAACCTTCATTGGAGGAACTAATAAGACAATTTACCATTGATACTATACAGTTTCAACAAGAAACAAGGGCCGCAATTAATAACATGCAAAACTCTTTGGAGCAGTTAGTCATAGAACTCAGCAATATGCAAAGCCTAAATTTTGAAGGACTTCCCTCACAACCTGAAGAGGATGTGAAGGAAGATCCTACTGCTGTCACATTGCAAAGTGGAAAGACGTTGGATGAACCCACCTCTCCTCCACAAACCACTACAGAGAAAGACCAAGAGCCTAAACAGGTAAATGACGAAGGGAAAAACTTTGAAGCCCCCAAGGTAAGTAATCTTGAACCCCTTCTTAATGTAGCGGAGGAGCAACATGATGAGTTGCGTGATGAATTTCCTGATTTTATTGGTTTCAATAATTATATTCATTGCCACTCATGCACTAATTGTAAAGGTGATATGATACGTGCTAGCTGTGCTAAGATTTCTGCAGAGTTGAAAGTTGATGATTCTGTTTACAAAGTAGAATCTAAGACCCAAAGGGAGGTGGAATTGCAGGCCACTGAAGAATTTTTAGAAAAGGAAGAAAAGCATCCGATGACGGTCACTACTAAAGTGGACTTTGTTTTTGAGCCATCATTCAGTAAAAACAATGCACATGAAGCTGATAAAGTGCACACATTACTTTTCAGTGATAAAGCCAAGGAAAATAAGGGCCAATGGGACCCTAGTGGAAGCCCTTATGCTGCAAGCTTAACTTGTTCATCACACTTCAATCAATGGGATCCTGGTGAAAGCTCTCATATTATTTCAACTACAGCTTGGTTATCACACTTCAACCAATGGGACCCCGGTGAAAGCTATCATGTTGTCTTAACTATAGCTTGGTCATCATGTTTTAACCAATGGGATCCTGGTGGAGTCTTTTCACCTACCTCACTTGATAAGGCCAATAAACACCGTCTCAAGTCTTTCTATGAGCTTCCGGAAAATGTGGAAGTGAAAGTATTGACCTTTTACCATCCACATTATAAAGATCAATGAGGGTGTCACAACGTCGGGCTGAGGACAATAAACTAAGCGCTGAATAGGAGGCAACCCATTATCAAGAAAATCAGATTTGCTTTCTTTACCCTTTTTATTTTATGTTTTTATCTATTTGTTGATTGTGAGCATGCGAATCTTTGGAAAACCTCATGTTTTGGTCTGATTAAATGTGTGTTGGAATGCATGGATTGTTTGTTTGATATCTGTGTGGATTAAGTACAGTGGAAACCAAGCGAAACTATAGCAATTAGTTCGTTTGTAAATTGTTTTATTCTTCTGAATGCTGAATCATGTTCTTTGGGAATGATTTTCTTCAATTGAAAGTTAAATTACATTTCATAATGAATGGACTGAGTAAAGAGTCGATCTCTTGAGACGCATTCTTATGAATTGGTGCCTCATGAACTTCGTAGATTTTTTACATTCCCTCAAGAATGATGAGTAAATGTACCCCCTTAGTTTCCATTATATTTTCATTCTCTTGTATTGTGTACATTTGGGATTTGATTTGCACTATTGATTTGTTTGGTTTGATCATAGTTGTTTTGTTTTTGCTTTTGATTGTGGTAAAATTTGTTTTTACTTGTTTTCTTTTCTAGATGTGTGTAACATTCTCTTTGTCATTATTTTTCCTTTTCGGATGTGTGTAGCATTGAGGACAATGCTTGTTTTAAGTGTGGGGAGAGATTTTAGCATTTAAAAAAAATGTCTTAATTTCAAAAAAAAATTTCAAAAAAAAAAAAAAAGTTTTAAAGAAAAAGAATCATTGCATGATTGAATAACTTTTCTCCCTTCTTGAACTGATGTGCTTGGTGATGGATGATTGAATTGATGAATTAAGTTTGATGGATGCATACCTTGTGAGATTTTGAGCCTAATGGATGGATTCAACATTTATGTCATTCTCTTCTTTCTTGTGTGACTTTCACTCATGTTAATGACCACTCTAGAACTTGTTTTAATTCTTTTTAAGGCTACATTTCACTTGCATGCATGAACATGATTGAGGCCCTCTTTCTTAATTAGCTAGTTTAACCAAATAGCCAACCTTGTTTTCAATATGATATCAAGCACTCTTTTGACTTCTTGAAAATTCTCTGATTCCTGCCAACCTTGTATATTTTCCTTTGCTTAACTCCTTTGAGCTTATTTGACCATTCCTTGTTTCTAGCTCATTATGTACCTTAAATGAAAAATCGTGTTCTTATTTTACCTTAGGGAATAAAAGAACATTAGCTTGATTAATGGATGAGTTTTTGAACAAGTGTGGGGGTGTGTGTACAAAATGATTGTTGAAAAAGGAAAGAGTGCCTAAAAAAAAAAAAAAGAGAAAAAAAGAATGTATGTATATAGTTATGTTCATATAAAAAAAAAAAAAGGATTGAGAAATGAATATGTAAAGGGTTATACATTAGAGTTGGGATGAACTTTTATGCTTGTTATTTGAACTCAGCTCTTATTTGCTTTTATTCTCTTTGGTATTTATCCTCTCATATCCATTTTACCCTCTTCTGTTACCTTGACCTCACTACAACCTTGAATAAAGTCCTCATGATTTGTGTATGCATGTGTTTTAAGTAGTGAAGAAGTAGAAGATAAGCAAGCTTATGGTAGTGCAATTTTCATGGTTGAATTGAGTGAAATACCTACCTTTTAAACACTTAAGAGATTGAGAGGGAATCTTGTGAAAATCTATCATTCTCGATTCATATTGAAGATACCTTGCTTGTTGGTTTGAGATGTGGAGAATTGTTAACTCATGAATGTTTTGATCCTTTGAACCTTTGGTTGTTCTTCTTGATTGTAAAATTTTGGGCTCTTGAATGTCGTTGAAATTTAAATTTTTGTTAATCTCTTATGTCCTTGTTTTGGTCTTGAGTTTTGTCCAAGAGTGCAAAAAAGCTAAGTGTGGGAGAATTTGATAATCACATATTTTATTTATTAAGAAACCCTTATGTTTAGTCATTTACACTCTCCATATTCTTAATTGATTGAGTTTGGTATGATTTTGTGAGTTTGAGCTCAAATTGATCTAATTGAATATTTTCAGCATTATTGAGATTTTACAATTTGTTTTCGTATTTTGGCCATAACTTGAGTTCACGATATCTAACAATCATGAATTTTATCTTGTAGGAAGCTAAGAGGAAGCTCTACAACTTTGATGAAGAGCTCGAAGTCCTAAACAGATGTCTAAGGGACCTAAGTTTACATGGAAGTCGAATACGGGTTCTGTCACTAGAATCCGAACGGTGTGCACTCATAAAATCATATCTCAAGTTGTAATAATGGAGATGGGCTGAAATTTGGATAGTTGATAGTCAAGATCCAAATAAACAACTTTCATGAAGAACACCTTTTGAAAGAATGAAGTCTAATGGGTCATTTTGGCTTGCAAGTCGAACAGTGCTGAAGTTGGGTTTGAGCAACTGTGGTATTTGGATCATATCTTGGCTGTAGGAAGCCAAATTGGACGATCCAGGATATGCATATTATAACCAAGACAAAGATCTACAACTTTCATGCAGAGTACTTTTCATGAATCTGAAGTATAATCGGTCGTTTTTGGCTTCCAAGTCAGACCAAGGAATTTTCGCACTCAACCACTCCACTCCACTCCACTCATCCACTCAACTAACCCACTCAACCAAACCACTCAATCACTCCACTCATCCACTCAACTACTCATCCACTAAATCAATCCACTCAACTACTCAACCACTCCACTCCACTCATCCACTCAATTACTCAACCACTCCACTCCACTCATCCACTCCACTCATCCATTCAACTACTCATCCACTAAATCAAACCACTCACCCACTCAACCAACCCACTCACCCCACTCATCCACTCAACTACTCATCCACTAAATCAATTCACTCAACCACTCAACCACTCCACTCATCCATTCAACTAACCACTCAACCAATTCACTCAACCAATCCACTCAACCACTCCACTCCACTAACCCACTCATCCATCCACTCCCCTTTGTCATTTTGTTACCCTAAACTTCTATAAAAGGCACCATTGGTTATCATGAAAGGAGTTGGACTCTCCTTCATTTCTCTCATAGTTTCTTCTTGTTTCTTCATAGTTTTTCTTGTGATTTCCTTCTAGTTATGTGTAACTAAACCTCCCTTGGTTAAGGGAGTGATGAAACCACTAGTATTAATGTTGTGAACCTTGCATATTTGATTATTTCAACACAGTTATGTTTTTATTCATATATTTCTAAATCTATTGTTGGTATGAAGGTTTTTATACTTGTTTCCACTTTCAAAGTGGTAGATCTGGTTTATTATATGCACGGTTGTGGCAAGTAGATCTAGTGGGATGTATGATGTTCATGTGGGTATAATTATCTTTGTGCTATTTGCCAGTTATAAAAGTGGTAGATCTGGGTTTATTATGCACGGTTGTGGTAGTAGATCTAGAGAAATATATGTTCTAAGTAATTTAATCTCGGTGTGTGATTAGATCTTAGTGTAATTGATTTTCTAAATCTTAATGCAATTGTTGGATAGTTGTAAGAGCGGTTGCTTTATGACTAATCAGTGATTAGGAGTTGATTTGAGCGGTTGCTAAATTGGCCAACACGTAAGGAAAACAGAGATTTACTCTCACAATTGCATAAAAACATAATTGAGCATGTTGGAATAAAATGATATGTGAATTTACATTATCATATAAATCTAGTGGTGGATTCAATCTCTTAACCAATTTTCTTATATTGTTGATTTCAGTTTGTTTATTGTTATTGTCTTTAAAGTCGTTCATTGTTCATCAAAACTCCAAAACCCCCCTATTCTTGTTTATTATTAATCGAGTTTACATTGGGAATTATTTAATAGTGTTAATTGAATTGGTTCTCTGTGGATCGACCCTTACTAACTACAACTAGTTGTAAGGTTTTTATTTTCTGGTGGGCCTGACAACTGATTTTTATCTAAATTTTAATCACTACATCCGCACGCATCTGGTGGCTGGAGGCAGTAATTCATTGAAATCATGCAGGGCACCATGAACCTTACCCAAATAAGCAGAAATAGGACCATCAAGCTGCCGAGAAGCAATGACATTCATGAGGTTTTGGCAGACTCCATAGAGACGTTGTGTGTCGTTGGTGTAAAGAACCTTGGCTTGTTCCCAAACAGACTCACAAGTGATGTGGGCACGGAAGATCTGCTTCAGAGAAGGGTGAATAGTGGATTTGATAATGCTACACAACTGAGCATCAATTTTGTTCCATCGAGGGCGTTCATCATTAGGTACGGAATCAGTTTTCTTAGTCAAGTGGTCAACATAATCTTGTCCATTCAACCAGAGTTTAATATCTGAGGCCCATGTGTCATAATTGCTTTCATCCAATTTATCAGTGCAAAGAGGAGCACTAACATAATTGGTGAAAACAGGAGCTTCAGTCTTGGAGAAGACTTTGGGAGCTTTTGAGGTTCCAGATTCAGCCATGGATCAGAATCACAGTTGAAGATAACTTGAAATTACGGGTATCTAAACAGTTCTTCAAAGGGGCGTTGCAAAACAGAGGTCCGTTGAGGGAGGTGAGGACAGATCGACAACGATGGAGGACTGGGCCCAACAGAGGAGAGGTCGGCAAGCACGGCGGTCGGAATGGTGGCTGATCACAGGTCACCAGAAAAACGCAGGTCGCCGGAAAGTCACTGGAAAATTGCAGGTTGCCGGAAAAAGTCCTCGGAAAATCGCAGGTCACCGAGAAAAGTTCTTTGGAAAAAAAAAACAAAGCAAGTCTTTGGAAAAGTTCTTTGGAAAAGTCGCCAGGAAAAGTCACCTAGGAAAGTCAGGAAAATTACATTGCGGCGGCGTACGACGACAGCGGTGACAAAGGTGATGACTCGCTGGAAAGAAGACACAACAAGAGGAGAAGGACCAGCAAGAAGGAGATGCGTCGCCGGAAAAAGAATAGTAGCCAACCAGAGTTAGGCTCTGGATACCATATTAGATGACTGAAATAATATTTAGTGGATGGCTGAAAAATAGCTTCAGAGAAAAACCTCTCAGCCCTTCTGAATTTATAGACTAGTATTTACAAAAAAGTCAATAAACCAATCCCTTGATTTAAGGATTGTCTATACCTAATACCTAATCCCTTGATTTAAGGATTGTCTATACCTAATCCCTTAATTTAAGGGATTTGTCTAGCCATATTTACAGCTGGAATTAACAAATATCAACAGAGTTAAAGACCTTTAATCCTCCATCAATAAAACCGTATTGTCATAACAAGTCAGCAATCTCCATTGCCCACAATTCAGTCTTACATCACAGAACAAAACATATGAAAGTTGATAAACACTTCATTAAGGAGAATATAAAAAGTGGACAGATCTACGTCACATGTGTTCTCACAGCTGAGCAATCTGCAGACATCCTAATTAAGGGACTACCTAAGAAGAACTTTGACAACATAGCAAGCAAGCTGTCTATGGAAGACATCTTCAATCCAGCTTGAGGGGGAGTGTCAATAGTGTATTAAGCTGGTATTAAACCATGTTTAATACTGTAAATAAATGCTGTAAATACTGTGAATATTCTGTTTCCTATAGCTAACAAAGTTACCATATTTAGATTAGCAGTTTTTGGTAGTTTCCTATTTTTCCTCCTGGATTGTAGTTTTCGATCTGCTATGCTCCTATAAAAAGAGCCTTTTGTACCAATGTAAAGAGTATCAATGAAATACCTTTTACGAGTGTATTCTTTTTAAGGGAACACATATTGCTCAAGTTGGGTGGGTGAAATGGAGAAATGCTTCAAGCATAATTTGTGATAGCAAAGTTCCTATCAAACTTGTCAAGGACCAGCTCTCCTACAAGCTTAAGTTGTTAGATGAAGGCACATGATTGGTTTTATATCTTTAATACGTCCTCTCACGCAAGAGCCCTTTTTGCTTGAAGTGTGGACAATGCACAAACCCACTTTACCTTGTGCTAAAATTTAACTTTTTATTAGAAGAATAGAGGTGGTTAGGATAAAACTCCTAGTACAAATACATCACCAGTATGACTCATCGCAAGAAGACATGTAACCACCCGAATGATTCTTCGGTGGGAACAAAAGTCACCATTGATATGATTGATAGTGGGTAAAAAAGTAACTACCAGAAAGACTTGCAGTAAGGAACAGGTGTCACCGCCGGAATGGCTCGTTAGTGGAAAAGAGACTGAAGCTGTATCATTCTTGCTCTCCCCCTCAATGCCATGCCAACATTAGAAAATCAATAATAATACCAAACAAGGGAAGAGATCAAATGTGAAGATTTTAATAAATATGACAATTGAACAAGGGCCAAACTGGCCTAACAGCATCCAAACAATGGTAAACAAAGCTAAATTACATGAACAAAGCCAAAGAGTGGCAAACAATGAGAAAAGGAATCCCAAACATGGATAACCCAACAAATAGAGGCAAAAAGCTAGAAAGCCTAAGCCCAAACAAAACCAAATAGGGCCAAACGGCAACTATAATATAGTATGTCATGCTGGAACAGCAACCACATAGATCACAAAACACATCAAAACTACAATCAGAAGTGAAATCATCCCCTAATACAAGGAGTCATCAATCGAGTCTCATGAACTCAACACACTAGAAACATAGACACATGGCCACTCTACCTTGTGTTGAAATTCAACTATTTATTAGAAGAATTAAGGTGGTAAGGATTGAACTCCTGTCCACTTGGTCATAGAAGCTCTAACAAGCTTAAGCTGTTAGATGCAAGCACACGATTGGTTTTATATCTCTAACAAAACTCAAAGGAAAACATACCAGATGGCTATAAAACCAACAATGCTCTATGGTAGTGAATGTTGGGCAGTAAGTGTTAACAAGAGCAAAACGTAAGTGTAGCAAAGATGAGAATGTTGAGGTTGACAAGTGGACATAAAAGAAAAGATAAGATCAGGAACAAATATATTCGGGAGAAAGTTAGAGTACCACCAATTGAGGAGATGAAGGCAGAAACTCACCTAAGGTGATTTTGTCATGTGCGGAGTAGACCAACAAAGGCTCTAGTGAGAAAAGTGAATCAAATGGAAGATGGTCTAATTAAAAGGCATAGAGGAAGACCAAAGAAACCATTAAAAAAACCTTGGTCTAAATGGATTTATTGAAATTTTGGTTTTTGATGGAGCCCAATGGAGACATTTGATCCTTGTAGCCAACCTCACCTAGTTGGATAAGGCTTGGTTGTTGTGGTGATTACTAAAGTCTTCCTAGTTAATTAAATATTTATAGTGCAGCCAAAGTAGAGGGTATAATTGACTTTTAACAGTCATTGTTTTAGTATAAATAGTGGTGTTAGGTCAGTGTTTGTATCACAACTGTTTAAATTGTCTTTAATGAAGTACACTTGTGTTGACTCTATCTATCTACTCATTTCCATCTAATCCCTAAATTTTCAACAGCAAGAACCAAAAACTTTAGTAAATGATAAAGTTACATGTTAAAAACACTAAAAAGGACTGATTGAGAAACGATATAATTTGTAAAACCAGAGTTTCATTCTCAAATAGTAAGATTGTTATATTGGGGTAGAATGAGGAAAACAATAAACAAATCCATCTTCACTTCACATTTCCATAAAGCAACACATATATTGATATAATAAAAAGGGGAGGGAAGAATAGAGCAACAAAATGAAAACAAGAGAGGGATCACGCATGTTATACACAAAAGAATGGATGATGATATTAAATCAAATAGAAGGGACGGATAGACAATTTGATTGTTGTTGTTGGGTATCCTGAATGCTATCATGTTAGTCAAGATGCCAATTAAGAGGGATAACTGTTACCTCTGCAGTCACTTGATCTAAGTGTTGCTACTTGCTGAACAGAGGAAGGATCAGATATTGTGATACTCCCTGAAGTGGAGCCACTCAGTATCAGTTGATCTTCACTCAAACATAAACAAGTTATAGGTGCAGAATGCATTCTGCAGATAGCAAGTTGTACACATTATGAATGTTAGATGACATCTTTAAGTTATTCCTCAAGCAACACAGATGAATCAACCTATAAGCATGAGATTACTGATTTTAAGCCAACAGAAAACATAGACTATTTCCCCCTTTTTGAGCATTATGCAATTCGTATTCTTTTCATGATAAACTTAATCATACGTAGTAACAGCAAAATACCTTATTATTTGAGAACATCTCCTACTGTACATGTCAAAAACACGAACGGCCCCATCATCACATCCAACCACAGCTTCTGGATCAAAGTAACTGCAAGCACAGAACAATGAAAAATAAATTTCAGGTATGGAGTGTTATAACTCATGTCTTACTGTTATAATCTTAACTTCAGAAGAAAAGCAGAGCAAAAAGGAAAGGAACCAGAAAAAGAAAAAGGTTAAAATTGGAATTCAACAATTATTTATTTACTCAAAGTTGATATGGATCATGCCCATGAAATAAGATTGGGAATTTGGGAAGTAGCAGCTAAAGATACCCAATGGTAGAGTAAATCCTACTCAAATTTTAATTTTCCATCCTTCCCCTCAAAATTCAGCTCTTACAACTTCATTTTGGAAGATGTAAGCTCACTTAAAATCAGAGAATAAAATAATTTCTCTCTCTGTTCTTATAAGTTGGTCAGTCTCGTTCTGAAAGGAGGACTCGTGGCATGGATAACACAAGGCATAAGCTCCATGCAACTCTGTGCCCTGATATACTAAAAGAGGACCTAGTCCTAAACGAGATTCACAGCTGACAGCCCTATTACATTCAGTTAGAATGTTGTAATGTACAAGCTGAATGAAACATGCAAAGGATGTCTCTCAGGGCATCCAGTTGTAATGCAAAACTAAACTCTCTTTAGTTCTCTTTCTATTCCAGTTTCTCTTCATTGGGTTATGATTATCCCATCTAAGCTTAATTAGTATAATAGGGCGCCAAGCTAATCAGAATCAAGGCAAGTCCATATTCTGCAGGATCTAGAAATACTGATATGAATTTTAAAATCCCCTGACCTAAATGGGAAAAAGTATAAGTAATTATGGGACTCTTCCCTATGGATTTGTGTGATACAACTAATCCAAACCGTAATGCCTAAACTGCCACATATGTACTGTGTATACACTCTACACAAACAACATTTGCACATAGTAACTGATTTCTAGCCTTGTCCTGCATTAGTTCAATCCCCATTAATCTTCGAAACTTATAAAGTAAAACCTCAAGACATCTTAGCAAAATATCAAACAAAGTGGAAAATCCAAACTCCATGATAGTATTACTGCCATGCGACAATTTGAAGTTTCTTCTCACTTGGCTTCAATTTTGAAAGTTTTTATTAATTTTCAGCAGGTATCTTACTGACAATAGTAGGTGCAACCTTATCTATTGCCTCTGTAAACTTTTCAAGCAGCAGTGTCAATCAATTTCATCTCACCTTTCTGGTATACAACATAAAGATAATTCACAGATCTTCAGAGGGGTTCATTTTGAAGTGAGGGAGGATGGAGTTAGAAAGAGCTTGGCGTGCAACTCAATTTATAATTTTATATAAATTCCCAACTTACTTCATGCCACCACTCCAAACTATGCATACAAGGTTTTGACTGCCTTATGAAACAGAGTTTGAAAGAAGCCAGAAAAACAGAGCATATTTTTTGTTTACCGCATGCATGAACCTTCTACAAATGTGCCTTCAGGTGAAGGAAATATGCTTCTTTTCCCATTCCGCCTCCATATGCATAAACGACTACCAATTAGACCAACAATCTACAAATATATATTAAAGAGATTTCAGAAACCATAAAGCATGAAAAACTTAAGCAAGCTAGCAATTTTGAGAAACTTGAATTGACACCAACATTTTTATAGCCAGTTGATAGTATAGACGAAAAGTTATATCATATTAACACTGGCCTACAGATGATTAGCAGCACAACTAAATTCCAAATAAAATGTGGAACAAAAATTACGGGATAACAGAATGGGACAAAACTAATTCCTCCAACTTGAACTTCCAAGAAAACAAAACGTTTATAGGACAACAATGGTTGTCTGGAATGAATCATATATACTAATTGATGTGTAACTACTGCTCTTTTGGGGAACTGAAGGTATTCATTTCAAACGAATTCCACAGATTTAATATTTGGAATCTCTGACCTCCCTAGAACTGAAGTGAAGTCAAATTGATGAGGCAGAGCTATGTATAGAGCTGAAATCCAGCAAAAATAGTTACATTTCGTTTTTGATAAATAGTGGTGGAACCCCAAATCAAGTGAACAAATTTCAGAATTTTAGGCACAAATTTCTCCCTATGCAACATTTTGATTCAGGTTCATTTTCCAGGCTTCCTTGTTGATTTCAGCTGATGTATTTCTTTATGGGTGCTTCCTTGTCTAATGTGCAATAGCATTGGTTTGCTATTTTGTGTTGATGTATTTCTCTTTTGTTCCTTTCTCCTGTGTTGTCTTTTGTTGCTCCAGGAAGATTCCTGATCTTCCAGTATTGTATTCCTTTTCTCTCAATAAATTCTTCTTTTTCTTTTTGGTAGATAAATGGGGCCAGATAGCAAACAAAACAAAACAACTAGAAAGCAGAAGTTACACGGAGCATAGACAACCCCAACAAAATCATCAAAGACTAATTCTTCTTTTAATTTATAAAAAAAATTCCATTTAATTGGGACTCTTTTCTAGCCCTAGCCCTATTATAGTAGTTTCGGGGAAATCTGATAAAAACCCTTAATTGAATAGAGTTTCACATTCGTTCCAAACAAATTTGACAGTAGAATAAAACATGCTATTTTGAAAATTTTATTACAGACAATAGAATCCATTTGCAGATAGATTGGACAGAAAAATCATTTTATCATTTTATTTGAAATAAATTATAGTTTCCTTCCACACAGACAGACAATAAATGATGACATATTCCTGACTTCAGTAAACACAAGTAATAAATGGAAACATACTCAGGTCCACCACTTCACCCGAGCCCTTATAATTTGGATAAGAATTCCATAATACACTTACGAAGCTTCAAATTAATTGTGTCTCTTTGGGTTGGATGGACCATTGATTTTGGGCTATTGATTTATTATTAAAATAAATCAATGGCTCAGATTAAAAGTTAAATTTTTATAGATTTTAACTAGGAGCACTCAGATTCGCACAGAAATTTAATGAGATCACTTTTTTTTTTACAAATAAATGTAAATATAAAAAATTTACAGATTTCAATTGGTAATTTTTTCTTACACCCAGATCTATATATAGATACTGTCAAATAAAGTCCATTGATGGACCCAAACTTGTCGGTTCCATATTAGCATCCTCCTTGAATAAGACAACAGTTTTAAAACCCAAGAAAAGCCTTGATGTGGCTTTTATGGTGGACCCTTTAGCTTTGGGTCCATTCATGCACCCCCAAAAAAAACCGGTTGCAGCAAGTAATTCATTTGTCCTTTTTTTTGTTTTGCCAAGAGTCCTTGTAAAATTTACTGTTTTTCGAATAAGTCCCTTCTTCCAAATCAGATCTACAAACAGTGGCTTGGTGAGAGGCAGCCGGATCTGGTTCGTGACTCGTGGCGGTTGGATCTATTGACGACTCACAGTGGGTGGTGCGGTGGTTCTCACAATACGAGTTTCTCCAGCTTTAACGCGATGTTGTGATTTGTAGACACTGGTGAATGACACTTGTGAGGGAGAGATATGCGGTTGGCGGGGATGAAGCACCTATGAGGTGGATTTGGTGGTCGCAGACTTCGAGTCGTGGCTGACCTGGAGGCGCAACGCGGATTTGGGCAGTGGAGGACGGCGATTTGCTCACCTGGGTGTGGTGGGTCGCGGCCAACGATTCGAGGCTGGCTGCAAACCTTCAAGTCTTATACTTACCTTCTACTCAGGTTGTAGGCCATTCAACCCAATCATCCATCTCTTTTTTTAAGCCTCGTTTGGTATACATGATAGTATAGTATAAGATAAGATGATAGGATAGTATAAAACATGATAGTACAATTAACATGATAAGACCTAATCCTATCTTTTGTTTGATAACAAAAAGGATAAATTAACTAATTGTATAATATTTTTTTACAAACCAAAATGCCCTTTAACATAAAAGTAAAAATAAAAATAAAAAAGCCTTTGTTTACAGTGTTCAAGTCAAAATAAGGGGACGTGATGGTGATGGTGCGCCGCTGCTGGGTCACGGTTCTGATTTGGAGCGTGGCAGAGAAGTGACAGCAACATGATGGCTGGTGCAGGTGGTGCGAGGCAGAGACGACGGTTGGGCAAAGGTCGTTCTAGCTCACGGATTTGGTGGCAAAGGATTGGGGGTGCAACACAGATCTAGATTGTGGTTGCGGTGG
Organism: Ormosia semicastrata; assembly: GCA_029884595.1. Lineage (NCBI taxonomy): Eukaryota > Viridiplantae > Streptophyta > Magnoliopsida > Fabales > Fabaceae > Ormosia > Ormosia semicastrata. Next base: position 38,182,908 of record JAQQTO010000055.1, read on the forward strand.
CACGCGGTGGTGGGTCGCGGTGGCTTGCGGGTGTTGCTGCAAATCGCAAGATGGAGGACGGCGGAAGACGAAACGACCGTCTAGCTATGGATCCAGTGGAAGCGCGGTGGTCTAGCTATGGATCCGGTGGTTGCTGGTGCGTGGATCGGACACGGGTTACGGTGTTTTGGGGATTGGTGGACGGCGCAGTGAGTGTGGTTGCTGTTCGGTGTTGGTGAGCTCACAGTGTGGGCTTAATGGTGGAGGGTGGTGTTATGGTGGGATGTGGTGGTTACGAGGATGAACGGAGGCTATGGGTGGTGTTGGATGTGTTTGATGTTGGGTTTAATGGTGGAGTCTTGTGGTTTGGATGGTGTTGTGGGTTTAACGTTGGTTTGGTCGTTGATGGAGGTTTTGGGCCTGTCGGTGGTGGTGGGTTATACAAAGGGTCGGGGAAAGGAGAGAGACGATGATTGTTCTGGGTGATGGGGATGGAGTTCTTGGCAAAGAATGAGAGTCTTGGATTGAGAGGGATGAAGTTGAGGGATAAGATAGGAAGAGATATCATATCATATCTAATCAGGAGGTGGGGGAAGATAGAGTAATCAGATTAGAATAGGATAAAACAGTTTGACCTGATTTGACTATATTATCAGGTTAAAACACCAAACACCTGATAAAGTCTGATAGTATTTACTAATACTATCAGATCCTCCTTATCCTGTCCACCAAACGCAACCTTACTCATCTAACGGCTACTAATTAATGGTCCATCGATAGACCCAAAGTGAAAGGGTCCATCTTATATGGAGCCACTGTTAGTAGTTTGATTGAGTAATGTGGGACTTGATGCAAGTCCAAGAAAGCTATAGGCATGGATAGGGTTACCCCTCACCTTACAAGCTAATAGCAATTTACCCAACAAAAAAAAAAAAGAGTAATAGACTAAACCATTGTTTAACATTAATTACTTCGACATACGTTTTTTCAATAGTTTAATAGCAATTGCTTTGTGTGTGTATTATGTATATGTATATACTAGATCAAGTTGTATAAGCAAACCATGTTATAAAAAGTATTTATGCATTATATATTAAAAGTTAGTTGAAAACTATGACTACTCTTACCATAAGGCAATGTGGGTTGAATTTTACTATATTTTGTTAATATTTTTCTAACATAGATAATTCATTCTTGTACGTTTTATTTAGATTTATGCTTTAATGTTCTACTGCAATGTAAATCTCTAACTCTTTAACTGTTTATATTGTTTATTAAATAAAGTCGATGGATAAAAAACTATTTTAAATTTTTTTATTATATTCTATTGTAAACATGTATTTTTAATTTTAATATTATTTAAAATTTCTATTTATTTATTAAACGTGCAGTTCAACCAATGGGTCAGGTATCCATTGGTTGAACCAATGACCTAGTGAACCATTACCATTAGGGGTGTAAATTGGTTCGGATAACTCGACCAATCCGATCAATCCAAACCGAACCAATTAAATTGGTTCAGTTTGATTTGGGTATATTAATTGGTTCGGGTAAAATCCGAACCAATTAAAGCTTAATTGGTTCAATTCTCGAATTTCAAATTTCAAAACCAAACCAAATCAAACCAAACCATATCTTTATATATTTTATTTTATTTTTAATTTATGCTACAATTTTTTTGGCTACTACTTGTTTTTTGACTTTTTGTAATATTTTCCCAGTTCCCAACCCCTAAAACGTCGTCTCCGTCTAACGTAGAAGGCCAGAAAACTCTTCTGTCAAAACGTTCGATTTTGCTCACTGGCACTGCAGATCACCGTAGGTTCTGCTCCGCCACAGCTCAGGTCAGATTTGCTCTGCCACAACTCGGGCTGCGCCATTCGTCCAACGCAGAAAGCCAAAAAACTCCTCTGGCAAAACGTTCGATTTTGCTCACCGACACCGCAACTCACAGACCACAAAGCTGAAACAATGGTTCTCTTCTGCTTACTTTTGGATTTGACATTTAGAAAGAATGGAAGACGATATTTATGCTGAATGTTTTTCATTTTTCTTTTTTTCCTGAATTAACATTTCTTTTTTATCCACCTAAAAATTGACTCTTTTCTATCATTTTGATGAGAGGTGATATGTCTCCTACCCCGCTTACCTTTTCTTTCCTTTGAAGGCAAGGATAGTTCATCCTAATAAAAATCCTAGAGATCCTAGGGCTACAGAAAATTTTCAGGTAAGCATTATGAAGCCATGTTTTGGTTTCATAGTACTTCATGATATTAGTGGATTTTTATTAATAAACTTATTTACTTATTTCTTACAATTAGAGGTTTAATCCTATCTGAAAGAGACACTAGTGTTTTAACTCTATTAATAATAATTAGTCATGATCTGCATAATTACTAATTTTCTAACTTATTTCATCATCAGTTTCTTAAATAAGTTGGTTGAATTATAAAATTAACTTTAGTCAATATTAGGCATAGTATATATTGAAAAATTAAAAAATTAACAATTGTTTGGTAACATCCCCAGCTCATTCAGCAATTGTTTGAGCTTAGAAAATTTGTTTTTGGCCAGAAATATGCTATCAGGTACTATTCCAAAAACTCTTGGAGATGTGAGAAGCTTGGAAACTTTGGATCTTTCTTCCAACCAACTCTCTGGATTCATTCCTATTGAACTTCAAAATCTACATGTCCTTCAACTTTTGAACCTCTCTTATAATGATTTAGAAGGAACCATTCCTAGTAGTGGAGTTTTCCAAAATCTCTCTATTTTCTATTTAGAAGGAAATAAAAAACTTTATTTGCATTTTGCATATGAACCTCATAGTCATGGAAGAAGACATGTCAGACATTACATCATCCATAGTGATAACACTGATAATATGTCTGACAATTTGCTTGCTACTATGCATAAAGAACAGAAAAGTGAAGGTAACAACAACATCATCTGAACTTGGAAGCTTGGAAATGATGAATTGACTTTAAATGCTCTAGTATCAACTTTAAAAACAATGAATTTCTGATTCTGGTTTATGAGTATTTTAGTAATAAGAGCTTGGAAGATTGGATTAAGGAGAAAAGAAAGCATGCAAACAAAAATGGGTTGAATCTTATGGAGAGACTAAATACAGATATTGATGCTGCTTGTGCATTGGATTACCTGCACAATGATAATGAAGTTCTTATTGTGCATTGTGATTTGAAGCCCACCAACATTCTCTTGGATGAAGATATGACTGCAAAGGTTGGAGACTTTGGATTCGCTAGGTTGCTGATTCAAAATTCAACTAATTAAGTCTCCATTAGCTCCACCCATGTCTTTAGGGTTCAATTGGTTACATATATACCTTCATGTTAGTAGCCTCACAACTTCTTCTTTAATTGAATAGTAATAGTATACAACTTGTCAAGTTAAATCTCTCTTGAAAAATTTTTTAACTTGTTCAAATATAATTTTTTAATACAAATATCAATATATTTCTTTATTCCCTCTTTATGAACCTTTTAATACACATTCTGAAACATGAAATAATTATTAGTGTTCAAATTAATAAGTTTGATTCTATTTCTAGAAATTTTTTCATAGGTTTATTATGTTTTTTTTTTGCTATGGAAAGCTAATTATTTAGCTGATTTTTGTGTTAAAAAAAATGGTCAACCCGATCACCAAAACCAAATCAATCCGTAGATGTTCAGTTTGGCTTGATTCGGATTTGGCTATCAAAAAATACGAAAACCGAGCCAAACCAAACCAATTGATTTTGATTGGTTCGGATTTATTTTTTCTTAGGAACCGAACCAAACCACCTACTTACACCTCTAATTACCATGACTGGGTTGATGCCCAGTCCGCATTTTAAATGCAAGATAATAAAGATAATAATAGTACATCATTTAAGTCTCACATGAGAAATAACTAATAAAACACGAGTTCAAATTTGATAGTATAGAATTAGGAGTGGATTTGAGGAATTATGTCATTCCACACACAAATAAACTGGTATTTATAAATAGAATGGTACATGAATGAATTAAATACAAACACTAAGCCCTATGAAGTGGTGATTAATATCAAGTAATCACCATTATGAGTCAGCTATGAAACATGTAACGTGTGAAACATGGGCTTAATTCTAACACTCATCCCCCCCCTCAAGTTGAAGCATATATATTATATGTTCCAAGCTTGTTACAAATAAAATCAACCTGAGGCCCTCTGAGGGACTTAGTAAATATATCAACTAACGGTTCATTGGAGTTGACAAAACTAGTCGTGATCTCGCCTGAAAGAACCTTTTCTCTGACAAAATGGCAGTCAATCTTTATGTTTTTGGTCCTTTCATGAAAGACTGGGTTAGAAGCAAGGTATGAGCTGTTTCGACTAGTTGTCAATTTTTCTTTTCAGCAACACCATTCTGTTGTGGAGTATGAGCACATGATGATTGGTGTAAAATTCTTTCTGAATTCAAAAAAGATTGAAAAGAAGCAGAAAAATATTCATGTGCGTTATCACTTCACAAAATTTTAATAGGGCTACCAAATTGAGTATGAATTTTTGATCAAAAACCTTTAAATATAGAAAAAAGTTCAGAACAATTTTTCATTAAAATTAGCCAAGTACAACAAGAAAAATTGTCAATGAAGGTAACAAAGAATTGGTAACCCAAAGTGGAAGTAATACGACTAGGACCCCAAATATCTGAATGGATTAAAGCAGAAAGAGACGTAGCTCGTTTATTGACTCTTTTAGGAAAAGAACTATGTACATGTTTACACTCTAAGGTTGATGTCCCAAGTGTTGATGAATGATTTCCGGTGACTTAACGACAGAACATGCAATAGGAGATGCAAGTAAGGTAAGGTGATACAAGCCTCGAGACTCATGTCCTACTCCAATCGTCTATTTGGTACCCTGATCTTGCACAAGAACGGAATCGTTAGCAAAGATAACAGAGCAAGGTAGGGTACAAGTGAGTTTGCTAATGGAAATCAAATTAAAAAGACAATCGGGTGCAAAAAGAACATATTTTAAAGGAAGTGTAGGAAAGGGATTAGCTTGACCAATGCCTTAGACTTTGGTTTGTGAACCATTGGCTAAAGTCACACTAAATTGTGTATTTGTATAGGTAAGGTGGGAGAAAAGGGATTTGTTACCAAACATATGATCAGAAGCGCTTGAATCAAGAATCCAAGGTCCCAAAGATGAAAACTGTGAAAGAAAGGCTACAAGATTACCAGTCCAAGCGACAGGCATAGTGGACTGCATGGCTGCCTTGAGTTGGATATATTCATTATACTGAGTGGTAGAGAGGGAAACCTTATCAGATGAGTCAAATGAGACAACCTAGGCAAAATTCACAGTTTTAGACTGTCGGTTGGCTTTGGTTCTGCATTGTTCCTCAATGTGACCAAATTTTTTGCAAAAGGTGCAGCAAGGACGAAAACAATTACCACCACGACCTCCTCCTCGTCCACCCCAATTGTTGGATTGGGAAACCAACACAAATGATTTAGCAGGAACAAGGGATGGAACAAAAGTTGTAGGATTGAAGAGATGCAACAATTGTTCTGAGACTGAATCATATGAAGGAACGATAGGGCTTAAGAGTATCTGATTGCGAACTGAGTCAACCTCATGTGGCAAATCAGCAATAGCAAGGACCATGAAGAACTTTTCACATTGTTCGGCATGTTTGTCTAATTATCAATGAAGGGCATAAGTGCATCAAACTCAACAATCAAAGTATCAAGCTTACTCAGATAGGTCTGCATGTCCATGCCTTGTTTCTTAATGGCGACCAAGTTAGAAACAATGTTGTAGAGACAGTTGACATCATTGGAGTACAGTTTCTTAGCCTTGGCTCAAACATCATAGCATGTCCAAAAAGTGCAGTATTGAGGTTGAAGCTTGGCATCAATGGAGAACCACAACACACTGCAAAAAGAAGCATCAATTTGTTTCCACTTGGTCCGGCCCTTGTCGAGAATGTCCTTGGCTTGTTTGACTAGGTGTTCATGACAGCCTTGCCCTTCAAACCATAACTCCACAACAACTGCCCAAAAGGTGTAATTGGCTACACCTACCAATTTGTCACATGGAATCAAGGGAACGGTGGTGAAGATGATGGCAGAGGACGCATCAAAGGGGTTAGCAGAGGAAGACATGCTGGTGAGGTTGGAAAAAAAAAAGGCTTAGAAGGCTAGGACGAAGCACTGGGAGGGCAGTTGCAGATGGCAAGTCACTGGGTTGAGTAACAGTGACTGAAAAACAGAGAGGTGAGAGGGGAGTATGGGTGTTTCTAGGCTGGGATGTGGGAGGTGAGGTTGGAAAGGGGTAAGGAAGGGGCCGACAGTGTCTCTGGAAAAAAGGGGTGGCCGGAGGAGGTGGCACACGCTCACACGCACTAGCGTGTAGGAGGACGAGTAGAACATTGACACCGTGCGTGGGGGGCATGCAGAGGTGGGTGGCAGTGGGTTTGCTTCGGTTGGGCCAATCGGCGAGTTCTGCTATTGATTTGGGGTCTTCGGCAATGGTGGTTGTCGCCAGAAAAGTCACAACTGGGAGTGGTACAGCTGTTTGGACAGAAAAGAGCACCAGAAACCACTGGTGTGATGCACAATGGTGTGAGGATATTTAACCTACTACTGATACCATATAGAATTAGGAGAGGACTTGAGGAATTGTGTGTCACTCCACACACAAATAAACTGGTATTAATATACAAAATGGTACATTAATGAATTAAATACAAACACTAAGTACTATGAAGTGGTGATTACTTACAATGCCTAGTAATCACCACTGAGTCAACTATGAAACATGTTTAACATGTGAAACATGGGCTTAATTCTAACATATAGTAATTAAGGTTTTTCAATCCTAATAAAAGCTTTTAATTGTGTTTTAAACAGGTGGCATCATATGGTTTACTGATAGTGTAAAACTTTTTATACTTTCAATGGACAAAATTAAATCCATAAAACATTCATTCAATCACTTCACCTTGCTCTCATCAAAATCAAAGTCAACTAGAGCGAACATATCTGGTATCGAATATTCTTCTATGCATTTGTAGCTGTCTAATGACCAGAGACGAATAACCTAACATAATGCCACGAAAATAGTTAGTACAACAAGGGCTAACCTAGTTAGAAATCATACCATACCAAAAACAAGAATAATAAAAGAATAATAAAAGGTAGATAAACTAACATAAATTTCTACTATTTTCATGTACGAAGAAGCTTTATTTAGAAAGAGTAACGTAATCAAGTACACAAGTAGTAACGTAATCAAGTACACAGGATGTATACACTTCCAGAAACAGAATAAAAAAAACCCATTAGAAGTTTAAAGAAACTATTTATGAAGTCTTCTCCAGCCACCAAGGTAGAGGAAATAGAAACAAAAGTGTTTTTAACGCTCATCCAAAATAAATCACCACAAGATCCCTACAAAATCTCTTCAAGTTTTAGGCCTGAAATTCTTCTCAAGACATTCATTCCAACCCCCCCCCCCAACATACCCCAAAAATATGAGAAAATGGTTTACACTTCACAGTTTCATCATCCAACTTACGCAAGCAGCACCCACAGACCATGATCATCTTCGTTGCCCTCAAGTAGGAAGCCTAATAAGTATGCCAAATGATATTCAATGGGAAAGGAGAAACCCAAGCTTTACAGAGGCTATATTAAAAGATCTTCATTTTGAAATAACCATTTTTATTCAGCTCCCAAATTAATGTCAGATTAATCCCACTTCCCTTGATAAACAAAGCTACAAAATAGCCTAAATAAATTGAACCTCCAAACCACAAATCATAAAAAGAACCAAGACACGTCATAATCAGAAACCTGTCCTCTAATCACATAGTTTTATGAACATCCATGAAGAACAGATCAAGAAACATTGTCCTGAGGGCCACATAAAACACCATATGTAATAGCCACTAGAGCAATTTTTTTAGGCACCAAATTCCCAAGCCAGGCCTCCCTCATTTCTAAGCTTAAAGTTAAGCTATCATCTAACCAAGGATCCCTCTTAGGCTCTTAGCTCTCCAAACCCGAACCACAAGAAATCCCTGGTGATTTTCCCAATTTGATTAACCACTCATAAAAATCATAAAAAGGGAAATATAGTGCATTTGAATACTAGAAAAACAAGCCTTAACCAGAGTGGTACCATCTCTGAATAAGAAGCTTCCTTCCAGCTATGCAACCTTCCATTGTATTCTAAACCATTAGGGCCCAAGAAGAAGCAACACATGAGTTCCCAATCCCACCCAAAGAGGCTTCAAATTATATGTAGCCAAATTCTTTACCCCTGTACTACAATGTATTCTTATCATTTTAACTATGAAGGATGATAATATCTCTCAAATACAGTATGTTGAAACAATCCCAATTGTTCAAGTGAATTCAAAGTCCAATCATATCTTTTCTTTTGTAATACTTAAAAAAAAAACACAATTGATATTTCAGAAATTATCAAATGCATGATATGGAATCGGAGAATAATTGCCATTGTGATGCGTTGCTCTATATCATTGTAAATTTGTTGCTGCCTACAGAATACAAGTTCCTCAGTCAATGCAAGATCTTTAGATATTGTCTTGTGAAGAGGTGAAAATGTATATTGATGTACCACTATTCATGATTCTTAATTACCAAGTGATAAACTTAGTAATTGCACTCAGTACATGATATGCAAGTATTAATTAAGGGGAGAGAGAGAGATAGCAGGAGAAGTTGATCATCTCTAGAATAGATTATACAAAGTTAGTCAAGTAGCACAAAAACAGTTGACAATCCACCGTAGCTTTAATAGACAATAAAACTAACAGCTTATGTATACCAGCTGCTTAGGGAAGGAAGCTTCTAAGGATGGGAAATTGGAAATATAGGAGATATAAGAATACTGTCTATACCTTATCACCCACGCCAGTAACAACCATGCCCATTTTCATTCGGCACTGAGCAACCCTAAATTAAAAGGCAAGTATGGAAAATCAATATACACCCTGCATGTTGATCTGGAGTGTGCATATCACACAGACACACACAAAAAGGCAGGCAATAAAGCAATCTAATTATGGATGCATCAATAGTATTCGCATTAGAGTGACAACACGTGTATAACAGATTTTTCATATATAATCCATTAAGTTATAGTTATGATGGGCAGTGATGGTTGCAGCAGATGTAATTGGAGTATGGGACTAATGCCAATAGCTCGAAAAGTACAAGTAACTATAGGAGTATAAGCAAGAATGCTGGAATTCATAATGACCGTCTTGGTGTGTGGGTTTGTACTTACCGGCAAACTTAAAACAATTATGCCAAATATCCCAGGCATTAACAGTCACTTCAATAAAATTTCAAATTTTCCAAGTTTGAAATTTTAACAAACATGGAATAGCAGTCGGCACAGTTTCAAAGTGTTAAAGATAACTAAATAAAAGCTATAACGATGTCAGCTCTAAACTACAGCCTCCTTTCGACCACATACTGATAAACCATTAATTCCCGGAAAAAAAATTAAAATTATTATCCAAGTAATCCAACCAACACCATTCAAATAAGCCATGTAGCAGGCCTCTCAATGAAAAAAGCACCATATAATGTCAAGTGAAACACCCTATATCCCAAATGATTCCCAAATGAATGTTCTAGATAATGAACACTGAACAAACACTATAAACAATTGTGTCAATATAAGATACCAGCACCTCTCATAATGTTAAATGCTCATACTTTATTCAATATTCACACAAACACAACTATGTAAAGAAAGTGAATAAAAACAAAGCTAACATAAAACAACCAAGAAGTTAATGAAATCAAAGAGTTAGTTACGTTGTTGAATGCCCCTTCCATTGATCAACATGAAAGACTCCACTTTGAAGCGCCATCCTATGCTGCTCCACAGCTACTCCCCTTAAAATTACCCTCAACAAGGGCTTTTCAGGAAATTCAGATGAACTTGAAGCGAAGGTAGAAGAATCCTTCAGTTTCCTGTGATAAAACTCTTGCAGCGACCTAGACTCAACGATTGCATTCCTTCGCGAAAATCAACGACGCGTTTCGATAAGACACGTGGCAATTGGTGATCGTCGAATTGAAAGACGTGAAAGATGAGAAGAGGGAAAAGAGGAGTACCAAGATTTGCGAACGAGAGAGCAGCGAACGAGGTCGAAGACGTCGAGGAAAGCGAAGATCAAGCAGAGGATGTCAACGTCAAGGGACAGGATTGTGGTCGGAGCTCCCCGGCGTTTCTTCCTTCTGTCGGCGGCGGCGGCGGGAGCGGGACCCATCTTCTCCGCCTCCGCCGTGAAATTCCGTTGCGGTTTGCTCATTATTCAGATTCACAGAACACAGCAGCCATAAGGGGTGAGAGGGTGTAAGTTAGCCTTACACACACACACCGAAAAAAAAAACACACAAAAAAAGGGATAAAGCCCCTGTTTCCGAATAAAGTTACACGCTCGAACCCAAATAAATCCGCTAATACTTGTAAATTCTTTATTCCCGACCATAAGTGATTATAGTAAAAAAAAAAAAAAAAAACATTCTGTAATTTGATTATAGGTAGGACTAGAAACAACGACAAGTTAAAAAAAATTTTAAATGATTTGATTTATATTTTAATTATAAAGTTTAAATTTGACTCATAAACTTATAATAAGTTAATTTTTAAGAGTTAATTTGATCTTTCAAAAAATTTAGTCTGACTTAAAAGTTTATTTTAAGGTCTATTTTGTAATAAGACTTTTAAATAGGTTAACAACTCACCTTTAAATAGGTCAATAAGTCTTTATATAAGCTAACAGACTTACTTTTAAATAGATCAATAGGTCTTATATATGTTAACATACTTACTTTTAAATAAGTCAATATGTTTTTATATAGACTAACAGGCCTAAGCCTTGAAATAAGTCAATGGGTCTACTCAAAGCCAATAGGCCTTTGTTATAATTTAACACTCACCTTCTAATTTTATAGATATTTGTCACTTTCTTACTCTAATTTTTTATCAATATAGGATTTAGAGATATATCAAGTTACTCACTTTCTTACTCTAATATTTCAAGTCCCACATAAATCAAAGATTAGAGTAAGAAAGTAGTGAGTAATTATAAAAGTAGGGGGTGCGTGTTAACTTATTATTTTTATTCTAATAAATATATTATATTAAGTATATTAATAAATATGTTATTCCTATTCCATCTTATTAACTTAAGTTTTAATTATTAAATTTTATCAAAATTTAATTAAAATATATATTAATATATTATAATAATATATATTATATTATATATAATTAAATAATTCAATCATGGTCTATCAATTTAAAAGACTTATTAAATAGGAGAAATGGTCGACCTTTTTTAACAAGACTTTTAAAAAAAGCGCTCGACCTAACTTGTTTAACTTGTTTAGTAAACAAGTTAGGTCAGGTCAGGCCTCAGGCAGGTTAGATCATAGGCCATTAACTGATAATCTGGCCTATTTCTACCCCTAATTATAAGTTCTTAAAATGATTAGAAAAAGTTCTTAGATAACTAATAATATAAAAAAACTTTTAATAATTTGGTTAAAGCAAATGAAAAGACTTGAATAAAATATAAAGACAAAAAGTAATGAAAAGTTATAAATAAACTGGAAATTGCAAAAACAAAATAACATTGCTAAAGCTCAAAATAGAGGAAAATTAACTTTGCATTGATCAATCTCTTTGTTTGTTGTCATTCCTATACAATTGAAACTCTTCAACTATTTATAGATAAAAAATTAGTCGTTATTGGTTTAAGTACATTATCTACTACTAACATTAACCATAATCCCACGTTCTGGCAAATGGCTAACAACATGCTTACCCATTAACTTGCCCTTGGCTGAGCTTGTCATGATAAATGTCTAGAGTCAAAGAATATGACAACCGAGGGTTCACCCAATAACCTAAAATCTAGGAAAACTGGCCCATTGACAATGATATGGTGCTTATCTGTTCAAAACAACTTCAACGTTCATCACCTGCCTTAGCAATCGCTCCTATTCTTTATCCTGTGTTTATATGTTTTTTCATTAATAGAACTGAATAGAACATGTGGGGATGGACTGGAAAGGAAAGAGAAGGAATGGAACATAGTTACTATTTTCTTTGTTTAGATGATTAATAACGGAACAGAATGGAACTTCATTACTCACATATTCCTCTCATTCCAACTTAGTTTTTGGGAGAATAAAAGTTTGGCATTTGAGGGGAAGAGAGGGGAAATGGTCCCTCATGTGTTCCGTTCCCTTCCCATGTATTTTAAAATTATCAAACAAGAGAAGTTATTTCCTTTCTTCTCATTCTTTTTCCTTTCACCTCATTACCTATCATCCAAACATAGAGTTAGGGATTATGTTAGTTTGGAAAAACTACTAGCTTTATCTTCACTTATAAAATTTGATGTGGACTTGAATCAACATTTTGGGCCCAATTGTTGAATTCGACCCAGTTCTTATCCATTATGTGCATCAACCCATCATCAACCTTTAGTCAAATTTATCTTCATACCATTGGCTACTTCCTACATTGGCTAATCCAACTGAGGACATACTTTTTTGTCTTAACACTTTGCTCCTTGCATCCTTCGACTAATGAGCCGATGTGAAGTAAGTTGAAGAGATGCACCTGATAATTTGAATTCCCGCGTTTTATGGGATTCCGTATGCATGCTTAGCGCCTTCAATTTCTGATTGGGAACTTAAATTCAAAAGGCTCCTGCAACTGATAAGTGATGATGGCTACCTACCCAACTGTCTAATCTATTAACTCAATTTTGAATCCCCCAAAATTTCTTTTAAAAAATTGTGTGGTAGCCTTTCTTCACTTAGTTTACAACTCCTCATAATTTCCAAATTTTTCTCTTTTCCCTTCAAAACCCAGAAACCAAAAAACCCAGCAACTATGTCAGATGCTTCGGACTCCCAGAATCATAGCTACTCGATCGACGAGGATTATTATAATGACGATGATAATGTCTCCTCATCAACCTTGGCTCTATCCAAATCCAATGAGTCTTCCCCCACACCTTTAGCTCCTAAACATTCCATCTTAGCTCCTTATATTTCAGATCAACAACTTTTTGCCCGAGGTCTTGTTAGGTTGTTACCCTTGGTCCTTCTGAAAGAAAGCTTATCATAGAACATTTCTATAGCCTAGAAGGGTTCACTCCTCCGATTACCTACAACTGGTTCATGATAACAATATATTTTATACATTTTATAATTCTCTCACTGGGCTTCTTAAGGTTCAATTACGTTTAATTAAGTTAGTTTTGACACATTTTATGATATTGGACCTTATTGGATCATTGAAAGAATTACTGCATGAATTAGCCTTAATTTATCCTTTTGGCAGTGTTCAGTAAACTGGCTATAACTTGAGTTTCAAATATTTGGTTGATGCGATTCTGGTCTTGTAGGAAATTTAAGATAATTTCCTACAACTTTCATGAAGACCTCAAGGCCAAATCACACGTTTGGATAACTCAAATTGGAGTTAAAGCAAGAACTAGGGTGCTGATCCTGACAGCTTGACCTATGTGTACTATTCATGACATAGCTCAGGTTATAAGATGTCAAATGAGCTGAAATTTTGATGGTTGATAGTTAAGACCCAAATCTACAACTTTCATGTTCAACACTTTTCCAGATTTTGAGTCTACTGGGTAATATTGGGCTTTGAAGTCAGAACAGAGGAACTGAAACTAGGTCTGAACAGTGTGTAGTAATTGGGTCATATCTTGGGTTATAGTTGGTCTTTGGAGCTGAAATTTTATCAGAAGATGGTTAAGATCCATATCTACAACTTTTATGAAAAGCACTTGGTGAAAAAATGATGTATTTAATGACTTAAGAACTGAATGATTTCGAAGACAAAGAATCTCCATAATTTTCTATTCATCAAAAGTCATTTGGCATTTTCCATTCATCCACTCACTCATGACTCAGTCCCCTTGTCATTTTGTATCACTAATCCTCTATAAAAGGCACCATTAGCAGATCATTTGGGGGTCTTGGTCCTAGAGGCTAAGATCATGCTATTGTGTTGTTTGTTTATCTTGTTGTAGTTTTTTTTATTCTAAATTGAAGTTATGTTCTTCTTCTTCTTCTTCTTCTTCTTCTTCTTCTTCTGCTCTCTTCCTTTCTTTTTGTCTATGAGTAACTAAGTTTCATTTTACTTGAGTAAAAAGGTGAAGCTCTTGGTAATGAAATAAGGTTAGATTCATTTCTTTCTTGTGTTTAAATGATATATTTTCAAGTGAACATTATACGTATTGTATTTTATTTTCAATCAATTTAGAAACTCTCCTTGTAAAGTGGAGATCTTGATTTGTTGTAGACAAAATTTTGGCACAATGAATGTTTTATCTCATTTATGAGTGGTGGTATTAATAGATGATTAAAGGAATCATAATATAATTACATATATAATTTTTAATGAACTTTGAACATTGTATTTTCTGATTAGAACCTTCATTATGTGTGGATTCTAATTGAGTTATAAAAAAAATTAATCTTGTCCTTATTTTATTTGCCAAGACTGGATCTCCTAACCCAAGTAAGTCTTTTTTATTTGTGATCAAGTTTTATCACTTTTATTATTGTGACAAAATATTTATTTTACGTCAAAGAATTTTTTTTCATCAATTTCCTGTGGATCGACCTCGAACTCTCAATATTTTATTACTTGAAACAACTTATAGTTGGGTTTGTAACTTTTAATCAACATCAGTTCACCTTAGCAATGTGCCCTTTCAGTTTCAGGGCTTGGTCAAAGACTGCTCCATACTATGTTGACTGGCTCTAACGTATGGCAAAGGAAAAAGAAGCCGATTGGCACAAATGGGGAATCTACAACATGATCATGCTCTCTCTGCACAACGTCCTTTTGGACATCAACCTTATCTTTTCCTTTCTTGGCTTCTAGTCCACAACTATTACCAGTCAATGGTGACTCAGATTCCGCCATGTATTCTTTCTTCAAAGGAGATCGTAAAGATCAAATTCTCCAAGTAAAGCTCCTCTTCCTCCAACTTTATCCTGGCCAACCAAAAAGGTAAGAAACCCATAAAAGATAAAGAATATAAGGCATTCCCCATCTATTAGTTTTGCAAATACTTTATTTGCTCTAATTCGATAGTCGTAGTTGCTGAATTTTCATCTATAATATCGACTATTGTTTTTAGAAGATATCTTGCTATGACTCCTTTGTTTTTATCTTTGCTATATAGGAGTCTGTTCACAATGATAGATCAACTACAAAAGGGAGAACCATTGAGAACTGTAGTTGGTCCTATATGGTTTCTAGTTCTATGGATCTACCATTACTTCCCAAAGCTCATCCCTGAAACCTTCTCAGTTATTGAAAAGCCCAACAATCATGTTGTCTACATAGAAGTCCTTCAGCTGATCCATGCTTCTGGAAAATCCATTTTTGAACTTGCCAACAAGCTATTTTGTATTCAAACTCGACCTTCTTTGGACCTATTTCTCTAATTGCAAAGTAATTGTGGTTTAGCCTAGATAAGGCTTGACCCTCAAGTTGATCACCCCCTCAAGAGTTATCTAAGCTTGTCTTCGACTGGAGCAGTGTTTTAAGGGCTAGGGGCCTTCTTTGTGGTGTCAAGCCCACATCCCGTCATCAGAAATCTTTGGCTAAACCCTACAACCCCCAATGCTTTGCAAGATAATTTGGACTTGTCCAAGGGACTCCATGTCCCTTTGAATTTGTGAATCAAGCTTTTGATCAACCTGCACTAACAAAACCTAAGCTTAAGGCGTTGTGGCAAACTAATTATGGCAAGCTGAATGGATTTCAATTCTTTAAGTTCACTTTCCACCCTAGTGAACACAACTAAATATATCAACTGGTGGCCCTCAATTTTCCATATTTTGTATCCTACTCCTTCTTCCAACTACTTAGGAAAACTAATCGATGAAGATTCTGAGCCATCGATTGAAACCAAGAAAAAGAAAGCCTCCAAGAGTTCGACTATGAAGCCTTAAAGTGAAGCAGCCTCGGCTAAAGGTACTTTTTCCTAACTCTTCTTCAATTTACTCTCTTCTTTTGCAAACTACCTGAAATTTACAATTTTATATGAACTTGATTTAGGCAAAGTTGTTGTAGTGATCATAGATGTGGAAAACCTCCAACCTTCACCAGGAGGTATATCAACTGGTTCTGTTAAGCGTTTGACTCACCAACCCACCAATCCCATTCCAACTTCTGTCACCAATGCAATTCCTGCCACCAAAGCAGCTCCTGCCACCAAGACCTTTGCTCCCATAGGAAAATCCAAAAGTAAAAGATTATTAGCCGATGTTGACGTCTCTACAAAGGTAACATTCTCATCATCTCGTTGACTTTATCATACTGAATACTCGGCTAACTTTCATCTTGGATTTTTACATTACAAAATAAAACGAAGGCCCAAGCGACACCAAAAACTCCCTTGCCTTTGGCTGCACAAGCTTCAGCTGAAGCAGAATAAGCTCTTAAAGTTTTCGAATGAAGTGCTTAGCCAGTACTTCAAATCCCCATTTTCAAGCTCACCTATTAATGAAAGCTCCACTCTATCAATGCACCTGGATTTTGTTAAAAATCAGCTGCAAAAAGATTTCCTAGCTGACTCCTAAATCTTGTCAACTTTAAAGCTTTCTTTGGCAAAGATTGCCAAGTTAGCCAATCCCACACTTCCAGCTGGTCTGAAGGTAGCTTACAACGACATAGCCATGTTGCTAGCCGACTTTTCATTCAACCATCAACTATTAAAGTCCCTAACAGCTCTCCAGGCGCAGAAGTTAGCCTACCAAAACTCAATATGAAGCTATTGATAATAGTATAATTTTTATATATTTTTTTATAAAAAGTAAGTATTATTATATTTCATTATATTTAATTTTAGTAACTTTATGATATTACTGATTTATTTATTTAAAAAATTATTAATTTAATTATTGTAATAATTTTAGGACTAAATATGTAAATTAATTTGACTTGCTGTTTACAAAGGTACACTTACGGTTGGTGGGTCATTTGCTACCATTGCATGGTATTTTATATTATGATGCAAGTCAACAAAATAAAACAAAGGCCCAATGGAATTGAAGATGATTGGCCCAATACCATAAGTGAATGGTGCACACGGGTGAAGAAGTTTTTTGCATAGGAGGCACACCGTCCGAGAAAAAGAGGAGAATTGGAGAATACAGCTACAGCGCCGTGTGAAAAAAAAAAAAAACAGATTGAAGCACAGCAGCGCCGTGCACAGGAAACTAAGAACGAGACAGCAGCTGCACAGAATTGAGAAAATCCATTTCCGAACGAGACAGTCCAGAAGAGAAGAAAAAAGAGAAATATCAAGAATTTTAGTGAAATAATTTTATTTTATTTTAATTTTTTTATGTCTTATTAAATTTTTATACTCAGACCATACAAAATTTATACTAAGAAGATAATTAAACCTTGATCATTTTAAAATTATTATGTTGAATTATTATTATTCAATTTTAAAATTTAATGTTTATTGATTCTATTTTTTGTAGATTATATGAATAAATTTTTAGATAAGTTCAATTATATTTTTCTTATACTTTGTAATTTATTTGTATTATCTGAGTATTAGTAGTAATTGTTGGATCTCAATTATAATTTCTTTTTAAGGATATATTTGATGATTTAATAATTTATTATTAATTAGAAAAATTTTATTATATACTTGATTATTATTTTTAGTCTTACATTGATAGATTTTAGTGAGCACATATTTTTGCCACTAAATATTCATGAGATAAATTATTTGAGTATAATAATTTGATAAAGTTAATGTTAAAATTAATTTTGGTGGATTCTGAACCTTAGTCATTTTTCATCTAGTAGAAACATCATCCTTATACTTGCTTTATTTTAATTTGCCTTTTATTTTAGTTATTAATTTAATTTAATTTTTGCATCTTTGACTCATCAATTTGTGCGACTAGATTAGAAAGAATTTGTCAATACTTAAAATTAACTCTAAGTCTCTGTGTGATCGACCTCTTACTTGCTCAACTGTATTTCGGTATGACTCGTGCACTTGCGAGTATTTTAAGGCTCGGTAAAAAGTCATAATAGCTATGGAAAAGGAAAGGCAGAACAACCTCATGGAGCAAACTCAGCTAAACACTCACCTAGAGGAACTCACCAAAGAGCATAACTGAATCAAATCTGAAATAGTAGTGCTCCAACTTGAACTTACTTATGTTACGACCAACATCAAATTTGGCTCAAATGCTTGGATTCGACTGTACAATCAATCAACTAGGCTAGATGTTGAAATTGAATATCTGCTGAAGCAAAAGGGCATTATGGAGCGCGACATAGCAACCATTGAAGCTAGTTTAGTTGAAGCAATCAGATCTTAGAATAGACTCAAGAACTTGTTAGCCAATGCCAAACAGAAGCTCCATGTGTCGTACCTAGAAATGACTTAGACTTTGCCCAAACAACTCACTGCCTTTATGTCTTCCCCATCAGCTGTTGCAACTAATACCTCTTTGCTTGCCTCTTCCAAAGACCCAACAATCCCCCTGCTAATGCTTAAAGAAAATTCACCAATGCTTTTATTTTTTGATGTTTAACTTAGCAAACTTTCTTTTGGGACTGAACAATTTGAGCCTCTTAGGATTTTATTTTGATTTTTTATTGAAAAACTAAGTAGCTAGCTTGTAGCTACTTTAAACTTTTTAATTTTTAATCCAATTGCATCATTTCCCACATGGATGGATAGTATGGCTTTAGGAATTTACCATTAATGCTTTTTGATAATTCTTCACCTTGCATGTTCACTACTCGATACACACCGTTTGAAATAACTTGACTAGTAATATAAAGGCATTCCCAATTTGATGACCACTTGTCATATTTAGGGTCCTTTGTCCCAATAGGTAAAATACTAAAATGGTTTTCCAAACTAAGTCTCTTTCGCCAAACCTCTTAGTTTGGACCTTTTTGTTATAGCTTCTTGCCATTTTTTTATTTAACCGAATATTATTCAAAGCCATTAACTGATCTTCATCAACTAACTCAAGCTGTATATACATGGCCTATAAATAATCTTCAGCTTCTAAGTAATTTTGTTTTGCAACTCGAAATGACTTAACAGTGATTTCAAAGGGCAAAACTGCATCTTGGCCGAATGTTAGTCGATAGGTAGTCAAACCAGTGGGAATACACTTAGAATTTTTGTAAGCCCACAACACCTCAGCTAATGTTTCATGCCATTTCCTAGGCTTGTCTTCAACTGCCTTTTTTATCATATCATATCAATTAGGATTTTGTTAGTGGCCTCAGCTTACCTATTGGTTTGAGCATAATATGGTGTAGAGTGTACTATTTTATCCCAAATTCTTGAGCAAAGGCCACCACCTTATCTCTAGTGAAAATTGTCCCTTGGTCGGCTATTATCATTTAAGGAATGCCAAATCTATATATTATCTTGTTCTAGATGAATTTAATAACATCAACCTGCGAGACACTTACCACGGGCATGGCTTCAACCCACTTGGTAAAGTAATTAGTAGCTACACTTATAAATGTGTGCCTTTTTTGAAGATAATGGATATATTTTACCAATGAGATCCATAGCTCATCCTCTAAAAGGCCAAGGTTTAATAATGGGATAAAGCTCCTCAGCAAGGATCCTATGAATTAGCCCATGAAGCTAGCAAGACTCACAACAGTTGGCGTACTAAAATCAATCAGCTGTAATCGTAGGGCAATAGTAACCATGTTTATGAATCAACCATCTCATTTTGGGGATTGATCTATGTGTACCACAAATGCCTTCATGCACTTCTCTCATTATTTTCATAACATCTTTCTTATTCAAGCATTTTAGCAATAAACCCTCATGGCCTTATTTATACAAATCGTTATCATTGAGAACATACCTCAAAGCTTTTTGCTTTATCTTAAAATTAACACCAGTCGATGGGTTCTGAAGAAACTAAATCAACTCAGTTCTCTAATCATCCTCAGTTGCCACTTACTCAGCTGAGGCAATCTCTCCCTAAGAGAAGCTTCCCTAATCTAGATCACCAATTGACTCTTTGTAAACGAAAGCATATTGCATTGTCATTGGCAATCTCATTTTGCTTTCTAAGAACATGCATAATTACTATGTTGACAAACTGTTTTAGCAAAGCGTTAGCTAATTCGTTGTATTCTAACAAATTAGGGTTTAAGCATTTATACTCGCCAATTAACTGTTTAATGATTAGCTGAGAGTCACCTAAATATGTACAAACTTCACATTCATGGAAATCAACAATTTCAAACCAGCTAACAAAGCCTCATATTTGGCTTGATTATTTGAATAGTTAGTATCTGGCTAAAACATGAATTTACATAGTTTTCTAGAAGGACTAGTAATTGAAACTCCTGCCCCAACCCCTTCTTGAGTTCTAGATCCATCAAATTCCATAATTCAGGGCTTTAGCTAAGCATAATGTGTGCCCTCATCAACAAAATCTTTTACCTCAATGCAAGGGTAATGAGTCAAGAAATCGACTAAAGCTTGTCATTTGATGGCTCCCAGTGCATTATCTACGCTTCAAATCCAAAGGGCATTTGTGTGAGGGGCATGTCAAAAATATAATAAAAGTCATTCATGTGTCCTCACTCAATAGCTTAAGTTTGCCTTTATGACCAAGTAGTTGTGGGTTTAATCATTATCACCCCCATTCTTAGGGAAAGCTGATGGCTCCCAACACTTCTTTGTGTCAATACTAACATGGTTAGTTAGTTTATTCTAACAGATGTTATACATGTCACTATACCACACTTTATATTCCTATATGGCTGTCGCGACCGTGATCGCGATGAAAAATATCATAGCGACTTACGAGATTTTAGAAAATGGAAAAGGGAGTCGCCACCAATTTTATTTGAATTAGGCAAAATTGGAAAACCTTCTTAGAAAAATAGTCTTTGAAAACTAGATTGAATTCGAGAGTCGATTATGCTTAGGGAAGGGTGGAAACTTAATCCCACGGCACCCCTAACGCACCCGTCCTAAGACTATACCTTAAGTTAATTGTGCAAATTCTTGATAATCTCAAATGTATTTATTTTATTCCCCTTAAAAACCTTGTCACTATTTTTTAATAAATAAATAAATAAATGAAAAAAATAAATTGTGAAATTTTTTTTGACTTGACAGAATAGAGATTCTGCTCCTACGTATCCTTAGGTGTAATGAAGAACTCAAAGTTACGTAGTTCTCTAGAAAATACTTATGGGTTGGCTGATTTTATTAAAAAGATTTAATTTATAAAAATTTGAATTAACATGTCATCGCGACTCTATTAATCAAATTAAGATTTGAATAGGTGAAGTTCAGTGTCACGCTAAAGATGTCACCTATTGAATCATTAAGCTGTCACAACTCAGATGATTACAAAAGTTACAGGGTTAACAAGCTGTCTCAACTTAGTTAATCCTGATTTATTCTTTACAAAAATATTAAAGATATTTTTATATAATTTGTTTTTAAAAAAAATTTAAATTATCAAGTCATTATAACTCGGATGATTATAAAATTACAAGATTAACAAGTTGTTATAACTCGGTTAATCTCAATTCAATTAATTTATTTTTGTATTTTTTGTTTTTATCATTTTTTCATTTTTTATCTTTTATATATCTTGCATTTTTTTACCATTTTTTTGTTTTTTTTCTATTTTTTATGTATTTTCATTTTTTATCCTTTTTTATCCATAAATCTATTACATGAACATATCCTAGTTGAATATTACATAACCAAAACTCAAGCAAACAATAATCCAGTATACTTAGCCTAGAATTATAAAACCTGTAAAAATAACATGGTAAAAAAAAATCTTTTCACCCCAGCCCAACTACACTAAAAAAAGAAAGTTAAAAAAAAATAAAAATAGCCCACCAGAATTTTTTACTTTCTTCTTCAGTAGACCCTTGTTTTCTAAACAAACAAATCATTTAGTCTCTGAACCAGGAAAAATGAAAATGGAGGAAAAGAGTGGTATTATGATAGGGCGTGGAATGGTGGAGATTCGTGCTGCGGCTGTCCGGTGCTGGATCGGGTTTGTTTAGGATGTTGGGTCAGGCGACACAGTGAGACGATGGAGGCCGGTTGACTGGTGGCGTGCGTGGTTCACGCAGATTTACAACAGAGAGGAGCGGTAGAGCTAACGGCGGCTAGTTGAGAGAAGGCAGCGATAGTACCAGTGCGAGCAGCCCGGTGTGGTCCTGGCGTAGGGTCACGGTGCCTGGTGCGGGTCGACGCTGGTTCGAGCTCACCGGAATGGTGTGGTGCGAGCGAGTGACGTCCAGCTTTTCGCGATGGTTGACAAAGGCACGAGTTCGGTGTGAAGGGGCTCTACGGTTGGGTTTTCATGGTTAGGTCTTCATGGTTAGGCTTTCACAGTTGAATCTTCAAGGAGCAGAGAGGAGAGGATGGTGAAGGAGCTGTGTGGGTGACTACGATGTGGAGGTTGGAAGGTGAAGGATGATGAAAATGAAGGTGGGTGTGAGATTGGGTGGTTACAGTTTGGTGTTTTTAATGGTGGAGTGTTGTGCTTGATTGGGTAATGGAGTAGAAGATGAGGTGAAGATGGTTCTCAAAAAATGGTGGTCTGTGATGGTGATGAAGGTTTGTTGAAGGTTGAATAGTGTTGGGGGTGAATATGAAAAAGTGAAGAAGTGCGTGTGTCCTGTGAAGGTTATGGAGGCTTGGACGTTGGGGTGGAGATGGTGAAGTGTTGAAGATGAAGTCCGGAGGTTTTCTCTTTCTTATTTTTTTTTTTTTTCGTCACAAGTTAAGAGGGAATGGAGATATATGGTGAAGATGATCCCCCCGGGTGAAGGTGGGTTATGTGTGGGGTAAGGTTGAAAAATGATGAGGAGCGGATCACGAGTTGGGTTTGAAAATGGTGTTTAAGGAGTTTTGGCCGTGAATGGGGGTATGGGTTTGGTGAAGTAGGTGATGGTGGGTTGTGTGTGGGGTATGATGGGGATGATGGTGGGTTGAGGGTGAATTGCGTGGTTGAGGGAAGAGATGGTGAAGATGGGGGTTGAAGATGAGAGTCGAGGGTGTGTGCAAACGTGAATGGAGTTTGTGGCAAAGGTGATGGATATAAGGTTATGGAGTTTTTTGGTTTTTGGGTGTTGACGGTAAGGTGGTGTGTTGATGGTGAGGATTTGGTTATGGTGAGGGGAGGTTGGGATGAAGTTGGAAGGGTATGGTGATGGGGTGGTCGTGTGAGTGGTTGGCAGAGAAGGATGGAGGTTTGTGGTGAGGAAGGTGGTGATGGTTGGGAGGTTGTGGTTGATGGTGGAGAATTGATTTTTTTGAAAAATTGTTCTCCGCCTTTTGCCTGCCCTAATCCCCTCTCTTGTAAGCAGAGATCTTCCTCTGCAATCCATTCCTTAGAAAATCATCTTAGGTAGAGTGACTGATTGCAGTACTAGGTGTTTCCATTTCCATGAATTCTTTTTGAGTTGTCAACTTTCTACCGCTTTCACGTCTCTACAAATTTTCTATTTTTGTGTTGCATTGATTTTTGATTTTGCAGGTTTTTGCGACATTGTAGCGTATAACATGCAATAATTTTTCATTTTCATTTTTTTTTTCGAGGCCATCATCATCCCCTTTTTTATTATTTTTTATATTTTATATTTTATTACTTTTTTTTTGTTTCTTCTTTTTGTTTTCTTCTTTTTTTTTTACATTCAAAATAAAATAAAACAAAGTGATAAAATAAACTGAACTAAGACATGATTAGAAGATTTGGTCAAGAATGTGAACAAATTTTTTTATTTTCTATATTATTTTTTCATTTTAAAAAAAGTTAGGAATCTGGACAAAATTGGGTGTTCACAATGACATTTGATTCACATTTTGAACTGAAGTAGGTTATCCCATCCATAATTGGATTAGTTGTCTTTAACAAGTGTTATATTTGCAGAAGGCGAAATAAACTCCAATGTCCATGGAGCAACTGAGTAACCACTTGACATTTTACCCCCATCAAATTCGAGGTTCCCTTTCTCAATTATCTCAAATGACCCTTGTAGGCCACTCTTCCTCTAATTGCACAACCTGTTGCCACACAGTAAGTTCGGATGGTGAATCTGAATAGTTTCTATGATCATTGATAATGATTGAGCAATTGTTAGTTTTGTATGCTTCATTTGTTTCCCTTGCCCTTGGATGTGTTGCCTTGAACTCCTGAATCTTGATAGCGTGCTAACATGATTTTGGTACTTAACCTACTTCTACTTAAGTTTTGATTGTGATACTAAAAGAATAATTAATTATACTAAGTCATTTTTACAATTAAGTTTAATGTAAACTAGTGCAAAGATTAACATCATTTAGGTTCAATTTATACAAAGTGAATTAGTGGAAGAATATTTCTGTAAAGAGAGGAAATAGAGGAATAAGGCATGAGAAAAAAGAATAAAGAAAGTTGGGAAAAATTTGGGTCTAATTATCTAATTTTTTTAATTCTATTATTAAATACATTTAGGACCCTATATCTTCTATTAATTTAATCAACAAACACTAATATAAGTAAGCACTATCTTTGAACCTTTAGGAAAAAAGTTCATGGAAACTTGGTGAAAGTTCTCTTTGTTGGTAGTGTAAATATATAATGTCATCTTTGGCACAATTGTTTGGTTGGAAGTAATGCTAGTATTGAGCATGTGTCTAGAGAAAGTCATTGTAATTTCCTTTGTCATTGGTCAAAATGTTTATTTCATTTTTCAACTCAAACATTCTAGCAATGTTTAAATAAATATAGAGGTCAGGATATATTATTGGCCTCTTGTTTGTGGCATTTAATTTCTAGGGTCAACTACTTAGCTTGTTAACCCTATCATCACCTTTTTTGTCAAAATGCAACCATTCAGATTGTGTTAGAATACCGAAATAGAGAAATGGAGTTCATACTTCAAGCAATTAATCATCCTAACTACCTAATGGATCTCATTGGATTGATAGAATTGATGAAATCAACTACTTCTTTCTTATTAGACTGGGACAAGAAGATCGATGGTGATGATGACGATGACTGTATTGAGATTTAACAATTAGTCAACATCTCTAAATTACTTTTGTTATTATATTAACCTTGTCAGTTACACAGAAAGTAATTTGTGTAACTTATATTCATTTTTCCTATGTTATCAGTAGCTTTTGTTACTATACCTTCTCAAATGTACAAAACTAATATTTACATGTAATTTAAATTTATGTTCTTTGCCCATGTTACTATTTAGCAATGTGATTTTGTTGTGCATTTTCCCTTTTCCTTGTTGAGTAATTTGATTATTTGACCAAGAACCAATAAAACCCCTCGAAAGTTGAAGAGCAGGGCAATGCTGTTGAGAAAAACCTTCCACGCATTGAATTAGTTGATTATTTCAAGCAAGACTACAGGTTTTGCGTTATGCTAATTATGTTGTGTGGGTCTAACCAAGTGGATCTCATGTCATAAAGTAAAAATAAAAAAAATATAAGTGTGTGTGCCTTTTTAGGGGAGCACGTGAGTGAGAGAAGTAGGGGTTTTTAAAAAGTTTCAAATTCATTTCATCTTCTTGGTTGAGAAAACAGTGTCATCGTTGAACGGGGGGAGGAAGTTTTTGTGAGCTGATCTTGTGTGTTCAAATCGAGCGGTCATTTGTGGTTCGGTCTAGATGATTTTTTAGTATGTTGTTCCTTGCATTGTGAGTTTTTACTTGTACGGTCAGAATCTTATTTCCCCATCTCTATTTGTTGGGTTATTTGTACCCCTTTGTGAGTTTTGAGCTTTGTTACTTTGTTGATTTCCACTTAATTAGTAGTAAGTAGGGGCTGTTATGATATCCTTGTTTGTTGGGAGACACTTTACTGTACTCATTGATTAGTTATAGTGGAGATTTTTCTAGATTAGGTCCTGTGGTTTTTATCTTTCACATTGAGGGGGTTTTCCACTTAAAATTGTGTGCATTCTCTTTGTCTATTTATTTTTGTGCATTCTTGGATATATTTGGAAAAGTATGCTCATTGTTTGGTTGGAAAGCAGAATAGAGTCTTTTTTAAGAGTCATCCTCCTTTTAGGAAATTAGAGGTGCTTGAGTTAGTGCATTCAGATCTTTGTGGTCCAATAAGGACTAGAACATTTGGTGGTGCACTTTATTTTATGACTTTCATTGATAATCATTCAAGGAAACTTTGGGTTTATGCCTTGAAGACTAAGGATCATGTGCTTGGTGTCTTTAACCAGTTTCAGGCTTCTGTTGAGAGAGAAACAAGGAAGAAACCGAAATGTGTTTGCACTGATAATGGTGATGAATATTGTGGATAATTTGATGAGTATTGTAGACAGCAGGGTATTAGACACTAGAAGACACCCCCTAAGACTCCTCAGTTTAATGGCCTGGTAGAAAGAATGAACAAGACATTGATGGAGAGAGTTAGATGTCTGCTTTTTGAAACAAAGTTACCTGGATCTTTTTGGGGTGAGGCTTTGTATATTGTTGCACATGTTATTAATTTATCTCTTACTATTATTTTGCAGGCTGATGTTCTTGACATGGTGTGGTATAGAAAAGATGTTTCCTATGACATCTTACGTGTCTTTGAGTGTAGAGCATTTGTACATGTGCCCAAAGATAAGAGCTCCAAGTTGGATGTCAAGATTAGGCAGTGCATCTTCATTGGCTATGGTCATGATGAGTTTGGCTATAGATTGTACGATCCAATTGAGAAGAAGCTTGTTAGAAGCCAAGATGTTATTTTCATGGAAGATCAGACCATTGAAGATCTTGATAAGGCAAAGAAGTTAGAGTCTTCGAGTATTGATGGTTTGGTTGATATTGATCTAGTTCCTGAGCCTCATATGCCTAATGTAGCTGACTTTGACAATCATGATGATGTGCATAATCATATTCAGGGTGATCAGGTTGAGGATGTTGTTGATAATGTTGTTGATGAGGTAGATGCTCTTGCTCGTGAGGTTGTTGATGAATCTGTTGTTTCACTTAGGAGGTCTTCCAAACATCTTATTCCTTCTACCCATTACTCATCTGATGAATATGTGCTCCTCACAGATAAAGGAGAACCTAAGTGCTACGAAGAAGCTATGGAGAGTGAGCAGAAGGCAGAGTAGGTTACAACAATGAATGATGAGATGAGATCTTTGCTTGGAAACCATACTTTTGAGCTGGTCAAGTTGCCTAAGGATAGGAAAACTTTGGAAAATCGATGGGTTTACAAGTTGAAGAATGATGAGAATATTTTCACTTCAAAATACAAAGCTAGATTAGTTGTCAAAGGCTACCGTAAAAAAAAGTGATTGATTTTAAGGAGATCTTCTCACTAGTTGTTAAAATATCTTCCATTCGAGTTGTTCTTGGTTTGGCAGCCAGTCTTGATTTTGAGGTTGAATAGATGGATGTGAACACAACTTTCCTTCATGGTGATTTGGAGGAGGAGATTTACATAGAACAACTTGAGGGTTTTGTGGTGAAGGGTAAATAAAATTATGTTTGTAGGTTGAAGAAAAGTTTGTATTGCTTGAAACAAGCCTCGAGGTAATGATACAAGAAGTTTGAGCCTATTATGATTCAATAGGGATTCAAGAAGACTATTTTTTTATCATTGTGTGTTTGTGCAAAAATTTTTTGATAATGAATTCATCATTTTATTGCTTTATGTTGAAGATATATTGATTGTTGGTCATAATTTTTCTAAAATTGACAGGTTGAAAAAGAAGCTCAGTAAGTCTTTTGCAATGAAAGACTTTGGACCAACAAGACAGATTCTTGGCATGCAGATTACTCGTGATAAAGTGTCCAAGAAGTTATGGTTATCTCAGGAGAAGTACATTGAGAAAATGCTTCAACGGTTTCACATGAATAAAACTAAAATTGTAAGCACACCTTTTGCTTTACATTTTAAGCTTAGCACTAGACAAGCTCCTTCTAGTGATGAAGAGAAAGAAAACATGCAGCGTGTTCCTTATGCATTTGCAATAGGAATTTTGATGTATGCAATGGTTTGCACAAGGCCTGATATATCTTGTGCAGTTGGTGTGGTTAGTCATTTTCTTTCCAATTCTGGTAGAGAGCATTGGAAAGTTATGAAGTGGATATTGAGATATCTCCGAGGCACTTCTAGTTTGAAGCTCTATTTTGGAATTAGGAAACCTGTTCTTTGTAGTTATATAGATTCAGACTTTGCAGGAGATGTTGACTATAGAAAGTATACTTCTGGCTATTTGATTACCTTTTGTAAGGGGATCCGTGGCTTGGCAATCTAACTTGCAAAAGTGTGTTGTATTGTGTACTACTGAGGCTGAGTTCATTACTATTACCGAGGCTTGTAAGGAGCTGCTTTGGATGATGAATTTTATGCATGAACTTGGTTTTACTCAATAGAGGTATATTTTGTTTTGTGATAGTCAGAGTGCTATCCATCTTGGCAAGAATCATATGTTCCATAGTAGATCTAAGTATATTGATATAAGGTATCATTGGATAGGTGATGTTTTAGACTCTAAGTTGTTGGAGCTTGAGAAGATTCATACTGATGATAACGGTTCAGATATGTTGACAAAGACTCTACCGAAGAGAAAGTTTGAAGATTGTCGTTTGGTTGCCAGTTTGGCATTTGCCTCCACTTGAGTTGGAGGGGGAGTTTATTGTGTGGGTCTAACCAAGTGGACCCTATGCCATAAAGTAAAAAAAAAGTGTGTGTGCCTTTTTAGTGGAGCATGTGAGTGAGAGAAGTGAGGGTTTTTAAGAAGTTTCAAAACCATTTCATCTTCTTGGTCAAGAAAGCAGTGTCATCTTTGAGTAAGGGAAGAAATTTTTGTGAGCTAATATTGTGTGTTCAGATCAGGTGGTCATTTGTGTTCCGATCTAGATGACTTTTAAGTATGTTGCTCCTTGCATTGTGAGCTTCTACTTGTATGGTCAGAATCTTACCTTTCCATCTCTATTTGTTAGGTTGTTTGTACCCCTTTGTGGGTTTTGAACTTTGTTACTTTGTTGATTTCCACTTTGTTGGTAGTGAGTAGAGGTTGTTGTGATATCCTTATTTTTTTAGAGACACTTTGTTGTTCTCAATGATTTGTTATAGTGGAAATTTTTCTATATTAGGTCCCATGGTTTTTACCTCTTACATTTAGGTGGTTTTTCACGTTAAAATTGTGTGCGTTCTTTTTGTCTATTTATTTTTATGCATTTTTAGATATATCTTTTGGTGGATATTTTGGTTGGCTGTATATTTTGCTCCTCATAGGTTCTTTCAAATGAGAAAAGTTTTATTGTCCATTTGTATTGTTACTTCCGCTATGTGCACACTCCTTCCTTTCCCAACAAACTGTTTATGTTATAAACATTGATGATCATTTTAATAGCATCAACTGAACATACAAAAAATAATTTAAATTCAATCTCATTCAATAACCATTATCCTATTACACTTGATAGAAAGATAAAACTTTTATAAGCACATTCTTTCATTGAATCTTTTCATCTAATTTCTCTCCATTTCGTTCATGCTCAAAGATTAGAGCAATTCAAACTTAATCAAAATTAGCTTGTAGGAATCATTAAAAAAAGTTAAACTATATGAACAAGCTCAAGCCATATAAATTAATTGATATTTCATAAAACTAAGGACAATTTTTGTGCATAAGCATAATATCTTGCATGTCAATGAACACATATATTAATAAACAATTAAACACATCACCAAGAATATTCCATAGGAAGATAAATAATCATCAAGACTAAGCATATCAAATTGTACATTTGTTATCATCAAAATTAATGTTAACCTTAAATTGAACTCAACATTTCTTTCAAGTTTTCCTTGTGTCGAGTGTTGGCTCAGGCTCACCCAGGTTCTTTTCAGGGTTTGGACTATTGCATACGGTGGAAGGTGTTGTCCGACATGGGTGTGAAATTTGAAGATGAGATTTTGGGACTTTGATTGCTTAATACTCTACTTGATTCTTGAGAAAATCTCAAAGTCACTTTGACTAGTTCTGTTCCTAGAAGTGTTGTGTATAACACCCCAATTTTTCATTTTTCTTGATATTTATGAGTTTTATAATATTTGAGAATTTTCATGAATTTTTAAAAAATTTTAATTTATTTTGATTATTTTAATATTATTGTAGACTCTATGTGTGTTGAGGCGGACCCGAAAAAATAAAAAATTTTCTTAGACCAGAAAGTTTTAGACTGTTAATGCTGAGCCGGGGGAACTTACCAAACCCGAAATCGAGAACAGTTGATGAAAATTTTCTATATCTGAGTTTTTTATTATCCATTGAATAATGTTATTATCTATTGGGTATATAGTTTCTGAAAATATCTTCCAACAAATATCTTTTGAAAAATATCTTGAGATTAGTCAATTAAAGAGGTTATGACTTTTATAGAAAACAAGCTTGGAGGAGAAGCTTTGCATATCCACAATTGATCTAATCAATGGTTGTGAGGGCAAGCTTAGTGAAGAAGCTTTGGATGTCCACCATTGATCTAATCAATGGTGGTGAGGGCAAGCTTAGTGAGGAAGCTTAGGATATCCACCCTTGATTGAATCAATGGTTGAGATGGCTTGTAGTAAATCAAATATCTCTCTCACTCTCTCCATGAAGCCTCACGGCCACTTAGTCTCTAAAGTGGCTAAGTTTCATTTTTCTATCACATTTTAAAAGCTATCATCTTTTCTCTTAAAGCTAAACATCATTTTCTCTCACTTTCTCTCATTTACTCTACACTAGCTCACGACCTTGGTGCCTAAAAACACCTTCCAATCACTTATAATTTAAATCAACCATACTTCTTGATTCTAAACATCATTCTAAGCAACTTTAATGTTCTGATCAAGACCTAATTCCATAATCTTCAAACTTGATTTTTGGATTCAAGTTCTAGGGTTTCAAGTAAAGATCTTGAAACTTGATTTCTTATTTGATTCTTGGAATTTTAAGACCATATTTGATCTATGATTGTCCTACTCTAGCCTTGGATGTTAATATATTTGTGTTTACTTTGATTTTTAAGAGTTACTTGGTGGAAGAAGTTGATACAAAGGCTCATACAAGGAGCTTAAGAAGCTACATCTAAGGTAAGAGGGAGATTAATCTCATCAACCAATTATGGTGGTGAGGAACGAAATTTGTATGAAGGTGATGAATCCATGTGAGGATTATTCACCTTGTTTGTATGATTTTGTAATTTATGTTTAATTGCTTTATGTGATTTTATTGTTTTGATATTATGCATGAATTTGATATAGTAGAATTTTGATGCTTAAAATTGTATTGTATGCTATAAATTGTGATTGAAAGGAAACAATTTTTAGTTCCAAAGACCATGAGGCTCACGACCGCTATGCCCACAAATGGGTAATCCATTACAAAAATGATTTATTAAATGATAACCTAGAAGATTAATGGTAATAAATTTAATTAAGAAATTACAAAATAAAAATAGAAATGGATATATTTTTATCACTAATTAAAATGGGATTTTTGGCCAATATAGTGGAAAATAGGATTGGGAATTAAGTTTGAAACTTAAAGTATTTTATTTAAGAAAATTTTTAATATGAAAGATGGAAAATGTTTTATTTAATTAAAATAAATGTAATTTTTGGAAATGATATTAGAAAATATTATTTAGAGGAGTTTTAGCAAGAAAATAATTTTTAATGATAGTTTAGAGTTTAAAATATTTTATTTAAGAAAGTTTTATTAAAAGTAAAGGACAAAGATTTTGAGGTATCTTGAATTAATTTAAATGATTTAAGTTTTTTGTGAAAAATGTTAAGAAATATTATTTAGAAGAGGTTTAGTATAAAAATGTTAAAAATATTATTTAAAGATGATTTATTAAGGAAATAATGGAATTAAAGTCCAATTTTGATATTATATGAGAAAAGTTTCAATTTGAGCTTAGAATATTGAGAAAATATTTTACGCGATTGAAAATATGTAGAAAAACTCTTATGCGATTTAAAAATGATGATTTTTAACTACGCGATTAAGAAAATGTTTTAAAATCTCTACGCGATTGAGAAAACATTGAAAAATTGTTACACAATTTGAAAATGTAACTGAAATGTTATGCGATTGTGAAAATGCGATAAAAATGCTACGCGATTGAGAAATACAGTAATTTGCTGTCAGACTAATGTATTGAACCCAAATATATATTAACGTATGGTTACAGCCAGTAGTGGCTTGTGATATTGCATTCATTGGTCATGCATTATTTGTCAGATGGTGTCTGTTAAGGCTATTGTTGCCTAAGAGTTGAATTACACATTGTGCGGGTGCGAATTGCGTATTGAAGGTCTATAATGGATCTTGGAGGCGTCGGGACGCGGGATTCCACATATGGTCAGTTAGAAAGCGCGACTGTGTCATGGCGACCGATGCAAACCTATCGACGATCTCGACAAATCACTATTCCTATTCCCAATCTGACGTAGAATGTCTTGTATAATGCCTGATGTACACATTGAGAAATTATAGCACTTGGTCTGAGGCGGCCGACATACGGACATATCTTATGGATCATTCTCTCTGAAATTGTGTTTAACTCCATGAAGTAGGAAATGGGTGCATTGTGCATAGTCAGTATACATATTTTGTGGCATAGTTAGTATACATATTATTGTGGTAAGGTTGGTATTCGTGTTATTGTGATATATATTGTTAAAATATTTATTAATCGATAACATGATTATACTTGTTTGTTCTGTGATATTGTTGTATATGTATAGTATGATTGTTGTTATTGTTCTTTGCTGCCATGATAGTATTAATGTAGATGATCTCACCTCTTTATTGTATTGTTCTGTCTATTTCTGTTTTATGCCTACATCTGTGAAGACTGTGATGGCGGCAAGGAAGGATCAGCTAGGTTTGTTTAGACTTCAGCTCCTCGAAGGCGCTAATGCTTGGCATGTCCATTGGGACACAGAGCATATAGAGTATTGTGGTACTCTATCTATAAGTAGGACTCGCCATTGAGTCACTACCTTTTTTTTTTACTGTTGCATACGTAGAGTTTGTTTTACCTATCAGGGAGTTGTTGAATGATCTTTACTATACTCCTAGGGAGGACTCCGAGATATCTTTTGCTCGGATTTCTATCCGTCGAGACATTCCCAACTAGGGAATTTGTCTTCTGAAGAGGATTCTTTTCTTTAGAGGTTGTGAATTTGGGTCAGTCTAGGTTAGTTATGTGAGGCGTTTTATGTTTTGGGTATGTAAATATAATGTACGTATGGTTGTAGTAAACTTTGTTTATATGTAAAGTATGTTATTCAGTTCTTATGCTTGGTGTCTCTAAAATTCGATAAATTTATATTATCAGCGAAAAAGAAATTTTGAAACCGTATTAAAATAATATCAAATATTTTATAACTTGGGTAAAGAATTAAAAGAAGTTGGTCTAAAATGTAATACCCTAAAGGGGGTGTTACATTGTGACCATGGTTTATGTAAAGACTGTTGTTTTGAATTAAGAAGTCTAATGACAAACTCAACAAGCATCATTTTCACAGTCAGAGGTTTTGGTTATTGAAAATAGGGGGAGAAGCAGTGAGAGGGATCAGGGACAAGGCAATAAAGGCAGAAGCAAGAGTAGAAGCAAATCAAGGTCTAAATACAAAAACCTTGAGTGTCATTATTATGGTAAAAAGGGGCATATCCAAAAGTTTTGCTACCAATGGAAAAAGAAGAACAAGGGTAACAAGGGCAAGCAACAAAAAAAGGATAATGATAATGATGATCGTGTTGCCACCACTACCAGAAGAGATCTTATGATTATCTATAATGAGAATTTGATTAATGTTGCTTGTGATGAGTCTAGCTAGGTTGTTGACAATGGTGCCTATTTTCATGTGACATCTAGGAATGATTTCTTCACATCTTATACTCCTAATGATTATGGGGTTTTGAAGATGGGTAATGATGGTATATCAAAAGTGATTGACATTGGCAATGTTTGTTTAGAAACCATTAATGGGACACAGTTGATTTTGAAGAATGTCAGACACGCACCAGACATTTGTTTGCATCTGATTTCTGCTAGTGTTCTTGATGATGATGACTATTTTAGTACCTTTGGTGGTGGACAGTGGAAACTCTCCAATGGTTCTTTGGTTGTGGCACATGGAAATAAGTATTTAGGTTTGTACTGGACCAAAGCTTCAGTTTTTGTGAATGTTGTTAATATAGCTGAGTATGATAATCAGTCAGAGTAATGGCATAAGAGACTTAGTCACATTAGTGAGAAGGGACTTGATACTTTGGCCAAAAAGAATCTACTTCCAGGTTTGAATGGTGTAAGTTTGGAAAAGTGTGCTCATTGTTTGTCTAGGAAGCAAAATAGAGTCTCTTTCAAGAGTCATACTCCTTTTAGGAAATCAGAGGTGCTTAACTTGGTACATTCAGATCTTTGTGGTCCAATGAGGACTAAAGCATTTGGTGGTGCATTTTACTTTGTGACTTTCATTGATGATCATTCAAGGAAACTTTGGGTTTATGCCTTGAAGACTAAGGACCAGGTGCTTGGTGTCTTTAATCAGTTTCAGGCTTCTGTTGAGAGAGAAACAGAGAAGAAATTAAAATGTATTCGCACTGATAATGGTGGTGAACATTATAGACCATTTGATGAGTACTGCAGACAGTAGGGTATTAGATACCAGAAGACGCCCCCCTAAGTCTCCTCAACTTAATGGCCTAGCAAAAAGGATGAATAGGGCATTTTTTTAGAGAGTTTGATGTTTGCTTTCTGAAGCAAAGTTACTTGGATTTTTTTGGGGTGAGACTTTGTATACTGCTACACATGTTATTAATTTATATCTTATTGTTGCTTTGCAGGCTAATCTTCCTGATAGGATGTGGTATGGAAAGGATGTTTCCTATGACCACTTACGTGTCTTTGGGTGTAGAGCATTTGTACATGTGCCCAAAGATGAGAGGTTCAAGTTGGATGTCAAGACTAGGTAGTGCATCTTCATTGGCTATGGTCATGATTAGTTTGATTATAGGTTGTATGATCCAGTTGATAAGAAGCTTGTTTGAAGCCGTGATGTTATTTTCATGGAGGATTAGACCATTGAAGATATTGATAAGGCAAAGAAGTCAGAGTCTCTGAGTACTGATGGTTTGGTTGATATTGATCCAGCTCCTGAGCCTCATATGCCTGATGTAGCTGACTTTTGCAATCATGATGATGTGCATAATCATATTCAAGGTGATCAGGTTGAGGATGTTGTTGATAATGTTACTGATGAGGTAGATGCTCTTACTTGTGAGGTTATTGATGAACTTGTTGTTTCACTTAAGAGGTTTTCCAGACATCTTATTCCCTCTACCCGTTACTCATCTAATGAATATGTGCTCCTCACTAACAAGGGAGAACCTGAGTGCTACAAAGTGGCTATGGAGAGTGAGTAGAAGGTAGAATGAGTTATAGCAATGAATGATGAGATGAGATCTTTGCTTGACAACCATACTTTTGAGTTGGTCAAGTTGCCTAAGGGCAGGAAAGCTTTGGAAAATCGATGGGTTTATAGGTTGAAGAATGATGAAAATGCTTCCACTCTGAGATACAAAGCTAGATTAGTTGTCAAAGGCTACTGTAAAAAAAAGGGATTGATTTTGAAGAGATCTTCTCACCAGTTGTTAAAATGTCTTCCATCCGAGTTGTTATTGGTTTGGTAGCCAGTCTTGATTTAGAGGTTGAGCAGATGAATATGAAAACTGCTTTCCTTCATGGTGATTTAGATGAGGATATTTACATGGAGCAACCTGAGAGTTTTGTGATGAAAGGTAAAGAAAATTATGTCTGCAAGTTGAAGAAAAGTTTGTATGACTTGAAACAAGCCCCGAGGCAATTGTACAAGAAGTTTGAGCATGTTATGATTCAACAGGGATTCAAGAAGAATACTTCTGATCATTATGTGTTTGTGCATAAATTTTCTGATAATGAATTCATCATTTTATTGTTCCATGTTGATGATATATTGATTGTTGGTCATAATTCTTCTAAAATTGACAGGTTGAAAAATGAGCTTAATAAGTCTTTTGCAATGAAAGACTTAGGACCAACAAGATTACTCATGATAGAGTGACCAAGAAGTTGTGGTTATCTCAGGAGAAGTACACTGAGAAAGTGTTTCAACGTTTTCACTTGGATAAAGCTAAAGTTGTAAGCACACCTCTTGCTTTACATTTTAGGCTTAGCACTAGACAAGCTCCTTCTAGTGATGAAGAGAAAGAAGACATGCATCTTGTTCCTTATGCATCGCAGTAGAAAGTTTGATGTATGCAATGGTTTGCACAAGGCTTGATATAGCTTATGCAGTTGATATGGTTATTTGTTTTCTTTCCAATCTTAGTAGAGAGCATCGGAATGTTGTGAAGTGGATATTGAAATATCTCTGGGGAACTTCTAGTTTGAAGCTCTATTTTGGAATTAGGAAACCTGTTCTTTGTGGTTATACATATTCAGACTTGGTAGGGGATGTTGATTCTAGAAAGTCTACTTCTGGCTATTTGATTACCTTTGCAGGGGGAGCTGTAGCTTGGCAATCTAGGTTGCAAAAGTGTGTTGCATTGTCTACTACCGAGACTGAGTTCATTATTATTACCGAGGCTTGTAAGGAGTTGCTTTGGATGAAAAAATTTCTGCATGAACTTAGTTTTACTAAGCAGAGGTATGTTTTATATTGTGATAGTCAGAGTGCTATCCATCTTGGCAAGAATCCTACGTTCCATGATAGATCTAGGCATATTGATGTGAGGTATGATTGGATACGTGATATTCTGAACTCGAAGTTATTGAAACTTGAGAAGATTCATACTGATGATAATGATTCAGATATGCTGACAAAGACTCTACCGAGGGGAAAGTTTGAAGATTGTCATTTAGTTACCGGTTTGGCATTTGCCTCCACTTGAGTTGAAGGGGGATTTTGTTGTGTGAGTCCATACCATAATGTTAAAAAAAAAAAAGGAGATAGGTCTTTTTTTATAAAAAGGCATCAACATCTTTTTATGTTTCATAGAAACAGTCGCGTCGTCGTGGGAGAGGAGAGAAAAAAGTTTTGTGTGTTCGGATTAGGTAGATCATTTTGCGTGTTGGATGATCGGGTGATCATTTGTGGTGAGCTTCTACTTGATTTGGATGATTTTTTCGTTATGTTGTTCCTTGCATTGTGAGCTCTACTTTATTTGTAGAGACTATTGTGATATCCTTATTTGTTAAGAATCTTATTTCTCCATCTCTACTTATTGGGTTGTTTGTACTCCTTTGTGAGTTTTGAGCTTTGTTACTTTTTTGATTTCCACATTATTGGTAGTAAGTAGGGGTCGTTGTGATATCCTTATTTGTTGGGAGACACTTTGCTGTACTTATTGATTTTTATAGTGAAAATTTTTTTGGACTAGGTCCCGTGGTTTTTACTTTTCATATTAAGAAAGTTTTTCATGTTAAAATTGTGTGTGATCTTTTTGCCTAATTATTTTTGTGCATTCTTAAATATATATTTTGTGAATATTTTGATTGGTTGTGTATTTTTTTTCTCACAGATTTTTTCAAATGAGAAAAGTTTAATTGTCCATTTGTATGTTATTATTTTTGTTGTGTATATACTCCTTTTCTTTCCCAACAGAAGGATGTGGTGGGTTTGAATTGCAACAAAAGTTAAATAGTAAAGATATTCTCC
The DNA here is from genome assembly GCA_029884595.1 of Ormosia semicastrata. Classification (NCBI taxonomy): domain Eukaryota; kingdom Viridiplantae; phylum Streptophyta; class Magnoliopsida; order Fabales; family Fabaceae; genus Ormosia; species Ormosia semicastrata. The sequence continues at coordinate 38,220,718 of JAQQTO010000055.1, forward strand.
AGCTGTACTTGCTTTCACTTTTGGAGAATATGGTTTGGCTAGGAACGACAAAATCTTCATGCAATGTGACTTCAATTCTCAAGAGGCTTTGGAGTTAGCATCTCAGCTGGCTGTTTAGAGAGCTGGATCATATCGTCTTCTACATCTTTTTTTTTTTTTGGTAAGACCACGAGATGTGCCGACCTTTTTGGACACGGGTGTTGGCTTGGCACTAGCCACAAAGTGCTTCCAAGGATTTTGAATTGCTGCACTACAACTAAAGTTCATCTACATGAAGCTTAGTATGTTAGCTGAGCCACATCTCATGGTTTTAACTTCCACTTTTTATCGTTGGTATTTGCCTACTAGTACCTACTGGTCATGGTTTTAAATTGCGATTCATAACTGTAATTGCGGTCACAATATTACAATTTTAATAGTTTCTGTAACTACATTATAATTGTAATTGCGGTCGTTACATTTTTTTTTACATTTTTTTGCAATTGTGGTAAATGTAATATAACTGCAATCGCAATTTAAAATCATGCCACTGGTAATGCTTCAGGGATTTGTCCCCTTTGATTTCTTCCTGGTTAGCCTTGTTTTAGCCAATTATGACTAACTTGAAACATTTCATTCTATTTAACGAAATGCATATCTTTAGGAGATGAGGAGTAATCAGTTGAGTGGAAGGGAAAATTTTACTTGTGTTGGGAAACCATTTTAATTCACATATGAGATGCTCAGTTTCTTGAACATGTTATGTATATTCTGAGTTATTTAACAGTACCATGAATCTAAACACAAATATCCCAGCAATAAGTGTATATCTCAATTAATCATACAGTACAATCTAGCAATGGGAAGCTAAGTAATGATTTTATTTTCACCATTTTTTTCATTAATTAAAATTCAAATCATAATCCAATTGTAAATTAATGAATTTATTTTCTTTGAAAAAAATGGCAGGACTTGAAATTATATTAACACGATACGAGAAATTAGATATTTCTAATTTCTTTTAGTAGTTGGAAGAGGAGTGCCGTCCAAAAAGTGTTTGATCAAAGAAAGGGCTCTTCCTGGCTGGTAGCTTGGCACTTGATGCCCTGCTTCTCTCACTGTTGCAAAAGTCAGGTCTCCCTTGTAAACTTGAGCATAGCCACCAACCTGTGCCACATAAAATTTCATTTGAAATGTATTCTCTTATATAAACCTAAGTTTAATTTGATGGAAGCAATTCTATTATCATATAGAGCATGATTAAGAACATTCAGCAGCACCGGTAATTCATGATTATCCTTGTTGTTCAACTATTACGAATTTTAAGAGTTGTTTTGTAATATGAATATAAAATTGCATTGGCTATAACATTAGTTAAGCGATTAGAAAACAAGTGGAAAACATACATTAACATTCTAGTGTAAGTACCAATTTATAAATTACCTCTCCATAGATGAACCAAGGATACCAAGCGGTTTTAATGGGGAGCTTCATCTTGTTAATGGAATACTTGGTTGAAGTTACAGGCACCACTCCATCTATGTCACCACTGTATCATACAATAGATAAATTATCAAAATTTATAAATACACATAGTGACTTACAAAGACTGAAGGAATGAGAAGGGAAAGAAGTGTCACAAAGATTTTAAAAAAATATTATGGAAAAGACAAAGGAAAGAGGATATTATAATTACAAAGTCTCTACAACTATTTTGTAAATGAAGATTTTACCTAAAAATCCAAACCCTGAGTCCATTATTGAGGAGTTCATGTAAAAGGGGAATGACTGTTGAAGCGCTATCACCCCAACTGAAATAAGCGCAGGCCTCCCAGTCATATTTGAGCTTGGTGACATTAGCATGGAGGGCCTCTTGAACATCACCCCGGTTAAGATATGCATACACATAATTATCACTACACGGATCAGTAACAATCTGCTACAAAATAAGTAATGCGTCAGTTCTAGTGAAGTTTCATTGAATCTCTAAGTTCATACGAAAATGATTTTTCAAATATCAACTACACCAAATATTCCCTCAACTTTATATATTTTATAATTAATAGATTTTAAAAAAAAGAAAGAAAAATCAAAGAAGGATTGGAATTTTAATCTCACAGAGTTCTTCTTGGGGTGGGCAGTGAGGTTAGGATTATTGCACAGTGGAGCATAGATGTTGTATACATCAATGAAGTCAGTATCTCTGTTAAATTCTTCTTCTGCTACGTTGCACTCACTAGTCCGATTGGAAGAACTGGATGAGAAATCACAATATGTGTTGATATCATGTGCTGCATGGTCTGAGATTATTGCATGGCTAGCAAGAAAATCGTACATTCCTCGTGTGTCTGTTTCGGCGTTGATCACTGCATTCCCGATCTACATAATGTAAACAGAGAAGGGCATGTTCATATTTGTTGCCTTAGTTCTCTTCCATTCATATGAAAAATGTTAGTCTTATACTTCTTTTTAGGATTGTATTATTATTTACATCTTTTTTAAGAACTGTGTAATTAACCGAAAGAAATTAATAAAAAAAAATATACATGATTAATGATATAGGAAAAAGTGTAAAAAGTAATGTGAGAGAAAAAAAATAATAGAATATTAGAGTTGCATTCATAGTGCTTCTTATAATAAATTTAAATACTTTGGTGAATGTCATTTGGCTCTGTTTCAAACGAAATAAATTTATTGCTTAATTTAATCAATTCCCAATCGATGCATAAAATATTTAATGAAAGAATTAAAAGTTATGAATTATATTATTAAATATAAAAAATTTCAAAGTTAACAAACAAATATGTATTTATTCTTAAATTATTTAGTGAATTAAGATCAAAATGTATTATTTTAAATTAAGAGTAAATATACTCTTATTTGTTCTCTTTAGAAAAGTATTTTCTTTTCATTATATATAAGAAGATTTATGAATAAAGTAAAAAAAAAAAAATATTTATATTAGATATTAAATGCTTCACAATAGTAGTTGTATTTTATATCATAATTTATAGGTAAAATAAAGTTTTATATATATATATATATTAAAAAAGGAAAGAAAGTAAAGTTAAAAAGTGAAAAAAACTAGTAGATTTATTATATAAAAATTAAAAATTAATAGAAAGATAAGTTAAAATTATAATATCAATATATATAAAATAATGAAGAATCACATGTCAAATATATATTAAGTATAAACTCTTTTAATTTCACCATTTTTATTTTTGATATAATTATACTAACCTCCCTAAGATTAGTGTTTATAATATTGACATCATTTTTGTTTAAAAAATTACTTATACTTCCATTATTTTTTATTTTCAATGTGACTTTGTGTAATATTTGTACATAAAGTAATAGGAATATTTGTAATTTCATAAACAAAGAAATATTGGAGTGTAATAATAATATATAAAATTAAATATATGAGTATAATTTTTAAATAAAAATGTCAATATAATAAGTACTAACTTTATGAAAGATCAATATAATTATTTATTTATCTTTTAGTAAATTAGATTAAATTATTAATACTAAAAAAAAATTAGTGAGAAGAGGAGGGCCAAGGGCCATGCTCGCCACTCCTTAAATCTGACTCTATTTTCAATGTAAAATAAATTTGTTACTTAATTTGAAACAAACTGTAATCAAATAGTAAAATTGTGCAAATATAAAATAATATGTTTAAGTGATGTATATCTAGCATTACTTATGTTATTATGTCACATTAACATTCTGCTAACAATGTTATAGAATAATATGGATGCAGCGGTTAGATTATTATTTGATTTTTTTCTTTGTACACAAAAGGTTAGGCAGGGAAATCTACGTCACGTTGCGCTTAAAAGAAACCCTTCCTAAGATGATAACTCCAAGAAGATTCGAACACATATTTACTTTTGGAGTCACAATCAGCTTACCACTTAAGCCAACCATCTTGAGTAAATTAAAATAGGTAGAGTTGCTAAATTATTATTGGAGATTTGAGCATTTAATGATTAAATTGATAATAGATGTATCTTTTAAAGAAACTCATCATTATTGACATAATCACTAGCGCAAATGAAAAAAAAAACTAAATGATATGATCACAGACTGAGGACCAGAATTACGTGATTTAAATTAAATAAATCCAAATAAAACAACTTGGGGACATCCAAAGGAGAAGTGGGTCGATCCTGGCCCAAATAGGCTTGAAAACTCATTCTAATAAGAAAAAGTATCTTCAAAGAAGATTATCATCATAGTTATGAAAAATGAGTCATTGATCACTTACGTGGTTAATTTAATTCATGATTAATTATTAATCACTCAAAATCAAATTCATCATATTGGTTCTTTAAAATAAGAATAAAATTTAGTTAAAATTCTTTAAGTGTTATCTTTTAATAAAAACATAATATGTGTATATTTTTTAAGCTCATAAATAAAATTTTTAAAAAAGATGATAATATGATTAAAAAATAGGATATATGTTATATTTTTATTAAAAAATAATACCATAAACACTTAAATAATTGCACCCATATTTTGTCCTTAAATTAAATATGACTACCCACTGGTCTTTTTTTTTTTTAAATAATTCTCTCAAATATTTTTCTTCATTATTTATATTTTAGGGAGTAATTAACCCGTGAAATAATCATCATGCCTCAATTCAAAGCGAAGGGGACTGGGGAGGCACATACCATTATTCCTTTGAGCTTGATGATGGTCTTGTTAGCCTTTTTGTTTTGGTAGAGAATAGTGTGTGCAAGTTGAGGCACATAATGTCCGGCATAGCTCTCTCCTGCAATGTAAAAGTCCCTGCTCTTATACTTAGCAAACCTCTCCAACCAATTCACTAAGAACACATAGTTATCTGCTGCTGTTTTTCTATCCCCATTGGTATCATAATCTGATGATCTGTTTGAATAAGAAAATCCTACGCCAGCAGGCGACTCCAAGAACAAAACATTCGCAGCTTCAAAATCAAATTAAGTCATAAATGAGAAACTTAAAACGATTTGGTTTGAAATAGTGAAAAGAAAAGGAAATCAGATCGAGATATACCGTAGTTCCATGAATATCTATTTTGGTGAAGCGTTTTGCCATCACTGTTTACTCGGAAGGGTCCTATTTCTTGCATTGCTCCATAGGCAAGAGATGAACATCCAGGACCTGAGAAAGTGAAATGAAAATATATTAATTAACTATAATGAAAGATAATTAATTTTGACTAATTTATTTCATCTTTAACATTTTATGTTCATGCATTTACATATAAGCATGGTATTAGCTAGAGACCGTCAAACCCTAATCATCTAAACAAGCACATGAGACTATGTTCTTGCATGTTGCCAGCACAAAATGCTGATGAATATTATTTAAGGTAAAAAAAGGAATGTGAATTTTTTTGTCTTTGATCATGATATCCCAATAGGTATTGCTATGAGAAAAATCCATCAAGTATTGCTGCAACTAAAAGGCCCTTTCAATGTTTGCTCGCTTACTATCACACACAATCCTTGTTGGTAAAGAATGTGAGTTTACAATGTAGAGAAAAACAATGTTTGTACATATGTGTGCATATGGGATCAAGATCGTCTCTTGTTCTCAAAGAACAGGAGAGGTCCTTTTAAGAGCAATGGAAGGTAAAAAAAAAAAAAAAGAAGAGCAAGTTGGAGACCATGGGATGGGGTGGAGACCGTGAGATTTAGGCACAGGACCCTCTCTTGTTTTTTGGACACAGGAGAGTATCTTGATCCGTGTATATGTGTGTGGATGCAAGTATGTAATACTTTAATTTCAAATTAAAATACAAAAATAGCTTTAATGTTGGAGCGTGCAACACTTCAACAGCATTAATATGCAATTTCTTCCCATTGAGGACAAGGGTTAGATCCAATAAGTGGTGTTATAGCTAGTGTTATACCTCCATTGAGCCAAAGAAGAAGAGGCAGTGTTTCTTTAGAACGTTGAGCTTCAACAAAGTAATAATAAAAGGCACGCCCTGCCAATTCATCCACCGTGACATACCCTCCATACTGAGTGAAATTCACCTGGGGCTGCCCTGGCAGCCTCTCAATCCTATCTTTCTCTTTCAACCCCTCCTGAGAATGAACCGCGGCATCAAGCACAAGCTCTTGTGCCTCAAATGGACTCCTATCAATTAGTGAACTTGATTTGAACTTGGACTTGTACAGATTGTCAAAAGCTCGAGATTGTTTGCTTCCATGGATTTCAGCCACAAAGAATGAAAAAATGACAAGGGATAGAAGAACCCAACAATTTGCTTTGCCCATTATGTTTGTTTTTGTCTTTCTTTAGAGAAGCCCAAAGAAAGAGTGTGACAAAGAGAGGAAGGTATAGGAAGGTGAGAAGAGAACTGTATTGGGATTATGGAATATATATGAATCCAAAACTAGCTAGCTCAAATGGTAGTAGAGAATAATTGTAACAAATTTTTTAGTTGCAACCAACGTCGGGTTACATTGGCTGACCCAAATTCTTTATTAGAGTAATGAATAATTTTCTATCTTTCTAACTAATTATTCTAATAATCCATCTCATTAATTAATAAAAAATATTAAATAATTTTATATTCTCTTAACCAATCAACATAATAATTTTTCAAATTACTTAATTAAGGAGTTAAGTATTAAATAATTTTTAAATTCATAATATATTTAAGCTTTTAATTTTTAATTTAACACTTTCACTTTTAAGTACTCAGGAGGATGTTATGGGAAGTTATTGAGAGGATATAACATTATTCTTATTATATATTCTCCTAACAAATAAGTTTAATAATTATCGCAATTAATTAATTAATTAATTAATTAATTATTGAATAATTAACATATATTAATTACCTTAACATATATACCTTTGCATATTAATTCATATTCAAAAAATTTAAAAAAAATTTACCTATCTTTAGTTGACCATATTAAGTGTTTTCTTAAACATTCTTAATAATAAATTGATAAAACATTCAATTAAATAAACACATAAAAATCATATAATAATAATAACAACAACAACAACAATAACAACAACAATAATAATAATAATAATAATAATAATAATAATAATAATAATAATAATAATAATAATAATAATATAATTTCCATATATAATCATATAATATAATTAATATAATAATATAATATATATAAAAGTATATGTTTTCGTATTCTGACATGTGTCATTCTGACATAGAACATGTTTAAAAATATATCATGTGACAAATACATTATCTCAATAAGTGACATCTAGCATCTCATGTTACAATTTAAAATAAAGGTGTATATGTATCGTCATGTTTAAATTAAATTTTTTATTCACACATATAAATATATAAATATATAATCACATGCATATTAATTACCTTCACATATATACATTTTCACATTAATTCATATTCAAAAAAATTTAAAAAATTCTCACTTATCTTTAGTTGATCACGTTATTAATTATTTTTTTGGTGATTTATCTTATAATCTCAAAAATTTTGTAAGTGTGTGATATCATCTCTACTATATATGTACTTTTACCCTAAATTAAATAATTATATTTTTAAATTACAATTTTTATTCATATATAATTATTCTATATTATTTATAAAACTTCAATATATACATGACACAAGAGAGAAAATTTTGCATGAAAATATCATAAAATTAATTGAATGTAATTTATTATAATAAAACTAATAATTTATTCAATGTTTGTTTTAAAGCTGAGAAAATATGGTAATTTTTTTTGGTATACTTTTAATAATAAGTTGATAAAACATCCAAATAAATAAATACTTAAAAATCATATAATCTTATAAACATCATATAATAATAATTAAAATAAAAATTATATATATATATATAATATAACATAAAAGTGAATGTACATGTCTTCATATTTTGACATCTATCATTCTGACATGGAATGACATGTTTAAAAACCTACAATGTGGTAAATACATGATTTCAATAACTGTCATTTGACATCCCATATTACAATTTAAAAGGAATGTGTACATGTGTCACTAGACCTATATTAAATTTATTATTCATATACAAATATAGAAATCTATAATCACATATTAATTATCTTAACATATGTACCTTTGCATATTAATTCATATTTAAAAAATTTCAAAAAATTCACATTTATCTTTAGTTGATCAATCTATTAATTATTTTTATTGGTGATTAATTGATCTTAAAATCTCAAAATTTTCATAGATGTTTAATATTATCTCTACTATATATGTACTATCATCCTAAATTAATTAATTATATTTTTAAATTACTATATTTATTCATATATAATTATTTTACATTATTTACAAAACTTCAATATATACATCATACAACAAGTCTGATTTTGCTTCAAAATATAGTAAAATTAATTAAATGTAATTTATTATGAAGAACTAAGAATTTATTAAGTGTTTTTTTAAACTAAGAAAATATAGTATTTTTTTTTTGTATAATGTTAATAATAAGTTGATAAAACATCTAAATAAATAAACATATAAAAATTAATATTAAAAGAAAAAAAAGTATAAAATCAAAAATTAAAATTATTTGAAATTATATAAACTAATTATTTATTAAGAGGTCATATAAAAACAATATTTATTGAGAGGAGCCACATAGTCCAATTTTCATAGCATGAGAAGGGTCGGTTAACGAAAACTAAAAAATTATTTTAAGTAGGTTTCTTTGTAGATTTCACTAATTATAACTTAATCAAATTCATCTAAATTTTTTGAGATATCATATCTCTAGGTTAAATAGATTTTTTCTTATTTATTGTATCATTTTTTAATTTATCTTATGCATTGCACAAGTACAAAATATTTGTAATAATAATAATAATAATAATAATAATAATAATAATAATAATAATAATAATAATATATAAAAAGAATGTACATACTTTTAAATCATGACATGTGTTACTCTAACATAACAAGACATGTATAAAACGTTGTCATGTGACAAATACGTGCTCCCAATAGCTTTCATGTGGCATATCATGCTACAATTTAAATAAAAAGTGCAAATGTGTCGCCACATTAGAAAAATCAAGTCACACTGAATTTTTTTTAAAGACTAGAAAATAAATAAAAATTAGAATTTATTTATTAACATTATAAATTATTAAAATTTTGAAAAAAGAGCTAAATAATAGAAACATGAAACAGCAACAAAATGAAAAAGATTAATTGAAGGGAAATTTAAAGACCCACTGATGCCCTTATGCATTGAGCTTCTGGCATCAAATTTGAAGTTTATCTCTACAAAAGTTCATATCTTCAAATTATTATAGCATAATGGCTACTATCCAGATCCCTGTTTCCTTCACCGTTTTTAGTTGATGGGTCTTCATCTCTGAAAATGATTAAGCTTTTATGTACAACAACATCGAAATTCCCATTTCTTTCGTTGTTTTCGGTTGATAGGTTTTCATCTTTGAAAAATATTAAACTTTTGGGTACGACGATATTAGTGGGTTTTTATATCCTCAAAGTTCATCTTTTGTCTGAATCATAGAAAGAACAAGTGATGGAACCTTCAACACATACTCAAAGTTCATCTCGGATTATCACTCTGCTTCACCACATACTCATGGTTCACTTTCACCTTCACCTTTGTCCTTTAGAAGAACTAATTCTAATCAGTTCGTCGGAACATCATATCTGAGTAGTCTACCACCTCCTTCACTTGAACTCTTTCTCAGTGGTCATGTTGCCAAAAAAAATAGCCATTTAGCTAAACCCCAACAAAACTTACAACATGTTCATGGCAAACCCAAAACGAACGAATGAGAAAGAGGTAATTAATTTATTTTCTTAAAATGCCTATAAATTAGTTAATTAATGAATTGCATTTGAGGTTCAAATTTTTTTTTCCAAAATTCAATTTTCATTTGATTGATTCCATTTTTATTATGATCAATTATGATACTTTTAATATGAAAAATAATGATCACTTATTTTATTTTTCAATCACAATATTGTTGCTAATTAAATTTCAAAATTTTTCAATCACTTATTTTAAATTTGAATTGAATTTCATTTATTTCAAATATAGAGAGATATTAATTAGGCATTTATTCTGAGTCAAATATGAAAAGTTTTGGTTAAATATTTTGGTTAAGTAATTTTAGTAATTATTTGAATTGATTTAAAATTTACTTTGCCTGATTGGTAAACTCTATAATCAAATATTATGTTGCCAATTTAATTGTTTAACTGAAATTATTACTTAATATAATTATAATTGTAATTGTAATTTCTAATAAAGGAGACCATTATTTAAGACATTTGTCAATTTCTAATAAATGACATTCTTTTTTGTGTTGTACAATATTAGAAAGTTTCTTACATAAGAATAACTTATATTAATTGAAAATATTATTATTGAATTAACATTTACATCAAATTTGGTATTTATTGTGCACAGTCAAATATTTTCTTTGTAGGTAATTTGGTATTTAGTGTTTGTTGTGTACAAGGTCAAATTCTTTCTTTGTACCTAATCTCCTTTTGCACATAATAATTAGTTTTATTTATTTGAATCATTATTATTGTTTTGATATTTAATGAATAACAATATTTTTTTCTAATGATGTGAACAAAAATATCAACCATATTATTATCTATTTGTAGAACTAAGTAACTGAAAATAGTTTTGACGAAGACTTCTTATATGATCTTTGTTTTCTTGTTTTGCTTCTTTTTTATTTTATCTATTATTTATTATAATATATAAAGTGATTTCTTCATTATATGAATTGTCTTATGTCCTAATTTTATTAATTTTAATTTTCACACACTGTCTATTATTAATAGAATTGTATAATACAAAGTGTAGTTGTATGTTGTTGGGTTTCTACTGTAATTATAATTATGTTTATAAATTTATATAATTATAATGCATATATTTTATTTAATATTATGACTTTTATTTATAATTATATTTATTCTTTTATTTAATTCATTATTCATTCCATGCCTCGCATACGTGTAAAATCTAGTTACTTAAAAAAGAAGTATTAAATAATTTTATATACGCTAACAAATTAGCATAATAATCCTCTTAATTACTTAAAGTGTATATTAAATGCTTTTTATATTTACAATATATTATATGCTTTAATTTTTTTCATTTAACACTTTCACTTTTAAGTACTTAGGAGGATGTTATGACAAGTTATTAAGAGGATATAGCATTATGATAGTTATATATATCCTCCTATTTAATATGCCTAATAATTTAATTCTACATCCTTATAACGTATCAACATAAAATTTTTCTTGAACAACTGGATGTAATCTTATATTTCGATTCTGTTGCTTCCTTTTACCTTGGCAAGTTTTACCTTATAATAAGGGTATGTGGAAAATGTCCCATTCTTTTTAGTTACTATAGATCCAAACTTACTTGCTACTGTTAGGCTCTTGAAAGATTGCGAAGCTTGTCAGAGTGATGCTCACAAGTTCTCTTACTCTTAACTATGGTCATAATAATTAAATTCAATCTTTGTGAAATTACTTTTTTATAGTGATACAATTTTACTGTATGTGAAACTATAGTTATATTCTATTGGCAGATCCTCTTTGGATTTTATGATCCATGTCATCTTCCCAATAATCCGGGTGGCCTCTACGCAACTTCTTAGCACTTATTTATGCAAGGTGGAATCTCAAGTCTGTTCAGTTTTTCTGCTGCCGAGAGAACCGTGGTTTTGCAGATATGGGTTGTCCCTTGTTGGTGAAGCATTGAAAACAACATAATAGCTTGATTTTATATTTTTTTATAAAAAATAATTATTATTAGAATTTAATATAATTAATTTTAATATTTTTTATATTATTATTTAATTATTGAAAGAATTTAATTTATTTAATTATTATTATATAATTGTAAGATTTAAAAAAATAACAACTTTTAATGATATAGAAGAATCATGCTGCAAGTAGAGTCATAGCATCTAGACGCTAACAAAGTCCACAAGAAAGCCACATACATGATCACATGCAAGAGAAATTAAAAAAAAGCATGTTGGACCCATCGGTTGAAAGAAATAGAACTATGTCATTTGGATAAGCGAAATTTAATTGAGACATAAAATTTTAATTTTATTTTAATTTTTTAGAATTAAAATTAATTTAGAATCTTAAATTTTATATTTGGGGTTATTAAAGAATTAAGATAAGAAATTGTAATTTAAATTTAATTATAATTTTATTATTTAAAAATATGATCTAAAATATTAAAAAATTATTTATAAAATTAAAATTAATAAAAATATTCATATAATAATATTTTTATAATATAATAGCCATTTTTTTCATAAATTTTTTTATGAATTTTTTAGAAAAAAAAATAAATAGCTATTATAATAATTATATAAATATAAAACTAATTTTTTATATAAATATAGAATTTCAATAAATATAATTGTTCATAAATAAATGTAGAGAGAGAGAATGTTTAACTTTTAAGTTATGAAATTAGTAATTTTTAAGGTATAGACTAATAATTGAAAAAAATTTAACTTAGTTATTTTTCAATTCTATGAAATTAGTTTATGGAATTACAATTCTAATTTTAAATGGCATTCCAAATATAAAAATTAAAATTAAGAAGTTCAATTTAAATTCTAAACTCTAATTCTATGCTCAATTTCATGAGTCAAATAGACACTAAAAGAAATTGAATAGGATTTAAAATATGAAAATTGAAAAACGTCACTAAGTGTGTGTTAGGGATGGCAATTTTACCGCATTGGCAGTGAGTACGATTATGGAATAATACCGTGACGGGGGCGGGTAATATTCGTCAAATTCTCTCCGCGAATATAAATATCCATTTAGTGTTATCCCCATTTAATAAACGGGGTAGGGGGGTTGGTTCAATCATCTATTTCTGCAAATTAAAGATTGAATAGGAGAAGTACACGCGTCGTCACCTACTAATTAAAAATTTTATATAAATATTTTATATAAAATTATTAGAAAACTTAATTATATAAATTAAAATATTATAAAGTTATAAAAATTAAAAGTATTTTAGGTGTTTGATATTATTTTTAGATTAAGTTGTGTTGGACAAATTTTGAAAAATTATAGTATTATACTTTTTTTTCATTTTTCATTCTTTTATTTTATTTTTTTTATTTTTTTAATTTTTTTTACAATTTATTGGGTACCGTTTCTCTTCGGATATCCGCGGATACCCGCTTATCTTGGTTATTAAGGGTAAAGATACTAAAAGCAGTGCATCTCACGGATATGGAGAAGAGAGAGGGGCGGGCGGATATTATTCGCGAGGGCGGGGGATGTGGGGCTACTATTTTTTTCCCGTTAAAATTCGTTCCGCCCCATTGCCATCCCTATTGAAACAGTGTGTGTTGAGAGAGGGAAAAAAAATACCTAATCTATTGATACTGCACAAGTATAGAAAAAGGGCTTGGTGCCGCTGGAGAAGAGACCGAATGGAAAACGCAGAGCGTAGAAATATCCTTGAGCAATTTTTATCTTTTATGAATTTTATTTGATAATCTTACTATGAGTAGCTAATTTTATTTTTTAGAATTAAGATGAAACCCAATATTTATTTTATATAATTTAACTTTGTTTATGATATTTTTTTATTTTATAATTGCACAATGATGATGATTATTGATCTTTAATTGTTATTCAATTTAATTTTTATTAATTATCTTGTAATCAATTAGTAAATTTAAATTGATATATTTTAATCACATGCTTAATTCTTGTAATCTTAAGTGTGAGTCATGCAATAATATTCAATGTTTTTGTTGTGATCTAAGAATTAAATAATTTATGCTATAATTTAAATATGTCTTGTTATTTTAGATGAATTATGTCAATAATTAGATTCTAATGATCTTTAGTATTGATCAAAGCTTGTAGCAATAGACACGTTATAGAACAAGATTAATTCTCATTCAAGTTAAATTTATCTTTGTATGGTTAGTGGTGGATTTGAGATCCTGGAATTGTTCTCTAATTGATTTTATATTTTAATTTGAGTCATTTTATTTAAATTTATTATTTAATTTTAGTTCTAGTTTATCACATAATTTAAATTCTTAGATTAATTAAATAAAATCAAAATCTCTTTTCTTTTTCTTTAAATTAATTTAGGTAAAAATTAGATTTTAGTTAATCATATCACTCCACCTGTGGGTACGACACCCTTATATTTGGTAGATATTACATAGATCTTGTGCACTTATAAGTAAAAGGTAATTTTATTACTTGAAAATTTTCTATCAAGTTTTTGGCTCATTTACCATAAAGTTAATTTTGTGATTGCTTTAATTTATTTTTTACCTATTTTAATTTTTAGTCTAGTATTTTTTATTTAATTTTCAGTTTTATTTATTTTTTATTTTAATTGTTTGGTCTTATTTTTTTTTTTTAATTTTTACTGCTTTCAGTTTTTGTTAAAAAATGTTGGACAAGGCCCAAGTGCTTGTGACTCTCCAGGTGTTTTTGTTTCAACTCTTAATCTTTTTTTAGTTTGATATTTTGTTTGGTTTATGTTGGGGAAACGCTCTTTATCATTAGATTTAAAAGAATACGACCATGAAATAGAGCATACACTTAGAGCACAAAACCAAACTGCAGTTATTGATACTAATTTAAATATGACAAATAATAATTGAGTACTTAGAGAGTATTTTACTACAAATGCATATGATTCTCCTTCTTGTGTCCGTTTGCCTGAGATTAAGGCTAACCACTTTGAAATTAAGTTTAGTGTAATTCAAATGTTAATAACATTTTATGGGCTTGAGTCTGAAAATCCTTATAAGCACCTAGATGCATTCTTAGAGGTATGTCCCACCTTTAATATCCCTAATGTTACTGATGATACATTTGTCTCCGTCTTTTCCCCTTTTCTTTAAAAGATAAAGGTAAAAATTAGTTTTCTACATATGATAACATTGTCACTTGGGACAGATTATTAAAAGAATTTTTAAAGAAATATTTCTCAATAGGTAAACTTACTACATGAGACATGCCATCAAAACTTTTCTCAAGTTAATAATGAACAATTTCAGGAGAGTTAAGAAATATTTAAGGATCTTTTGCGTCGTTGTCCACACCATGAAGTTCCTAAAAGTCAACAAATGCAAAATTTTTATTTTGGTTTAAATGAATGCAATCAACAGGTGGTTAACACGTTGTGTGGGGTTACTTTCTTGCACAAAACCCCAGATGAGGCATAAGAGTTATTTGAGTACTTAAGTGAGATTCACAATTGCATGCTTTGTCCTCACAATCATATATATCAAAGCAATTAAGGAATAAATGGAGAATTTATGAGATTTCACACACATTTGATTTGATAATTAAGATGGAATCTCTATATAAGAAAATGGAATAAGTGGATGCAATATCTAAGAAAATGGATCAATTGTTATCTTTGAGTCAAAAACATGCTAATTCTTCTAATGTGCATAGTGTGTGTATCGTTTGTTCTAACACTTCTCATATTTCATATGATTGTTCTATTATCTCATAACTTTCTGAATTTTCATTAGAGCAGGCTAATGTAGCCCAAGAATTTCCTCCACAAAACAACTCATATTCTAACACTTATAATCCTAGTTGGAGGAATCATCCTAATTTCTCTTGGAAGCAACAAGGTGTTGAAGCACAACAAGGGCAACGACCTAATCGATTGGGTCAAATTGGTATGACACCACTCCCTGGCTTTCAACCATAAGAGTATGCATCTAACCCATCTCAAGCATCAAGCAGTAGTTGAAACTTAGAGGACAAAATAGAGAAGGTATTATCTTGTGTGACAAACTTGGACTCTAGGATGCAATTCATGGAATCTAATATGTCACTTTTAGATTCTCACACTTAATTTATAGCAAAATTAGATACTCAGCTTTGACAACTAACCATTGTTATATGAAATAGAGAGGAGGATAAGCTTCCAAGTTATCTCATAGAGAATTTGAGAGGTCAAATCCATGAGCAAGTTAAGGTTGTAATGATTCTAAGAAATAAAAAAAAAAGATTGACAATTGAGTGAATAAGGGGAGAGTACATGATACTGGGAAAGTGGAGAACCATGAAGAAGATATAGAATCAAATCTTTCCCATTCTTCTAAAGCTTCTAATTCCATACAGTTGATTCCATATAAGCCAAGAGTTCATTACCCTCAAGCTTTAGAAGCACCTTCACATTTTAAGAAAGCTATGCAGAGGGAGGATATTCTTGAGACATTTAAGCAAGTAAACATCAATCTTCCTCTTTTGAATGTTATTCAACAAATTCCTGCTTATGCCAAGTTCCTTAAGGACATGGGTATATTTAAAAGAAAATATAAAGCACATATGTCTAAGATGGTTTGTTTAAGTGAACAAGTAAGCTCAATTTTACATTTTAATACACCACCTAAGTTGAAAGATCCTAGTGTTCCTACTATTTCTTGTTATAGTGGTGATCATAGGATTGATAAAGCACTCTTGGATTTAGGTTCTAGTATTAATCTGATGTCATATTTTGTTTATGAAGAGCTAGGTTTGGGTGAGTTGCAGCCATTAAATTATTTTTTACAATTAGCTGCTAGTTCAGTTCGAACCCCTAGAGGGAGAGTTGATGATATCTTAGTGAAAATTGATAAAAGATTCTTTCCTTTTGATTTCATAGTGCTTGATATAGAACCCTCTCACTCATCGAAAAAAGAAATTCCCATCATTTTGGAGAAACCTTTCTTAGCCACTACTAATGCTAACATTAGTTATAGGTCTGGGGTAATGAATGTCTTAATTATGAACATGAGAATTAAACTTAATATCTTCAAGGCTACTGGCCAACCTGCTGTGAAAGATGAATCAGAGTGTGAGCCTATGCTGCCTATTTTGTCTAAGGAACCTTTAGAGACTATACCTTCACATAGTGAGTGGAGGCTTTTGACTCAAGAAGTGATGTATTTTGGGTTAATGTAATTTTTTTGTTGTACTTCATCTATTGAAGCTACCCTGTGGGTAATGAGGTATGAACATTTATCTCCTTGAGTTAATTTGGATTTAATAGCTCTAGTTATAAGTAGAATTTTCTTTTACTCTTAGATAGTTTTATTTTATTGCTTGAGTTGGTTTAAGTGCCTCTCAGAGTTCAGAACCTTTGTATGAGGATGTAAATATTGTCGGCTAACAAAAAAAAGTAAAAATACAAAAAAATAAAAAACTAAAAAAAATAGTTTGCTTGTTTATTTATTTTATTTCATTTTCTTTTCTTTTTGTTATATCTTTTCATTGCTAACAATTGTTAGGGTATAGTTATCATCTTTTCTTCCCTTATAATTGCTAAGGATTTCGGGTATGTGACTTTTTCCCATTACTCTTCATTCATTTTGTCCTAAAAGTTATTTTGATACATATTCACAGTATTTTTTTGGGATCATTTAAGTTGTGACAACTCGATGATTCAAAGTTTTTTTTAAAGCATAAATTTTTTTTCCTAATTCATCTGTTAATTTCATTTATCTTTTAACAAAAGGAGTAAAATAAATATTTCCAAGAGTTATCAAGAATCTGTACAATTAATTTAAGGTAACCGTCTCAAGACGGATGTATTAAGGGTGCTATGGGGTTAAATCTTCAGCCTTCCCTATGCATAATCGACTCCCAAATCTAATATGGTTTCAAAGACTATTTTTTTTTAGGTTTTCCAATTTTCCTTGATTAAAATAAAATTGTTGGCGACTTCATTTCTTACTCATAGATGGCGACCCGACTGGGGACATTTGAGAGTCAAGCCTTTGAAAGTTGATTGTGTAAATTTTGTAACATTTATATGTTTGTTTTACTCCTTTTATTTTTGTTTTGTTTTTCTATTTTGTTTAAATTGTTTATTGATCACTTTAACTGTGATTCTATTTTATCATGCAAACCTTAGGATAGAGGATTTTTGGGAATCTTGTTTTGTGTTCGCATTGTTTTGCAGGATGTGAGTAGTCTCTAGAATTATGAAGGTTTGTATGCTCCCTACACACACTACACCTATACGTTTGTCACACACATTCGAGAGGGGCCCTATACCCGGGTCTGAGTGAAGCTTAAGTTAGGTAGAGGTTGCGTAGTGGTAGCCATTTGGGATGTATATCCTGTTTGGTTATCACGAAAACCTCATATAGAGTGTGCTTTTTTCATGAATGTCCCGCACCTAGTGATTTACCCACTATTTGTGGTCAACATTCTGATATGAGACTTAGCTCTAGAGGCCTTTAGAATAATAGAGTCACCCAATGAAAGTTCTCAAGAATTAAATAGACTCATAGATCCTTATGGTAGAACTCCTCAAATTTAAGGCAGTCCTTTAGGACACAAAGGGAGCATACCTTTTCGTTATCCTTAAATTTATCTGTCATTACTTTTTAAAAAAAAAAATCATACTTTGCATCCTTGCACTGTGTTTTCTTTGCAATACTCCAATCTTTTTGTCCTTCCTGAGGCAGATTTGTTAGAGAACCGTTAGAACTCAACCAAGATTTGACAGTGAATATCTTTGATAAAAAGGAATATGGGATCAGATCACAAGGATGCAAGCTTGAAAAAGACTCTGCGACTCAAGGCTAATAAAGTTCACACTGAAAGCCTAGTAGTTATGGGACGAATGTTGAAGAAGACTCAACGTTTGACATTTGCAGCAAAGTATGGAAATGTTCTGGATCTTTTAGAGGTGAATGTGCAAGTGGAAGCGATCACCGTAGTGGCCCAGTATTATGACCTTCCTATTAGATGTTTCACTTTTCAAGATTTCCAACTAGCTCCTACTCTGGAAGAATTTGAGCAGATCCTAGGTTTGTCATTAGAAGGTAAAAAACCATACTTTTATAGGGTACACTATGCATCCATCCAAACTATAGCAAACATTTTGAAAGTGCATGCAAGAGACCTCCAAGGTGCGTAGCAGAATAGGAATGGAACCAAAGGGTTTTCAAGAGAATAACTTGAAGGACAGATGCGTCACTTAGCCAAAAGTGGAGATTGGGATGCTTTCATAGATGTGCTAGCCCTCACCATTTACGGCACAGTCTTGTTCCCTAATATTGATGATTATGTGGATTATGCAGCAATTGATGTGATCCTTGCCTGCAAGTTCCACACCGACAACCCTGTCCTAGCCATTCTCGCAGATGTTTACTCTACCCTGAACTTTTGTCACGAAAGGAATGGTAAAAGAATCCTTTGCTGCTTGCCGGTGTTGTATATTTGGCTCACAGCTCATGTTTTCAATAGATCATACAAAGCAGAGTGCCATATCGCTGACTTTAACATGTACCAGTTGAAGACCAAGAACAGCCGCAAATGGGCAGACCATTTGTCGAAATTGGAAGAAAAGCAGATAAGATGGTATCCTCGATGGAAAGATGTAGAAACTATCATCTACCAGTGCGGAAGGTTTCCAAACGTACCCCTCATGGGTACACGAGGATGTATTAATTACAATCTAGCCTTGGCACAGCGACAACTCGGTTATCCTATGATGGGGCCACCTGTAGAAGCCCAAATAACCTCTTTTGTTCTTTACTATATAGATACGGAAAGCACTGAATCACTTCACGAGGTCCGAAGTGCTTGGGACAAAGTCATCCAAAAAGGAAAAGAATTGGGAGTTAGAAGTTGTGCAGCCAAGGAAGATTATCGCTAATGGGTTAAGGACAGAGTTCAAGAAATCAAGTTACCATTCAGGACCCCGGCAACCCCTATGGTTGGTGAACCTTCAGCCTCGGTTGTGATTGAGAATAAAGAGATGAAAGAAATAAAAGCAAGGTTTGTGAAAATGGAAGAGGAAAAGGAAAAAATAGAAGCTGAGTTGAGAGAGATCCGCTAGGCATGTGCACCCTTAAAGCGAGAAAATGCTGAAAATGACCATACTCTTGAAAGGGCTAATAAAAATATGAAGGCAGAATGTGATTACATGCTAAAAACCAAACAGTGTCTGGAGGCAGCAAACAATGAATTAGGACTCCGAAGTTAAGAAAGGGACAGGGCCATGGCTGAAAACCAACAGCTTAGGGAGCAGCTTAAGAGTGCCAAAGTAACCCAGAGCGATGCAATGCGACTGGTAGAAGAAATGAGGCAGCAGATGGGAGTGGCATCTAAGCAATATGAAGATATGATAAAAAACAAGAAGCTCCACATGAAAGAGACAATTGCAAAATATGAGGCAGCATTGCAACAAGGATAGGAAAATATGAAAAAACTGATGGATTAGGTGGGACAACAAAAAAGGGACATTGATGGATGGAAGGAGGAAGTCCATTTTTGGATGAGTCGTTTTACAAAATTGGCATGTTTGGCTAATTCAGCAATTGCGGATACTCCATATCATTTGAAGAAAGCCGATCAGATGGTCAATCCTTTTGAAATGTCGGTAGAAATCAGTGATTTCATTGAGTACTGTAAGAACCTTATAGGGCAGATGAAACAGATGGCTAAGGCCTATTCAGATAGGGAGTAGTTTTCTTCGGTTAGGTCATGATGTATTCATCTAAGAAGCAATGTATTGTCATATCTTTTCAGTTGAATGAATGAAGTATGCTTGTTTCTACACTCATTTTTTCTATCCTATATTTCACTTGAGACTTAATGCTTTTGAACGAGATGTTCTGGGTAATAGTCATAACAAACAAGATCAAAGATACTCATTTCAAATCTACTTAGTGTAAAACCACTAACGGTCCTCTAACAAATAATGAACATAATCACCGATCTTCTGATAATAATAATAGTAATAATAATTTTACCATTTTCAGGTAAAAACTTTGAACCATTGCTCATCCTCGAAAAATGCAGATTGCACAAACCCGGGCCTACAGAACTAGATCGCAAACTAGGCTACAAGAGATGTCAAACTCAGAAAGAAACTTAAGTCAAGAGATGGATGAAATGAGAGAAAGGATCAATACAATGGCAAAAGGACAATCAAGGGTCAAAGATTTATTGAGACAATTAACTGAGACCCTTAGAACAACAATTGGAACATCTGTCGGCACTGGGGTAAATGTAAATACAAACAACAATATGAATGAAGAGGGTGATTCCATGAACGAAAATCATGAAGGGGAGAAAAATAATGTAGAAGTCACTCATGAATAGCCAGTGAAAATATTCCTGAACAGCAACTCAGAAAAAGAAAAATTAAGAGATGAATTGGTTGGAAAGATGCAAGAGCAAATTAAAGCCATTCAAGGCCCTAATTTGTATGGCTCAATGGGAATTGATGAACTGTTCCCTAAGGTTGAAGTTAATATTCTCAAAGACTTCAAAGTACCAGACTTCTCAAAGTATGATGGAAGCACCAATCCAAAGTTTCATCTGAAAACTTACATCACCAAAATGGCCATTTGGTCACGGGATCAAAAGTTCCTAATAAATTTCTTTCATGAGAGCCTGACTGGGTCGGCTTTGGAATGGTACATGTAACTTGACCATTTAAAGATTTCTTGTTGGGATGATCTGACAAGTCTATTCTTGGAGCAATATCGATTCAATATCGACACCGCACCTACCCGAGAACAACTAGGGGCAATGCAAAAAAAGAATGACGAAACTTTCAAGCAATACGCTCAAAGATGGAGAATGTTAGTAGCCCAAGTTCAACCACCATTGACTCCATCAGAAATGAGCTCGTACTTTATGGGGACCCTAGGAGCACCTTTTATAGGGCTGATGGCAGGTGCTGCCTACAGAGTCTGATCTAATTTCAGCTGGAGAAAGGATTGAGAATCTTGCAAAAGCAGGAAAATTACCTACTGGAAGTTCAGAGAGCCATTTTCTTAAGAAAGTGGCACCAATAAGGAAGAAAGAACCAGAAGTCAGTTATGTGCGTCAACAAAACTCATGTTTTCCTCGTAATCCACAACCATACCCTTCTTATCAAGCCTCTTCGCCCACTCTTCCAACTTACCAAACTTCATACCAAGTTAACAATGTTCCCTCACCACATCCCGTCTATACCAATCGTCCTCCCATACCTCAAAATCCAGGAAACCAGGGGTATGCTCGACCCCCGTCGAATCTACCCCCTTTTCCAAAGTTGCCAATCTTTAATGCTGATTTGTTTTAACAGTTGTTCGATGCACATTTGGTTGCATGCGTTCCTTCTCATCCCATGGTGCCCCCATTTCCAGCCTGGTACAATCCTAACGTAACTTGCAAGTTCCATATGGATAACCCGGGACACTCAATCGAAGATTGCGAGGTATTTAAAACCATAGTGAGGAGATTGATTTCCTGCAGAAAGCTAGACTTTGAAGAGGAGAAGGGACCTAGCATTACTAGCAACCTAATTCCAAATCATGGGAAAGGAATTGTAAACGCATTAGAAAAGGAAAATGAAAGACTTCAAAATGTAGCAGATGTCAAAACTCCTATGAAGTTAATATTCCAAGGTCTTGTCCAAGCAGGCTATTGTTTCTCAGTAGCCTTGGGTGAAGTAGGGTTTGAATATAATACCGAAGCTTATTGTGAATACATATAGAGAAAGGGCACGATATTGAGGGTTGTCAGGAGTTTAAGGCTCGGGTGCAAAGATTCATGCCTTTGGGGGTAATAGATGTTACTCAAGTAAGAGGGTTCGCAAAAGAGATAGATATTGTGGAGCGTCTAGTCCTCAAACTCCCACGTACTAGTGAAGTTCCAGATTCCCAGAAAGTTATCATAGCGATAAAGAAGCCTACACCTTTTCCATATAGTGATACACATGCTGTGCCTTGGAAGTATGATGTCAAGGTAAAGACACAAAGTAATATAGGACAAACCACTTCAACCCCTATTAATCAGATAGCAGAGCCCGCACAAGCAATGTCAAGTGTCATGGGCATAGGAGGGATCACAAGAAGCGGCAGGTGCTATGGGTAAGAAGATAAGACCGGGAAAGGAAAAACAGGCTTCATAGAAACAAAAGAAGATGATGAAGAAGAATTCCTAAAAATCATGAAGCAAAGTGAGTATGATGTGGCAGAATAGTTCAGAAAAACTCCAGCTTGGATCTCTCTATTGTCACTCGTCATGAATTCTGAACCTCATCGCAAAGCACTGCAGAGAGTGTTAAATGAAGCCTATGTGAAGCCGGATATTACCCCAGAAAGCTTAGTGAACATGCTAGACCCAGTAAGGCACATCAATATGATCCCCTTCTTGGAGGAAGAAGTGGTACATTCGATAGGAAATAACCCACGTGCTTTGCATATCACTTTGAAATATCAGGGGTATGTAGTCATAAAGGTTTTGATTGATGGGGGTTCTGCCTTGAATGTCCTCCCGAGGACAACCTTGTCCCAGCTGACTATGAGTGTAGAAGACCTTAGGCCTCAAGAAATGACAGTACGAGCCTTCGATGGAAGGAAAAGAGGAATTCTGGGAGAAGTGACCCTTCCACTTGAGATAGGCCTGAGCTGCTTCCAAGTTTTGTTTCAAGTAATGGATATTGAGCCCACATATACTATGCTTTTAGGAAGACCATGGATCCACGCTACTGGTGTTGTTCCCTCGACCCTGCACCAATGCCTGAAATACATTAAAAATGGATGTCTGGTTACCATTCGAGGAGAGGAAGAAATCTTATTGATGAAGCCTACTTCAGTGCCTTATGTTGAAAACACATAGCTGGAGGCGAAAAACTTCCTACATAGTTTTCAGTTGGTGGAATCGAAGACAAAGAAGGATGAGTCATCCTCTAAAGACGTTCATCAAATTGTGACATGTATCATGACTAATAATGGTTACCAAGCCAGAAAAGGTTTAGGAATTCAGTTGCAAGGAACTAAGTCTATGATCACCCTGCCAGAGAATAAAAAAACGATATGGCCTGGGATATGAGGCACCTTTGGAAGGCATGATGAAGCACAATTTAGTTCTCAATGAAGGAAAAAGGGAGAATGAAGTGAAAAAGACGATTCCTCATCTGAAGGAGACATTCCCCATCCCTACCGAGGTTATCAATAGAACCTCCAATCATCAGGTCCGGCTAATCATTAACAATATAGACAAAGACTCCAGAGAAGACCATGTTATCCAGCCTTCTGTCAATTTGAAACCTCTGAACAATTGGCGATCTAAGGCGTTAATAGATGTGATTGTCATAAAGTAATTGTTTAGTCGTGATGTTATCTTAGACTTTTGTAATGCTGAATTTATGCTAACTATTGTCGAAGCTTAATGTATTGAACTTGTGTGTTTTTCCAGTATGATTCTCTGCTTATGTTATCTTTCATCAAAATTTCAATGCAATGAACTTGTGTGTTTCTCAGTTGATTCACTGCTTTAGTTCTTTTCTATCTTTGATTTACGCCTTTGCTTAGCCTTGTCCAATTACCATATTTTTCTTTCTGTTTCCAATCGGGCATAAATAAATCTTCCAGGGATTTGGGTCTGGTAGAGGCATTATCCCATGAAATGATTCCTGAATGCTCAAGGATGGATTCCTATTCAATGATGGATATAGATAACTATGACTCAGATGAAGATAGGAATGCCACTGAGGAGTTTGCCAAATTAGTACAAAGGTCAGAAAGAGACTTCAGCCTGAATGAGGAAGAAGTAGAGGTTATTAATATGGGAAATAATGAAGACAAGAAGGAGTTAAGGTTAGTGGATAACCCAGAACGTGAAAGCATGATCAAGTTATTCAGAGACTACATGGATGTATTTGATTGGTCTTACCGAGATATGCTAGGGTTGGATCCGAGCATAGCTTCCCACAAAATTCTGCTATACCCCAATGTTGAGGTGAAAAAGCAGAAATTGAGGAGAATGCACCCTGAAATGTCTTTAAAGATTAAGGAGGAAGTCACCAAGCAATTAGAAGCAGGTTTCTTAGAAGTATCAAGGCACCCATAATGGGTAACAAATATCGTCCCCGTTCCGAAGAAAGATGGAAAAGTCAGGATGTGTGTGGACTATAGGGATTTGAATAAAGCTAGCCCTAAAGATAATTTCCCATTGCCTCACATTGATGTCCTTGTCAATAATGCAGCAAGAGGTCATAGATTCTCTTTTATGGACGGTTATTCTGGTTACAATCAGATTCCTATAGACACGAGTGATAAAGAGAAGACCACATTTGTCACGTCATGGGGAATCTTTTGTTACACAGTCATGCCATTTGGATTGAAGAATGCTGCGGCCACCTATCAACGTGCCATGGTTGCTTTGTTCCACAATATGATGCACAAAGAAATTGAGGTATACATGGATGGTATAGTTGCTAAGTCCAAAGAAGAGGAAAGTAATGTGGTAGTGTTGCAAAAGTTGTTTGAAAGACTCAGAAAATACAAGTTGAGACTAAACCCGACAAAATGTGTTTTTGGTGCGTCAACTGGAAAATTGCTTGGTTTTGTCATTAGCAAGGAAGGAATCAAAGTGGACCCTGATAAAGTCAAAGCAATACAAGAGATGCCTGCTCCCAAGATTGAAAAGGAGGTAAGAAACTTTCTCGGGAGATTGAATTACATCGCTAGGTTCATAGCCAACCTGACCAGCACTTGCGAGCCAATCTTCAAGCTACTAAAAAAACAACAACCAGGAGAATAAGATGAACACTGTCAGGAAGCTTTTGAGAAAATAAAAGCTTACTTGCAAAGTTCTCCTATTTTGGTGCCACCTACACCTGGTCGTCCTTTGATATTATACCTCACGGTGTTGCAGACATCTATGGGAGCAATGTTAGGATAGCATGATGAAACAAGAAAAAAAGAACAGGTCATCTACTATTTGAGCAAAAAGTTTAATGAATACGAGTCCCGCTACATGGCAATCGAGAAGACATATTGTGCACTGGCATGGACGTCTAGAAGGTTGAGGCAGTACATGTTATACTATACGACTTGGCTTATCTCAAGAATGGACCCGATAAAGTACATATTGGAAAGCCCTCATGTTTCCACATGAGTCTCCAAATGGCAAGTGGTTCTTTCTGAGTTTGACATAACACACATAACTCGAAAGTCTATCAAAGGGAGCGTAATTGCAGATCACTTAGCTGAGAACCCATTCAATTACAAGCAACCTGTGATGTCTGATTTCCCTGATGGGGATGTTTTAACAGTTGAAGAAGAAAAGTCAAATGAAGAAGACATATGGAAGATGTTTTTTGATGGAGCAGTCAATATGTATAGGAGTGGCATAGGTGCAGTGGTCACCTCACCAAGTGGGAAGCAATACCCAGTAGCCATCAAGTTAGAGTTCGATTGCACCAACAATGTTGCAGAGTATGAAGCTTGTGCTCAAGGGTTAAAGGTTGCAATAGAATTGGGAGTGAAAGAACTATAAGTATATGGAGACTCAGCACTAATAATTTATCAAGTGAATGGGGAATGACAGACTAAGGACCCAAAGTTGATTCCATACCAAAAATATTTGATGCAGTTGATCGAGAAGTTTGAAGGGATCACCTTTTCGCACTTGACTCGAGATAAGAACCAATTCGTAGATGCTCTGGCTACTTGGCTGTAATGACTAATCTAAATATTCATGCTAATGTGCAACCCATCCGAATAAGGGCAGAAAATGAACCTGTTTATTGTTCTAATGTTGAGGAAGAAGAAGATGGTCAACCCTGGTTCCATGATGTCATGCAGTACATTAAGTTCAGAGAATACCCATCAGGGGTAAATGAGATAGACAAAAAGAGCATCCGTCGGCTTTCCATGGCTTTCTTTTTGAATGGTGAAATACTGTACAAAAGAAACTATGATGGC
This sequence comes from Ormosia semicastrata, assembly GCA_029884595.1. Classification (NCBI taxonomy): domain Eukaryota; kingdom Viridiplantae; phylum Streptophyta; class Magnoliopsida; order Fabales; family Fabaceae; genus Ormosia; species Ormosia semicastrata. Next base: position 38,247,454 of record JAQQTO010000055.1, read on the forward strand.
ACACTCCTCAGATGTATAGAAGCTAAGGAGGCTCTCACCATCTTAATAGAAGTTCATGAGGGAATATGTGGAACACATGCCAACGGTATCATGATGGCTCGTCAGATCCTACGATATGGTTATTACTGGTCCACTATGGAAGCTGATTGCATAGAATATGTTCAAAAGTGTCATAAATACCAACCATACTCTGACTGCATTAATGCACCATCCGTCCCATTGCATAATATGGTGGCACCCTGACTTTTTTTCAATGTGGGGAATTGATTTATTAGGCTAATAAACCCGAAAGCATCCAATGGCCATAGGTTTATCCTAGTAGCAATTGATTATTTCACCAAGTGGGTAGAGGCCGCTTCCTATGCCAAAGTCACTCAAAAAGTTGTCTTTAAATTTTTTAGGGTAAACATCATTTGTCGTTATGGAATTCCAGAAAGGATTATCACAGATAATATCCCTAATCTTAATAGCGTAGAAATCAAGAATCTATGTGAGAGGTTTAGGATCAAGCATCACAATTTTGCTTCTTACAGACCCCAGATGAATGGTGTAGTAGAAGCAGCAAACAAGAACATCAGGAAGATAGTAGCCAAAATGGTGGTCAACTACAGAGAATGGCATGAGATGCTCCTCTATGCTCTCCACACTTATCGCACTAATATTCGATCCAGCACTAGGGCAACACCGTTCTCCTTGGTCTATGGTATGGAAGAGGTTTCCCCCATAGAGGTCGAAATCCCATCTTTAAGAGTGTTGATGGAAGCCGAGTTAGAAGAAGCAGAATGGGTAAAGACTCAGTATGAGTAGTTAAACATGATTGAAGAAAAGTGATTAAAAGCTATCTGTCATGGGCAAATGTACCAAAGAAGAATGGAAAAAGCTTTCAACAAGAAAGTGCGCCCTAGGGAGTTCCAAGCAGGTGACCTGGTCCTAAAGAAAAAACTTCCAAACCAAGAGGATGCCTGAGGAAAATGGGCACCGAGTTATGAAGGATTGTATATCGTTAGGCAGACATTCTCTGGAGGAGCCTTAGTTTTAATAGATATGGACGAAAATGAATTGCCAAGACCGACAAATGCTGATGCAGTCAAAAAGTTCTATGCCTAAAAAAAAAGAGAAGAAGAAAAAAAAAGAAAAAGAAAAAGAAAAAAAATAGTCAGTTAGGTCGAAAAACTCGAGGGTGGCCTAAGCAAAAGTTAGGGCATCTAAATTAGGAAAAAAGTTTAAAGTCAGCAAAGACTCTCCTAGGAGATGTCACCTGAAAGGCTCACCCAGACAGCAAAAAAAAAAAAAAATTGGGGTAATTTTAAGTGGCGATGGAAGAGAATTTGTGATACTGACAAAACCGGGACAATTTTAAGCAGTGATCGATAGAAGAGAACTTGTGTCACTGGTGGTTGTAATATCCATCTGAGAATTATGATCGATCTAATGAGAAGAAAGGAATCCTAACTGGGGCAATTGCCTTTCACCTTGTCTTTTGTATCATCTTTTTGTACTATTTGCCTTTACGTGCTTGTGAACATTCATATCAATGAAAATACTTTCCTTTCTTCTCTTTTATTCTTCATTTTTCTTTATTGTGTTCCTTTCTTTTATACTTGTGAAGTCATACATGTTTATTACAAAATGCTTTGATAAGAGGGAATATAAATTCAGTATCATTGATTTAACAATTTAATGGCAATCCTCTAACTCACAAGTTAGATCAAGAATAAGTCAGAAGGTTCAAACGAGGCAAGAAAAGCTCCCAATGCAATTGGCAATGTTAAGAGGAAAACTGTGTGCCTGATGAGCAAACTCAGAAGTAAAGTAACCCCAACGTCCGAGGATCCCTAGGAACTTAAAACAAGTGGATAAACCCTAGTTTGCGAGAGCCTGGGTCCGGGTTTGACGGATCAAAATTTTTCGAGGAAGAAATTAGTATCGGGTATGTAAGAGAAAGGTTTTGGCATAATATTTTCAATCTATTAATATGATCTTTAGATTTTGAGTTGCAGGAATGAACATTGCAACATCTTTCCATAAGCTGCAACAACTTATGAAAAGTGAAGTCTCTGGCTTTTGCGCCAAGCTTCACTGTAAAAGAACAGTGAAACAAAAAAAATCTTTCTGGGCCAAGCCCACTATCCTTTAAATTCTGGGCCAAGCCCACTGTCTTTTTAAATTTCGGGTCAAGCTCACTATCTTTTAAATTCTGAGTCAAGTCTACTGTCTTTTAAATTCTGGGCCAAGCCTACTGTCTTTTAATTTCTGAGCCAAGCCCGTTGTCTTTTAAATTCTGGGCTAAGCCCACTGCCTTTTAAATTCTGGGCCAAGCCCACTGTCTTTTAAATTATGGGCCACGTCTACTGTCTTTAAATTATGGGCCAAGCCCACTGTCTTTTAAATTCTGGGTCAAGCCCATTGTCTTTTAAATTATGGGCCAAGCCCACTCCCTTTTAAATTCCAGGTCAAGCCCACTGTCTTTTAAATTCTGGGTTAAGTCTACTGTCTTTTACCATTTTCAGTCATAAAGTCACCCAAGGTCTTTTAAAAAAAAAGAAAAGAGAGAGACTCTTTTAATCAATAAACGTCAACTGAGCTATGACAGCTTGTTGACAGTTGTAGTGACGTCTCTGGCTTTACGCTGAGTTTCACATTGGTAATATTAATGACGTTACGGCAACTCATAAATCCACATTTTAGCTCGCTGGTCTTTGTCTTGTCCATTCACATCAGTCATACATTGTCGGACAAATTTAAGTTCACGTCTTTACTCGTTTCTTACAACGATAACATGAAAACTACGGTTATTCATAGTCTCTAGTAAGAAACAAGTAAAGAGGGGCAACTGTGAATACCCAATTTTGTCCGGATCCTTAAAACTTTTAATTAAAAAATAATAATCATATTTATTATTAATTACACTCATTTCTGATCCAGATCAAGCCCCACCCAATAGAGAAATATTTAAATCCATCCACCTTAGCCCATTTATGTTAAGTTTCTAATAAAATAAAATAAAAAAAGGAGAGAAAAGTCAAATTAGCAAACCTGCAAACATAGGGCCAAATACATGCTATTTTGATCATTTGAAAAAAGATGAAAAAATGTGAACTAAAAAAATTTGAAAAATGAAGCATCAAATGGTGAAGGAGCTGCTACCTCTGATGCAACTCCTGCAACATTGAACCACAGATACACACAAATGGGATAGGGGCAGGAAAAGAAATAAAGAAAGCAAGTTTTAAAGCCAAAAAAAAAAATGGAGCAGACAGTGATGGCACAATCTCGAGCTGCCCAAGCTAATATAGAGAGGGGAGGCAGTCTCATTTTTTGGAGACATTGGACGATCACCATTTTTCTGATTTTTCACCTACGGCCTAGCCTCCACACTTCAGGAGCCTCCATCCTCAAAAAGCCAATAACCTTCATTAACCTTGATCCCCATTCACGTTTGCGCAGGCCCTCCACTCTCATATTCAACCAGTTCTCCACCATCTCCTTTCTCCAACCAGAATAAAAACTAGAACCTATTACCTCCACCATTGACAACCTTCATCTTCAACCCAAATCCTCTAACCTCCATACTCCATAACCACCTCCCTCATCTTCACCACCTCCATGTCGCCACCCATCTCCAAACCCACCACCAATACCAATAATCACCATCTTCACCTTCTTCCCCCACAACTACCTGAAACCAACACACCATAGCCACCACCAACACCCAAACTGAGCTCCTCCATACCGAACCAGACCCGCTCAAACCAAACCCGCTGTCACCTCCTTTGGCCAGTCGGAGTCAGCCGCGACCCGGATCCGCGTGGTCTGCCCAGATCCGAGAAGTCTCGACCCGCCGGATCTACCACTCTAGGCCCACACCGCTGGAACAACAACCCCGGAGCCGAATCCGCGAACCTAGCCACTGCGCCTCGCTCCTCTGTGTGACCCGCGACCCGCACGCCGCTCCCACGCATGCCCTCGCCCATTCCGACCGAACCCATCGCCTGACTGCCACTCCTCGTCGTCGCCGTCCGGTTCCCAGCCCGCATCGCCGGTCAGCTCTCCTTTCTTCCCCCCAACACGATATCTCTCTCTGTCGTTGTCCCACTTCAGAGGCTGAAAGCCTCTTTGATTTTTTTTTCTTTTTCAGAGGCTAGGAGCCTCTGTTTTCTACTTTCATTTTGTTTTCTTTTGTTTTGTTTAGGTAACTTGCATGTTTTAAAAAAAAAAACTGTAAAAGAAAGGTATAATAAATAAAGGGCGTTGTTGGGTTAGGCTTTGTTTTATTTTGCTTAGTTTTTTTTTTGTGGTCCAGAGGTTTCTCTTAGGTTTTGGTAGAATAAGATAAATAACAATAATTTTTCATTTTATGAGTTTATCTAACACACAAAAAAATTAAAAAAAAAGTCATCTTAAGCTTTATCAAGATTCTGTTTATCCTTTTTGAATATTTATGTTTTTTTTTATCATGTTACTAATTTTGTTTTATCTTACATGTTGTTTTTTTTTAAAAAATAAAAATAAAAATAATTGAGCCTTCAAAAAAACGAGATTAGTTGAGCTGTGACAGCTTGTTAATCTCACAGTGTTTTTTTTGGATCATTTAAGTTGTGACAACTCGATGATTCAAAGTTTTTTTTTAAAGCATCAATTTTTTTTCATAATTCATCTGTTAATTTCATTTATCTTTTAACAAAAGGAGTAAAATAAATATTTTCAAGAGTTATCAAGAATCTGCACAATTAATTTAAGGTAACCGTCTCAAGAAGGATGTATTAGGGGTACTGTGGGGTTAAATCTTCACCCTTCCCTATGCATAATCGACTCCTGAATCCAATTTGGTTTCAAAGACTATTTTTTTTAGGTTTTCCAATTTTCCTTGATTGAAATAAAATTGGTGGCGACTTCATTTCTTACTCATAGTAATGTTATTTTTCGCCGCTCCCACCGCGATCACGGTCGCGACACTCACATCCACTACTCAACAAACATAGAGAGGATATTACCCACCTCAAATATGTTCCACAAACATCTCATGTAATACAATTACTAATTACTTCCCATAATTAGCTCCATAATTAATTTATATGCATCTCAAGTTCATTTCACAAACACTTCATCACATACTTCTAAAAGAATCTTAACACTCTTAAAAGTGCATACACGAGTGATTCTAACACTCAAGGAAGCTCATTTCCTTAATTCATCATGATGCACAATATATGTATATATAGTCATGCCTAATTATCCCACATAATTAGCACTACAAATCCATTTGAGTCAACACATTCACACTTCATTAAATATTCCTATTAGAGTCTCATTACTCATTAAGAATTATAAAAGAAGCAACTACTCAAGTTAAGCATTTCGTTTTAACCAAAACAAAGATGCTCTCAAAAACTGGAATAAGCGCTCAAGCATTTGACCTAGGGCGCTTTGGTGCTCAGGTAGCAGAGCGTCTCCCCTATTCTTCCCAGCGAATGGCGCTCAGACGCTCACACAAGAGCACTTAGGTGCTCAACGTGCACTCAAGCGCTTCTACACAGGCGTTTAGGCACTCGTCGCACAGTAACACACATAAGATTTTCTGGACATTGAGTGCTTAAACGCCCATCTCCCCAGGGCCTAGGCGCTTGTTGCATGATGCAGAAACTGCAGAATTCTGCAGACGAAAACACTGTTCTATTAAGGAACAAAGGTACTCAAAACACACCAACATCAATCCCATGTGATTTTCCACATCACAAAGGATCCATAAACACACTACAACTCTTAATCCACTTTGGTTTCACTCAAAACCATGGATCATGGATCAATCAACCACTTAAACCCTAAAACCCCATTTTCAACACAAATGGTAACCAAAGGAATCTAAGAGCTGAAAAGCCATCTTAATACATCCAATAACTTAAAACAAGCTATATTCAAGTTCAACAACAAGAAAATGGCTAAGAACTCACAAAACAACCCTTCAAACCCCTTTCCCCCACCATGCCAACACATGGAACAAGATGAAGAAAATGGAAACAAAGAGTCAAACAAAGTCCTCCTACCTCAAGATCAAGAAGATGAATATGAAGTCAAGCCTCCACTTGAGTCCTTCTTCTTCTTCCTCTTTGGTTTCTCTCTTTCTCTTTTCATTTTTCTTTTCTTTCTTTGTTTCCTCTCTCAACCGTGAGATATGAGGAAGAGAAATCCAAATTGGCTTCTTATAGCCAAGCACTTCCTGTTTCACCATTTCTCTATTTTTCCATATCAGTTACTAGTCAAATTGACATTAAAACATACAACCAGTATGTTTAAAAATGTCAAACTAACTCCGATTATCCTCAAACTTTAATTATAGCATAGTTCACACATTTGTGACCTGAAAACAAACTCTCCATATTTATTTCTACCAACTAATTAGTTTAAGCCACTTCCGGAGCAAATAATAGTTATATTTCACATATAGTGTTACAACAAAGTGCCTAAACAAGCTCAGACAGACACAAAACTTAACAAGCATGATAAACAGGTATTAAGCTACCTCCATAACGATATACAAGTCTATCATGTTTTCACGGGTGTTACACTTTTAATTTTTATTATTACCCTTTAGCCATCATATTTTTCTTTTACTCGCATTACAAGTTTCATAAAGTCCTATTTGATTTTAAGGGATTGCTTGGATCTTTCAATGTATATGACTAATCTAAATGTGTAATGTAAAATCTTTTCTTGACATCCTTTCATGAAACAATATTTGTTTCGTTTACTCAGTGTTCTTTTATTTATTTTATATGTGAGATATTTATTTTAATTTGTGCCAACTACTCTTCTCATATATATTTTTTATGAGTGACACCCTATTTTTGAGTGATATTTCTTGTTGAGAGTAACACTTGTGAGGATTGCATGTTGTTAAAATATGTTTCTTAATGGGGATTCTAGTTATGATATTTGAAGACATTGAGTATATATATGTCATAGTAGCTATATTATTCACACAATTCGAGTTTGATGATAATAGATTTTTGTGTGACAATTGTGGTATTTTGATACATGACTGATATTTTTAAGTTGAGATAAAATTTAATTAAATTGATTGAAGATAAAATTTATTTTGAGCTTTGATTTAAGTCGTTTTCATTGTTAGAGATTAGTAATAAGCTGATTAGGAGTTGTGATAATAACTTAATTTTACATATTTTTCCTATAAAAGTAAGAATTATTATAACTCAATATAATTATTTTTAATATTTTTTGGGTATTATTATTTAATTATTGAGAAAAATTGATTTTATTTGATTATCATTATAATTACAAAATTTAAAAAAAGTAACAACTTTTAATGATGTGAAAGAATCATGTTGTAGGTAGAGCCATGACATCTAGAAGCCAACAAAATCGACAAGAAAGCCACATACGTGATCACCTGCAAGAGAAATAAAAAAAAAAGCATGTTGGACCCACCAGTTAAAAGAATTGGAACTAAAAGAAATTAAATGAGATTAAAAAATTGAAACAGTGCATGTTGAGGAACAAAAAAAAAACCTAATCTATCGATAGTGCACAAGTATAAAAAGAGGGCTTCGAGCCACTCGAGAAGAGACCGAACAAAGAACAAAGAACAAAGAACAAAGAGCGCAGAAACAGACATGAGCGCCGACGCACAAATCCGAGAGAAGGAGAAAAATTTAATCTTTAATGAATTTTTTCTCTCTTAGAATTTGATATTTTTGTCATGAGTAGTTAATTTTATCTTTAAGATTAAAATAAAATCATAATCTTTATTTTAGATGATTTAACTTTGTTTATGATATTTTTCTTTATTTTGTTGATTATCTTGTAGTTAATTATTAAATTTAAATTGATATATTTTAATTATATGATTAATTCTTATAGTTTTAGGTATAAGTTGTGTAATAATATTTAATATTTTTGTGATTTAAGGATTGAATAATTTATGCTATATTAAATAGTTTATGTCATAAGTTGAATATGTCATATTATTTTAGATGAATTATGTTAATAATTAAAATTTAATAATAATTAGTATTGATCAAAGTTTGTAGCCATAGGCACTCCATAAAACAAGATTAATTTCTATTTAAGTTAAATTCATCTTTGTATGGTTAGTGGTGGATTCGAGATCCTGAAATTATTCTCTAATTAATATTGTATTTTAATTTGAGTCATTTCGTTTTTTATTATTTAATTTTAGTTCTAGTTTATCATATAATTTAAATTCTTAGATTAATTAAATAAAATCAAAATCTCTTTTCTTTTTTTTAAAAATTAATTTAGGTAGATATTATATTTTAGTCTATGAAGCATGGGTATTCCTCCCAGGCAAGCGTACTAGTACCGGGTATAGGTACGCGTTGGGTACACATTGGGTACGTACCGAGTATGTACTTGAATTTTTTTTTTTGAATTTTGTAGTAGGATACGACTCCACCACTTTTTTTTTGCCAAAAATAATTGTCTTTCACTCTCAAATGAGATTTTCTTTCTTTCCCCCAATTTCCCATTCAACCAGAGCCTCATTTCTGCTTCCTTTATTAAGTCTCGACCTAGCATCGTAGTCCATAAAGAGTTACATGGGTCGTTTGCGACCCAATATATTGATAGCAGCGTTCCAGAGTTAGGAATGAGATGAGAGAGAAAAAGTAGAGTAGGGCTGTGTGGTTGCGTGGTTGCATGCAGAAAAGTGGGGAAGAAGTCGCTTGGTGTAACGTCCTATTTTAATTCTATAGAAATAATTATTACTCTAGTATATTTATAAAATAACTAGAGATATTTTATCATACATAACACTGTCATTAGTACATTTTACATTAAAAAAGGGGTAGATCCCTCGAAGGTGTAGTTAGTGTATACATGATGTAGTTTTAAATAGCATTTCAAAAACTAGTTAGCACCTACTGTCACAAAAAGTAGGCTTACCTAGGCCTAAATAAGGTGCTAAAAAAAAACTTGAACTACCCATGAAATGCTACTTTTTACATATTTACAAGACTTCTTTTTACATATTTACAAGACTTTACTATTATTACTAGTCAAATATTAGTATAATTAAGCAAACTTCTCCCAGTGTGAAAGAGAAGACATAGTCTTCCAGTTTTGGTCGTTGTACTTGTTCAACCCGAAAATCAATTACGAATCTTAGGATTGGCATTGTCTGAAATATCACGCCAAAAATAAGTGAGATAAAACTCAGTAGGGATAAGAAAAAAAATGAGATTTTTTTTTACTAACGATATTTCAACTGTCACGTGTAAGAAAAACAATTTTATTGCTTCCCTTTTCTCTATTTCCTATCATGCTATAATCTAAAATTCATAAGTCTTTCTAAACAGTTTGTATCAAAGAAATTAAGTAAAAAAATTAACACCAATATTAAATAATCATAAATTAAAAGGAACTGTGCATTTTCCCTCAAAACTCATGAAAAAAAAAAATCTTTTCTCATCTCCTTTTAATTCTTGTACCATCATTTTAGGATTTTAATATCAAATTATTCATTCTTGATCTCTTATATGCATGTCACATTGTATGAGCTCATATCTACTTAGGATGTCCCTTAAGAATTTCTTCTCATGACCGTAAACTCGCACATTTAATCTTGGTACATACAGATATTACATCTCTAATCTTTCCTTCATATATATAAAATTGTTTTCCCAATAAACTAATGAGAAATCAACACCTCATGTTTTCAATAAAACATCATTTAGAATACTACCAAAAGCAAGCAATCCAACCAAGGTAGTGAGAATCATTAGCTGCAAATCTAAACCCATTAATATGGTATCATTCCAAATCATAAAATATATCTTCATGATGCTTTGCATTTATTTGGCAAATTGTAGTTAAAAGAAAACATATTTGAGAAGGAGTAAAACCATCAAGCATGCAGAAATTTAAAATAATAAGCAAGGCTATTCATATGATAATTTCACCATATCAAGAGTAAATCCAGAATCCTTAACAAAATCTCCTGGAATCATATCAAAAGTAAATCCTTCGCAAAATCTTATGAAATTATGTCAAGATCTCTTCATTTAAAATTCTGATTTGATCAACACATGTGCAAATCATTATTTTCTTCAAACCATACATCACAGCCACAGATTCAGCTCTCCAACACTCCACATATTCAGTTAACAGCAAGAATAGATGGAGCAAAATCATTTAATTCAAATTAGCTTCAATTATCAAATTCTAGTAAAGAAAGAACACAACCCTCGTACACATAAATTAGTGAAAGGCGAAAATCAAATAGGTAACTAAAGTTTAGTAGTTTACACATCTAAGTTTATGCTAATTCAGATTTGATAAAACAGAGGTGCATTCTTTTAGAATTGGATAAACAAAATAAGAAAAGATTATTCACATAACCAAGGTTTAGTCCAAGAGTTCATGCCAAACTTCAAGTTAAATAAAAAAAAAAGAATGAAAAGATATGATCATAAAATAACCAGGTTTAATCTCTAAAATCATGTCCAAACTCGGGTTCCCAACAGGGTAAGAGGCAGCCACCGAAATTAATAACATAAGAGTCATAGACAAGATTATAAACCTCCCATCATCATTCAAAGCTTCAGTTTCAAAGGCAAGCACCATAGGTAGTAGTTAGGTAAAAGAATTAATCCATAAAAACATAGTTCTTCTTAGGCTGAAAAACATGATTTTTATGGAGGTCACACCTCCCATAAGAGATTTAATGCATCAAAATGAAAGAGGTACAATCCAACAGTCCAAGTTACATCTATTGAGGGTTCCAAAATTCAACCTCATTTTCGGATTCTCAACCAGTACTTCTGGTTTATAAAAAAAATACTGTATGTATCCAAAATCAGTTCTTCAACCAGAAGAGGAAGAGGAAAAGAAATACTATGGGCAAAACACAAAGATGACAGAATCTGAGATTATAACAAGAAGAAAAAGAGAGGAAAAAATGATGGTTTTTCGTTCCCCTACCTTTGTTGAAGATTAAATGAGAGAGATAAGTTTTCTGTAGAACTCGTTATTTTTTGCCTTAGGCTATGTTTGGATTGGTGAGATTGAGTGGAATGAAGGGGAAGGTAATGAAATAGAAATATATTCCATTGTTTGGGTATGTTGAAAAAAGATGGAATGTGATGGAAGAGGGTGGGATGGATTCCATCCCATCCCACCAAAAACCATCAATTTTCTTCTCTCTCTAATTTTGGGGGTATGAGATAGAATCATCTTTTTTATTATTATTACAATTAGGATTTCATTCACTTGATATGATGGAATTGCTTAAGAGAAATCCTCTCAGCACTCATTCAATATATACAGCAATACACAACAAGTAATTACAAAGGGAATCAATAAACAACCCAAAATAATAGGAGTTTCCTAAACTATAGAGACGTAAATAAAAACAGAAATAATCAAAGTAGAATCCTAATTTAATCACAATTAGATCAGAATATACAATTTGAATATACAATAATCAACACTCCCCCTCAAACTGGTGCATATACATTATAAGTACCAAGTTTGTTACATATGTATGTCATCCTTGGACCCCGCAGAGCCTTGGTGAGAATATCTGCAAATTGATCATTAGAGTTTACAAATGAAGTATTGATCTCCCCTGAAAGAAGCTTTTCCCAAATGAAATGACAATCAATTTCTATATGCTTAGTTCGTTCATGAAAGACAGGATTAGAAGCAATGTGCAAAACTGCTTGATTATCACAAATCAATTTCATAGAGCCTATCTCGCAAAACTTCAACTCTTGAAGTAAATATTTTAGCCATATAAGTTCACATGTAGTAAGGGCCATGGCTCGGTATTCTGCTTCTGCACTTGATTTCGTGACTACATTATGCTTTTTACTCTTCCAAGAAATAAGATTGCCCCCAATGAAAACACAATATCCAGAAGTTGACCTCCTATCACCAGGAGATCCTGCCCAATCTGCATCTGTGTAGGCAATAATGTTAGTCCTTTTCTAAGAGATCCTTGATATATCGTAAGATGTGAGCTACTGCATACCAATGACTATCACAAGGGGAGTTAAGGAACTGACTTACAACACTAACAGTAAATGATATATCTAGTCTGGTCATAGTGAGATAATTCAATTTTCCCACCAACCTCCGATATCTGCCTGGGTCTAAGTATGACTCCCCCTGATTTGGCATAAGCTTAACATTCGGATCCATAGGAGTATTGACTAACTTACAATCTAGCATCCTAGTTTCTTCCAGAATGTCAAGTGCGTATTTTCTTTGACAGATGACAATTCCTGTCTTTGATTGAGTAACTTCAATCCTAAGGAAATATCTTAACCTGCCTAAATCCTTAGGTTGGAAATATTGGAATAAATATTGTTTTAGACCATTGATCCCTTCATGATCATCACCTGTGATTACAATATCATTCATATAGACCACAAGATAAATGAACTTATTAGACAATGAATGTTTATAGAACACAGAGTGGTCCACCTCACTACGAACCATACCAAACTACTATATGACATTGCTAAACCTCCCAAACCAAGCCCAATGAGACTATTTTATGTCATATAATGACTTCCTCAGTTTGCAAACAAGACCCAACTCCCCCTGAGCAATAAACTCAGGTGGTTGCTCCATATAAATCTCCTCCTCCAAATAACCATGTAATTTTTAATATCCAATTGATACAAAGGCCAATAATGCATGGCAGCCAGAGATAAAAAGAGACGAACAGAGGCCATTTTAGCAACAGGAGAGAAAGTATCACCATAATCGAGACCATAAATCTGAGTGTATCCCTTTGCTATAAGTCAAGCCTTCAACTAATCCATTGTGCCACCGGGACCAACTTTGACAGTGAAAACCATCGGTAGCCAACCGTAGACTTCCCAGGAGGGGACAGAACAAGAGTCCATGTATGGTTAGATTCCAGGACTGTCATCTCATCAAGCATAGCCTGTCGCCACCCGGGATGGGATAATGCTTCCTGAACAGTTTTAGAAATAGAAATGGACAATAAGGCAGAGGCAAAGGCATAATGGGAAGAAGATAAACGATGATAACTCAAAAAATTATAAATAAGATGAGAATTACGGGAAGAACGAGTACCTTTACGAAGAGATATGGGTAGGTCAGTCAGAGGCTCATGGTGGGCCAGAGTAGGGGGAGACGCAGGAGCAGGAGGTGAATCACTGGTGTCTGGAGCAGGGGCAGCTTCCGAAATCTTAGGATACTCTGAGGCCAGTGAATGGTCAGGCATCTATGGCACAAAAGGAATAAAGATGGGAGAATCAAAATAGGGAATAGGTAATACTTGAGAGACAGATTCTAGCACAATTGGTGAGACAAAATAAGGCGTATGTTCAAAGAAGGTGACATTGGCTGAAATGTAAAAATGATAGGTAGATGGAGAATAACACCAGTACCTCTTTTGGACACGAGAATAACCAAGAAAGACACACTTCATAGCACGGGCAGCCAGCTTGTCTAGACCTGGAGCAACATTATGGACAAAACAATTAGAACCAAAAACACGGGCCAGAACAGTATAAAGGGATTCCTTAGTATATAAAAGAGAGTGATGAATTTGATTATTGAGAACAGAAGATAACATACGATTTATTAAATAACCAGTAGTGAGAATAACATCAACCCAAAATTATAAAAGGACATTTGCTTGTAATAAAAGAGTGCGAGCTGTTTCAACTATATGACAATGTTTGCGCTCAGCTACACCATTGTGTTGAGGTGTGTAAGGACAACTAGATTGATGAATCATACCATAAGATGCCATGAAAGAATTGAAAAAGGGTAGAAAAATATTCTTTTGTATTATCACTACGTAAGACACGAATAGTCTGACCAAACAGATTAAAAATTTCACTACAAAAATTTTGAAAAATAGTAAATAGCTCGGAACGATCTTTCATTAAGAACAACCAAGTACATCTTGAGAAATCATTAATGAAAGTAACAAAATACCTATAGCCTAAGATAGACACGACACGACTAGGACCCCAAACATCATAATGAATAATATCAAAAAGAGACTCAGAACAACTCGTAACCTTGCTTGGAAAAGAAGCCCGGACATGCTTTCCAAGTTGACATGACTCACACTCCAAGGACTGTAGGTGAGAGAAGTGAGGAACCATTTTCTTGAGTTTATTCAGACTCGAATGACCCAAATGATGGTACCAGTGAAGAAGGCTAGGTGATTCTGTGGCAGCACATATGGTTGAGGACGGAGGCTGTAAATAATAAAGACCACGTGATTCAAATTCTGCTCCAATTGTCTGTCCCGTATTGTGGTCCTGGATAAGGAAAGAATTAGAAGTAAAGGTCATAGAACAATTGAGAGATTGAGTAAGTTGACTAATAGAAATTAAATTAAAGGGATACCCGAGTACAAATAAAACTGAATTCAAAGATAGAAAGGGAAGAAGTGAAACTTGTGTCCCAAATCGGGATCGCGGCAGGACGACCGAAAAAAGATTCGTTTTTGAAAATAAATGGAGTCGCCACCAATGTTTATTTAAATTGGGAAACCATTAGAAAAACCCTTTAATCAGGCAAACTGGTCTTTTTGAAAATGAATTTGGATTCGGGAGTCGATTACAGGTAGGGAATATATTAGCACCCTACACTGCTCGTTCCAGGAACGGTACCTTATGTTAGTTGTGCAAAGTTTAATAATCTCAAATCTATTTATTTTTACTCTTTTTTAGAAAAAAGACTTTGTAACTAAAATTTTTTATTTTTTATTTTTTTATTTTTTACAAAAAATAAGGAAAGAAGAAAAAAAAGAAATAATCAAATTGTGAAAAATTAATTTTTGGCTTGACAGAAATAGATTTATACTCCTACGTATCCCCTGGTGCAATGGGGAACTCAAAGTCACGTAGTTCTTTAGAAAATGATTGTAGGTTGATCAATTTTAATCAAGAAAAAGATTTTTTTGAAAAGAGATTTTATTTTAAACTAAATTCATTCTTGCACAGGGTTTAAGTTAGCACTAAGCTACTCAATAAATCCTTATGATCCAAACGACAATGAAGATAACATTCGCTATTCAATCATCATCATTAGTCATTGCATTGATTAAAATATATTTTTTTTATTTTTTCAAAATGCACAAAAACAAGCAAATAATCACACAAACAACACATTATTACACTATGATCTAGGTAAATAAAAAAAAGGGGGTGGGGACTAACCACGTCAAAGTGGTATTCTGTCCCAAAACTTATTCTTTCATCATTTTATATTTTTTCTTCTTCTTTTTTAATTAATTATTTTTATTCAAATGTTTAAAAAAAAGTGGCAGACAACCACGTGAAAGTGGTTTCACCTTTTTATATATATATATTTTTAACTTTTTCTCTTTTTTGTTAATTATTTATTCAAATGTCAAAAAAAGTAAAAATAATAAACAAAAAGATGGTCTTTATGTGACCAACATGAAGACAAGTAATCAAAATAAAAAAGGGAAAGGTGGGGTGCTCATCACGTGGGATGCTGGTAATCAAAATAAAAAAGTTGAAGACAATTAAAAAATGACAAGTAATCAAAATAAAAAAAAGGAAACGTGGGGTGCATATTCCGAACCATTGAACTTGACTTATCTTCTAAAAAAGACAGAGAAACGAAAACAATCAGGGGAGTTCTCTAAGTCACAGACATGGGTAAAGGTGGAAGGAGACGGTGGGAAGCAGGGGGGCGCTTACGGTGCTAGATGGCGATGCTACAGCGTAAAGGTGGGCTGGTCGTGCGGATCGTGGTGCCGGTGGTCTGCGGCTCGGCGATGCAGGTCGCTGTTCTGGACGGATGACTGGCGGGTTGCGGTGCTGGTAGTCCTTCCTGGTTCGCGGTGACAAGTCAAGAGGTGGTGGCCGCTGGTTGGACAAGTGGAGGCGTGGAGGATGCGAGGGTGATGAAGAGTATTTCTCCTGAGAGTGAAGGTGAAGGGTGGAGTGATGATTGTTTGATGGTTGTGAGTGATGCTTATGGTTGCTTGGTGAGGTGAGGATGGAGGGGTTGTTTAGAGGGTGGTTTCTTGTGGGTTGGAGAAGATGATGAAGATGGAAGCTTTAGATGGGTGGTTAGTATGGTGAGAACGAAGAAGGGGTATGGTATGGTGTTGAATTGTTGGGTGTGTTGATGGAGAAGAGGAGGTATGGTATGGTGTTGGGTGATGAGGTTTGGTGAGTGGGCGTTAATGGTTGGAATGGTGAGAGGATGTGAGAGTGGTGGTCATAGAGATGGAGGCTTGGGTTAGAGGTTATGGGTTGTTGGTGATGAAGGATGAAGGTTGAATGTGAGAAAGAAAAAAAACAATGGAAGATGGTCCACGTCTTGTATATTGGTAGGATGGTATTTAAAAAAAGTGAGACTCTACGTGAGTGAGTGGAGTGTGTGGGTGCATGCATTGGGTGAGTGAATGGGTACATGATTGGGTAGTTGTGTGGGAGTGGGTACATGATTGGGTATTTGTGTGGGAGTGGGTACGTGATTGGGAGTTTTGTGGGAGTTGTTATAGTGGAGTGTGTGTTGTGTAGTGAGAATAAAAATGCAGACCCATCACTCTCTTTTTCACTATTATTTATTTATTTTTGCTTTTATTTTTATATATTTTTTTTATTTTTACCATAAAAACAAAGTGTAAAACAAGGCAATTAAGCATCAATTAACACAAGATTATTAGTCTTTGATCAAAAATTAAAAGAAATTTTATGGACAAAATTGGGTATCAACAACTTGGGCCGTTGTTTTAGAGCCATCAACAAGAGTAATGTGGTGTGGTGTTTAGGGAGTGGATAAGGTGGAAAAGAGGGAAGAATTACATTCTATATGATCATAAGCACCAAAATCCAAAATCTAGAAACCAACAGCAGATGAATGAGAGAGACAAACCGTAGAATTACCAGTATGGACTATAGTTGCTGAAGATGAGGCTTGCTGGCTGGCCTTAAGTTGAAGGTACTCTTTATATTCACTGGCTAAAAAGAGATTATGATTGTCGCTTCCAAATTCAGTTTTCTTATCAGCAGAACCTGATGCCTGAGACTATGTTATATTAGCTTTCTTTTCAGGAAAACCATGCAGAGAATAACATTATGTCTTGCAATAAGAACACTGAGAGCGATCACCTCTACCATGACTAGCTCTTCCACCACGTCCACGGCCTCGGCCTCCACACTCTACTGAGTTTGAGACAAAAGTTGAAGATTCTGAAACTATCTAAGAACCAATGCCAGATGTCTCCTCCGATGAGGGAACATGAAGTAAACAGTCAATAAGTTCCTCCACCATAGGAATATTAGGATTGGTGAAACATTGATTTCGAACAGATTCAAAATTTTTATGTAGACCTTAGAGAACGAAGACCATATGCATGTTGTTAAGTTTTTCTAGTACCTTTGTAAGACCATCGCCTGATAGGATGAGTTTGATGTCTTCAATGACTAACTGTGCTCTATTTAGGTAAGAAGGAAAGTCATGGTCTGTCATCTAGAGCATGGCCAAGTTATGAACAGAATCATAGAGGCATTGTATATCATTAGAATACACACTCCGAGCCTTCT
This sequence comes from Ormosia semicastrata, assembly GCA_029884595.1. Taxonomy (NCBI): domain Eukaryota; kingdom Viridiplantae; phylum Streptophyta; class Magnoliopsida; order Fabales; family Fabaceae; genus Ormosia; species Ormosia semicastrata. The sequence continues at coordinate 38,265,015 of JAQQTO010000055.1, forward strand.
TCCATATGTCATGACATGTTTTGTAAGAATAGAAGTGCATTAATAACTTTGGATCAATAGATTGCCATAGTAAAGACACTAACCGATAATCAGCCCTTTTTCCATTCATCACGCACATCAGCAGCAATGTCTGCTTCCTTCTTGGTGAGGTGCTTATAGAGACCTTGACCTAAAAATCACACCTTACAAATTATACCAATCTATAAAATTCTTACCATTAAGTTTCTCTGAAGTTATAATAGGGCTGCTAGAGAAAGCAAATGAAATGAGACTTTTCTTCGCAGGTCCAGAACTATCAGCAGTAGATGAATGAGTTGCGGAAGCCAATGTAGAGAGAAAAAATGACCCACGAGTTCAATAGGGGTTCATCTGGACAACCGACCACCAGAACGGAGAGAGGAGGCGTCGGCTAGCAGAACGGAACAAGCGGCGAGTCAAATGGAGGCCGATACGATGGCGCGTGGCCTACACGCGATGTCAGTGTGTGATGACAGAAGCCGTGCGTGAAGGCGCATGGCAGGGACCTCCAGCGAGCTACTCAGAGGGACGGCCGACCGGATGCTTCTGAGACGATTCGTGCCCTCACCTTGGTGGTGGAGTGTTCGGAGATTAGAGTTCTAGTCGTGACAGTGATGTAGAACTACAACGGGGAGCAGAGACGCGTCCCTAGTTTGAAACCTGCTCTGGATATCAACTTGATATGCTGGAATTACTTAAGAGAAATCCTCTCAGCACTCATTCAATATATACTGCAATATACAACAAGTAATTGCGAAGGGAATCAATCAACATCCCAAAATAATAGGAGTTTCCTAAACTATAGAGACATAAGTAAAAATAGAAATAATCAAAGTAGAATCCTAATCTAATCATAATCAGATCAGAATATACAATCAGAATATACAATAATCAATGCATTCCATCCCACCAAAAGTCATTTACTTCTCAAATAATGGAACGGTAACTTTACTCCATTCCATCTTAAAATATCCAAACAACGGAATGGTACTTTTATCCCATTCCATTTCATCTTATCTTATCACATTCCATTCTATTTCATCAATTACTAAATATCCAAACATAACTTTAGAAGAACAGAATTGTTTTGCCTTTTATAGAGTAATGTAGCTTTCCTAGTCATTTATCTATCTTATGTTATCATGCCTTAACTCATCCCTCCCTCTATTTGTGCTGGTGAGATATTTTTAAAGATAATTTTATAGCACTTTCATATGCTTATTCACTTATTTATTTATTTATTTTTAAATATTTCTTGTAGATACACACACATATATATATGTATATGTACTTATTGTTATTATTATTATTATTAAGGATCCACTTGGAGATGAAGACACAAGTGGGATAGCATGGCTATTGTGTTTGCAACTACATTTTTGCATTACTGCTTGAAGAAAATTTGGAGAAGCAGCCACAATTTAAAGAAAATGTGAGAGGAAAACAATCAAAAGTACAAAATCCTGATTGATGCAATGTGCAAAACGCACAACATCACTTAACAGAAAGAAATGGGCCTTTTCTAGTTTTGGGCCTATTCAATCAGTGGACCATAAAAAAATATATGTGAGAATAAGGTAAAACAAAGAGTGAGCTGTGGACTTTGCCTATTACAAATAAGAATTAGTTAGTAGTATAATTTATATATATAGTGTATCTGTATCTTATTTTTTTTAAAAATTGTGTACTCCATACTCGTGTCCATACTGGGTATCAGTACCATACCGATGCAACGTAAATTTTAGTTATTTTTATCACTCCTATAAATATGACACTCTTATATTTACTGGATATTACATAAATTTTATACACTACTTATAAATAAAAGATAATTTTATTACTTAAAAATTCTCAATCAGCTCCACAAGGTAGAGCTACAAAAATGGTGTAACAGTTAGTAGAGCTACAAAAATGGTGTAACAGTTATATTGTTGATATCTCTTTTGTGAAATCTGTTTTAGTATGTTGGGTTTCTAACTTAAAAGGAGTACCTATATAGGTTGGAAAGACATTGTGCCTAATGCAGTTGGATGGGAACTTAGAAAAGCACCTAGGTGTATTAGCCTTGCTCAGTCCATGGATCCAACCAGGTTTTTAACCTGCATTAATTTCTCTGGCTTTCCGCAATGCTACTTACTTCGTCAGCATTTTTGTTTTATTGTTATCAATTTTATGTGTTTTTACAGGTTGGCCATGTCTGCTGCAGAATTGAATTTAAAGCTTATGAGGTGGCGTGCTTTGCCTTCTCTAAACTTGAGTTCCTTATCTTCCGTCAAATGTCTTCTCCTTGGAGCAGGCACACTTGGATGTCAGGTTGCATGCATGCTTATGGTGAGTAGTCAGAAAGTCGTACTTTTATTATTTTAATTATTCTCTTAGCAATAAGGCTTATGCATATTGCAGGCATGGGGTGTCCGAAAAATTACTCTACTTGACAATGACGGGGTGGCTATGTCTAACCCATTGAGGCAATCCCTTTATACTTTGGATGACTGTCTTAATTAATGGTGGTGATTTTAAAGCTACAGCGCGCAGCAACTAAAAGTCTAAAACGAATTTTTCCAGTAGTGGTAATCCTAAGATTTTGCTTGATGCTAAACCCAATAATCACATTTCTCATATAACTGCATGTCTTATGTTCTTTTCCAGGAAGCAAAAGGCGTTATTATGGCTATGCCAATGCCTGGGCATCCAGTACAAAGCCAAGAACAGGATAGTGTAATTCATGATTGTAGATGCTTGAGCAATTTGATTGATGCTCATGAAGCAGTTTTCTTATTGACAGATACAAGGGAAAGTCGATGGCTCCTAACACTTTCTTTGTGCCAATACTAGCAAGGTTGGTCAGTTTATTCTAACAGATGGTATACTTGTCACTAAACCACACTTTATATCCCTATTTGACATTTGATTCACATTTTGAACTGAAGCAGGTTATCCCATCCATAGTTGGATTAGTTATCTTTAACAAGCGTTACATTACATATTTACTGTTTATCTATTTGCAGATTACCATTACATACTGAATTAGTTGATTATTTCAAGCAAGACTACAGGTTCTGCATTATGCTAACCGTTTATGTTATAACCACCGATGATCATTTTAATTAAGAGCATCAACCGAACATACTAAAAATAATTTAAATTCAATCTCATTCAACAACCGTTATCCTATTACACTTGATAGAAAGATAAAACTTTTGTAAGCACATTCTTTCACCGAATCTTTTCATCTAATTTCTCTCCGTTTCGTTCACGCTCAAAGATTAGAGCAATTCAAAATTAATCAAAATTAGCTTGTAGAAATCATTAAAAAAAAGTTAAACTATATGAACAAGCTCAAGCCATATAAATTAATTGATATTTCATAAAACCAAGGACAATTTTGTGCATAAGCATAATATCTTGCATGTCAAGGCACACATATATTGATAAACAGCTAAACACATCACTAAGAATATTTCATAGGATGATAAATAATCACCATGACTTAGCGTATCAGATTATACGTTTGTTATCATCAAAATTAATGTTAACCTTCAATTGAACTCAACATTTCTTTCAAGTTTTCCTTGTGTCAAGTGTTGGCTCAGGTTCACCCAGGTTCTTTTCAAGGTTTGGACTATTGCGTACGGTGGAAGGATGTGGTGGGTTTGCATTGCAACAAAAGTTAAATAGAAAATATATTCTCTGGCTGTACTTGCTTTCACTTTTGGAGAATATGGTTTGTCTAGGAACGGCAAAACCTCCATGCAGTGTTACATGAAGCTAAGTATGTTAGCTGAGCCACATCTCATGGTTTCTACTTCCACTTTTTATCGTTGGTATTTGCTTCAGGGATTTGTCCCCTTTGATTTCTTCCTGGTTAGTCTTGTTTTAGCCAATTATGACTAATTTGAAACATTTCATTCTATTTAACGAAATGCATATCTTTAGGGGGTGAGGGGGAATCAGTTGAGTGGAAGGGAAAATTTTACTTGTGTTGGGAAACCATTTTAATTCACATATGAGATGCTCAGTTTCTTGACCATGTTACGTATGTTATGTGTTACTGAACTGTACCATGAATCTAAACACAAATATCCCAGCAATAAGTGTATATCTCAAACCATACAGTACAATCTAGCAATGGGAAGCTAAGTAATGATTTTTTTTTTTCGTTTCACCATTTTTTTCTTTAATTAAAATTCAAATCATAACCCAATTGTAAATTAATGAATTTATTTTCTTTGAAAAAAATGGCAGGTTGATCAAAGAAAGGAGGGCCGTCTTTTAGTAGTTGGAAGAGGAGTGCCGTCTAAGAAGTGTTTGATCAAAGAAAGGGCTCTTCCTGGCTGGTAGCTTGGCACTTGATGCCCTGCTTCTCTCACTGTTGCAAAAGTTAGGTCTCCCTTGTACACTTGAGCATAGCCACCAACCTGTGCCACATAAAATTTCATTTGAAATGTATTCTCTTATATAAACCTAAGTTTAATTTGATGGAAGCAATTCTATTATCTTATACAGCATGATTAAGAACATTCAGCACCGGTAATTCATGATTATCCTTGTTCAACTATTACGAATTTTAAGAGTTAATGTTTTGTAATATGAATAAAAAATTGCATTGGCTATAACATTAGTTAGAGCGATTAGAAAACAAGGGGAAAACATACATTAACATTCTAGTGTAAGTACCAATCTATAAATTACCTCTCCATAGATGAACCAAGGATACCAAGCGGTTTTAATGGGGAGCTTCATCTTGTTAATGGAATACTTGGTTGAAGTTACAGGCACCACTCCATCTATGTCACCACTGTATCATACAATAGATAAATTATCAAAATTTATAAATACACGTAGTTACTTACAAAGAATGAAGGAATGAGAAGGGAAAGAAGTGTTACAAAGAATGAAAAAAAATATTATCGAAAGACAAAGGAAAGAGGATATTATAATTACAAAGTCTCTACAACTATTTTGTAAAGGAAGATTTTACCTAAAAATCCAAACCCTGAGTCCATTATTGAGGAATTCATGTAAAAGGGGAATGACTGTTGAAGAGCTATCACCCCAACTGAAATCAGCGCAGGCCTCCCAGTCATATTTGAGCTTGGTGACATTGGCATGGAGGGCCTCTTGAACATCACCCCGGTTAAGATATGCATGCACATAATTATCACTACACGGATCAGTAACAATCTGCTATACAATAAGTAATGCGTCAGTTCTAGTTAAGTTTCAATGAATCTCTAAGTTCATATGAGAATGATTTTTCAAATATCAACTACACCAAATATTCCCTTTACTTTATATATATTTTATAATTAATAGATTTAAAAAAAAAAAACAAAGAAGGATTGGAATTTGAATCTCACAGAGTTCTTCTTGGGCTGGGCAGTGAGGTTGGGATTATTGCACAGTGGAGCATAGATGTTGTATACATCAATGAAGTCAGTATCTCTGTTAAATTCTTCTTCTGCTACGTTGCACTCACTAGTCCGATTGGAAGAACTGGATGAGAAATCACAATATGTGTTGATATCATGTGCTGCATGGTCTGAGATGATTGCATGGCTAGCAAGAAAATCGTACATTCCTCGTGTGTCTGTTTCGTCGTTGATCACTGCATTCCCAATCTGCATAATGTAAACAGAGAAGGGCATGTTCATATTTGTTGCCTTAGTTCTCTTTCCATTCATATTTCTACTTATAATAAATTTAAATACTCTGGGGAAAGTCATTTGGTTCTGTTTCAACGAAATAAATTTATTGCTTAATTTAATCCATTCTCAATGTAAATTAAATTTATTACTTTATTTGGAATAAATTGTAGGCAAATGATAAAAATTGTGTAAATATAAAATAATGTATTTAAGTGGTGTATATCTAACATTACTTATATTAGTATATCACATCAACATTCCGTTAACAATGTTATAGATTAATATGGGTGCAGTGGCTAAATTATTATTTGAGATTTTTTCTTTTTGTATACAAAAGGATAAGCAAGAAAATCCACGTCGCCTCGCGTGTAAGAGAATCTCTTCCTAAGACGTTGATTTTAAAAATATTCAAACACATTTATTTTTAGAGTCATAAGCCACTTATCACATGAACTAACCATTTGAGTAAATTAAAATAGATGGAGATGCTAAATTATTATTGGAGATTTGGGCATTTAAGAATTAAATTGATAATAGATGTATCTTTTAAAGAAACTCATCATTATTGACATAATCAGTAGGGCAAATGAAAAAAAATAAAAATAAAATGATATGATCACAGTTAAGGACCAGAATTACGTGATTTAAATTAAATAAATCCATATAAAACAGTTTGGGGCCATCCAAAGGAGAAGTGGGTCGATCCCGGCCCAAATAGGCTTGAAAACTCATTCTAATAAAAAAGTATCTTTAAAGAATATTATCATCTTAGTTACGAAAAATGACTCATTGATCACTTACGTGGTTAATTTAATTCATGATTAATTATTAATCACTCAAACTCAAATTCATCATATTGGTTCTTTAAAATATGGATAAAATTTAGATAAAGTTTTTAAGTATTATTTTTTAATAAAAACATAATATGTGTATATTTTTTAAGTTTATAATTAAATTTTTATAAAAAGATGATAAAGTGATTAAAAAAATAAGATATATATTATATTTTTATTAGAGAACAACACTACAAACACTTAAATAATTGCACTTACGTTTTGTCCTTAAAATAAATATGACTATCCACTGGTCTTTTAAAAAAAAAATTCTCTCAAATATTATTTTTCTTCATTATTTATATTTTAGGGAGTAATTAACCCGTGAAATAATCATCATGCCTCAATTCAAAGCAAAGGGGACTGGGGAGGCACATACCATTATTCCTTTGAGCTTGATGATGGTCTTGTTAGCCTTTTTGTTTTGGTAGAGAATAGTGTGTGCAAGTTGAGGCACATAATGTCCAGCGTAGCTCTCTCCAGCAATGTAAAAGTCCCTGCTCCTATACTCAGGAAACCTCTCCAACCAATTTACTAAGAACACAAAGTTATCTGCTGCTGTTTTTCTATCTCCATTGGTATCATAATCTGATGATCTGTTTGAATAAGAAAATCCTACGCCAGCAGGCGACTCCAAGAACAAAACATTTGCAGCTTCAAAATCAAATTAAGTCATAAATGAGAAACTTAAAACGATTTGGTTTGAAATAGTGAAAAGAAAAGGAAATCAGATCGAGATATACCATAGTTCCATGAATATCTATTTTGGTGAAGCGTTTTGCCATCACTGTTTACTCGGAAAGGTCCTATTTCTTGCATTGCTCCATAGGCAAGAGATGAACATCCAGGACCTGAAAAAGTGAAATGAAAATATATTAATTAACTATAATGAAAGATAATTAATTTTGACTAATTTATTTCATCTTTAACATTTTATGTTCGGGAATTTACATATAAGCATGGTATTAGCTAGAGACCGTCAAACCCTGACCATCTAAACAAGTACATGAGACTATTTTCTTGCATGTTGCCAGCACAAAATGCTGATGAATATTATTTAAGGTAAAAAAGGGAATGTGAATTTTTTTTTTGTCTTTGATCATGATATCTTAATAGGTACTGTTATGAGAAAAATCCATCAGATATTGCTGTAACTAAAAGACCCTTTCAATGTTTGTCTTTTCTAAGGTTTATTTAGATTTGTGACTCACTTACTATCACACACAATTTTTATTAATAAAAAATGTGAGTTTACAGTGTAAGAGAAACAATGTTTGTACATATATGTGCATACGTGTGTAGATGCAAGTATGTAATACTTTAATTTCAAATTAAAATACAAAAATAGCTTTAATGTTGGAGCGTGCAACACTTCAACAGCATTAATATGCATTTTCTTCCCATTGAGGACAAGGATTAGATCCAATAAGTGGTGTTATAGATAGTGTTATACCTCCATTGAGCCAAAGAAGAAGAGGCAGTGTTTCTTTAGAACGTTGAGCTTCAACAAAGTAATAATAAAAGGCACGCCCTGCCAATTTATCCACCGTGACATACCCTCCATACTGAGTGAAATTCACCTGGGGCTGCCCTGGCAGCCTCTCAATCCTATCTTTCTCTTTCAAACCCTCCTGAGAATGAACCGCGGCATCAAGCACAAGCTCTTGTGCCTCAAATGGACTCCTATCAATTAGTGAACTTGATTTGAACTTGGACTTGTACAGATTGTCAAAAGCTCGAGAGTGTTTGCTTCCATGGATTTCAGCCACAAAGAATGAAAAAATGACAAAGGATAGAAGAACCCAACATTTTGCTTTGCCCATTATGTTTGTTTTGTCTTTCTTTAGAGAAGCCTAAAGAAAGAGTGTGACAAAGAGAAGAAGGTATAGGAAGGTGAGAAGAGAACTGTATTGGGCTGATGGAATATATATGAATCCAAAACTAGCTAGCTCAAATGGTAGTAGAGAATAATTGTTACAATTTTTTTAGTTGCAACTATCGTCCGGTTACATTGGGTGACCCAAATTCTTTGTATAAGAGTAATGAATAATTTCTATCTTTCTAACTAATTATTCTAATAATCCATCTAATTAATCAAAAAAATATTAAATAATTTTATATTCTCTTAACCAATCAACATAATAATTTTTAATTACTTAATTAAGGAGTTAAGTATTAAATAATTTTTAAATTCATAATATATTTATGCTTTTAATTTTTAATTTAACACTTTCACTTTTAAGTACTCAGGAGGATGTAATGAGAAGTTATTAAGAGGATATAATATTATTCTTATTATATATTCTCCTAACAAATAAGTTTAATAATTCTCTTAATTAATTAAAAATATTATTGAATAATTCTACATGCTTATAACGAATCAGCATAATAATCTTCCTAGTTACTTAGAAAAAAAAGTGTAAGTGTACCAAAAGAAAAAGAAAATAAAGTGTAAAATGTTTTTTAAATTTCTAATATATTAAATATTTTTAATTTTTAATTTATCACTTTTTATTTTAAGAATAAGTTAAAGAGGATATTAAGAAGATTTGTTACGTACTCCATAATGATAATTCTATGAATTCTCCTAACCAATTAGGTTAATAATCCTTTTAATTAGGTAAAAATTATCAAATAATTATATATTCTCCTAATAAATCAGCATGATAATCTTTTAATAATTCTCCTAATGAAATTTTCTAATAATTCTTTTAATTACTTAAAAAAAGTATTGAATAATTTTATATACTCTAACAAATTAACATAATAATCCTCTTAATTATTAAAAAATAAAATATTAAATGCTTTTTAGATTTACAAAATATTATATGCTTTAATTTTTTCATTTAACACTTTCACTTTTAAGTACTTAGGAGGATGTTATGACAAGTTATTAAGAGGATATAACATTATTACAGTTATATATATCCTCCTATTTAATATGCCTAATAATTTAATTCTACATCCTTATAACGAATCGACATAAAGTTTTTCTAATTATTTAAAAAAGAAAATATAGAATATTTTTAAATTTTTAATATATTAAATACTTTTAATTTTACATTTAACACTTTTTATTTTAAGAATTAAGAGGATATTCAGAAGATTTTAGCTAGATATAACATTACTCCATAATGATATAATATTCCTAATTACATAGAAAAGAAAATGTTAAATATTTTTTAAATTTATAATATATTAAATACTTTTACTTTTTCATTTATCATTTTTTATTTTAAGAATTAAGATTATAGAGGATATTAAGTATAAGATTTGATAATATAAGGTATGATAGTATAATTAATAGGATAAGACATAATATTATATTTTGTTTGATAATCTCAAAAGGATAAATTAATTGAGGTATAACATTTTTTTAAGACCAAAATATCCTTTAGATAAAAGTTAAAATAATTATAAAAACAATAATAAAAAAGCTTTATGGTGGTGGTGGTGGTGGTGGTAGTGGTGGTGGTGGTGGTAATGGTCTGGGGGCGGCGGTGGTGGAGATGGTGATTGGTAATAATTCTTCTAGTGGTGGTACTGGCGGTAAAAAAGTATGGTGAATAATGGTGGTGGTGGTGATGGTGGCGGTGGCGGCAGCGGTGGTGGTGGTGGTTGGCGACGACAGCGGTGCGATATGGGAGCGAGCGGTGGTGGTAGTGGCGGCGGTGGTAGTGGTGGTGACGGTGGTGGTGGTAGTGGTGGTGGCTTTTCGGCGTACGCCGATGGTGGCGGTGGTGGTGATGGTGATGGTGATGGCGGTGGTGGCGGTTTGATGGTGGTGGTGGTGGTGGTGGTGGGACTTAGGAGGATGTGATAAAAATGAAATTAAGAGGATAAGATTATTATAGAAATTATATATATCTTATCCTATTAGGAGAGGATAAGTTATGCCTAATAGGATAAATCTGGACATCCTATAATGAATCAAACATTGAATAACGATAGTATTCCTAATTACATAAAAAAGAAAATGTTAAATATTTTTTAAATTTGTAATATATTAAATACTTTTAATTTTTCATTTACCACTTTTTATTTTAAGAATTAAAGGAAATTAAGAAGATTTGTTACATAACATTACTCCATAATAATGATAATTCTATGAAATCTCGTAACCAATTAGGTTAATAAGCCTCTTAATTAGATAAAAAGTATCAAATAATTATATATTCTCCTAACAAATCAGCATGATAATCTTTTGATAATTCTCCTAATGAATTATTCTAATAATTCTTCTAATTACTTAAAAAAAGTATTGAATAATTTTATATTCTCTAACAAATTAACATAATAATCCTCTTAATTACTTAAAGAGTAAAGTATTAAATGCTTTTCAAATTTACAATATATTATATGCTTTAATTTTTCATTTAACACTTTCACTTTTAAAGACTTAGGAGGATGTTATGACAAGTTATTAAGAGGATATAACATTATTATAGTTATATATATCCTCCTATTTAATATGCCTAATAATTTAACTCTACATCCTGATAATGAATCAACATAAATTTTTTATAATTATTTAAAATATATATAATATTTTTTAAATTTTTAATATATTAAATACTTTTAATTTTTATTTAACACTTTTTATTTTAAGAATTAAGAGAATATTCAAAAAATATCCTAATGAATCATTACTCCATAACGATAATTCTATATATTCTCCTAATGAATTAGGTTAATAATCGTCTTGATTACTTAAAAAATTAAATAATTATATATTCGCCTAATGAATCAGCATGATAATTTCTAAAGCAAATGCATTTATAAAATTTCCGTACATTAACTTAACTGGGTCCATAACAAAAAACTTAATTGGATATAGTCTCTTATGGTTTTATGACCTTTGAATAGATATATTCTTATTGACATTGTTGTGTTTTGAGCATTGTCACGATTAGATAGCCCCTCTTAACAATAGTCTCTTATGGTTTATTATCATAATACAAAATTTTATAATAATTTGATAAAAAAAATTAATGTGCAAAAACTTTCAAAACAATTGTGCCTCAGAATAAATGCGCAACACGTGGGCTAAACTATTAGGTTTTACTTTTTTTATTTTTTTTTCAGTTACGTATGTTTGCTTTTCAACCTTCCGGAAAATGTTCTCTTCTCGACATAATGATAAGAACTCCAAACCCACTTTTTACCTTAATTTAGGGATCCATACAAAAAGACACCTTTCAATTTGAAAGATATTTTTACACTGCTCAAACACAGTAATTGATCATTCTTAAATTTTTTACGAAAAAGCTTTAGTGGCAATAAGTATTTTTCATCATTTAAATAAGATTGATTTTGTTCTCCTACTTGCATGTGTTCTTACCATGCACTCCTACGCTCCAAACGTATGGCAGAACATGATAGATGGCCAGGAATACACTACTAACGTTCAATTTGGCCCACATCCTTATCATATATGTAAAATTTCATTTTAATTCCTAAAACATGCAATCGTATTAGTTTGGTACATTATAAATCAATTTTATGAAATTATTACTCAAAGTTTAAATAATTTTTTTCCTCCATTCAGACAATGAAATAATGTATTAAAAATCAAATAAAAAATTGAATTGACAAGATTTCAAAATTATAATTCAATTAATTCAATCGATTAAATTTGTAGTTAAACTGTGATTGAATCATCATTGAATCAAATAATGTTTGAATTAGAGATACAATCAGTTCATGATTTAATCAATTCAATCAATCGATTCGATCTGATTTTTAAAACATCGATGAAGGTGAAAGGTGTGGACTAAACTTAATGAAAAAATTAAAATATTAGATATTTGAATTATGATTAATCAAATTGATAAAATAAATTTGTAAGAAACTAAATTAATAACATGTGTATCTTTTAGTGACTAAAATAAGGTTTTAGGGAGTAATAATCTATCTTCCTAACAAATCCTTCTATCATCCTCCTAGTTACTTAAAACAAAAAATGTTGTCAAAAAAATAAAAGCTATTAATATATTGGAAATTCAAAAATCATTTAATACTTTATTCTTTAACTAATTAGAAAGATTATTAGGTTAATTCATTTAATTCATTTTAAGAATATAGAATTACTCGATACTTTCTATTTTAAGTAATTAAGAGGTTATTATGCTCATTCACTAAGAGGATATATAATTATTCTTAGGGAGTAATACTATATACTCCTAACAAAAAAAGTTTTAAATATAAAGGTAAAAGTATTTAATATATCTGAAAAATTAAAAAGATAATAATAATTTATTCTTTAAGTAATTTGAAGGATTATTAAGTTGGTTCTTTAGAATGATATAGAAGGATTGATCTTAGGGAATAATGTTATATCCTCTAAATTAGGATTTGGATTAGTTTATTTTAAAGAAAAAAGTCATCTAAACCTACTATTAGAAATTACATGGAAATGGACGAAATGGAAATTGACATGGATTTGATGTGTTTTTTATGGGCCTATTTTTGTTGAGTTTAGTGGCAGAATTAGTGATAAAAAATTTCTATTACTACTAATTTGTGGCTAAATTTATTTATTGATTTTTTAAAATCTTAACTTTTAATATATGAAATATATAAAATTTTGTTGCCAGCTATTTTTTTAAAACTAAAATTTAAATGTGTTATAACGTATAGATGTGAAAATTTCATCACTAGTCCCAATATTTTTTAAATAGTTTAATAAATTATATATATTAGTATTATTATTTATCTAACTTTTATACGTTTAATTTTTTTTAATTTATTTATAAATTTATTTTAAATTTTATAAAAATATTACAGTCATATATAAAATAATTTAATATTTTTATATTAATATATGATATAAATATAATATATATATAAAAATTAAACACAACATTTTCCTTATACACATAGTGACGGGTTGATGGCTATGAGGCTATTATGGTGATATGAAAAAACTTTGATTTGATGGCAATGACGAATGCAACATGTCATAGATTCCATCGTTGGAATTGAAATTTTTTAAACAAATAAACAAGATGTTGCATTTCGGTGTAAGAGATGCCCTAATCCTCTTCACTCTTTTCCCTTCTTCCACCATTCTCTCTTCTATACACTTCGGAGCCACCACTAGCCATCCTAAGCCAGTAGCACCAAACCCGAAGTCAACAACTGCCCATTCCAAATCACGACTCAAAGCCACCATGATACACCAACACCCGTCACACCCCTGGTGAGCAATGGCAGTTCAACAGAGTTGATGGCTTAAAGCTAAACTTGAATGAGGCGTTCAATTCATCTAATAAAATTAATATAATTTTTTTTTTATTTTTTGAGATACAAAGTTACTAATATAATGAAAGGTTAGAATGATAGAACTTGAATATGGAAGTTGATTGCAAAAGGGTCATTTCATGAGAGTGAAAAATAGTGTGCATAAGTTTTTGTTGCTGTCAACATCCAAGAGAATAAGAGTGAAAAAGGTGATTAAAAAAAACAAAAGAACACTTAATTTTATATGGAAAAAAAAATTGAACGTTAGTGTGTTGGAAAAGTAAGAAATAAAGAGGGGCATTAACAAATAGGGAGACAAAATAGGGATTACGAGGAAGTGATTATATTATGGATTCAGTTTCTTTCATTTTTTTTTTTATATGGTCATGGAGGAGAGAGATAAATATAAAAATATTTGAATTCTCTCATATAATTTTTTTTCAACTAATCACTATTTAATAATGTTAAGTGTGTATTATTAAGTTAAAAAACAATTCATGTATCATTATTTAATTTGAGAACTAGATAAAAAGAATATAAAGAACTTAATCTAAGTTTTTTGTTAATTAATTATATACATTATAAATATAATACTATTAAATGATGAGGCCTAAAACTTTGAGGCCTTATGGTTGAGCCACCACTGCCGGGGAGGCAATGAAACATTCAAGACCTTCGCACCATGCACCAGAAGCACCCCATGCGTAGCATTATTTTGCCGCACCAGCACCCACAAGTATTTTTTGTTTCTAAGAACTTGGCGATATTTTTGGTGACTGTTGGTTACTATTTTTGGTGTTAGTTGAAATAAGATTAGCGTGATCCATCAAAGCCCCTGATTTATTATTTGATTTTTTAACTTGAATAATGAAATGTTTGAGTTTGGGGTATTAGGTGCTGAAATTTGATACCGTTTATTATAGTTTTAAGGTTAAATTAATCTGTAAATCCCTGTAGTTTTATCAAGTTTTTAATTAGGTCTTATAGTTAAATTTTTTTAACAAAGTCTTTATAATTATAAAATTTTGTAGCTATGTCTCCAAAAATTAACACCGTTTAACTTCTGTTGAATATTGCTGACATAGCATTTCATGCCATTTGCATTATTCCATAGGTGTATGAGTGTATCTCTAGTCTGCTCCCACTACAACTGGTATGAAAGCCGGCAGAATAATCCAAATCATACTGCATTTAGCTGGTTTTAAGTCGAAGGCAACTGGCTAATCAATAAAATCAATGTATTGAAGATGGTCCTGCAATTTTGGTGTTTGCTCTCTAATTTTATTTGCCTTCTTGATAGGTCGTTGGTTCCAGAAATCCTCATAATACAATTAAGGCTGTCTTCGAAGCCCTTAATACAGTTAGTAA
Organism: Ormosia semicastrata; assembly: GCA_029884595.1. Classification (NCBI taxonomy): domain Eukaryota; kingdom Viridiplantae; phylum Streptophyta; class Magnoliopsida; order Fabales; family Fabaceae; genus Ormosia; species Ormosia semicastrata. The sequence continues at coordinate 38,280,124 of JAQQTO010000055.1, forward strand.
CTCATCTTGCTGATGTTGCAATGCAAGTATTTCAAATAATTTTTCCGTGTGATATTTTATGTGGCATTTCTTGTTTATCTCAGATCGAAACGCCAAGGGATGTCCAAGAGAAGTTTGGCCAGACTGTTGTTGAGAAGTATCTATTGTGATGGACTGGTGATGTGCTTAGTTCAGTGCTCCTGGATGTCTACCATTGAACCTTTTGTTATCCTCTTTTTCATGTATGAGGTGTTTTTTAACATTACTTGCCCAAGAAGAATTGGAAGACAGTTTCCCAAATGCATTTCTTTTTTGATGTTGCTAGAATTCAAGATTGAAGAAGAAAGAATCATAGCAGAAAAGAGAGAGATCTGTAAAATTCTGTTTGATACGTTTGTACTTTCTGTAATCTATATTACAAGAGATATTGAGATACTTATAGCATACAAAACTAACCAAAACTAACCAATAACAAGACTAGCTAATATAACAAACTTGCTAACTAATTCTAATGGATGTAACAGATAAAACTAACTTAACTAAACTGACTTACTCTATTATTCTCCCCTCAAACTCAGGGTGGATGATAAAAAATAATAGGATAATAGACCCTGAGTTTGTGTCTGAGAAAATTAAATCTAGCAAATGTTAAAGGTTTGGTGAGAGCATCAACAGTTTGATCAACTGAAGGAACATGAGTGACAAGTAACTATTTCTCTATCACCTTTTCTCTCACAAAAACAAATCTAGTTCCATATGCTTGGTTCGAGTATGTAAAACTGGATTGTGAGTTAACAAAATAGTACTCAAGTTGTCACAAAATATAGTTGGAGTGGAGAAATTGACATGTAATTCCCTCAGTAAAGACTGAATCCAGAGGACCTCTGCAGCAGTGCTTGCCAAACTTCGAAATTCAGCTTCAGTGCTGGACTTAGCAACAACTTGCTGTTTCTTAGACCACCAGGATATAATATTTGAACCCAAGAAAATACAAGAACCTGAGGTGGACCGTCAATCATCTAAGTCAGTTACCCAATCAGCGTCACTATAGGCAGATAAAGATAGTTGAGATTGAGAGTTTGATGTGAGATGAAGATCAAAACTGATAGTACCCTTGAGATATCTTAAAATTCGTTTGACAGCTTTCCAATGATCATCATATGGATCCTATATATATTGGCAAACTTTATTAATAGCATAGGAAAGTTCTAGTCTTATAATTGTAACATATTGAAGTGCTCCAACAGTAGATCTATATAATTGAGGATCTTCCATCAGAGAATGACCTAGCTTTGTGAGTCTAAAACTAGAAACCATAGGAGTGCTTAGTCCTTTTGATTGTAACATATGAACCTTAGTTAACAAATCCTTAATGTACTTAGCTTGAGTGAGATGCAGACTACCATCTTTTAATTCAGTTACTTCTATACCCAAGAAATAGCTCAACTTACCAAGATCCTTGAGGGCAAATTTCTTATCAAAGTCAAAGATTAATGATTGAATTACAGTAGATGAGCTACCAGTTATAATGGTATCATCTACATAAACTAAAATATAGGTAGTAGCATGAGGAGTTGCTTGAATGAAGAGAGAAGGATCACATTTGCTAGCAGTAAAGCCAAACTTCAACAGGGTAGATTGAAGCTTCTCAAACCAAGCTCAGGGAGCTTGTTTGAGACCATACAAAGCTTTATTTAATTTGCAAACAAAAGACTTATCAGTGGAAGTAAACCCCTCAGGTTGAACCATATAAACCTCTTCATGAAGAATGCCATTGAGAAAGACATTATTGATATCAAGTTGTCTAATTGACCAATGATTGGTGAGAGCTAAAGTGAGAAGTATTCTGACGGTAACTGGTTTGATAATAGGAGAAAATGTTTCATGGAAATCAAAACCATGTTGTTGATAAAAACCTTTTGCAACTAACCTGGTTTTATATTTGTGGATGGAGCCATCTGGATTTTGCTTAACTTTGAAAACTCATTTGCAACCAATTGCAGCTCTATTAGGTGGTAGAGAGACTAAGGACCAAGTCTCATTTTTAATTAAGGCATCATATTCTTCTTGCATGGCTTTTCTCCAATGAGAATTAGATAAAGCTTCAGTAACAGTAGTTGGTTCCTCAGGACAGACAATGTTGGAAGTGGGCAATAGAACTCGAGGCTTGAAAATTCCAGATTTCAATCTGGTTACCATGGGATGAGTGGATGAGACAAGTACTGAATTTAATGGTTGTGAAGACATAGTGGAAGGAATACCGATAAAGTGGTGGTGGATTGACAGAGACATTAGAAGAAACAAGCAAAGATGTAGCAAATGATTGATAGTAGTGGAACCGAAGCAAGAGGAGGGTAGGTGGATTGACATAGAGGAACAAATAGAAGGAATATGAAAAAGGAGAACTCATTAAAAGAACATCTTTTAAGATAAACTAGAAAAGCAATTGAATTTGAAAAGAAGTTATATAGTAGTGCCCCTCAAAAGCACCTTATTGGTTGCCTCGTGATTTAACAAAGCAATGAAATGATGTAATTGTCCTTAGCATATTAGTAGAATTTTTGGATGGAAGATCTTGTAGTTTGAGTGTAAGCGAAGAGATGGTGATTTAAAGAGTCAAAGCTAGTATGAAGTTGCTCGTGCCCTTAAAAAAGATATGTAGTTGCTCTGAATCGCGGAGGAGTAGAGGAACAAATAGATGAGGAATATGAAAAAGGAATAGGTATAAATGAAGCACAGGAATGCGGAAGAGAAAAACCAGGTGGAGGTGATGGATAGACACTAGAAGAGAAATTAGGAGGTGGTAATGGTGAGGTATATTGTGAGGATGAGGGACATACATTTTGATTCTGATATTGTGAGGATGAATAAGATGGATATATTGAGGATAAAGGATACATTGGTGGTTGAAAAGATGATGAGTGCTGAGAAGAAGAATGAAGCTGTGAAGAAAATTGAGGTGAAATCTCATATCTATAGTAGCAATTTGCTACTGAATGACCAGAACGATCACACAACTGACATACAATAGAGAAGGACCTGCCACCAAACCTTCCAAATCTGCCTCTGCCACGACTATAAGAAAATCTTCCACCACGAGAAAATTATTAAAACCTCGAAATCCACTTTGATTAGGATCAAACTGACTACGAAAACCACCTGAAGTTTGATAACCAGGTTGATTTGGACCAATTCTCTCAACAGTACTTCAAAACGTAGATTGAATAAGATCAAAATTACTATGACAATTAGCAGGATTATGCTCATAAGAACTATATCATGGATCAACAGAATGAGAACCATTAGAATTACCAACAAGATGAGATTTAAGTTATAAATTGATATTTGACTTGGTAGTATCAAAGTGAGCAACATTAGCAATCAAATTATCTCCAAGAACAGATTTAGATGATGTTATTTCAATTCTGGCTTCTTGTGCAAGCAGTAAAGATTCTATTTCACTTACTGTGTAAGGATCAAGACGAGAATTAATGGAAGTGACAAAAGCATCATACTCATCTGGAAGACCATCCAAAATGATCTCAATATGTTCTTCCATACTTATCTGGCTTCCAATCGAAGTAAGTGCATCGATCAAAGATTTGATACGTAGAAGATATTCAGTAACCATTTTGGAGTCTTTCTTCGTGTTATGTAATTCAGAAAGATATTGTTTTGTTTTGGCACGAGTTTGTGAAGCAAAGAATACCTGAACTTGTTTCCAAAGTTGTCAGGAGAAATCACATCCTACCATTCTTGTTAACATGCTTTCACTCAGAGACGACAACAACCATGATAGAAGAAGCTGATCTTGTTGCTCCCATGTAAGAAATACAAGATTCATATTACCACTGGTTTCATCATCCATAGAGAGATATTGAGGTGGAATTGAAGAACCAGTGAGAAAATCTTGAAGCTGATGACCATGAATGTCTGCAGCAATTTGTTGTTTCCATACTAAGAAGTTCTTTTCATCCTATTTGACAGAAATTGAATTATTAAACATAACAATAGAAGATAAAGCTGTAGAACTAATAGGTGAAGCAGGAGGAGGAGGGGAAGAATTCACCATGCCCTCTAGAAAATCAAGCTTTGGATACCATGCTAGAATTCAAGATTGAAGAAGAAAGAATTATAGCAGAAAAGAGATAAATCTGTAAAATTCTGTTTGATACATTTGTACTTTCTGTAATCTATATTATAAGAGATATTGAGATACTTATAGCATACAAAACTAACCAATAACAAGACTAGCTAATATAACAAACTTGTTAACTAATTCTAACAGATGAAACTAACTTAACTAAACTGACTTACTCTATTAGATGTAGTCTTGTAATCCCTTATATGTTTCTGTGAACGTTAGGTATGAAATTTTGCTTGTATTTAACTATTTATTCATAAAAGCAAATGGAATAATAATCTATTTGTTTTGCTGCTTTTTATGTGTGACATGGCTTATGTCATGTTAGATATTGTTACTATACGTGAAATATTATGTTAGCAATATTTAATAGAAATTAAACAGTGTTAATTTTTGGGGATTTAGTTATAGAATTTTATTATTATAAGGATTTTGCTAAAAACATTTAACTATAAAAATCTAATTAAAAATTTGATGAAACTACAAAGACTTATAAATTAATTTAACCTAGTTTTAATGTTGAATTATTTTCATTCATTTGTTTTTTATTTCAACCATAGAGCCTCTTACAAGGTATTCCACTTAAGTCTATAAAAATATAATACGTTGCCGTTCTTAATCGAATGATGAACTAAGTATGGTGCTTGATGATTCTAGATACTATTTGTTTAGGGTTTCTATATGCTAACTGGTTTCCCATAGCCACAGAGGTTCTATTAATTGATAAATGTCAGTCTTAGGGTGTACAAAGATTGTTAATTTATTTGTTCTCTAGTGCTTTGTCTGTAGGGAGGGGATTAATGATATGCTAACATGTTACTTTATAAAAGAAACTCAATTCTCATATGTGTACCTAGTTAAAATTTTCTTTTGAAGTAAATCATTGATCTTATGTCAAGCATATTAAGTCTCCCCCAATGTTGAGAATGAGAACCTATGATGAATTATAGCGTTGGTGATACTTGTGCTTTTCTTTTGAGTGTGTCAAACACATTAAGTCTTCCTCAATTGTAATGTTAACATTCTTGGTTGTGATGTTGAATGCACAATGAATTTGGCTTGGAAGCAAAGTGCAAAGATCCTGCATGATTAGAGAAGAAGAAAAAGAACACTCAGAATAGAAAATCAAATGAAGGACTCTCACTGCACAATGGAAGTTCCATCACTGTAATGGCGAACAGGAAGAAAATGGTGAATAACATCTATCATATTTGTGATTCATGCTAATTAAGTTCATCTTCACATAAAAATTACTTATCATTTCATCTTTCCATAGACACCAGTTGAAGAGGGAGCCACTGCTCTTGGAAGTTATTCAGTTGGCTTCATATGCACAAAGGGAAGCTAGATCAATGGATTTGCTTAAAGGCAGAACAAACTATTATAAGTATAATGCTACAATCAAACTTTAATGTATAGTTGTTTTGGACCTAGTTTCATCCAAACTCAAAATAGTTAGAATCCAACTAGAAATGGTAAATGAGGAAATAAAGTTAACAACTATCATGGGCCTAGACAAGGCTTAGATGATGACGCCTAGATTAGGACATGGGGCTTTGGAGACTAGGAAATTTTGATCCATTATGTGGCTTGAAAGGCTTTAGCTGAAGAGTGCTCCAGAGGTGTCTTAGGCCTCAAGATTAGAGACTTCATGTTAACCATAAGATAAGGGCACATGTCTTATAACACCTAGGATATTGTAATAGGAAATGACACTCTGAATCATCCTACCCTACCTTACTCTTTAAATGACTAACATTTAAATAACATCTAGATTCTCTTGAAACCTTAAACCCTAACCTTCTACCACCCACAAAATTAGCAAATAGCCTATTATCCTAAAACCTTAATATCCCATAACCTAGTACCACCTATCACAAGAAATATTCCAAGTAAAATGTCAATCCATAAATGCTTTTTGTCTCGACTTAGTAAGAACTCACTATAAATTCAGATGCATGGCCTTGTATGGAGGATGAGTATAGTGCCTTAAGCATTCTGAGCATCCTAGTTTTTCATGAGATTTCCTTATCATATCCTCTTACTAGAAACCATGATTGCCCCCCTTATTTGTTTACTAAGCCTCTTGGAGGAGCATTCTCAACTCATTCCACACAGACCTCACAAGATTACAAATTCATTTTCTTTACTTTGTTAACAATCTATTTCTTGCTAATTTCCTTAAAATCGATACCGAAACATTTGGCGACTCCACTGGGGAAGTGTGCAAGTAATGGATTCGACTTAGGCTAATCCGTGCTCAGTTGCAACCCCACTGGTCATAGTACGAAGATTATCTTTCAACTTGGAAGATTTTCTAAAAAATGAGGAAGAAGCCCCTCAAACTCAGTTAGGAGGAAGCGGTACAGAGAATAAAGATGATGGGAGCTCTGGAAACCTAACTAGAGATCTCCTCAGTGGTCTGCATACCTTTTCCAAATGTTGGACCTAACTCACCTCATGTAGTGGTGCCAGTGGCTATGATAAACTATATTGTTGCAAACTAGGAAATTTGATGAACACGGTGATGAATTTGTTGGCGAGTTCTCAAGTTAAAAACAACAAAGTCGTGCCAATGGAGGAATTATCCTTGAATCACCAGCAACGAGAAGAGATGACTGTGTGGTGCCAAGGCCTATTGACACCCCAGTGACCTAAGGGGAACTTAGGCACCTCCTCCAGATCCATAAAGAAGGGCACAACGTAGTTTCAGATCTAGAACCACCTTTCTCTTTGGAAGTGGCAGCAAGGGCATACCTTATCAGGTATCAGCCACCTACGTTTAAAAAGTTCGATAGGATTAGAAGCGCCATGGATCATATTATGTCATTAGTGGATGACCTAGGAATACACCACGTAGATAGAGACTTAAGGATGAGGGAGTTTTTTAAGTCTCTAACAAGAAGAGCTTTCATATGGTATGCTAAGTTATACCCAAATTCAATCTAGACTTGGGTAGAGATGGTGTCAGAATTTTGCAACAAATTCCTAGAAGAAGAAGGTGCCTTGCACTTCATGAATTTAGGGCGAGTGAAGTAGAGAAATGGAGAAGGGTTGGTCGCCTTTATAAAGAGATACCGAGATTGTGCCTTGCAGTGTTTGGAGATGCTCCCTAAAGTAGATTTGGTGTATGGGTGCATTAAAAACGTGGAGGATGATTCTTAGATATTCTTATCCTTAGGCAACTTGACAATCTTTTCAAAATTGCTCAAGTGAGCCGCTGTCATGTCTAAAGCCATAAAGCGCCATGGAAAGAGAATTAAAGAAACAGAGTCTATCTTTGATATTTGTGCCTTGGAAGATAAGGTAAAGAAAAGAAACTATAGAGTGGTACCCTTACAAAAAGATTACAAAGAACGAAGAGACTCATTCTTATCACTCTCTATTTCAAGATAACATGTGCATTAGCTAGTAGAAGAGTGGTTAAAAGATAGAGTAACGTGACCAAGAGTAGAGAAAGCGGCCCTCACAAATAAAGAATACAAGAACTCAGTATGTGTATACTTTATAGAATAAACAGTCACCCAGCCATAGACTGCTGGGTGATAAAGAAAATCTTTCACCAAAAGCTACAAGAAGGAAAAATATTGTTGTTTGAAAGAGCTAATGCAAAAAACAATGTGCATAAGCATCCTTTGCCAACCTATGGCATGAGCGCGATCATTTCTAGAGAAGGGATTGATGAAGAAGTACCAATTGAGAAAATAGAGAAGTTATTCAATGTCACTCTAAGCAAAGGGTTGGTAAAAATGTTGGGGTTCAGAATCCTTTTTGGGCAGTTAGGGTTGGATGCTGATTCCCAAGTAGAAGTAGTGAATGCTCTAGTTTGCATGATAAAAAGGAAATGAGGAGATCTAAGTACTGCTAACGCCCCATTAACCATCTTGGCCTAATCTCTTGCCACAACAAGAATTTTATAAATTTGCTACCAAATTTAGCTACGGAAAGTTTCTATAGCTATTAGCTACGGAATAAATTTTCCTAACTAAATTTAGAATGCATGAAGTAAAAAAATTTATCAAACAAATAACTACAAATTAGTTACAATTTAACTACAAAATTTAGCTACGACTATATTTTGTAGCTAATCCGTAGCTAATTAGCTATGAAACAAATTTCCCTAGCTAAATTTCAAATGCATAAAGAAAAATTTTTTATTAAGGAAATAGCTATAGAATAACTAGAATTTAGCTACGAAATTTAGCTAGGAAAATTTATTTCGTGACTACTACAAAATATTTTCGTAGCTAAATTTTGATTGCATAATTTTTTTTTTTACCAAATCACCTCTCTTCAGTCCTTTATGCGTGCCCAGCCCCTCCCTCCCACTTTCCCAAATCTCAAATCCTTTACCTGTCTGTGCGCCCCTCCCTCCCTCCCTCCCACTTATGTCTATCTCCTCGTCCCTTCTCTTTCATAATGTTATTGCTTGCCATACATATATAGACCTGTAAACTCCCATTCTACCTCATTCTCTCACTCAAACCCAAGTGTGACGATTCTTGCTTGCTGGTTCGTGTGTGTTCTTCCTTGCTTGCTACGAGCCTACAACTTCAATCTATGCTTGCAACTTCAATTAGGTGGTGGTTCAAACTTGGTTGTGACTTGCTGGTTAGAACTTGCTGGGTAGGTAGGTGAGTATTTGCTGGTTTGAATTTCCTGGTTTAGCATGTTGTGACTCAAACTTTGGTTCTAGTTAACTCTTTTTAATTTTTTATTTGGTTCTGTATATTTTTTGTGGAGTGGTTGCTCTATTTGGATGTGTATTGTGCTCTGCTTTAGCTTTGTTGTGTTTACTATGTATTGTGCTCTGTTTCACTTTGGTTCTGCTTTAGTAGTTTGTATACCTTTGCAATCATAATAGGCCTAAAGCGAGGCTTATATATATATATATATATATATATATATATATATATATATTAAATATTATTGCAATCCCTCCCCCATAGATTAAATAGCTAACAAATGTATATGGGGTTATAGCCATAACTGGGGCTCCTGACTATGTATGTATACTTAGTTGAAGGGTGTAGATATGGCTCTCGTGATTCCTTGTTTTCTTCCTTTTCTTTATGTTGCTTCACAAGATGTATGTATGAAGTTTAGATGCTTCAAACTATGCATGTATTATAAAGAAAATAAAAAAGGAAAAATGTGTGAGATGCTTCAAACTATGTATCTAATATGACATTAGAAGTAACAATAAAGTAATAATGTCAATGTCTTTGCAGTTCAATTGGTACCAGATCTAGTCTCTTAGTACCTAGGTGTTATGATGATATAAGAAGTTTAATTTTTTATTAGGCCATCTGTCACCTTATAAAAAAAAGTAAATAAGGATTTGGATTTTTCAAAATGATTTTTAACAAATTTATAGTAATGTGTTTATGTTTTATCTATGTGATCGTATTTTATCAAAATCAAAGAACAAAGCACTTTAGGATCTTGATCTATGTAAATTTGTTAGTCATATAGGTTATAAGCTAGTAATGGATAGGGATTAACGGCTGCTATGTTTGTAACTTCTTTTACAAGAGGTAGTTCAAGGGAAATGGCTAATAAGTGGAAAAATGGATGGCTGATAGATTTTCAAGAAGCAATGGCATTTTTGACCTTAGAAATGTTATTTGGTACTTGGTACAAAAAAAAATTATATGAAAGTTATCAGTTTATGATGGTCTTTTATGAAAACAATTCATACCATTTAGCATTTTTCTTTTGAACTTTGCTAGCTTGTGTAGGACCTCGAATAAAGGGTATTTTTATGTCCACCTTTTGCATTTATTTTGTTTCACACTTTGTGATTTTCAAATTACCCTCCAAAGAATAGGAAGCAGATCAACATTAAAAAGAGGCAAAGTTATGGAAATGCCAAAAGAATGAATTAGGTGAGATAATCCATTGGAATGGTAATGAGGATATCTAGAAGTCAAGTAAAAACATTTATATTGATAGTCCAATTCTTAATTTTGATAGTACATATTAGTGGAAGCTAGTGGTCCTACTAGAAGATAGCCCACATAATAGTATATAGTCTAGTTTATAAAAAATGGTCCACCACTTCTGATATGATTTGGTTGAATGGTTTATGCTTGTAGTTGTATCAAAAATGGTTATTTTTAATTTGTTGGTGTTGTGTGCTGGATTGCTAGTGCAATAGATCGTGATTGATTTAAATAAAAAATTGTCTTGCTATGTTCTGAGTTCAGTGAGTCAATTGTGTGTGCTGGTATTTGGTGCTGTTAGGCTATTTTATGTTTATTAACACCTCATCTTGCTCTTAGGAATTTGTTAAGCTTGAACCTAGGTGGGGAGATATCACTAGCCATTGGTGAATTATGAAACTTACGATCCTTGTATGAATCATATTTTTGGGTATATATAGTCATTCTCTTTCTCTTATATTAGACTTTGATTTTTATATTTTAATCTAAATTATGCATTTCTAGCAATAACAGAAACTTATTGGGGAATAAACTAACTGGTCAAATCCCAAATGAAATCGGGAACTTTGTTGCACTTTTGTCCCTGATATCTGTCAATTAACTAGTATAGAGTTGTTCTTGGCCTTCCATATAAGCCAATACCCAAACACAAATAGGAGAATAGCAAACTAAGCCTTATCTAGGGACCCACGAGCAACCGATGAGTGCTTTAGAAATTACGTCAATCACTCCTCCAAGTTGCCGCCAAAGAAATGAACCTACATATGGTTTGGGACAAGTGCTCTCCATGTATGTTTGGCATAGGAGCAATCCCTCAATGCATGAATAATAGTATCCTCCAAGCCACAAAAGGAACACATTGGTGAAGTGGCTAATCCTTGTCTAGCACACTGTGCATTCGTAAGCATGCCACCATACTTGGCAAGCCATATAATATATTTGCATCGTTAGGGCAATAGCAAGCACCACATCTGCTGCCAACATTACACTACATTGCCACCTACATCCTGCCATAATAGCCGCTTTTGTAGCAATATACAACTAATCTATCAATCCTCCCCAAACTAGCCTGTCATCCAAAATAGTGTACCGAGGAAGAGGAAACGAGAGAATACTCTTCCTCACCACATCAAGTAAAGTTGTATAGATCACATCTAGATGTCAACAATTATTTAAGATTAATTCAGAAACTCTAAGTCCCTGTCTTTCTCATCAACCTCAGTTACCCCCATACTTAAAGGCCTCTGCATAGTCCAGTTATCTTCCCATAATTGCACTTATTCTCTTATTGCAACTCTAAATTTAAACCCGTGTTTGAGGTGATTAGTTGCCTAAGTAGTCGAATCATTATGGGATGTCACAATTTATCACTACAGTTCACCACATACCAAACTTGCTTCCCTAACAGAGCAATGTTGCTGAGCCTAGCAGTCCTAATGCCTTAGCTATCAAACTGCTTATGGTGGACCACCTTTTCCCAACTGACTTTGTGAATGCCATGGCCATTGTTAGAGGAATAATAAAGCTCTGGATAGATTTAACAATATTGTCACATACGCTTTTTGGTAACCAACCACATTGCATAGTATATATTGGGATGGAGAAAGAACAAACTAGGCCAGGGTCACCATACCCTTGAATGATAGAAGCTTCACCTTCCAAGCCGCTAACATGAAAAATGAACTATTTCAAGATTTTATGGTAAGTAATTATGTTTTTAGCCTCATTGTATTATATAATTATCTATATAGAGAAATATACTAACATGGCTTTGTTTTAGAATAAATATCGATTTGCATCAAATTATGATTGTTGCATGGCAAGAACTATTTGGGAAAGAACATGCATGGACCGCTATTCAAATGATTTGAAGAATCATAGAAAGGCAATCATGAAAAAGTTAAAGTCATCAAACATGGCCGACCTTAAGGGCCATGGGCCCCCAGCTTTGAAGTCAAAAGTGTGGGATGACCTAGTTGACATCTGGTTGACACCAGAGTGGTAAAAGAAGTCTGTTGTTGGTCGAAGCAATAGAGCGACCTTGCCTGATGCTATATTGTACACTACAGGCTTAATATACTTCAGTTAACATAAGAAGAAGATGGTAATATAGAATTTCTTATGTGATTGTTGTAACATCCTAATAATTGTATCTTATACTATTGTATAATTATAGTACAAATGAGTTAAGGTTCTAGCAGCTTGTATATTTTCTGTTATAGCTTTGGTTGTATGAATCTAAATTGCATGAGGTCCCATTTTATAAATAAGACACAAGGTTTCTTGTAGTAAAGATTTTAGAATTTTATATTCTACTAGATTTTCATTACAGGAGGCAGTGTTGAAGCGTCCAGTCCCTTTCTGTTGGTGTATGCCCTAGAGGCTGATACATTTTATCTGTATTTACATACATTATATTATGCTATTTTTAATATATGAGGCATTTCATTTATCACGTTCCTTTTAATAAACATAATAAAGTCCTTAGAATAGTAAGTTTGATGTCATAGGACATCAAGTGGTTGACTTGATCATGAGATCCTATTGGATAAAGTTAGAACACTATTCTTAAATATCCCTAGTCAAGTATTATTGTTAATTAGGACAACAATAATGCATCGAGACTAGTATATGCGCAGACTGATGATCACATCTCATGGGTCATGGATATGAGATATCAAGTCTTCACATGGGTACATATTAGAGTAATGATGTACTGGACTGACCTGCCATGAGAATGCTGCATGGATCGTTATATGAGTGTCATAAGCGATTCTTATAGTGAAAATGGTATTTGTGGTCCTTTGACTTGAAATCACTACGATTCCTATATGAGGAGTTGTGTGTTTTAATGTCATCAAACATCATCTATAACAAGGTGATTATAAAGTTAGTTATTGGACATACCATGAATCATGTAAAGGGATGTAAGTGACTTAGATGAGATTTGTCACTCCTACATAACATGAGCGATATCTTCGGGCCCCCTGATTAAGTGAGACTGCGAAATGCATGGTCATGCTCAAATGAGTCAATATGATATATTGATTTCAATTGTTGTTACAAAGTCTACTCAAGTATCAGGAAATAAAGGATTGGACTATACAAGAGTGACGTATTCTATACCTTGTGTTCAATCTAGATATCTTGACAAAGGGACTAAACAACACGAAAATATTGGTCATGGAAAGGTTATGTCAAATCACTGACATTCTCATTACTTGGGTAGTAGTGATATGTTGCTAGATACTGCTCATTACTTGTAATATTAAAATGAGATTTTAATATTACTGCCAATGTTATGAGAACCTGTAGTGTCACACACATAGAATAGACTAAATTGGAGCAATAAATCTACGTTGGACTCGGATTTAAATATGGGCCGGACTCATAACAGATGAGTCTATGGTTACACAGCTTACCATGCTGCTACTCACACTCACTTAAGGCAGTCACTATTATAAATAGTACTGCTAAGGGGGCTGTTAAGGCACAAATTAAAAAAACTCTAGTCGCACTTGACAGAAACAGTGAGTAAGAGAATGACAAGTTCTTCTCTTCTCTTCGCAGCTAGCACTATATGAGAGACGTGAGACTCTTATTTGTGGACGTTGGACATTTGTGAGTCTGTTCGTGTGGATACCACAGAGGCATCGTCGCTGTTACGGTGTTGGGGATTCACGTCACTTCCTTTTGATCACACTTCAAGAGGTAAACAATTTTAAAAACTCATATTATGGCTTTTTTTCGCATAGATCCTTGGTGGGAATTCTATTTTTTGCTGCGTGATGTATCCACGATTCCTAACACTTTCAGAGATTTGTATAAAAGTGTTCATAAGAGGAAAAATGGAGAATATGTCACTTAGAGCTCAAAGAATTTCATTGTAGGTGTCTTTAAAATTAAAACTAATCACATTTGTTAAGTTGTTAATTGTTTTGATAAAGTTTTCTACATTTTCCGTTTCAGGACCCTTATGACACCATGATGTTAGAGAAGTGTGGAGAAGACTCTTCAATGCACCCTATGGTTGATCAGGATGTGTGGATGGAGGTGACAGGTCCCAACAAGAAGGGACGAGTTCATGGCATGAGTCATAACTTAGATATTGGCATTTATGGATCTAGCTTTGCATCATCCTCATAGGTTGCTGGTTCCTCCAACACTACTCTGACATAAGAAGCCATAAAGAAGTTGTTAATGAAGCAATGACTTTCTTTGTCTAAACGCAGTTGGTGTCTGTGTTTGAACCCGTCCTATATAGGATTGTTGGCTCCTAAACAAGAATTGTTGTGCCGCAGGCACTATCACAAGGCAATGTAGTTGGGGAGGATTATGAAGTTGATGATGATGGGGCTAACTTGGATTGATTAGTTATGTTTATTGATGATGAGGTTAACTTGTTTTGAACTATCTGTATTAACTTAGACTTATTAATTAACTATGCTTTCTTTGTAGAACATGTTTTGAATTTACTAATACAATTATGATATTTTGTTGTTTTGCACAACTTATTTGTTGAGTTTTTCTATTTGGATTAAAATATTTATACAGGTATAATTTTAAAATACACTAATTATCATTATAAAATTAATTTGGATTAGCTTCAAAATAACAACAGAATTGCTAGAAATTTAGCAACACAATAACTAGGAAATATCTACGGAATTGCTACAGATTTAGCAACACAATAGTTAGAAAATAAGTACGAAATTACTATGGATTTAGAAACACAATAGTTAGGAAATAGTTATGGAATTGCTATGGATTTAGCAACATAATAGCTACAGAATTTTTACAAACTTGCTACAGATTGTTAAAAATTAGCTATGGAATATTTTGTAGCTAATTAGCTGCAAAAATGAAGAAAGTTTTGAATGAAAATTAGCTACAAATTAGTTTCAGATTAGTTATAAAAATTTAACAATTAGCTACAAAAATATTTGGTAGCTAAACAGCTACGAGAATTTAACTACGGACTAATTTATAACTGTTCCGTAGCTAAATTGATTAGCTACGAATTTTTTCGTAGCAAATTGATTAATTTCTTATAGTGTGCTATGGCAATAATGTTCAGAGAGCCAACAAGAATCTACAAATAATTCACTCATAATTGCCCATTGTTCATAAAAGTTATTATAGAAGGGTAAAAAGTGCAGTAAAGCCTAGTCGATAATGGGTTAAGAGTAAATGTTCTCCTAACAGCAATGTTTAGCCTTAGGCATCCCCACAGAGCGGCTAAGGAGATCAGATGTCTTGCTCAACCCCTTTCAGGGGATGCCAGTCATGACATGTGGATGTGTAATAGTGAACCTTGAAGTTGGGCCCATTAAGACACAACACTTTTTAGGTGGTAGATGGATCCTAGTTACCATATACTTTTGGGACACCCTTGGATCCATTTGTATAAATGTGTGCCCTCTACCCTACATTAATGTGTAAAGTCATATTTTAGGGGAAAAAACATAGAAATGCCTGCCACAAAGGTGCCTTTTGAAGCCTCAGAGTCGCATCTAATAGTGATGTGTTGATAAAATACACGCATCTTGTGCTTAATTTAATATGAATTGAGATGAATTTTGTGAGAATTTGTGCCACTCTAATTGCATATTTATGAGATTATCCTTGGTAATGCAAGTTTGTCTTTTCTCTATGATTCTAGGTTCAAACCGGATGACTTGACATAGATTCATGAAGTCTTGGACAGGTACAATGCAAAGAAGTTAAGGTTGGAAATTAGATAACTGGGATTCTTGAAATTCTTGACCTTTGTATGGTAAAATGGCCATAACTCGAGCTATAGAGGTCGAAATGAAGTGATTTTAGTGGCATTAGAAATCTAAAGGGAGAGCTACAACTTTCATGAAGACCTTAATAGCAAAAGCACACTCCAGAATCTAACATGAAGTACCCCGTATGAGCTAACACTGCCCCATGTGAAGTGTCAAGATCCGTCCAGAGTGCCACATAGGGTACCCTCATATGGATTTCCTGTCTCCCATGGGGTACCCCGTGTTCAAATCAAAAAACATGTTTTAAGTTTCCTAATTTGAGTTTTTGATTTCTTAGGGACCAATTAAGAAAATTTGGTGCAAGACACTTTTATTAAGTTAAACCTCTTATAAATAGAAAAAGTATGAGGAGATTGGGTAGCTTTCACTAAGGGTTAGATGCACAAGCTTTGCGACAAGTTCAAGGAGGCAATAATTGAAGACATCTTATTTCTTTTCTATATCTTCTCCTTCTTCCTTTTGTTTTCTTATTTTTCTTAGATAGAATCATGGTTAGCTAATTGTCATATGTGTCTAATTTTTTAATTTCTAGGATTGGGTATCTCCCAATTGGATATCTCAAACTAGCCACTCATTTGGGGATGATATGGCGTAGCAACCCTATGGGTGGTCCTATGCTTCTTCAATAGGCATTTAAATTAGTGATTGCAAAAGTGCAAACCACCATCACTAACGACTGCATGTGGTGTACCAAACCTTGAGAAGATATTTCTCTTTAGAAACTTCACCACAACCTTTGCATCATTTGTTGGTGTGGCGATGGCTTCAACCCACTTGAATACATAATCCACCCTAACCAAGATGTATTTGTTACCAAACGACATAGGAAAAGGGCCCATGAAGTCAATGCCCTATACATCAAAAAGCTCTACCTCTAAAATGTTATTCAAGGGCATTTTATTCCTCCTTATGATATTCTCTGTCCTTTGGCACCTATCACATGCAAGCACATAACTATGGGCATCTTGGAAGAGGGTAGGCCAATAAAATCCACACTAAAGTACCTTGGCCACTGTCTTTAAGGAACTAAAATGGCCTCCATATCGGGAAGAATGGCAATGAGAAAGAATGATGTCCACATTTCTATTAGGTTAAACCTCCTATAAATAAAGCAAGGATAAGGAGATTGGACAACTTTCATCAAGGGTTAGAGGCACAAGGTTTGAGACGAGTTCAATGAGGTAATCATTGAAGACATCTTAATTCTTTTCTACATCTTCTCCTTATTCCTTTTATTTTTTTATTTTTTTTATTTCCTTAGATAGAATCTTGGATGTCTCTTTGTCTATTGTTCTTATTTGTGCTATAATTGTCATGTGTGTCTAATTTTCTAATTTGTAGGATTAGGGTGTAACTCTTTACACTCCTATGTTGGATATTTGACTTGATTCTTTACAAATGAAGATTATTGTTCTTGATTCATTCTTAGTGTGTTTAATACTTGTGGTATGTTGCACGCCATATTTACATGATCTTAGAGATTAGGTGAAAGATCAAGAGATAAATTCTAATTACTATGAGATATGCTAAAATCGTTCGAGGAGCAAAGCGATTGTCATGGAACTTAATATGTTATAACTCAATTGATTACTATGAGAATAGGATTAATGGGGTTTTAACACATTTTTAGTGCCAAGAGATTGGACTTGAAATAATTTAGGACAAGCTGTCTTTAAGAAGATAATTGATTATTAGCAAAGATAGAGTCAATATTCATTATATCGTGGGTATTGTAGTGAAATCCTAGTCCCAGGCCTTTATAACTTGGTTGAATGTTATCCCTTTTAAATTTATTTACTTGCTTTATTAATTAATATCTTTTCTTGCTTTTAAATTAAGTTGTTTTTATCGATCTTGATTGGTTAGATAATCATTATTATTGTGAGAGTTT
Source organism: Ormosia semicastrata (assembly GCA_029884595.1). NCBI lineage: Eukaryota > Viridiplantae > Streptophyta > Magnoliopsida > Fabales > Fabaceae > Ormosia > Ormosia semicastrata. The sequence continues at coordinate 38,297,875 of JAQQTO010000055.1, forward strand.
GTGATTGTATCGATTCTCATGGGAACGATATTAATTTACTACTTGAACAATCAGTGTGTTTGAGAAAAATGAATAACAAATAGATGCATCACTCTTTGATGAATTGGCACCACCAGGAATCAACAACATAAAGAAAGAAGATGGGATAAAAATAAGGGAGTCAAGAGGGGAGAAAAAGTTTGAAATAGTAAGAATGTTGCACCCAACCCAAGCTTTCAATCATCAATGAGGATGGGATACTCAATAGGCTACAAGTATCTAAGTAAAAGGAATATGTGAAGAAAAGGAGTGGGCGAGAACAATAATCGAGAAGGAACGCCTCCCTATTGGGGAGGTGAAATGAAGTGTCATATAGGAAAATGATGGATTAGCAAAGGGGTCACCCTGCCACCTTTATGGTCCTATGCTCTCTAGCTTTATCGAAGAAAAAAAGAAAGAAGGGGTGTTCGATGATGAAAAATTAAAGGAATCACCCCCAAAGCTGTAAGATATACGAAGGCAATAAGAAGAAAAATTAGAAGAAATAAACATTGAAGCAAAAAGAAGGCAAGGCAAGGCCTTTGTTCATAAGGGCTTCACTAGAAGAGGAAAAAAAGAAAGATATGATTGAGGTGTTAAGGGGATACAGGGATGTGTTCGTGTGGGAGTATGGAGAAATGTCAGGGTTAAGTCCCGCCTTGGTAACTCACAACTTGGTAGTACACCCGGATGCGAACCTAGTAAAGCAACCCCCACGCAAGTTCAGCCCTAAAATTGAATTACAAATCAAGAAGGGCATAGAAAAGCTACTCAAGGCGCAATTCATCAAGACAATACAACATCCTACTTGGATAGCTAATGTTGTACCAATCAAGAAAAAGAATGGCCAAATCAGATGCTGTGTTGATTTCAGGGACCTTAACAAAGTGTAGCTAAAGGATGACTTCCCATTGCCTAATATAGATAGCCTTGTGGATGCCACTACGACACATGAAATGTCTTCATTCATGGATAGATTTAGTGGCTATAATCAAATCAGAATGGTGGCTGAAGATGAGGAGAAAACGACTTTCAAGACACTTTTTAGGAACTTTTACTATGTTGTAATGCTATTTGGACTAAAGAACGCTGGAGTGACATACCAGTGGGCAATGACGAGCATTTTTCTTGACATGTTACATATTACATCATCTTAAGGCAGTATTCCAAAGGTGTAGGAAATACCAACTTAGGATGAATCCTATGAAATACACCTTCGAAATAGCATAAAAAAAGTTCCTAGGCTTCCAGGTGCATAGGGAAGGTGTGTCAATAGATGAAGAAAAAATCAAAGCTATACAAAGAATGTAATTGCCTTCTGGCATATAAGAGATACAAATGCTAGTTGGAAAGCTAGGATACATTTGAAGGTTCATCCTAACACTAAGTGAATTGCTAAGTCTGCTAAGAGACTTGTTGAAAGAAAAGAAAGCCTTTATATGGGAAGAAGTGCATTAGATTGCTTTTGAGAAAATAAAAGCAATTTTGACTTCCACCAAAGTAATGTCGTCTCCAACAAGAAAGCTTCCTGTGAGACTCTACTTGACAAAAATAGACTAATCAATCAGCAAGTTGATCTTCTAAGAAGCAGAAGGGACGGAGCTACCCATATTATACTTGAGTATAGTTTTAAAGGACATAGAAACAAGATATTCAAAGTAGGAGAAGCACTGCCTTGCTTTGGTGTATGCCATTCAAAAGTTCAAATACTATTTCCAAGCGCACAATATACATGTGATGATAAAGTCAGAAGGACTCAAATACATGTTACAGAGCTTGACATTATCTGGAAGAATGAGCAAGTGGTCGTTGATGCTGAGCAAGTACGACATTACTCACCGCACTCAAAAGCCAAGCATTGGCAAATCTCTTGGCAATCTGCCTTACATTAATGAAGAGCATATTGAGGACGAAATTCCAAGATATGTGATAGAAGTCAATTGCTGTGAAGAAATGAGAGCATGGACTCTAATGTTTGATGGATCACCCTTAATGCCACAAAGATGAGCAGGGATCATCCTTATTAATGAGCGAGAGGAAGCCCTCCCCTTGGCTTATAAATTAGATTTCCCCTGCACCAACAATGAAGTAGAATATGAAGCTCTCATTTTGGGATTAATGATGACCAAAGAAATAAAGGTGATATGACTAATAGTAAAGGGAGACTCAAACCCGGTGATCAAGCAACTGAAGGGAGAATATGGAGTGAAAGAAATGTCCCTAGTAGTATACAAAGAAAATGTAAAGAGCCTTTTAGAAGGATTTGAGAAGGTAGAATTCTTAAATGTACCAAGTGGACTCCTTGGCCACAATAGGAGGAAAGGAGAATAAGGATTAGGGAGAGAAAATTATGGAGTATGGGGTGATCAAAGAACCTAGCAAAGACAATAACTATGCGCTCGTAATGACAGGCAAAGAGAATTGGAGGATGAAGATAATCGAGCAGCTAAAGGTCCAAGTGTTGACTTGAGCTGCAAAAGATTTTTGTATGGTAGGGGGAGAACTGTATAAAAAGAATGGCAAAGGCTTGTTGATGAAGTGTGTGTTAGGGAAAGAAGGCGTAGAAAAGATAGAAAGCTTGCAAGATGCTATATGTAGGCCAGGCGGATCAAGCCTTTATAGGCAATTGCAGCGCGTAGGAACCTTTGGCTATCCTTGAAAACTTATTATAATACTGTTCAAAAAGTGTGCCCTTGTTGCCAAGAAAGAAAAAAGCTGATTGAAGTAAGCATGTTTGATGTGGACAGGAGATGCCCCATTCAAGAATACTTGGAGGCTAAGATATTGCCCTTAGACAAAATGGAAGCAAACAATATTTAGAAGAAAGCGACAAGATGTTTTTGTCAAAATGGAGAAATGTTCAAGCAAAGTTTCATAGGGGAAATACTCAGATGTATGGGAAAAGGGGAAGTGAATAAGGTCTTGGAAGAGGTACATTAAGGCGTATGCGGAAGATATCAAGGAGGAAGAACTTTGTGGGATGAACTCATCAGAATGGGATATTTTTGGCCTAACATAAATTAGGATACTATAGAGTTTGTCAAAAAATGCCAACAGTGCCAGAAACATGCTAACATAGTACATACCCCATACTGTAAGGATGCAAGGGATCAGCTCGCCTATGGGCCATGGACTTCATAGGCCCAATCAGTTCGCCTTCTCCAGGGAAGAGAGGGATCCTAACAGCAACAAAACATTTCACTAAGTGGGTGGGGGCGGTTGCCTTAAGTCTCTTGACTTCTTGTGTTTTCTTAGCATGTTTAAAATAACCTATCGCTAGATAATTTATTTTTTCTTGAACATTTTTTCTTAATTAAAATTAATCAATACACACTTATTTTCTAAAGAACTACGTTGATTTTAAACTCCTAATTGTACTTAAGGGATACATAAGTTGAAAGTCAAGCCAAAATGTAAATTTTTGTAATTTTGTCTTTGATTCATCTTTATTATTTTTTGGTTATCTTTTTCTATTTTACTTGTAAATATATTTTTTTTAATCTTTGACTTTGTTTTTGTTCCAACTTGTAAAATTTGTAAATTAGTCTTTAGCCCTTTCATTGTTAATTAACTTGCAAATATTTAATTCATTTTCTAATTTCCTTGTAAATATTGTAGCTTGTTTTTCTTCTTATTTTTATTTACCTATTCTTTTATTGTTCTTTTTGGTAGGGTAGATTAAATGTTTTTAGGTTGTTCAATTCACATAATTAATTTTAAGATAATCGTCTTAGGATGGATCTATAGGAGTACAGTGGGGTTAAGTCTCTACCTTTCCCTATGCATAACTAATTCCAAAACCAGATTGGTTTATGCAAACAAATTTTCTAAAATTTTAAGGGTTTTCCAACTTTTTCATATTCCAATAAAGTTGGTGGTGGCTTATCTGAAATTATTTTTTTTAAGATTTTGTTTGCCTTCCATCGCGGTCTCGATCGCAACAAGACACGAAAACTTCTAGCTTTGGATAACCCTTTACTCATAAAGGCATCTTCATCTTCCTCCTAGTCTTATTGAACCAAACTTTCCTTTGATGTCTCCCCATTATAATGGCATTCACCCCATGAGGAGGTAAGGGTTGCCTATGAACATCAACATTCCTCTCAGCCCCTTATAGCAATATTATCATCCTCTTCTTGATAAATATCAAATAATTTCCTCAAAAAGAAGCATTTCAAAGTATAGTGATTCTTTGATAAGTGTATGATACAAATGTCAAGATTTCGATACTCCTTTTCACTAAATGGTTCCTTGTTGAGTGGTTGTTGCAACACTCCTTTCTTCAGACATTCTTCTACTAGCTAGTATATCTACTGCTTTGAGAGAAGTAGCAACAATGACTCTTTTCCATGCTACCCTTTTAGCTGTGTCCCATAAGTTTTGGGGGTGACACTGCTTTATAATTCCTTCATTTGATCCTTTAATCCCAAGTGCACACCTTAAATAAAGACTCTGTATCTTTGACCTTCTTTCCATGACGCCTTGTAGCTCCAGTTATGCCAACCATGCATCTTAGTAGCTCTGAGAATGTGCTCACTCCCCTAAGAAACAAAAAGATCTATGATCTGTCTTCCACATTTTTAATACATCCATAGACCAAGCCTGCTTCAAGTAGCATTTCTTTACAATGAAATGCTCAATAGTTGTACCTTTTAATGAATGCCACCACCCCTTCTCCACTTCTTTACTTGACATACCCTAAGTCTAGGGACAGACGCACATACAATGGAGTGGGGATATATGCCCCTACTCAACTTAGAAACTTTTCTTTGATCTTATATATGTATTTATCTTCCTTGCTCTTTTTGTTTTTTATATGTGCAATTTTTGCCCCTACATAGATAAATTAATTTCTTTTTATATGTGTAACTTTTACTCTCATATAAATAAATTAATAAATTTATTAACATAGAAAGTAAAATTTTATTTTTCAATATTACCTTGCATTTCTAAAAGTCCCACTATACGTCCCCAACTCCCTATGTGATTCGAAGTTGGACTATCAAAGTGGCACTCTCAGAGTTTCATTGTTTCTCTTTCTAACCAAAATATTGCTTTTCATCTCCCACCTATTTCTCCCCCTATTACGCTGGTTCTTCAGCTTTCTAAAGCTTTTTTTTCTTTTACTTAAACATTTGTTCTTCACCCATAGATATTTAATCAACTCATGTTCTGCTAGCTATTCGCCTATTCCTGAATATTTAATGAAAAAAGTTAGGTTGCCTACTTCCCCCAAATTTCTTAAACCCTTCTCACCTCACCCCACACAATGATCCAAAGTTCTTATCTTCTCCTCTTCCCTACTTGAGAGATGTAGTGAGGTGAGAGTGATTGCTGAGCCTCAAATATCAAAACTTATGATTGAACTCATTGTTTGTAGTCTGTAAGTATTTTCTTCTTAATTTTTTTTTCTTTTTGGTGTACATTTTTAAAAAAAATTAACTGTGTATATTGATAAATTCTTTGTTTTTCCCAAATTTTTGATTTTTTATTCCTAACTTTGCCTAATAAGCTTTGCAAAATATTTTATTATAATTGCTAGTTGAGTTCAACTATTTAGGCCCCCTTTCCATTTTCAGTGATAGAGTATTGAATATTGTTTTAACAAATATCAATGAAGTAAGTTTAGAGTTTCATTCATTAATTTTTATAAGAAACTTGCCTTTATGTTTACTATTGTTACTGATAGTCTGATACTGTTATTACTATTCTGTATATTATAAAATTTGGTATTTTTTTACGAAATGTGTGATTTGTTGAGTTTTTTTGAAAAATTATGAATTTAGTAATGCAATGTTAGTATTGTTGTTAACCAATTACTAATTAGGCTCATAAATTTTGTGTTTTATTAGCACTGGACAAAATTCTCAAAAGAAAATCACCATTGGAGTCTCAAACACTTGCTCAAAGTACCTTATTGGCCTCATCTAGTAAGAAGATGTTTATTGAATTCAATGTGGAAAGGCTTCCTGTAGATCCTAGACAACGACATAAAATTTTAGATTATCATTCAAATGACAAAAATTAAGCTTGAAGGGCCTATTTGCAAAAAGGTCATTGTCAACCAAGAGACCATGATTTCCCAAAAACTAATTATGGGTCTTCTTTTCGTAGATTTAATCCTAAGTGGTTTGATGACTTTGGCAATTAGTTAAAGTATAGTATAGCAAAAGATGTTGTCTTTTGTCTTTGTTGTTATCTCATGAAACTTGAGGTTAGAGGTAATGATGCATTTATAATAAAAGGCTTTTCAAATTGGAGAAAGAAGGAGAGACTACAAATTCATGTTGGAAATCATGATAGTGCTCATAATCAAGTTTGGAGAAAATGTCAGGCACTCATGAATCAAAAGCTACATATTGAAGTTGCTATTTGCAAGCAATCTAAGCAACTTAAAAATGATTATCGAATTCACTTGATGGCTACAGTTGATTACATTAGATTTTTATTACGACAATGATTGGCTTTCCATGGTAATCATAAATAAGAGCATTCAAGTAATCAAGGTAATTTCTTGAAGCTTCTAGAGTTTCTTGCCCAACATAATGAAGAGATTGATCATGTTTTAAAAAATGCTCATGGAAATCTAAAATTAGTAGCACCTAAGATTAAAAAAGATATTATAAAAGCAGCTGCTAGTGAAACTACTAAAGTTGTTATTGAAGATTTGGGAGAAGATATGTTTGCTATTTTGATTGATAAAGCTAGAGATATTTCTATTAATGAGCAAATTGGTGTTTGTTTACGTTATGTGAATAAAGAATGATATGTTGTGTGATAGATACATAGAATGCAGTTATTTGTGCCCTATCCTTGTGCTAGAATGAATGTTATGTCCTTGTTTATAATACATATTTGGAGGGTTTTGTGCTTATATTTGATATATTCGGAATCTAAACATTTCTGATATATTATTGTGCAAAACTGAGCTTTAATGATCATGGATTGAGTAGATTTATATATGTTATTGATTTAGTGTTTTCTCTATGATAGGAGGGGCTCCAAACAAGGTTAAATATGGAGCAATTGAGCTTAAAGAGGAAGAGGAAGCCAAATTGGCATTCCAGCAAGCAACGCCGCGGTGCAAGGCAGAGCACGCCGCGGCGCAAAGAGGATTTTCAGCCTGGTCATACTTGGACCTGGGGCAAGAGCGCCACGGTGTAATGAAGTGAACGTTGCGGCGGTAGATAGACCGACCCATTGTGCGCCGCGGCGCGCATATGTGGCCGCCGCGGCGTGAAGGCGGCTGCTGAGCCTATAAATAGATTTTTATACGTTTTTCTCTCAGACTCTTCCCATCTCTCTCCGTTTTCTCTCTATTTTTCTGAGTTTTGGCCATTTGGCCATCTCTCTCTTTTTAGGTTTTGTTAGTTTAGTTAGTTTAGGTTAGTTTTAGGTTAGATAGCTTGGCTAGATCTTCATGGATGGTGGATTGGAGTCCAGGATCAAAGGATTGAAGGAGGATTCAAGCTTCAGAGACAAATCAATGAGCTTCTTTCTCTCTTTTCCCTTTCTCTCTTATCTTCCTTATCTTTTGTATAGCTAAGCTTTGTTTAGGAATATTTTGGATCCTTTTATATATATGAATGATGTGTTTTTCTCTAAGTTTATGTGAATGTTTGATTAAGGTTCAATCATTATCTGTGCTTAATGCTTGTTCTTGGTTAGCCTCAATTGCATGATCCTAATATTAGCAAATGAACTAGACATAGGGATTTGTTGATATGGATATGGTGTGGTTGATACATGTTCGGCGAGTTCAATTGGCTTGGATGAGTTGATTCGTTGATAGGATAGAAATATACCTATTGACCATGTATAGTGTGTGATTGAGAATAGATCATTCATGAGTGGAAGTTACGCTGGCTCTCAAGGAAACTTAGTGAGTTGGGCAATTGAAACCAGGGTTGATAGACCTAGACATAGGCTTTTGACTAATGAAGATTCTCAAGCTAACCTAATCAATGCATTTGTGTTTATGAGGGGAATTGTATGTTGTTGATAAATGTAGGGGGTGAAGGAGGATTTCCTGAAACCTAACTGCTTTTAGGTTTATTGCTTTTGTAGGTTAGATAGATTGTATATTATTTTCTTATTTTTATGTCCTTGTCTAGAATTGATTAAGCTATTGGTTGATATTTAGCTTTATAATCGAATATCCTCGTGGGAACGAACTTTTACTCTGTATCTGTATTACTTGTGCGACCCGTGCACTTGCGGTTAGTAAATGGGCAACACGTTTTGACCCTAATACAAGTGCTTTTATCACTAAAATCAATTTTGGAGTCATTATTGGAAACATATAATTTAAGCTTGGCAAGAATACGTGGACAAGGATATGATGGAGCTAGTAACATGCAAGGAGAATTCAATAGCCTAAGAAGTTTGATCTTGAAAGAAAATTCTTGTGTATTCTATGTTCATTGCTTTGCCCACCAACTTCAGTTAGCACTTGTGACAGTTGCAAAGAAACAAGTTAAAATTGTTTTACTTTTTAATTTGGTAACTAATTTGTGTAGTTGTTAAAGCTTCTTGTAAGCGCAGAGACATGCTCTGTGAAAGTCAAATGCTTAAGACAATTGAAGCATTACAAAGCAGAGAAATTTCTAGTGGACGTGGCTTGAATCAAGAAAAAATATTAAAAAGGGCAGGAGATACAAGATGAGGCTCACATTATGGTACAATACTTAGCTTGGTTTCTAGATTTTCTTCAGTGATTGATGTTCTTGAAATTGTTGAGGAAGATGGGATAAATTTATAACAAAGAGCTGAAGCATGTCATTTGTTGAATGTTATTCAATCTTTTGAGTTTATTTTCAACTTACACTTGATGAAAAATATATTGGGAGTGATAGCTACATAGAATGTAGTTATTTGTGTCCTATCCTTGTGCTAGAATGAATGCTATGTCCTTGTTTAAATGCATATTTGGAGGGTTTTGTGCTTATATTTGATATATTCTGAATCTAAGACTTTCTGATGTGTTATTATGCAAAACTGAACTTTAATGATCATGAATTGAGTATATTGATATATGTTATTGATTTGGTGTTTTCTCTATGATAGGAGGGGCTCCAAACAAGGTTAAATATGGAGCAATTGAGCTTAAAGAGGAAGAGGAAGCCAAATTGGCATTCCAGCAAGCAACGTCGCGCTACAAGAGACGAACACGCCCGCAAGAAAGAGGATTTTCACCTGGTCATACTTGGACCCCGGGGCAAGAAGCCGTAGCGTAATTAAGTGAACGTTGCGGCGGTACATAGACCGACCCATTGTGCGCCGCGGTGCGCATATGTGGCCGTCGCGGCGTGAAAGCGGTTGCTGAGCCTATAAATAGATTTTTATGCGTTTTTCTAGAACCTCTCCATTCTTTCTCCATTTTCTCTCTGTTTTTCTGAGTTTTGGCCATTTTGCCATCTCTCTCTTTTTAGGTTTAGTTAGTTTAGGTTAGTTTTAGGTTAGATAGCTTGGCTAGATCTTCATGGATGGTGGATTGGAGTCCAGGATCAAAGGATTGAAGGAGGATTCAAGCTTCAGAGACAAATCAATGAGCTTCTTTCTCTCTTTTCCCTTTCTCTCTTCTCTTCCTTATCTTTTGTATAGCTGAGCTATGTTTTAGGAATATTTTGGATCCTTTGATATATATTAATGATGTGTTTTTCTCTAAGTTTGTGTGAATGTTTGATTATGGTTCAATCATTATCTGTGCTTAATGCTTGTTCTTGGTTGGCCTCAATTACATGATCATAATATTGGCAAATGAACTAGACATAGGGATTTATTGATATGGATATGGTGTGGTTAATACATGTTCGGCGAGTTCAATTGGCTTGGATGAGTTGATTCGTTAATAGGATAGAAATATACCTATTAACCATGTATAGTGTGTGATTGAGAATAGAACGTTCATGAGTGGAAGTTATACTGGCTCTCAAGGAACTTAGTGAGTTGGGCAATTGAAACCAGGGTTAATTGACCTAGACATAGGCTTTTGACTAATGAAGATTCTCAAGCTAACCTAATCAATGCATTTGTGTTTATGAGGAGAAATGCATGTTATTGGTAGATGTAGGGGGTGAAGGAGGATTTCCTTAAACCTAACTGCTTTTAGGTTTATTGCTTTTATAGGTTAGATTATTTTTATATTATTTTCTTATTTTTATGTCCTTGTCTAGAATTGATTAAGCTATTGGTTGGTATTTAGCTTTATATCGTAATATCCTCATGGGAACAAACTTTTACTCTGTATCTGTATTACTTGTGCGACCCGTGCACTTGCGGTTAGCAAATGGGCAACACGTTTTGACCCTGAACAAGTTTTTGGCGTCGTTGCCGGGGATAGTTTTTATATTGCTAATATCAACAATGAGTTTGATTAGTTCTAATTCAAGTTGTATATAAGTTGTATATAATCTATGTTTCATTTTTGTTTTGTTTTAGTTTCAAATAAGAAGTCGGGTGATTTCAATCATACGAGGCCCTTGAAGGACTTCGCGACTCCTGAAAGGATTACCCTTGGATCAAGTTCTTGAAGACTACTCATCGCAAAAGACTTCAATTTTGGTGACAAAGTCCTATTTGGGACTATAACTCAGGCCCTTCGTGGGAGGGTACCCCATGTTTATGTTTTATTCATGCTTTTACTTTATGCATAATTAGTTAGTATGTTATGTTTTGTATTTATGTATTAATATGTTAATATGCTTATGTTAGTTGTGTTAATATGTTAGTGTACATAAGTGTTAGTATGTTAGTTTAGTAGTTTATGGTTTTTGTTAGTTGTTATGTTTTAGTTATGTTTGTGTTTGTTTGTGTATGTTTTAAGTGTTGTTTGTGTTAGTTAGTATATAGGTTAATATGTTAATTAGGTTAGTTTAATGTTTTTATTTAGTTTTACGTTTTAAGTTTGTTTAGGTTTGTATATAGGTTAGTAAGTTGTTTATATGTTTTAATATATGTGTATTGTATATTTACGTAATTTAGCTTTTTGAACAAGTTTTGTTGCTGACTAGAGACCCATAAGAGCCAAACCCAAGATTGGCTTGTGTTTTCTTTGCTAAATTTAGCAACTTGTGTAGTCACGCGCATTATGAGGCGTTTCTGCATAATTATGCAGCTTTTTATAGCGACCTCGGCAATAGTCTTGATAGCTAAATGGCCATTGATCCCTGTTTTTGCTATTTTTGTTTTTTTTTGTTATTTTTTCTGTTTTGTAGTAATTAGTAATGCTCAGTACTAGTCTCAGGTTCCCTATAGGCTATGTTCTTTAAAGATGCATTTTATTTTAGGTTTGGGGGAATATCTTTACATGTTTTGTTACTTTTATGCTTAATGTTAACATGTATTGGTATTTTGAGTATGCAGTGATTTTAGTTAACATATTTTCATGATTATATCCTATTTTGACTATCACTGATATGCTGATGATAAAGATTTTCAATTTTCACTTTATGCAAGAGATGTTGTGCATGCTTGAACTTAGAAAGTTGAATCTATTTGAATGCATGACATGTTGCAAGAATGCTGGTTATTTTTTATTGTTCATGATTTGAAAGGTTGCTATTTGCCCCCTTTTCAGTGAAACCTTATATGATCTTGATGCATGTGAAACAATTTAGTTACTTTTGATGCATGATTTACATCTCACTTAGATGCAAGTGTAACTTTGAAAATGATACGAGTGCATGTTTTGAGAATGTTTATGGATGTACATGTAGAGTTTTGATTATCCTTAAAATTGTTTTTGAACTCTCTTGAGGCGAAATCCTAAGTTGTGCATGATTGAGGAGATGATTAGGGCATTGTTTGGACTGATTGAGCATTAAAAAGCTTACCCTGATATGATGATATCCTTAGGTCCCTTTTTGAAGCCTTACACTGTTTGGCCTTCTTTGTTTTTCATAACCATTGTGTTCGTTAACCTGTTAACCGTTCTAATGCATGTGAAAACATGTCATTTTCTTTCTACCCTTATTGTTTGTTGAGTATATGATGTGTTATTTCTTGAAATGAGTCTAATAATTAGGGATATGAATATTCAATTCAAAATGAGCCTGAAGGAACCAGATGCAAAATAAAGAAAGAAAAAGCATTGCTTTGCAAAAATAGAGAAAAGCAACAGAGAAAATAAAAAAATAAAAAAATAAAAATGAAAAGAAAAGCAAAAGCTTAAGAAAAGTAAAGTTCAAAAAGCATCGAAAATGGTTCTGACAAGTTTTATGATCTCACAATTGAATACCCTACTAGTATCAGTTTGTGGCTCATGTCTTGGAATATCATGTTTATATGTCTCAATGTTTGTATTGTATCTTTCCCATTCATTTCTTTCGCCCATACCATTGGCCTAACATTATAAGCTGCTAAAGTCCCTTTTGATCCTCAATCTTGTGTGATTTACATTAGTGGAGAGAGAGTTGATTTACAATCTTGTGGATTCTGTGAATCATATGCATGTATGTTTATAAACTTATCTGAATGTGTATGACTTGATTAGAAGAAGTTTGTCTTGCATGTTTGTGACAAATGTAAATTGCATGGAGAGTTTTCTGGCTTGTTAGCATGTTTAGGGTTGTATATGTGTGGAACTGTTTAAGGGGCATTTGCACTTTTTGAGGATTAATGCAGTCATTACACACTAGTATTTGTTTTTGATTGAAAATAAGAAGATTGAAATATATTTGCTGAATGAAAAATTGATTTGAATGTTTAAGTGATTTACTTAGTTCTATTTGGTTTTGCTCGAGGACTAGCAAAATGTAGGTTTGGGGTGTGATAGCTACATAGAATGCAGTTATTTGTGCCCTATCCTTGTGCTAGAATGAATGCTATGTCCTTTTTTAAATGCATATTTGGAGGGTTTTATGCTTATATTTGATATATTCTGAATCTAAGCCTTTCTGATGTGTTATTATGCAAAACTGAGCTTTAATGATCATGGATTGAGTAGATTTATATATGTTATTGATTTGGTGTTTTCTCTATGATAGGAGGGGCTCCAAACAAGGTTAAATATGGAGCAATTGAGCTTAAAGAGGAAGAGGAAGCCAAATTGGCATTCCAGCAAGCAACGTCGCGGCGTAAGATAGAGCACGCCGCGGCACAAAGAGGATTTTCAGCCTGGTCATACTTGGACCCGGGGCAAGAGCGCCACGGCGTAATTAAGTGAACGTTGCGGCGGTACATAGACCGACCCATTGGGCGCCGCGGCGCACATATGTGGCCGCCACGGCGTGAAGGCGGCTGTTGAGCCTATAAATAGATTTTTATGCGTTTTTCTAGAACCTCTCCATTCTCTCTCCGTTTTCTCTCTCTGTTTTTCTGAGTTTTGGCCATTTGGCCATCTCTCTCTTTTTAGGTTTAGTTAGTTTAGTTAGTTTAGGTTAGTTTTAGGTTAGATAGCTTGGCTAGATCTTCATGGATGGTGTATTGGAGTCCAGGATTAAAGGATTGAAGGAGGATTCAAGCTTCAGAGACAAATTAATGAGTTTCTTTCTCTCTTTTCCCTTTCTCTCTTCTCTTCCTTATCTTTTGTATAGCTGAGCTATGTTTTAGGAATATTTTGGATCCTTTGATATATATTAATGATGTGTTTTTCTCTAAGTTTGTATGGATGTTTGATTATGATTCAATCATTATCTGTGCTTAATGCTTGTTCTTGGTTGGCCTCAATTACATGATCATAATATTGGCAAATGAACTAGACATAGGGATTTGTTGATATGGATATGGTGTGGTTGATACATGTTCGGCGAGTTCAATTGGCTTGGATGAGTTGATTCGTTAATAGGATAGAAATATACCTATTAACCATGTATAGTGTGTGATTGAGAATAGAACGTTCATGAGTGGAAGTTGCGCTGGCTCTCAAGGGAACTTAGTGAGTTGGGCAATTGAAACCAGGGTTAATTGACCTAGACATAGGCTTTTGACTAATGAAGATTCTCAAGCTAACCTAATCAATGCATTTGTGTTTATGAGGAGAATTGCATGTTATTGGTAGATGTAGGGGGTGAAGGAGAATTTCCTGAAACCTAACTGCTTTTAGGTTTATTGCTTTTGTAGGTTAGATTGTTTTTATATTATTTTCCTATTTTTATGTCCTTGTCTAGAATTGATTAAGCTATTGGTTGGTATTTAGCTTTATATCGTAATATCCTCGTGGGAATAAACTTTTACTCTGTATCTGTATTACTTGTGCGACCCGTGCACTTGCGGTTAGTAAATGGGCAACACGTTTTGACCCTGAACAGGGAGTCACCGCTGAGTTATCCCAAGCACTACAAAGAAGTGATCAAGACATTATAAATGTCATGACATTGGTTAAAGTGTGCAGGCAATGATTGCAGAGTATGAAAGATGATGGTTAGCATCCTTTGCTCAATGAAGTTTCATTATTTTGTAACAAGCACAATATTATTATTCCAAATATGAATGATATATTCGTGACACAAGGAAGATCAAGGCATAAAGTTGAAAAGATTTCAAATGAGTACCATTTTCAAGTTGAACTATTTTATCAAGTGATTGATAGACAACTTCAAGAACTTAACAATCATTTTACAGAGGTAAATATCGAGCCACTTCTTTATGTAACTTGCTTAAACCCAAGAGATTCATTTTCTGCTTTTGACAAGGAGAAGCTAATTCGTTTAGCTCAATTTTATCCATCTGAATTTTCTTCTGCTGATTTTTTAGGACTTGATAGCCAACTTGAGAATTTTATATTAGATGTATGTTTTGATGATCAATTCTCAAATGTGAATGGGATTAATGGTATTTCTCAGAAGTTGGTTGAGACTAGAAAGTATATTATTTATTCATTGGTATTTTTTCTTTTGAAGTTAGCTTTGATCTTGCCAATAGCAACTGCATAGTTGAGAGAACTTTCTCTATTATGAATATCATAAAGAATCGGCTATCAATCATATGAGACATGAATGGTTGAATGATTGCTTGGTTACATACATAGAGAAAGAAATGTTTGATAGTATTGATAATGAAAAGATCATTCAGTGTTTTCAAAATATGAAAACATGAAGGGAACAATTATAAATTGATCTTTCATAATTTTGTATTAATATATTTTTTGATATATAAATATAATTATTGAAACTTTTTGTTTATGCTTCTATATTGATAGTATTGTCTTTACCCCTATTGCTTAAAATTTCTAGGTTCGTCACTACCCAAGTCCATAATATATACTGCATCCTCTTCCTCCAAAAACTTATTGAAGAACTCAGTGGTGATTTCTTGCCACGTGCTAATTGAGTTTGGGTGTAACTTTACATACTAGGTGAAAGCCATGGCTGTTAGTGACTTAGAGAATTCATGAAGGCACAAATTTGTGTCGCCTCTATGTACACCTCAATCATCCAGGAAAAACATGATATGTTCTTATATGCAACTTATACCATCAAACTTTCTAGATATCAGGGGCTGCTAGCCAGGTGGGTAAGGCTTAAAGCTATGCATGCTAAGAATAGAGATTCTACATTATGAGCATGTACGTGCTTGATATGTGGATAAAATACACACATCTTATGCTTGATTTGAGGTGGATTTAGGTGTGCTTTGATTGATTTATGTTAGAATTTATGCCACATTTAATCTAATTATCCTTAGTATCTCATGATTGGTCTTTCTATATGTTTTTAGGTCCAAAATAGGTGTTTTGACATGGCTCTATGAAACTTTGGATGGATTCATTGCAATGGAGTTGAGCTCAGAATTTATATGGCCGAGATTTGTAGAGTTTTTTACCTTTGCTCGATAAAATGAGCTTAACTTGAGCTACAGAAGTCGAAACAAGGTAATTCTAGTGGCATTAGAAAGATAAGAAAAAGAGTTACAATTTCATGAAGACCACTTATCCAAAAAGTGACATTTTGAGTGATTAAGGAGTTACACACGGTGGTGTGTAACTTGGAAAATGCTTCTGTCAAGTTCACACGGCCCTGTCTAACTTCAAGAAGCTTCTGTGTGGGAGACACGGTCGTGTCTCTTGGTCACACAGTCGTGTGACCCCTGAACATGCAAATTACGCTATTTTTAAAGCTCACACGGCCTTGTTGAGCAATCACACGGCCGTATGAGGTTTCCTGACGTGAAAATTAAGTTATTTTGCCCCCAAATCATTATAAATAAGGCAAATCCTTAAACTTAAATAGGGCTTTTTAGCAAAAACTTGTGTGATGGCTGGTTTCGACATAGAGGCTACAGGAGACTTTAAGAGGCACAAGGATTGAAGGTTAGGGCTTGGAAGGCAAGAGCAAAAGTCATTAAAAATCAACCAATGAAGTCTTTTCCCCCATCTTTATCTTCTTCATCTTCTTTTTTTTTTTTTGTGTTGGAATCATGATTGTTTCTTTAACCTTTGTTCTTATTTGTGCTACAATTGCCATGAGCAGCTAACCTTTTTTTTTTTAAGATTAGGATGAAACTCTCTATTTCTCTATGTTGAATTGTTAATTTGATTCTTTGTTAATGGAATTATTATTCTTGATTCATTCTTAGTGTTTTTAATGCTTGTGGTATGTTGCGTGCCATATTTACATAATTTAGGCTTTAGGTGAATAATCAAAAGATGAAATCTAATTGCTTGATAATCTAAGAATTGAACTTAGGAATTGAGACCTAAACATAGGCTTCAATTTTTGAGAGTTAAACGATTGTTATGAATCTTAATGGGTTGAAACTTGGATTAATTGTCATGAGAATGTGATTAATGGAGTTTTAGCACGTTTTTAATGCCAAGAAATTAGGCTTTAAATAATTTAGAATAAATCGTCTTCAAGAACATAATTGAATATTAGCAAAGATAGGATTACAATCTATCATAAGGGGTAGTGTAGTGAATTCCCAGTCCTAGGCGTTTAAACCTTGATTGAATCTTAATTTTTCTTGATTAAATTGCTTATTTAATTGCTTTGAGTTTTGTTTTGATTTTAATTTAGCTTTTACTATTGATTTTGTTCGCTTAAATAATCAAAATCACCATAATAGTTAGTAATCAATTGATCATCGTGGGAACGATCTTTATTTACTACTTGTACAATTCGTGCACTTACAGAAAATCAACAACAAGTTTTTGGCACCGTTGCCAGGGATCGTGTTGATATTAACATGAGTAGTAGTTTGGTTTATTTAAGCACTTTTTATTTTATTTTATTTTATTTTCACTTTATTTTTTCTTTGAATTTTCAGGCGTTGATTCTTTCATATGTGTAGAGCGAGGATTCAAGAAGATCTTATTATCCCCATTGATCTTGAGATTGAGAGGACCCTTTGTGACATTAGAAGGGAAAGAAGAACACAGAGATTTGAGGAAGACCACATGACGAACAACATGAATCAAATCGTCAATCAAGAGAGAAAGCTGGTGAATTATAGAACTCCCAATGCTAATGCTCGTTAGTCTTCCATTATACGACCACGGGTGGAGGCCAATAATTTTGAGATAAAGACGTCACAAATTCAGATGATCCAACAATTGTAATTCAATGAGTCAATGTCTGAATACCCAAATCAACATTTGGATGAGTTCTTGGAATTATGTGACACCATAAAGATTAATGGGGTTTCAACTGATGCTATACGAATTAGACTTTTCCTTTTTTCACTTAGGGGAAATCAAAGAAGTGGATTCATTCGGAAGCCTCAAATTCACTTACCACCTAGGACTTGATGGAGCAAGCTTTCTTGGACAAGTACTATCCGATTGGAAAGACAATCAAGCTCCGTCAAGACATCACTACCTTCTCCCAAAAAGAAGATGAATCATTTTATGAAGCATAGGAGAGGTACAATGATCTTATTCGTTTGTGTCCATATCTTAGCCTATAGGATTTTGTTGTTATACAAGCATTCTATGTTGGGTTGACTTTCTCTATAAAGGCGGCTCTTGATGCCGCAGTTGACGGTGCTTTGATGGCTAAGACTCCAACAGAGGCAATGGCCTTGATTAATGAGGTCGCTTCGAATATTTATCTGTGGCCAAGTGAGAGACCAACTTCAAAGAAGCAAGCCGGAATGATAGATCTTGACTCCATTATCATGTTGAATGCCAAGTTTGATGCCTTGACCAAGTCGCTTGAGAAGCTTAATGTCAATGCTATCTCTACCCCTAACATAGCTTGTGAAATATGTGGAGGAAGACATTTGACATCAAAATGCAATGCAATAGAGACATATTCTCAAGACCCGTCTTTTGAGCAAGTGAGTTATGTGTAGAATGACAATTTCAAGGCCCCAAGTAATCCCTTCTCCAACACATATAACCCCAGATAGAGAAACCACCCCAATTTCTTATATGGTAACTAACAAAATATAGGGGTTCTATCCAACAATAGACCCCCACTTGGATTCCAACAACCTCAACAATCTTTTCAAGGTGTGAAGTCTAATTTAGAAACCCTCATAGAGAAATTCATTGTTACCCAAAATGAGCAAAATCAAGTTATTCAAGAACAAGTTCAACAATATGGGGAGTCCATCAAGCAAATCAATACTCGCCTAGATCAAATGATCACTCATTTCAAGATGCTTGAAACTCAAATAGCCCAATACGTAAGCTTGTTCAACATGGCTCAAAGGAGAATACCAAGTCAACCGGAAGCTAACCCAAGGGAGTATATTCTAGCAATTTCATCGAGAAGTGGTAAGCAAATTGAAGGCCCCGCATGGAAAGAAAAGCTTGAAGATAAGGACATCTATGAAAAGGAAGAGAAGCAAGAGAAAAAAAAGGACAAAGAAAGAGATGACGAAAGCAATAAAAAGTATGTTCCTCTAAAAGCATATGTTCCACCTTTAGCTTTCCCTCAAAGGTATCAAAGGGTGTAGCTTGATCATCAATTTAGAAGATTTTTGGAGGTACTTAAGAAGCTTTACATTAACATTTCTTTTATGAAAGTTCTCTCCCAAATGCCCTTTTATGCTAAGGTCTTGAAAGAGATTCTCTCTAATAAGAGGAAGCTTGAAGACTACGAAACTGTTGCTTTGATGGGAGAATGTAATGCAATCATTCAAAACAAGTTTCCACTTAAGCTTAAGGATTTGGGAAGCTTTTCAATTTCATGCTCAATTGAGGACATGCATATCAACAAGGCTTTGTATGATCTTAGGGCAAGTGTGAGTTTGATACCCTTTTCTATTTATAAGAAACTTAATATTGGGGAACTCAAACAAACCACCATTTTTCTTCAATTGGCGGATAGGTCAATTAAACATCCTATTGGCATATTAGAGAATGTTTCTTTGAAGGTGGGAAAGTTTTACATACCGGTTAATTTTATCGTGCTTGATATAGAAGTCGATGTTCAAACCCCCATCATCTTGGGCAGGCCATTCGTAGCCACTACTGGAGCTGTGTTTGATGTGAAGCATGGGAAAATAACCCTCAAAGTAGGTGAAGAAGTTGCTGAGTTCAATTTGTCTCAAATTTCCAAGCAACCTGTCATTGTTGATTATTGTTTGAAGGTTAATGTGGACGAAAGGCTAGCTAGAGAGGTGCACACTAAAAGCCATCCACAAGACCCCTTAGAGAAGTGTTTGGTGCATAATGGTAATTCAAATGATGAAGATGAGGAGGTGGCGACCTATGCTCAAATTTTGGATGCATGCCCAACCGTTTCCCCTTCTCAAAATGGTAAATTCAAGGAGCTCAAGGTCCTCTGATCCCTCACTTAAAGAAAAAGAGGCTCCAAAGGAATCTATAACTGATGATATACGAGAAAAGATTTTGCCAAAGACTGCTACCAACTTTGAGAATTCCAAGATCTGCAAGAAGGGACCAAAGAAGTGGAATGACAAGTGTATCAAGCAGCGTGAGTTTAAGCTTGGAGATAAAATTATTGTGGACAACTCACTTCTACGTTCCTGTCCTGGTAAGTTATGGTCAAAGTGGTATGATCCATATGAGATTATTTGAGTCTTATCGTATGAAGTACTTGAGGTGAAGAAAGAAGGCCAAAAGACATTCTTGATAAATAGTCAGAGAGTGAAACATTTTGAATAAGGAGTGGGGACTGAGCACCACACCGTTGGCATCACCTAAGCATAGAATCAGTCCATAGTCAAGCTAATGACTATAACTTAGTGTTTCTTGGGAGGCAACCCAAATTTTCTCTCTTTTCTTTACTTTCTTATTTTCAATTTTGTTCTTATTTTATTATCACTTATTTTATTATCATTTTTTTCTATTTTTGTTTTAAAGTTAGCTATTGTTGAGTAGGCTTAGGTGACTCCCTGAGTTCGAGCCTTTGTAGGGGGATGTATATAGTGTCACCGCCAAAAAGATTTTTCTTCTTTTTCCTTTAGTTTTTTATTTATTTTTCCATTTATTTGTTCTTTTTGTTCCCTTTTCTTTTTCTTTCTATCATTTGCATTTAATTTTTTCAGTTATTTCTTTTTGCTTTATTTTTCCTTATTATTTAAAAAATTTGTCTTGACCTTTTTGTTTTTATTGTGCAGTCTTAGACCACATGTCGCTGCTCAATTCGATAAGATGTTCGAGTTCATGGTTACACGCCTCCCTCTTGCTCCTCATCTCCCACCACCTTCGTGATCTTGCGTTTCCATTTTCGGGGAAGTTTCGTTGTCCTTTATTCTATTATTTTTCTTATTTAAATATTGAGGACAATGTTTATTTTAAGTGTGGGGAGAGAATCGATGAACACTTGAGTATTGCATCGAATTAAGTGGGAATTGTGTATTAATTTTTTAATTATTTATAAGCTGATAAAAATATGTTTAAGAAGGGAATCCACTACTCATGAGCTATTTTTGTGCAAGGCAATTTTTGAGCTATTTTTGTGCAAGGCAATTTTTTTTCAATTGAGTATTGAAACATTTAGCATCTTATTTGGAAATTAGATATGTCTGCTTGCATTTGTTCTTTTTATTAATATTAGCCAGAAAGTGAGTTTTGAGCTTTAATTATTGGATTTTTCATAAACAAAATTCTATTTTTCTTTCTGGAGTGAAATTTCTCTAGATTGATGTGCGTTATAACTTACTTTGATATCTTGTTGAGACTTCAATGATTCACATTCATACTTGAACATAATTAAGGCAATTAGGCTTAACTCTTTCTTGACTTCTAGAGTTGCATTGTTAAATAATCCCTTAGTTGTCCCATTTAAGCCTAAATTTAATTTCTTTGAATACCTTATTAAATTATCAGGTTGAATTCTTTGGAGCAATTGATATGTTAATTGAGAAGTTATAAATGGTTGTTTTTGTCTCAAGGGCTTTGAAAAAAAAGAAAAAAAAGAAAAAAAGAAATGAAAAAGAAAGAAAAAAAGAAAAAGATTGTGGTGAAAAATAATGAGAATATTTGGTTGAAAGTGAGAATTAGTTATACTTTTGTGCATTATGTTCTATTGTTAATCTTTTCAACCTGATTCTGTTTTGCATCGATTTGTCCTTGAACATTCTTTATCTTTTTTTTTTATCTTTTTGCTACCTTTCATTATTACCCTTAACCTCATTACAACCAAAGAAAGTCATTTTGATTTTTGTTATGTATGTGAACTTGGAAGTGGAGATTAGATTGGTAATCAAGCTTATGATATTACATTTTTCAAGAGAAATTTGAGTGATCTCTTTGTCCTTAAACACTTGAGCGATGGAAAGATGAGTAATCTCAAATGGTTGGTAAAGAGAAAAGATGCAAGCTAGACACAAGCCTCTAATTGTATTAAGTGTTAAACTATCTTGCTTAATTAGATTTGGTTGCCGAGCTTAATTGATTGAACTTTTAAACTGTGAAATTTTCCTTGATTCATATTTCTTGATATTGAGTTTAATCTTTTTTTTTATTCATATTCTTTGCTTGAGGATAAGCAAAGTTCAAGTATAGGAGAATTTGATGTGTGGATAAAATACATACATCTTGTGCTTGATTTGAGGTGGATTTAGGTGTGCTTTGATTGATTTATGTTAGAATTTATGCCATATTTAATTTAATTATCCTTGGTATCTCATGGTTAGTCTTTTTATGTTTTTAGTTCCAAAATAGGTGTTTTGACATAGTTCTATGAAACTTTGGATGGATTCATTATAATAGAGTTGAGCTCAAAATTTATATGGCCAAAATTTGTAGAGTTTTTGACCTTTGCGCGATAAAATGAGTATAACTTGAGTTACAGAAGTCGAAACAAGGTGATTCCAGTGACATTGAAAAGTTAAGAAAAAGAGCTACAACTTTCATGAAGACCACTTGTCCAAAATGTAACGTTTTGAGTGATTAAGAAGTTACACACAACCGTATGTAACTTGAAAAATACTTCTGTCAAGCTCACACGGCATTGTCTAACTTCAATGAAGCTTCTATGTGGGTGACACGGCCGTGTCGCTTGGTCACACGGCCGTGTGACCCCTGAACTTGCAAATTACGCTTAGACTTGAATGTGCTCTCCTTTGTAGACTTGCATCAGTCTTCTTAGACCTGTGTTGCCAACTCCTTGTCAATTTCCTCACCTTCAGAATTTCCTACAATACCACCGTCTGCTCCTTTGTCATTGTCGTTTGTTGTGTGTGCACATCCTTCTGGGTTGGTATTAGAGCTTCTCACCTTGCTTTGAAGGTTGTTTTTAAGGCTAGCTGCCAGTTTGATCAAACCTTGCTATGTGGTTAAGATGGAATTCAAAACGAATGATGGTACAACTACATGGGATGCAAAGGTGCTTCCTAGCGTGAAAGCGCTAATATTTACAATGGGGGGGTCTCCGTAACACTTATGAAATCCCTTACCGGTCCATTCTCATTGTCGTTTCCCCATTGCCTTAGCGGCGTCACATGCAGTTCTGTGTCATCATCTAGGAAATTGTTTAGGTTGAAAGAGAGGCGCCTAGTAGTGCTCATCATTGCCGCCTCCGCAATGAAGTTGTCAAATGTTTCAAGGGGGATTTTGTGGAATTACAAGGTGACAAGATATTAGATTCGTAAGCACACTGACGTATAAGCAAAATGAGAACTAGGCCATTATAGTTGAAGAGGTAACATGTGGAGCATTCATGATAAATCTCTTAGGAGGATGTAATAGGAAACTCCATGCGGCATGTAGCTCAGAGGAATGAAAATGCAACTCTTTTTGGTTTTAGGTATTTAGGGTGAGGGGTCTGTTAAGGTTCCGCTTCCCCTCGATGGTTTAGTTTTGGCCTTTATATGGAGTTTCTTTGATATTAAGAGACAAAAGGTAGAGTTGACTTCATATTCTTAATTGGTGGAGTGGTACGAGGTTATTTGGTCAATGCTTGTCATGATGATGATAGGCCTTTCATGGGGTATGAGATATTAGGAGTTAGGTGGTTCTATCAGTACATAGGGTAGAAAAACGTGAGAGTAGCAAGTCAACTCTTAGAGCCCCATTAGCCCTCCGCTACATGAGACCTTGAGACATCCATCCCATATCTTATCATGTAAGTCTGCATTTAGGAAAGTTACAAAAAAATTGATAATGTTTAGTAATTAGTTATTGTATAAATTTTTTTTGTTATAATCGATTATAATTAATTTATTTTTATGTTTAAATGCATTAGATGAAAAATAATTTTAAACTAATTTGATTCTTTTAAATTATATAAAAAAAAATTATTTTTATATATTAAATTATTAAAATAATTATAAATTATTAAAAAATTATTTGATTGAGGATAAAATGATATTTACATATTAAAGTATAAAGAATAATCTATAAGTTAAAATCATAAGTTTCAATCTTCAGCATTATGAAAATTAACTTTAAAAATCTTTTATTTTGTATTGAATTTCGTACAAAAGCTGAATCTGATTTTGCCAAACATGATTAAACACTATTACAATAATTTTTTCTCAAAAAAAACTAATCTAATCATTACCAAACACACACCAAGTCCTTTCTTTTATATTGTGTTTGGATGATAGGGAATCAGTGGAAAGAGAATAATCTCTTTTGTTTAAGAGTTTAATAATAGATAGGAAGTGAAAGATACTTAATGGGAACTATTCTATCTCTTTTTTTCTCAAATACTAAATTTTTGTTCTTCTTAAAATTAGAGTGGAATGAGGAGAAATAAGTTTATAAACTTAAAAATAAGCATTTTACATTTCGTTCCATTCATTTATAATTTAACTATCAAGCAAAATAATAAAGTTCAATTTTGTTCTCTTATTAATCGTTCAAATAAAAAGAAAGATAACTTTGTTTCATTCTTTTTCTTTTAGTCATTCCCTACTTATTATATTTTGTTCCATTAATGAAAAAACATCTAAATACAGTGTTAAATACATTGCAACGATGGACACCCACCTCATGGAGGCAAAACCGTTGCAGGATTCTTGAACCTGCTAGTGGGAAAAGCTGAGGAGCCCTAAAGAAAGATTGATCCCAAGAAGTGAGTTACCAAACCCATTGTGAAGTTCCAGTTTCTTGATGCTCAGCAACTTGCACAGGCACCCAGCAGGAACAATGGCGGCTTCAAGGTCACATAATGCGCCTTGTGGATGGGACGGTGGCTTAAGACCACGATCATGATGGCAACATTCACAGCAACGCATGTGACGGCAACCCTACCTCTCTTCTTGGTGCATCTCGATCAGCTTGAAATTTAAATATATATTGGTGACCACCGAAGCTAATGCCAATGACTTCCGAAACCACCAGATGCCAACAATCGTGAGGTGTACGAACGAACACAGTCTGTCACGCCTTCCACGAGGTTCAGTTTTATCTCATTGAAGGACACTTCTGAATCTACAAAAGTTGCTGTAGCTGGCGTTCTAGCCATTAACAAATTAAAGCAAGGTGATCTTCAAAGTTCAACCTTGCCATGTTTCTAGCGAATTACGGTCAAATGAAATAAGATTAATAATTAGTCCTATCTTTGCTGCTGCTGGCACCACTAACTGGCATGAAGCCTGAAACATAGTCACTAAGCAGGATCTCTGTTATCCATATCTTTTGCTTCAACACATATTATGGGTATTTCTTCAATTGGCATAGCGTTACCACACATTAGCGCATTTCAAGGCCCTAAAAGGTGGTACCGTTATGACAAATGGTGGGAGCGGTTGCTTCTGCATGTTCAGTACATGTGTATACCTAATGGTAGCAACTAGCAACGATACAAGTAAACAGGCAGAAGCTCAGCATTGGCAAGAAGAGCGTGTTGATTGGACCCATATCTCTTTTCAGGTCATTGATCCTCTTAATCTTGATGGTTTCATGCTGGGGACCACAAATTAAAAGGTGGCAACCCTTTGCAATTAGGCCCTTACAACAGCAAAGAGAATGGCATTAACTTCACTAAAAATTCACCAAGCAAGGTTCTTCGGTTCAGAGCAATTTGCCTTCACAATGATGCATTCAAGTTTTTTATTGAACGTGATTTCTTCAATTAGTGATGACAGTACTAACTTGAAGAATTGGATATATGTGACATCTCACTTCTAATCTGTTTAATTTAATTAGTTTAAATTAATAGGGAATTATCTGTTTAATTTGATTGGATGTCTCTTAGTATTTTTATAATTTATATGTTGATAGGAATAATTTAGCGCGTAAGTTAAATTTGTAATAATAGTTAAAAAATGAGTAAAAAATTTAAATAGGTGAAAAAATTATGAAAATTTATAATTTAGCTCTAAATGAGTAAAAATAATTATGGTTAATTTTTGGGATTAAATAAATTAATTTGATATTTTTAATAAATTATAGTGATTATTCTAGTTAAAACATAACGTAAAAATTAAAATACATAGGATATACTTATGGAAATAATTTCATAAATTAGAAAGTAAATTTAGATGATAAAATTGACCTAATAATTAAGTTAGAACTTAAAAATTGCATAGAAATAAATTAGAATGAATTTAAAGGGTTAAAACCTTAAATAAATTAAAATTAAAAATAGGTCATCATTACATTTCCTCCAATGAGATTTCATGCAATCTCAACTTCCCCATTTCGTTTTCTTCTCATTGGTTAGTGATAAAAGTTGGTATGAATAAATCTAGGTTAATTAAACCTAAACCAATAGGATTGCATGCATGTAAGGTTACTTGAACTTCAAGTTAGCTACTTAATGTAAATAATTTGGACCTAACTATCACTAAGTGACTTAAGTTAAGATCTTCTATGAACTCTAAGGAGTTCTAAACATAATAAGGAGTTAAAATTATGAGGATTGAAAGTTAAAAAGGGGCCTTAGAATTAGATTAAGTGACCAAAGGAGGTGCAAACTTGAAAACTAACTCCCCACTCCATTTAAGATACAAAACTGGTGCCCCCTCCCCCATTCTCTTCATTTCCTTCTCATTTCTCTCATCTTCGATGCAAGTTCTCTCTTGGGTAGCCATTGAAGCAAAGCTTCAAAGCTTTGCATGAGCTACAAGAAGCTAGAATCTCTCCAAGCTCTAGTTGAAGAAATTGTCCCTTGTACTCTTCTCTTCATCTTGGACAGATTGGAATTCTCTTTGGAGCCGTTTCAATCTCATTTCCTTCTCCTTCACTCGCAGTCTAAGTCCAAATATGGGTTTCTTGGCTTTGTTCTATTCTTCTTCCTTTGCTTGATCCTTTGAGTGGTTTGCATGTGATATTGACTTGCATTTACTTGGTTTGTGGAAGCTTTAGGTTTCGGCCTTCTTAGTTCCTATAGTTTGGATTGTCTTTTACCCTCTTGAGCTTGCGTATATGTTGGTTTATGAGATTCAGATCTTAGATTATGAGTTGCATGTTGATTTTGAAATAAATCCATGACCTTGTGTTGTATGGAGGGGTTCGGGTTCTTGAGGGTTTGAGGGAATTATGATAATTTTCTTGAATTGCACTTGGGATTATGGAATTGTGCTTGTTGCAATGCTCAATGTGTGGTTGCATGTAGAGTTGGTTAATTTTTCCTCCCTCTTGGCTGAAGGGTTGTCTCGGGTTGAAGGGTGGGAGTGCATAGCTTCTTTGTGTTATAATGGTTGCTTGGTGTTTGATTTGTGATGCTTGAGCTATGTTTGTATGGGTTTTCATGTGAAATTGAATTTGAGGTTGAGTTAGTGAACTTGGCAAAATTGGGTTCCTTGGTGGAAATAGTACTAAATTAAGGTGCAATGTAAATCTTGATTGAAATTGACCCTAATCAATCTAAGATTACTTAATTTGATCATTTGAACATGAAAATGAAATTAATTTGGTGAGTTTAGACTTATATAGGTCTCGTCCAGATTGGGTAATGAAGCTTGGAAATGATTTTGAAATTAAATGATAATCAATTTGACTTAATTTGACTTAAGGATTGTAATTAGAAATTCATTAGATGCTTAGTTGATGTCTAGTAAGCTCAAAAGGTTGATGCAATGCCTTGGGTAAGCTAAAATAAGAAAATTTGATTAAATATAATTTATTTAATAATTATAATGATTAATTCGGGTAACTATGGGTTAAGGCACAGTTATTAGGTTTGGTTAATTGAGCCTAGGAGGTCAAGTAGTGAGTTGACTAATGACCGAGGAAGTTGAATTATGTTGTGTGTCATGGTTGATTTTACCATTGTGAGATTTCAATGTTTGTCAATATATGTTGTCTAGAATGCTTGCATGACTTGAATTATTGATATTCTGACATCTGACTGTAATTGGAAATCATGCATGAGTAAGCATTGATCATTATTGGACATTGCTGAATTGAGTCAGAAAATGATAAATGGGTGGTATTGAGAAACCCTTCAGTGTTAAAAAAAAAGGTACCATGATGTGGATATGATCCTCCCGTATGTGCACAGGGGGTGATCCTGTGAGTAATTCCCCACTACAAGCGAGGCTCTAGTTATAGGGGATAGGGTTGTGTGATCAGGCACGATCATTTATTGGATGAGTACTCAACCTAAAAACCAGGCTATCACCAATGTATATTGTAGGTGGAGCAGCGTACTCCCTACATGTTACGAGGATTTGGGATCCATTAGGAATTGACTTGATAAGATATGATTTGGTATTCGGTACTGCATGGCAAATAAATTAAATCATAACATTGCATTAATTTAAGAATATCATTCATTGCTTTGCATTACTATATATAATTGGAATTGCATTAGTTGTTGTATATTCTATTTGTTTTGGGTGCAAGAAATACTTATCTTTTAACGTTTGGAATCTGATACTATATATGAGATTGATTGTTGTTGATTGAATTATAGCTTGTAAACTATTCTAACAAATAATATGAATTATTGTGTTAAAAGTGAACCTTTGCCTTAGGGATGATTATCTGTTTTGGCCTTATGGCACTTAAATGATTATTTGTAAATGTTTGCGAAAACCCTGCAGTAGTTGGAATGATCATGATGTCACTTGTTTTCTAGCAATACTGAGAATTCTTAGAACTCTCACCTTGTTTATGTTTCCGTGGTATTCCAAATTCTTCTGCTACAGGTTAAAGATGTTGTTGCTGACTGTTTACTAGGAGCTGACTGAGTGTTGGTGGGTGTATGATCTATTGATTGACTCATACATAGCCTACATGAACTTGATGCTATATTTGAGTTACTCCCTTAGGGTCATCATCCTATTCTTGCCTACTTGACGATGCTACTGGTTGGACTGACTTTTGTGATAGGTTACGGTGTGATGTGGTTATTTTGTTGTAGTATATAGTTTACCACATTGCGCTTTTATATATATATATATATATATATATATATATATATATATATGTCTGTCAGTGTATCTTATATATATTTCTGACTTAGATATTATTACTATTGGATGACTGTAGACTTTGATATCAGGTACTGATGCCCATAGTTGTAGTACTAATAGTTGACTGGTATTGTTTGGCTGGAGGCCAATTGTTGTTAGCTTAGGTGTGGGTGCTGGGATCTACACAGTATATATATAAATATGTACATGTTTTATCCAAGAACTATGGTGTATGTTTGGTTGAAATTAGCTGCATTATTAGTATTCAATTTTCATGACTATATCTGCTAGAGTTCTCCAAATAGAACTCAAGAGTATAAAAAATGGACTTAACAAAGGTTGGTAATGTTAACAGTGGACTTGGTGAATTGGAATGGCAATCGGCCTAACCTAAACAATATAGGAAAAACACTCCTTGATAAGGCTTATAAGGAAAAAGTTTTAATCATACCAGTGAGACCAAACCAAATTCATGTATGTAGAAAAAAAATTTATTCACTTATAGGTTGAGAATAGTAATATATGATGTGCTTAAATTAATTACTTCTACTTAGGACCTGGGAATTAGTGAAGTAATTTTACTTAGGGTGTTATAATATCTATCAAAGACAATATTCCACACGTCATCAAATTTCTTGTGTGCAAATTTTCATTTACGCTCTATTTGGTATGTTGCAGTGGAAAAGAAAAGATAGAGACTAATGATAAGTTTCATCCTTCATTTGGTATACAATTTTAAGGGGAGGGGAAGAGACTTGAATGGGTTCAATTATCAGGGGTCCATAAATACTCCATCCTCCTACTGTGGGACGGAATTGGAGGGAAGGGAAGGGAATGAAAACTTTTTGTGAGTCTTACCAAAATTTATATATCTATTTTTATTCATTTACATACATTTTTTTCTTGACGAAACCAAATAAAGGAAGAGAAGCATCCCTTCTTTTTCATGGGATAATACTAAACAAAGGAAGTGAAACTCCTCAACTTTTCTCTTCCTTTCCTTTCTTTTCTTTTTTATTATATCATTTTGTTTCCTTTCCTTTATTTCATATCAAACAAAGCCTTAGCCTCTGGGCCCTATGTACTACAATGGATGGCATCACTTCTTCTACTATCATATTCTGAATGATGCAATTTGGGGTCACATAGTTTGGGACACATTATGTCAAAGGAATGATCTATTTGTTTTCCCTTCCATTGGCAATGGTGACCGATCACTGATATAACAATATTGATGTTTGGACTGGCTCTGTCACCATTATACCTAAGGGTCAAATCATCATGTTGTTTACTAGTTCCACTAACGAGTTAGTGCAGATGCAAAACCCATTTTCCAATCTACACCTTTAGGATAAGGTGTGTGTGTGTGTGTGTCAAGAGGGTGCAATTATAGGAATATGGGTTAAACTAAATAATTAGTCCCTATAGTTTTATTCGTTTTGGATTTTGGTCTTCATAATTTTTTTTTTGGGGATATCAATCCTTATTGTGACACCTGGGGCCGACGAGGACGGGGAGTGGTTGCCGGTGCAAAAGATGAAGCACGGACAAGGAGCGGCTCCTGGCAGGCTTCTAGGCGGAGGGACACATGAATGAACTGAATACACACCAGAATGAGAGGGATCTAGAGACTGTGCAGGTATAGGACTGCATAGTTGAGGATGACTTAAAGGAATTGATTAGCACCACCCATAACAACAAGATGCATCTTCTTTTCGGGAGCTAAGAACATAAGTACTCCATAGTTAAGCGTGCTTGACATGGAGCACTTGTGAGATGGGTGGCCTCTTGGGAAGTTTCCTATAATGTGTGTGAGTGAGGACAAAGCACGCTGAAAAGACCCGTGTTGGTTTGTGGGGACACTCATCGATCCTGCAGGCAGTCTCAAGAAATCTCACTTCCCTCAAGCTTTGTTATCTCAAATAAAATGGTAAGTGAGTGTATTTTAGGGCTTTGAAGTAGAAATCTAATAGTGTAGAAGGTTGGTTCTAGTAAGTGGTAATGGGAAAGTCATACATTAATTTTTTTTTTCTTCTTTCATGAGATTCTTGAAAACCTTAAGCCCTAAAATTAGGGATTTTAACTAATCTCTTTACCCTTTTGTTAGTTCAACTCTAAATGAAATTTATAGAGCTTTATCAATTGCAAATTTGTAATTATAGTGTAATTTTTTTATTTATTCACGATGCTTGTGTTTTAAATTCCTAATAGCTAGTGGGTAACTCTAAATTTATCTTGACTTGTCAAAATGCTTGTTTATGGTCAGATTCAGTGGGCACTACACAGCTTGCTCCTCCGAGTGTCCTAGGAACCGATTGAGTTGGTTCTTCATACTGTGAGTGGATAGTTTACACTGTGATATATGTTAAATTTTAAACTTCTTGGCATATATTTATATCTATTCTAATAGCCTTGATTATAGCCTCAAACTTTATATTATGGGGAAACAAAACCTTTAAGTTAATCTTGGATAGTTGTGAATTTTTTGTGATAAGGATTGAGCTATAAGGGTTGAGTGTTAAAATTTCGCCTGCCGTGACGAAGAGATATAACGGTGTGTATTCCGCCTGCTGTGGCGAAGAGATATAAAAGCAAGTGTTCCGTCTGCCGTGGCGAATAGATATAACAGCATGTGTTCCACCTGCCGTGAAGAAGAGATATAACGGCGAATGTTCCACCTGCCGTGCCAAAGATATGTAACGGCTATTGTGTATAAAATAAATGTAAAGATTATGTTTAAGATATGAGATGAGATTTGATAAGTATAGTTAAATTCCTTTACGATTGTAAATTTATTACTAGAAAGGAAAGCATGTGATGAGATTTTATTTATAAGTTTCATTTATTTGATTTTTTTTTTGTGTATTGAGTTGTCTTGCAAAGTTTAAATGTTTTTGGCTCTTACTTGCTTCCCTTTCTTGTTCACTCCATTTTTTTTCATGCCCTCACTGAGTCTATGTGACTCACCCCTTTTTTTTTTTTTTTTCCTTCAGATTTGCAGGTTGTTGAGTAAAGGATTCCTGGGATTTGCTATTCTGCCCCGGAGTATTTGTCTTTTGGTAGGCCTTCATTGTCGTTGCTGGCTAGTGTTACATGTCGACTCCAGTATTTTGTAGCTATCGGAGATAAAGTTTATTTCCTTCTTTTGATGTAGATATATGTAAACATAAAGTCTTGATATATCCCTTCTATATAGCTGGCTCATCTTGTTCATAGGATTGATACTAGATGCTTATGTTAGTGATGGATATGGATATATATTACTGACCAGGTTTAAATAAACTATATGGTTTGTTCAATTTTTAGAGGAGACTCTGTCAAATATTTAATAGCCCTGAGCTAAGTTACACTTTTTTTTCTTTAATTGATGTTGTATGGTTAGACTTGTCAAGCTAGTTGAGTACTGAGTATCATTAGCTTGTGCGCCGATCATGGCCTAAGATGGGTCGTGACATAGTTGGTATCAGAGCCGGACCTCTCCTAGTACGGTGTGGTTCGGGGACGAATCATACGGAAGCTGGTGGGCATGTGACACCCAGAGCCGACGAGGGCAGGGAGTAGTCGTCGGTGCAAAAGATGAAGTACAGACAAGGAGCGGCTCCTGACAGGCTTCTAGGCAGATGGACATATGAATGAACTGAATACACACTAAAATGAGAGGGATCCAGAGACTGTGCAAGTATGAGACTGCATAGTTGATAATGGCTTAAAGGAATTTATTAGCATCACTCATATCAACAAGATACATCTTCTTTTCGGGAGCCAAGAACATAAGTACTCTATAATTAATCGTGCTTGACTTGGAGTACTTGTGGGATGGGTGACTTCTTAGGAAGTTTCTTAAAATGAGTGTGAGTGAGGATAAAGCACACTGAAAAGACCTGTGTTAGTTTGTGGGGACACTCATCGATCCTGCAGACAGTCTCGAGACGTTACACTTATAATTTCTTTAATTTAGATTTCGGTCTCTCAAGGACCAATACCCTAATAATTTGAAATTGTAAGGACCATTTCCTGATAGAAAATAAGAATCAATACCTTAATAAACAAAAATTATATGAACTAAAACACAAATGAGTGAAAAGTATAGGAATCAAAATCTAAAAAGAAAAAATGTAAGGATCAATATCCAAAAAATAAAAATATAGGGACCAAAATCCAAATTGAGTGAATATATATAAGGACCAACTATTTATTTAAATTGTAGGAATAAATATATGTGTGAAGGCATGGACATGTGCATTTGGTGTGTATGCATGTAACTGAGAGCATGTAAAATGTGAGGGAAAAGTTATTAATTCATTATAGATCCATAAATCTAGGGAACGAAGACTCTGGAATGTAGAGCTCATTCTATAAATGTAAAACATGTAAATAATGCAAATTGTGGAATGAAAACTCTAGAATGTAGTGCTCATTCTATAAATGTAAACCATGTGAATAATGAAAATAAGCGAAGAATATTCATAGCACTTGCTTCTTTCTTTATCGCTTTTATTTTGCTTTATAGGACTAGGAGGACTTCTTACCGAGAACAAAGGAAACCTTACCCCATTCCCTGTCAATCTTTCACCAAATCTTTGCTCAAAGATTAAAGCAATTTAAAATTAGTCCAAATTAACTAGTTGAAATTTTTTGTAAGAAAAAAAGTTAAACTATATGGACAAGCTCATCAAGCCCTACAAATTAAATGACATTCCATCTTAACCAAGGACAAATTTTGTGCATAAGCATAATATCTAGCATGTCAAGGGACACATGAATTAATAAACACTTTACCAAGCATATTCCGTATACAAAGATATATAATCATCATTTAGTGCATATAATCAAAATTTTATGTTCTGTTTTCCTTGTGTGAAGTGTTGGTTCAGCTATGGTGAATTTAATCCCTATTTAACTCAGGTTCTTTTCAAAGTTTGGAATGTTAGATTTGGTGAAAGGATGTGGTAGAGGTTTCTTGCAACAAAAGTTAAAAAGATATTCTTTCGCTGTACTTGGTTTACCAATTTGGAGAATATGGTTGGCTGGGAACAGCAAAATCTTCAAGGAATGTGACTTCCATCCTCATGAAGATTTTGTGTCAGTTTCTAAGCTGGCAGTTTAGTTCAGAAAGCATGGCCTCGTATAGTCTTCTACTTCCTCTTTTTATCATTTGTAGCTGTTTTACAACTAGTTCCTGCTGGCAGTGCTTCTGAGCTTTGTCCCTGCCTTGATTTCCTCCTAGTTATTCATTTTTCGGTCAATTCATCTCTAACTTTGTAATCAGTTCGTTCAATTTTATCAAATGCCTATCTTTAAGGAAAACAATGAGTTGAGTAGAAAGCAAAATTTAACAGAAGTAAAACATGGATTACACATTGTTGAGAAACCAATTACATTCACAAATGATAGCTTGGTTTCTTGAACAAGTCAAGTGGATATCTTTGTTTTACAAAGGAAAGGAATATAGTTGTCATTGAATTGCACCATGAATTTAAGGACAAAAATATCCTAATAGTAAGTGTACATCTTAATTAACCGTATAACGCAAGCAAGCATCAAGAAGCTAAGTAATGATGCTTTTCTTAACCAATATTTTCATTAATCAAACGATCAAATCAAAATCCAATAGTAAATGAATTTACTTTCTTTGTAAAATTGATTCGACTTAAGAAATACAAGCAAAACTATAATTATTCAAACAGGATTGCAAGAAATTATTTATATCTTTTAGTATTAGGAAGAGGGGTGCCGTCTAGGAAGTGTTTGATTAGTGAAAGGGCTCTTGCTGGCTGGTAGCTTGGCACTTGATGCCCTGCTTCTCTCACTGTGGCAAAAGTTAGGTCTCCCTTGTATACTTGAGTATAGCCACCAACCTGTTTCACATGAAATTTTATTAAAAAATGTATTCTCTTATATAAACCGAAATTTAATTTAATGAAAAGAAATTATCTTTTCTAAAGCATGATTAACAACATTAAAGCAGCACCAGCAAGAAAGAAAAAGGGAAAACAAAAATTGACGGTGAAATAAAAGTTGACATTATAGTGTAAGCACCAATATCTATTAATTACCTCTCCATCTATGAACCAAGGATGCCAAGCAGTTTTAATGGGAAGCCTCATCTTGCTAATGGAGTACTTGGTTGAAGTAACAGGCACCCTTCCATCTATGTCACCACTATATCAAACAATAGATAAATATTCAAAATTAAATCATAAATATACATCTTTTACTATTAAATTAATATTAATTACAAGAATGAAAGAATGAGAAGGGATTGAAGTGTTACAACTTACAAAGAGTGAAATTTTTTTATCAAAAGACAAAGGAACTTATATGTTAATTAAAAATCTCTACAACTATTATGTAAAGGGAAGATTTTACCTGAAAATCCAAACCCTGAGTCCATTATTTAGGAATTCATGTAAAAGGGGAATGACTGTCGAAGGGCTATCACCCCACTTTGAAATGATATTACTGCAGGGCTCCCAATCATATTTGAGCTTGGTGACATTGGCATGGAGGGCCTCTTGAACATCACCCCGGTTAAGATATGCATACACATAATTATCACTACACGGATCAGTAACAATCTGCTACAAAATAAGCAATGCGTCAGTTCTAGTTAAGTTTCATTGAATCTCTAAGTTCATACGAAAATGATTTTTCAAATATCAACTACACCAAATATTCCCTTAACTTTATATATTTTATAATTAATAGATTTAAAAAACAAACAAACAAACAAAGAAGGATTGGAATTTGAATCTCACAGAGTTCTTCTTGGGGTGGGCAGTGAGGTTGGGATTATTGCACAGTGGAGCATAGATGTTGTATACATCAATGAAGAAAATATCCTTCCCAACTTCTTCTCCTGCTGCGTTGCACTCACTAGTCTGATTGGAAGAACTGGATAAGACATCACAATATGTGTTGATATCATGTGCTGCTTGGTCTGAGATGATTGCATGGCTAGCAAGAAAATCGTACATTCCTCGTGTGTCTGTTTCGTCATTGATCACTGCATTCCCAATCTGCATAATGTAAACAGAGAAGGGCATGTTCATATTTGTTGCCTTAGTTATGTTCCATTCATATTGCTTCTTATAATAAATTTTAAATCCTCTGGTGAATGTCATTTGGTACTATTTCAATGAAATTTAAATTTATTGCTTAATTTAATCCATTCTCAATGTAAAACAAATTAATATCTCAAACATAATTAGAATATCCAATACTCAGTTATTGGCTATCATCTCTGTCATTCTATACTCTTCAAACTACGTACGAGCTTAGGATGTTAATTGCTTCTATGCTACCAGATAAAATTTTAATTTAACATATAAAAATTTTTGTGACATAATTCGGTGATTTTGAAACCACCAATTATTGCTTGCACTGGTCCAATGGTTGCATAATTTTGTCGCCAACAAGATTGCAACAACAAATCACTGTTGAGATTTCAACTCAAGAAAAAAAAAGGAAGGAAAACCATACTTTTAATTAGCACCCAAAAGGGATAAACAAAAACTGACGAAGAAACTTCAACTGTATTGAAAAACCACTTATAGGTCCCGGTCCTCATGTTTCCCATGAAAAATCTATAAGGATTTAATTTTGATGCTTTATGTAAAAAAAAATTATATTATCATTTAATCATAAACTATCATATTATTAAATTATTTGACTCTCACAAATAATTACTTTAAAAATTACATATATAATAATATATAATTAATTATGTAAAAAAATTATACTGATAATATATCCAAATTAAAGCCAATCCACAATATCTAACCACCCATAACTAGGCAAGGTCCCAACTAGGTCCCTTTGGGACCACTTACAATATGTTGGTCCTTAGTCCAATAACAAAAGTCCATACATTATGCGAAGCTCATCATCATTGTTAGGATAAAAAAAAAATATCATCATTACTGACATGATCACCAGCACCAACAAAAAATCAAACAAACAAACAACAAATTATATGATATGATCACATAGTTTGACCCCCCCCAAAAAAAAAGAAATCACAGAGTAAGGACCAGAATTCCATGATTTAAATTTAATAAATCCACATAAAAAAATTAATAAGTTAACCATATGTCATGAATTACGTAACAACTTGGTACCATCCAGTGGAGTAGTGGGCCAATCCATATATGCTTGAAAACCATTCCAAAAAAGAATCTACTTAGAAAATTATATGAAAAAATGACTCATTAATCACTTATTTAGTTAGTCTAATTCACGATTAATTTTTATATTTTTTATCTGAATTCACGATTAATTATTAATCACTAATAAATTGAATTAATAATCGTGGTCTTTTTAAAATAAATATAACAATTCATTGGTCTTTTTAAAATTTTTACCAAATCTGTTTCTTCAACATCATGATATTAATGAGAAATTTGGAAAAGGCTATTCAACTTAGGCTATAATTGTTTTAAGACAATATCCATCATTTATGTTTTAGGAAATAATTAACACGTTAACTAGTGATCATTTCTTAGGCTCTTTCCAATTGAAAAGCAAATAGCAGGAAAAAAAGTATTGGAGACTAGGGAGGTGAGAGATTCTTAAATACACATGATCAATTACGTCATTTTTTAAATACTCAAATTATTATTTTATATATATAATTTGAGTGATTATAATATACTGTGTACAAATAAGAATTACTCTTAGAGAGGTACATACCATTATTCCTTTGAGGTTGATGATTGTCTTGTTAGCCTTTTGGTTCTGGTAGAGAATGGTATGGGCAAGTTGAGGGACATAATGCCCAGCATAGCTCTCCCCAGCAATGTAGAAATCCCTGTTCTTATACTCAGGAAACCTCTCCAACCAATTCACTAAGAACACATAGTTATCTGCGGCTGTTTTCCTATCTCCATTGGTATCATAATCTGACGATCTATTTGAATAAGAAAATCCTACCCCAACAGGTGACTCAAGGAACAAAACATTTGCAACTTCAAATTCAAAATTAAGTTACAAGTGAGAAACTAAAAAATGATTTGGTTTGTAATAGTAAAAGGGAAGGAAAACAATTTGAGCTAATACCATAGTTCCAAGAGTATCTATTTTTGTGAAGTGTTTTGCCATCACTGTTTACTCGAAAGGGTCCAAGTTCTTGCATTGCTCCATAGGCAAGAGATGAACATCCCGGACCTGAGAAAGTGAAATGAAAATATTAGTTAACTATAATGACGAACAATTAAGTTAAATTAATTTAGTTTCATCTTTAACATTTTATAATATTCATGCATTATACATGAGTATGGTATTTAGCTAGAGACAGTCAAACCCCTACCAACTAATTAACAAGCACATGAGGCTATGTTCTTGCAAGTTGCCAGCAGAAATTGCTGATCTATGTTATTTATGGTAAGGGTTTATTCCCCAGTTGTCTTGAAAAGAATATAAAACCACAGACACATTAATTAAACATCAAATAACTTAATAGTGATTCATATATAATAATCTTTATAGCAATCCTAAAAATATTTGTACCGGTGACTTGTTTATAAATTTCTTTGTATATGTTTGTTCTTCTAGAGGCAAAGATAGATACAACATGCATGCCGAGAAATCCTCTGGAGGCGTGAATTATGGGATTTGAACACTTGTTCTTCTTCAAATCACTGGTTCTGTGAGAACCCTCGGATATAATAAATAAAACAACTACGGCACTTCATATATATATAAAAGAAGGGAACTATTCGTTAAAAATAGTTTCTGCTTGGAATATTAATGTAATCAGTTTATAATAAATAAATATTTAACAGTTCAACCCAACATAAGAAAATTATATACGAGTCATGCAAAGTAATTATGACCCTCATGAGAGAGAAAAGCGCTACCACTAGATGATGGATAATAATATGTTGTTTGAACAACTCTTATCTATAAAGACTAGTACAATTATATAAAATGGTTCTAGGTGAGTATGGGTAGGTCCGAAATTTTTCTTCTTGTGAGTTTGTAGCATAAATGTTGCAGAAGTAGCATTACTTACCCTTTGGTGGGATTATCATTTATCTCAATTGATGTATCAGTTGCAAGGAAATCAATGATTTGTTGACTAAAATAACATAAAAAACAAATAGATCATTGAGAAGTAGAAGGAGAGTAGGGAAACGTCCCTATAGGATGTACTTAACAAGTTTTTTTCAGGCCAGATTCTTTTAAGCTTTCTATGGCATAATATGTTTGGGTGTTCAACACTTCAACTTCATTAACATGATGCATTTTCTTGCCATTGAAAACAAGGATTAGATCTAATAAGTGGTGTTATACCTCCATTGAGCCAAAGAAGAAGAGGTAGTTTTTCTTTATTAGAACGTTGGGCTTCCACAAAGTAATAATAAAAGGCTCGCCCTGCCAATTTATTCACTGTGACATACCCTCCATACTGAGAGAACTTCACCTGGGGCTGTCCTGGCAGCTTATCAATCCTGTCTTTCTCTTTCAGACCGTCCAGAGAATGAACCACGGTATCATGCACAAGCTCTTGTGCCTCAAAGTGACTCCTATCAATTTGTGAACTTGCTTTGAACTTGGACTTATGCAACTTGTCAAGAGCTCGAGCTTGTTTGTTTCCATGGATTTCAGTTACAAAGAATGAAAGAATGAGAAAGGATAGAAGAGCCCAACAACTTGCTTTGCCCATTGTGTTTGTTGTGTCTCTCAACAGAGAAGCCAAAAGAAAGAGGGTGACAAAGAGAGGAAGGTATAGGAAGGTGAGAAAAGAAAGGCATAGGGCTTATAATCCAAAAACTAGCTAGCTGTTTTATATCATGATCATATCGTAGAAAAGAATAATTGTTATAGATTTTTAAGTTGCAACCACCATTAAGGGGCAAGATTGGTGACCCAAATATTATATGATAATTAAAGATACGGACCAAATTAAACGTTAACAGTGTGTTCTTGGCCACCAATCATGTTCTGCCATGTGAGTCGAGTTTAGAGGGTGCATGGTCAATTAAGAACACATGCAAGTAGGAGAATAAAGTTAATCTAAGTTTAAATGACACGGCTGAGTTTTTCTAGTAGTAAAATATCTTTACATATATATTACAAAGGTGCCTTTTTGTTTGGTCCCCTAAAGCTAAAAATGGGTTTTGGCTTCTTATCTACTGTTGCAAGAGGAGAGGATTTTCCATGAGAAGGTTGAAAAAGAAACAAAAGTGACGAAAGGAAGAAATTTTTAAAAAAATTCTGCTGTTCAACCTGTGCTTTCACTTTTATATTTTTAGTTAATATTTTATAAACTAAAATTTATAAATTTGAGTGTAATTGACTTAAATAATTAAGTCAAACAGTATAACAATATGTTGAAGCATTAAGTTTTGAAGATTTTTTTTTGTTGAAGTTTTTACATATTATTATCATGATCATGTACCTTAAATCGAAAGTACAAACATTTTTATTATCATTGTAATCTCTCCATTTCATAAAATCTGTCAATTTTAAAAAATAAATTGTTTAATTTTATTTGTTATTTTAAAAAATTAAGAAGATATTACTTAATTTTGTTCTAACATTTATTCTTGTCTCTTGATATTACCATTAAATAAAATGATAAAAGATTAATATTTTGAGTATTTTAATAAAGAGTAATTTAATCAAATGAACTTAATTTTTACTATAATTAATTTCATTTATTAACTTTCTTAATTTATATGTAAAAACCTTAAACAACACATAATATGAAACAGTTGGAGATTTTTTTTAATAAAAATATAGTATAAAAGATTATGTCTAAGTTTATGCACAGAAATTCCTGTAAATATTATGTATTTAAGGAGACTCGAAGAATGTCATGTCTAATTTCGTGCACAGACATTTGTGTAAATTCATTCATTTATTGACTGTTTATTATATATTTTATGTTTTAAGTAAAGCTCTTCATAATGAGTGTCCTAAGGTTAAGAAACATTTAATACTCTTATGTTAAATGTTTTTAATAATAATAATAATAATAATAATTACCTCCAAAATTTCATTCAAGTTTCTTTTCTCTCTCAAACACATTCCTTCAAAAATTTCTCTTTCATGCAAACATACTTCTTTTCCCACCGAATTTTCTTTAATTCTTTCATTTCATTAGTTTTTGAAATTACTATATCTTTTATATCACTATTATGTATTATCTGTAATCAATTTATAATTAAGGCCATTGGGATAATTAAGGATAAAAATAGGTCAGCCGGCCTGTCAGGGGCCTGTGGCCTGGCCTGACCTGACCTATTTAGAAAATGAGTTAGGTTCAGGCCTTTTTAAAAGTCTGTTTCATTTAGTAGGTCAGGTCTGACCTCTCAGCAAAGTCTGTTAGGCCTATTAGGCCAGACTGTTTATGTTTATTTATAAAATTATATTTTATTTTATTTTCAATGACATTTTAAGGCCTGTTTAAAGGCTTAGGCCTATTTGAGACCTATATGAAGGCATTGGCCTGCTGGCCTATTTAGAGGCCTTAATATAAATCAGGTTTCTAAACGCAGTTTTTCGGTCAGGTCGAAGCTTCTTAAACGCAAGTTAGCCAGGCTCAGGCCGGATATTTGTAACACAGGCTTGACCTGTTTAGGGTGAAGTCTAGCCTTACCTGGCCTGTTTCCATCTCTAGGGATAATGTTGTATCGTGATTCAAACCCATTTTAGGACAAGATTCGCATTAATTTCAGAGATTTTATTGATATATTTTATGCCCTTAATTACATCAAATCAATTTATATAATTAATTAATGGATTCCATCAGCACCACTTGATCAAAAATGAAAAATATTATTGTATTTCTTTATTCTTTTTATTTAGATTTCTTTTAAAAAATTATAAATAAAGATATATGGAAATAATTACAAAAAGAATTTTCGGACCCATATTTCATATAAAATAGAAAATATGTCGAAACCATTGAAAATATTTACATTAAATAGTGACAAATCTTTTTTTTTTTTGTAAAACCCCTTGTATCTAGAAGTAATATTAAGCTCTAACTAATTTAAAGTTGAGTCGAGTCAGATCACAAAAATATAAAACTCTCTTAATATTAATTTTTTCATTTAAAAGACTCGAACTTGAGATTATGCTTAAAAGAAATAAGTATTGAATCACTTGAACTAACCAAACATTAATAAATTAATAATGACAAATCTGATTCAAATTTGCATTAACTATGCCAAAAAAAAAAACTTCAAGGGCCAATAATAAAATGACCAAAATTTAAATTTGCTTATTTAAATCATATATATATATATATGGAACGAATATGATGAGATGAGTGTTTATTGTAAAAAATGAAAAGAGTGAATCTTGATCATTGAATTTTATATGAATTGTCAAGATTAGAACGTAAATGCATGTGACTTTTTTAAATGGTCACATGACCTTTAAGAAATTTTTAATCTTAATCATTCATGTATAGTTGTATAGTCAAGAATTTCTCCTCTCACTCTCTTATAATAAAAGCTCATCTCATTATACATGCCTTATATATATATGAAGCGTAACTAGTTAGATGAGTGTTTATTGTAAAAGGTGAGATGAGTGAATCTTAACCATTGGATCTTACATAAATGGTCAAGATTATAACATAAATGCATGTAACTTTTTTTAAGTGGTCACATAACTTTTAAGTAACTTTTAATCTTGATCATCCATGTATAGTTGTATGAAAATTTACTCATCGCACCCTCTCACAATAAAAATTCCTCTCACTAGATATGCTATACATACATCTAGTTATATATATATATATAGTTGTTGGGGTAAAATATTCAAGTACCAATTCGACGGTTGGAAGTTGATGTTGGAAAATTTTTTCAAGTGTTGAACCGACGAAAATGTTAAATAATCAAAGTTGGTTTTGTTGAAAGTGGGGCAAAATATTAGTGTCGTATACGTGACATAACTGTCATATACGTGTCTGATTTTTAGGTGTCAGTTATTTTCATAGTTTGCTTATAAATACTAGTGTTCATAATGTACAATGGAAGGTTATTTGCTAATATACAATCCTAATATCTCACTCAAGCAGATTAACGGATTTGATCCAAGTATGCCTTCCATTTTCATTTCAAGTCATTTACTTTAATGCAATGTTCTTTTAATCCCTTTATTTTTAAGTCTTGTTCTTCAAATTTCTTTACATTTCGTTGTCTCGTTTACATGCTTTATTTTACTGTTTTCTCTTAAACTTTTGCACTTTAATTTTCTACAATCAGTTTCTTTGTTTGCTTTAAACTTTTCAAAGCTTTTACTGAACTTTTGTTTATTTCTTACTTCTTGCATTAAGTTTTACAAGTTCTTGTTATTTATCCTAAGTTTGTTGTCAAACCTTTTTATTAAACGAGATTACTACATAACTCTGAACTTACATTCAATTAATAAATAAAGATTTGTTTGTTGGAATTTATCTTGATTAAAATTCTCCATAAACAAATTGGCACGCCTGGTAGGACGAATTCAAAGTAACTCGTAGTGTCACAAATCTCATTTCGTAAGAAATGATTTTATGTGTTTAAGGAGTGAAAAGTTTGTCTATTCTTCCCCTTCTCAAAATACGTAAATCATGAATAATGTAAGTAACCAGGCGTCGGATGCACCTTCGACAATCATTACTGCACCACCCTCGACTGCTATTAGTATGGGTCCTGTGGATGATGCAATAATAACTGGTGCTCTCCAGGGTAATCCAGTGTTAGAAAAAGTGGTGTCTGGAATGACTCAGTCATCACTGAGTCAACCAAGTAACCAAAGTATAATGAATTCAAATTCAATGTTTATACCACAATATGGTTTACCACCCAACTATGTTCCTCCTGTGTTGGCACAAATGGAACTTGGCTGCACTTTTGCCAATACTGTAGGCCAAACAGCTATTTCATAAGGCCAACTACAAATAAGTTCAGCCTTAGTGAGTTTCAATGGCCAAGGAGTAGGGGTTGTAAATGCAAGTAATCCAACTCCTTTTAGACAGAAGAGATTGAATTTGGGACCAATTTTTCCAAATATGTCAAGGGACACTCCTCAAAATGTAACAGGGCCAACCATGAATTCTTTGGCCAGCTTTCGACAACAAATGGATAAAAGTAACCATGAAATGGTGCATATGTTCACTCAGCAAATGGGTGCTGTGATTACGCCAATCATGGAGAATACAAATAATGCTTATAGTGCATTGATGCAACAAATGGCAAGGCTAAATCAAGCCTTGGGAATAGAAGAGTTAGTCAATGATAACGCTCAAAGAGCCCAGCTTAGGGCAAATTCCAGAGTAACTGCACCCCAAATAAATATGGGATAAAACCAACAAAATCTAGATCAATCTGGGCAAAATGATCAACCGCACCTAGAGTATGGTAATGTTCATGTACTTCATCGAGGTAATGAAGATCAAATGGCTAGGAATAATGCAGCTGTGAGATTGCTTCGATGAAATCTTGGGGGGTATCAAGTGGTTGAGCAAAATGTAAATCAAGTGGTGGAACAAGTGCTGAATAGGTTTGGGTTCAATGTTGGATATGCCAACCAACCCTACTTTGTTTCGGCATTTCCTAAGTGGGTGCAACAAGTAGAATTGCTTAGAGGAATTAAAATTCCTAAACTTCCTAAGTTTGCTGGTAAAAGTGGGGAATCGACCGTCGAGTATATTGCATAGTATACTATACAAATGGGGGAGTTGGCCACTATTAAAGGCCTTAAAATGATATTCTTCC
The DNA here is from genome assembly GCA_029884595.1 of Ormosia semicastrata. NCBI lineage: Eukaryota > Viridiplantae > Streptophyta > Magnoliopsida > Fabales > Fabaceae > Ormosia > Ormosia semicastrata. Next base: position 38,342,274 of record JAQQTO010000055.1, read on the forward strand.
CAAGTTCCCTTACTAAAAATGCATTCTCTTGGTTTTCGACATTGAGACCAAATTCGATACATTCTTGGGCTCAATTAGAAAGAAGTTTTCATGACCTGTTCTTCAGGGGAGATTTGAAAGTAGGACTTACAGATCTTTTTAATATCAAGAAAATGTACAATGAAACTGTGGATGATTATCTTACTAGGTTTCGACAAATGAGGAGTATATATTTTATTCCCATACCTGAGGTAGAAATAGTGAAGATTGCTGCAGGAGGTTTAGACTATTACATAAGGAAAAAGTTAGTGAACCAACATTTAGTTGATCTTGCCCAATTTGGTGAGAAAGTTAGGCAAATAGAACAACTAAAAGTTGAGAAGGTTCAGAAACAAAAGAGATTCCTTAAAAGAGAGAAAGTAGCGTTTGTCGGATTAGGTGAATCTGACAATGAGACTGAAGATAACAATGATGAATTTGAGGTTAACATTGCTAAACTTCAGAATGGTCCTCCTTATGTGTGTCGGACTCTACAGCCTACAAGAAATAAAGAGAAAATTAATTATATCAATAGAAAAACATATACATTCGATGTAACAAAAACTGATAGAATCTTTGATTTATTGCTAAAGGATAAATAGATTAAACTGTCGGAAGATCATAAGCTACTAAAACTTGATGAAATAAGAGACCAAAAATATTGTAAGTTCATAATAATTTCGGTCATGTTACTAATGAATGTATTCATTTCAGAGATTTAATTCAAAAAGCATTTTTAATGGACGGGCGTTTGAAGTTTGCTGACAAGCCTAAGGCGGATATGAAAGTTGACACAGATCCGTTTCAAGTTAGAGCGTCCTATGTTGATCAGCAGGTTCCTTTGAATATTGGAATACTCAACATAAGGAATTTACAGGAATTCGACATCGACACGGAAGATGTAATGGATATTTATCCAAAGCTGGGAGAATCTCTTGAAACATTCCTTGAAAGGAAGAAAGAGAAAGGCAATGTGATATTATGTCCAAGATGTAACACAATGTATGATGAATTTGCTGCAAAGAAAGTTACTGAGAAACAACGGAGTGACTTACAGGGTAAGAAGAAGTTTTTCGACAAGAAAACTTAGAAACCACAATAGCCCATCTACACTCCAAGGCCAAGGCCAGTTTATACGCCTAGGCCTAACATGAATGGCTAGTTGGTTGAGCTCTCTGGTGAGTCTGTGGGAAGCAATTCATTTTCCAGAGGCTATGTCGAACCAGCTAAGACCAGAGTGCCACCTGCCAATGTTACTGTGGACAGGTGGGTTAAAAATTATGCAATGACAAGTCACACATATTTTTGACGAAATGTGGCTGCTAAGAAAAATAGATTTCAAAAAGATCAACCATTCTGGAATGAAGATTACAGACATGGTAGAATCAACCAATATGAAGCTTTGATTGGCTAGAATGTAGCAGGGTCATCAAAGTCTTTACCATTGTCGAAGAGTCGAAAAAGGAGGCTGCAAAGGTTGAGATAGGCACAGAAAAGAAAGAATATGGTTGAGGGTTTAATAATCAAAGAACAACCCACAGAAACGGGATGTTTGGTAGTTGAAACTAAGCCAGCACCAAACAAAAATGAAGATGACAAGAAATTGAAGAGTATTGTCAAAAAAGAATTCATAAATACGATGAGATCAGTTCCAGTGGAGCCGACAACAACTGCAGTTAGACGGCTTAACATGAATGATGATCTCTAACAAGAAAAGCTTGCAGAGATAAAGAAGGAAAAACAGGTTCAAGGACCTATTCCAAATAAAACTAGAAGAAAATGGCTAATTGGACTAGTAGCAGTAGAGGAAAAGGCAAATAAAAATGATCCAGCAGTCAAGAAAGACAGGAAAATGGCTAGATTAAAAGCTAAAAAGATGATAATGAGAAAGGTCAAGATCAAGAACCTTAAAATTGAAAGTGGTGAGGATATTGAAGATTGGTCAAAGGAAGAAGTCATGAAAGTCCTAGAAGATCCTGACCAAGATGTCGAGTAGAGAAAGAAAATGCTTGACATAATTAAAGCAAGGAGAAAACTGGCAAAGCCTGATTGCCAAGCCACAGACATGGACTTGACGACTGATGAAGTTATTGAGGCCTTAAATGATCTAGATGATCTTTTAGACCTTGATGATAATGATCAATTCGACATGGATTTCAATTTGGATAAGGATCTGAATGACATTATAATGACTATGGATAGTAATTTGTTGTTGGAAGATTACTTCAGAATTAGAATATACAAAAGTGATGAAGAGTTGTCTGATAAAGAAGAATTTTTAAAGTCAATAAGCGTAAATTTAATTTCAGTATTACCTGCTGAATTCGAAGGGTATCATGAAATTGAATATACTGGGGAAAATGAAGAGGACCTAAATGACCTTAGTGATCATTGGCTTCTCTTTTAGGATAACATGAAAACATTGTTCGATAATATAGCACAATTTGAGAAGCCAACAGAAAAACAGAAGGCTCATCTCCTCCCATTACATATCAAGGCTTTGTTAGAAGGCAAGCCGGCGAATAGAGTCTTGATTGAGCGGGGGGGCAGCTATCAATTTAATCCCAATGGCAATGTTTAAAAAGCTTGGGAAGAATAAGTCTGATCTGATGTCAACTAATATGATTGTCACTGACTTCAGTGGCAAGACTTCCCCGTAAGATAGAGTAGTAATATTGAACATGCAAGTTAGATCCGTCGAGAGGCTGGTATTGTTTGTGGTAATTCCAAAAAAATCAAGTTACAATCTTTTGCTAGGAAGAGATTGGATACATGCCGTCGAAGCAATACTATAGACGGTTCATTAGAAACGCATTCTTTGGAATACAGATGATCAGGCAAAAATAGTGGAGGCAGACGATAGCCCTTGCTATTTGCAGCAACTTCATGTCAATTTTAAAATTTATGCTCTAAATGTCAAGCCAATCATGGCAAATGATGGAGTCATCAATAAAGATGCACTTGCAGTATGCTTAATGGACCAATTTGGCATTCGACTAGTGAATAAGGCCCAAAAAGATCGGCCCAGCACTAGCCATGAGTGTTAATGATCAGTTAGACAAACTGTCGGCTTATTTGGCCGATAGAGCAGTATACACCACTGAAGGTATACTGTCATATTTTATAGTAGATGATGGTCCTTTGGGATTTGAGAAATGACTTGATGAAAAGTAAAGTGTAGAGGTGGAAGATCCTTTGGAAGAGATAAACTTGGGCACTGAAATAGATAAAAGGCTTATATTTGTGAGTTCATTTCTGTCAAATGAGTTCAAGGAACAGCTTATCGAATTAATTGAGGAATACAAGGATTGCTTTGCATAGGATTATGATGAGATGCCTGGGTTGAGCAGAGATCTTGTCGAACATAGATTGCCATTGAAAGAATGATGCAAACCTGTCAAGCAAGCCAACAGGAAATTTGCACCTGAGATGGTACTAAAGATAAAAGAAGAAGTCAAAAGATTGCTAAAAGCCAAGTTCATCAGAATAACTAGGTATATCGAATGGCTGTCTAACATTGTTCCTGTAATTAAGAAAAATGGCAAGTTAAGAGTATGCGTAGATTTTTGGAATTTAAATACTGCTACACCTAAAGGTGAATATCCTATACCAATTGCAAACATATTAGTTGATGCCGCATCTGGACATGAATTGTTAAGTTTTATGGATGGTCATGCAGGTTATAATCAAATCTTTATAGCCGAGGAGGATGTGTCGAAAACTGCCTTTAGATGTCCGGGAGCTATTGGGACATATGAATGGGTAGTCATGTCTTTCGGTTTAAAGAATGCAAGGGCCACCTATCAAAGAGCGATGAACATTATCTTTCATGATGTCATTGGAAAGTTCATGGAGGTATAGATTGACGATGTAATTGTCAAGTTGGAGACAAAGGAGAGTCATTTGACAAATAAGGAAGCACAGTCTCAAGATGAATTCGGAGAAATGTGGTTTTGGAGTGTCGGTTGCCAAATTCTTGGGTTTCTTAATTCATAAGAAAAGTATTGAAGTGGACAAGAATAAAGTCAAGGCAGTTCTGGAAGCTGCACCACTGACGAACAAGAAGGAATTACAATCCTTCTTAGGAAAAGTGAACTTCCTAAGAAGATTCATATCTAATTTGTCGGGAAGAACTAGAGTTTTTGCCCCAATGATCAAGTTGAAGGCTGAACAAGACTTTGTGTGGGAGCCTTGCCACCAAGAAGCCTTTGACTAGATAAAGCAGTATTTGACAAACCCATCAGTCATGATACCTCGAGTGTCTCGTAGACCGTTGAAGTTGTATATATCAGCGTCAGACGAAACCATAAGAAGTATGCTAGCTCAAGAAGATGAAAATGGCATCGAGAGAGCTGTGTATTATCTTAGTAAAGTTTTGAATGATGCTGAGAGGAGATATAGTACAATAGAGAAACTTTGTTTAGCATTATATTTCTCATGTACTAAACTCAAGTATTATATGATGCCTTGTAATGTATTGGTTATGTCAAAAACTGATGTAATAAAATATATGTTGTTGAAACCAGTGTTAAATGGACGTATTGGTAATTGGACTATTGTTTTGTCAAAAAAAAATTTACAATATGTTCCAACGAAAGTTGTTAAAGGCCAAGCAGTTGCTGATTTCTTGGCTAACCATCCTTGTCTGGATATTGATAGCGTAAATTTCGTGGGCTTAAAACCTTGGTGCTTATATTTTGATGGCTCAATACATCAAAATGGAGTTGGAGTGGGAATTTTAATTGTTTCTCCTCAAGGTACTCCAACTAAGTTCATGTTTGAACTTAAGTATACATGTTCCAACAATGAGGTTGAGTATGAAGCCTTAATTGTCGGGTTAGAAATACTAATAGAAATAAAAGCACGTAATGTGCATGTTTTTGGGGATTCACAGTTGGTCATCAAACAGTTCACCCAAACATATAAATGTGTCAGTTATAATCTGACAAAATATTATATTGTGGCGAGTAAGCTGATGAAGAAGTTCGACGAAGTAATTGTCAAACACATCTCCAAAAATTTAAATGAAGAGGCTAATGAATTGGCACAAATAGCCTCTGGGTATAAAATTTTGTCCAATGTTTTAACAAATTTAATGGAAATTAAGGAACTTTTATATCCATTAGGAGAAAACCAATATTAAGCTATTTGGAAAATCCAAGTCAAAATGCGGATAGAAAGTTTAAGTACAGAGCATTGAAATTTGTAATATTAGGAGGGGCCTTGTATAGGAAATCCGTCGATGGAAATTTAGAGGTTTACCTGAGTGAAGCAGAGGCTTATATTGCATTGGCAGAAGTCCATGAAGGAATTAGTGGAGCTCATCAGGCAAGTGATAAGATGAAATGAGTCCTCCGATGATAAAGGTATTATTGGTCTACACTGGTTAGGGATTGTATAATGTTTGCTAAGTCTTGTGAAGAGTGTCAAAGACATGGTCGTATACAGAATGTTCCTGCTAGTGAATTATATTCTATAGTTAAACCTTGGCTTTTTAGAGGGTGGACTTTGGATTTTATTGGCCAAATTCATCCTACATCGTCGAAGGGACATAAGTACATTTTAATAGGAGTTGATTACTTTACCAATTGGGTTGAGGCTATAGCCTTAAAGGATTTGACCCAATAGGACGTAATCGACTTTATAGAGGATAATATAGTTTGTCGGTTTGGGATACCACAAACTTTGACAACTGACCAATGGTCGATATTCATTGGAAGGAAAGTCATCGAATATGCCAGTTCAAGGAAAATTAAAATGCTTACGTCAACTCCATATTATGCTAAAGCAAATGGCCAAGTAGAGGCCATGAACAAAATAATTATAAGCTTAATTAAAAAACATATTGGTCGACAGCTTAGAAATTGACATAATATCATTAACCAAATTCTATGGGCATATAGAAATTCACCAAGGGAATCGACGGGTACTTCACCATATAAGTTAGTATATGGTCATGAGGCAGTGTTACTTATCGAGATTAATCTTCAATCAGTTCGTATTCAAAAACAAGATGAGTTACCGGTTGAACATTACTGAGACTTGATGTTTGATGAATTAAATGAATTAAGTGATGAAAGATTAAATGCTTTAGAAAATTTGATTCGACAAAAAAAAAAAGAATTACTAAGTTTTATGATAGTCAAATTAAGTACAAATCTTTTAAGGTTGACGATTTGGTTTGGAAGGTGATTTTGCCCATGGATAAGAATTGTCGAGAATATAGGAAATAGTGTCCAAAATGAGAAGGACCATTTAAAGTCACTAAAGTATTTTTAGGAAATGCTTATACACTTGTCGAAATTAATTCAGGTCTAAGAATTAAGTCGATTAATGGTAAATATTTGAAGCCATATAGGCCAACAATGTGTGAAGTTAAGATTGAACAAATGAAAAAATGAAATTTATTCATGTATTTGGCGATTGCAAGTTACATGGTCAAGTAATTTAGAGTCAGTAGAAATGCTTGACAACATTACAACTTGATTAAATTGCTAAAACTTTACAAAAGAAAATAAACTGACACCTAACTAAGAATGGAAGAGGAAGAGATACATTTAAAATTTTTGTAAAACCTCCCAAGAATCTTCCAAGGTTTGTTTGTCGGTGCAGGCAATATGATATTCTACTTCAAGGGAATTTATCTTCATTAACACTGCTTTGGCCTCAACGGCCCATTGTTTGGTGTTGTTAGCAATGCTTTGCTGCCTAGCAGTCCCTTGTTGCAGTGCAATATTGGGTTTTTGCTTACGCTGTCGAACTTCTTCAAGTTTTTTCTCCAAGTCTTCAATCTCTTTGTCTAGTTCTGCCTCTTTATTTTTTCCTTTAATGAGATTATCTTTCAATTTAGCATTCTCGTTCTTCGTGTCAGTCAGCTGCTTCAAGATCCTGAACTTTTCTTGAACTTCTTTGGTATAAGCAAGAATGACTCGATGGATAGTAGGTATTTTTTATAACAGATCTTGGAGAAAATATTTGACAATTGTAGGAAGAGCCCGACTGGCTATTGGCAGTTGTTGGGAGAGGGGTTCCAACTTGGTCATAATGGTCGTCATCCTTTCTTGAAGAAGTTGATCAGAAATCAAGTGCTCAAAAGAATAAGTGAAGGCGTTCTTCAGTTCAGCCAAGAGTTCAGTGACATAAGAGTCACTAGAATCTTGTCCATGTTGTGTAGAAGAGCGAGCTGATTGTGGAGAACTTTTGTGACCACCCGACAGCATCATTATTAGTTCATCTAAATCTACCTCTATATCTTCAATATTTTCTAGTCCTGTAGCAATTAAATTGGTTGGAGAAGGTGGAGATGGATTGATAAGGGCAAATTCAACCATAAGGGTGTCCATGTCGAATTCGTCTGTGAGGATTTGGACAGGGTTGTCTTTATCTACCTGAGAAGGACTCACAGTGTCCAAAGGAATTTGAGTTTCTTCAAAATTTGTGACAGATTGAAATTCTATCGGAAGAGGTAGAGAGACAACAGGCAATGTAGGAATTGGAGGAGTTTGGACCTCTGAAAAAGAAATCTCATTTCCCTGCCTGACGGGATTGTCGGGTACAGCAAGACTTGATTTCTATAGGCAAACAAAGGATATCCTCAGGAGAATTATTTTAGTTGAATGAGTGAAATTATGAAAATTAGTTGAACTTTGAAGTATTTTACCTCAGGAGACTGTCGATTTTATTTTTTAGCTCTTGGTTCAACATTGGACCTTGGAGGATTTTCAGCAGTTTGTTCACCCTCCGAGTCCTGAAATAGTAAAAGAATCAGATCTTGAATGGAATCCAAATCCCAAGTATTTGAGGAAATGAATTATGTCGATTGAAATTTACCTTGGAGAAGATTGAGACGGTTTCTGTTTCAAGTTCAATGGTGGGTTTCAAACTAGCACTTGAAGATTGGGTCTTTTTCTTTTTCTTCTGCAAAGGTAAAATAAAATAAGATTTTATCAAGAGACATAAAAGAAGAAGTAACAGAAGACATACCTTTAAAAGGATTTCAGAAGATGGGTTGGAAGGCTCAATAAGTTCAACGAAAGATATAGAAGTGGAGTCACCAATCTGAATTCGACACAAGATTTAGTTTGAACAAGTTGACGAAGTTCTAAATTTTGGTCGGACGAGGAAAAAAAATATATACTTTGAGAGTTTTTGATTTTTGGGGTTTAACAGCAGCCTTGTGTTTTGAATGACTTTTTTGTCGAAGCTGTTGTGGTCGATTTGGCCTTCGGAGCTTTGGGGATAGGAGGATTTTGAGTTTTCTTGCTCTTCTTCTTTTTTAAGGAGAGGGTTTCTTCTTCTTCCTCTTCATCCCCTTCTTGTGGTTGCTTATACTCCAAAGGTCTCTTTAATGGGATTGCTGCAAGAAGAAAAGTACAAATAAATATTAGTAGATAGGACAAGAATTAAAACATCAGAATATAAAAAAAAAATACCTTCAGGTATTTTTGTGATGATTCGGGTATCCCTGACAAATTGTTCATGTGACAAGACAAACCGATGAGTAAACTTGACTTCTGGAGTTCTTGTAAGAAAGATGTTACTCACAGAATAGATCCTATCTGAAATAAGGAAGTTACCAGCCTTGGTAGGTTTACCTGGGAATTCGTCGGTCAAACCAAAACGAGCACAAGAAAGAAGCACTAGTTTTGGAAAAGGAATTTGAAAAAGTTCAAGCTGTGCCAAAGGATTTTTTATAGAAACCGCAAAAAAATTATTGGAGCATTTTTCCTTGTGCGTTTATTTTAGTTTGGCCACGACTTCCTCGCAGTATCGAACAATTAAGCTAGGATACCTGAAGTCTCATTTGATCTTATAATACTTTTCAAAAGCCCTAATATCTTGAATATGCTTACCTTTGGTCTTTGTTAAAGGCTCTTGACCCTGCATAGGAACCAGACCTTCAGTAATATGACTTCGACAAACGTCAATATCGACATGGTAAGGACTATAATATTTAGTCCACCATTCGACAAAGTCTTTTGAAACTCCCCTATAAGGGGTAAATTCATAAATCAAGAAATGTTGCTTGTGTCTTTCATTCTTCATAGCCACACGTATAAAGGTCCGACATGTTTTGTAAGACCATTGATGAGGTGTTCTTTGGCTTTTGGAGAGAATGGTGCTGGAATGGCTTAGCAGAATCCCAGTTGTCGAGCTACCATATTTGGTAGGCACAGCTCTAAGGATTTATCCGTTGAGCCAGGAAAACCAGCAACCAGAATTTACCGACAAAGAAAATTAGACCAGATAGAAATATTATCGGCTTGAGTGGAAGGATCATTGGAAATTAGTGGTCGAGTAAACCACTCGGGACCAAGAGAACGGTCGGCGAATGGCGCAAAATAGATGTCTTCAGTATTAAAGGAGATGGAATGAAAAATGTTGAAGAAATGCATAAAATTCTCCAAGTTTTGTTTATGGATTTTTTCATATTTGACATGGCAAAGTTTTATGCCATAGGAAGCAAGAGAGATTGTCGAAGGTGAAGTGTCGACCAGATAGTCTCCTAAGATGGCATTTGGCCAAAGCTGAAGTAGCCATATTAGGCCACCGGAATTGGTTTTCTTTACCTGAGACTGAATGCTTTGGACAATTTCACCTATACTAAGGTAAAGGTTAGCAAGGAGGAATTGGCTGAGAGCCAATTTTTGACCTTCGTGAAGAAGATTAGCAAGTTGAAGAAAAGATTTGGACACTTGAACCGACCTGGAACCCAGAGCATAGGTTAATAACCAGAGAAGAAGAAAAGCCACATGTTCTTCGTCGGTTACAAGACCTGTTTCTGGAAAGTAGAAACTAATGAAGTTTGAAAAAAAAGTTGGGGCTTTCTTGTAAACATCAATGGTATTTGAAGGTTGGAGGACAGGAGTTACGATTTCCCCGTCTGGTCGAAGACCAGTTATGGCAGCCACATCAAAGAGCGTAGGACCCATCATGCCATAAGGGAACTGAAAAGAATTGGTGATTTTATTCCAAAAGAAAAACGATGCGCTCAACATGCAAGAATCCATTTTTATAGAGTAACGGGAGAGTTGAATGCAGTCAAAGATGCTTATGTCCTTCCATAAAACTTCTTTAGAGGCTTGAACTCTATCGAGCCACTCAAGATACCCATTGATGTGGGTAGGAGGGGTTCTGAAAAGTCTCTCAGACTTGCTGAAATAACTAATAGGAATGGAAGGAAGAGAAGCCAAGATAGCTTCTTGAGAATTTTTACAAGGGAAGAAGTTGTGTATTTCATCAGTAATGGATTCTTTCGGCAAAACTGGGCCTAAGAAAGCAGCTAGATGATCTAAAGAGAGCGAAGAATCGTTGATAGGGAAAATTACCTTTGAGATGTTTCATAGTTCAGACTTCTGCAGAATTGGGTCTTGAACAATAGCATGATTGCCCAAGTCCACTAATGGTTTGTTAAGAGATCGAGAGCTAGAAGCCATAGTGGAAAGCGAAGATTTACAGAGAAAACATGCGAGAGCGAGGTTGAAGATGATGAACAGTGGAGAAAGGAGTGAAAAAACGCGTGATTTTACGAATTTAAAAAGTTGTTTTTTCAAATAGGGGTAATTATGATCCCTATTTATTAGGAAATAACTATTTAATGTTTGAAGTAATAATTTTAGTTGTGACCTTCGAGATTTTTACGGAAAATTTTACTGGATTGTATTAAAAAAAACCTTTGAGAAGATTTTGATTAGGTATTAAGTGTCGAGATTGGGACTAAAAGATGAGATTAAAATTTATCTTTCTTCTAGCAGTGTCGAAAGAAAAATTTTGGGGGGCATCTGTTGAGGGTAAAATATTCAAGTACCAATTCGACAATTGGATGTTGATGTTGGAAAAATTTTCCAAATGTTAAACCGACGAAAGTGTTAAATGGTCAAAAGTTGGTTTTGTCGAAAGTAGGGCAAAATATTAGTGTCGAATATGTGGCATAACTGCCATATACGTGTCTGATTTTTAGGAGTCAGTTATTTTCATAGTTTGCTTATAAATACTAGTGTTTATTATGTATAAGGGGATGTTATTTGCTGATATACAATCCTAATATCTCACTCAAGTTGATTAACGGATTTGATCTAAGTATGCCTTTCATTTGCATTTCAAGTCATTTACTTTAATGCAATGTTCTTTTAATTCCTTTATTTTTAAGTCGTTCTTCAAATTTTTTTACATTTCGTTGTCTCCTTTACATGCTTTATTTTATTGTTTTCTCTTAAACTTCTGCACTTTAATTTTCTGCTTTCTTTATTTGCTTTAAACTTTTCAAAGCTTTTACTGAACTTTTGTTTATTTCTTACTTCTTGCATTAAGTTTTACAAGTTCTTGTTACTTATCCTATGTTTGTTGTCAAACCCTTTTATTAAACGAGATTATCACATAACTCTAAACTCACATTCGACTGATAAATAAATATTTGTTTGTTAGAATTTATATTGACTAAAATTCTCCATAAACAATAACTAATTTGGTTAGAGGAGTATTTATTATAAGAGATGAGATTTATAAATTTTGATCATTAGATTTTACATGAATAGTCAAGATTAGAAGATAAATGCATATAACTTTTGTAAGTAATCACATGACTTTTAAGTAACTTTTAATTTTGATCATCCATATATAATTGTATAGTTAAAATTTATTTCTCTCATACTCTCATAATAAAAACTTATTTCATTAGATATGTATATATATATATATATATATATAATGTCCAAAATGAATTTATTCAATACCCAAATCATCATCAAGAAATTTGAGGAATCAAGTACAAGCCAAATGCAAAGTTCCTGTCCAGCTAAAGATGCTGGAGCTTTCAATACAATTAATACTCATAAAAATAAAAATGTTTGAAAGTACACTCCTTTTTTAAAATAGATACAATACTCATAAAAATAAAAATGTTTGGAGTATAGATGCTCCACAAAAATGACTTGTAAGAACCAGTCAACACCGGTTTCATTATTTTTATAATTTAACCCAAATATCTTGACTTATTGCATTTTGTTCCCGCAATCAAGTGGTTCTAAATTTTTTTAATTTTTTTAAGTGATCAATTATAAGAGAAAAAAATATAAAAATATAAAAAAAATTTATATACGTGACTAAATTTCATTAATAATTTTTTTATATTTTTTTCTTATAATTAATCACTTAAAAAAAATTGAAAGAATTCTATCCCTCTCTATAACATCCACGGTTGCAACATCATTCAGCAACTGTGGGGCCCACTCCCTACTTTACGTCTATTGTCTTTCGAAAATACTATTTCACACGAAAGAACTTTGTGGAAACGCACACGAACTAATGGGAAGGAATGTCGTTTAGGTTTTATCTTCTGTTTAGTTGGTTTTTTAAATATCCATCAGATGAAGTGATTGGTCAACGCATTCGTAATTCAATTCGTAAAACACATTTCGTTGTAGATAGCATTACTCATTGTCTTTACACTGCAAAGCTATTTTTGCATGCAAATATTTTTTATTTTTAGTGGGTCCCACTTTCTTTCTTTACTCTTTCTCTCGTCCATCGTTCCACAAACACAGTTTCTCTCTCATAGTAAACACATTCTATAGAAGTGGGTGCACTGCATCTTCAACATCCAAGAAGCAAATCTTATGAAATCACCCAAGCTCAAAGTTTACCGCAGCAACAATGTACGATTCCACAACAAAAGAAAATCTCCAACAAATAACAAAACATGAAAATTAATAAATTAATTCACTTCATTTCTAATTTTAATTATGTTGGATCTTTGTTGATTGTTCACCCCTTATGCTGAGATGCCGGTGTGTCGGTAGAGAAGGCAAACAAAATCGGCAATATGAGATGCAATCGTCGGCAGAAGGCTCATTGTGGAAGGTAGAAAATGGAATAGAACAGACAAAGTAAGGAGTTATCTGCAAATTACTTGCAATAGAGAAGTTTGTAATATTCAATTGTTTATCTTTACCTCCTTACCAAGTTACAGGTAGGTCATCCTAACCCTTTGACTTTTTAAATTATTAATTCAATGGCTTGTCACTCAAGGGCATCATGTGATGCACCACAAATCTTTATGAGCATACAAGACGATCCCAAAGATGCTAACTTATCAGCAACAGTAAATGCAATGTCTAGGTGTATATATATAACCAAATTTGCATCGTAGAAACCAAGTGGCAAACAGAAACACGTCTTGGAGAATAGACCTATTGGGAGACACGTCATCTAATTCATTTTTACGATGCTGCTGTAGACGTTTTTGGCATCACCTCCAATCCAAGCTGGGACGGATCTGAACGGGACGAGTTATGGGCTTCGATATTTTATTTTTCATAATTGTTTTAATATTAATAATTTAATTAAATTTTTAAAAAATAAAAAAAAATAATTATATTAATTTTTCATAAATTTAGTTATTTATTATTTTTATAATTTTTTTACTAATAATTTAATTAAATTATATTAAAAAATAAAAAAATAATTTCTAATTTTTTTATTATTATTATTTATTATTAATATTTTTATTTTTATATTTATAAATTATATATTATATATCATCCTTATTTTATATACAACTATTACATAAAATTTCATTAAAAATATAAAATAAAGAGAGGTATAAATAATTTTTTAAATAAAAAGAGTATCAATATTAAAATTATCTAATTTTAGAAGAGGTCAATATAATTATACTAAAAATAAAAATAATGAAGTTAAAAGAATTTATACTTGATATATATTTAACATGTGATTCATGATTATTTTATATATATTGATATTACAATTTTAACTCATATTTTTATTAATTTTTAATCTTTATATAATAAATCTACTAATTTCTCTCACTTTTAATTTTACTCTTTTTAAAATCTATATATCTAAAAACTTTATTTTTAAAATCTATATATCTAATATAAAAACTTTTTTACTTTTTTTAAATCTTTCTATATAATGAAAAGAAAATCTCTTTTAAAATGAATAATAAAAATATAATCTTAATTTAAAATAATATATTTTGATCTTAATTTTAATATTAAGAATATAAATCTTTATGTACTTTTTATTTTTTTATATTTAATAATTGATTCATAAATCTTTTAAATATAATGAAAAGGAAAATATTTTTCTTTGAAAATAATACTTTTAACATTATTATAAAATTATTCCAAATTTGAATACCCTATAGCAATCAATATGTATAAGAATGGAGAGTAATGGCAACGACTTTTTCCTAGCTACAAAAAAAGTCTTTAGCAAAAATACACATATAGTAGCAACACTTATAAGTCACCGGGATAGTAAGTACTATTTCACAACAATCATGTTTGTGTTGGTAAAAGTTGACATATAACAAAGAAAATAATTTAATGGAAGTAAATAGAAGAATACAAGTTTATTATTTAGTTAAGGGTATAATTTTAACTCAAATTGTTGGTTTATATTTAATATATAGTTCATTATTTCTGGTCCCGTTATTTTTTTAGTTATTAATAAGATATTTTTTACATCTGTCCTGCTATATAAATCCATAGAATTCATATTCATTCATTCAATAAAAATGTTATTCAATTTTGTTCTTTTTCTCTAATAATATGGCGATTTCATTGCGATCTCCTTTATGGGATGAGCTCACCACAGCGATATCTCCACCATTGATCCTTCTGCATCCACTGAACCAGTTTCACCACCACTCCATGGTATTTATGTGAGTTTTGCATGAAAGATCCATAAAGATTGGGACAATGTCCCAGTCTCTCTATTACAATCATGGATCACCAAAAACATGCTCAAAGCACCTACAGAAAATCTTTGGTGGACAGCTACATAAATTAAAAGAAATCTAAATTTTAATAATATATTTTCTTATACAGATATAAATTTAAAAGGAAGTAAGTCATCTAACCGCTTCTTAAAGGGCTTGAAAAATTTTAATAAAATAAAATTATTTAAATTTCATATTTTTCAATCTATTAGTTCACATATATTTATTTAAATATTTTAAGATACTGAAATAAATGTTAAAATATTTATTTAACCAAAATTTTTAGGAGGTATTGGAATCCTCCTTCACTTCAATTTGATATATTTCTTTATCTTAATCATATATATTACTAAAACTTAATGAATACAATACTCCTCTAAGTCTGATTTTGGAAATTTTAGATTTTTATTTCCACTTGCTCAAATTTCTCCTATTTCTATAAGCCTAATGGTACCACTATCATTGCCAAGCATGCTCCAAAACATTTTCTGATTATAAAGGTTAATGTAATCAATTGAAAAGCATTGAAAATATGTGCTATATATTTATATATTTTTTGGGTACAAATATGTGCTATAATGTCATGCAGATCTATTTTTGACAATTTCCTACATCATTTTCCTTGTCTCACAATATTTTGCATCTAATTTATTTGTGTTATTACATTCAAACTATTAGACATACTTGGTTATATCTTTTGAGATCAAAAGTCGATACTAGAGCCAAGATATTATTTTTTCAATTTGTTTCTACTCAATTTAATTGTAGATCAAAGTTATTCGATCCGACAATGGACAAGAATTTAATATTTGATGAGCATGGCATCATCCATCAAACTATAAATATTGAATGGATAATATTTAATCCCACAAACTATTTTTCATGAAACGACACACGAAATCTAAATTGTGGGATGTGGGTATTATGTTTTATCGATTAGTCTTTTTTTACTTTATTGTGTTATAATTGTTAAAATAAATTATTAGTTATATTTGATTTCTCATATATCTTCCATCTAACTTGATGTCCATAGGTTAGAAGATCCACCGGGACAAAAATACCTCCATGATTTTTTGCAACATAAATAGCACTCCTCATATTGAATATAAAAAATTTAAGTGATGACAATTAGTAAGTTTTGTATAATGAAGGTCAACATATTAAATACAAAACAATTATTGAATATATATTTTCAATACTGTAACATTATTATAAAATATTCCAAATTTAAATACCGTATAGCATTCAATATGTATAAGAATGGAGAGTAATGGCAACGACTTTTATCTTTTCTTCTCGATTATTCTTTAGTTCTTAAACATCAAAGTCGTTAGCTAAGAAATCAATATCAAACATATAACACTTACAAGTCACCGGGATAGTAAGTACTATTTCTTGACATCTTATCGTATACATGGGATCAGCTTGCTTCTACTCCTATGACCAAAGATATTGTGATGATGGCTTATAGACGACTCAATTGTATCTTGACATATGACAGCAATTTCTCGGTTGTCCAACCTCTCATCATCATCGCGCAATTCGGGTGCTCGATATCTTAAGTCTACTCCTCGCTCATGGATAGCCCAAACAAGGCCTTTTTGTGGCAGCGTATTGACTCTGGATTTTGTGCATTCTCATTGGGTCCAAGAAACAAAAGTAGAAGCTCTTGCTTCTACCTTGTTTGTGAAATTCAATGGTTAACCTAGTTCTGATAACCAATGGCAACCAACTACTTTTACTACATTGTGCGCCACATTGTATAAAGATAGATGTATGACCAAACCCCTTGATTCTACTCCTTTCCAATCGCTCAAGTGTTTGCTATCCACTCCTCACCACTGCGGGGGTCTGGAGCTAATAAATGAAGAAGATGTTGGTGGTTAACAAATTACATATATATATGACTCTTCATATTGTAATTCATATTCATTCATTCAATAAGAAATGCAGTTATTCAATTTCGTTCTTTTTCTCTAATAATAACATACATAGTTGTCGGGCAAAGTAGAACAATGTACGATCTATAGCTGCGACAATAAAGGTCACTGTAATAAATACAGAAATACGTCAATGACTATTATAATTGTTGCGAGAAGAGACATATATATGCCAATGAGTTTTATGATTGCTAGGCATAATAGATTGATGCAAGCTATACGCGCAAGTAACATTTCTAATCACGGGGATAAGCATAGATATATGTGCCAACATGATAGCTAGTCACTGCACAAATTAGAACAGTGTATGGTTTATACCAGCGACATTAAATGTCATGGAGAAGAATAAAGATGTACACTTTCAATTGTGGTTGGGAGAAGTTACATATTTATGCAATGAGTGTGCTTTGTCGCTGGGAAAAGTAGAGAATGCGAGATCTATCTTAGCAACATCCTGTATCACTGGGGATTGATGCTAGATTGACTTCCTTTATTTGCTTCGATATGTAAATGATATTTGTCTTATATGCATCTTGATATGTTGGGGTGCATGGATGCACCTTAAAAAGTAAGTGTTGATTTTGGAGAATATTATGTAGAATTAGATCAACAACATAAAAGAAAGACTAGGAACACGATGAACAAGTAAAAATGTGAGATTGTGTTAATTTAAGCAGTTGGTCCCCTAAAAAAACAATTTGTTTGTTGCTAATTGCAAGAAAATCCTTAGGTAGCTTTTTTTTTCTTGAAGAATGCAAAGTCATTCGACAACTTGACAAATCAATTTTGGGGTAACGTTTTAAATGCTCCTAAAAGAATTTGGAGTATGAATACTCTACATTCTTTCACCATTGATTTTGTAAAAAAAAATAGTGGATTTTATTTCAACGGCTCTTGTGTTTCACTTGCAACTCTATTAACAGGTAAACAATAATTAATCACTTCCCTTTTTTTTCTCTCTTATCTTTCTCTTTCCTTTCTTTCTCCTTCTCCTTTTCCGTCTAGCAACTTCATTACCCTAACCTCCATGACCACCAATGACCTCCACCATGACAACAGAAGCACTATCAGTTTCAAGCCATTAATTTATTAATAAAAAAATCAAAGATTGGGATTAAAGATTGATAATTTCCTAGACTGGTAAAATCTGTCAAAAATCAAAGACTGAGGGGTGGGTGAAGATGGTGGTGGTGGTGGTGGTTACTCGCTAGAAAAAAGTGCTAACAACATCCTCGCAGGTGACGACGCAAAGGAAGACGATGATGGGCACAGTGGTGGCTGGTCGTGGGTGGCTAGATCTTTTCGTCGTACAAGGTCTTCAGTCTTCAGATCAGTCGGATCACCGTCTCTGCTCGTTGCAACCTCCTTTCGCCCAGATCCGTCACAAACCACAGACTCCAGTGCTAAGCCACGAGGTTGTAGAGGAAGTTGTAGACAAGGTTGAGGGATTTGAGTTGTTGGACGTTGCTGAGGGTGGCTGGAATGTCACCGGAGGAGGTTGTTGAAAAAATTATACTTAAAAAAAATATTGAGTCAAAGGTTTTAACTTGCTACAATGGGTAAAATCAATAAGCATCCATGCTCAAAAAGTTTTTAGGAGCATTGTAAGCAACTCTCTTTTGGGTATGCATGGCTTATTTCACGATCCGTTTTCATATGAGAAACAAGACATGAATCATTGGTTAAGTGAATGACCTCATTAAAACTCCAATGAACTTTCAATTTTGACTGAAATTGCATAACAGAATGTGTGAATCTGTGAGCTCTAGAAGCTCAATTGGATGCCCATGGCAAAACTCGTTCAAGGTTTGTTTCCTATGATTTTTCTCATCCAAAATACCTTCACTAAGTTTAATTATGTGGATTAGGGTCGATTCTTTATGGACTTTTGATTTATGCATGAATCACATGAGAAAGTGCTAAAATATAGTCTTTATAAATATTTTTTTAAAATCTAATCCCTATATGTACAATCGCTTTTAATTTGGTCCCTTTCATTTGTTATCTTTATAACACCGTCAGTTAGAGTTATAATATAGTAAAGTATAGAGGCCAAATTGAAAATGAGTGTCATGTATTGAGACAAATAATATCGGTAAAAATATATTTTTGATTTTTATACATGTCAATTATTTTTAATTTGATTCTTAATTGAAAATAAGTGTCACATATAAGGACAACAAATATTAATAAAAATATATTTTTGGTTCTTATACATGCCAATTATTTTTAATTTGGTCTTTATACTTCACAGTAACTCTATACCAAGCTTGCTTATGACATTTCTTTCACAGTGTTATAATGACAACAGATGACAAAAACTAAATTAAAAATAATTGTATGCATATGAACTGAATTAAAAAAAATTATAAAGGTCAAATTGAAAATACATATTACTTATATGAAAAAATATAAAATATATATTTTTTTTAATATATATATATATATATATATATATATATATATATATATATTCATTAGGCTAAGTTTAACATATTTGCATTTCGGATTTAAATCTTTTAAAATAATTTATGAATAAATAAATATCTATTAATTATTAATTAATAAATAAATTTATCAATTAATAATTAATAAATATTTATTTACTCATAAATTAGATGAGCATGGCATCTTTGGACTTTGTTCCCGCACACGTTCATTGCAGCTAGCTTGTGCTTGAAGGCCCGTCCAAGTGGACCCAATTATGTGTGCAAGTGCAACAGCGTGTTTAAACTTTAACGCAAAACCGTGTCAAAAAGCACAAACGGATAAGCGCGTTTGACCGCCCCCAAATGAGCCCCATGTTTCTTTCGTGTTTTCAATGTGAAACTTCCACGTTGTTTGGTCCACATCCTATAGGCCTCCCACTCTTCTCTTCTGCTTTAGATCAATTCACACACAATCTCAATCTCCAACCAAACAAACTTGGAAACTTGGAAGTTCTAGCCACCCAACCAAACTTTCAAACCTCTCTTTGAATTGTAGTTTGTCAACACCCCTTTAAAATTATAGAGCTTCTCTTTGTGTTCTAACTTATAATTCTCAATGTTACACTTGGTAGAGAAATTTGCAAAACTCTACTCCAAGCTGGAGAATCCCCATCCCCACCATGATCACCCTCAACCTGAGGAATTATCATCTTCCCTGCATGCTTTTCAATCCCATGTTTCCAAATTCATTGGCCAATTAGCATTGGGTTTGAAACCTGGATCAGAAACCTTGTCCTTATCATGGACTGAAAGGTGTTTTGGCCTCTTGCCCATCATCAACAAGGCTTTTGCAAAGCTTGTTGTGGATATAGATTACCCAATGAGTAAATGGGAGGTTGATTCCACTGAAGGGTATCTCAGCTACACCTTGAGTTTGCTGGAGCTTTTGAATTCCATGTCTTCTTCACTCTCTCATCTTGGCAAAGCTAGGCTTTATCTGGCACATGGTTTGACCCTGGTGGAGAATTCACCTTCTTTGGCTACAAAGCATCTGAAAGCAATTCAACCAATGTGTTTCAGCACCAACTTTGGTAAAGAATTCCACACAGAAGATGATCAAACAAGGATTTTCTCTGGCAAGGAGTGGGTTGTTCATGAAGCTGTAAAGGAAATGAAGAGTATTGGATTCTGGGTGTGTGGGGTTCTGTTGTCTGGTTTATGCAGTGATGGTAAGCCATACATGGAGCTGAGAAAAATTGCTGGTGGATTTGATAGTTCTCCAGTTATCACACTTGATTTGAAAATCAGTGAACAGTTATTGGAGAAAACGCCAATCTTCAGCGAGGTAAAAGAGCTAAATAATGCTGTTGTTGACCTTCTTGTTGCTTCTGATGAAGTGAGACATGATGCAACCAAGGAATTGCAAACAAAGCTGCATGTGTTCGAGAAGCTATTGGATGATATAAGCAAGGAGGTGGATGACCTGTTTGCCAATATAATGACCCAGAGATCAGAATTAATTGATTGGTTTCGACTGAATCAACAGCCCCAAAAATCCATTGTTTGATTTATTATGTAATGATCAATAATTTGTGATTTTTTTTTATTGTGTAACGTTTTAAAATCGTTTGATTCTCAAGAAATCATGTAAATAGTAATACTCAGTCTTTTTTTTTTGTTGTTGCAGAATACTCAGTCATTTATTCACACACTAGTCTGTACATATTAAGAATAGTCAAGATACATTCAATAATACTATTAAATGCCTTTGTTCTCAAGCTGGAACTTGTGTTTTGACTTGACAACCAATAGGATGATTCAAATTTCTGTAACTCCTTCAGTCTTCAGACACGTTTTTGTGTTCATCATCAAGAGTGGAAGCAAATTTTAAGGTAAAATGAAGGGAAATTAAGAGAAATAAGGTTGTCTTCTATTTACTAACTTTGGAAGGAAGAGAATTTTACTATGGAAAATAGTGATCTCACATCACTTTTTTTTTCATATAACTTTTTATATCATTTTTTAATAGTTGTGATTAAGTAACAAAAAATATTAACATGTGAATATTAATTTTAATAGTATGGAGAGTAGTATAAAAAATGATGTGTGAAAAAATATACGAAAAAAATAGGAGTTAGTTTTACTCTCTAGAAAGGACAGGGAAAATGATTCCTCGTCCGTGTTACTTGTGTCTCTCAAGAAGAGAAAAAAGAAAAATCTCAAGTATGCACCAATGAGAGGAAATGACCGCTGAACAACATTTTGAAGCATAATTAAACTTCTTACTTCAAATGTGAATTTCTTCTTGATCACAAAGTGGGAATATCTAGGAAGTGCAGCACGAGCATTAGCTAGGATTCCTTCTTGTATATATACTATTTATGTATGGAATCAAGGCAGAAACTAGGAAGAGGACGTGGAGAAATGAAAATTGGGCGACCATTTTACCTTTACACGTATCTGTTGACATAAAAATTGTAAAGAAAATAAAAATCTAGAATTTCATTGCAACACTCAGTATTGGATTCACATTTCTATATTTCTTGATGACCACAATGAAAGCTTAGGCAAGTGCAACCAGATTAATGATTGCACAAGATTAAGATATAAAGAAGACATAAAGAAAGATGAATGTGTAACAGTAAAATAAACCTAAGCATTATCTTCGTTAGAACGAGAAACAAGGCTCATAATTTTAGACTTTCCACTGTTCATTATGCCAAAATTTGGTAATAATGGTAAATCTGCAAGTTGCCAATAATATCCTAAGAGTCAAATTCTACATTTATGACTTGAGGGTCAGCTTTGGTTCTACCTTTCCTCTGTAATCTAAATTTATACTGTGCACAACTACAACTCCACTAAATTAGTCTCAAGTTCTATTTTCCCTGTTGAAACAAGAAAGTTAGACAATTGGATCAGAGCAGAGCCATTTAACCTCTGAATCGTTCGAAAAGGTTTCTTTCTCGGGTGCCTTCCTCTTGTGATGAACATCAGCAGGAAACCTGCAGAACAGGCAGCAAATATAAGACTACAGAAAAGTCCGAGAAGTGAACATAAAATAGGAGGAAGATTTGTCAAATATAGTCATGTACGATATTCAAATCTTTCACGCGTAGCTAACTAATTAGCGGGGTTAGAAAATGTTAAGGGTAAAAGAACTGAGTGGGAAAGAGGCTTAAGAATGGAAGAACCAATGCAAGAAAACCTGCTGAATTCAAGTATAGATATGACTAGTGCAACAACATAACCCTCTGCAGTTTTCATGCAAGGCACATGAGTTAATACAAGCTGAAAGTGAAAACCATAATTACAGTACTAATTAAGTCTGGCTTGAGACTGTCTTTAACCCAAATCATAGTGAAGGTATTTTTATCCATGACGATCAAGAAAGGTATTAAGTTTTCACACAGCAAAATATAGGCCAGCGAGGTCTTCTGTAATTTATTTTAATGTTTGGTAATTGAAAAGCATAGTACCCCAAATGCAATGCAGTATCTGAACCTCCTTTCTCATTTCCACTGTTACTGGCCAAGTTGGGACTTGTGGTACCAGTATTTACAAAAGTATTCTTTCTTTCCATATGGTGATATTGAAGATAAGATGGGACCACACATTCTGTTAGCGGAAACAGACGACGAAGCTCCCCAACCTGTAACATGATATAGGCAAAAACACAATGTTATTAGTGACTTATATCATTCAAAGATAAGAGATGGTGGAAGATGAACATTGCATTAAGAAGAATAAGTGAATAATGTTTGCCTGTCTGCGCAAAGTTTCATTCTCCAACATAGCCCTTTGCTCCTGGAAAGAATAAATCAAAAAAATTACTACAACAAAAGAGTAATCTTCCGTTTTCCCTTACTTTTTCAAAGTTATATTAAATCCTCAAATTGACACACATTTCAATTTTATCCACAAATTTCTATGCACTAAAATCAGGTTCTTCAGCCATTAACATGAGGACCATGTTGGTCAACCGCAAATGCACATGAATGTGAAAGGCCTAACATGCTGATCTGGTGCGGTTCATAAATATCAAATATGAAATTCTATGATTCTTCTTGACTTACTGATCTGCATATTTCAGAAAACATACCATCCAATAAATCAAACACTAAGCTATAAAAAAATTATAGCTGATTAACTATTCATAGATCACCATTCAATAATTAAATATACACAATTACATCATTGTTACACCACATCATCACTCAGTCAAGCAACTTCCAAGTTTTCATTCCTTGCAATTGTAATTACCTAAGACACAGTGACTGATAGTGAAATGAACCCAGTCACAAAATGATTTTCTAACACAAAATCCCATATTGAGAAACTACATGTTATCTTTGTGTATAGGAAGACTAATAAAAAAACATTTACCAGATTTCCTTTCAGGAGTTAACAACTATCCATTGAAAGGAAATTGATTTCTTATTGACAAATACTCACAACCATGTAGGTTTACAGAGTGCATCATATGGTTAAATGCTTTGTGGGTGATATCAGACCTTTAAATAAACCATTGTCATCACATAATCTCAACTATTTTAGACTTTCTAGCAAATTCTACTTGGTTTGTAAGGTCCATTATTCTAATTTCATAAAACCTTGCCTGTACTCTAGACTGCTCCAGTTGCTCCATGAGTAATTCCTCCTGAAAGATCAAATGTTAAGGGTTATAGGACTGGCACATTGTTCTAAACACTAACCATTAATTATATTTTACTAATGGCCTTCCATTAAAAATACAAAAAAAATAAAAAATAAAACCTCTAAAACAGAGAAATATAAAAGTAGAGAAAGGAAAAAAGGATAACATAAAACATCAAGGACCTTTCTCTCCTTGACAGACAATAACCCTTCATTAAGTTGCTTCTCTAGATTTTGCAATTCCTTTAAGCTCAATCCTGTCAGGTCCTTACCCAACAACTGTCTATAGTCACAAAGGTAAGTATTCATAAGTGGTAGTGCATACAGCAAAAAGAGAAAAGAGGTAATGCTAAATAACAATAATATAATAAGAAAAAATCTAACAGATTGAAAGAACACATACAGTTGCTTTGTTTCTAGCTTTGCAATTTCATCTATTAGAATCTCCACCATCTTAGGATCTTCTTTCTGAAGGGAAAATATATTATTAGGCATAACAATCCCATAACAAATCTAAGGAGAAATGATAACAAGTAAATACCTAATGGAAGAAACTTTAAAACAATAGTTATGAAGGCAAACAAAATAACAATTTGCAACTAAGATAACAAAACTATCTGATGGACTATCTTCAATGCCAACTGAACTTCAAGACATGAAACCAATTTGTATTATTTTTTATTTGATAAAATCACACTAGAGGTTTCAAAAATGTTCTGTAATAGTTCAAGAATTTTTTTATTTATCATATATGGGTACACAAGAACAAAAAATTAAATGGAAAGCCAAACTTCATTAAAATTTAGAAATTACCACATTAGACTGATGCTTCCCTAACAGCAACTTATCTTTGATATATTGCACTACAGCATGGGATCTGAAATAATGTTTCTTAAATTCACCTCTGATCACTAATTGTAGAGTTTCAGTAGGGATAGGGTAGACAAACATTACTTGAACTAGATCAACCATTTCCTATTTACAATTGGCCTTTAGAATATACAATAAAACTTCAAAGTAACATCCTCCTCATAGAACTAATGCAGTAAGAGTACCTATTATCTTTTGTATGATATTGAAACAACAAAACAACACAAGAATGTCAAGAAATTATCTAAAATTACCCATATCATATTGCTTTATTAATCATTCAAAGAAAAAACAAATCATTGGATTTCTAAAACTGCCAATTCTTTTCAGTTTTCAGCATCTCAAATCTCTAGATCTAAAGGTGAAGTACCAAGTATGGCCTACCACAATTTGGAATCTAATTCAAGTTTACCCATCAAAGAGACATCAAATGCAATCCTTGTGAGATTGATCTCTTATTTGAGGCAGGTTAATCAAGCTCCCAATGAAGTTCGTAGATTAATTATTATATTATTAGACTAAAGCTCCATAAATTGAAGAATAACAAAGTCATGTATTACTTAAATCAGGAAAGAGATAAGAACAAGACCTAAATATATAACTAGCAGAAAAACACAAGATAAAAAATGCTTTTTTCTACAACTATAGTGCGTTCTCTGGAAATATAATTTTCAATTAACAACACAGTTACCAAACACATAATGGACTGAAGTTCAGTTTGTTGCTTTAAGAATAAGGAAACCATGAGCTAAATGCTGAGCAGTAAAAGAATTATAAGAAGTCCTGCATAAGTAATTAGCAGGAAACCAAAAGAGCAGAAGTGCATTTTCTACTAACAAATTACAATTTTCTGTTGACAAGTAATGTTGATTCTCTACAAGTGGAAATATATTGTGTCTATATGATACAACATTGTGAAAAGAGAGAATGCACTATAAGTTTCAAAATTGAAGTCCTCATTCAGCTGCATAAAACATAATTCTGTTGAAAATTTGAAATAAAGCATGAAAAAACAAAGCTAATAAAATAGAGAATAACATAAATTTCTTGCATATATTAAAAATGTTCAACATATATGTAAAAAATTGAAACCTTAATGAACATTAATAGGACAATGGAGTACAAGAGAGTACCTTTGTCTTATGTTCCACAACAGCAGCCTCTGTAGAATCAAGGCATTTGTTGTATCTTGAAAGTGTCCGCTTCATACTGCAAGAAGGAATCGCAAGTATACAAAATAGTCATAGTTTGTAGGAAATGAGTCATATCATATGCTCTCCCATGTGAGGATTTCAATTAAGTGCTTTAAAGCACACAGTTGAGAAGGGAAATGAAAAAGTCCACTAGTAAAATCACCACAAAAATAGCTAGATAAACTCCACATAATAGTGCACACAAATTTAATGAGGTCTGTTAATTGCTTACACACATGGCTGAGAGGTCATAATCCACTAAACTCAAATGGAGCCTATAGGATTAGTATCAGGGGAGCAGCCAAAGCTACAATTAGCTAACAACTATTCCTGTATCCTCGTCGGTTTTCTGAGGGTCTACCAACCCAATGGAAAGCTCTCAAATGCTCTCTCACATATTATATGTCTCTTACTTCAAAACCTTTGCAAAGCGAAAGACTTGCTTGGTAAATAAAAAGCCACTACCAAAATCAAATACAGCATAATCTTAAATAGGAAATTACTGCATCTTTTTTATAAAGGATCTTGGGTCAAACCTGAATTCAATTGCTGACTTACAATAGTAAAATGTCCTGAAAGATTAATAGTTTTCTCAGAACAATGATTCTTTGTTGCTTCCTGTATATTTAATTCTCAATATCATGTCTATTACTTATGAATTGGTCCACAGAACTGCAACAATCATATAAACATATGATGTATGCTGCTTTGAGACTACAGTCTTGCATTTCACCAGGTGAAATAATTGGTGAGAACAGCATTATACCAGCAATAATCTATGACCTTGTTATATCAAACAAAAGCAATATTAATTTTATAAAATCTTCTTGTATACTCAACGTGCCTTTGACATAAACATTTCAGTAACGGCAATATTTAAAATCAAGTCATTCCTTTAACTTCCTGTTCTTAATATATTAAAATAAGGAATTAATCCTTTCAAAACAAAGTGTCCCCTAAAATGCTTTCATGACAGCAACCATAGTTCTAGAACTGAAATCCGATAACCTGAATAATATTTACTAAACTTCATTTTTATTAAATTAGCTCCACAAAATGTGACAAAATTGAACACATGACAAAGAAATTTGAAACTTTTAACTACTTCGTTTTATAAAACAAATTCGTAAAAAAGAAAATCATGTACAGTTGAACAGAGAACGCCACATTAGTGCTGGACACAAGTTCAATCATCAATTAAGTTCATAGAAACACAAATATTTCAGCATTGACCATCGATGAACTCACACACAATTGCAAACCAAACGAAAAAATTTCAACTTTAGATAATTGAAATTCACTTCAAAACGATAACTCACACCATAATAAGATGATCAGGCAAAACAGATCACCCTCTGACAAGAGACAAATAAATAATAACTAGAAGTAAAATCAAAACTTTCTTAAAACACATACACCAGAAAAAGAGAGAGAAAGCAACTTACTTCTGGCAAAAAAAAAATTATAGAATACCTTTCAAAACCTCAGAATTCTATTGACTAAGATAAAAATATTATAATATTTTCTTTTGTACATGCAGCAAAGTAGATATTAAAACGGAGGAAGAAAATCAGGGGAAAATTAGTTAATTTAATTGACTGGACCTTCTGAAAATTAACAACCAGTCTCATTTAAATGAAGGGTATAATCAAAATTAACAAGCAATCATATCAGAAAAATCAGAGATATACCCAGAACTCGAAAACTCGAACAGCTTCCCAGTGTTGGAGAAGACGATGACAGCAACCTCAGCATCACATAAAATGGAAAGTTCCTGAGCCTTCTTCAGCAACCCGGTTCTCCTCTTGGAGAACGTGACTTGCCTGCTGTTGGTATTCTCGATCCTTTTGATCTCAATCTTCCCACGACCCATCTCAGCAAATTGGCTATCTCACACCACAGGCACGCCCAAATCATAACAAACTAAAAACCCAGAAAAACAGAAAAACAAAAACCCAGTTGGAGTTGAGGTTGTATCAGTAATTAAAGGAGGCACCTTTGTTGGTTTATGACACTCTTTGAACTCCACAAGCACAAGCAACAACACCCCTTTTGGTGTTGGGTTGGAAGAGTTGGGAAAGAGAGGGTGGGGAATTTGGAGGAGAAGATAAAGGGGTTGTGAGACTGAGAGAGAGCGTTTTACTCCCCAAATGGCGAGAGAGCCTGAAAACGGCAACTTTGCATGGCTATGTTGTTCCGTACCTATTCAGAGTTGTGCATGACTCTTTTTTGCCACGTTTTGAGTGTTTTGGTGACTTTGGGGAGAAATTCTTCCAAACTCTTAATGCCACTATTTCATTAAAAATGTACCTAGCACCAAATACCAAATATCCATATATATCTAGATTGAAAATAAAATATTATTTAATTAAATTTAGATAGTTACAAGTTGAGAGTATTATTTTTAGAATATTTAAGTATTTTTTAACTTTGGGATCTTTTTTAGATCTCACTCTTTTTTTTTTCTTTCCATTTTAATGTTTTCTTTTTGTGGTTTGTTTTATCATTTTAACTTTTTAGAATAGATTCTGATTTTAACACTCCTCTAAGAATTATCAAAGGGAATATTTATTGTTATTATTTTTTTACAATAAATGTTTTTGAGATTATCTTTTTACAATAAATGATTGGGAAGTTTTTTAAGTATATCTAGTATAAAACATTTTTTTTGTATTGTAATATGTGTTTTTATATATATATATATGAGTGAACAAGGCTAAAGACTCAAATAAAACTACACCTTAGCATCACACCACATAACCACTCAATCTAAACGAATATGTCTTGTGTTCTGGATCAGATTTTCGGGTTAGTGGTTGATGAATAATTTGACCCACTAGATTTGCAAACAATAAAAATCATATATGTCAAGAAAAAACATTTACTTAAATATTTAAGATGAATTTGCTATCTAGTTTTAGCAAATTTGACTTCAACTTCACACACACACACGCTAGATTTGCAAACAATAAAAATCATATATGTAAAGAAAAAAAAAATATTTACTTTAATATTTAAGATGAATTTGCTACCTAGTTTCAGCAAATTTGACTTCAACTTGGCATTGTGGAACTTCTAGTTGAAATTGCTGGCAATATGATGTATACAATACACATTATATGCATTTGGAGGCTTCCAGCCAAGGTGTGGATTTTCTACTGCCCCTTCAATGCCCGAATGCCGATCAAAAATCAAACACACACTTTGTTTTCTGTAACATGAAGGGGTATGTTTGCCAAGAACCATGACCAAGAATTCAAGGTCTCTTTGTCCAAAATAGCAAATGCAATTGGTACTACACAACTGTTGTCATTTTGTGTTGTGGCAATCAAAAGTACACTACTGTATTTACCATACAAGTGTGTGCCATCAATTTGTATAATAGGTTTGGTCCAATTGAATGCATCGTATCATGGCTTGAATGTCCAAAATACTCGATGAAACTTACAAAACTGATTGTCAACCTGATTGTCACAACTTCATTTGTCTCAATTTTGTACACAGAACCTGACAAATGAAGTTCCATTAGCTCTAGCCATCCAGGTAAGATTTCATATGACTTCTCATAGTCACCAAATACTTTTACAATTGCTTTTTGTTTAGCTTTCCAAGTCTTATTGTATGAGACTTGATATCTGAATATGTTGTTGATCCTCTCTTTGATCAAAGAAATTGGGACAGATGGTTCTTTGTTAACCATACCTAGTACACATTAATAACTCATATCAAAATCAAATACTCAAATGTTATTGAGAAAAACAACATTCTTAAATGGGTTATGACCATGCCTAATATACATGAGCAGATAAAGTTAGAATCCAACTTTCTCTAATCTTGAGAAAGTAGAGGATTCACACAAGTATGAGGACCACCCCATTTTGTGATTTGCCATTTATTTAACTTTTTTCCCCATAATTGCCCTCATCCGCCAAGAACAACCTTCTGCATGTGATAAGCCTGTATTTTATAATCCTTAAATGGATGAATTATGATGATTTGATTGTGATTATTGATGAATTTTGGATGGATTCTTATCAATTATCTTCGTTTGTGTAGAATAAGAGAGATTTAACACATTTGAAGTGAAAGCAAGCGAAGATATCTCATTTTTAAACAAAAAGAGGACAATTTTGGCTTAGACAGGGCACTGTGTCAACTCAGAAGTGATTTAGGAGTTAGACACGCCCCTGTCTAACTTGAAGAAAGCTTCTAACTATGAGACACGTCCTTGTCTTAGTGAGACACAGTCTTGTCTCATGTCTCACGTAAAATCCTGAAACGCATATTTCACAAGACATGACCATGTCGAAGGGAGACAAGGCCGTGTAAGGTTTCCTGACGTAAAAATGAAGCTGTTTTGCCCCCAAATCATTATAAATAGTGCAAAAACACTAAACCTAAGGGGACTTTTGGCTAGAGACTTGTGTGACGGCAGGTTTTGAGAGAAGAAACGCAAGGATTCAAAGGCAAAGGCTCTGAAGGCAAGAGCAAGACTCTTTGAAGATCAATCATTAAAGTTCTTTTCTCCATTTCCATCTTTCCATCTTCTTTTTTTGTTCATCAATCATAGTTATTTCTTTAATCCTTATTCTTGTTTGTGTTATGATGGCCATTAGCGGCTAAACCCTTTTTTCTAAGATTAGGATGAAACTCTCTATTTTCCTATTATGAATTGTTAATTTAATTCTTTATTAATGAAATTATTGTTCTTGATTCATTCTTGGTACGCTTAATACTTGTGATATGTTGCGTGCCATATTTACATGATTTTAGGCTTTAGGTGAAGGATCGAAAGATGAAATCTAATTGCTTGATAATCCAAAAATTGAACTTAAGAATTGAGACTTAGACACAAGCTTAAATCCTTCGAGGGGTAAATGATTATCATGAATCTTAATGGGTTGGAACTTGGATTAGTTGTCATGAGAGTGAGGTTAGTGAAGTTTTAGCACGTTTTTAGTACCAAGAAATTGGGCTTTAAATAATTTAGGACAAATCGCCTTCAAGAACATAATTGAACGTTAGCAAAGATATTATTACAATTTATCGTAGGGGGTAGTGTAGTGAATTCTGAATCCTAGAGCTTTAAATCCTTGTTAAATCTTATCTTTTCTAGTTTCAATTATTTACTTTATTACTTTGCTTTTTGTCTTAATTTAATTGAACTTTCACTATTAATTTTTATTCGCTTAAATAATCAAAGTAACCGTAAGAGTTAGTAAATAACCGATCCTCGTGGGAACGATATTTATTTTACTACTTCTACGATCCATGCGCTTGTGAAAATTCCACAACAAGTTTTTGGCGCCATTGCCGGGGATCATGTTGATATTAACACGAGCGGCAATTTGGTTGATTTAAGCAATTTTTATTTTATTTCTATTTTTTCATCTTATTTTATTTTAACTTTCTTTTATTTTTCTTTGAATTTTCGGGTGTTGTTCCTTTCCTATGCGTAGAACGAGGAGTCAAGGAAATCTTATTATCTCCGTTGATCTTGCGATTGAGAGGACGCTTCGTAATATTAGAAGAGAAAGAAGAACACAGGGATTTGAGGAAGACAACATGGCGGACAAAACTAATCAAGTCGCTAATCCAGAGCGAAGGTTGAGGGATTATGGAGCTCCCAATGCTAACGCTCGTCAGTATTCCATTGTTAGGCCACGGGTAGAGGCCAACAATTTTGAATTAAAGACGTTATTGATCCAGATGGTCCAACAAATGCAATTCAGCAGGTCACCAATTGAGGACCCAAATCAGCATTTGGATGAGTTCTTGGAGTTATGTGACACCATAAAGATAAATGGGGTTTCTACGGATGCTATAAGGATTAGACTTTTTCCCTTTTCTCTTAGGAGAAAAGCAAAGAAGTGGATTCACTCAGAAGCCCCAAATTCACTTACCACTTGGACTTTGATGAAGCAAGCCTTCTTGGATAAATATTACCCAATTGGGAAGACAATTAAGCTTCGTCAAGACATCACTACCTTCTCTCAAAAAGATGATGAGTCTCTTTATGAAGCATGGAAGAGGTATATTGATCTGATTCGTCAATGTCCACATCATGGCTTACAGGATTTTATGGTCATCCAAACATTCTATGTTGGGTTGACTTTCTCTACAAAGGCAGCTCTTGGTACCACAGCTGGCGGTGCTTTAGTGGCCAAGACTCCAACAGAGGCAAGGAGTTTGATCAATGAAGTAGCTTCGAATATTTATTTGTGACCAAGTGAGAGATCAACTTCAAGGAAGCAAGCCAAAATTTTAGAGCTTGGTGTCGTTACCATGTTGAATGCCAAGTTTGGCGCCTTGGCCAAGTCACTTGAAAAGCTCAAAGTCAATGCTATAAATATTCCTAAAGCAACTCGTGAAACATATAGAGGAGGGCATTTGACTTCAGAATATAATGCAGTGTGTAACACCTCTTTCAGGGTATCACATTTACAGCTTCAAAGTTACCAAATTATAACCAAGTTATAAAAACTAATAATATTATTCGTACATTTTTCAAATATTTTTCTTTGCAGAAATTAAAAACTAACAAATTAAATAAAATACAGAATATACCACACCAAAATAATTTACATCATATATAACTAAGTCTTAGTACACTCAAACATCTAGTTTTTATCCCAAAATAATTATACATGTAATATTACTCAAACATAAATTGAATTAAAATCATATGCCTAATCAGGATGGTGCTCTTTCGGATCCTCCTTCGGGTCCTCCTCCAGATCTTTCTTTGGATCCTCCTCCAGATCTTCCTCAGATTCCTAAGCAGATAACCATCCCGGATGGGTTACAGGGCCATGGACAGGAGTCCGCGCAGAAGAAACAATTGAATCCTCCGTAGGAGTAGTATGGCTAGTACTCCATAAAAACTCCATAGGCATAGTAAAATGTAAATGCACAAAAGCACTAAAAGTAAATATAGGTTCCCCATGAAAAGTCCTACTAAGGGTCACAGATATCTCCCCAATATACACAACACGATTCTCATTCGCATCATAGCGCCAGACATTCATACTACCTCTAAACAGTACTTTTACGTAACCCAGAAAACCTGGACTCGTCATTACAGCTACAAACAAACTAATTCAGACAGAAATGAGATAATCCTGCTTACTCTTCTTCCACTTCACACTATTTATCAGACATACAAATAAACAGAATAATATAGCAAAGAGGTGATATCCCCTACATCAATACCATCATGGCAGTGTAAACACAGTAAAATAACATGCTATACATACACAACATACAATAGGCATAAATATCATCACGAAATCATTACATTAATTAGCAAATAATTTCTACAACACATGCATATATCAAAGCAGAATAAAGACTGACTATGCACATACACAATGAACCAATTTCTTATTCCATGGAGTAAAACTCAATTTCGGAGAGAATGATCTAGAAGATATGTCTATATATTGTCAGTCTCAAATCAAATGCTTCAATATTATCAAAATGCACATCATGGCTTATACAAGACATTCTACACCATATTGTGAATAGGAATAGTGTCTCGGTCCGGATCATCGGTGCGTTTGCATCGGTCTGTACCACGGCACGATGGAGCTACCAACTGACCACTTGTAGGATTACCCGCACCCCGACGCCTCCAAGGTCAACAAGTGACCTACACTACGCAATTCGCACCCGCACTTAGGTGTAATTCAACTCCTAAACAACAATAGCCTTTATAGACACCGTCTGTTCAACAACATATGCATGATTGACTCAATGCACATCATAAGCCATTATCGGCTGTAAATACACAGTTATATATCCAGGTCCAGCATGTGAGCCCCACAGCACAACTTGTTGTTCCTCTCAATCGCGTAGTTGAAAATCATCATTTTTAAATTGTGTAAGAATTTTTCTACGTATTTTCAATCGTGTAAAATATTTTAATCATATTCTAAGTTTAAATTAAATTTTTTCTTATTTAATATCAAAATCAAACTTTAAATCCATTATTTTCTCATTAAATCACTTTTTAAATAATATTTCTAACATTTTTCTCAAAATCTAAATTATTTTAATTTTTAAATAAAATCTTTTTCCATTTTATTTATTTAAAAATCAACTTAAATAAATTATTCTAAGTCTCCAAATTACATTTTTGTCCTAATTATTCTATATGGCCGACAATCACTTGTAAATTGGTAATAAAAAATATTTTTATTTTCATTTTTATTTTGTAAAGCCTTAATTAAATTTATTATCTCTAATCCTCTAGTTTAACACTTAATAAAATATTTTATAATGGTTTTCCCTTTGAAGAGCTTAGAGGCCGTGAGCCTCTATGGCCTTTGGAGCCAAAATTCATTTCCTCTCAATCACAATTTATGACATACAATCATATTTTAAGCATCAAAATTCTACTATATGCATAATATCAAAGTAATAAATCACATAGAATAAATAAATTACAAACCATACAATCACACAAAATTTCATGTCCCTCACCACCATAAGTGGTTGATGAAGTTAATCTCCCTCTTACATGTATGTAGCTTCCCAAGCTCCTTGTAGAATCTTTTGAATCAATTTCTTCCACCAAGTGATTCTTAAAAACTAAAGCAAACACAATTATATTAACATCCAAGGCTAGAGTAAGATAACCATAGATCAAATATGATCTTAGAATTTTAAAAATTAAATAAGAAATGAAAAATCATAAATTTCACCTTTGAACCTTAGAACCTAGATCCAAAAATCAAGTTTGAAGATGATGAAATTGGATCTTGATCACAACATGAAAGATGCTTAAAATGATGTTTAGGTTTAGAAAATATGGTTTGTTTAAATTATAAGTAATTGGAAGGCATTATTGGTGAAGGAGCCGTGAGCCAAAGGGAAGAATTTGAGAGAAATTTGGTTAAGTGTTTGAGAGAGGAAAGATGATATAATTGAAGAATGAAAACTTAGCCATTTTTAATAGCTAAATGGCCGTGAATCTACTTTGTTTTGCATGTAGAATAGTTCAATTATTTTCTTATGTTTTGTTTTACATATAAAATAATTCAATGTTAGCTTTTGCATTATTTTGGCCGTGAATCCATATTGTTTTGCATGTGAAGATGATTATACAAATATTTAAATAATTCAATTGCTTTTATGTTTTGTTTTACATGTAAAATAATCAATGTTGGCTTGTTGAATTATTTTGGCCGTGAATCCATATTGTTTTGCATGTGAAGATTATTATACAAATATTTAAATAATTCAATTGCTTTTATGTTTTGTTTTACATGTAAAATAATCAATGTTGGCTTGTTGAATTATTTTGGCCGTAAATCCACATTATTTTGCATGTGAAGATGATTATACAAATATTTAAATAATTCAATTGCTTTTATATTTTGTTTTACATGTAAAATAATTAATGTTGGCTTGTTGAAATATTTTGGCCGTGAATCCACATTGTTTTGCATGTGAAGATGATTATACAAATATTTAAATAATTCAATTACTTTTATGTTTTGTTTTATAGAATAATCCAATGTTGGCATTTCAATTGATTAAACAAATATAAAATGATTTAATGTTGGCAATTTCAATTGCCTTTGACCGTGCATGTGTGATGGTGAGTAGGTCATTTAGTGTTATAAATGGTTTAATTAATTTGATGAGTGATAAGTGGGTCACAAAGTGTTGATGTCACTTTGTTTAATTTAATCATATTTGGTCCACCAAGAAATAATTGTTAGAATCTAGGTAAATAGATTTATGACTTAACCTACGTCTATTTACCTAGTTAGGTTTTAACTGGTAGTTAATTTTCAATAGACAAAAATTAATGTGGTAAACTAATTTTTACTGTCCAATTGATAATAAAATGTACCTAGATTTTATTTCTCAATAAAATCTCAAACAAAGAAAAAAAATTCAAAAACTGTTTTGGTTTCGGGTTTAGTAAGATTCCCCAACCCCACATGAACAGTTCAAAATTTTTCAACCTGGAAACTTTTTTACTAGTTCTGCTTCAAACACACAGCAAGTCCAAAAATAATAAAAAAAATAAATCAAACAATTCACAAAGATCAAAAATTATAGAAATCACATATAACTGAAAAATAAGAATTTTTGGGGTGTTACACAGTGGAGACGTATTCTCAAGACCAGCCTATGTGCCAAGTGAATTACGTCCAAAATGGTAATTTTAGAGCTCAGGAGAATTCTTTTCCCAATTCATATAACCCTGACAGGAGAAACCACCCAAATCTCTCTTATGGCAATCAACAACATACTGGGGGCCCACTTAGATTCTAACAGGTTCAACAATCTTCTCAAGGTGGGAAATCCAATTTAGAAGCTCTCATGGAGAACTTCATTGTCACTCAAAAGAAGCATAATAATGCCATTCAAACTTAAGTGCAAATATCATGGGGAGTCCATCAAGCAAATTCATACTCGCCTTGATCAAATGGCGACTCATTCTAAGATACTTGAAACTCAGATAGGCCAACAAGCAAGTTTGTTCAACATGGTACAGGGGCGAATCCCAAGTCAACCAAAGACAATCCTAAGGGAGCAAGCAAATGCAATTTTCTTGATAAGTGACAATCAAGTTAAAAGCCCCACAAGAGAAGAAAAGTATGAAGATGAGAATTCCCAAGAAAAAGAAGAGAAGCAAGAGAAGAGCGATGCCAAGAAAGAAGAAGAAGAAAGCGCTAAAAGGTATGTTCCTCCACCAGCATATGTTCCACCTTTGCCCTTCCCACAAAAATCTCAAAGGGCAAAGCTTGATGAGCAAATTGGAAAGTTTTTGGAGGTTCTTAAAAAGCTGTATATAAACATTCCTTTTACAGAAGTGCTCTCTCAAATGCACGCCTATGCTAAATTCTTGAAAGATATCCTCTCTAATAAGAGGAAGCTTGAGGATTATGAAACTATTGATTTAACTGAGGAATGTAGTGCACTAATTTAGAACAAACTTCCTCCTAAGCTTAAGGATCCGGGTAGCTTCTTTATTCCGTGCTCGATTGGGACCATGCAAATTAACAAGGCTTTATGTGACCTTGGGGCCAGTGTGAGTTTGATGCCCCTTTCCCTTTGCAAGAAACTTAATATTGGGGAGCTCAAACCGACCACCATCTCTCTTCAACTAACTGATAGGTCAATTAAACGTCCTATTGACATATTAGAGAATGTTCCCTTGAAGGTGGGAAAGTTCTACATGCCGGTGGATTTTGTTGTGCTTGACATAGATGCTGATAATAAAATGCCGATCATTCTTGGGCGTCCATTCCTCGCCACTGGAAGGGCAATCATTGATGTCCACGAAGGGAAATTGACTTTGCGATTGAATGACGAGGAAGCAATTTTTGATGTTTTTAATTCTGAAAATAATTCTAATTCCTTAAATTCATGTAATTGCATAGATGCTACTAATGTTGTGGATAATGTTGTGCTTTCAGGTGTGCAGGAATCAGTGACTGATATTGTGCTAGAAAAGACCTTGCCTAAGGTTGTCACAAAATTTGAGAAGTCTAAACCCTGCAAAAAAGGACCTAAGAAGCGGAATGACAAGTGTGTCGAGAAACGTGAATTTAAACTTGGGGATAAAGTTCTTGTCAATAACTCGCTTCTACGTTTCTGTCCTAGTAAGTTATGGACGAAATGGTCAGGACCATATAAGATTGTTCGAATTTTATCCTATGGTGTGCTTGAAGTGAAGAAAGAATGCCATGAGTCATTCATGATAAATGGTCAGAGAGTGAAACACTTTGAAGGAGTGGGGACTGAGCACTACTTCGTCGACATCACCTAAGCACAGAAACTAGATCAGAGTTAAGCTAATAACTATAACTTAGCGCTTCTTGGGAGCTAACCCAATTTTTTTTCTCTTTTTCTTTACTCTTTTATTTTTTATTTTTTTTAGCTTATTATTATTTATTTTATTGATTAACATTCTTCTATTTTTGTTTTGTAGTTAGTTATTGTTGAGTCGGCTTAAGTACCTCCCTGAGTTCGGAGCCTTTGTAGGGGGATGTATATAGTTGTCGGCCGCCCAAAAAGATTTTTCTTTCCTTTCTTTTAGTTTCTTTATTCTGGCATTTAGTTCTTACACTTTGTTTTTCAATTTTTGCTTTGTTTTTCTTATGTTGTTTCAGATCCTATTTCGCTACTCATGATGACCAACTGTTCGAGTTCATGGCTATGTGCCTCTTTCTCCCACCCTTCCCCACCACATTCATGATCTTGAGTTTCTACTTTCAGGGAAGTTTCGTCGTCCTTGGGTACTTCACGTATAAGAAAGTTGATTTTGATTTAACCACAAAAAATTTTGATGCTTTTTCATCGAGTAATGTTTCACAGCCAACTGAATGACTTGTTTACTTTCAAACCGCAAACCAACATATATTTGATCTCATGTATGCCAAGAACCGAGTACATCCAATCCCGGAAAATCATCCTCCTAATCAGGGTGGTCCCTATTAATATACTTATAATATGGAGTTGAAGCCCAAAACGGAGTCTTCAAAGCATTTTGTGTGCCTGTATATGTGTTAAAAGTGAAAAGCCATGGGTTTGCAAGTACTAACTTCATTATATATCAAATAAACCATGTGAATACTAACATGTTTGTTGTGAAAATTCACTAACAGGTACTAGCGATGAAATTGGAGATGCCATAATTATAGGAGAAGCCAAACCAATAGCATCAAAGTCAGCATCAAAATCACCCTCAACTTCAATGTCAGAAGATTTGCCATCGGGAATTTTCACCTTTGCCTTCATCTTCACTTTCACTAGACTCAATCGGGAGGTCCCTACTCTAATCTTCATCATCGTCCGAAAGGCAAATGACAGCATCAGTAAGACCCAAAACTGGTTTAACAACAAACTCATCAACATGGCAGTCTTCATTGGTGATTGACATACGAGTATTCATAGGACATGAATATACAGGTGCAAATGAACTACCCACAACATCGATTTTCAGTATATAGTTCCATGACTATCATAATTGAATTATTTTTTGAAATAAAAATAGTTACATAAAATAAGTGAGTGGATGAGAAATAAATTATAAAAACGATGAATGAGAGAACTTGTGTGAGTGAATTATGAAGGGTGAGGGGGGGTCATGGGTTTATAGTCCTGATAAGGAGAGTGCCATGTGGTAGCATATGGTGAAAGGCGCTAGTCCACCTAGCGCCTTTAATTATTATTTCTGAAAGGCGCTACGTGGACTAGTACCTTTCATAGGATGTTGCCACGTGACTAAGATGTGACCAAAAGTTGCATGAACTAAAAATCGTCACGTGGACTATTTCTTTTCATAGAACTTTGTCACGTGACTTATAAATGTTGTAGTTTTTGAAAAAAAAACAGACTCACATGATTTTTTTAAGACGTCAAGTGAATTAGTGCCTTTGACTGAGTTGACACAAAAAATAATAAAAAATTAGTGGAACCTGCTAATATGGCAAAAATTATACTAAATCGATAATTAATTTTAAAACTACTCTAAATTAATAAATTGTTTATAAATTAACACTAATTTAGTCAATTACCCTACACACTCTTAAACACCTATTTTTGAGATTGACTGGAGTGTTGTAGTGACTGACCTTGTAGTTATCCTCCACTATCACGCACGGCTAAGCAACCTTCCTACACTGAGTCAGTTGCAACAAGTAGATATATTACCATCTATCTGCCTTTAGCAAATATACATATATATATATATATATATATATATATATATATATATATATATATTTTATTTATTAACTAATTGAGTCAGGAACAAATGAAAATGGCCGACTGACGAGCCAAACCGTCCTCTAAAAGCAAGACCATCCAGTCTTGGAATTAATACGGTAAGGTTCCTATATCATTGTATGGGTTGGTTTTTGAATTTAACAAACGGGCAGTTACTGACACTTATTTGCTACCTCAGGAGAATTTGTTGTGGCATCAATTGATGACCCTGAAAGGTATTGAGTTGATTTGGTGGTACTATAAAAGGGGGGTTTTAGTTGGTTGCATTGCATCTCTGAAATGGAAGAAGTAGAAAATTGGATATTCCGTTGTTATCCCAGCATAAGGTTGTGAAAATTAGTTGGTTTTTGATCATCTTTTAAGTCTCACGAAGCTAACCAGTCCGATTATCTTTTTTATTCAATTTTATATTCTTATATCAAATAATACATATATATTTTTTTATATTTTATTTAATATCATTCATTAAATATATTTATTTTATTATTTTTTTCATTCAATTATATTTTTTAAAAATAATATAAATAATACTTATATTCCTTTTTAAGAGTGTAAGATGATCATCTTATTTTTGATTTGATCGCACCTCACTTCTTTGAGATATGTTTTTCAGTCAAGGACTTTCCTACAATTATAAACACATAGTAGACCGATTTGTAAATAAGACAAAATCAATTAATACCAATTTTTTTTGAGTTCATCAATGCACCCCAAACATCCTTGCATTCTGAAAGCCAAATAATCCCCTGCATTGCGTACTCTTACACCTCACCACAAGCCCGCTTTCAGGGTTGTACCTTGCAGACAAAATCACCCTTCTATCTCTGTTACAAACCCCAAACTGTCACGAAGCCAGTGTAGCTATAAACTCTCAGACACTCAAACTCACTAACATAACACTCTCGCTAACGCCCCACAAAACAAAAAAAAGAAGAAGACAAACAAAGAGAGAGGGAAACAAAAGAAGAAGAAAAGAAGAAAGAGAGAGAGTGGTTCTTCACTCACACACACATACATTACACTCACTCATTCAGATCGAAACTCTCGGAATTCGTCTTCGCGATTCACGATTCCTAGATCCATTTCCCGTTTCTCCGAAATTCGCGATTCGAATTTCGTGCGTTTTCGGCGCGATTAGGTTTTCCGGAGTGGAATGGCGTCCATCAAGGGGGTGAATCGATCGGCGTCGGTGGCGCTGGCGCCGGACGCGCCGTACATGGCGGCCGGAACCATGGCCGGCGCGGTTGATCTGTCTTTCAGCTCCTCCGCCAACCTCGAGATTTTCAAGCTCGATTTCCAGTCCGATGACTGGGAGCTTCCGGTGGTCGCCGAGTGCCCGAGCTCCGAGCGGTTTAACCGCCTCTCATGGGGGAAGAACGGTTCTGCCTCGGAAGGCTTTGGTCTCGGACTCGTTGCTGGTGGACTCGTCGATGGGAACATTGACATCTGGAACCCTCTCACTCTGATCCGGTAACTTTTTTTTTTCTTTCATTTTTTTCTATTTTTCTGCTTTCGTGTGGGTTGTGTTTGTTTTGATCTTGGAAATTGAATTGTGTTTGGTGGCGATTTGAGTTTCGTGTGATTGGAGGCAAGCTAGGAAATAGGAATGTGGTTAGATAAGAGAATTTTGGAGTTTGATGGTGCGTGTGTTAATGGATGCGTGATGAATGGTTTTGGAGGATTGTGAACTGATCTACTGCATTTTTAAACATTAGTTATTTGGGGGATGAAGTGGAATGAAGCACGGGTACGGGTACTTCAGTCTAGTGTACTCGTGTCGGATACGTATCTGATACCGTATGTGATACTTGGATACTTGATAAATGTTAGTTTAATTTTTTAATAAAAGTTGTATCCCTGTAGCATACACATGTCGTATTCAATACCCATACTCGTATCTGTGCATCATATGAAAGAAAGGTTTATTGGATATAATGATCTTTATGATATTGATAATCTAAATCAACTTGAATTTGCTGCTTTCTTCATTTTTTTTCAATGTTTTGTTTTATAATGTACATTTGCGCAATTAAGATTTTCATTTATGTGCTTAATGCTATCGTATTTTGAGTTGGAATAAGAATTTTGGTTGATATTATATTGCCCCTGGTTGTACAATTTTGCATTTTCTTTACTGTGGTGGGGTTTTGGTGGGGGGGGGAGGGGATAAGTTATTCTCCTTAAACATCAAGAGTGAGAGAAAAAAGAATTAGGAATTCATCAGCTCAAAGGACTGAAAAAGCAGCTCAATCTCTTTGCTAAACAGATAAAGAATTGCATTTTCTTTGGGTAATTTTTTCTTGTGCTTTTATCTTGTTTCAATTCTCTTTTTTTTTTTTGAAGTGTAAGGGTTGTATGCAGCGTTTTATTAACAGTCCTTCATCCCCCTAGTGAGTTAGTGTAGTGGTCTCTTTAAAAGGGGTGGCTCAGTGCTTGAGGCTCCCACGATAGTGGGGTCTAAGGAGGGTTTGATGTTCGTAGCCGTAACTTCATGAGTAGAGAGAGGCTGTTTCTGCAACTAAAACCCTTGGCCACAGCGCACAGGGTAACAAGGATCAAGGAAGCAACCTTTCCATTGGGCCAAGAAATATGTAGAATTGTAGACAAAGAAAAGGAGATGAGGGTTTGCTGATAAATATATATTACAATGATTTAGTGTTGAAAATTTGCACCTTATGTACAAAATTCTTCATAGTTTCTTTTGTTGTGAATTGAGTGTCATGCATGCTTTCCAGAATTGTAATTCTGATGTAGAGGAGAGCCCACTCATAAAAGGTAGGCTGTTAAGAGGGGAGAGCCTCTACTTTAAATGGGAGTTCTGTTTCTCACACCCAGCCAATATTCTCTCACTCTGGTGTCAACCCTGTCGGGTTGGAAAGAGCAGTCCATCCACACTGGGGGTGGACAAACTCTGCTCTAATGCCACTTTATGTAGAGGAGATCCCACTCCTAAAAGCCGAGCTGTTAAGAGGGGTGAGCCCCTACTTTAAATGAGAGTTCAGCATGGTCGTCAAAATCGCGATTCAACGCGTAGAATCGTACTACTTTATGTGTTTACCTAGGCTGAACGATCCCAATCCTAGTGAAAACTCGTTTTGGGTGAGATCGTTGTAGGATCGCGCTCTAGCACATAGAATCGGTTGGAACTTATGATCCTATCAACCCCAACGGATGGATATACCCGTCCAGATCCAGCAAGAATTTGGCTCAAATACCAGTTACCAGTCAACCCAAAACCCAGTAAAACTAAGGGCTGACAAGAACAGAGTGTTGCGACTAAAAACAGAGTGATGCAACTGGAAGTCTGGAACTGAGTGCTGCAACTGTAGCATTCTTGCTGGAGTCTTGCACTTGAAACTAAGGGCTGGGACTGGAGTCGTCTTCTTGGAGTGCTACCACTGGAACTAGAAAGTGAGAGATAAGATTTGGGTTCATTGTTGCAGAAAATTAGTACAGTATAAAGATTAGGTGTCATTTTGTGGCCATTAGATGTGTTATGAGGTGTGGGTGTGGGTGTAATATAACATAATAATCTAATATTCCTTGTTTTTGTCTTTTTCTTCCAGTCCCAATTAAAATGTCAGTATGTAACTACTGGTGAAGGCATAACATTTATTACTTCACTTTTCATTATGATTTCATATTAGAGTGTATTTATATTGAGTTACAGCTTATTTTGTATGCATATATGCTAATAGTAATTGTTAGGTAGGTTGTTAGGCTGTTTACTGTTAGTTCAGTTAGTCAGTTACTGCTAACAGAGTTCTAGAACATACTCTAGACTCTCTTGTATAAGTTCCAGAACCTCAGTTAGGTTCTGGTGGTTAATTCAGTTTACTCGATTTTCACTTTCTCTCTTCTTGCATCTTTCTTTCTCTCTCTCTTTCTCTACTTTCTCACATTTTCCTTCAGTTTCTATCACTTTCTCTGCTCACTGAAATCTAATATTTCATTTTAAATAATTAATACATTAATAAAATGTGATCTCAAATACAGGACACATTTACTTTATTTACTTTGTACTACTATTCTTCTTAAATTAAAACTTTTATACTACAATGATCTAATGAAATTAACTCTAAGTATTTATATACATTGAGAGGAAGATTGAAAATTAAAGTGAAATCTGTTATGACCTTTGTTTTATTAGAGGATTTAAATTTTCTTACTTACACCTATTATGTTTTTTGAATTAGAGTTGATTTACATATTAGTTGTGATTTTATAGGTATTCAATGTTATTTTCATATGTATATATATTTTTAATTTTTAATATGAATTAATATTATTAGTAAGATCTTACTTTCCGTGTTAGGATCTCACGCTTTACTTGTCTACTCCCCCTGTCCGATCCTAGGTAGGATCTACAATTTTGACAACCTTCACACCCAGCTGATATAGAACTCACGCTCTTGCATCAAAATTACTTTTGCATTCCTAATTTTTTTTAATTTTAGTGATTAGATGGATAATTTTCTATTGTCAGTTGATGCAAGTGAAGGATGATCTTATACTGGCAATTTCACTTATGTCTAATTTACATTAACCAAACATCAAGTTCCCTTCAACGTTCAAATTATAATAATACAGAGTGGGTCTCTGAAAATACAGAAAGATTGTAATTGCTGTTGGGGGGAAACAAATGGTGCATTATTGCTAGCTTGGAGTTTTCCTTTGGTTTAGTTTAAGGTATTGATCAAGTATTTAATAATTACGAGTATTTGGGTATTTTGCCTTGATTTTATAAGCTTTGATTTGAAGGTCATATACAATTTTCTCCTTTGTCTTTCTAATGGGTTTACTTTCTTGATAAATTTTCTCAGTTCAGAAGCAAATGAAAGTGCTCTTGTTGGACACCTTACAAGGCATAAAGGGCCTGTAAGTTTTCCTTTTTCTTTATGATCCGTCCTGCAGTGTTTAATTGCTCTTTGTTCTCTGCAGTTTGAATTGTTTGCTTGACATGTGAAATCCTGTGTTTGGCATTTATACTTCAGGTTCGTGGTCTTGAGTTTAATGCCATTGCGCCAAATCTTCTTGCATCTGGTGCTGAGGATGGTGAAATTTGCATTTGGGATTTGGCCAATCCTTCAAAGCCTACGCATTTTCCACCACTCAAGGTCTGTTAATCCTTTCCCTAAGAGTGTGTGTCTGTGCAATGCTAATTTGCACCTTTTTAATGGATTAGTATGTTCTTTATCTTCAAATATCTGCCTTTATAATTTATTTGTTTAACATGATGTTTAATTCAGTGCATCTGGTCATTACAGGGTAGTGGCT
This sequence comes from Ormosia semicastrata, assembly GCA_029884595.1. Classification (NCBI taxonomy): domain Eukaryota; kingdom Viridiplantae; phylum Streptophyta; class Magnoliopsida; order Fabales; family Fabaceae; genus Ormosia; species Ormosia semicastrata. The sequence goes on from JAQQTO010000055.1 coordinate 38,387,152, forward strand.
CTGCTTCCCAGGGGGAAATTTCCTTTTTATCTTGGAATAGTAAAGTCCAACACATATTAGCATCGACTTCATATAACGGGACCATTGGTGAGGAATGGAATCTATCAAACTTTTAGGGGCAGTTTGGCAGCTCAAAACTGGTTTAGAACTGTTTAAGATAATCTGGTCATATAAATTCAAGTTATTTTGTAATTAGTTTTAATTTATTCCTAGTTTGGTTAAAATTTGTCTTAAACAAGTTTTAAAATCAAAAGTTTATTTTTTTCTTTTTTTGGTGTGTAACCAAGTTTGAAATTTAAATATTAAGATACAAACTAATTATGAGAGAGAAAGAGAGAATGAATAGGAGGAGATAGAGTCCACCAAAAAATTGGATTAGCAAAAAACCAACTTTGAGTTGGTTTTCTTAATAACTAATTTTATCTCAAATTCAGTTCAGATATAAACTAGTTTTTTAAAATTTTTGTGATAACCAAACATAATTCATCTAAAAACCAGCCCCATTGTACCTGTATATCTTGTTTTTAAATGTTTCCATACACCCCCTTATGTTCTGTTCTCGAGCTTATATTGTTTGGAATACTATATATTCTTTTCTTTTGTTATTTTTTCAGTGGTCTGGGACCTAAAGAAGCAAAAGCCAGTGATAAGGTAACTTGCTTGCTAATAATTGGTTGGTCATATTTTGCCTTTTGTTTTGAAGAAGTCTGATATTATATTCTGAACAAAATATCTAATAGTAACCTTGTGTATCACGTGAACTGACAGTTTTTCAGATTCAGTTAGAAGACGGTGCTCAGTTTTGCAGTGGAATCCTGATATTGCCACGCAGCTTGTTGTAGCGTCAGATGAAGATGGTTCTCCTTCTCTGAGGGTATAGTCATTGCAGATTAATTGTGTCGATTTATGTTGGGGGCTAGTATTTGTTGACCTTATGAGTATATTGATGCAGCTTTGGGATATGAGGAATATAATGACACCAATAAAGGAGTTTGTGGGACACAGTAGAGGTAATGATGCCTGTATTATTTATCTTCCCTTTGTTAATTTATGTATAATTCTTCATGGATGTTCTACAGGCTTCATTTGGTTGATTCTGTCTCATTTGTCTACCTAGTTGTCAATGCTACCTTCTCTTTCTGTTGCATATTGTTTTATTCCCCCTCACCCTGCCAATGAAAAAAAAATGAAGGAAACAAATGAACAAGAGTTGTGTGCTGTGAACTGGTGAGGGTAGTTAATTAAACTTTTGATGATTGTGAACTGCTTCTCTAGGACCCTTGGTGCTTTAAGAATGTATGCATTGTGTGTTCACTTGTGTATATCACACTATAGATGTGTTGTTTTCTTGTTTAGGAGATATTGATTCAACAGCAATGTTTTTTTAATCAAGTTGACGGCTGATTAAGTGATTAGTTTAGAAACATCCAGTTATTATCTGAAAACTTGGATGATTGGGGTTGGATTGTCTACTTTGTAGTCAGCTGTTTAACTCATCTAGGTAGTGGGTTGTAACCTGTTACTACGTTGTGTTACTGTGGCAGTTTTCTCTTAAGGTAGTTTTACTACTATATACTTACCTAGGGTGCACTCAACAATAAAAAGTAAACCTTTGTATAGTGGTTTTGGATTTTCTGTGGGGGACGGAACATTTTATGGATTTATTTTTTATCATTTACTTTTTTATCTATATTAAATGCCAAAATATGGTTTGGTCTCTTTGGTGTCCAAGGCACCTCATTTTTTACGTAACTAATTGTAGATCCTATTGTTCTCTTTTTACATAACTAAGAGTTTGTTTGTATAGAACAGAGGGGGGGAATTAGAAGAAAGGATAAGAAATCCTCCAAAAGAAACCACAAAGCTGAAAGAAAACAAAAAGTATAGAAACCTGTCATAGTAAGCATGTGTTTTTAAAATTATGTACTGTAGTCTTATTTTTTTTTGTCTTTCTTCATCTTGTTCTCCATCTCATCCTTTATCACTTCAATTCTCTTATAAAGCATATGAATAATTTATTTTTTTTGGAAATTATAAACATTGTGACTGATCACAAAAAGTGTAAATTGTATATCATAAAATACTTGTTTTCCTTTCATTCTATTTTCCATTACAAGAGAGGATAAGGAATCCTCCAAAAGAAACCACAAAGCTGAAAGAAAACAAAAAGTAGAAACCTGTCATAGTAAACATGTGTTTTTAAAATTCTGTACTGTAGTCTTATTTTTTTTGTCTTTCTTCATCTTGTTCTCCATCTCATCCTTTATCACTTCAATTCTCTTATAAAGCATATGAATAATTTATTTTTTTTGGAAATTATAAACATTGTGACTGATCACAAAAAGTGTAAATTGCATATCATAAAATACTTGTTTTCTTTTCATTCTATTTTCCATTACAAGAGAGGATAAGGAATCCTCCAATAGAAACCACAAAGCTGAAAGAAAACAAAAAGTAGAAACCTGCACAGTGGAAACCACAATACAGTTACAACCAAAGACAAACAAAAGAGGGAACTACCACAACTGCCCTAAAGCACTCCTAGAAAACTCCCTCAAGAAAACTTCCACATAAAAAGGAATAAACTAAAACTAAAATAAACGCAAAACTCTCTCTTAGCCTTCAGGAACAAAAACAGCTTCAAGGCTTCCAAAAAAGTTTGGGTAATATCCAACCAAGCTTTGAATCTGTTGCTTTTTCTTCTATGCCGAAGTAGACATTTTGACAGCCCTCCTGGCCAACTATGCCCATCATGGGACAATTTGCCCAAAATTTAAGGTATGGTCAGGTTTGGGGATTGAATGGAATAGAGAAAAGGGATAATATATTTAACTAATAGGATTGTGATGTTAAACACTGACCTAATACTCTTATTTATATTAATATTCTTGGTCAAGTACAAGTGTAGTACAACTAGCACAAGCCTAATCCATCAATAGCGCTCCTAATAAGAATCCGAATATTTGAACAAGGTGTTTACTCATTTCAAAATCCTGATGGTAGTGATCCCTGTCTACCTTATGAATCTATAAGATTTATCAACGATAAGTTGACTGACTGTAAGGAGATCCCTAGGAATTAGGCACGTCATGTTGTCTATTGATCCTTTTTTTATTATTCTTTTTTTATTTTTTATGTAGGCTTTGGTTTGCACTTCCCTACCACTTTGTTTTCTGTCTCTTTCTTTCTGAACAATTATAGCAAACTGTGAGATTATGCCATTGTTCCTGTCAAAATTTATTGTGTAGTCAGATGGTAGCATGTTCGGTTTCTTGTATGATGGTTTATAGGTTGTCTGAATCTGAATCTTATTGTTCTTTTAGCTTTTATTGTGAAACTACACAGTCTTCTTCATTGTAAAATTTAGCTGACTTGATTATGTTTCCTGAATCTCCTACATTAGGTGTAATTGCAATGTCATGGTGTCCCCATGATGGCTCTTATTTACTTACCTGTGCTAAAGATAGCCGAACTATATGCTGGGACACAATTTCTGGAGAGGTGGTGTTTGGCCTTCTATTTTCCGGCTTCTTATTTTGTTTGACAAATTTTACAATTACCTCCTGGATTGACTTCTAAATTTTTGGACTTTTGTTCAATAGTGACACTTTTCTTTTTCCTTTTTCCTTTTTCTTGGGGGGGGGGGTTGGAGTGCAGATTGTCTGTGAATTGCCAGCTGGGACCAACTGGAACTTTGATGTGCACTGGTATCCTAAGATACCTGGAGTAATATCAGCATCTTCCTTTGATGGAAAAATTGGCATCTACAATATTGAGGTACATACCTATGTCTCTTGTGGTTTTTGAATTTTTGTTTCGGTGAGATTTCCCTAGTTTTTTTTTTGTTTTTGGTGTGTGCAAGCATGCAAAAGCATGCTTTAACTTTGGAATAATTGTCTTTCGAGAATAATTAACCATGGATGATGTGATGAAGTGACATGGAGAATGAATAACTAGATAAGTTTTGTCAGCATTTTATTTTCTCTATTATTATTGATGATAAATTTAGTTGATAATAGTTATTGTGGCATGTGCTAAAGTGGTGTCTTACAATTTATATGAATTGAAATAATTTTCTGCTATATATGTAGAAATTTTAAAATAACCATTTTCATCTTTTTCATAATAAAAATGAGTTTTTAAAATTAATTTACTGTAGTCTTGGTTTTATGTCTTCATCTTGTTCTCCATCTCATCCTTTATCACTTTAATTCCCTTATAAAGCATATGAATAATTATTTTTTGATTGAAATTATAGACATTGTGACTGATCAATACAATTATAAATTGCATTTCATAAAATTCTTATTTTCCTTTCATTCTATTTTCCATTAAATCATTCTTGAAGTAGGTAAGAATTTTCTTTAGATTGACTGTATACTTTCAATTTAGCAAGCCTAGTGTTTGTTAAATCTTATCAATTTTCACATATCAAGTTAGAATAATTGAGCTTATTTATAACAGTTTTTATGAAATTTAGACTTTGCAGTCAAAATAGAAGATAAGTTAAAGGACAAAAATCCATACTTAAAATATATAGGCAATAAGAATAAAATCCGATGTTACTTATTTATTTATTTATTTTTGGGTATGGTTGTAGGCATAATCACTATTGCAGATTTATTGGCCTTATTATTAACTTTAATATATATAATTGTTTGCAGGGTTGCAGTCGATATGGTGTCGGGGAAAATGATTATGGTGCAGGTGATGAATTTGCTTTTAACTTCTACCGAATAAACTAGTGGCTACTATATTTAATTATTCATATATAGTGATCTGTATGTGACATGCTCAAGCACACAGTCTATGCAATTTTATTTTATAATCATCATTTTGTGTGTTTGTTTTATGGGATGACGAGGGTTAGGCAAGGCCTTGTGTTCCTTTAGCATACCCTGATGACTCTTTCTGGGATCTCTTAATGAATATATTCTTTCTATGCAGTACCTCTGAGAGCACCAAAATGGCATAAACATCCTGCTGGGGTGTCTTTTAGTTTTGGAGGCAAACTTGTATCATTTCATTCCAACTCTTCTGCTGCAGGTGCTCTAGCAGGGGCTTCAGAGGTAAGATTTTAGTATTTTGATGTCCCTATATTTTTTCAGCGAGTTCTTAAAACGTTCAATTGAATTAATCCGATTTGTAATTTTCCAGGTTTATATACATAACTTGGTTACTGAAAACACTCTAGTGAGTCATTCATCTGAATTTGAAGCAGCAATACAAAATGGGGAAAGGTCTTTGTTGAGGGTTTTATGCGATAAAAAGTCTAAGGAATCAGAGTACGTTCTATCCATGAATAGGAATATTGCCTGACGATGTTTGCTTTGCTGCTTTGGTTAACCTGTGACTCTTGCATCTGTTGATTGCTGTTATTGTCTTGACAGATCTGAGGAGGAAAGAGAAACATGGGGCTTTTTGAAGGTTATGTTTGAAGATGATGGGAATGCACGCACAAAACTTCTCACACACCTTGGTTTCAGTGTACCTATTGAAGCAAAAGACGCAGTTAATGGTGATCTTTCCCAAGAAGTAAATGCTCTTGAACTTGAGCACACATCTGTTGATAAAGTGGGAAATGGAGCTACTAATGAATCCAACGTTTTTTCTTCTGATAATGGGGAGGATTTCTTCAACAATCTTCCCAGTCCTAAAGCTGAGACACCATCATCTACTTCTGTTGGTAACTTTGTTGTTGCGGATAATGCCAATGGGTCAGAGAAAATCCAAGATGATATGGAAATGGAGGAGAGCAGTGACCTTTCATTTGATGACAGTGTTCAGCATTCTTTAGTTCTTGGGGACTACAAGGGGGCGGCTGTGCAATGCATCTCTGCAAATAAGTGGGCTGATGCTTTAGTAATTGCTCATGTTGGTAGTGCTTCCTTGTGGGAAAGTACACGGGATCAATACCTTAAGATGAGCCGATCACCATACTTAAAGGTAGCTGATAATTACATCATACATTCTATCAATTTCATATCTGACATCAATTCTATCTATTAATCTACCAGATATTTGATTTTTGTAAATGTCATTAATTTGTCTGTAATTTCCATTTTAAGATTGTATCAGCTATGGTGAGCAACGATCTTTTGAGCCTTGTGAACACCAGGCCTCTAAAATTTTGGAAAGAAACTCTTGCTCTTCTATGTAGTGTAAGTTTTTTTTGGTCTTTGCTTATTGTCTATATATATTTTTTAATTATTTTAGGTACTGACTTAATATAATGTATAAATGTTGAATGCATAATTCTTAAATTGATCAAAAGGGAATGCTAAGTTACCCAATGAATTTTTGGTAGCATCTCAGACTCACTGCCTCTCCCTTTTTTTAACCCTAGGTTTCGTTTAATAGTTTCATTTATTTCTTGTAATGCACAGTCATCGCTTTAATTGCTGCATCTTGAAAGCTTGCATGAATTCATTATATTAATGCACGGTCATACTGTTGCTACTAAATATTTTGGTGGTGAAACCTAATATCTTGATGCAATAGAGGCTCCAGTGAGAAGTGTATCAAATGGTAGATATAAAAGCAGAGAAGGAAGACCTAAGATACCTTTAGGAGAAACTATTAGAAAAGACTTTACTCTAAATGGTTTTATTGGAAATTTGGTTTTAAATAACTTCGATGTCATTGGTTGATCCATGTCACTGACCCACCTAGTGGGTAAGGCTTTGATGTTGGAGTTATTATGTCTGTTACATACTCATGTTATTGTTGTTATGACCTATTAACAGTTTGCACAGACGGATGAATGGACAATGCTTTGTGACACACTTGCTTCAAAACTCATGGGGGCTGGCAGTACATTAGCTGCAACTCTTTGTTATATATGTGCAGGAAATATTGATAAAACTGTTGAAATTTGGTCAAGGAGCCTGCAGATTGAGCATGAAGGAAAATATTATGTTGACCTTCTTCAGGTAAGATTGATACTCTTGTAACTTTGGTATAAAACTCCAATCACAAATGTTCAGCTGGAAATTTGACAAAATTAAGTACTATTAGGATTTGATGGAAAAGACTATTGTTCTTGCCTTGGCAACTGGGCAGAAGCGGTTTAGTGCTTCTCTGTGCAAGCTTGTCGAGAAATATACTGAAATATTAGCAAGTCAAGGGCTGTTGACTACAGCAATGGAGTATTTAAAACTTTTGGGTTCTGATGAACTATCACCAGAACTTGTGATTTTAAAGGATCGCATTGCTCTTTCTACAGAACCTGGTAAGCTTTTTACTAGGACTGACATACACTTTTCTAGGGAAAGGAAGAATTAGAAAAATGATGAAAATGGCTTGCTGTTGATTAGCTAGTAACCCTGTATATGACATTGTTGCTTGATGACTACTTAACTAATAGCATTATTAATCTTTCTTTTTTGTTGGAATCACATTCTGAATTAAATTATGAAGTGAACCATAGTTGCTTATCTGAAATTTATGTTATGGTTAAAATTTAGTGCATAGTACAATTTTGCAAAGGAGAAGGAATAATGGGATGGTAAGATTTGAGAACAATGAAGTACCCTAAATTGAGAGCTTTGAATACCTGTGGTCTGTTATACTAAAGAACAGAGGGATTGATTATGTTTTCAAAAATGTTGTATGGATAAATGAAGCGGAGAAGTGCCTACAGGAAAGTGTTATTGAAATGCAGTTAAACCTATTACAATCATAGTTGTCAAATTGTGAATCGTATCAAGAATTGTTTACTCAATTTTCGAATCGTGAGTCGTATCAAATCGTATGATTCAGAAACACATCAATAAAAGACTTAAATATACATTTACACACCTAAAACATAAAGAAAACACTTAAAAAAGTCTCAAATAAATACTTAAATAAAACCATCATATGGCATAAGTTATAAGTAAATGCATAAGTTATAACTTAATATAGATAAGTCATTCCAAATTGATGCAAAAAAGTTTCTAATTCGAAATAATAAATAGTCAATACTCAATACTAATTACTAAATAATCTATATTCTATATATATCTTCAATTCTCCTCCCCAAGGTCAAGGTCATCAACACCGTCCGGCCCCTTTGATTCTCCCACCGTCCAGCAACAGAATCTGTGAAAATCTTCAACACCGTCCATGTTCCATGGATCGCAGAATCGTGCGATTCATGTTTTCAGTTCTGAATCGCACCGATTCAGACGATTCGGCTACGATTCCTATCGATTTACGATTCAAAGCCATTTCTGTATCGTCGGCGGGATGAATCGGATCGAATCATATGATTCGAATCGTGAATCGTACGATTCTAACAACTATGATTACAATGTTGTATGGATCAATGCCTGGAGTTGATTTACAATCATTAACAAAAGATGAATTCACACATTAGGATGTTGTGATGGATGAGTGGATATACCATGATGGATAACTTTGGAACAAGGTCACTAGGGATAAGGTTGGAGTGGCTCCTATAGAGGAAGAAATGATGGAAAAATGTTTAAGATGGTTTGGGCATGTAAGACGGTAACCTACCCAGGCATATACTTTTTTGTGGGGGAAATTACAGTAGGAATTATTAGTAATTATTTTCAGTTTAGTAACAGTTAAGCACTTACCACTCAAGTGGTTAATTATGTTAATAAGTGGATACTCATTAACCACATTTTGAGCATCATTAACTAGTTGAGTGGTTTATTGTTCCTAAACTGTAAATGTTTTTCCAAGAATTCCTTTTTCATAATTTTCCTTCTTTTTTTTTTAAGGAAAAAGAAGAAATTCAGTGGAAATCATATTGGCATTGTGGAACTTCTTCGCTTAAGTAAATTTTCATTGATTGAGGAATACAGGAATTAATTTGATATTAATGGTTCTGGATTAGAAAAGTCCACTTTCTTGCTTTTTTTAATTATCATCATTAATTATTATTAATAATTATTTAATTTTTCAGCTGTTTAGTGTTTCCATTTTTTTTATCAATATTTGAAGCTTTCTGAACACCTCAATTTTTTATTTATAAATTATGGTTGCAGAGAGAGATTTCAAAACTAGTGCTTTTGAAAATTCTCAATCACATAGCGGATCCTTTTATGGTGCTGATAATTCGAATTATAGTAGAAATTATCAGGTATTTACTTTAACTTTGCTCTTTGACATTTTCTTTTGTTGCAAAACATTTTCTTGGTGCAATTAGAAATTATTCCTTTTAATGCTTCTTTGCTGCTTAGGAGACAGTACCTACACAAGTGCAGCATGGTGTTTCTGGAATTCCATATTCTGAGAACTATCAGCAGCCATATGATCCTGGATATGGAAGAGGATATGGTGCTCCTACTGCGTATCAGCAACCCCAACAGCCTAATTTGTTTGTTCCATCACAGACAACTCAGGTTCCCCAAGTTCCCCAGGTATATCATGATATCATGTTGTATGTCATACAAAAGGAACAGTTGTGGTCTACTGTGCTGTTGAAAATTTTTATTCGAAAATTTTTGTGGATTATTGCTCAGTCCTCCCTAGAGTTTGTGGAGAATGAACATACATGAGCTGACATATTGTTTATCATTAAAAAACTAAAATTCATAAAAGATAGAAGACGGGCCGTGAGCATAGATCAAATTTCATTTTTTTTTAAACCTTTAAACACCCTTATCTTATTCTGATGTGCTAAAAACCAGTATGTTTAGAGTGTCAATGTTGCCTCATGATGGAAATTTCACTTCATAAGAGATACTTATTACTATTTAGATTATGAACAGAGGTCAAGTTTCATCAGAATTATGCTTTTATTTTTTAGTTTCAAATTAGTGCTGATATGCACAATGTTTTAGTATATATTCATTCTGTGAATGTGATAGCAACTAGATCAGAATATAGAGAGTTGGTACTGTATTTGTATATAATTCTCCCTCTACTACTGGTATCAAGGAGATATCTGCATCAGTGGAGTGAAATTACAGAGAAGATGACTGAACTAGAACAGAAAGAAAGAAAATACAAAGATAACCTAGATTTTCGAGAGGGCTGGTTCTCTCCCACCCAACTCCTTTACTCACTGATTTCTTGCCTACTCTCTTTCCCTCCTTTCTCATATATCCCATGCTGCCTCCATTGTTTTCCATATCTCCATCATGAGACCCATGCCACGTAGGATTAGTTCCTCCCCTTGCTAGTCATGCTTACTTGGGGGATCAGGGAGCTGATCCCTGCTGCTCATGTAATTTCTTCCTAATGTACACCTTAATAGGTGGGTATCTATCAGAATGTTTCCTCTGAATGGTTAACTGCATATAGCAAAATGTGTCATTTTGGGGATGTAATTGCTAACTCAAGCAGTAGCAACTTGCTACTGCCTGAGTATTGACCATATCATATTGGGATACAAAAACTTTGGTTGGGATACTTTGACTTACTATGTGCTAAAATGTTGTGGATGATATTAGGATATCGAGTATATTTTTTATTTTATTATTGTTAAGTAGGCTTTAGTAGCAATTGCTTCATTGTGTATCATCTTAAGTAATTTTATATTTATATACTGTTACTTATATCAGTTATGTGATCAAGGGTCTGAGTAATTTGAATATTATATTCTGGCCAAAATTGGAATTCTTTGCTATTCATATTTCCGCTATTACTTATTAATTTATTTTCTTTCTTGTAGCCAAACTTCTCTAACGCTGTTGTCACACCGCCTCCTTTGAGAACTTTTGATCCTCAAACTCCTCCTGTGCTACAAAATGTGGAGAAATATCAGCAGCCCACATTGGGTTCTCAGTTGTATAATGTCAGTATATTATTGTAAATTCAATATTAGCAAGTATTTGTGGCTACTTGTGGATTTAAACATGACTTCCTGTATTTCAGACAACCACTAATCCACCGTACCATCCTACACCTCCTGCTCCATCACAATTGGGTTTGGTTCATGGCCAGAACTTGCCACAAGTTGTGGCACCTAGCCCAAATCCGGTGGGATTCATGCCAGTCTCGAATTCTGGTGTTGTCCAAAGACCTGGGGTGGGCTCAATGCAACCTCCCAGTCCCCCTCAAGCACCACCTGTTCAACCAGCTGCAGCACCAGCAGCTCCACCACCTACTGTGCAGACAGCTGATACTTCAAATGTACCTGGTATATTTTTTTTCTTTGCCATATGGAAAATTTACATTGAACTAAAAGGATTTCTAAATTTATTACTGTTTATTTGGATTTTATGATACTTCTGATTTTCGGATTATATTAAGCAACATCTAATCCTACTGTAGTCTGGTATCTGGTAATTTGCTTCTTTAATTGGGTTGTTGAATATCCACCCTGGCCAACATGAATTATTATTTAATCAATGAAAATTGTAGGCTTCTTGTGTGAAATTTTTCAAATAATCAACTGTCTAACTACTTGAATCTAGGTGACCCTCCATTAGATGTTGTGCATAATTGCGTTTTACATAATTTTAGATGTCATACGATCATAAGGTGCATATTTAGAGAGATATAAACGATAGTAGGGGATTGGAGACCTCTGGCAGCAAGGATGTGTGAATAAGGGTTAAAATGAAAATTTGGGGCTTTAACTGCCCTGCACACGTGTCAGGTGGGTAGGAAGGCAAGGAAGGGAATGTAGGGAATTGGGTAGAATATATGGGAAGGCAGGGAAAGAGAGGGGGCAAGCAATAATTCAGTTGAGTGGGATTAGGGAGGAAGCTAGGCCCTCAAAGAGCTTCATCATATGAATGGTTTTACATACCCACAAACGTCAAGAGTATCCATTGACAGCCCGTTGTGCTCCTTTGCAGCATAAATAAGTAATGAAGCCCTTCCAAAATTTACTTCTGAATACACAAGACCCTCAGCCAAGTACTAGACGAGAGGTTCATTGAGAGTGCAACACTGCTAGCAGCATGATCGAGTCTATTGAGTCTGCAACCACGAATGTCCTCAAGACTAAAGCCTGAGAATAAAAGAGCTAGCTAGGCCCTAAGTCTCTGTAATTCTCTATTTCAGTTTCTGCATTTTCTGGGTTTGATTCCCAGTTTTCTATAATAAAAGAAGAGTTTCTTATCTTATAAATATTAAATTGCATTGGCTTAATTAAGTATTTTGCATGACCAAAATTTATCGCTAAGCAGTTGAGTTATGTTGACTTGGAATGCAATGAATTCAATTATGTATTGCTGCTCATAATGTAGAACTTTTTATTACTTGTTTTTCTCTCTAGTTGGTAGTCTTGTTCTTGTTCGTCCTTGCAGATGTTGCATGGTTTTAGAACTCGTGATTAAAATGCTTAGATGCTTAATGTTGTCTGTTTATATCATTGTTTTCTTCAAGGATATGGTCTGTGCAACATTTTAGAGAAAAGGGATTTGATTCTGCCCTGTTTCATCTGAATTTTGTCTAGCAGACATGCTCGTATGAGCACAAGGGCTTGCATCTGCTCAAATTCGAATGTGATTCTTGGTATACTGGGCTATAGTACATGAAAGTAACCTTTATGAAAATTGTTAAATCTATTTGTTTCTCTTGCTTAAGGTCACCTGATATCGTCTCAAGAAAAAATGAAGAAATTTGAAAAAGACAAAAGGGAATGGAAGCTTGGTGACCAAGGGCAAGGGACATTTCCAGCTAGTGAATTTTATATGTACCTTCAGATTTAGCTGTTTATTATGTGTTTGTTTCTTATCTTATAAATATTAAATTGCATTGGCTTAATTAAGTATTTTGCATGACCAAAATTTATCGCTAAGCAGTTGAGTTATGTTAACTTGGAATGCAATGAATTATTACTGCTCATAATGTAGAACTTTTTATTACTTGTTTTTCTCTCTAGTTGGTAGTCTTGTTCTTGTTCGTCCTTGCAGTTGTTGCATGGTTTTTTTGCTTAGATGCTGAGCAAGAGACTTCCATCTTCTTTGTTTGTCTCATATTATACGTTTCACTGGTATTTGTCTGCTGATAGTTATTTGTCTTCCTATTCGGTAAATGTTCATCATTGTGGCAATTTCCTTTCAGTTCTAAGTTTTGCTTGCTTTGACTATGCCAGAGCACCGAAGGCCTATTGTCACAACATTGACCAGGCTCTTCAACGAGGTATCAGCAGCACTGGGAGGTTCACGTGCCAATCCAGCTAAGAAGCGGGAGATAGACGACAACTCAAAGAAACTCGGTGGGTTGTTTGCCAAGTTGAACAGTGGGGACATCTCTAAAAATGCAGCTGATAAGCTCCTTCGGCTTTGTCAGGCATTAGACAATGGTGATTTTGCTACTGCTCTACAAATTCAGGTAAAGCAATTGCAAACTATACTATTTACATATTGTGTTGATAACACCAATCAAATTTACATTCTAGTTGTTTTTGTTTGCAGGTACTTCTTACTACTACTGAGTGGGATGAATGCCAGTCCTGGTTAGGTTCACTCAAGCGAATGATCAAGACAAGGCAGAACGTGAGACTAAGTTGAAAAGATAAAGATTTCATATCTTTTCGCTGATTTTGGAAAATTTTCATGGGATCAACAACGCTGATCCTCATCAATATATATACAACACTTCTGCTTTCGCTAGCTTGCTGGTGCAGAACTTTGGTTCTGTGCGCCTCTATAGTTTCTAGCAGTGTCTGCTGCATTCACATTGACTGTTATCAAAGCTGTTACTGGAGGTAGTTTTCAGGGCAAGATCAGAAGAATTTTAGCTGATTTTTTTCATCCAATATTTGTAATACGGAGAACAGTGTTTATTTTGTTTGTCTTTAGCCCGCTTTGAAATTCATAGATGATACCATGGTGTCGCTGCAAGCTGTTCTCATGTGAGTTATAGATTTTTTTTTAAAATATAAATTGTATCACCATAGTCATATAAGTATTGATTTGATCGTAAAAAAATCAATAATGTAACATCCTGTTTATTTAATCGTCCAGCATTTATTTCTCAAATTTGTGCATTTTTTTATTTATTAAGAAGCACTAATTTCCTCTTGCCGTGGCCTAACGTATTTGTTTGGTTAATGCAAGTATGGGGTGACTTCTGAGCAAGTAAAATGATGATAAATTTACCATTGGCTCTAATTTAATGGGAAAGCAATGAGCAAATGAAAGTAAGCTGGCAAAACTATGGACCTGAATAACTTTTCTCCAAATAGTTGAGTATTAACGTTTAGCCCTGGAAGATTTTCATTTTGGCTAGGAGTTTAATCCTGGAAGATGAGCGAAGTCTGTTTGGTATAGGTATAGTAATAAGGCTTAAATGCTAGCGGATTAATATTTTTTTTTTCCATTTCATAACTTGTTGGATGTACTTTGAAATTTAGGTTATTTTTATTGGAGTAAGTTTAAAATTATTTAGGTTTTTTTAAGTTGGCAAAAGCTAAAGAACTTGACTGTACACCGGAACTGTTCGGATAGAAACGAAAAAGTGCATCCCTCTCCAATAAAACACGACCGTTTATTTTGCTGCATTCAGGATGATTCCGGCCTCGCAAGATTCTAAAAATTTTATGCGAAAATAACTTGACTTTAAAAAAAATGGCAGTAACAATTTCCAATTCTACTAATCAGGCGCTAATAACATGCACCAAATATAAATTCAAGAAAATAAGGACTTTTTTGAAAAATGATTTGTATATGGTTGGTTATTTTAAAGTTCTATAATATAAATCATATTTATAAAATTTCATATTAATCTAAAATTATTTAGTACTTCATTGATATACATCAAAAATAACGTAATATATACTTTTGAAATAATAAGAACAACTTGATTATATTTTTAATAATATTCAATTTTTTCAAGATTTGACACAAATAATTAAGATAATAAATAGTTATAATTCAACGGTTGAATTGATAAAAATACATTCTATAAAAAGTTATTAAGTGACGTAAGTATGTCAAGTGTTATACTGGTGTAAGTTGATCCATTCTCATATATATACCAATTGTGTTGGTCTGAGTGGAAGAGTCTCGGATCCTTTAAGCATGTAATTCTAGATTCGATTTTAAGATTCATATGCATAGAAACAATACCGTTAGGAAGAGTCTTGCTTTAAGCGTCTGACAGTATTCCGGAAGATTAGTCTTTTACTTATCAGGTAAGAAATATTTTGGGAAATCAAAATATATATATTTTAAAATGAATACTAATACCTTAATTAGTTATTTTTTTTTTAGTTGTTGGTTAGGTTTAATAGACTTCAAACATTTATTGGGAGAACTACTAAATAATAAATGTTTAGACAACTTATAAAGAGTACCAACTTCTACAAGAAAAGAAAGAGTACGTAGTTACTCTGATCAAGTGGAAAAGAGTCAATACGAATGTTATGAAAACTGAAATGGATGTTGGTTTATGATTTAGGCCTCTAAAATCAACATCCAAGAACGAACTTTCAATCTTTCTATTTATAATTTATAATTGTTGGCATCCAAATTTTGGCAATATGGCCCAACGATCCGTAAACCGTGAGATGAGCTTATGAGCTGGTGCGATCCGGTTAGGAGAGTAGCCCAGTTCTATTGGAGCCAAAAAATAGTGAGTTTCGGAGGGGATAAACTGAGTTGAATTGGGTTTGATCAAGTCCTGGGACTGGAAGACCTTGAAAGTTTTTCAGCTTTATTTTGTTAAGTAATCATAAACAGAAAATTCATCTCATAAGAGAATGAAAACAAAGGCACTATAATATTCCTGAGAAAAAAATGGCAGCCTTGGATACCCGTTATTTAATTCAATAACAACATCTGCTTTAATATTATGTTTCTCTCAAGGCAAATGCAATGGATGCACAAATGAGATGAAATCTAGGTGGATGGCACATTGACTATATAAAATACTCAATTAATTCTTCAAGATACTTAATGTTTTTTTCCCTCCTAATGTTTGTCTCTCGTGCTGGTCCACGTGTCAGAGTGGCACCATTTGGAATTCTGTCATTTATTGTGTTGATATTGAGCACCCACAAAAAAATTGCTAATTAACCAATCAATCTAGAGATTAAGCTATTATACAAAGGAGAATGCTACTCAACAAGAATGAGTTGACATATTTATTGACTCTTAGACGAATAAGTGATCTTATTGTTCTCTCTTATCTAACAACTACCTTGAAAAGTAGAAAGAGAATAATAAGAGTTGAACTCATAACTACTTAGTCGCAGAAGACTTTCATATTATGTTTGTTAAGGAACTCATCATCTTTTAAGCTTTATGGTAAAGGGTCAAGAATAATTGTAACTCTTTTTTTTACAAGAATAATTGTAACTTTTCAGTGCCCTAATGCAAGAAAGACATAATTCAGGGAATAACCTAATATATTGCCCCTTAAAATAGAACCATTTTTCAATAAGCTTATATAAGTCTGTGAGTCTGTGAGATCTCATTGATGTCTTAACTTTGTGTGTGTGTTGATGCTGAAAAAGGAAAAACTCATTATAGAGGAAAGATAGAGATAACAGAAATAGATGATAAGGCACATTCCAAGAATGATCTCATTGATGTCTTCAGAACATGGTAATTTCTCTATCAATAAATGGCTACAATACTACACAGCAAGAATACTGGTACGCTCCATTAGTAAAAGATGAATGGCTGAATTAACCAGTTGTATTGACTCTTCAAGACTTGTGATGACATAACTCCGAGCAATTGAATCAGACTGGAACGTGAAATGTGCCAACCTTGTGATGTAACGGAGAAAGGGTTGCATCCTACTGACCATATCCAGTCCTGTCATGTTCAGTAATAAATCTTAAGACAGTGGTTTAATTACACTTGATAATGGAGTTACATTAGGTAGACTGAGCTTCCAGAATAAATTGAAAAAGTCGCTCAGCTTCCTACAGTGAGTTTTGGAGGGGATAAACTGAGTTGAATTGGGTTTGATCAAGTCAAGACTTTGGCTGTCAGAAGGGATAGAGAGAACCCTTGAAAAATAAGAGTCAAAGTTGTTGATGGTTACCTTCTACTTCCAAACTTGAAGGAGGTGGGATATGGCATCTTTTTGGACTTGAAGCTTGCGGAAAATCCATCCACAAAGAGTCAAAAACCACGCGATCCAGTAATGGCCATAATTCATCAATAGGAAGAAGGATCATGCTCCTAAAATTGAGGAAGATGTACTTTGAGGTCTAAAGATGTACTAAAGCAACAGTTTTTCAAGCTCTAACTTTATAAATAGGCGACACTAAAGAAAGGATCACGATCACAACACTAAATAGGTCCCTTAGACACCAAAGAAAAGATCATGATCACAACACCAAAATCCATCTATTTCAATTATTTCGTCTTTAGTTCATCTGCATTTCACAGCTTTTCCTTTATTCTTCCATCAGTTTATTACTTTCTTTTACATTTCTAGACACTTTACAACATTTTTTTTATAGCTTTTAAGTTTATTTTATAAAATTTACTTTGCTTTGTATTTTGGGACTTAAGTTTATTTCTTTGTACTTCAATTTCATGTACTTTGTTTTCATTGAAGTCTTTTAATGTAATTAAATTTCTTTTACATTTCTAAGTGTTACTTATTTTGAATCATAAGAACTTTCTTTAATTATTTCAAAAATTTAGACCAAAAGACAAGTTTTACTTTTTAGGAGTTTCCTTAGACAAAATTTATAGTATATTAGGACAATAGTAGGAATGTGGAATTTGTTTTTACTTCATAAAAGCTCAAGCGCGAATTGTGGAGCTGCCATCTCACCTTCTTCAAGCTTTCTCCATTTGTCATGTCTGATGATCTTCAACTACTATCCCTCTTCTTCCTTGACAAATTCTTATATTTTCTTGAAGGAAGATTCTTTCAAGAAAATTTTAACCCTTGATTTTGAAAAAGAAGGATAGAGAGAATGAGAATAAAAGAGAATGAGTGATTAGGATGCTCAAGAAGAAAATTCTTCCTCCAAAACTAGGTAGAAATGCTCTTTCTTCTCTTTAGCCACGTCTACACATAGCTGCTTGGCTTTCCACCCACGTCATCAGCTTTTCTTCTCTTCTATCCAGGGCACGCTCAGCTTCTTTGTCATAGCTACGGTTTCATATGTTTGCATAATAACTCAACTAAATGAGTAACTCTTGAATTCTCATCTCCCTGTCTCTTTAGTAACTCAAATCAATTGGCAGTTTCACTTTCACCTCTTCTTCAAGTACATTGTATTGTGAGCATTTCAATTGGATGCGATTACCATAAGTCTTAGCAAACATCATTCCAACTTTTTGATTTCCTTTGACAACATTAACGGACCATATAACTCATTCTCTCTCACCTCTCCTTTCTATTTCTGGCTGCAAGTCTGCTTCTAGAGAATGAGAAAATGGAAGCTGTTGTGTAAACTCCTTATTTGATTGGCAGCGTCGGCCTCTTATGTCTTCCCTTCTTCTCTGCAGACTCTTTTAGATTTGTCAAGGTGTTAAGCATGTTACAAACCATCATAATTTACTCCCCAGTGTTAGTCGGTAGCTTGCATAAAGTCAACAAAGGAAGAAAGATTTTTTCCATGTTGTAGAGTTGCTTTCGATGGTGGATGGCAGTTGGTAACTTGCATTAAATGCAAGGCTGGCTGAAATCTCTATAAATAGAGATTTGAGCTTCCACTGAAAAGATCAACTAGAGGCATTAAACAAAACAATAGCATCTATAGTGAGAGTAAAAATAGAGAGATTGTGAAAAAAATTTAAGAGTGTAGTGCATGAACATAAATTTTGAGTATACTCTCTAATTTTTATAATATTATAAATTATAGGAGAAAGTCTTACTGAAAAATATTATATTTTGTACCTCTTGTGTGAGAGTGTGTAGATAAAATATTATAATTATCCTTGATATAGTGAAATATTTTTGGAGTTTATCCCGTGACTTTTTCCTCACTGTATAAGGGGATTTTCCAAGTTAAAATATGGTATACAATTCTTGATCTATTTTGCTGGTGTAAATAGTACTAACTAGTGGGTCTTACTGTAAAAATATTATTTGTGCTTTATTATATTATTGGTTCTTCTTCATGGATTTGAGTATGCTTCCGCTTACATCCATGAAGTGTTCAAAACATTTGAGGTGTATCTAACTCTTGATTTCCTAACAAGTGGTATCAAAGCCACTTGATCAAATTTCAGATCAAAGATGTCAATGCCAAAATTTGATGTAGAGAAGTTCAATGGATCCAATGACTTCAGTCTATGGAAACTGAAACTGCAGACATTGCTAGACCAACAAGGTCTGTCAAAGGCATTGGAGGGCAAAAGCAAGTTGACGGAACAATTGTCTTTTGATAAAAAGGGAGGAGATAATGGCCAAATCACATAGCTTTATACAACTGAACCTGATAGACAATATGCTGTGAGAGGTTATGAACGAGAAGACTGCAGATGGACTTGGAATACTTTGGAAGAAAAGTACTCTGTAAAGACTTTGTCAAACTAACTTTACTAGAGAAAGTGATTATACACATTCAAACTCTCAGGAGAAAAACCAATTTGAGATCATATTAACGATTTCAATCAGATGATCACTGATGTACAAGCGGTTGGAATTACAATTGAAGATATTAATCAAGCTATGATCTTAATAACTTCACTACCTCCGTCTTATGATAATTTCTGTGATACCATGATGTATGGTAGGTCCACCATCTCCGTCAAAACTAATAATGAGGCGTTGATGACAAAGGAGCATCAGAAATTGGCATCAGGATCGAGTGCTGATAATCCCGTAGATGAGTTGTTCGTGACGAGAGGGTGTAGTCAAGAAAGAGGATGGGGAAGTAAAAGAAAGAGACGATCAAAGTCCAAAAACTACAATTCCTTAAAGTGTTTTCATTGTCACCAATCAGGGCATATTCGAAAAAATTGCCCTGAGAGAAAGGAGAAACCAAGAAATACTACCAACATTACAGTTGCAAGTTTTGATGATAGTAATGTTGAATTTGTCCTAATAGTTTCTACTAGTGATTCAGGCAATAAGTGAATCTTGGATTCTAGCGCATCTTTTCACATGACACCTAATAGAAATTTTTTCTCTTCGCATCAAAAGTAAGAGGAAATGGTCCGATTGGGAGATAATAGGGTAATTATTTTTGTAGATGGAGGAGAGGTACAAATTAGATTAGATGATGGTACTGCAAGGACATTTCAAGTGTGGCATGTACTAGAGTTAGGCAAAAACTTAATCTCATTGAGTGCCTTAGACAACTAGGGATACAAGTTCTCTAGATAGGGTGATTTTTGAAGGTAACCAAAGGCTTGATGGTGGTGATGAAAGGAGCGTTGCAAGGTGGGATCTATCTATTGCTGGGGAGCACAATTAGTGAGGTTATTGCTGTTCTATCCTTTGAAAGATCTAATGATGATGTTACATAGTTATGGCACATGCGGCTTAGTCATATGAGTGAGAAAGGAATGACAATACTTGCTGGCAAAGGACTATTAAAAGGCGTAAAGAATTGTAAACTCAATTTTTTGTGAAAATTGTGTATTTGGAAAGCAGAAACGAGTGAAGTTCAATTCTGCAAAACATAGTAGCAATGACATTTTGGAGTATGTTCAATTGGATGTTTTGGGTCCAACCCCTGCTAACTCATTAAGTGAAACTCGTTATTTTCTTACTTTGATAGATGATTATTCTAGGAAGGTTTGGATTTATTTCTTGAAGTAAAAGGATGAAATGTTCGACAAATTCAAGCTGTGGAAGGCCATGGTCAAAAAGCAAATTGGGTAGTTAGTCAAGCAGCTGAGAACCGACAATGGCGGGAAATTCTGCAGTAAAAAATTTAAGGTGTTTTGCAATAATGCAAGTATAGTGAGGCATCATATTGTACCTGGAACACCACAACAAAATAGAGTTGTAAAATGGATGAATAGAACACTTCTGGAGTGTGCACGATGCATATGGATTAATGTTATACTTCTCAAATCATTTTGGGCTAAGGCGATCAATACAATTGTATACTTGGTAAACAAATCTCCATCAACTGCAATTGATCTGAAGATTCCACAAGAGGTATGGTCCAGTCGACCTCTAAACTATTCTGATTTGAAGATATTTGGTTGTCCTACGTATGCCCATGTGAGTGATGGTAAACTTGAGGCGAGGGCAAGAAGGTGTATATTTCTAGGGTATACACGGGGGTGAAAGGCTACAGACTATGGTGTATAGAAAATGCAAGTTCACCTAAGATCATTGTTAGCAGAGATTTCACATTTGACAAAGTGACAATGGTAAATAAAAAATGGGAATCTGAAGTAGATCAGGCAGAGACAGATCATGGTGCTGAGAAACAGGTGGAGCTAGAGATTGACACTGGGAAGATGAAGCAGGAAAAGGACACAAGTCAACTAAGTACTTCAGGTGTTGCTCAATAAAGAAGAACAACAAGATGAACCTGGAGACAGGGGTGCTAGTGAAGAAACTAGAGGAGCAGAGCCATACAATATTGCTATTGACAGATAAAGGCAACAAATTCAGAAACCTCAGAGATATTTGAATTCTAATGCTTGTGCACTTGATTCATCAGGATGCAATTCCTATAGCCTTTGCCTTGGCTATGGTGGATGGTGCAGTAGGAGATGAACCATCTACCTATCGTGATGCAGTAGACAACAAAAAGTCGAAGGAATGACTAATAGCAATGAATGAGGTGATTGAATCTCTTCAAAAAAATTAAACGTAGGAGCTGATACAACTTCTAGAGGGAAAAGAATAATTAGCTACAAATGAGTCTTTAAAAGGAAAGAGGGAATCCCTAATATTAAACCTCCAAGGTTTAAGGTGAGATTGGTAGCAAAAGGTTATACTCAGAAGGAGGGCATTGACTTCTATGAAGCATTCTCTCCTGTGGTGAAGCATAGCTCTATCAAGATCCTATTAGTTATTGTAAGGACGTTTGACTTGGAACTGGAACAACTTGATGTGAAGACGACGTTCTTACATGGTGAGCTAGAGGAGCAGATCTAAATGAGTCAACTAGAGGGGTTCGTAGTTCCTGAGAAGAAGGATAATGCTGTAGTTGAGAGGTTCCACTGATGTCTGCTTAGTGTTTGATGGTCAGCAGACTCATGGGGTCGTAAGCTATGTAGATTTTGATTACGCAAAAGATTTGGACAAAAGGAGGTCATTAACAGACTATGTCTTTACAGTCTTTGGATGTAGTATTAGTTGAAAAACGACATTACAATCGACAATTGCATTTTAATTATGACTATTCGTAATTGTTTGCTTTTCTTACTCTATCTCATTTACATTTGTAATTTGCTTATTATATGATTTCTTGAATACTTTACATCTTGGATGGTTTATTAGTGTGAGAAGCGTTCATTTTCATCTATCTATTCATCTTTAATAATTAATAGCTTCAATAAAAATTGATAAACAAGTGATTTTGAAAAAAGTTTGTTATAATATTTTACAAACTCAATTCACCCCCTTTTTGAGTTTGAAGCCACTTGGTAACAGTCTTTAGTCATAATTTTATCTATTAATCATCCCTATTTATGAATAGTCATACAACTTTGTCGCACAACTCAAATTAAGTTACTAATTTATCAATAAGAAATAAACTTCTTGAAACCTTTACCTCTTCATGCACTGAAGTTTCAAAGGCTGAACTTGTATCTGACATGGACCTTTCCCATATTAAAATCCATGAACACTTAGTAAATACTATAACCTATCAAATGAACAAAATTCTGAATCTCAGAATGGATCATGTTCATAGCCTTTTTTTTTCTAAGTTGTCTTTTTTTGTTGAAAACATGCAATGTAATACAAATTCTGAGTAATGGGTTTCAAACGAACTTGCAAGCAAAAATGTAACACATAGCCCCATATAACAAAACAGAATGTACATGACGAGGTGTTACCAAGGAATTAGTGCAACTGCCCCTTTTCTTTAATTCTTATTCCTTAACAAAAATGTTGTGCATACAATCGAGGATGATATCCAGCAAAATAATCGAATGAAATAATCAAGTTGATCCATGATACATAAACTTGAATGAGGATAACTAATATGCTCCTTGTAATATTTGTATGGAAGCATCCCCTACCTCGAATAAATATGCCAATGGGATCTTTCTTTATCCACTTCATGGAAAGAAAGTGGTAATATCTTCACTGCCTTAAACTTGCCAGCATTATTTAGAAGCTCATTCTCCAATTTGGACCAATAAAATTTTATTTATTAAAGCAATTGAAAGGTGTTAGATCAGGTGTTTCCAATAAATGGGATGTAATTTTGTAAGTAAACATTAAATGATTGAATGTCAGTTGTTTAAACAAATTCAAATTACACATGTATCATAGCAGTAAAAATGAATGGAAGTTAACCCATATGCCTATAAGAATTCCACAGCCCTCATCTAATAACTTCAAGAGCTGCAAAAATAACCTTGTTATTTGATAATAAAATTATCAAAAATTTCTTCTCTCTGGTAATCACTAAAGGCCTCTCTGTTGTGCTAATTTAAACTGCATTGTTTGATTAAACACTTTTCCACCTTCTGCTTTTCCATCATGCTAAATGTTGGTGGTTTTATGAAAGCAATTATTGAAGAAAATGATCGGAAAGACAAAAACTAATATGATCCCGTGCATCATAAGCTGATCAAGATTCTACATTAAACTTTACTAATGGTGAAGTTTATTAGCCCTGCGTCTTTGTGTAGGCTTAATGGAGTTTGTGATAGTTCTTTGACATGAAAGGTTAATGTTTTGGACCAGTATCCTAGATCCAGACCCAACATGAGCAACCTAACACGACTAGTCCAATTATGGCCTCTAGTTGTAAGAGTCCTCATACAAAAACTGCTACTCATTAACAAACTATCATCTTATCCTAACTAATCCTAATCACTCTAAAATAGTAACTCTTTAGATGCTACTTAACTTGTAAGTATCCCCATTCTATAAATACAGGTTTAAGCCACTGAGGTATGCATCCTCTCCCAAACAATCTTCTCTCCTAGTCCTTAACTTGAGCATCAGAATGTCTTGCAAGTACACCCCCTTCACATTCTGTCCCTGTTGTCGCTGCACCAAGGAGGAATGCACTATTAGTCACTGCTTAGAGGCCATATCAGGTACGCACCACTGATCCCAACTCTAAACATTGGCGTCGTCTATAGGAATGTTAAATTACTATTACTATCTCCACCATGGTTAATACTAGAAAGCAAACTGCTATGAACCAAAATATTCTTGAAAACCAAGAGGTGTGATGGGATGGAGCAGAAGCCTCCATCACTCACCAGAATGAGGCCCCCTTCCACTGCCACCTGAGAACCTCGGAAGGCAGCCTCAAAGCCAAGCCAACTGACCTGCATCACAAAATCTTGGGAGCAAGCTGCATTCCATCGTTTGGGATCCCCAACATCAAAAGGAGCGCCTCCAAAACAAAGAACCCTTCCCATTGCTAGAGGCATCGTCTAGTAGGGAAGCCATTTCTCAATGAGAACCCTCCAACCAGGAACTTATGGATGTTATTCGATGTCAAAATGAGAGATTAGAGGAACAAGCAACACAAATCATAGATCTCCAAAGGGCAATGGACATCTTAGGTCTATTCCCAGTAGCTCTCAGATAACTTAAATATTTGATAGTGGCCATCATTTATTTTACCAAGTGGATCAAAGCTGAGTTGCTATCCACCATCACTTCGGCTCGAGTTTAGAGATTCAATTATAAAGACATTATCAATCGATTTGGGAACCTAGAGTCCATTGTAATAGACAACGACACTCAATTCATTGATAAGAACTTCCAGAAGCTCCTATTGGACCTTCACATCAAACAACGTTTCACCTCGGTGAGCACCTATAAACTAGCGGACAAGTAGAAACTGCCAATAGGGTTATCCTCCGAAGGATGAAGAAGAGCTTTAATGATGCAAAGGATGATTGGGTAGAACAACTCAGCCAAGTACTATGGGCATACCAAAAGACCCCACATTCTACGACGGGAGAAAATCCATTCAAACTTATATACGGATATGAGGCCATGATCCTAATGGAAATTAGAGAACCAAGCTGGAGGAAGCATCATTTTTCTGAAGGGTCAAACCCATAATTTATTCATAAGAACCTCGACTTGTTGGATGAACTGAGAGATATTGCCCATATCCGAAAAATCGCTCTCAAGCTCAAAATAGCAGCCTGGTACAACTCCAATGTCATACCAAGGATTTTTTAACCATACGACTTAGTTATTCGAAAAGTGGACATCGAGTGTAAATATGCATCCTAAGGGAAGCTATCCCCTAACTGGGAGGGACCATACCAAATCACTTGAAAGACGAACACCAGGGCAAACAAGCTCGAGAGCCTCACAGAAAAAGAAGTCCCTAGACACTAGAAGAAGACCAAACTCCGCAAATATAACTAGTTGATACCTAGTTTCTCTACACCTTGTCAGGCTTATTATTTTCATTTGCAAGCCCCTAAGGGCCTTTATCTTTTACTTTCATTGAACAATTACCGATTACTTGGTTTTATTGAATGCAATTTCCAATTAAATTCACCTAAGTGTATGTTATTTATTTTTAAAAGCATAACCTAAAAGGACGTTTGTGGCCACCTTGACGAGGTCCAAGGGATAAAACATCCTAAATACATGCATTGCACACCCCCATGAGGCTGTCTGTAGATGCCTTGGTGAGGTTCGAGGGATTAACATCAAAGAAGTGTGCTCATTCAAAAATTTCCTAAGTGTTAGGATAACATTCTTAACACAAGATCATCTAGAATCCATGTCTGGTTCTACAAACAAACAAGTCCTTTCAAACCAAATTTCTGAGTCCCACAAGTTTCACGATCTTGGATTTAGCCTTTGGTTCCAATGTGAATGCTTATGTCTCTAAGGCATGTCAAATGATTTTTGATGATAATAAAGGCAAAAGAGAAGATCAAGCGCAAAAGGAAAAATTAAGACCAAAGAAAGAAATCAAGAGGTTTATGTAGTTATAAGACTTAGAACATTTATGTTAAATGCTCTCAAGATTTCTCAAATAGTTTTTCAATATATCATTTCAAAATAAATGAGAAATTTCAAAGTTAAACATGGCTTTCAAGAAAACTTAAGTTTCTATCTTGAATCTAACACTCTTAAAAAGATTTATGCTTAATCACGTGTCTTGAGGTGTTAAGAATGACTTACAAGCTTTATTGGACTTGAAAAATGTGTTCAAAGGTCAATGTAATCGATTACATGATATTTGTAATCGATTACAAGAAAGTTAGAGGCCATGTAATCAATTACACTACATATGTAATCGATTACATCAAGCCCAAAAAGGCAAGAACACGTTCAAAGAGTCATGTAATAGATTACATGAATATTGTAATCGATTACACAACAAGTCAGAAGTCATGTAATCGATTACATAGATATTGTAATCGATTACAAGTAAGTCAGAAGCCATGTAATCGATTACACAAATAATGTAATCGATTACACAGAGCCAGAAAGCCAAGAACACGTTGGAACAACAATGTAATCGATTACATAAGTTGTGTAATCGATTACACGAACCCTGACAACGTCCAACGGCTATATTAAATGCATTAAATGCATGCTCAAACCACCGCAACGGCTCTATTAATTGAGAAACTTATAAATACCAAAGTTGGGTCTTTATTTGAGGTTGACCTTGAACCAAAAATTGATCACCAATACTTCCAAACGTGAATCAATCCTCAAATCCATTTCTTGCTCTGTTTTCTGCCAAAAACGTGAAAAATCTTTGAGAGCATATTAGAGTTTCAATTTGTAATCATCTGCTCTAGTGAGAGCTTCATTCAATCTATCATTATTGATTTGTAAAGAGGGTGAGGCATCCCTCCAAAGTGTAAAGGGTGAGGTATCCCTTAGTTGAAGATACTCAAGCTTTAAGGGTGAGGTATCCCAAAGTGTTGAGTGCTCAAGGTTGTAGTGGTTGTCAAGCACCCATTGAAGCTTGAAGATATAGTGAAAAATCTCAAGTTGTTGCTTGGGGACTGGACGTAGATCACAAGTAGATTGATGATCGAACCAGGATAAATCATTGTCTTTGTTTACTCTAAATCATTCTCTTTATATTAAGTACTATTTTATTGATTTGCTTGAATATTGGTACCTTTGGCTATTGCATTTATAAGTGAAAGTATTTATATTTTATATTCAATCATCTCTAATCATCAATTAGCTTCAACGAAAATTATTTATCAAACGATTTGCGAAAGATTTGCGAACTTAGTTTTCATACTCAATTCACCCCCCCTCTTGAGTATTGAGGCCACTTGGTAACAAGTGGTATCAGAGCTAGACTATTGTATAAAGAGCTTAGCAGTTTCAAGAGAATTGATGGCTTCAAATGGTTTTTCAAATGAAGGTTCTTCTATAAATAGACCTCCTTATTTCAATGGGGATAGTTATGCCTATTGGAAAGAAATAATGAAATTTTTTATTGAAGCTATTGACTTAGATGTGTGGGACACCGTTGAAAATGGTGCTTTTGTCTCAACACAAACTAAAGATGGTATGATAATTAATACACCTAGAAGTGAATGGACCGATGATGATAAAAAGAAGGTCCAATACAATTTGAGAGCCAAGAACATCATCACAACATCCTTGAGATATGATGAATTCTTTAGGGTGTCAAATTGTAAGACCGCAAAAGAAATGTGGGATACCCTACAAGTAACTCATGAAGGTACTAGTGAGACAAAACGATCTCGAATAAACACTCTTACTCATGAATATGAATTGTTTAGAATGAACCAAGGTGAAAGTATTCAAGATATGCAAAAAAGGTTTACTCATATTGTTAATCATCTTATCTCATTAGGAAAGACATTTCCTAATGAGGATCTTATTAACAAAGTCTTGAGATATCTAAGCAGGAATTGGCAACCCAAAGTAACGGCGATTGCGGAATCAAGAGATTTATCAACCATGTCTCTAGCCACTTTATTTGGGAAGCTTCAAGAACATGAGCTGGAACTAAATAGGTTCAACCAAAATGAAGAGCATGACAAAAAGAAGAAGGGAATCGCACTCAAAGCTACTTCCTCTACAATTGAAGATGATGATGAAGATGGTGAAGAGGATGGTGAAAGTGTGGAGCTAAGTGAGGAGAATCTTAGTCTCCTTGTGAGAAAATTTGGAAGATTCCTAAAGAACAAGGGATTTCAAAAAAGGCCACCCTTTCCTCAAAAGAAAGCGTATCACAAAGGAGAAGGATCCTCCACTCCTCCAAAATGCTATGAATGTGAAAAACCGGGACACATGAAAATGGAGTGTCCTATGTATCTCAAGAAGACGGAGAAGTTTGAGAAAAGGCATTCTAAGGAAAGGAAAGGAAAAAGAGCATATATAGCTTGGGAGGACAATGACTTAAGCTCTTCCGACGATTCAGAGAATGAAGAAACCCATCTTTGCCTCATGGCTCAAGGAGAAGAAAGTGAAGAAAGCGATACCGAGGTAACCTCTTCTAACCTAGAACCATCACTTTCTTATGATGAATTGCAAGATGCCTTTCAAGAATTGCATGATGAATCTTTGAGGCTCACAAAAATGATTTTATCTTCCAATAAAATAATCTCCTTATTGGCAAATAAAGTTTCTATTTTAACTAAGGAAATAAATGAGCTTAAAATTGAAAATGAGACTTTAGGACTCATTGATGCTAATTCATTATGCATGACTTGTTCCTCACATGATAATACATCCATATCATTACCTTGTTTATCATGCAAAGGTTTTGAAAAAGAAATTGAAGATTTGAATAACACTCTTGCAAAATTCACTTTTGGAAGAGACAACTTAATGTTTTGTTGGGGAGACAAAAATGTGTTTTTCAAAAAGCTGGTTTGGGATTTAATCCAAACAATCATCAAAAGTCTTATAAGAACTTCTTTATTTCTTCAAATACCTCAAGTAGTCCCTTTGTCAAATGTTTTCATTGTGGCAAGAAAGGGTATAGTGCGTCAACTTGTAATGTTAGAAAGAACATAAAGACTAAAGTTGGAATAAAAAGAGTTTGGGTTCTTAAAGGTACCATGCCTAACTCTAACACACAAGGACCTAAGACAATTTGGGTACCAAAGGTTAAAACTTGAATGTGTGTTGTAGGTGTGCTTGAAGACCAAGAGCTCAAGTTAGTATCTTGATAGTGGTTGCTCCAAGCACATGACCGGTGATGGCTTCAAGTTCTCCTCCCTTACACACAAGAAACATGGTTATGTCACATATAGTGATAACAACAAAGGGAAGATTCTTGGAATTGGCAAAGTTGGTAAGGTCCATTCATCATCTATTGATAATGTTTTTCTTGTTGAAGGACTTAAACATAATTTGTTTAGTATTAGTCAATTGTGTGATAAAGGCAATAGAGTTATATTTGATTCTTCTTGTTGCATAATTGAGGGAAAGAATGATAAGCAAGTTAAGTTTGTTGGTCATAGAGTTAATAATATATATATGATTAGTCTCGATGATATCTCCTCAAATGATGCTAAATGCTTTATGAGTAAAGAAAATGATTCATGGTTATGGCATAGAAGAATTGCTCACATTCACATGGATCACTTAAACAAATTGGTTTCTAAAGAACTAGTGATTGGTCTTCCAAAGCTCAAATTTGAAAAAGGCAAACTTTGTGATGCATGTCAAAAAGGAAAACAAGTAAATGTCTCTTTTAAAACTAAAAACATAGTTTCAACTTCTAGACCTTTACAACTTTTGCACATAGATCTTTTTGGTCCCTCTAGAACTATGAGCTTTGGTGGGAATTACTATGCATTAGTGATTGTGGATGATTTTTTCTAGGTTTACATGGACATTATTCTTGGCTCACAAGAATGATGCTTTTCAACCATTTAGAAAACTTGCTAAAGTTATCCAAAACGAAAAAGGTTTTTGTATTGCATCCATAAGAAGTGACCATTGTGGTGAATTTGAAAATCATGAATTTGAAACTTTTTATGATGAACATGGCATTGAGCATAATTTTTCTGCTCCTAGAACACCACAACAAAATGGTGTTGTAGAAAGGAAAAATCGATCTTTAGAGGAAATGGCAAGAACTATGCTCAATGAGGCCAACCTTCCTAAGTACTTTTGGGCGGATGCGGTTAACACCTCTTGTTATGTTATGAATAGAGCCCTAATTAGGCCAATTTTAAAGAAAATCCCATATGAATTGTACAAAGGAAGGAAACCTAATGTATCACATTTTCATGTCTTTGGATGTAAATGCTTTGTTTTGAATAATGGAAAGGATAACTTGGAGAAATTTGATGCAAAATCTGATGAGGGAATATTCATTGGTTATTCTATTCATAGTAAGGCCTTTAGAGTCTATAATAAACGAACTATGACCATAGAAGAATCCATACATGTTGCATTTGATGAAACTAACCCAAATGAGCCGAGAAAGGAGCTTGTTGATGATGTTGCAGAAATCTTAGCAAAAACACACTTGAAAAATCAAGAGATAGAGCCCAAGAAGCAAGAAGAGAAACTCCTTGATCACTCATGGCAAAAAGATTCAGAAATCTTGGATCTACCCAAGGAATGGAGGACTTCAAGATATCATCCTCTTGATAATGTGATAGGTGATGTATCAAAAGGGGTAATCACTCAAAACTCACTTAGAGATGCATGTAATCACCTAGCCTTTGTCTCTCAAGTTGAACCTAAAGACATAAATGAGGCCATTAATGATGAGTATTGGATCTTGGCCATGCAAGAAGAACTAAACCAATTTGAGAGAAATCAAGTTTGGGAATTAGTTCCAAGGCCCAATGATCATCCTATAATTGGCACCAAATGGGTCTTTAGGAACAAACTTGATGAAACAGGCTTAATAATAAGAAATAAAGCTAGGCTTGTAGCTAAGGGATATAATCAAGAAGAAGGCATAGACTATGAAGAAACTTATGCTCCCGTAGCTAGGTTAGAGGCCATTAGAATGTTACTTGCATATGCTTGCATCATGGATTTCAAACTCTATCAAATGGATGTCAAAAGTGCCTTTTTAAATGGTTTTATACAAGAAGAGGCGTATGTAGAACAACCTCCTAGTTTTGAGGATTTTGAAATGCCCAACCATGTCTTTAAACTGAAAAAGGCCTTGTATGGCTTGAAACAAGCTCCTAGAGCTTGGTATGAAATGTTGAGTAAATTCCTTTTAGAAAAAAGTTTTTCTAGAGGCAAAGTTGACACTACCCTTTTCATAAAACATAAAATGCATGACATACTTCTAGTTCAAATCTATGTTGATGACATTATATTTGGAGCTACTAATAACTCTCTTTGTAAAGAATTTTCAAATATTATACAAAGTGAGTTTGAGATGTCTATGATGGGTGAGCTCAATTTCTTCCTTGGTCTCCAAATCAAGCAAACAAGAGAAGGAACACTCATAAGCCAATCCAAGTATTGCAAGGAACTGCTCAAGAAGTTTGGAATGGACAATGCCAAGCATATGGCTACTCCTATGGGCACCTCTTGCTATTTGGACAAGGATGAAGCAGGTAAATCAATAGAAATTACGAAATATAGAGGTATGATTGGCTCACTCCTTTATCTCACTGCAAATAGGCCTGATATAATGTTTAGTGTATGCATGTGCGCTAGATATCAAGCTAATCCTAAAGAATCACACCTAAGTGCTGTTAAAAGAATAATGAAATATCTAATAAGCATATCACAAATGGGTTTATGGTACCCTAAAGGTGCCTCATGTAGTCTTATTGAGTATTCCGATTCTGATTTTGCTGGGTGCAAAATGGATAGAAAGAGCACTAGTGGGACATGCCACTTGCTTGGAAGCTCGCTAGTTTCTTGGCATAGCAAGAAGCAAAATAGTGTGGCATTGTCTACAGCTGAAGCTGAATATGTTGCAGCTGAGAGTTGTTGTTCTCAAATCCTTTGGATGAAATAACAACTCTTGGACTATGGTCTTAAGCTTGATCACATCCTCATAAGATGTGATAATACTAGTGCAATCAATTTGTCCAAAAATCCCATTTTGCATTCTAGGACTAAACATATTGAAATAAGACATCATTTCATTAGAGACCATGTTCAAAAGGGTGATTGTATGCTTGAGTTTGTAGAAACCACTAAGCAACTAGCTGACATTTTCACTAAATCCCTAGCAAAAGAAGCATTTTTCTATATAAGAAATGAACGTGGCATATTGGATCAATCATGCATAAGTTAAATAATTGCTGCATAATCCTAAAAACTAATGCATAAACTTGTGTTTTTCTGCATAATTATGCCACACTGCTGCATAATCTCTGAATTTTTCATCATATTTGAATCCAATACTGACTTGAGCGTCGGAGTTTTCCCCTAAGTTGTTTTGCAGGTGCTCCCTCATGCCCAAGACTCCCAAGTAACTCAACATCCTCAAAATTTCACCAAAAATGGTGAAATTCTTGGTAAAAATGGTAATTTTGATCAATTATGTGGGTTGAATCATAATATGATTAGATTATATGTTTGAATGATGATTTGAAATGATCTAAGTTGCTTTGGAACTGTTTTGGATGGATTAAAGTTAATTACTTGCTGTTTGAAATGCAAAATCTGAGTTAAAGAATCTGGTAATCGATTACAATGCCTTTGTAATCGATTACACAACCTAACACGCATGTAATTGATTACACACCTTTTGTAATCGATTACAATTAACTCAGAACTCAGGTAATCGATTACATCAACTATGTAATCGATTACATACCCACCAGAATGCATGTAATCGATTACACACTCAATGTAATCGATTACATAGGTTTTTTTTTTAAAAAAAAAGTCTCTGACGCGCGTAAGAGCTCATTTTTTTTCAGAACCTATTCATCTTCTTCGTCCTTCTCCTCTGCTCCCACGCACCCCAAACCTCTAAAACCTCACATTCTCACATTTCTCACTTAAATCTCCATCAAAATCCCTCATTTCACCTCTCTCAATCTTGGAAAATCCCTCTCCACACACCCCATCTCTCCAAATCTCCTCACATCCCTCACCCAAATCTCCCCATCTTCTCTCACGAACCCCATCTCTATTTCTCTGACCTAACCTCGTCTCTCTCTCTCTCCTCACTCATCCCCAAACCATTTACCACTCATTTCACTCTACTCCTACTCATCAATGGCTGAATCTTCTCATCGTTCAAAGCGCCCAAGAACAGGGGCTGCCATTGCAGGGTCCTCTGGTGGCTCTTCACGTAACATATCTGGCCTGGACCTCACGAGACATTTCTCCACTGTGAAACCAGCTGAGTTGTTTTGGAAAAACTTCCAGCTTCGTAAGATCGTCTCTCCCAGGTATCTTCTCATCACCTTCTGCGAGAGTGAACCTTTAGCGAGCTTTAGAACCATAGAAAATTTAGGCTTGCGAGGTTTCCTAAGCATATAGAAAGCTATCTACCTTAACCTTGTGCGAGTCGTTTATGCGAACCTGAAAATTGAGGATAATTGTATCATCTCTGAAGTGAAAAAGTAACAAATAAGGTTGTCCATGGCTGAATGGTATAGGCTAACGAAGCTCACTCCTGATGGAGCTCACTTCTGTGGAAATGCCAATGTTTAGGGGCATGAGTTTGAACACAAGGCTGCTCTTCTCTCCTTAATTAGGACTGGCTACTCCCCCCTAGTGATCTTAAACGAAGAATCATGGCCACTGGCCTCACTATGGAGAACAGGGTTCTCCACGACCTATTGGTCCGAGGATTGATTCCCAGGGGAGGGAATTACTCCCAAGTCCTCAATGATGATGTGGTGGCCTTATGGGCAATCCCCAACAATGGGGTTATTACATTTTAGAGCATATACTAGACGTCAAGAAAAAGAAGAACTTTGCTCTCCCTTCGCCATGTTGGTAACCAGATCCTCGAGCACTATCGTCTGAAGAGTCTAAGGACACCAGCTCAAAGGGACCATAATCAATTGGGTTGTATACTCTAAAGATGCTCCAGCTCTACAAGGTGGATGACAGGTGGCATTACATCACTCATGGCACCTTTGGTCATATCCCTCATGATCTGGATAGTGACGATGATGAGGAGGCTCAGCATCCTACCCCTGCTCCTGCTCTCGCTTCTACTACTCTTGATCTCCTGCTCCAAGAAATGCGCAACCTGAGCGCTAATGTAAACACACGCATGGATCATATAGAGCAGAAGATTAACCATATTGAGCTAAGGATGGACTACTCAGATTAGGAGCTTGCCTCCATTCGATCTCTTTTGGGTGGACCTCCTATTCCTCAAGAGCGCCATTTATTTTGCACCTCCCACATGGCCTCCGGTTCCCCTGTCCTTCGCTGGTCCATCTAGAGTCCCTGCTGATGATGAGGAGCTTCTGGACTCCGACGACGATCTTGTGCCCAACGATGATAACGATGATCTAGATGACACTGTTGCAGATCTAGAGGGTGATGTCTTTTGTGACAGCGAGGCCACTGACAGTGATCATTGCTCATTGCCTTGATGCTTTGTTTTTGTTTTGATAACTACCTTGTATTTACTCTGTTTTGACTCTGATTATATAACATTGGTATATATTTATGATGTTTTAAATATTGGCTACTGGTGTTGTGATAAGTTCCCTTGTACATATTGATTAATGATATATGAACTTGTTTCTGCCTTGAATGATTGGCTGTTTGATAATATTGATTGGACTGATTAATCATTTTGGATCACTTGCTCTGGCAAAATTTTGGGAAATCATGAAATATAGCTGTTATGCTGTCCATTTTTTTCTTTAAATGCTTATGTCTTTTTTATAATGCCAATGGGGGAAAAAATAAGGAAAAATGAAATGAAATCTAATTAAAGGTTGCATGAGTATGGGGGAGTTATTGAAAAATCTAACCCAATATCATGCATAAACTCCGGGGGAGCATTGCGCCTAAATATCTATTATATACAATTGTAAAAACTCTTTCTTTTTCCTATGATCAGTTTGTCATCATAAAAAAGGGAGAGAATGTGAATGCTTATGTCTCTAAGGCATGTCAAATGGTTTTTGATGATAACAAAGGCAAAAGAAAAGATCAAGCGCAAAAGAAAAAATCAAGACCAAAGAAAGAAGCCAAGAGGTTTATGTAGTTATAAGACTTAGAACATTTATGTTAAATGCTTTCAAGATTTCTCAAATGGTTTTTCAATATATCATTTCAAAATAAATGGGAAATTTTAAAGTTAAACATGGCTTTCAAGAAAATTTAAGTTTTTATCTTGAATCTATCACTCTTAAAAGGATTTATGCTTAATCAAGTGTCTTGAGGTGTTAAGAATGACTTACAAGTTTTATTGAACTTGAAAAATGTGTTCAAAGGTCAATGTAATCGATTACATGATATTTGTAATCAATTACATAGCAAACAGAAGCCATGTAATCGATTACATAAGTAATGTAATCGATTACAAGAAAGTTAGAGGCCATGTAATCGATTACACTACATATGTAATCGATTACATCAAGCCCAGAAAGGCAAGAACACGTTCAAAGAGTCATGTAATCGATTACATAGATATTGTAATCGATTACACAACAAGTCAGAAGTCATGTAATCGATTATATGGATATTGTAATCGATTACAAGCAAGTCAGAAGCCATGTAATCGATTACACAAATAATGTAATCGATTACACAGAGAAGAAGCCAAGAACACGTTGGAACAACAATGTAATCGATTACATAAGTTGTGTAATCGTTACACGAACCATGACAACGTCCAACGGCTATATTAAATGCATTAAATGCATGCCCAAACCACCCCAACGGCTCTATTAATTGAGAAACTTATAAATACCAAAGTTGGGTCTTTATTTGAGGTTGACCTTGAACCAAAAACTGATTACCAATACTTCCAAATGTGAATCAATCCTCAAATCCATTTCTTGCTCTGTTTTCTGCCAAAAACGTGAAAAATCTTTGAGAGCATATTAGAGCTTCAATTTGTAATCATCTGCTCTAGTGAGAGCTTCATTCAATCTATCATTATTGATTTGTAAAGAGGGTAAGACATCCCTCCAAAGTGTAAAGGGTGAGGTATCCCTTAGTTGAAGAGACTCAAGCTCCAAGGGTGAGGTATCCCAAAGTATTGAGTGCTCAAGGTTGTAGTGGTTGTCAAGCACCCATTGAAACTTGAAGATATAGTGGAAAATCTCAAGTTGTTGCTTGGGGACTGGACATAGATCACAAGTGGATTAGTGATCGAACTAGGATAAATCATTATGTTTGTTTTCTCTAAACCCTTCTCTTTATATTAAGTACTGTTTTATTGATTTGCTTGAATATTGGTACCTTTGGTTATTGCATTTATAAGTGAAAGTGTTTATCTTTTATATCCAATCATCTCTAATCATCAATTAGCTTCAATGAAAATTGTTTATCAAACGATTTGCGAAAGATTTACGAACTTAGTTTTCATACTCAATTCACCCCCCTTCTTGAGTATTGAGGCCACTTGGTAACATCCAAGATGGACTACGGAAATAATTCTCCTCAAATTTCTAAGTCCAACAAGTTTTACATTCTCAAATTTGGGCTTTGGACCCTAGGCGAACTACAAAAATAATTTTCTCCAAAATTTCCCAAGTCCGACAAATCTTATGTTTTCAAATTTGGACATTAGACCCAAAGCAAACAACGGGAATACCATTATAAATTTTCTATGTCCTATGGATGACTCACAAAACTTAAACCCACGTTTTGTAGCTCAAAGCAGACAAAGGTTGTTATTCCTATACTTCTTTATTCTTCTGAGTCTTAAGAATTTATACATTCCATAAAGGATGTTAGACCCATGACAGACAGAGGGAGAAGGAATGATAATAGGATGAAACTAAAAACATATCATAAAAATGCCCGACATTGAGACTTGTCCATACAAAAACTAAAAACCCCACGTAAGGGGCAATAACCAAAAAGAACAAGATAAAAGCAAAAGAAGTCGAGCTTTCATTTTTTGTCATCGTATACTACATTGACCTCTTTTTTTTCTCCATCTTCTTCCTCGCCAGCTTTATTATCTCTATCCCTAGCATCAGTAGATTGAGCCACCCGGTGACCTAAAGGAGAATTGGACATCGATAACATGTTAACAATAACCCCGTCTCGACGAGATCCTACTCCCTCTACCACTAATATGAGATTAAGGATTCTTAGTTGGGCTATAGCATTCTCAAAATATTTGTCAACAAAGTTCGTCCAACTATCCTCAATGTTGATAAACTTGGCCCAAGTCTGACTTCTCTTTTTCTAGGCTAGTTATCTTGGCATTCAACTCGTTCACTGAAACCTCAGAAGCCTCCACTTTGCCACAAAGGATCTCGGCTTGAGACTCATATTCTTTTAATTGACTTCTGAGTTTCAAAGCCGCATCCTCAGCAAACTTAGCTTTTTTGATAGCCTTCTCCACCTTTATGACCTCAACTTTCTTCTCTTTCTCTAATAAGGCTTTATCCTCCTTAGGATACCCACTTCTCCTTCTAGCTCTTGCACCTTTTTGAGCTGCATCACAACTGTTTCCAAAAAGTGGAACATTGACGTGTTAAGCAAACATTGGGTCTCAAAATCTTAAACCAGTTGGAGGAGATCTTTCTCTATTAGCACATCCACATTGGATGAAGTGAGAAGATTTTTATCAATATGGTCCCCAACCTCAAACCCTGGACCCCAAACAAAAGCAGGGGCAAATCGGATAGGGATACCCTAAAGAATCTCCTTTTCTTGGATGACCGTAAAACTGGTTATCGGTACCTTAGGCGCAGCAGCCTTTTTCGGCTGGCTTTGGCCAGATTGAGTGGTCGCCTTCCTCTTCCTTTGTAGTCGGGTTCCTTGCTTAGAAGATTTCGAGCTTGGCTTATTGATTTGGAGGATGGGTTCTACCTATGGAGCTTCGCCACTAGGTTTGGCTTCTAGATTGGGTTTTCTCTAAGTGGCAAGCTTCCTCTGAAGCTCAGCAAGACCATTTGTCGATGCCATTGTATTTGCAAAATTTAGAAATAATACATTAACACATGTTTATTATGTAATTTTTTTACTAACTATAGAAACAGATAAGAACAAAACCATTGACGGTATGTTGACACCTCGAAACATACCCAATACGGCCTTAAGTTCTTCTTTAGGATTATTTAATAGGTTGGCATAGTGGATACGCCCTTTTTTTTTGGACCATTCAACAAGGAAGGAAATTGTCTCGATATCATCAAATGACAACTCTTCATCCTTGGTCTCGAGCTGCTCAGGGGTCTTCTCCGATGCACTTTATTAATTGCTTCTAACAGAAAATAATCCTTCTTGAGATGCTTGTACGATTCTGGATAGGGTTTGAAGACCTTTCGGTCAGCATGAGCCCTTAAAACTATCTAGCCTTTAGTGCGTCTGGCTCCAGAAAGCTTAACCTAGGAAAAGAGATAGAAAAAGGCCAAAACTAAATATGAGAGCCCAAGATGATGGCATAGAAGCTCAAACACTCGTACAAAACCCCATGTATTTGAATGCAACTAAGTTGGAGCCACTTGCAAGTGATCAAGCACTCTTAGTTCAAAATCT
Organism: Ormosia semicastrata; assembly: GCA_029884595.1. Taxonomy (NCBI): domain Eukaryota; kingdom Viridiplantae; phylum Streptophyta; class Magnoliopsida; order Fabales; family Fabaceae; genus Ormosia; species Ormosia semicastrata. The sequence continues at coordinate 38,425,654 of JAQQTO010000055.1, forward strand.
AAAAATGGAAGTTGGACACCCAACCTCACGAATACAGTTTCGTATAAGTATATGAAGAGATTGGGTCTCGCCATCTAGGTTGAGCACTCTTGCTCTTGATCACTTCAAGGCAGTATAAAAAAACTCCCCATCACGAGCTCCTCCTACTGTCAATTGTAGATCCTATTTTTCCCCTACAGCATCTACAATGTCTATTCTTGAAAGGGTCACCAATACCTCCTTGTCTACCCAGCAATATAAGCTGGCATCTCGGGGCATCGAGTACTCATTAGGATCCGTAGTCATAACTTTCCTCCTTCCCATACCTGGTTCCTGGAAGAAACACCTACAAAGACTGAACTTTTGGCATCAAAACTTGAACTACGTAATCGCGATGGTCTCGGAAGCCAAAAGGAGTTCCCTATGCTGGACTTCGCCTTGAGTTGCTTCCATCTACCTTACGATCTCATCCTGGACCATAATTCAGGACCGTGACCTCTGTTCCTTCACAGGGTTGCCACCCATTTGGGATTGCCGCCATCGTACATGTGCAACAGTGGTGGAGCTTCTGAGAAGATTTCCAGTGAATCCTCTTTCCTCCCCATCACTCTCAATCTCTCCGACTCTTGTAATTTTAAAAAGAGAGAGAGGAAAACAGTGGAACTAAGGGGAAAAGGGTACTTAGAAGTAAGAAAGGATGTTGGAAAATGGAGGAAAATGTGAAAATGGGCTCTGCAATTGAACATTGTCGTACACCATCATCAACTATTCGTCAAAAATTGCTTTTACTTGCTGAAGAAATCAAACAAAAGTGGAAACAACAAAGGTAGGCACCTCTCATCCCCACACCTCTATTTATAGGGCCCAATGCGTCCCAATTGCCTCATCATGGTAGGGACACGCTTGCCATAATTATGGGATCACGAAAACCAAATGACAATGTCCATTCAATTGATGTCATGTGTCTTCAAAAAGCTGTCAATAATAGGCGAAGCGATCCTGGCCTCAAACGAAGCGTCGCAAGCAAGCCAAACGTTAGTTGCTCCATATACCCAATGTCTGATCCCAGATAGAAACCCACCTCTGATATTGGATCCCAAATTAGCAATAAATCTCGTCCACTTAGGTTATCACTATCCTAGGACAATGGCTTAACATACAATTTAAATTCTCTAGCAAATTTCAGGACATTGATGTATACAACTCAAATGTACCGAATCTTGGTGGCACCAATTAGACCCCGACACAAATACTACAATAGTCCCTAGCATTGAGAGTATTATGGTCCCACATAGCAGATCATGGAAAAACACCCCTCACTGGGAGAAACTATTTGAAGGAATCCTTTATACAGGATCTCAAAAGATAGCTACAACACATCCCATCATGAAGCGGATACCGACCTTAACGCCTCAAGACAAATCCTAGTGTATGGGGGGATCAAGCTCTCCTATTGGCCTCTGTATTGAGTACCTCGGCACTCTGCTGCCACATCAGAATACTGAGCTAGTGGCAAATGTTTTGGATAGGTATCTCAGATCTAGGCCCAAGATGAGTGACCCAACACGACAAGCCCAATTATGGTCTTTAGCTGTAAGAGTCCTCATAAGAAAACTGCTAGTCATTAACAAACTATCATCTTATCCTAATTATTACCTAACAGAATAAAGATTTTGGGATCTCATCTATAAACAGCTAGATAATCCTAATCACTCTAAAACAATATCTCTTCATATACTACTTAGCCTATAAGCAATTCCCCTCTATAAATACAAGGCTAAACCACTCATGTATGCATCGTCTCCCATATATTTTTATCTCCTAGTGCACAACCCAAATTTGATAGTCGTAGCGCCTTGCAAGTACACCCCTTCTCATATTCTGCCGCTGTTGTCGTTGCACTAAGGAGGAATCTACCATCAATCATAGCTTAGAGGCGAGATCAAGTACACACCACCGATCCTGACTCTAAACAATTAGTATTTAAATGGATTATAATTCATAATTTTACGTGACTATGATGTTCATGCAAGAAACATACAAAATCCTCATATGCATTTATAAAATGAAAAAGTGATATGCATCAGATACAGTCAAAACTCAAAAGACTTTGCATATCCTTAATTTAGGGTTCAAAATTAAATAATCCACACCATCCCCTTTAAGGACCTTTAGCTAACATCACATCTCTATTCTCTCACCTAGCATTCAATGTAAATCTCAAAATATTGAATCCTCCTTTTGCTCAAGGGACTATTAAAAAAATTCTCACCGACTGCAGATGAACTAGTATACCTTATCGTCAAACATAGAAGATCATCTTCTCTCCTCCTTCACAAAATCAACACACTAGCAATGCCGTTGCCAAAACCACCACGTCCACGATGAGCCTCTCCTTCTAAAACACACTGCAACCGTCCTCGACATGGTCGCATAACATTGCACACGCCGCCGCCCCAACTAGTGTTACACTATGGTGGTTCAGGAGATCACTGCCTCTATGACAACTATGTCCGCCACTTTGACAAACCCCAGACCTCAAGCACTTCGTCAAGAGCTATCACGTCTCAATAGCGATGGTGATGGCAACGACGACGTTAATAGCAACAGCAACGGCGGCACCCTTCCCGAGTCCCCACCTCAGAACTGAGTGCCTTAGATTCTTAACAAGGAGCACCTCAGTTCTTGATTTCTAAGACCTTTTTGCATCTTTTTATTTTGGGAATTTTGTATTGAAATTTCACCATATCCAAACAAGAATTTTAAAAATGAGATATTTTAAATTCCTTGAAATTCTAAAATAACCCATTCAAACACTATCTTAGAATATAAATTGATCACCAAGAAAGAACTATACTTATGCATTAGCCAACTAAAGATTGTAAAAAAGAATAATGTGAAGTTATAAGTTATAAGGAACTATTTTATTCAAAATTAGGATCAGATCAGCGAGAAATCAATAGACTCAATATATAACATGAAAGACATCATGATCAAAACTCATTTCTATTTGTTTACTGATGGTGTCTATACACCCTCTAAAAGAGGGTGTATGATAAACCACTTGATCTAAGCCATTGATTTAATTATAAAAAATATCAACGGCTTAGATCAAGTACAAGAAACCTGCTAAGCATATTTTTCTTTTTTTTAGTTTTATATATTTTTTATATACTACCACTACCATTGTCGTCGGCGCAGATTTGTCAGACTGCTGTACGCCGCTTGCCGGGCATCGTATGCCGCTGGTCGGCAATTGTCCACTACCACCAGCCACCTCCAGTTTTTTTTAGGTAGTATAACTGTATAAATATTATCAGTTAAAATTTATAAGATTTTTCATGTGTAAATATTACCAGCTGAACATTGGTAATATTTTTTTACCAGTTAAAATCTGATAACATTATCAGTTAAAAAAATATTTTTTTAAAAACCCCTTACACACTCACACAGAGAAAATTGAATTATTGTGTGTAAATATTATCAGTTAAAATTTATAGGATTTTCAGTATATACAGTTATTTATGAAAAAATATAAAGACTGATACAATTTTAACCAATATTATTTATACAGTTGTGTAATATTTAAAAAATGAACAAGTGGCTAGTGACGGTGGCAAAGAGGTGACCAAGAATGGCCAAGAGGTGGTCGAGGTGATCAGGTTGGAAGTTTGTCGGTTGGAGGTTGTAGGCGGTGGCCAGCTTGAGGTTGGCGGTGGCCAGCTAGAGGTTGGCGGTGGCCAGCTAGAGTGGCCGGTGGATTGTAAAAGAAAAAAAAAAAGATAACTTGGAACAAAAAGAAACTTGCTATTGCAAGTAAATTTAAAAGTGTATAGTACACCCAAAGATAAAAAGGTGTGCCCTAACATCGGCCTTGTTTACTTACTGTACAAAAGAGTAATAGGCCCAATTCAAGAATGCTAAAAATGGACTGGCACAATGAATAAGCCCCTAGAGTAACATAGAAGTACATTTATATTCTAATCATACAGTAAAACAGCCCCTAAAGTGATTCACTCTTTTTCTGGGTCTACAACAAAACAAACGCAAATTTGAAAGACAGTTAACCCGTTTGAATGAAATGCCAATTCTAATTACCTACTCTCCCTCTTTGCAATAGTATGTTCCAAGATTGCACTATAAGCCAAGTATATGGTTGAAGGGGTTGCCAGATAGTCTTGCAATCACACATTTGAGTGATAAAATTGGTAATATGGTTGGTCATGGGATATTTCCAAAAAAATAAAGAACTTAACAATACAAAAACGTATGTTATTGCTTTAGCATGTAGATCAAGAACATGAGTTTGCATGACTATTCAGCAAATTCTCATAAAAGAAGACAACCTAACCTTCAAATTCAAAATAGAGTGTGAGGATGATTGATTGGAAAAATTTTTGGTTACACATAGATGTAACACGTCATCTTTACACATACTCACAAAAAGGTTGGATAGAAATAATTAATAATTTTTTGTGATGAATGAGTTCAGTAAGATCCATAATTTTCTCTCTAATTTTTTGTTTCTTGTGTGTAAAGATGACATGTTATATCTGTATGCACACAAGAATATCTTGGAGGAGTGAGATGCAGAATGACAAAGCATATAACTGTAATGTATTAAATATTTAGAATTTAGGGTATCAAAATTAAGAAATTAAGGAATGTGATTATGGAAATAAATGCCAGAAAAATAAGACACGCCATCAGCCACTTGAATCATTTGTTTATGGTGAATTAAAATTCAAAAAATGGGACACTAATTGTAAACTTAAGGAAGGATAGGCGTTGACACATAATAATTGCAAGCTAATCAATTACATCAACTAATCACGCATACTTTCAGTTAAGTATAATTTGTCGTTTGAGTACACTAGTTCATAATGAATTCAGACATCTAAAGCACCAAGTTCATTTAGACAACCACATTAGCAAGAAAATATTGGCAATAAAAGATTAGTAACAAAATTAGGAAGAAGAATACCATAATTGCATAAACTCACCATATATTAGTGAAGATTATCATGTCCATTATTAGGAGACTCAGTCGGATTTCATTGTCTCATCAAGAAAAAAGTTAACAATCCTCAACCTTGAAAAAAATGAAACCAATCAACCAAAAGTAAACACACAAAAAATGCAAAAGAAAGAAATTATAGAGGTTGGCTTCATCTTCCCTTTCTCTTTGCAAATATCGTAACAACAAAGATTAAAAAAAACTATATTAGATTAGTTCGAGATAATGGAAAGATGAGCATTCTCAAAAAAGCTCAAATAGTGAAAACCCAAAAAAAAAAGAAAGAGAGAAAGGCAGAGAGTTTAGATCAAGACAATAGGATTAGTATATCTAAACACTGTTTTGCACAGTAAACATCTGGGAGAAACATTTGCTCAGGGGAGTATCTCCAATGAGCGTGAGCAAGGTGATATTCAAGTCGATGGCTTCATGGTTTATTGTTTAAAATTAAGGTTGAAAATTCAAGTTGAGATTCAAGTTGAAAATTCAAATCCTGAGAAACCCAGGAAAATTCAGATCGTGAGAAACCAGTAAAACAAACCCATTTCTGGAAAAAAAAAAAATTGCCTAGAAAATTTAGATTGTGAGAAACCCAGGAAAAAAAAAACCCAGCAAGTTAATGTTCCTCTTTTCAGATTGTGAATAAAAAAAAAAAAAAAAAACCCAACAAATTGGTGTTCCTCTATTTCATTGCAAGACAGAATTTTTCTTTAATGGGTCGGTTAATGAGTGTCATTAAGTGTTTTATTATTTAATTTAATTTTACCACATGGCAATGAAGTGTTTTTTTGTTTTATTTTTCCACATAGCAATGATTCCTTTGTACATTTGTCAAATTGATGTGTAGACTACATGTAAGCAGATATCATAAATAAATGACACATGTTACGAATATACAGGATGAAGATGCCACATGACATAAATGCAAAGCATGTTGTAAATGACTAGAATGATACATGGAGAAAGTAAGAAGTATATATCTTCCTTTTGTGGATTATATATTAGATAAAAACTCAAATTTTAATTTTTTAAATAACTTATTATATATGACAGATGACACAAAAAATTATAACACATGACAAAATGTTGATAAGATATTACTACCACAAGTTGGAACTGTCATTTATTAGAATTTTACAAACCCACTTCTACTTTTTATATATTATATATATTGATTAATTAATTAATTAGATGTTCCTATTTTTTTGTAAAGACTATAAAGTATCTTTGCAAACTTTGAGTGTATAACTAATCCCCACTTAACTATCGACTTAACTCTAAGCTGCCAAGGAGTTTCAAACCTATATATTGTAAAAATAAAATCCAATCAAATAAAACTATCAATTTGCCAGCTGAACATAACATGTCGTTATTCCTTCATTACACTTCTTTATCATTATAGTACCATGATATTTTTTAAATATTGATATTCACAAATGTTAAAAGTGAAGGTAAAAACAACATATGAAGGGAGATTGAATTGTGCATTCAACTTTCTTAACTTAATTTTCTACAATGCTCAAAACATTTTCAAGATTTTCAACTTGAATATTCCTGAGGGTTAAGAATAGAACTAATAAGTTAAGATAAATTACTAGATCAACAAAATATTGTTCAATTCAATTAAATAACCTTAATCAAACAGAAAGACTTCTCTTTTAACTTAAGAAATATTGTTTATAAGCTCAAAGGAGTTATAAGCAATACATCATTCTAAACAATAAGAAAAGAGATTTGTCAGAGAAACATCACATAAAGAAATTATATTGATTTTGCCAAATCATGTACCTAGTTAAGTTCTCAGCAAAACCACAAAAAAATTTATAACACAATTGACATCTTTTTAACCCTAGCCTGTCCAAACAAAAACCTTATTTATTATTAATGAATCAATGTTACAAAGATATATAGAAATGTAGAGTTTGATTCTCTTGAACTTAGTGGATACATAAAACAAAATCCTTCTTTATTACTAATGGATCAATGTTACAAAGATAGAAATGTGGGATTTTATTCTCTCAAAGTTAGAGTGGATATATACAATGTTTGCATAGATGCAACAAATTACACACTTAAAAATATACTTTAAAAGAGTATAAATGTATATTTATAGACTTCAAAATGGTTGAAAGATGAATGGTCATAGCATATATTTCCAGTCTTCAATAATTATGTTTTAAAAAACTAGCCGTTGGAGATCAGTACACGCCTCCTGATAATTTGTTTAGCTAGCTATTTCGGTTCAGCTTTAAGAAAGTTGAATCAATAACTTTTTTTTTTAACTTTAAGCTGGTACACAAATAATTAAACGTGTTTGGTTGAACATTTATAAAAAAGCAACAACTTATTTTTGGATAAAAACTGTTAGAGATCAAGCAATTAGTTGAGCATTTTGTATAAAAAAGTTGTTAGGATTATTTCTAATAGTGATATATAAATTTTATTTTGTTTTTAATTAAATAATTTTTTTTTTTAATTTTTTTTTTTTATATTTATTTTAATAATTTAATATATTAAAATAATTTTTTTATACCATCTAAATTAACTTAAAAAATTTTTTAACTAACATATCCACAACATATTTGACATACGTTGCTCACTTCAAAAAGTTGTTGGCAATCTAACAGCACATGTTTGGGAAAATATAAAAAAAATTGTTAATGTTAAATAATTGGGATTTAATAGCTTTTTTTTTCAAAAGTTTAATTTTGAACTATCTTTGTAAAAGTTGTTGAGATTATTGTCAATAGTGATATATAAATATTATATTATTCTTAATCAAATATTTTTTTAATCAATCAAATAAAATTTTTAATCATTTTATGCTTATTTTGAGAATTTAATATATAAAAATAATTATTTTTTATACTATTTAAATAAAATAAATTAACTTAAAATTACTTTTCAGTTAATATATCTAAATATAAAACTTTTTTTTATAATCAATTATTAAATAATTTTTATATAATAATCAATTATTAAAAAAATGAAATTTTTATAACTATCCCAAATACACACCCATTTCTTATAATCAATCATAATAAAAATATTTATATAATAATTAATTATTAAAATAATTTAATTTTCACATATATCTCAAATATCCACTTAGAATTCTTATCCTCTTTTAGCCATAGAAAGAAGAATTTCCTCAAATCATTCTGAACAAGAAAATTATTATCTTATACTTTTAAGAAAAATATAAGGATTATTTATATTTTTTTAAAGAATATGATTGAGTAAGAAAAAATAATAAAAATAATAAATAATATTAAATAAAATATAAAATAAATATATATAATATTTGATGTAAGAATATAATAATTATTCTGAACACGATTCTTCTGAAACTTGCTTTTGTCTATTCTGGTCTTGACTTGAATCATGTCTCTTCATAAGCATTGCGTGAATGACTCTTCTTACTAGGAATCAACCTTTCATATGTTAGATAAAAAATTCTTATTATTACTAGAAGCATTAATCACGATTTTTTTCACTTATCCTTTTGACTTGAAAGAATTAAATCCACAACTTAAAGCATTGGAAGAACAAAAATATAATCAAAATATGTTTGTTAGATAAAAGACCATTACAGAGAGTTTAGAACTTAACGAAAAACTTGTTTAAATAAATATTTTTAATTAAATAAATAAATATTTAAATAAATATTTATCTTTGCCAGCATGAGTTAACTCACCGCATAACAAATAGCTTGGATTCTAATCCGAGTCCCTTTATTATTAGTGGATGGTATATACGTATTGCTTTCTTAAAAAACTCAACTCAACACCAAAAAGATTTATTTAATTTTAATTTCTCTAAATACATTTAGAACATTATTTAATTTCTCTAAATACATTTAGAGAATTATTTTACATAAAGATCTAAAAAGAAATGCACGAACTTAATCTCTATGCAAAATCTAACCTACAAATACCATAACGTAAGAAAAGGTAACTCCCAATATAGTAATTAGGTTGTGTTGATGAACAAAATATGGATTTGTCTCGTTGAGTTTACCTATGGCTCTTGCTGTTCAATTTCACGACTCTTATGGAACTATTCAAGACTTGAGAAATTCTCCAGTACAGAAGACTACAGAATAATAGATTCATTGCGCAGCAAACCAGGAAATTAACAATTTAAAAAACAAAAAACAAAACCAGAGAACCAACAATTAATTTACATGAAACTGATTACATATTCACAAGTTCAACTTCTTGTACCCAAAAGAACAAAGTTAAAAAAGAAAACAAGAAGAAAAGTACACTCCTCTACTGGATTCATTTTTCTACATTCAGCTGAGCTGCGGTGGCCATGGATGCTGCCACTCCGCCAGGTTGGGCCATCACTTCCGGTGCATCCCTTCTCCACGGAAACTGCACCTCCGCAGCATACACTGCCTCCGCATCTTCCTTGGTCACTGCCTTGTCCACCGGCAGCTTCTCCGTCGCATCCTGTAACCATCCACATTCCAAATCCACATATATAGACAATATCAAATTCAAACTCTAATTATATACGTGTAAAAATGCTAACAACACACTTTTTTTATATTTACTTTACTATTAATTTCATAGTTTTAAATTGTAACCGGGATCATAAGTATGATTCTGTTACATTTACCATAATTATGAAAAATTATAAAGAAATACAGTTGATATAGTCGCAATTATCATTGTAATGCGGTTATGAAAATTATAAAAATTACAATATTATACTTACAATTATAATTATGAATTATAATTTATAATCATGATTAATTTAAAAATAAATGTTATTAATATCTTTTTTATAATAATCTTTTTGAATATATGATGTGAATTAATAATAAAATAAATATTAATATTTAAAAAATAAGTGTATCACTAATATTTCTCATGTATATTATATGCAAAGCCATAGCACTAGTGCTGTTCTTACTGTTAAGACATCCGAAAGTATTGTCATGTCTTCACGGCGCATGACATGGCTGTTGAGAGTGGCTGCAGAATGAGCCGTCGCCCCCACACCACCTGGCCTTATGTTCGTCTCTCCGGTGGCCCTTATCTCAGCAGCACTAATTGCAGCCGCATCACTCTGGTCCACCGGTTTATCCCCAACCGATATGACCACCGCTTCGAGAGCTTCTCCAATGGTTATGAGGTCCCCATCTATGGCAGCTGAACCAATATCAATGGCCACCACGGGCGCGTCGAGTTCCACGCGCTGCCCCAGGACCTGACCACCCACAGCCTCTGTGATGATACGGTGGCCGGCGGCTCTTGTTTCCGTTATGGTGATGCCTTGGTTCTTGGCCGTGTCTGTGATGCCGTGGTGGCCGACAAGGCCAGAAGCCTCGTTGATTGCGGCGGCGGCTTGCATGGCTTCTGCCGGGCTTCCTTTCTGCGGCTGGCCTAAAACGCGGGCCTCAGCAGCCGCCATGGCGGCAGCGTCCTGTTGGGAAATGGGTTTGGATGCTAACTCGCCGGAGACTTTGAAAACGTCGCTGTATTTGATGGGTTCCCGGTGTGGGGACTTCTCTTCTTGAGGCCTCTTGGGCTGGCCGTGGCTCATGTTAACGGTTAAAAGGGTTTTTGGTCAGTGAAAGTGTATCTATTCAAGTGAGCATGAGAGTGCTTGGATATGACTGAGGGATTAATAAGCTATTGTGGATTGCGATGGTGCATGCAGAAGTTGACAACAGGGCATGTTTGAGAACGTACGTGTTAGTTGCGTAGAGAGAAAGGGTGAATGTGGCATTTAGTCCTACACGCCCACCTCAGGAGAAATTGTTGTTACTTACGATAGTGTACATTACTTCAATGATACATGGAATCTAGTGCTACAAGTACAATTAGATGATGTGATGATAAAGGTCGGGAACTTCGAACTTGGATAATCTAGAAATTACAGACAAGTTATTTTATTGATTTGTCCACATGTCACATAAACACATTTTGACACGCATATGACTAGGGATGGCACATAATGGCATGGATCAAATATAAAATAGTTTTTTACTTTTTTAAACGCGGGAACTAGTCATTTATAGTCATTATGGACATCAGATCTTGTCTCGACATAAATACATTTTGACACACATATGACTAGGGATGGCACTACAGCATAGGGTACGTTATAGGATGAGTACTCCCGCTCCCCGTCTCCGTTCCTTACCGTAGGAAAAATTTTTCCCTATCTCTCCGTTTCTGATCATCCTCGCGCATGTATGTGATTTCCTGCTATAAGAAAAAAATTAAAAAATAAGAAAAAATAAGAAAAAGATTAAATAAATTATTTTAATATTTTTAATTTTAAATAAATATAAAAATTAATATAATATACAATTATTAAAATATATTTATTTATTTATGTAATATATATATTACAAAAAAATTTAGGAATTTAACGGGGACGGGGACCATTGAGTATGGTCCCCGTCCCCGTCCCCAAATATGCTACTGGGATGGGAAATTTTTCTCCCCATCCCCATCTTCGCGAGAAAAAAACCCTCATTCGTTCGGGGCCCCATTCGGAAATGTCCTGATGATCTAACAATCTCCCACTTGGGATCCTTGTTTGGCGGGGAGTTTTGCCATCCCTACATATGACATGTGTGTCTCACGTGTCCGAGTGTGTTTAATTAAAAAAATTATTATTTTTTGACTCAGACACAGTTTGAATACGATCAGGACATATTTCAGATACATCGCGGACACATATTAGACACAACCTATTAAAATTTAAAAAAAAAATATTGTGTGGCAGTATACTAATATCACGACTCACAAGTCCAATATCACCTGACCCACCCTCAGGAAAAATTTTCTATTATTCTTCAATACATTATGTTCACTGTGTGCTAATAGTTTAAGTTTCAAATGAATTTCACTCTGGCCTGGTGATTCAATTTTTAATTATTATTAGTTTCTTTTTGAGTTATAAACGAAGATGTTTTGTTATTTTGCAAGTATATTATGAGTCTGATACATAAACAAAATGCAATGTTAATCCTGATTTGGTTTGTGTTTGGAATATTTATAATCAAAATTATATATATATATATATCGTGTCCATGCCGTATCCGTATTCTAAAATTTTTTAATTTAATGTGTCCCTGTATCTGTGTTCTTGTCGTATCCTGTGTCCGTATCCATTTCTGTGCTTTATAGTGGATAATGGTTAGTCTGTTCTATTTTGGTATATAACTCGCTCTTGCTTGTTCTTTAATTTGTATGTCTATGTCCTCACATTTTATATTGGTACATAGTTTAACGAATTAGTTGAAACCGGCAGAATTAATGAGTTAGATTGAATAGATATTGTTATGTGTTAATAGACAGAGCACAATAAGTTTGAAGAAGAAATATTTCAATTTGAAGTAAAACGTTTCTTATGACAAATAACGGGATTAAGATTCTGTATGGTTAGTGGAATAATTGTAGAGGGTTTGATTAGAGAAGAAAATATAATTTGTTTGAAATAAAATTAATAAATTTTATAATAAATATGGTGAGTCCTCATATAATAAAATTTATGTTTATCTCTTTTTAACATATTGGTCAATAGATCCTCACCCCAAATAATGAGTTTGTTTAAATGTATTTATTTTGATTAAAAATATTCATTTTTAATTAAAAAAGTACTTTTTGTGCATTTTTATGAGTTTTAAAAAAAGAAGACAAAGCACTAAAAAAAATCTTTTTTACCTAGATTTTGATACTTATAAAAAAATAACTATTTTATAATATAAAAAACTGTTTAAACATGAAAATACTTATCAAATATTACATTTAAGAAAAATATTAACAATATATTTTTTGATCACTTCTTTTAATATTTATTTTATTATTTATTTATCTCATACACTTAAAAAAATTATTAGAGAAAAATGTTAGTAACACTTATTTTTAGATTAATAATAAAATAAGTGTTAAAAAGAATATTTAAAAGAGTATGTTACTAACATTTCTCATACAATCAAATGTAAAATAGTTTTTGTCATTTTTAAAAGATCTTTAAAAAAATATCAGAGAAAAAAAATCTTACTTTTAAATTTCATCCAAATAAGCCCAATGTTTCGTAGTCATTTATATTTGCGTTATTATGGACATCAGATCTTACTTTGTTGCTTTGGGAATAAAGTTAATGGTAAGACATCTTAGTCTGATATATTTAAGCAGAACCAGTTTTAGCGTGGTGATGCCACTTCGTTGCGGTTTATTTTTTTCATTGAATTTCTATTCATGATTTTGCCTTATTTGGAATATCTAGAATAAAAGAAGATGTGTCCTTACAAAAAAAGTACCATAGTTATAGAAAATACGGTACATATACGTTATGGGTATGGATATGCAATCCCTCACTTCTTGTGATTATATTATAAATTTTTTTTATGACAAATTTGATACTTGATTCACAAAAATATTAAACAAATCCGATAACTATGAATGTGCTATTAGATAGAGTAAAACATAATAATTTATATTATATTATCTTATATTATCAGTTAGTTTTATTTTATCTTATTTTATTTCCAATTATGTTTATCTTTTATTATATTTGTAACTATTTCTTTTATATAAACAAGAAAAATGCGTTCACTAAGCTAATGAACTTGAATCATTATAAACATAACTCTTTCATTTTTTCGAAGAAAATGAGAGGGTCCTAATCCCACTACAATCTTAAAAATAACTGGTTGGGCAATGTTCCAAATTTCCAATGGCAAGGAGATGAACACGTAGAGGACCAACAATGGAAGTTTGCTATAGATGTGCATATGGTTAAAAGAAAATGTTTATTGTACATTCACTTTTAACATCTATAAAATGTGATGAATGATTTTTTTAAAATTAGGTTAAGTTAAAGAGAATAAAAAAAAATCACTACATAAATAATAAGATCACCATATATGACTTCATCGATCATTATATCCTTGATTTGTTTTATTTTATCTTATTTTTATTTCTAATTATGTTTATCTTTTATTATTTGTAACTATTTCTTTTATATAAACAAGAAAAAATAATCTGTTTAAAAAAATATCTCAATAAATAGTAAACATTTCTAAGATAAATTGTGATTTTTATGTAAATTTTGATGAATTTTAATTTCAACTCATTATATGTAATAGAAGGTCACCCCATAAACAATTCAAATCACCACTTATTACCTCATTAATCATCACATCTTATAAGTGCCAAAAATGAGTATAAAAATAATGTGGTTGTATTGTTGAATAAAAAAAATATATATATATATATATATATATATATATATATATATATATATATATATATATATATATATATATATATATATATATATTCTTTTTCGACTTCATGTGTAAGTGTTTTATATTTCTTTTTTACTCGTGTGTGTAAATTTAAATATTGTGTTATATATATCTAAATATATTTATATATTATAATATATATTTTTTTTTCAAAATTTTGTACTTCCTCTACTTTATTCTTGGCTTTAAGATTCTTAATCTAGTAACACCTTAGCCTGTCTCTCTCTCTCGTTTTGAGCCTCCCTTCTGAAAAAGTTTTAGAGCAGAGGCTGTCGTTCTCTTAATTCTCTGATATAGCCCTACCATTTTTTTTTTGTGTTTTTTTAATAATTTGTTCAAATATGGTAGATCTTAAGTTTGGTTGTCCAAATCTATTTCTCTCAATAGTAGATCTTGTGACTTTGTTATTCCTTTTATGTGTGTTTTGATTTTTAATTTTTTGGTCGTATCTTAATGTTCTTACATGTATAAGAGAGTTTTAAATTTACTTTGAGAGAATGCATAATACACTCTTCAAGCTGCAACACTTTTCGTGTTGGTCTCCACTGTAAAAGATGTATAGAGATTGATAATCTTCGAGTAAAGATCACAAATCTATAAATCGTTGGTTAGTTCAGATAATAAATTGTATTTATTTCTTTCTCTTTTTAGATCTGATGTTGCTATTCTAATTTGTAAGTGACATTAGACTTCAATCTTAATGAATTTTCTTTCTCATTATAAAAAAAATAGATTCTTAATCTAGTAAGATGCTTTATCATTTTATGGTCATAAAGTTATGCTCATTTAGTGTTGATTTTTTTTATAAACCATTTTAATCACATGAAATACTTCTTTAAATGTTTTTTTTCAATCCTTTAACTTATATATATACTAAGTATGTTATATATTTATAAAATATATATGGATATAAAAAATTCTCCCCCAATTGAACCTTAAAATCTTAAACCTCTCTTTATCAATTTAATGACACGATCGATTTTAAAAACATTGGTTTTAAAAAAAAAATTGCAATGGATCCAAATTTGATTTAAATTTGGCCTTTGCATAGCGGCGTTTAATTTGAAGAAAGTGATAGAGCAAAAAATAATAACTTATCTCAAAATTTAATTCTATTTTATTTTATTTTATTTTCAATTATGTTTATGTTTTGTTATCAACGTGAATCAAGTAGAAGAAACTCAAATAAATCTCTTAAACAAGTGATCTTGAGATCAATCCTATGATTCATGTGTATATAAAAATAACGTTATTAAAAAAAATTTCTACTTAAATACTTAACCTTACATCAAAAGATTAATCTCATTCTTATTGAGTGAATGAATACCCTGAGAAACAAAAAAAAATCTTATGTTTTGTTATCATAAATTCAACCGCCCTTTATTCAAAACTTCTTCACCATTGTCATTGTCCAAATTATTTTGAGTTTGCCAAGCAATTCATTACTTACGTGAAAAAATTAAGCCATGATTCTATAACATTTTAACATCTTTCCGAAATAGATAATAATTTGACATGTCTTTCTGGTGAGGAATGGATATATAACATTGACTACTGATTCTAAAACAACCGTGTATGGTTTCTCTGATACAAACTATAAGAGAAGACCGTATAAAAGTTGATTTATACATGTTTTGAAGATGGCATAGTTCACCGTGTCATTGAGATTTGGAGTGAGATTTGATGTAAGATCTTATCCTGTCCCAAAGTGAGAAACTGGAGCCGAAAAATCTGACCATCACTGATTTTTTTGAACCTTCTCTGGGCAATTCTAACTCCCTGTCAATAATGTGCTTCATACTGTCTAGGTCTTCAAGCAGAGGTAATGCGACAGAACCCTGAGACTCTACGTTTCTGATCCACCCGCGGAGTAAGAAATTTATGACCTGCTAACAATGAGATTTATTGTATTAATTATTGTGATCATGACAATCATTATGGAACTAAACATTGAGGAAGTAATACAATCTACGAGTAACAGTTAAGTGTCCTTGATGCCTTATAATCAATCTAAAGAACAAGTTCATACAAATTACATTTAATATTCCTTTTCTTTATCAAGATTCCAGATAGACAATGTCAATGTGACAAGCCTGACAATTTCATGTGATTTAACAAGGAATTTATTATTTACCTCTATGAATGAGTTTGGTATTATTATAACCCTTATTAATGAGAGTGAAAAACTATGGAATGAGTTTTTCAGTACAAATTTTCATTAGGATGAAATTTCCACCCTATTTTTAAGGGTGTAGCAAACTGACCCTCTAAGTTAAAAACACAACCTATGCCCATCTGAGGGGGTAAAAATGAGAAAGGGAAGCGCAGATTGTTGTTTGTCTCATTACATTGATTTTCAGATTTAAGGAAAATATATGGCCCGGCTTCTCATTATGCAATAGGAAAGGACCTTAAAGGAAAGTAAATAGAAGAGACAACTTTAGGAATTGATAAACCAAACACGTTTCTCCTACTCCTTACATAAGTAAGAAATCGAATTCCATATTCCTTTTTATTTGCATGCTTGCTTATGTCCTAAAATTGATAAACCCCTACATGATATAGGCTATACCTTCACGGTTTCAAAATGCAATTAAAAAGTTTAACAGAATGTTCTCATTGCACATTACGTAAAAGAAATGAAAGAAACGTATGTTGGCATAATTTTACATTCATAATGTAATATTCCAACCTAAAATCAATTGACATTAAGTAGAGTGGTCCAACAGATATATAAACTGCACTCGAAATATTGAAGCAAGCGATGTGAAACTCTTAACACCCCCCTTCACAAATGCCTAAACGAAACAGACGAACCTATCGAAGTAGGCAGGAACAAGCCTAGCGGAGTAGGCGGGAGAAATCTAGCGAAGTAGGCGACGGCGATAGGATCTTGGCTCTGATACCATATGAGATTCCAACCTAAAACCAATTAGCTACAGGAACAAGCATGCATCAATTGCTAAAAATAGGGACAAAACGGTGAATAGGAAAAAAGAAATAAGTGCACAAAACGATGCACACAAGGTCAACATTAAAAGAAATAGGGAGAAGTATACGCCGGGTTGGAGACCAAAAAGAACGTGCACACCAGATCTGAAATAGTGTCTGAAGTCTGGAATCTAGGATTGGATTGAGAGCTTAGACTCTTTGATACCAAGTTAGAAACAGAAATAGAGAGACAAATATTGGCAATTCGTATATATTTCTGAATGAATGTATACAAGAGCATTAGTCTCTATTTATAAAAGAAGACTGTTGTATAGAAAAGAAAATAATAAAATATAATTATATACTAAATCAATCTAATTTTGTACTAAATCAATTACAATCATTCTTAAAATCAATCGTGATTAATCATAATCTCAATTATAATTAATCACACTAACACGTGAGATCAGCGTATGTCAAGAAGTGTCTTACTCTTCAAATATTTGTCTCCTATCTACAGATAAACCAGGTCCCAATAACATGGAAAAAAACGCAGAAAGAACTTTGAAGCTAATTAGTGAGCAATTACATACCTCAGGGACTTCATCATGAGGGCAGTGACCAGCAGGGCTGATTTGATAATATGGAGCTTCAGGCACCTGCCTTTTAATCTGGAGTCCCCAAACTGGCTTCACCCAGGGATCTTCTTTTCCATACATGAGGCAGATTGGCACATTGTTTGTTCGACATCTAAAATGCAAATACCCTGAAAATCCTTAATTTGGTACCAGACATATAGATGTTATTCATGCATATATAATACCAGTTAGAGATCTAGTAAAGTAATGTATACCTAGATAATGTTTCACTGAAGGATAATTCTCCTTGAGGAGCAAACATAATTGAAGCAAATGATGCTGCAGCAGCAGGATGCCTTGTGGTTTCAATTATTCGTGAAAACACATTATCTACATTTGTCGAATGATCTGCATAGACCTGATTAAGTACCTCAGCAATACTTTTAGGATCACTAATTTTCTCCCACCTAAAGGAAAAAAATTATTAAAAATCAGTTTAATGGAAGAGATATTACTGGGTACTCCTGGATTGTACTCTCAACAGTTGAGCTTATATTGGAATGTGAGAGATACACATCTCCCTGCTCATCATGAGACGATCTCATCCATTGGGAGTACATAGGAGTATTTACTCCAGGATATCTAAAAATTTCTCTTAATGGAGAAAGAAGTTGCACGGGTTTCTTCTCCAAAATTGATGTAATAACAAGGCAACTGTATCACAAAATTTCCAATAATACAATTGTTCTTGTCAATAAAGTTCTAAAGTACTAAAGTTTCCTCTTCCAGACAGAACACTAGATCCACTAAGCAGAGTTTCTTATTATAACATTACTCATATAAATGGATATGTAGGTAACATACATGAAATATACTAATTTAGAAGTTCATAAAGAAAATATTGAAAACATGTCAGCAAAAATGAAAGAAATGAAGCAATAAATAAAAATAAAGCCATACTTACAACAACTCTGTAAGTCTCTTTATACTTGAAGGTAGGGGAAATGTTCCAGACCATGGAAATATTTTGGCTAGTCCTGGATATTTTACTGGATTAGGCAGAAACCCCCAAAAAGGTGTTGCATTAAGCAATGTGACACCTTTAACTAAATGAGGGTTGCATGCCGCAAAATACAATGCAACATATCCTCCTAGTGAGTTGCCCACAACATAGACTGGTTCACCAATGACCTGTAACAAATCAATTTGTATCATTACTTTAATCATAAATCACAGAACCAATTTCCACAAGCGAGTTAGCTTCTGACTAAAACTAAACAAAATCATACTAAGGCCTGAACTTATAATATAAACAATATCAAAATGCTTTCTGTCAGCTATATTTCTCAACAGCAACGTAATGTGATTACAATGACATTTGAAACAAAAATACTGCAAAAGGTTAGAAAGATCTTAGAAAAACAGAAACTTTCCTCAGGTAAAAATAGTGCTGAAAATATTGCAGATAAATTCTGCTATGTGCAAAAGACTTCCATTACAGATTCGAGTAAACATCACAAGTATAATAAGCATAAAAATGCTGATGATTGTAAATGGCTTTCTTAGTAGCAGACGAAAAGAATATTTGCAGCATCAATTAATTTAATGGTAGTGCAATATTTTTACTGGCAAGGTAGTGATGGTTTGACAATCATCAAAAGATATTGGAGATGGGACAAGAAGTGCAGTCTCAGAACAGAAAGATGAACCGGAAATAATATGATAAAAGTAGTTTTTGCAATAATAATCAAGCAAATCATGCCTTGGTAACATACATCAGTGCAATATAAATCATTAATTAGTTTTTGAAAAGGTATTATATTTCCAGAACTGGATGTGCATGAGTGACCACGGGAACAAAATGGCTGCAAAAAGTTTGTAATCATGAAAAAATTGTCTTGAAGTCTATCTTAGTACCACAGATATTAAAAATAAGTCATTTGAATCAAATGACTTCCCTGTTGTGCCAACTATATGCCACCATGAACCTACAAACTAGGTAGTGTTATAAATTTTACCACAACATGAAGGGGTTACACAGAGCTATACATTATTTGTCTGATTAAAATATGAAAACAGAACACATATAATCCTTCTCATAATATTTAAGAATGAATAATACAGCTTAAGAAAGTGGTAGAAGAAATCTAAAACTATAGAGAAACGAGCTGGAACATTTTTTAGCATTTAGTTTGAGCAAACATAAACTGGCCTAAAATAGCTAAAAATTGGCTGCTATCAATCAGTCCATCCCACTTACCTCTTTTATGAAGTAGCGAACTTGATCTTGCCATAAATCAACAGAGTATACAAGCTTAGTTGCCCATGGTTCGGTTTCATCTCCAAAACCCCATGAGGAAATATTTCCATTTGATGTAGCCCCTTCCTTAGACACAGGAGCAGGGTCTTCAAAAGGAAGAGACATTCCTTGGCCTAGAAAATCCAGTGCCCATACTCTAAAGTCACGGCCCAAATCCTTCAGTTGCTTCTCATAATGGAAAGAGCCAACACCAAAACCAGGAAGAAAGAGAACATGTGAGGAATCCACATTTTCACACCCAGCCTTCTCATAGTGCACGTTGAGTTTAGGCTTCCATTCCCAAAAGCAACTACTTATTGGAGCCCCAGATCCACCATTTGATTCATCAGGCAGACCTGGTATCAGAACCTTAGTTGCTGGTTCCTCTATCCCTGAAATATCTCTTGCTTCCTCTTCACCAATCACATAACTTCCACTATAGACCTTGAAATTGATTCTTTTAGAGCCTTCACGAACACTTTGTGACCTAAAACCCCTTTGCTGCCCCTGGTTCACCATGAAAGACTGATCCATATAATAAAATCTCACAGACCCACATGTAGAAATGGTATTGGCATAAGAAACTCCATGGTTTCCAATAAAGGAAACCTTTGATTGACGTGAATTCAAGTTCTTTTCAACCGATTTCCACTTTGAGTTCACGACCTGACAGCATGGTGCAGAACCATATGAAAGAGTTTCCATACCCAGAAATTGTGTTCTGTACTAACCAGCAACAAAAAATGATTCAGTACAAAATCAACTTAATTTTCTCTCTGATCATCATAGAAAAAGGAGAAGAAAAGCAAATTTGATAGTTCTTCCAAACTGAATCATTTATTCTACCAAATAAAGCAAGTAATGCTTTTAGCTGTTTTTACAAGATATTTTAAAAATTGTACAAAGTTTTAGTAGACGGGACTAAACAGAAAACATAAGCAATCTGAATTTGGAACACATCAGTTAGCGGCTTTTCATACATATATAATCCAAATTAAAAAGGCAATCTCTTCAAGCTTCTATCATTAAACCTTGACATGTTTATAAAAGCTTTACCTTTAATTTAATGACGGAAGAAGGATGAGAATCTACTGTTCCCCAAGATCTTACTATATTGTAGCTGTTTAGGAGATTGCGACAATATCCAGATATATAGATATGTTTCCAGTTGCTTGGAAGATCCTTCTTCCTCTATAAGCCAAGAAAAACCGTCTTTTAAATTATTATTTTTTAATGGAAAGGGTATTTTGGAGTAAAGGGAAAATTAACTATTTATACAATCATATGAGTTCTTTTTATATGTAAAAAATGTAAGCTATCTAAGAAATACCGATACACACACGGACATGAGACACGAAGTAGACAAAAATATAACGATATATTAAATTTAAAAAATTATAAAATATAAATATGATATATATATATATATTATATATTAATATCAAAATAAATTAAAAAACTTAATTTTATGTATATATAATTATAAATTTTAAGAAAAAATTTATAATTCATTAATATTATTTTATAAAATTAAAAATTTACAATATCTTAATATATGTTACATGTGTTAATATTTACCATCGAGTAAGTCTCTTCCAAAAAATATGAAACATAATTTCTATTGATATTTTCTAAAAAATCTTCTAAATCAATTTTTTTAATAAAACTAATCATGTATAAGTATATGTGTATCAAAAAAATTAACTAGAAGGAATAGTGATATAAGGCAAGTTTCGATGATGACGAAGTAGACGATTTGGTATAGGTAAAAGTAAAAAGAACGGATAAAAATAGTGGTGTGTGAAAAAATAAACCTTAAAAGTCTAATAGTGGTATGTAAAAAGATAAAACCTAAAATATTAGTATGTAAAAGTAATGACTTGAAACATCAGTTACGTGATTAAACTTGAGTGGATTACAAACTTACTAATTAGACATTAATCATGAAAATTAATTTTTTTTAAAAAAAATATTAATAGATCGTATCTTAGACGTATCCGAGTCATATTCAAGCTGAAAAAATAATCTTTTTAATCGAACATATTTAAACACGTAAGACACATATATTGTATGCGTGTCCTCATATATTTAACATAGACATGTGTTTACATGTTGATACACATCAAAAATAACGTATTTATGCTTCATAGATGACTTTGTATGAGTCACTTTATATATTTTTTAATATCCTATTTTTATATTAAGAAAAGAAAATTTTTTAAACTATAGGCTGAGGCTGTGGTACAAGCACCTTTGTAACGTTTACATGACAATTTTTGGGTAAAAACATATCAAATAACTAAATTGGTCTCTAACATATTCGAAGTCCGTCATATTAGTATCTAAAAAAATTAAAAAATTTATAGGCTCTAAAATATCAATTTGTTGATTAACTTACAGTGTGTTTGGTTCAAATTAATTGAACCGTCTAATAACTTTTTTTTGGAAAAAAAGTTGTTAGATACTGTTAATGTATGTCTGACATTTTTAATTTGTTGATTCAAAAATTTTATTTGTTTGAAAAAAGTTGGTAGATAAAAAGTTATTTGGTGAGCTAATTTAAAAAAAGATGTTGAGATCATTCTTAACAGTAAAATATAAATATTATTTTATTTTTAATTAAATTATTTTTTAAATTATTTTATATTTATTTTAATAATTTAATATATAAAAAAATTTATATCATCTAAATAAAATAAATTAATTTAAAATTTTTAACTAATATATTCAAATATAATTTTTTTATAATCAATTATAATAAAAAAATTATACAATAATTAATTATTAAAATAATTAAATTTTTACAATTATCACAAATATATACTTAATCTCGCTATTATTTTTTCTCTATTTAAGTTGATAATATGTTAATAGCCTAATTGGCAACTGACAATGCCTGTGTAGCATATTGTGTTTTATGTAATTACTAAATTAGTCATCAAAAGAATGGTGTGCTATCATGATAATCCCTAAAAATTTTCAAATGTCTAATTTCTCAAATTTCCCTCATTTCTTCTAGTCTTCATCTCCCTTGTCTTATTCATCCCATTTCCCCAAAGATGTATGTTATGTTCCTTGGACTTCAATGAAATTCAAAGAAAAAATAAAAACAAAAATAATTTTCAAAATAATTTTCTTCTCTATATAAAGTTCTATGCTTCTTAGTCTTCTATTAATTATTACCAGTAGAGGAAGGATAGAGAATATATATATTGGATAGAATATATATATATAATTTTATTTAAGTGAGAGAAGTATTTATTGTGAGAGGAGTGAATCTTGACCATTAGATCTTTCATGAATGATCAAGATTAGAATATAAATGCATGTGATTTTTTTAAGTGGTCACATGATCTTTAAGTAACTTTTAATCTTGATTATCTATGTATGATTGTATGGTTAATATTTACTCTTCTTACCCTCTCATTAGATATGTCCACTATAGAGAAAGAGAGAGAGAGGGTGAAGATTGTTGCTTACATTCATGCATATCATTAAACTGATTTTTTTAATAATTAAATTGTATATTTTATATTTATATATTTATAATTAATTTATATGTTGATTTTTGTCAAAGTTAAGATCTAATTATAGGAGAAAGAATGAATTGACAATGGAGAAATGCAGATGAAAAAGATAAGGGAGATGAAGTACAGAGAAAATCGATGGAATTTGATAAAGTAGGAATTTAGAAATTTTAAGGGATTATACTTGAACTATTCATGAACCAATTTGATGCATACGTTGAAAATAACATGTCATATAGACATCAGCAGCTACTAATTAGGTAGTTAACATTAGGAGTGTTTAGTGGGTCGGGTTGATCTATGAACTCGTAAGTTTTGACCTAACTTAACTCATAAAATAGGATTGGATTAGGTTCGCAGGATGAGTTAGATTAAAAAATACTTTAATCTACAATGTGTGGGTCGAGTAGCTGGTTGGAACACTTCCAACCCAACTCAACCAAACTCACCCATCTTTTTTTTAAAAAAAAATAGCCTAGATAGAGTGTGTGTTTTGTTTGAAAAATGCATTTAAGGTTCTTAAATATTCTATCTATATAGTTAAGAACAACGTTAGACTATGTAAATACGCTAACAAATAGAGGTCAAAGTGGGAAGAGAAAAAAGCATCAAAACCTTATCTATCTACTCCTTTTCCACTGGCTCCAGCGCAACTAGTAGTTCTCTCTTCTCTACAACTAGTCTCTGTAACTAGTTCTTCGCAGTGCAGCCTGTGAATGCTTATGTCTCTAAGGCATGTCAAAAGGTTTTTGATGATAACAAAAGCAAAAGAGAAGATCAAGCACAAAAGGAAAAATCAAGATCAAAGAAAGAAGACAGAAGGTTTATTTAGTTATAAGACTTAGGATATTAATGTTAAATGCTCTCAAGATTTCTCAAAAGGTTTTTCAATATATGATTTCAAAATAAATAAATGAGAAATTTCAAAGATAAACATGACTTTCAATAAAACCGAGTTTCAACTTTAAATCTAACACTCTTAAAAAGGATTTATGTTTAAACAAGTATCTTGAGGTGTTGGAAATGACTTACAAGCATTATTGGACTTGAAAAATGTGTTCAAAGGCTAATGTAATCGATTATATAATGTTTGTAATCGATTACACATCAAACAAAAGTATGTAATCGATTACATGAACAATGTAATCGACACACGTGAAAGCAAGTCAAAGGCCATGTAATCGATTACACAATATATGTAATCGATTACACAAAGCCCCAGAAAGGCAAAGAACACGTTCGACGAGTCATATAATCGACACCTGGATATTGTAATCGATTACAAACAAAGTCGAAGTCATGTAATCGATCACATGGGCAATGTAATCGATTACACAAAACCCGACTCGAAACTCAAAGAACACGTTCGACGAGTCATGTAATCGATTACATGTATATTGTAATCGATTACACAGCAAGTCAGAAGTCATGTAATCGATTACATGGGCATTGTAATCGATTACAAGTAAAGTCAGAAGTTATGTAATCGATTACACCAAGAATGTAATCGATTATACGAGATTTATAAGAAAGTTCATAAAACGTTGGAACAACAATGTAATCGATTACCTGAGATATGTAATCGATTACACGCATCCTGACAACGTCCAACGACTATATTAAATGCATTAAATGCATGCCCAACTACCTCCAACGGCTCTATTAATTGAGAAACTTATAAATACCAAAGTTGGGTCCTTATTTGCGGTTGACCTTGAATAAAAAACTGATCATCATACTTCAAAACGTGAATTAATCCTTAGAATCATTTCTTGCTCTGTTTTCTGATTAAAAACGTGAAAAATCTTTGAGAGCATATTAGAGCTTCAATTTGTAAACACTTGCTCTAGAGAGAGTTCCTTCTACTTCAATCTTATACATTCGATTAGTGAGGGTGAGGTATCCCTCAAGTATTGTAAGGGTGAGGTATCCCTTGGAAAATAGAGGCTCAAGCTTTTGGGTGAGGTATCCCATATTGTTGAGTGCTCAAGGTTGTAGTGGTTTTTCAAGCACCCATTGAAGCTTGAAGATATAGTGGAAAATCTCAAGTTGTTGCTTGGGATTTGGACGTAGATCACAAGTGGAGTGGTGATTGAACCGGGATAAACGACCGTGTTTGTTTCTCTAAACCCTCCTCTCGTTTATCTTTGTGCTTGTTTCATTGTTTTACTTGGATATTGTCTCCTTGGCTATTACGTTTATAAGTAAAAGTGTTTAACTCATCTACTCAATTATCTCTAATCATTCAATAGCTTCAACGAAAATTAATTGTCAAACGATTTGCGAAAGATTTGTGAACTTATTTTTAACTACTCAATTCACCCCCCTCTTGAGTATTGAGGTCACTTGGTAACATAGCCATTCTCCCAAGCTCCCAGCATTTGCTTCTTGAGTCAGTGATCATTGTTTCTTCTCTCACCCAATCTCCTAACTGTTCTCTGCAACTAGCCTTCTTCCTCTGCTCTTTTATGTAAAATTTAAAACATAAGAGGGAGTGCAGCTGGGTACAGTGCAGTTGCACCGTATGGGCAAGGAAGCTACAAGGGTCAGAGCAAGCAGCAGAGTTATGGATACGAGTAGAGTGGGCAAGCGATGAATGTAGTATCGATGGAGAAGAAGAAGAGCAAGCTTGGAGTGTAGGATTGCACTTGTTAAAATGATTATCGTTAATGAGCTTCCATTTAAATTTGTTGAAAATGAAGGTTTTAAAAGTTCTGCTCAAGTTATGCAACTTCAATTCTAAGTTCCTTCTAGAAAAATTGTTGGTAGAAATGTTATGCAATTATATGTGTTTGAGATTAATTTATTATTTGAGTTATGACTAACTTTGTTTAATTTATTTCAGACTTAGTAAGACTTGTTAATTGTTAGTTTGTTATATACTTATTGACTTATGGTGTTTAGTTTATTTGAAATTGAGACTTATGATATTAATTTATTAGATTTTATATTTTAATTTTTTTTTCAAAAATTTAAAAAAAAATACTTCAGACTCACGAATTTAACCCAATCTAACCCAACCCATAAACACCCATAGTTAACATGTCACATCATCACTTTTGTTAACTCAATCAAAGCAAAGTTGATTACAGGACTAACTTGACTAATAGATTAGTCTTTCAAAGACCACTAAATTAATTGGAAAAAGATGATCCTACACTTCTTTTAGACGTGTAGGACTGTACACACTATTTTTAATGGTGTGTGATGAAGAGAAAAAAAATGAAAAGAAAAAGTAAATATGATAAATGATATTAAATGAGATGTGAAAAGGAGTGTATGCACTATTTGTGATAAGAATATCATGGTTGAAATTAATTTTAATCTTTTGGAACTAAATGTCGAACTATAAATCTTTTAAGACTAGTTTGATTTTTAACTCTGAAAAAATTATTTTTAGAGTTGCATGATAATATTAAAGTATAAAGTAGCTTAAATAAGTAAATTTTTAATATAGCAAAGATAAGGAAAAAAGAAATCAATGTCATTTCAAGGGAAGGTTATGTTATGTACAAAGCAAAACTATAAATAAATAATTAGGGATGAGATGGTAGGTGAAATTGTAAGAATTTTTATATTTTTGGGTTTTTATTAATTGATTCTTTCATATATTAAAAGCTGGTTGAATGATAGTCTAATGTAATTTTTTGGAATTTATATTAATATCTTATGATTAATTGGATTGAAAAATTATGTTTTATTGGGTTTTGGGCTTTAAACCTAAAACGTTAGTGTTTTTTGTATCATGTGTAGGGCCTATTGTTTTAGTATAGTGATGAGCGTAAAAATGCACACATTTTTATGTTTATTTATTAGGAATTTTTTATTTAATTTTATTTTATTTTTAATTATTTTATTTGAGTTTTGGATAATTGTCTCTTCTCCTAATCTTTTATTAAATTCTAATTTTCAGGATAAGTCTAGATGATTTTGGATAAAATAAGGAGATCTTGAAAACAGAGTTTTGAAGACATCTTATTTAAGTCTTATGTCTCATCCAAAGTCCCAATTGGGTGTGAAAACTTAAAAATAATGATAATTGAAGATTAGATAAGGATCCTTAAAGAACAAGGAGTTTGTTATAATTTCATATTCAATTCGTATTTCCTAACCTTGTTGCTATATTTTGACCATATTTTAGGCTATAGAGATCGGATCGATGCAATTCTTGTAGTGTTGGAAAGCTAACAGAAAATGCAATAACTGTTCTGTTGACCTCGAAAGCTAATTCTATCATATGAATGACAAGAAAAATAAAAAGAGAAAAATATGAAAATTTAGCAGCTTTCAATAAAAAGATATTAAGTTTCTTAAATTTGGTTTCCTAAATCTAATCTTATATTTTTATTACTTGAGAGCCAGTTAAGATTACTTGGGGACAAAGTAAGGAACTTTAATACATGATACACCTCTATTAGGTTAAATGTCCTATAAATAAAGTAAGGATGAAGAGATTATGCAGCTTTTTCACCAAGGATTGAAAGCAAGTGTTTGAAAATAAGTTAAGGAAAAAGTAGAAAGTTTTCTAAGATATGTAATTTCTTTTCTTAAGACATCTAATTTTTTAAGACAAATTCTTTGTCTTCGTCTTCTTATTCTTCTTGTTTCCTATTTTCTAAGATAGAATAACGGTTGTCTCTTTATCTATTATTCTTGTATGTTTTACAATTGCAATGTGTGGCTAAATTCTCTTTTTCTAGGGTTAAGATGAAACTCTTTACTTTATTATGTAGAATATTTTATTTCTCTATCTGTTAATGAAATAATTATTATTTTTTATTCATTTCTAGTGTTCTTAATGCTTAGAGTGTGTTGTCGGCCATACTTGCATAATTTTAGGTATCAGGTGAAGGATCAAGAAATGAAATCTAATACTTGTTAATATAAGAATTAAACTTGAGAATTAAGACCTAAAGATAGGTTTGATTCTTCGAGGGTTAACAGGATATCATGGAACTTAAAGGGTTTTAACTAATTGATTGTTATGACTTATGAGAATATGGTTAATTTAGTTTTAACATGTTTTTAGTGTCAAGAGATTAAGTTTTAAATAATTTAGGATAGACTGCTTTCAAAAACATAATTGATCACTAACAAAGAAGAATCAATGTTCATCGTGATGGATAATTGTAGTGGATTACCATAGGTCTTTAATACTTGGTTGATCTCTATCTTTTTTGTCTTTTTAGTTTTATTTTTTTTATTTTTTTAAACTTCTTTCAATTTTTCTATATTGTTATTTTCATTTTCCTAAATAACTAAAATTGTCGTAGTTTGGTATTCAGACGATCCTCGTGGAAATGATATTTTACTCATTACTTTATTACTTATTGACAACTTGTACACTTGCGAATTTAACACAACATATAGTCAATGCACTCTTTTTATACACTTATTTGGCAAAATTGAGTTGCTCACTTCCTTGAAAAATTAGCCATGGAAGGTCCTTTCCTTCCTTCTAGAAGCTAGTCCTTATTGCGTAAAGTGGTATGCATGGTAGCAAAGGATATATTTGCTATCTTTCTGAACAACAACTCGATCTTTTAGGATTTGATTGGTATTATGGAGGGAAAGGAAAAGAAAGAAACGAGATAAAAAAGAAAAGAAAAGAAAAGAAAAGTGGAGAAGTTATCATTCTCCTTGTTTGATATTATCCAATAGAAAATAAAGGAGATTTCCCTTCCTTTGTTTGGTTTTAATAAGGGAAAGAATAGAAATGTATGTAAATGAATGGAGATGTATTTAAATTTTGGTGGGGCCTACAAAAAAAATTTCCTTCTCTCTTCTTTCCTTCCCTTTCCAACTAATAGCGAGAGGATGGAAAAATAGTAGGACTCATGGATGCAAAATCCTTCCAAATCCCATCCTCTCATTTGTTAAAGTCATACCAAACAAGGAAAAGACCTAATCTTTCCCATTTTCCTTTCCTTTAAAAGATGGGATACCAAACATACCATTAGAGATTTGTTCTTTCATTTGTACCAAACAAGCTAGCCCTATGTGTATTGTAGTTTATGTTGGCTATGTGGTGTCATTTGGCTTATTTGGTTGTTTTATACTTCTATCTTATGACTGGTTCATTATGCAATGAAATATGGTTGATTAAAAACAAAAAAAGAAAACACTTATTTGACATATGTTTATACATATAATGATATTTTATGTGGACTTTATGTTGGAAAATTGTAAATAGATGAGAAAATAAATTTTGGGTAATTTATTTATCCCTGTTTGAGGCTCTATTAATTAAAGTGAATGCATGTCATCACAGTGGCTCATTCACAAAAGTTGATGGGGTTACTTGTAAATTAAATTTAGGAGATGTTATGTCACATAAATTACTTTGTGATTTAACTCATCCACAAGGAGTTAATTCATAAATTAATTTATTGTGACATGAAATTTTGGGATGAATTTTACAATAAAAATCTTTCTGGCCACATGTGTTGGAATTTTTGATACTATAGTTATGTATGAAATATACTCCACCTATAGGAGAGTTTATATCCATATGTGCTATGTCCCTGTTTTGGTAATTATTATTATGATTTAGGAACCTATTGCACATCACTTGTGTGCACATCCTCTCACATTAGGGGCATGTGTGGTAGAATCAGTGTATAGATATATAAAAAATAATGTGAGACTAACTATAATTAAATGGTAAAAACTATACAGATGTGAAGCGATATGTGCTTAAGTGTAAGCATGTAGCATTATCCTACCATTTATTACCTGTGTTATTAGTAGTTTTTTACTTTCTTATTATTTTTCTCTTAAATTTCTTTCCCTGTTATTGATATTATGATTTCAGCATGGAATGAAAACTTCATTTTTTTTGGAAATTTATATGCATAGTTTCATGGTTAAAAGGCTAAACATGACCATTGTTTGCAACTGTGTGTGCAGTTAAGGGGGAGAGTTGAGTGACATATTGCCAATGTGTGTTACTTTATCCATTTTATGTTGATAGTGACATGTTTGACTCTCTGAGTTCTTTGATATTGTTTTTTTATATTGATTATTATAATTTGCACAAGTTTTATTTAGGGTGATGTGATTTTATATGAAGTGAATATGTTATGTTGTGTTTCTTAAGAATCATGACTTTAGGGCTATTTATGAAGTTGAAAATGAATTTTGGACACTATCTTCATCCCTATTTTTGGGGCTTGTTAACTAATGTGAATGTAAGTTATGACAATGACTTATTCATGAAGTTAATAGAGCTACCTTTCAATTTAATATTTGAGGTGATTATGCTATGTAAATTAATTAGTGCACTCACCTATATACCCACAGGCGGTTTATTGCATGAGTTGGTTGAAAGTAACATGAGAAATTCGGGATAATATGATAGTGAAAGTTATTTTGCTCATAGGTATTGAATTTTTTAAAACTATATGTATGATATATTTTCATCCACAAGAGAGTCTATTTTAATATGTTTTGAGTCCTTATTATAGTAATAATTTTCACTGACTTGTCCATTTGATCAACTAAATGTTGAATGTGATTTTTTCTCAAGTTTTCAACTTTTCATATATTTTTCCTTGAATAAAGTAATTAGACCATAATATTTCAAATTATGATTGAAAATATTTATAAAAGATGAATATATATATATATATATATATATATATATATATATATATATATATATAGTTTTTAGTCATGATGAATATCTATATTTATACATGTAATGCTGAAGTTCGCACTTAAGTGGATTTGCTTGCATACAAGAAAATGTTAATTATTTTGAAAAGGATGAGATATAATGTGTTGTGCATTCTACGCACATGTGATTGTACAATCATATGTTTTAAACTCCAGTAAACAATATGTTTGTGTCTAATTTAAAGTTTTTGGAATTTAAAAATAAATTTAATATATAATTAATGCTATATTATTTTCTTAATTTATTTTCTAAGAAAATGAGGGAGCGTAATTTATTTGTTATTTAAATTTGTTTATGCTTTTATCAATCACATGTTGATCTATGCTTTGTATAAATGTTTAATAGTAAACATTTTAATAAATTATTTTGAGGCATTAAGTTGTATTATTGATATATAAGTATGAGCAGGTATTGTATCTTTAAAATTTTTTATGTTGCGTAGAAGAGAGAGTGGGAATGAGTGCTGCAATTAATAATTTTGTAAATTTATGCCTTGAAGCCAAAATGGTTATTATTTAAGACTTGTTTTCCTTGTGTGGATTTGATTTTACTTATAATTTTGATTGATGAGATTGTTGCTAATGAACATTTTGTTTTTCATCATTATGCATGGTCCTTGGAGGATGAATGAAGAGTTTAGATTTATTATTGATTTATGATATTAATAAGTTTTCATTTAATATAATTTAATATTTATAAGATTAAAATATATTTATTATTTGAATATCATTGATAATTAACGTTGTAATATTTAATTCTGTGCTATCGATATTCATATTAACTGTATTGCTATGCTTAAACTTCATTTGTTTATATATATATTGATGTGTTTGGCAGAATTAATAAAATTGTAATTGCACATGGTTTATGCAATTGGGACTCCTAATTATATCATGATTTTTACTGTATGCACATGTTGGTATTATATTGTGTGCTCATGATGATAATTTACCATGTTATACTATTATTTTAATATTATTTAAATATCTCAAAATGTGGACGTTTTCTGTTGATCTTTCATAAGAAATATATTTTATTACTTTTGAGGAAATGTTATTTAATGAGAAACATATTTGTGATTTTCTTGGGGAGATTAATTGTATTTTCTTAGAAAAATACAATGTAGGATCTATATATTGTAGCATGAAAAATGGTCACAAACTATGTTATAATGTACATCTACAAGAATACAATTGTGTTGTGATCATGTTAATAAAATTATTAGTTATGTGATCATAGGTGAATTAGATTCTAAATAATTTATCTTTATTTATGACTCTTAATTGATAGTTTTGTTTGGTGTTTGATCATATTTATGGTGATTATTGTGAGATTATTTAGTGGCCATAATTGTTCAATCAAAGATTCTTTTTCAAAATTCTTTTGAAAGTAAAATTGAACATAGCCAATATATGTCAAAGTGGGAAAATGTAAGAATTTTTTTTATAGTGGAGCTTCGATTAATTGATTCTTTTGTATACTAAAAGTTAGTTGAATGGTAGCTGATGTTTTATAAAATCTATATTAATATATTGTGATGAAATGAATTGACAAATTGTGTTTATTGGATTTTGGATTTTAAGCATAAAACCTTAGTGTACTTTAGATCATGTGTTGGGTGTCATATGTATATATCTTACTAGAGGTAGTAAAACGAGTTCAATTCGTTGAGTTAATTTGTCAACTCGTTATTTTTTAGTGAGTTTGGTTCAATTTTTTAACCTACTTTTAATTTTCAATCGCATAACTCGCCTTGTATAACCCGCGGGTTAAGTGAAATGTAGGGGTGGGTTGTCTCATTGGGTTGAGTTTTTTTTTTTTAAGTATTATAAATGAGTCTTTTTATTTATGTTTGTGATATTTTTACGAGTATAATATTAATTTTATTTTATTTTATTATTTTTTAGTCTCTATAAATTATAAATTATTTATTTTTTTAAAATTTTTATGAATTATTTTTTTTTTTAGATGGGTTGACCGTCAACCCATCTACTTTTTCTCATTTTCTTTAAACAACCCGCCAACCCATCCTAAAGCGGAGTGAGTTGATTTCTTCTAACCCATTTTTCAAAATGCCAACCCACCCCACCCCACCCCACCCCACCCCACCCCACCCCATATTTTGGCGGGTTGAAGACGGGATGAGATGGGTTGATCGATTTTGCCATCTCTATATCCTACTTCACACCTTATAAAAGTTTTACTTATTTATTATTTGTCACTATCACTATTTTGTCATTTATTTATTAATATTTATTAGTGTTTATTTATAAGGATCATATGTACATATCTTAAAGAGGTGGTGAAAACAAGGTTCAACTCGTTGAGTTAACCTGTCAACTCGTTATTTTTTAGCGAGTTTGATTCAATATTTTAACCCACTTTTAATTTCCAACCCGATAACTCGTCCCGCATAACCCGCGGGTTAAGCGGAGTGGGGGTGGGTTAATCCGTTGGGTTGAGTTTTTTTAAAAAGTATTATAAATAAGTCTTTTTATTTATGTTTGTGATATTTTTATGAGTATAATATTAATTTTATTTTATTTTTTTATTTTTTAGTCTCTATAAATTATAAATTATTTATTTTTTTAAAATTTTTATGGATTTTTTTATTTTTTAGATTAGTTGCCCGTCAATCCGTCTACTTTTTCTTATTTTTCTTTTATACAAGTCAACTCGTTAACCCGTCAATTCATCTTAAAGCGGAGTGAATTGACTCGACTTTCTAACCCATTTTTCAAAACGAGTCAACTCACCCCATCCCATATTTTGGCAGTTGAAGAGACGGCAGGACGGATCGGATTCGCTTTGCCACCTATATTAATCCTACTTCACACGTTATAAAAGTTTTACTTATTTATTATTTGTCACTATCACTATTTTGTCATTTATTTATTAATATTTATTAGTGTTTATTTATAAGGATCATATGCACCATTATATATATATATATATATATATATATATATATATATGTATGTATATCTCTTCCTTAAAGAATCGTAGGATATGAGAATATTAATAATAATAAACTTAAATTATATTTTATATAGAAAAATAGTAGATAAATTAGGATGACCAAATTTACTTCACCAGCTAGGTTACTTGTAATTTACTTTTGAGAATATTAGGAACATACTCTTAATTATACTTTTTTAATATATTCTTTTTATTTGGATCATTTTATATATTAAAATATATACATAATTTTAATTAATATGTAATTAACTTGATTAATATATAATTAAATTTAAATATATATTTTAATATGTAATGAGACTTAATAAAAAATATGTTAAAAAAATATGATAAAAAATATATTTATATCACTCTACATTGACTTTTTTTTTCTGTTCACGGGTTGTTCAGTAAATAGACAACTATACTTATTAGAATGCTATCATTTCATGCGTGAAATATATGTATAGTTATTTTATAATGAATTCATTCAAAAATATCAAGCAGAGAGTATTAAAATTGAAAACTCTATAATTTACGTAGGGAGTTTTTTTTAATACTTCATGAGCATCAAGTATTCGTTCACCTGTCATATTGTTAGTCTAATTACATCAAGTCATATTAACATGTTACTTGTGACACCCTTCTACAAGAACTCCGCGTTTAAATCACATAAGTACATATTAAATATAAAAAAGAGGGTATATACTAAACCCTAACACTTTGTTTGGATGTGGAGAGAAAATAGGAAGAGAGAAAATGGAAGGAAAGAAAATAGAGAGAAGAAAAAATGAAGAGAAAAATACATTTTTTCTTCTATTGTTTGGATGAAGAGAAAAAGGAGAGAAAGAAAATAAAAAAAATTCTTTCTCTTGTTTGGTTGGAAAGAAAAGTGAGAAGAAAGAAAATGACCTTATATTAAATGACTTTTATACCCTTATTATAATGTAATTAAATGTAATTTTTTTTACATGTGTGATCCATTTTCTCCCGTCCAAATACATTCAATAATGGAAATAAACAATTTTCTACGCTTTATTAACTTATGGGGAGGTACCTTTTATTGCTTAGCAAATAGCAGCTATACAGCTTCTCTCTTTTTATCAGTTTTAGAGGCTTATCTTGCTTAATATTTCTTTCGTTATTTTCGTTTAGATAAATGGTTGGATAACTTTTACTCCTCTATTGCATAGGATTAAAAAGGTGGGGAGAGATAATGATCAGTCCAACTGGATGAAAACTCTAGATATTGCAACTTCAAGGAACATATTATAAATCTTTTCAAATAGTAAATCAGACAAAAGAAAACGAGAAGATAAACTTGAAATCATTCTGACATAAGACATGAATGCAACAAAAGTATCACTGTTCTGATGCTCACAATGGTGATAAAAGGATATGCACAACTTGACAAAATACTTGAGACAATAAGTAATGGCAAATGTAGCACCTTGATCTAGAAAAACCCCTACTTCTACCTTCAAAATGGCTTCTGGTTTGCCTAAACATAAGACATTACTCATGCACCACAAAATGAAAACAGAATCCTTGTCCGGAAAATAATACCATGCATAACCATCACTTTGGCACAACAAATTTGATATATGGCTAGGCCTAGCTTGTGGTGTTATAAAAGCTGGAAAAGTAGCCTATTGCTCACATCTAAACAAAAAGAGATGTATTCAATCGAGCTCAAGGTTACACATAAAACAATAAGAGCATTTTATTACCTGTACAAACTCCAATTCATTTTATTACTTGTACAAACTCCAATTCATTAACAATAAGACCAATAACATGAATGTTACCACTCTTTACTTATAAAGAAACTATGCATATTGTAGCACACACAGAATAGGCATAACAATAAATCATAAACCAGAAAATCAAAGCCAACCCCCAGAAGTTGAAACACACTACAGCTAAAAATTCAACAGCATATTGCTAATGTCTAAACATACACATCTGGAAAAAAAGAATTGTACAACCATATAGCAAAATCTCCAAAAAAAAATAATAAATTTGACAAATTTTGATTCAAACTGAGTACTTCTATCATCAGTAATTTCAATCATATGTATTCCACAAAACCATGTCAACATCATCACATTAGATACATGATAACAACATGTACATAAATAATACCCAATATAAAGTTCTAAATATTGTTAAGACCATAATTAATACAGACAAAAAACATGGCACATTTCCAAAGTCTATTTAATCAACAATTAACCATAAACTTGGAGAAGAAGCTATAACATAGACAAAACAAGGCCCTTCTTGTCATCGGCTGTTCAACAAAAACCTAGCACCTTTGCGAGTGTCATCCACTAAAATATGTGCTTCAAAATCATGGAGAAACATTGAAAGTTCTGCATAAGTTAAAAACTACAATTAATATAAATAAAT
Source organism: Ormosia semicastrata (assembly GCA_029884595.1). Lineage (NCBI taxonomy): Eukaryota > Viridiplantae > Streptophyta > Magnoliopsida > Fabales > Fabaceae > Ormosia > Ormosia semicastrata. The sequence goes on from JAQQTO010000055.1 coordinate 38,462,313, forward strand.
GGTTATGCAACAAGCTGAGAGTCATAGTGGTGAAAGGCTTACGATGGCACAAACCGAATACCAGCTTCATTCATAATTTGAAAAATAGCCTCTAATCGCATTTCAGGAGGCACTCCAAAAAGTTCTCATTTTTTTTGCTCATTTCCACATAGAAATCGATAACATTGCATTCGATATGGATCTAACACACCCAACTCAGCTAATAAATCTCATACATCTAATTTAGAATAATGGCGAGGCCTGCTTTGCTGTATGATGGTTAGCCCTTTCTCAGCAATTTCAACTTGCCTTTCAACAACTGCAACTTGCCTTTCAACCACTGCAACCTGCCTTTCAGCCATTTCATGTAGTTTATCCAAAATAATGTTCCCCTCCTTCATAGCTTCAACTAATGAATTAATTCCCAAGGCAACCATCTCATACTGAGTGTCTACCAAATCAACCATATGAGCTTTACGCTTAGTACCCCTTGAGGTTGAAGTCCCACCTAATTGATTAGATTGACCATAAGTAGGACTGAATTGATCCGAATTGGCAGCAGAGTATGGGGTGTCATTTCCCATATTTACATCAGCCTCAGACCTCCCAACAGCTTCAAATGAGTCATTTAAATCAATAGTTTGCCTTTCCCATTGTTGGAGCCTCTCTTTTGCAGTTGTGGCATATTTACCGGTAGCTCTGTCAGTCCCAAACATCTCCTTCAGCATGTCATAATGCTTGATTTGTATTTTTTTCCATTTTGCTGCATATGGTTTATCCTAAGTCATAATGAAAAAAAGTTATGTTTAGACAAATAATTACAATACATTAGGAATTTCATAAGTTGAATGAACATGAATAACTAAATAAAATAAATGAATAATATTTCGTAATTACCTTGATGAAATCCTCCCAAACTTCGTCCTCAGCTTCAAATTTTTTTGTTATAGGACTCCATGAAAACCCACTTAACCTGTTAAATAGATCATATGCCTCTGCAAGATGATCTTTCAATGTCTTCATCCTATTTTTTATATGTTGCTTTGTAATGTGTGGACCAATTTCTATTCTTAGAACCTGCACCACATTGGCATAGGCTTCAGTCGTCCATGAGCCATCCTGTTTATTGCCTTTCGTAAATTGTTCCATGAATGCATTCAACAATGCGTTGTCCATATCATCCGACCATCGCATATTGTCTTTAGAAGGATGATCCGTGTTTGTTGCAACTTTCTTTCCCCTAGTCATTTTTCAACCTGTACGATACCTCAAAAGACACATAAATAACAATATACAACGACCATCGTTTCAATTACAAGGTATATCCAAATTACTTTGACCAAAAAATTTAATTCACACAAAATATTAAACCAACCAAATATAATAATAGCATTCAAATTACAAGTCATAACCTAATTATTAAAGTAAACACAGTACATAATACTTCACCATATACACATCATGTAACAACTATAACATGGTACATTAAAGTATACATTTAAAACTAATAGTCACACTTAAGCTTGATAAGCATTCCACATTTCAGCTGCAATGTTATCTCTTAAAATTGCTCCTTGCCTATAGTCCTCATCACGTGGTTAGTGCGAAACTTGTTGTGATCTATCTATATCTTGTTGTAGTAACTCCCGATCTACTTCAGCAATCAAGGACTCATCAATATCAATACCCATTAAAAAGTTATGCAATATACAACAAGCAAGCACTATGTCTATCATGGTTTTAAATGAGTAACATGGTTCAGTGCCACTAGCTATAATTAGGAATCTTTTCTTTAGAACTCCAAAAGTTCTTTCAATAACATTTCGTAGTGAAGCATGTCGGTGATTGAATAGTTCTTTAGTATTTTGTGACCCGCACGATGAATACTCCTTTAAATGATAATGAACACCTCTGTATGGTGTAAGTACCCCACGTTTTAGCATAAATCCACCATCCCCTAGATAGAATTTCCCTACAAACATTATATACACATTATGTACCAACATGTCACATAATTTGATCCTTATTTAATATATTATATTTAGTAAATACATTAATGTGCCACTAACCTTCAGGAAGTCTAAGTGGATCTTCCTTACTTAAAGCATTTTTTAAAATTCTTGAGTCAGATGCTGTTCCTTCCCATCCAGGTAACACATATGTGAATTTCATATCAAAATTACATACAACAAAAACATTTTGGATGGGATAGTCTTTTCTTCCACGAAATCGAGGGGCCTCGACCCTTGATACCTTCACGCGAATATGTGTTCCATTTATAGCTCCAATGCAATCCTTTTTTAGTCAATAATTTCAAAAGTTAGCAATATACTTCCATGTTGACTACATGGTTGAGGGTAATTATAAGTAAATAAAATAATCAGTACCTTAAAGTAAGGATAAAACCTGCTATTGCTAAGTATTTGTGGAGGGACATCCCTACCAGAAGGTTGCAAAAGAAACTCTTCCTCTAGTAAAATGACAGCACGTAAAACATTGTGAAAATGACGACTAATTGTCTCCCCTGAACGATGGAAGAAGAAAGAGACAGTTCTGTTTTTTACATTATGGCCTAAAATGTGTAAGAATTTAGCAACTTGCTCCTCAACTGTAGAGCGTATTGAATCTTTTACTCTACCGGTTGCTCTTAATTTCTCACATAAATGCATAAATGCTCGAGGGCCCATACGTATGACATCCCGACATTTTTCTGTCTCTAGTAGTTGTCTCATTAATTGAAGACGCCTACTTTCTCTTTCAGGATTTCCATCAATAATGTGAGTGGGTCTAAACCTTGACAACAGCAACAAATGCAATGCATGCACAATATAACATAATAGAACTACAGCACAAATTCGTTGCCTCTTATCCAACTCTTTTCTTACATGACTTAAGATTTGCACCTCGGGAGGCAAAGCAAAATTAATCATTCGCTTTACTTGCAATTCCACGTCATTTATGTCTTCTGTGCCACCTTCAAAATTGACTTCTTCAATATTTTTGGAAGTCATTTCTGTCTCTTTATATATAAAAAACCATGATTATGTATTGTGATATCAATACGCAAAAACAACAATCAAATAGTCGATATCAACAAACAATTATAAGTAAATTAACAAGTTTAATATACATTAGGATAAGCATTCCAACAGAAGTCTATTATCAATGTCAGAACAGTTGTCAAGATTCAACTCAGACATGTGCAGGCCCTAATACAACATCAACAGCGCAGGAAAAAACAAAGGAACAACACATTATAAAATTTCAACCTCAGAAAATGGGCATATTATTAATTCTATTTGTTACATTGTAGCAAGAGAATAAGTTTTATCCTTTTTCTCTGACCCTAGCCATAACTTCAATTATTGCACTAAATTCATCTTGGTCGTCTCCTTTACCATTTTCTCTTTAATCCTTTTCAGGTACAAATTTCAATCCTGATTTTTGTTTTTTTTCACAATACTTTTTACACATTTTTTTATCATTAATCATGAATATTTTTTTCATCACTTTGTTGTATTTAATTATAATTTTTAAGAAAAGTATAAATAATAATGCATCTTTACAAAATATAAGACTAATATTTTTCTACAAATATAGGTAAACAATTATCGTCTTTTCTATTACAGTTTAGCTTGACCATCTAACCAAGAAACTTAGTCCATTTCAAGTTTCAGGCTTTAATTTTTCCATTTTTGGGGTATAGAAACCTGCAGATCAGAGTGGGAAATATAAGTTGCACAAGTTAAGCTCCGTTTTTAGGAGCACTCATTAGCTCAAAGTTGTAATGTCCATGTCTACTACTGTGTGTCACTCTGCGCAGAGCTTCTTTGATGATGACCAACGAATTCACAGTAAAGTGACCCATTTTCAGAAGGAAAAAAAAAATCAAACTCCAGAACAGTAATGCAACATTATATCATCAAACAGTCCCACAAAGCAAAACAAATAACAATAAAAAAAAGCATTTTCATCTTACCAAAAATCTTACCAGAAAAATGAAAAAAAAATGAAAAATCTTGCTGAATCAACCTATCAATGAAGTGGGAAATGAAGTGGGTGAAGAACAAAGAGAATTATCTTACCAGAAATTGAAAATCAGAGGGTGAGAGACACGAGCACGGCTGGTCTGAGCGGAGGACGAGCACGGCTGGATCTGAGCAGAGAGGACGAAGGATCCACGACGCTGCAGGGGAGGAGACATGCGGTCGGTGGTGCACGATCTAACCGGCGTCGCAAGAGTGGATGACAGGAGAGACAGCGCCGGCGGCAAGTTGGAGGTCACACCAGGGATGACTTCCCACGGCTGGATGCAAGGAGAGAAGAGGGAAATGAGTTCTGAATGGGTTTCAGGAAGAAATGAGGTCCTGAATGGCTGAAATGGATTTGGGGGTATAAGGGTAATTGTGCAATATTATCACCCCATCCCTCCCATTTTCTGCGCATAAGGGAGGAGAAAAAAATTTGTGTGAGTCCCACACTTTTATTTTCCATCTTCCCTATTTTCTCTACATTGCCAAACGAGAGAAAATGAAATATTTCACTCATTTTCTCTCCTCCTATTTTCTTTCCACTCATTTTCTCTTGAAACAAACAGAGTGTAAGAGAAGCGCATCACAAGAAAAAAAGGGCGTTCATTGGGATCCTACAAGCCTTCTACTGCTACATAGCATCCACTACTATTGTCACAGTATCAACTGAAGTGATGACTGGTATAAATCCTTCGATTTTTGGGTCATATACCAAGTGAAATGGGCCTCTGCAATAGTACATAGGGTAGCCATCTATAATTATATGGACATCACATCAAAAGTAAGAATGATATTCTCAGTAGGAAAGAAAATCAACATCAATATTTCAAATTAATGATGTTCCGTAGTGACTACAAAAAACACCTTCCTTTATTCCCCTTTTCTTAAAAATCTTTCTCTACACCTTAATGCAAAACTATTAATCCCATATTTCTTAAACAGGCAAAATATGTTAATTTAAAATATAAAATATCCATTTTGAAACCTAAATAACATTTTCTCTATCTCTTATGTCTTATGATCATATTTGAGACTTAATTTCCTTTCTTTCTCTTCTTTCATATGCATAAAATATTGTGAACTCGCATTTTTGTCAAGGGTGTCTCTTCACTTTCTTTCTGTTGTCTTGCCATCTTTCTTTCTTAGCACATGGTCTTTCTCTTCATCTCCATTGGGAGATCATTTCTATTTTTTAGAGAAAATAGTTGTTATCTAGGCTGAGGAGGAAGAGAACCACAAGGGAGAATGGTGGAGAAAGAGGATGATCTAGATAAGAGAAAAGTGTAAAAGTTTTTCCTAGATTCCCAAATGGCACTAGGATGTTCTCACCGCGCACACAAATGGGTTGGTCTTTTGTTGACTGGGTCACGTCAGATGTCTAGTGCAAGGTCAAAAATACTAGTAGAGTTACTTACAAAAGGTACTCTGATGTTTAAGTTAGTATCTGAAAGAGATGGACATAAGGTGTATAAGCTAGAAGAGAACTCACATAGTTATGTTGAAATAACCACTATTTATAGAAGTCAAGAGAGATACTTGGTAGGTACACCTTATCCTCACAATTACTGAGATGATGGAGGGAAATTTTGTTATCTTAATGACGTATCAGATACTACTACCTGTCAATTCTGTTAGGGTATTATATTATAAAATCAGCTTCATGGGGATCACATGCCCTAGGCCTAACTTTTCCCAGTAAAGCTAGGGTCCTTATAGGATAGGTTTCTTATGTCCAGTCCTCCTTGATTCATAGGCCCTTCCTGGCTACCGAGAAGGTTTGGTCGAGTTTCGTATCTTCGAAAAGCTAGTTAAAGGAGATAGTTAGTCCGATTGTAAGCGTTTTGTTGTCCAACACAGTCCATTTTTGTATTTTTTTTTAAATTAACATATGATAAAAATGATAAGATTGAAATTACTTTTCTAATAATATGATTTTATAAGAAATTTTTATATTTCTGATATAAACAACTTTTCTAGTAATTTGCAGGCTTTTTTACCAAACTCACACTGTTGGTAAAACTATTTACCAAATTATCATTTTTTAAACTATTTATCAAATTGCTATTTTTTAAACTATTTACCAAAATGCCACTCTTTTGAAACTATATATCAAATTGCCACCCTTTTGTCCTACGTGGCTTATTATTATTGTTATCTGGCCAACCAAGATGCGCCAAGTAGGATGACGCATCCATATAGGTTGCGCCAACACGCTTGGCGCAACTTACGTGGGTGCGTCATCCTACTTGGCGTATCCTAGTTGGCCTGGACAAGGAAAACGCCACCCTTATTGGCGTAACCCTTGTAATTTTATTTTATTTAATTAAGAGAAATTTTGATATTTATTATAATAAATTATATTTTTAATGAATTTATTTATACCAACATATTTCATTAAAAATATTACAATTAGCATCATATTACTTCATAAATTAAGTGTTATAATTATAATTATAACACTTAAAGTATTTAATAAAATTACATCACACAAATTCAAAATCTAAATATTAACAAACCAAAATTATGAAAGTAAGCATTAAAATAATGAACGTTCTTTGCCACTATTATCTAATGAATTATTTAATGAATATTATCTAATGAATATTATAATTCTCAACACTGCCACCTCATTGTACACATGTCCCAACTATCTATGATATGTTACTAAATATTATCTAAAAAAACATTATGCTTGTAATTTATAGGCCTTTTTTTTCCGTATGTTACTACACGTTTATGTTAGTAAAAAAATAATATTGTTTGAAACGTTTATTTAGTGAGTAGGATACAGATCCCAATAATCTCCCTTCCAATTTTTTAGTAATTCGAATTAGTAAAAATTTTGACAGAGTTTCTCCTAAATGTTGCACCTCCCCAAAAGCACATGATCCTGTTTAATGCAACCAGTTACTAAGATCTTTAATAAAAACTAAAACTGAGTGAAAAACATATATAATCTAATCTAATAAGGGTACCAAACTCACAATAAGATATTATCAATAGTCTTTTACACAAAATCACTAAATATAATTACATGTCAATGTCAATGAGATAGGCCCGCATCAGAATGCGGTGGCCTGTGAGATGGATTGGAAGATGGACCTGACTGTGATGGGTATGGTGGGTAACCTGGTGGTGGGTAAGGATATGGTGGGTAACCATGTGGTGGGTAAGGATATGAGGAGTAACCTGGTGGCGGGTATGGATACGGTGTGTAAGGGTATTGATGGGTATGGTGGGTAATATGCAGGTGGTGGCTGAGTGGGCGGGTATGTAGCAATGGTAGGAGGCTGAGTCATATGTTGGCCGGTAGAGCTGGAGTCCTCGGGATGTCGAAGTCGTGTTTGAGTGCTCGCTAATCCTCTCCTCCGTCTACGCCGCGTTCCCTGTTGACTAGACTCCTCGGGCGGCCCTGAAATGTCATTTGCTGCTGGAGCTGGACACAGCTGTTCCATCGTAATGCGGTCATGCTCCCACAAGGAGTGTAGGATCTGTGTAGCAGCTTCTCGAGCGGTAATGTTAGTAGTTGAACTGAACAAATACTCTGCAATGTCCACCTAATAAACAGATATAATTTATGTCATTATACTGAATACAAAATACATATAATCACTAACAAATTGGTAAAGAGCTTATCGCATTCCCAATAGATGCGCTAGTGGGAGCAATCTAGCGTCTGGTAATTGTTTTATACCAACGCATGTACTCAGAAAGCGAACTGAGGAGCGCGACCAATGGGATTCCCCTAACAAGCTTCTCACTACGACTATCCCAGGTGGCTATATAAACAACATGTATAGCTGGTCAATCCTCATCATGCCTACCTGCCAGTGTAACTGAGTGCGATCTATCTGGCTGGAGCGGTCTCCGTGGAATGGGCTGGTCAAGACCTAACTGGCGCATGACACGGTCTGGCTGGTGCCACTTAACAATATGGAAACATATGAGAGAGACCACTGCCAGTGCTATGTCCCTACCAACCACACAAAAAGGTGGCAGTGTTGCCACCTGCTCATCTGTGTATGGTTGCCATATAAACTGAAAAAATGAGATGCACAAAACATTAAGACGACATATGCATAAGTAAATAATTCAAAGAAATGTAAACGAAGACATACCTCATCGTTCTTCAACTGATCAAAGAACTGGCGATAATATGCAAGGACGCCAATCACAGTATCACTCAATACTTTATGCTTGCGCCACTTATTTAGTAAATGAAAGTATTACAAACGTAAGTTACAAATATTAACAAAGTATGTCAATGAAGTAATGTAAAAATATGAAATGAAATAGAAACTTACTCCCATCCTAAGGGACGTAATTGAGCACGATCAGTATCATAAAACATATCAGGCTCAACATGGTCAGATAGTGTAGGGGTAAGTCGGGGGAATCTGTACGATGCCCAGTACTGCAATAAGATGCATGCCCCTCTGATCTCGCGTGCGTCATAGTCCGTAGCTTTGCAAAGCTCTCTATACAGTTATGCCAAAACTGCAGACCCCCAGCTATATGTCCCAGCAACAGCAAAGTCCTCCAACAATGGAAGGAACATCAAGTGCATGAGCTTACCCGAATGATCGGGGCATAAGAAACCCCCAAGCAACCGAAGTATATAATGTCTTGCACGTTGTTGCACGTACTTATCATCATCATCCTCAATGACTGCAGTAACACTCGGCTGCTACAGGTATGTCATGTCAATGGGTGCCCCAACTATGAGCGAGGGAGTCTCATCAATCCCTAACAACTGAACACACAAACTGAGCTAATCATCCCTATGGGTAACGCCAGTGACTGCAACGCCGTCAATGGGAAAACCCAATATCATACTGATATCCTCCAACGTAATGGTGCACTCCCCGATAGGCATGTGAAATGTATGCATCTCTGGGCACCATCTCTCAACCAATGCAGAGATCAAGGAGTGATCAATGCTGCAATAGCCCATATGGGCAACTCCCAAGAAGCCAGCCTGCTGTAGATATGAAAGAATCGAAGCAGGGGGGGTCCATATATTTCGTCTTTTGAGTACGTCTAACACGCAGGTGCCGATCCTCATTTCCCTGCCATACATGCTGGGAAACATAGTACTCTTGCAACTCCAAAATCGAGCCGTTCTCTGGTCCGGGGTTTACACGGAATGCCATTTGTCAGCTGTATACCAAATAATAACAACAATTAGTGTTGCAATATGATTACTATAGTAAAATATGATATGACCATATGATAACTATACTAAAATATAATATAGAAGAAATGAAGTTAACACTGAGAATCAACTAACATATATAAGGGAATAGTATTCGAATACAACATCATAGATTAGTGATACAAAACAATACAACTCCAAAATACACATGATTGCTAATACAAGATTCTGAAAATGAAAATAAGTCCTAGATCAACTAGATGGCCCCAGTTGATGGCCCCACTCCATCATCCCTCAAGGAACTCGATTCACCGGCACGACAAGTGCGAGAATTATATCCAGGTTGATGGCATCTTGTACACGTCTGTCTTGGCCCGCTTCGCGCCAATCCATCTCATTCTTGAGTCAGGTTGATTTTGGTCGACTTTTAGATCTAAGCAATGCACGTGGTGGCACCAAAGTGGTGTCAAGAGCTGCAAGCCACCATGGTTCAGCCCGGACCGGTTCAAAATCAAACTCATAGGCTCTGTAAATGCTTTCCATCCTGTAAACCCTATGAACAAGTCGGAATGGGTCAACTGCCACAGAAGCACACGCAGCAATCACATGCGAGCATGGATAATGCAATGCTTGAAACACCCCACAGTCACACCGCCTTTCTTCCAGGTTCAAAGTATAAGAAAGTCCACCCTGTTGTGTTATAGGGTTAAAAGCCTCTTCAACCATAAACATTGTGTTCTCTCTATTGTACCGGTGAACTTGGTGTGAGCTGGCCTTTGCTAGGTTGACTCTCCTATGCTTCAATAAGTCATCACTCCATTCCTGCCCATATGTCATCAATTTCAAATTTGCCTCGTCTTTTCGGTTGACAAAGTATTCTACTAACTTCGTATATGTCAATTGAACCAATGCAATTATAGGTAGATTTCTGCTACCCTTCAACACTCCGTTAATGCACTCTGACAAATTGGTAGTCATATGACTGAATCTGCGGCCACCATCATACGCCAAACTCAATTTTTCTTTTGGAATTCCGTTAATCCAATTTGCCATCTCTATTGTAATTGTCAGCTTCTCTAGCCTAGCATCAAACTTTATTGCGATTGGTTCATACCCTGATACAACAAATGAATTGGGTTGGTATTAGAACCTAACTATTATTATCATATATTAGAATACAAGTAGAAAATTTAAAGTACCTGTGTTAATAAAAAATCTCTTCAACTCCTTATTCTGAAATTTAGAGTTAAAATTGAAACCAATGTGCCGTATGCAGAAGACATGATATGCATTCGGAGGCTGCCATTCAAGATTTTCATTTGCCACTGATTGTAAAATGCCTCGATGTCGATTAGAAATCAAACACAAGCCTTCTTGTTGGGTGACATGCAATCTCAAGTGGGCTAAGAACCAACTCCAAGCATGCTTGGTCTCCCCCTCCACAATGGCAAATGCAATAGGCAGAGGTTTTCTATCTCCATCTTAAGTTGTTGCAATCAACAACTTATGATGGTATTTGCCATACAAATAGTGGCATCAATCTGAACAATGGGCTTATAATATCGGAAGCCAGCCACACATGGTTTAAATGTTCAGAATAATCGATAAAAAACTCTTTTTGAACGATTGAGTCGGTTATTCACAAAACATTCCTCGTCTTACAACTCCACCACTGTGCCTTCCATATCTCTCTTCATGGCTGCTAGCCATCTGGGCAGCACCTCGTAAGATTTGTCCCAATCCCCAAAAACATTCACAATAGCCAGTTGTTTTGCCTTCCAAGCTTTTCGATATGAAACTTGGTAACCAAATTGGCTTCGAATCCGTTCAACAATTAAGGATACAGGTGCATCGGGTTTTGTTCTAACTAACTCCAAAATGCAAGAGCAGATCAAACGAGAGTCCAACTTTCGGTGATCTAATGACATAGATGGGTTTACGCAACTATGAGGTCTATTATATTTTGTAATCTGTCACGTATTCGACCTCTTGCTTTGTATGACTCTAAGTCTCCAATTACAACCTTCGTCAAAACTTGGACACTTAGCAATCAGTCTTCGTGAATCAGAGTCTTCAATCTTGTACTCTTGATGCCTGTGAATTGAATATTGTTTGAGGGCTAACTTCACGGAATCTTTTGATGGAAATTGCAAGCCAACATAGAATTCATCATTGATGCTCCAAGTCCCACGACTATCTAATTTAGGCAAGTTATCAGGATTACTTAATGCATCCCAGTTGATTTGAGAAAACTGAGGGTATGGTGGCACAAACACGGATTCAGGTCCTCGAGGCATAAACATAGATTGAGGAGCAACCGTTAACGGAACTTGTAAATTTTCTTCGGCATCAAAGTTTTCTGCCTCTATGTCAGTGTCTGAATCGTCGCCCTTAGCTACCTGTTCTTTGTCTTCACTTGACTCCTATACCGCATCTCTGATAAGTGGGTTATCAACTTCAACCATTGCACCACCAATAACAATCATATTGCATGGCTCAACTTGATTAGAAGGACTAACTTGAGCTTCGATTTCACCAGGAGCTTCAACATGATCTTCCTACCCACTTGTTTTTACCTCCACATACAACTCCATCGACGCCATTTTCGGAGTTTGACAGAAGGAATCTATCATGTACTTTACATCATCATCGTCTTATATTGGAAGACCTACCCATCTACATGGATTGAAGCATTGCGGACACCGATAGACAACCTTTGACACATGTTGGTTTGCTTGGAGCCTCAACTTTGAATGGATCTTATTTTTTAACCCATCCAAAGTTATATTGGTTAATGATCACACAGCCAGGAGGAAGACTTGATACATGATACCCTCTTCACCATCATACATTGTCCATTGAAGTAAATGTGCACACTCAACGGTTTTGTCATGTTAACTCTACTTTTACGAACAATAACAATTCAACACATATTTATTTAATATATTAAAAATCAATTACAATATTAATTGGACATATAACAATGTATAAATATATTTATTCAATATAATAATGTATAACAATATATAACAATGTATAACAATATATTACATATATTTATTCAATATATTAAAAATCAATTATAATATCCAATATAGTTATTTATGTATAAAAACTTTTAAACTTGGTTATTTTGAATTAAGTTACATTTACTAATTTAAATCATGTCAAGTACTCAAAGAAAAAAATATATCCTATTCGATTACCTATAAAATAATAATTCATACAATTCAGATCGCATATCATACAACTCCATTATTTACTAGACAATGAAAATATTAATGTATAATTAACACTCGACATAATATATAATAACATTAATTTATAATTAACACTAACATAATAAAAAATCAATCAACAAATAATAAATAAATTATTTAAATATTGAAAGAGATACTTACAGTGGTAAGGAATACGATCTAAATTTGATCACAAATAATGATCCAGACACCACTTCTAGTAAGAACTGAGTTCGTTGAGAGAGTTCAGAACGTTTAGAGAGAAGAAATTTGTAGAGAGATAGTGAGAATTTAGAAAATGGTTTGAATGTCACGGATGGGGGAAGAGTCAGGGTATATATATTGAGGTTATGCTACCCTTATTGGCTTATTCTGCTTGGTTACGCTAACAAGGGTGGCGTTTTCCTTGTCCAGGTCAACCGGGATGCACCAAGTAGGATGACGCATCCATGTAAGTTGTGCCAAGCGTGTTGGCGCAACTTACGTGGATGCGCATCCTACTTGGCGCATCCTGATTAGCCAGATAATAATAAAAAAAGCCACGTAGGACAAAAGGGTGACAGTTTGGTATATAATTTCAAAAGAGTGACATTTTGGTAAATAATTTAAAAAAATGACAATTTGATAAATAGTTTAAAAAAATAACAATTTAATAAATAATTTTACCAACAATGACAGTTTGATAAAAAAACCTAATTTGTAACATAAAAAAAACACTTATTAAAAAAAATTGTTACTGTATCCTATGAAAGTATTATCGAAGTAGTATTTAGTGCATGTTTGAGAAAAAAATATTTAAAAAAATCATTAATTTTTCAAAAATTCTTAATTTTTTTTAATTATAATCTATTTTGAATATAAAATAATCTAATCAAATCACAAACTTAACAGTAAAAGAGGAAATGCATCAAGCTGGCCCACTCCACCATCACGGTAATGGAAGAGCAGTTGACATTTTTGCATCCTTTGACTTGCCCCTTTATGCATAAATCAAGACTGAAGAACATAATATTTAACAACATATGGAGTTTTGGGTTGCGCAGTTACTTCCATGGGCTAAAAGCTAGCACATACTTTAAAATTATCATGCTTCTGGTACCACCAAAGGCCAGGTAAATGAATCTAGTCTCTAATTTAATGCAAAACGGATGAAAGCCCACTCTTTTTATGCTTCTTTATTGGCTCTTTCCTCTGATTCTTCATGAATTTTTTAGCTGCTATTATTCTCTGTCATCTTGGCTCCACTTGAACTTGGATTCCCCCCCCCCCCCCTGAATCTTATTATTTCAACATAAAAAAAGTTTTGCCTTTATGCTTAATTCTGTATTATTGTGGAGAGAATCCAACTGGGTAATCTTTAGTTTGCTCAATTAAGCTGCTTTGGGAATCTTTACACCCCCAACACCTAGATTTGAGCATAGTATTTGACTTCACTCCTTGGGCAATTGTTTAATCACGTATATATTCGTTGATGAGGACTACTCAAATGAATTTGTTGACAGTTTTTGTTCGAGGTGTGTGCTTCTTTGCATATATTCTTGAATTATGTAATCTAAAGTCTATAATTGGTTTGTGCTTTTGTGTGAAATAGTTATGTTTCTTTTGCATCTATTTGACATTATATCTGATATTTATGTTAATTTCAAATGGATGTTGCATATATGCTTTTCTTTTGATAGATTGCAGCTAACTTTCATTCGAGGTAAAGAAAGAAAATATGGATGATGGAAATGCTGAGCTTTCTGATAAGCTTTCAGATAATGTTCTATTTTCGAATCCAGAGTCATCTAGCAATTTTCAGGCTTCAACATATGTGAATACAGTTACTGAGTTGTCTAGGAGCACTCGAACATGCACCCACACTCACACTTGCAACCCACCTGGCCCTGATGCTGCTCATACACATACATGCTATCACACACACACCCAATTTTTTGCATCTGAAGATGATGACAGAGAACATACCAACTCAAAGCCAAAAAGGCCTTCTGGCAACAGAGAAGCGGTTCGAAAGTATAGGGAGAAGAAGAAGGCACACACAGCTTACTTGGAGGAGGAAGTTAAGAAACTGCGCCAGGTGAATCAGCAACTAGTCAGGAAACTACAGGGACAGGCAGTTCTTGAAGCAGAGTTGTCAAGGTTGAGGAGCATTTTGGCACACCTTAAGGGGAAAATAGACAATGAATTGGGTGCTTTTCCCTTTCAAAAGCAGTGTAACTCTTCTACTATTTTCAAAGAAGGGGATATTGGTTTTCTGTCCACTGCTCAGACAACTGGTCTTCAGTGTCAAAACAATTTGCCATGCTTCCATCCACATGCAGGATCATCATCCCAGGTTAATATTTGTGCATATGGAAAATCCATTATTCCATGGGAAGGAAACTGTCAACCTGAAATTGTAGATTGTCAAGTAGATGCAAATAACATGACAAGTACTGAAGGGCAAACTGTGGACACAGTGGATAACTTCTTGTCATCTGCATCTCAAGATGGGTAATTAGCCAAACAAATATCTTCTTTGAGTTTCTTTCCAACTGCTATTACTGATAATTTGTTGGTTTCATGTTATTACTTTGTGGTGGTGAGGTAAGATAAGGTATATATAATTAGTGTTACCATAAAAGGCGGGTTGATAACTCATAACTTGACCGGAGGAAGTTTGATTTCTATAGGATATGTACACATAGGAAAACTAGTTTTGAAATTTGTACAATATACCAGCATGTAAAAGGTTTTTTTACTTTTAAATAAACGAAATTCCTTCTGTGTGTCAAGTTTGTCATGATAAAGAAACTAATACTTTTCACCTGCAAGTAGTATTAATGTGCCCCCCAAAAGCATCTCATCCTACAGCAATATTTAGTCTTTTGTTCATCTATACAAGCCATTTGTGATACTTATCTGACATAACTCAAAGCTGATTTTGTAATTAAAATTGAGCTCCTCTCCTATTTTTGATGATGTAGGATGATTGATATGAAGGAGATGTATGTGAAACTACACCTGCTACGTTGACTATGTAAGATAAATTGGAAATAAGAGGGATCTTTATTTCTAGATTTCACCTTCAGGAATAGCAATTTCTTAACCTCCTCCTCCTGATTGCGAATATAAGCCACAGAACCCCAGCTTATAAGTTGGTTAATTTAAAGTCCAAACTGAATGATATCTACCGGTTGATACTTGATACATCATAATTTTTTTTTATATGTTTCAATTCTAATAATAAGATGAACGCGTGGTAACTAATGATATAGTTTTCCGTTTTTGTGAAAAACAGTTAGAAATAAGTTTCTGTATATGCCCTGATATCATTACATATCCACATAATTTCCGCTAACATTAACCTTGTGATTAAGTTCACTTTAAGATATGCACTTCTTTAAGAAGAAATGGTAATAATAAACGTATTTGTCAATTTGTGGCTGTGCTAGGGTTATTTGTAACCCCTTATAGTATGTGTCTTAACTCTATTTATAGATGTTTCTTTAGTTAGATCGAGTCATAAATGATGAATGAAAAAACAAATACTGGTATGCACTTGAGCCAATAAGTGGCATCAGAGTCCAGGTCATCCGTTCAATTCCATAAAGGCAAAGAACTACTGGGGGCAGTGATGGGGGTAAGGGATTGTTGGCAGGGATCAGCATTTTGCCTTGGAAAGACCTATGTGATTCAAATTCAAATCGAACTGTGCTACTTGGATTGGCGTATTTAAGTAAAAAAATTTGTGCCCTGCCTATGAGCTATATTTTTAGCTTAGTGGTAAATGATTGATGCAACATTAAAAGACTAACTTTGCTCCACCATTGCCACTATCATTATAGCTTTTGCCCTGCCCCATTTGGGTAATCCTTTTTGGTCATCAATATGTCAGGAGAAAAGAGAAATAGAAAATTTGGTTTGGAGAAAAACTCTTTCTCCTTACTTAAGGAGTTTTACCTTTTCCTTTGCCTCTTTCCAATAAAAAAATAAGAAGTAACTTTGTTATTTTGCCTATGTTGCTGTCTCTACCAATTTCACCTCTGCAGTGCTTCATCCTCTATCAGTTTCATCCTGTCTTGGCTAGTTAAATTCAACTGTTGTCTAAAAGAGACTTACTGGAGCTGTTAAACTATTCATTAGCTTCTAATTATTAGTAATCTCATTATAGCAGGTATAAAGATCTGTGACCCTAGACACACACCCCCCCTCCGCCCCCAAAAAAAAAAAGCTGTGACCTAAAAACTGAATCAATGAGGACACTGTCCTCTATTCAAAACTTCACCATGAAGGCATGAAGTTGCACCCGACTTCCATGAACCACAATCTGCAAATAATATGTGTGTATGTTCTGCTTGATGCAGGTTCTTTGTTCTTACGAGTATCTTCATCTATTTTTCTTAAGGACATGGAATGTTCTCCATTTGTTTTCACAACTTCTATGTAGTACAACTACTAGGTAAATTGTGGCTGAAGTCCAACTGCTGTGTTGATGAAGCATTATTATTCATCTGATGCTATTTCGATTTTAGACTCTATTTCCAATTAGGTGGTCATTTGATCTCTTTCTGTTTTGTGTCCGTTAGATTTTCTATGCATGTCTATAAATCCGTGTAAAATGCAAAACTACGAACTGTACAATTTTTTTTTTTTAAAATAGGGTCTAGTGTGCTGCTATGATTTAAGAGTTGAAGATTCTAATGGGATCCTTATAGTGATGAGAATTTTACCTATGAACTACACAAAGTGCCAGCATAATAGAGACAACCTTAACTTGTTTTGACGAATTTCTTTTTTTCTTTAGATTCTAATACGGACATGGCAAGCAGCAGTAAAACGTATAATTTTGAAGACGTAGTACATGCTACATAACCCTTTTTTTTTTATTAAAGGTGCCTCTGACATCAACATATGCTCGAGTCTTAAAAGACTTTAACCGGTGCCAATTGAGCTACAAGCTCATTGGCAACGTGGTACATAATTTAGCTAAACACCTAAAAGAACATCTTTCTGGAAACCATGTTGTTACCAAATGTCTTAGATGTGATTGAAAATGTTAAATATTTTGTCCTTGGGTATAGTATTTTAGCACTGAAACAGTTTTGGTTTTGGTATGCTGATAATCTCTTTCAAATTATCAAATTAAGGCCAGACCATAATATCACTCCAAGGTAGTCACAATTACATTTTTGATTGTTAGACCACGTGACACAATTGCCAAAATAACCAAGATCTAGAAGTACACAATAATGTAAAGCATTCTTGAAACCATTTACCTAAGAAGAAATAGGTGGGTTGCCGCCTGCTTTTTCCTCTTGGGATAGCACCTGATTAAAATCTCTAATACACACCCACGGAAGAGATGAAACCGAGCACAGGTTTTGGAGAAGTTGCTATGTGAGATGCTTATTCTCACTCTCAAGAAATCTATATATGCTTGTAAACCGCCATGCATGTCCCCCTTCATCACCCTTTATGATCATGTCAATGTATCAAAGAGACATTGAAATGATCTCCACATCCAGATCATTCTTCCATAGACGCGCTAGCCCACCTCCTTTTTCCTTCCCCTCCCTTCTACAATCCACTGCAGCAACATTTGTGTAACCTTCTATGTGTCTTCATTTTTGTAGTTCGTGAGCTTTTCATCTTGTTTCCATCAAGTAAACAAGAGAGAGAAGTTCTGGGTATGTTCAGTGTCATCTCTCGTTACTTTTTCCAACCTTTCTCCGTTGAAACAATACAGCTCCTTGCTCAAAGAATGCTATACTAGAACATATCAAATAAACACAATTGTAGAATAATTTTATGATAATTTCATTCATCTTAGTTGTATAATATATATAGTACAAACATTAATAAGGAAAAAATATAAAATTAGAGAGAAATATCCTACAATTACGGAATAAAAACAGATTATACAATTAAGGATATTGATCAAATTAAATATTGACCAAATCATATCCTTAATTTTAACATCAAATATTGATTAAATCATACTTTTAATTTTAGTATTAAATATTGACTAAATCATATAATTAATTTTAACACTCTCCCTCAAGTTAGAGCATGTATATCGCACATGCCTAACTTGTCTAAAGAGTGACTGAAAACATTGTTGGCAACAACTTAGGTAATGACATCGGCTAGTTGGTCTTTAGACTTCACAAACAGAAAAACAATGATTCTGACTTCAAGTTTTTCCTTAATGAAGTGTCTATCAATTTTCACATGCTTCATCCGATTGTGTTGGATTGAATTATGAGCAATCTCTATAGTAGAAGTGTTATCACAATACAACTTCATTACCTCTTGAAAGTGAACACCCAAATCCTTAAGCAAGTTCCTCAACCATAGTAAGTTACATACTCCAAAAGCCATGTTTCTATATTCAATTTCTGCACTTGACCTTGCTACCACCGGTTGTTTTTTACTCCTCCAAGTCAAGGTTACCCCCTACAAAAGTAAAGTATCAAGATGTAGATTTTCTGTCGTCAGATGAACTAGCTCAATTTGCATCAATGTAACCTTCTACCTTCAAGTGATTATTCTTGTTGAACAACAACCTTTTACTTGGAACAGACTTTAAATATCACAATATGAGTTCCACAGCATCCATGTGAGGTTTACGAGGATCATGCATAAACTGGCTCACTACACATACTGAATAAGCAATATCTGGTCTAGTATGGGACAAATAAATTAATTTTTCCACAAGTCTCTAGTACCTTGCTTTATCGGTATAAGTTGCATGCAAACACTCAAACAACTTGTAATTTTGTTCAATAGGGGTATTCACAGGCTTACATCCAAGCATACATGTTTTAGTTAACAAATCAAGAATGTATTTTTGTTAAGATAAGAAAATACCATTCTTTGAGCAGGCTACCTCGATTCCAAGAAAATATTTTAAATCTCTAAGTTGTTTCATTTCAAACTCTAAGACCAAATGCCTTTGTAAACTCTCAATTTCTTCTTGATCATCTCCTGTCACCACTATATCATCAATGTATATAATCAAAGCAGTAACCTTACCTATTTGATGCTTTAAAAACAAAGTATGGTCTGAGTTGCTTTGTTTATATCCGAAGCTCTTCATAGACTTAGTAAATTTACCAAACCAAGCTCTTGGAGATTGTTTTAACTTATACAATGCCTTTTTGAGTTTGTACACCATTGTAACATCTGAGTATTTTTCCACACCTAGAGGGGGATCCATATACACTTCCTCTGTAAGATCTCCATGTAAAAAAGTATTTTTTACATCAAGCTGAAGAAGTGGCCAATCTTGGTTCACTGCCAAAGACAAGAGCACTCTAACTGTATTAAGTTTGACAACAGGTGCAAAAGTTTCCTAGTAGTCAACCCTATAAGACTGCGTATATCATTTCACAACCAATCAACCTTTATACCTCTCAATTGTCCCATCCACTTTATGCTTAACCGCAAAGACCCATCTATATCCCACGGTCTTTTTTCCTTTCGGGAGAGTCATAAGCTCCCAAGTATCATTTTTTTCAAGCACTGCCATTTCTTCTGTCATGGCTTGAGTCCATCTATCATCTGCTAGAGCTTCCTGCATTTTACTAGGAATAGGAACAGATGATAACTGTAGCACATAAGACGCATATGACTTGGATAGTTTTTGACAAGACACATGATTACTAATTGGGTATCTAACTTTTAATTTAGGATCATACTCATATTTAACAGGTGGTACACCACAATTAGAACGAGGTGGAAGAATATATTGAGACACTTGAGATTTAGAAAAAGATCATCACTACAAGTGAAATTAGGATTAGTGGATACCTCTAGAGGAATCTCAGAAGAAGACTGACTCAGTGGTTGTGTTGAATTGTTGGGCGGCATTGTACTATGAAGTCTCTAGTTCAACAACCGATAACTCTTCCCTTTCATCAATTTACCTTATCTTGAAGAATCTCCGGATGAATAAATATTTTTTGAATTTTTTATTAAAAAAATTATTCTAGTTCTTCATAATTTATCACTTCGTCTGAATTC
Source organism: Ormosia semicastrata (assembly GCA_029884595.1). Lineage (NCBI taxonomy): Eukaryota > Viridiplantae > Streptophyta > Magnoliopsida > Fabales > Fabaceae > Ormosia > Ormosia semicastrata. The sequence continues at coordinate 38,482,724 of JAQQTO010000055.1, forward strand.
TCCCCCTGAAATGGTAAATTAGGATTAGGTGCCCTGTAAAAAGATTCAGTCTCGTGGAAGGTAACATCCATGGAAACATAAAGCCTCTGAGTTTTTGGATCATAACACTTGTAGCATTTTTTATTGTTCCTATATCCCACAAAAGCACACTTCAAAGCACGAGACTCAAGCTTAGTTCGTTGGCGTGGATGTAAATGAACATAAATTACACACCTAAAAATTCGTGGGGCCAAAAGTACTACCGGTGGAAGAGTGCAATGATCAGAAAGGGCATCCAATGGTCTTCGAAAATTAAGAACACTGGATGGCATATGGTTTATTAAGTAGACCACAGAATTCAAACCTTCGCCTCACAAGTAAATGGGAACATGATCCCTAATTAAAAGAGATCGAGTAACTTTTAATAAATGTCGATTTTTTTCGCTCTGCGACACCATTTTGTTAAGGAGAATCTGTGCAAGATGTTTGGTGAATAATTCTTTCAGAGTGCATAAATTACATAAATTCTTTCTTTTCGTACTCACCACCATTATCATAATGAAAGACTTTTATTAGAACACCAAACTGAGTAGTTATCATTTGATGGAACATGCAAAAAATTGAACAAACATCACTCTTGTGTTTCATTTGATAAACTCAAGTCATGCGAGTGCAATCATCAACAAAAGTTATAAATCACTTCATCTCATTAAAAGTAGAAATTGGGGTTGGTCCCCAAACATCTGAATAAACTAATGAAAAAGGTAAATCCATTTTATGATCACTCAAATGAAAAGTAGTACAATGGCTTTTTGCCTTTACACAAGTTTCGCAAACAAAGTCTGAAAGATTACATCCATGAAACAACGATAGAAATAATCTCCTAAGATAGTCAAAGGAAGGATGTCTCAATCTCCTATGCCATAGCCAAATTTCCTCCTTTTTCTTATTCACCGAATCTTTATTTACCACAAGAGCTTGCCCCTTTTTATCAGAATGTTGAAATCCATCTTCAAGATAGTACAACCCTCCCATTTGTCTACCACTGCAAATCTTCTCCCAAGTATGGATGTTCTAAAAGACACAGTGAGTAGGAAAAAATAGAGCAACATAATTATGAGATTTGACTAATTGATTCACAGAGAGAATATTACAATTTAACGATGGCATAAATAAGACATCCTCGATTTCTAATGTGGAAGATAATGAAATTGTACCAACTCCAATAACCGGAGTCGATGCACCATTAGTAGTGATAATAGTGGCTTTGAAACATTTAGGAGATAAATGACTAAACTTATAATGATCACAAGTCATATGGTCTGTTGCGTTAGAGTTAATAATCCAATTACTATTTCTAGTAAAAGACATACCTGACTTAGCAATGAATGCAAGGGTTGTGATGAGAGAGGAAGTTTCCTACAAATGGAGGCCAGACACAATAGTCGAAGATTCATTCTTCTTTGGTGATTTGGCACCACTTACTTCAGTCATGGTGGCACTAAAAGAAAATTTTGCAGCTGAATGATATGAACAGAAACAACAATTGTGAATACATGACCTACTTCAATTCCTAGTGTTAAGAAAAAGAGATTGAAGGAGGCTCTGATACCATATCAAATAAACACAATTGTGGAATAATTTTTTGATAATTTCATTCATCGTAGTTGTATAATATATATAGTACAAACATTAACAAAGAAAGAATAAAAGATTACAGAGAAATATCCTATAATCACGGAATAAAAATAGATTACACAATTAAGGATATTGACAAATCAAATATTGACCAAATCATATCCTTAATTTTAGTATCAAATATTGACTAAATCATATCTTTAATTTTAGCATAACAACCTCATCATTATCCAATTTGCCTTCTTCTTCATTGTGAGATTCTACTAGATTCCTTCTCCTTTCATCGTTCCTTTCACTCTCATCTCCATTCCTACATTCACTTGTGGCATCTATATTAACAAGTTGTTGCTGGTTCAACCCTTCCTATTGTATTCCCATCCTTTCCATTATCCTCCACAATTATCATTGAAAGCTTTGCTAACAAGCCTTTAGTATTCATATGTTTAGTGCAGTTGTTGTATTTTGACTTCTGGTAAATACGAATTTAATTTTGATGTAATATCAATTTAAAAAAAGTTTTATATTTGTCTCAAATGAAATGTTGTCACATTATTTAATTAGTTTGACATGATAGGTTTTAGCATAAAAACTCATTAAATGATGTGTTAATACAAGATTAGATAATAGTATAAAAAAATTTAAGATTTTGTGAATATGTGCACTTAATGCACATATTAAGGAATAAAAAATAAAAAATATTTAAAATTACAAGCATTTAATATTTTGAAAATCTAAAATGTAATTAATACTTTATTTTTAAAGTAATTTAGATGATTAATAAATACTATTTTGATTCTTTAACATATACTTTAAAAACACACGTTAACAAAATTTAAAATTTTATATTCACAATGTAACAAAATTAAACTCTCTTAATATATTATATTGGTATTTCAATGTCACGTTAAATCATCAAATTAATGTTTAATGTGACATCAAATTAATTGATAAGATTAATTATTATTAAATGATCAAAATGTACTTTTACACGTAATAATGTTAAAAGCCAAATAATTTTAACACTACTTAGTGATAAGATAAGAGCAGAGTACTCTTCAAAGATGAATTTAAACAAGGAAAGAACTTGACTCTAATCTTGGTTGGAGGGAGTCTCTCTAACTTTTATTTAATCTATTGACACATATTTATTACTCATTTAATCTATTGTCATATGTTATTTTTAATTTTATTTAATTAAATTAATTGACATATGACAACAGATTAAATAGATAATAGACACGTGTCAACAAATTATATAAAAATTAGAAGGATTCTCTCCACTCATGATTGAAGCTAAGTTTTGTCTTTTAAACAAATAATATGTTTATTCAACATATGTTCGACCAAAAATTCTTCTTTGTTATAGTTAAATTGTTATTTTATACTGTAATGATATGCACATTTAGATTTATAATTTACAATCTCTTATTACTATTTAAATGTACACAATGAATTATTTTTGCTTTCAAATCTTAGAGATGATAATTGTTGAGTTCGTCACCTAGTTGTGACAATGTTTGAAAGATTATTCTCATAATAATACTTGTGGAGATATCTTAGTTAAAGACCAAAATTACAAAATATTTCTGCTTTAGAGAATTTTAAGCTATACTCTCTCTGTTTCAAAATATCTATTGTTTAAGGTAACACACAAAGATTAAAAAATATATTAAATAGTATCAATTTCAAAAAAATATAATTTCATTTGACTAAATCATGCTTCATTAAAATACTTAAAATATTATCATTGCATTAATGATTTATTTAGTAAAGACATGAAAAGATAATGATAAAATTGGAGAAATATATAATAGTATTTGTTAATTTTCTAAAGTTATAGATTGTTAGATATATGAATTATTCATTTGCTTTTACCTAAGTGCTTAAGTTGTTGGGAGAGTAAATTCTTGACATGGTATCAGAGTCTCTAAAATCAAGTGAGTATAGTTTAATCTTTATCATTCTCATTTTTCTAATAAAAAAGTTGAATTTACCTACAAGATAAGAGGGTCGATGTATTATTCACGCTTCAAGTTCATATGGCTCTTCAATGATAGTGTAAAAATCATTCAATTAAGTATTATTATATCATTAAAAATATTTGACTCACAACAATTATTATAAAAGTTACATGTATAATAACATATGATTAATTGATAATGTAAAATATTTTACATTAATACATCAAAATATAATTATTAAAACAGAAAGAATAAGTTTTTGAAAGCGAAAAATATTTTGAAACAGAAGGAATATTATTGGATGTAAATTGTCTACCGGACGTATACGCTATGGATGGCTTCAATTCGCAATATTTCATAGCTTACCACAAGTCTTTCACAATAACTAACAAAAGTTACACTTATAATAATAATAATAATAATAATAATAATAATAATAATAATAATAATTGAATGATGATATAAATTTTTTTATATTAATAATGCATCAAAATAAATTTATTAAAACAGAAATTTTTTAAAGCGATAAATATTTTGAAACCGAAGCTATATTGAAATAGTTTGTCAACCATATATATCCGATATGGATGGCATCAATCCGCAATTTTTTGTTGCTTACGTACCACAAGTCTCCGATAGACGTGAAACGGGCTCACTAATCTTTACTTGCAAATCTAAAATGTAAAGAATGTTGTTAGTAGAGTCCCACTCATTTGGAAAATTAAAATATACATATCTATATACTATACTCATATATTATCGTTTCGTTATGGGATTGTATATAACTCTATATACTAGTCTATGCCACCCATAAATTTTAAGTGATATTTTTATTTTTTATATATTTTTATTGCGCATTAATATTTTAAATTATATATATATATATATATATATATATATATATATATATATATATATATATTTGTTTTTGTTTGTTTGATGCCTTAAATAATTTAACTCCAAGGAATTGATCTAGAAATAGACGAATATGTAATGTGTGAGTAGGCGCATAGTCACAGGTTGAAATCTTAGTTATATCAATTTCTTAGAGTTACACCACAAAGAATATCCTTGTAAATCCCCTAATCCCAACATGAATAACTCGCCTTTGATTGGACCAATAAAGTGTACATAAGTTAGCTCAAATACTATTTGATCGTAATATCAAAAAAGAATATCTTAAATAATTTTTATTATAAAAACATTATTATTCTTTAAAAAATAATAAATATATTAAACTATATATATTTATACATTTTTGAATATTTATTAAACAAACTAAATGAGTAAAAACAGCTAGCAGTTAAAAATATTTAAAAGATTCAAATTCAAATATGAAAAAAGAAATGAAGAAAGCCTATATCTAATTTCTTTCAATATCTACCAAGAAAAAAAATGCTCTCTAAGTAAAAAATTAAAAGAAAAAAAAAGGAAGAAAGATATGTTATCTCAGTTCTCATTCCTAGTAAGAGTATACTCTCATGTTTGTTTTGCATTCTTTATGTTCAAATATAATGAAAAGAGACGTAAATCAAAACCCTTAGATAAACCCAAAGAATAATAGAGTTATGCTACGTTTGGTGTATCGTATAAAGAAGATATAATAATATATATTAATATTATCAAATTTTATTTAAATTTGGTGCATTCAATTGATAGTATAATAAAATCGAGTCAAATTATTTTATCTTATTCTAAGTTGATAACTTTATCCCCTCCCCTAATACATGATAAGACCTGATAGGATTTCTATTCCAATCTTATCATCAACTTCATTTTATCACTCCTCTCCCTTGATCCACCACCACCACTACCACTGTCATCGCCACCATCGCTACAGAAGCATTACGCCGCCGCCACCACCACCTCCGCCGCCGCTTATTGCCACCACGCACCGCATCTTGTTGCCACCGCCCCACCGCCACCACTACCACTACTACCACCACCACCACCACCACGCCGCCGCCGCAGCCGCCACCACCACCACCACTATCACCGCGCGCCACCACCACCACCACCCCCACCCCCACCGTCACCTGGCAGTCACCACTACCACCACCACCACCACCTCCACCTCCACCACCATCACCATCACCACCGCCACCACCACCATCGCCGTCGTTATCGTCGCCGCTACCACCATCGCCGCCGCCATCGCTACCATCACCACCACCACCACCACCACCATTTGTTGTGTGTTTCGATTCAGAGTTACATAAGACTTTTTTATTATTGTTTTCTAATTATTTTAATTTTTATGTTAAAAGATATTTTGGTCTTAAAAAAATATTATATAATCAACTAATTTATTTATTTTTTGTCAAATAAAAGATAGAATTATATCTTATTTTATTAATTATATTATTATATTTTATATTATCATATCATCTTTTTTATATTATATTATTATATACACCAAACATAACCTTAATGAATTAATAAATCTAAAAGTTTCTCCTACTTATCATAGAGAGAGAGATGTGTGGGTAAGAGGGGGTAGATCTCATATAAAAAGTTTGCGTTTACAACAACAAGTGTCTTCAACTAAAAAAAAAAATTCATACAATAAATTTAAGAGGGAAAAATTAATTGTCAAAACCTCAGTACATATTATATTCATATCTAAAATGTTTGGAGGAGTTTGGTAAGACAAAATATTTATAGTAAATTAAAAGGGAAGACTGTAGCAATCCTTTTATTAATAAAATAATAGATAATTAATTTTAAACTAATATAATTTATAAGTTTTATTTAGATTTAATTTATATTTATCTAAATTCAAAACATTTTTTATTGAAAAAATTAAGAAAATAAAGATCAAAATATAAATAAATAAATAGAATATAATAAAATAAAAGAAAGAATTTCAAAAGTTGAATGAAATACACCTTTAAGAAGGAAGCACGTTCTCCACCACAAATTTGCAAACCTGTCACCTAAAGGTATAGAAATTATTAAACGAGAGCATCACGTAAAATTATACTCACATCACTCATATTTTGATATTTCAACTATCATTAATAATATAATTTATCATTAATTTATATATTTATTATCTCAATCTTATTTTTTATTTTTTGAAAAATAATAAATAATAAATATATAATTAGTTAATAATAAACTTATCATTAATAAAAATTAAAATATCAAAATATAAATAGTATAAACATAATCCTAAGTAACACTTCAAAAACATACAATACTGTTTCTTAGAAATAAATGTGTATTTGAATGCGGCTAAAACTATCATCATGGAGAGGGCTCCTCTTAAATGCGATCCGACTCAAGAGATTAGGCCTCCCTGCATGATTTTTATCAAACCAAATTGTTTTTCAACTTCACAAAAATCAATGTTTAAATCCTATTAGAGCCATCATCTTAGAGAAAATTTCTCTTAATCACAACTCGAGAGATTAGGCTTACTAGCTTGACCTTTATTTTTTCTGAGATATCCAATAAAATTGTGACAACAGATATGCCATCCAATGATCTATCGACGTCAATAAAAGGAAATTAATTTAAAATAAAAAAAAACATTAACAATGATATTTTTATCACATTTTTTACATCACTTTTTATATTATATTTTATATCATTAATTACATTACTTTTTTTATTATTATTTTTCACTTAATCACAATTATAAAAAAATAATAAAAAATAAAATTTTACAATATCTTCCTAAAACATCATCTTAATAATTCTCTTATTATTTAATAAAAAATATTAAATAAAAAATTAAATATAATTAATATCTTGAGAACATAAAAACTATTTAATACTTTTTATTTAATAATTAAGTGAATTATTAAGAAAATGAGTTAAGAGAATCAATTATTTTCGTAAAAAATATGACGAGAAAAAATGTGATGAAATTAACATTTTCCAAAGAAACATTGAAGAGTGAAGAGTCGCAAGAAGGCACGAGAAAGAGAGAGCATTCGGCGGAAATATTTTTGTAATTAGAAGTTTCAACGTGACAATTAAAGATAGTTCAATTAGTTATATATATATATATATATATATATATATATATATATATAATATATAATATATATTTTATCATGTGAGAGAGTTTTTATTGTGATATGAGAATAAATCTTGACCATACAACCATACATGGATAGTTAAGATTAAAAGTTACTTGAAGGTCATATGACCACTTAAAAAAGTTACATGCATTTATGTTCTAATCTTGACCATTCATGAAAGATCCAATGATCAAGATTCACTCCTCTCACCTCTCCCAATAAACACTCATCTCACCGAGAAGAAGATCATATATATATATATATATATATATATATATATATATGACAAAATTTAATGTAATTTTTTATATATTATATTTATTTTATCAATTAAATTATGATATGTGTGTATTTTTAAAAAAGGAGAATAGAATAAAAAATATTAATGAATACATATCATAATTTGATTGGTGAAATGAATGTAATGGATATAAAGAAATAAACATAAATTTTATCTATATATATATATATATAAGAGACATATTTAGTGAGAGAAGATTTTATTGTGAGAATGTGAGAATAGTAAATATTAACCATGTAATTATATATAGATGATCAAAATTAAAATTTACTTAAAAATAATGTGACCATTTAAAAAATTACATACATTTATATTCTAATCTTAATCATTCATGTAAGATTCAATAATCAAAATTTACTCATTTCACTTTTTATAATAAATATATCTTTCGTCACATACACTTTTATATATATATATATATATATATATATATATATATATATATATATATATATATATATATATATATAATCAAGATATAATTGCAGAATCAAGATACAATTGCAGACTTTTGGGCTCTGATTGTATCACTTTAATAGGGTATAACATGATTAGCAAAGTCCCCATCCCCACAGAAATATGAGGTGGTACCATTTGCATCCAAGGAGCCATTGAAAGTGGGCTCTGATTGTGTCACTTTAATAGGGTAACATAATTAGCAAAGTCCCCATCCCCACAGAAATATGAGGTGGTACCATTTTGCATCCAAGGAGCCATTGAACGTGTGGTGAACAAACAGAAAGGACATGTCTCTATTTAGCATTGGGAGGACCAAAAGAACAATTAGGCCAAAGTTGGGGACAAGCGGACAGCTCACGTGCAAATGAGCGTGGAAGCCACTTCAAGTTTCAGAGACAACTTTCCTACTATGTGGGTTTGTGTTTTCCTAGCTTTAATTAGCCTAAATTCTTGCACCACAGGCAGGAAACAAACACAAACCACCGAATAAACAATGGTGTCAAGGTGATCAAGAGACACAAACAGCATCTTTGTACAACAAAATTAGTTACATGTAATTAGAAAATTAAGTGGGTATGCATATCCAGGCAAATGCACATTTTGCTGCTAAGTTGTGTTCTTTGTTTCCCTTTCTCTTTGCTTCTTCGGGAGTGGGAGGGAGAAATTTGAGTCCCTTTAAAAATTGAGTAATATAATACTATAATTTTCTTAATAAATTTTCTTACATCCTCTTAATTACGTAAAAATGTAAGTATTAAATGGAAAAACATAAGAATATACAATTTGTTAACGAGTGTTCTTAGGACATTAGTTAAAGAATTAAAAATAAAATTATTAAATAAAAAATAAATATTTAATATATTAGAAACTCAAAAACAATAATTACATTTTTCTTTAAATAATTATAAGCATTTAATATAAGTTATCCTTTTTTAACGTGAACATAAGTTATCCTTAAGACATTCATTAGCAAGACCCTAAAAATATTTAATATCTTAAAAACTTAATTATATTTAATATTTTTTTATGTATAATTCGAAAGATTATTAAAAAAAATAATTAAGAAGATATATGACTATTCATAATGAATTAGGTGGCTACATTGCCACTCACTCTTGCTTGCTTACTTTATTTAGATTAGATTGGAGTGATTCTCTCTCTGGTTGGTAGACAAGCAATTTGTTATCTAGGGTTTGGAGGACACGATCATGATTTAATATCATTGATTAATTATTACATCTCTAGCATTCATTGTTTCCATGTGTCTTGATTTAGCCACTCTGTTAAATATCATTCATTCTCTAGGAAGAGGATCTTAGGACATAAATAAGACGTACTCAAGATCATGTCAATCCAAATAATCTTGCAAACAATAATGACGCGGGTGCTTGGGACTTTGGGAGAGGTGGAATTACGTCCTATTTAGTCTTACATGCAAATCCACTCCTACCTAAAAGGAACAAAATGAGATGGCATGAAGATAACAAATGACTTGTTTGCTAATATAAAAGAAAACTATGCAAGATATTCATAGAGAAAGAAAAAGAAGCAGACATTTTGCTTTCTCAAAAAATTAAATAGCTGAGCATACGAAATATCTTATAGAATAATACTCCTAATTTGGTATATCCAACACACATTGAGCCTTCCAAATTATCCTCGATTTGGTGAACTAGGTCAATACTGCTAAAATCACATATGCAACTTAAATTTGACATAATTCATGGATAAGACTATATACACCAAGATTAGATCTAAATCAAACACCATTTTAATCCTGAACTTCTTTCTTTCTTTCTTTTTTTTCGCCATAGCCTTAATTTTAATCTTATAATTTATGGGTACGGATGCATGTATAACTGATCACGCTTTTATTTTCACGCTGGGATATGAGTAGAACTCGCCTATTTTTATTCACTTGTGACTAGCATGAGTTTTTCTGCTGCATTTAAGCGTTTGGAAAAATGTTATTTTCTCATTTGTTATATCAGGTATATATGATATATTTCCCTTTCAAATTTATGGAAATCATCATGTTTCATATATATATGTGATCAAGACTAGGGTTTTCGGTTCAATAAGGCCAAGCCCAATATCCCATAAGACAAAGACTTCACTTACCTTACAAAAGAAATATCCCTTATAAGAAGATCAATGATATAGGTCAACACATAGGTTAAGGAATGTGCTAAGAAGCTTCCTATCACCACCTAATATGACCAATCAGCACTTACCTACTACTTAGTCCCCAAGATATTCTCCCTCCTATAAATACCTCACTGTAACCCTATGGTAAGGATCTTTTTCCTTACTCTCTACTAACTTGTACCCTAACTTACTTGAGCACTGGAGTGTCTTGCAGGTACCCAATCTTCCTGCTCCAACACTTGAAGGAAGGTACTGCAGTGAGGATATTCAGTCTAGCACTACAAAAAAAGGGTGTTTAGCCACGGTTATTTTGCTACGGTTTCAATAACCATGGCTAAACCATTAAAAAAGTCAAGCACCAAAGCCTTTAGTAGAGCTGTTAAAACGAGCCAGCCCAATCAAGCCGAGTCTGATCAGGCCTTGTAAGTTTCGAGCTAGCATTTTGTCAGTCAAACTTGCCTCTTTTTAATGTAAATGGGTCGGGCTGACCCAGCCCATTGTGGGCTATTTTTAATTTTATGCTGGCATTTGCTAACCCAGTCTGTCCATTTTATCGGGCTATTCAAATCGACCCATCGAGTTTAGCCTATTTTGACGACTCTAGCCTTCAGCATTCATGCCTAACCCTCTTTTTCATCTCCCTTATTCTTTTCCCTTCAGCACCTGACGAGCGTCGAACTCAACTAAAATTAAAACCGAGTTACACCTATGACTTGTAGTATAAGAGTCAACATCGGATTGTCTCTCAAGGATTTTAGTTGCAATTTAACCAGATCAAGCCGAAATTAGGAAAGGGGTTGAGCATACAAAAAACGTAAATAACATAATTCAAACAAATATGGATAAAATAGAATTAATAAAGCAACCAATCCAAGAGAATTAACCAAACTTGATTTTAATCCATCGTTGATTATTATAGGTCTATTCAATTATCAATCAAATCCTTGTTCTTAGATCACTTCAAGATGTCTCTCAATGATCTATGAATCTTCTACTAGAAATGCTTCTAGGATTCAATTAATTAAAGTTAGACAAATTAAGTACTCATCCAAACCGAAATTAACTTAAAAGCCAAGATCCAACCAAGTTAAACATTTCATCAAACACCTTCAATGTCTTATTTAATCTCTGAGTTCATCTCTTTGCACATGATAATTAAGCAATTAACATATGAAAATTCTAATCAAACAACTAGAATTAACAAAGAGAAGAAGAAGAAGAAGAAGAGAGACTTGATTAATAGATGAATATAACAGTTAAAGCAGAATCTCAAGATTAAGCATCAAGTTGTTCAATCTCTTGGATTAATCTAAAGGCCCTACCCCTCCATGAGAAGGGGAGAATTCAGAAAAATAAAAGAAGAGAAAATGAAATTCTAGAGAGAAGGAGGAGAAAGAAGTTCTAGGGAGAAGAAGAGAAAAGTGTAGAATGAGAGGTCTCTTTGTCTAGCCTCGGATTTTTGCCTAAAACTGCTAAAACTACATCCTATTTTAGTCTCACATGATTAGAATCCACTTAGATACAAAGCTGGGTCCATTATGAGCAATTGGGCCCAAACCCCAAGCAATTTGGAGTTCTACAACTCAAGTTATGATCAAAACAATATCAAAGGGTCACTAAACTCGTATTCTGACTTCTATGCCCAATTCGGTCTACTAGACATCCGATTGAGACTTCGAGCTCTGCATCAAAGTTTTAGAGCTTCCTCTCAGCTTTCTTACAAGGTAAAATGCATAATTATCAGATATCTAGAACTCAAGATATGGTCAAAATACAGAAATAATGTAAAGTCTCAACAATGCTGGGAATTATTAATTAATTCCAATTTGAACCCAAACTTATAAAACATGACCAAGCTCAAACAATTAAATACATGGAGAGTGTAAATCACTAAAAATGAGGGCTTACTAATGTATAAAATATATGATTATTAGCACCCCTCTCTCTCTCCCTGCTACCTCACTCTCTTCCCATCGACCGTCATCCCTCCGTCGTCTGACCATACAAGAGTCGTCGTGCCACTACTAAAATCCCTCACCGAAAATCACACTCAGTAGCTGCACCACCCACGAGCCAAGATGTTCTCTCCCCTCACCCAAAACCCAAACCACTAGTAAAACCACCCACATCTGCCAACTACGCGTAAATCGAGCTCCACCCTAGCCAACCACCCAGATTCGCCACTTGCAACCACCTCAGACTCGATCTCAGCCTCCCCTCGCGCGAACCACCAACCTCCATTGAGTCACCTACGCACATATTGAGCTCCACTCGAGCCTTTCACCTCCGCTAATTGCGCACCACCAAACCAGGAGCGCACCACCTCCACGCGCGCCGCCCACTAGACGCAAATCTCTATCGCCGTTCTTGTTCTGCCACCGCCAGCGAGGTGCTCACCGATTCACCTTTGTTTCTTTCCCTTTTAATTACTGAATTGGGTTTCTGCTTTTTTTTTTAATTACCGTGCTCACCCTTTTAATTGCTTTTTTTTTTTTGCAAACTACATTTATAAGAACCAATTTAGAAACAGAGTCAGTCATATTAGTCGAATCTAATGGTTTTGTTATGCTACCTGGGATTTGATTAGCTTATAGTTAAACATGTCTTGCTACTAATGGATACTTCACCACCCTAGGGATAACCAATTTGCAAAATCACTTTACATGTGCTTGTCTCTCATCAGTGGCTTGTATCTTATTTTGTTTTTTTCTTTTGTATTTTCTTAAGAAGTGGCAAACTCGAAGATATCAAAGGATGCAGTGAATAGTGAAGGCATTATTTTATTTGAGGGGAAATATCTTAAACTAGCATAACACAGTCATAGCATCAAAGACATAGTTATAGGCTTAAGTTTAAAACTTGTAAAGTTAGGTCATATACCCAAGTTTAAATCCTATTTTCTTGTTCTAGGATATGTTTCCGTGAAGATGAATTTATAGAGAACAGGAAATATGTTTGAGTGTGGTAAGAAATACTATGTGTTAATGTAATATGTCATTTACTACTTCCATCATCAGTTCTATTCAATTTTGAATTTTAAAGTAATATGTAATTAGGTATATGTAAAAGCAAAGGAATGCTCAGAAATACTTTCTGTGGAGGACTTTGCTTTTGAACTTGCCAAGTACTTTACATCATTTTACAATCAAGTTGGTGACAGACAATCTAATATCATTGTTGAGATTATTCTTGCTTTTGTACTCCTTTATTGTTGGCATTTAAATGAAAATCAGAGATTGTTGGATTTTCACAAATTGGATGTATTTTTATTTTGCACTGTGCTTTTTCTTTTGTCTTTTTGCTCCTATACATTTTCGTTTAACCAATCTTTTATCTTAGATTATTATCTTGCTTCTCATATTTTCATTTAATTTGTCAATACTTGGTAGAAAAGAAATTCTTACTTGGTGTTTTGTAGGTTACTACTGCTATTGTAAAGATTGTAGAAAAACCATGGGAGCTTGTTAATGTGGATGGTCAACCTCATGAACATGGTTAGTCAAATTATTATACTTTGTGCAATGTTACTTGCTTTAGAAGGTTCTTGTAGATATTGCACTCTCTGTCGAGGTTGTCTTTGTTCGATACTACTAATGTTTCTTTATATAAAATCTGAAATAATTGGAGATAGTTTTTGTTACCCTCTCTTTGTTCAAATTTGAAATAATTTTTCTATTTTTCATGATTTAAATAGCCTTAGTAAAAAAATGCATATTTAAAAGATTTGAATTTAGTGAGATAGATCTGATCTGATTGTTGATGCCATTGTTCCCACTTTCCTTCTCTTTCTTTGCACCAATATGTATTTTAGCCCAATCAAATTAGTTAGCTCTTTAGAATTTTCAGTTACAAATTATAGTTTGTATCTTTTTAGCCCTTAAGTCCTTTGACTTTATTTGTATAAGGTTTCAAACTTGGATCTGAGAAGCATACAGCTGAGGCAATAGTAAAAAAGTTTGGTGCACTACTATTGACTTCTGTCATTGAAGGATTGTCATTGTTGAAGACAACCAAGGTAAGCTTGCTGTATAGAAACTTGTGCTTTGATTTTCATATAATGTTTCCTATATCTGTAGAACAATATTTCTCTAAACAAGATGTGGTTGTGGGTGCAAGTGCTTTCAAATGATATAATTGCTAATTGTCTTAATAATGTGGTTTCACTATTTGATATTATAATTGCCAATGATATTTGTCAAACAACATCTTTATTATATATTTTTATTATATATTTAAATGTTGACATTTTTATCTTTATAATCCTAATATATATGATTTAATACTTTATTTTAAATATGAAATCAGATATAACAAATCATGATTGACAATAGTTGAATTGAGAAGTCAAATAAATTAAGAGAACTTTCAGATGGAGTAGTACAGTTTTTGGACTCATCATAAGTCATAACTTGTTATCATTTATGAATCATGTCATGTCGCTTAAAAAATAAGTCTTTGTTTTATTCTCTTTTTTCTTTAAAAAAAATTATTCAAGCCGCCTCTCTCATACTCTCTATAACCAATTGCAACCCAACAAGTTGCAATTTCTCCAATAGCATCTAAGCGTTGGCTGATAGTCCTATTATTATACCCAATTTCCTTAACCCTGAGAAACACTCTTGTTCATAACTATCGCCAAACTGTTGTTCTGTTACTGATGATGGCACTTCCTTCATTATCTTTTCTCTTTATCTTCACCTTCTTAATCTTCCCCATCTCACAATCAATACCCTTCATTGTCCTCCATGATAATTAGATTTATTTTTTCTTTTTTTTCCTCAATCTATTTTTCTAATGGGTATATTCTATTATTCTCATTGCTTTTCTCTTTTCCTTTTCTCTAGTGGCTAAATTAAAGAAAGATTTTAATCTCATGTTAAGTTATAACTATTGTGTTTGTGCTTGTGTTTATGTCTGTGTTTGTTGGGATTGAGGAAGGTGTCTTACTCTTGCTTGATTGCCTTGAGATACGTACTGATCAGTGGATATAAATGAGTTCATTGCACTATGTTATTCTAGTCTATTTGTAATTTATTGTTGATAACTTTTAACTATATTGTATTTTGGTAACTTGTTTCATTTCTGTCACATCTGCTTCCAATTTTAGATGGATTTTATTCCTAAAGATACCCAGATGTCTCATATATAGGTTGCAACCTGGGCAACATATTGCAACCTATAATTTCCATGTACATGTATTATGGATTTTTTTGGGATGTCTGCGGAAGTGAGACATTACTACTAATATATAGTCTTAGTGGTTTCTTAATATAGTATTTGGACTTTTGTGTAGTAGCAGTAATATACCCAACAAGTTAAGGATTCCCAAAAAAAATGTCAAAATAATTCTTCCAGTGTTCTAATGGGCTGATAGAGATATGAAAATTTCAAACCAAAAAGCTACTTCTTACAACTTCAATTCATAACCTGATGCCACCACGCAGCTACCCTGTCCTCTAACCTTCTCTCAAGTTAGTTGAAGGGGTCCATTAACAGTGCTAAAGCAGTCTTGACTTGCACATGACCTTCCTTTAGTTATAAACAAAAAATTAAAATCACTGTATACGATCATGCATGAAATACCAATCCAAATTATAGGATAACCAAATACCAATTATGCAATATTCCAAACTACTATGTTTACTTGTATTAAAAGATATCATTCATGTTTGTATTATTGAAGTGCATTCAATCCATTTGCTATATTTTTGTGTATACTCTGTTATTTAATAATTGAAGTGCATTTTCCATGTTCGATATAATTGAAGATCTTTGTTTAGATTTAGTTTTAAAGAGTGGAATGTGCTGCTTTTTCAGGTGTTCCTTCAATGATTTTAGCTCATCCAAATGATGCAATTGGAAAAGTCTATGGAGTTGAGCACTGTGATTGTGTGCATGGCTTAGGAGATGGTGTTTGCCCTACTAATATTTTTTATATGCCCACACAGTGCAATATAGGAGCATCAAGCAACAATGCATCTCAACAACGTATTGAAGACTTAGAGAAACAAGTGGAGACCTTGCAAGATAAGTTAAGTGGATATGATGAGACCAAAACACAATTGAGTAACATCTTAAATTTCTTGCAAGATAGATTTGGTTCAGACTTACCTTTTAACAATGTTTCAAGTTCTTAAGTTTATGTAATTAAATGTAGTGATGATAATAGAGTCTACTTTTTGAGTAGGATTTATAGTTAAGTGAAGTTGTGAACATGAAATGTATGGTTTAGTTTTAACAAATATTCAAAACTTTTTGTCTAATCCTTTTGTATTAACTAGTAATTTGAATGCTCTACTTGATTGAGACTTGGTATTATGTGATTGAACAAGTATCCTTTTGTGATATGATTGGGAAGAAACTAGTATTAAAAAAAACATTTAGCCATAGTTTAACCGTGGCAAACCAGGTTTATGAATATAAAACACTCGTTACATTAGCCATGTTTAAACCGTAGCTAATAATTAAATTAGCCATGGTTGAATCGTAGCAAAAGTATTTTATAGAATATATTTTAATTATAATTAGCTATGGTAATTACTTAATTAGCCACAGTTGTTATAACCGTGGGTAAATTTAGTTAACCACAATTTTTAAGATATTAGCCACGGTTAAAACCGTAGCTAAACACTGCTTTTTTTTTTGTAATGTAGGAACTTACAGCCACCCCTTGCACTAGGACAAAACATTGGCGCCGTATGTGGGAATATGATAAACTACTATTTCCACCATCTCTATGGCTAACACATGTAAAAGAAAAGCCACCAACCAAGAATAGCCACAGGATGGAGCGGAAACCTCTGTGACAGTAAGTCAGGCTCACAATAGGCCATGCTTCACACCTTATATGCATTATGTGGTTAAGAATGCAACTTGCTACTCAACAGCTTCCACTTATTCTTACTCCAATTTCTCCCCCCAAGTTGCAAAAACTTCGACATATCCAAACCCATCCAACCATGAGTTTTACCAAATATTGATCATACTGCAGCAATAGACAAATGATCTTCTCCGCGTAGTAAATCGAGAGTGGATGACTGAAAATAATGTAGAAGCACGTATGGATCCTGAACCTCGGGTGCAAAGACAACCCTAGGTTGACAGAGAACTGCAAAGAAGGCATGAGCCTTTTACGGCTTTAGGCTTTAGGCCCCTCACACTAAGGGGCATATTATCATTTCAACAATCCATTCTGTGATCTCATTATGGGATGCTGAAGGAATTTAAATTTTTCACCATCGAGTCATATGATGGGACTATGAACCCACCCTCACTAGCACTTGGATGCCTTCAGATCATCCATGCTACTTGTGGGGGGAGCCGACCCCAAAATGTAATGAGCTATCTCTGGTACGCTAAAGAAGAATCCCTTGAAGTGGTTCTCCTCTCTTCTTCCCCAATCCATTAATGACTTTTCTGAGATAGCCTCAAGCTTCTTAACTCACTTCACTACAAGCAAGGGTCAACCCAAGACCTCGGCGAACTCCTAAATTTCAAGCAGAACAAGGATGAATCACTTCGAGACTACATGACCAAGTTCACCAAGGAATCTCTGGAGATCTAAGACTTGAACCCCACGGTGGCCAAGCATGCGATTATAAGAGGACTTTGTCTTAGAGAATTCACCAAATTGCTTGCAAACAGACCCCCTATATACCTTGATGAGTTGAAAAGCCGCTAAGAGAAGTATATTAACAAGGAGGAGGTGCTGAGAGCTAAGACTGCAACACATTGGAAGTTAGTGGCACCTCGAAGGAATGAAAAAAAGCCTGAGCTAAAGGGTCGAGGAATCCACCTAGGGGACCACCATGTGAAAAATTTGATGACTACACCGCTTTAAGGTTTATCGAAGTAAAATCCTTAAGGAGGTGTACCATACAGATATCTTCGAAATCCCAAAGCTTAAGAACCTGAGGACTTGAGGATAGATTGATAAGTCTAAATGTTGCAACTACCATTATGCGTATGGACACAACATGGAGGAGTGCAATGATCTCTAAGATGCCATCGAGATCTTGATACAATGAGGTAGGTTACAGAACTATGTTTAGAGGTCTATACACAATAATGAAAGTGAAAAGAGCACGATAATGAGGGATTGAACCGTGCCTCTAATTTCTAAAGGAATCATGAAAAACTTTTACAAGTTTTCAAGTTTTGTAATTAGATATATCAGGGTATAGATCAGAAGTTTATAAGAATAGAAGAATTAATTGAGTAGAATGAACTTGGTTTAATTTTAACTTAGAGCTTAGTCCTTATTGAAGTTAAGAAACATTATCAATACAAAAGCAAGTGCTAAGAATAAGTACTAAGTGATTAGAAAGATAAAAGTTTAGAGTTGAGAGGATTCACACTCAAAAGCTTATACTAGTTCAGCTAAACCACTTGCCTACATCCAGTCCCTAGCCAGAAACCATAATTTTATATTGCCACAAGTATTCTTTGATCAACCCTAGCCTTTCCAAGCTAGATTATAAGTAGTATTTATTCCACCCTAGCCTCTTCAAGCTAGATACTCAAAAATATCATTAATGGATTGGGATACAAAGAAGATTGAGTTTGTGCATCTCTCAACATTCAAAGAGTGAATTTAAGCAAATAGGTACAGAGATAAGAATGAGATTCTAAACTCTCTAACACTCGAAGAGTGGTTATATGGAAATACAAACTTGAGGGATTAGGTTTCTCTTTTCAAAAGATTAATCAGAAGTAGGTTTCAGTAGAAGTTTAGCAAAATGGCATTCACTTCATGTCTTCTAACTTCCAAGCTTCTTCAATTTATAGGTTTTCAAAAACTAGTCATTTAAAGTCCCAACAATTACTATTCTGAGTACAATTATCATTTTCTAATCCTGTAGTGACTAGTAAGTTTTTATTTAATTATTTTTATCTTTTTCTAGCGATAGACAGAAGTTTCAAACTTCTAAGTCTTTCTAACCTAGACTTTGCTATTTTTGTAAAGGATTCATCTTCTGAACTTAGATGCATCTAAAAAGATTTGATTCTTCTGATGCTTGATGTTCCTGATAGGGCTATCTGCTAATGGTGTTCCTTTTTTATTATAGTCTTCTCATTGACTTTGCTTCTTAAGACTTGTCTTTTGATGAACTTAGTTTCTAAAACTTGTCTTCTGATGAACTTTTATTTTAGAATTGTTACCTTTGTAGAGTTTTCCGCGACTTCTTTATGAATTTAATTCTATACTTCGTCTTTTTCAAAAAAACTTTGAAGATAGATTTTGATTTCAATGAGACTATCATCAGATGGAATTGGGATATCTTGATTTATGAAAAACAAGTTTGAGGGTCTTCACAATATGTTCTTTCAAACACTTAAGACAAAAAATTAAAGGAAAATATTCTAAGGTTATGTTTGTTGATCATCAAAACTCAGAAGTTACTAAAGAACTTCAACAAATGAATGCTACCGAAGGGCTTTGGAGCTTACAATCTCTCCATTTTTTATGATGACAAATTAGGATTTTTTTTTATTTTTCTGAACAGTAAAAATAAATAATCAATAGACTTAGAAAAAAATTAGAAAAGTAAGTATTATCAGAGAAAAATATCGGAAACATGTAACTAAGAGAAACATGCATACTTTATCATTAAGTAGAAAGTGGTAAGTACAGAAGTAAGCATGAATGCAAAAGATGATTCCTAAAAAAAATGCATGCTCTCCTTAAACATGATACTCTTAAGTCAATGTTTTTCTCCCCCGTTTGGCATCAACAGAAAGATAGGGTGGGGAAAATGCCATCATAGAGAGCTTAGAAAGAATGAGGATTAGAAGGGTCGATCTATTTACTTTGGGTCTTCCAAAAGTACCACATCTTCAAACTTCTAAACCCACAATTCTTCAAACCGAGCAAACTTTTGTAGGAGAGCATGAATAGCAGAGTTCACTTTGGCCATCCTAACTTGCAACTTATTTTTCATAAGCTAAACTTTAGTGGTTAAGGCTTTCAGACAATCTTCAACAGAACCAAGTTTCCTTTCTTGCCAATAACTTGGATGTAAAGCAAACAGACATGTAATAGTTCTAGAGGATGGTAAAGCTTGCAGTTAAGCAACTCTCTTTGATTTGACTGATTTCTGCATAGAAGCATCATCTTCGGTAGTAGTTTTCTCAATAGTCTTTACTTCTGAGCTAAACTCAAGAACTTTAGTGTGCTTAGCTAAGGTAGTGTGAGTTTTAGGAATGGGCTCAGTTGGTTATAGTGCAAACTGATCAAACAAAGGTTTTCCCATGGTAATAGAAGTGTGAGGTTCATCCTTTGTTTTCTCAAAGGATGAAGCGATGGGATCAGAAGGTTTTTCTTCAGACAAACTTTCTTTTATTTTCTTGTCTTCTTCTTCTTCAACAGATTTTGGTTTAAAAGAGTGATGAGGAGTTTTCTATGATCCATTTATAACTTTTTCAGCTTCAAAAATCAGCTCAGAGGTTGGAATAGTACCTTGAGTGATTTTGATGATGGGAAGAGGGTTTTCTTCAAAAGTTGGGCTATACATTCTTTCCAAATCACTTGTAACAACTTTGATTATTTTGCCACTTTCTTTTGGAATGGACAAGAGTTCAAAGCTAAAAACCCTTGAGCTTCCAGCTCTCTTCTCTTTTTATTTCCTTTTTCTTTTTATTACAGCATCAATCTTTGCAACTTCTTCAGCAATGTTGACTTCTTCTACTTCTTCTAAAGTTTTTCTTTCTTCTTCTTTGACTTTTTCATTGCCTTCTTCTTCAGCTTCTTTCTCAGCTTTTGACTCTTTTGTAGCTTCTTCATCAGAAACTATTATCACTTCTCTTTCTTCAAATTTCTTTTCTTCTTCTTATACGATTTCTTTTTCTTTTTCTTTTTCTTTTTCTTTTTCTTTTTCTTTTTCTTTTTCTTTTTCAATTTCTTCAATAGCTTCAATTTTTATTTTTATTTTTTTTATTTTTCCTTTTTTTAGAAGCTAAGGGTTTTGGAATAGCTCCCTTTAGCTTAGCAGTAACAACAACATCTTCTTTATTTTTTCTTCTCTTTTCAAGTCTTTCAGCAGTAGACTCAAGTGTTTCTTCTTGTTTTTCTTTCCTGGCCTTTTCTTTCTTTGGTTTCTTTTGAGGAGCCATCTTGATTCCCATGGCTGAGAGGTTCTTCTGAGTAAATTCTAATCCAACATCCAGGGTCTTTTTTCCTTTAAGTTTCACCCCAAAAGGTTAGAATACTTTGGTGAGAAACATGCCATAGGGTAACCCAACAGTTTTCTTGGCTAGTAGAGCAGCCATCATGAAGTGGATGATAAGGTGGTGGAGGTTCAACATTTTTTTCTCCTTCAGAAGGTATAGTTTAAAGTGGCAAGAACACGAGAAAGAGGGTTGAATCATGCTTTTAAATTCTAAAGGAATCTTGAAAAACTTTTACAACTTCTCAAGTTTTGCAATTTAGATGTATCAAAGTATAAATCATAAGTTTATGAGAACAAAAGAGTTGCTTGAGAGGAATGAACTTGATTTAATTTTAACTTAGAACTTAGTCCTTGTTGAAGTTAATAACTAGTTTCAATATAAACTTAAATGATAAAAATAGAAACTAAGTGATTAGAAAAATAAGAGTTTAGAGTTGAGAAGGTTTACACTAAGAAGTTTATACTAGTTCGGCCAAACCACTTATCTACGTCTAGTCCCCAGTCAAAAACTAGGATTTTATATTGCCGCGAGTATTCTTTGGTCAACCCTAGCTTCTCAAAACTAGATTACAAGTAGTATTTCCACCCTAATCTCTTCAAACTAGATACTCACAAAGATCACTAATAGATCAAGATACAAAAAGAAGATTGGGTTTGTGTATCTCTCAACACTAAAAGAGTGAATTTAAGTAAAAGATTACAGAAATAAGTATGAAAGTCTAACTCTCTAACACTCAAGGAGTGGATATATACAAGTACATACTTAAGAGAATGAGTTTTTCTTTTTTAGAAGATTGAACAGAAGTATGTTCCAGTAGAGAAACTTGATCAGAAGCTTGTTTTGGTTGTTCAAAAGTTTGGTAAAAAAATAGTTAACTTCATTTCTTCTAACTTCAAGGCTTCTTCAATTTATAAGCATTCAAAAACTAGCCGTTTGAAGTCCTCAATGGTAACTGTTCATAGTATAGTTACCATTTTCTTGTCTTATAGTGACTAGTCAGATTTTCTTTAAAAGCTTTATCTTTTCTAGTGATAGATAGAAGTTTCGAACTTTTGATTCTTTTTGACTTGGATTTATTATTTTTGTACAAGATTCATCTATTGAACTTGGAAGCTTCTAAAAAGATTTATTCTTCTGATGGTTGATGTTTTTGATAGGTTTATCTTCTGATGATGTTCCTTTCTAATTGTAGTCTTATGATTGACTTTGCTTCTTTAGACTTTTCTTCTGATGAACTTGGTTTTTGAAACTTGTCTTTTGATGAACTTTTCTTTTAGAACCTTTACATCTAAATAGTTTTTCGTGACTTCCTCATGTAAATAGTTCTTTACTTAGTCTTTTTTCGAAAACCTTTGAAGACAAATTTTGACTTTAACAAGACTCTCATTAGACGATGCTTGGATAACTTGATTTATGAAAAACCAGTCTAAGGGTCTTCTCAATCTGTTCTTTCAAACACTTAAGACAAAAAGTTACAAGAAAAGATTATAAAGTTAAGTTTATTGATCATCAAAACTTAGAAGTTACTAAAGAAATTCAATAAGTGAATGCTTTTGAAGGGCTATGGAGCTTACAATAGTACTATCATTTTAGCTTCAAACACGACCACAAGACTTCCAGCTCTTGGAAAAACTATGTGTTGGATGAGAGAATTGAGAAACCTCGAAATATAGTTCAGCTTCTTGGCAGTTATGGTTTTCTCATAAGGATTGGCAAGAAAATATAAGAGCATATCTTGGCAACTTGCTCTATAGTTTTCCCACTAATTCTTCTGAAGGTAGATCGACTTACCACAGTTCTTTACCTTGGTAATCTTGGATAGAGAATCATTGTTCAGGAGAATGTCTACTCCTTTGACATTGCTTTTGATCTCTAGGAGATCATCACTGATCGTGAAAGTAATGTAGAAAGCTCAAACAAGTCTTAAGTAGATGAGTTCTCTGATCTTCAACAATCTTGTCGAGATTTACCAATCTCCCAGTAACAATAGGTCTATCCTTGAACTTGGTGCCGAACATGACTTGAATAGATTTATCTGTGATGAGTGGCGTAGAGGGTTTAAGTGAGGAGTTTTCTGATTCAACATCTCATTTGGTTTTCTTTGGAGGAGGAGTTGAATATGATTGTGTGGATTTTCTTTTTTTTGGAATGGCATTGATCAAATGTCTTAACTTATTCATAGTCTTTTGTGTATCTGGTGGTTTATGAGTTTGAGGGAACAAAAGGATTATGAGATTATGAGATGAGAAGAGTGGTATGGCTTGAGAGAAGGTGAGATAGTGAATTTTTTTATTCATTATTTGTGGGTTTTTATAGAGGGTGAAAGTATCCGTTGGAGAGGAGAGAGAGTGGCGCCTGAAAAGTCTCATCAGAATTACTGAGTTGTAATGACCATATTACCATTAGAAGGACAGTGTCAACAATGGTAACTTTTCCTTTGAATTTCTCAACCGACTCGACTCTTGATTTCCAATGACAACATCTGATTAAACATATGAGATAACTTCTGAACATCCTTTTGATCATAATTTCTTAACATCTTTCTGATGGAAACTTCTGAACATCTTTCTCAAGAAAACTTCTGAATATATTTCTGATGGTTAACACTTTGCTTTTGATTCTTATCTTTCTGAATGAGATTATCTCAGACAGAGACTTATGCAATTATAAAATATGTTCAGATGTAAACCATGTTAAGATGATTTCTAATTAAGCAAAACCTATCTTTAGAAAGTGGTTTAATGAAGATATCGGCCCATTGTTCATCAGTGTTCACAAACTTAAGTTCAAAGTTACCTTATTGAACACGACCTCTAATGAAATGATGTTTAATATCTATATGCTTTGATGTAGAATGCTGAATAGGATTTTTAGCCAAATTAATAGTAGAAGTATTATCACAATATATAGGAATTTTACTGTACCATAAGTTGTAATCCTCTGGTCGGTGCTTTATTCACAGATGTTGAGAACAACAGTTTGAAGTAGAAACATATCCAGCTTTAGCAATTGATAATGCAGTTGAGTGTTGCTTTCTGCTTGACTAAGTGATTAGAGAGTTTCCAAGAAAGCTATAACATCCACTGGTGCTTTTTCTCTTAACATGATCATCAGCAAAGTCAGCATCACAGTAGGCTATAAGATCAAGATTTTTACCTTTCATACCGAAGACTAAGATTAGTACTAAGATTAGTAGTTCCAATTAAATATCTAAAGATTCTTTTAATAACTGGTAAATGATATTCTTTAGGATTTGCTTGGAATCTAACATATATTCCAACACTTAATTGAATATCTAGTCTACTAGCAGTTAGATACAAAAGAGATCATATCATACCTCTATATAGTTTCTCACTAACAGATTTACATTTGTCGTCTGAATCCAAAACTTGAGATGGATGCATATGTGTACTCATCTTCTTTGCTGAGTCCATTTTGAATCTTCTAAAAAGATCCTTAGTGTATTTTTCTTTATGGATTAGGACTCCATTACTTTGTTACTTGATTTGTAACCCCAAGAAGAATTTTAGCTCACCCATCATGCTCATTTCAAATCCTCCTTGCATAAACTCAAAAAAGTCCTTGTACAGAAGTTTATTAGTAGATCCAAAAATGATATCATCCATATAAATCTAAACAAGCAGGATATCAGTTTTCTAATGCTTTGTAAAGAGAGTTGTGTCAATTTTTCCTCTTTCAAAACCATTTTTCAGAAGAAAAGAATCGAGTCTCTCATACTAAGCCTGAAGAGCTTGCTTTAAACCATATAAAGCTTTTGAGAGTTTAAAAACACGATTAGGGAATTTAACTATTCAGAAATATAACCATTCAGAATAGCAGATTTAACACTCGTTTGATATAAGATGAAACCTTTATAGTCAGCATAAGTAAGTAAGATTCTAATAGGTTCAAGTCTAGTAACAAGAGCAAAAGTTTCATTGAAATCAATACCTTCCTACTGATTATAACCCTAGGCTACCACCCTTGTTTGTTTCTGATTATATTTCTTGATTCACCCAACTTGTTTCTAAACACCTAGCGAGTTTTGATGATTGTGTGGCTTTCAAGTTCACAGCATTTAGACTTTGTTTCTCTCAAACTGGTTTAGTTCTTCTTGCATGGCCTCAATTCAGCTTTTATCTTGAAGTGTTTCTTCTACTTCTTTAGGTTCGATTTGAGATATGAGGGCCATATTCACATTGTTTTTGAACTATGATCTAGTTGTCACACCTTGAGAAGGTTCTCCAATTATTTGATCTTTTGGATGAGATGTGAGATGTCTCTATTCTTTTATCATCTAAGTCTAACTTATGATATTGTTTCCAGAGGGAGACTTCTGATGATCATCAAAAGGATCATTAGCAAAGTTAGAAGGTTCTTTCTTTGGAGTGGCTAGATCACAATCCAACTTAGGAGTGTTTTTCAAAGTGATGTTCTCAAATTCTTCTTCCAGATTAGAAACCTTAACTTTAGAAGAACAATTAGAATCATCAAAAGAAATATGTATAAATTCTTCTACAGTAAGAATTCTAGTATTATAGATTCAGTAGGATTTTGAAAAAGTTGAGTACCCGAGAAATATACATTTGTCTACCTTTGAGTCAAACTTACCGAGTTGATCTTTGTTGTACAAGATGAAGCATTCAGACCCAAAAGTATGAAAGTATGTTATGTTGGGTTTTCTTCCCTTCCACAATTCATATGGAGTTTTCTTGATTATTAACCTTATAAAAACATGATTTTGAATGTAACAAGATGTGTTTATTGCTTCTACCTAAAAGTGTTTTGGTAAGCCACTATCACAAAGGAGAATCCTTACCATTTCTTGCAAAGATCTGTTCTTTTTCTCTACAACACCATTTTGTTGTGGTGTTCTAGAAGAAGAGAAGTTATGAGAAATTCCATTTTCATAACAGAATTCTCTAAAAGCTTGATTTTAAAACTCTTCTCCATGATCGTTTCTGATGACAGCTATACAAAAACCTTTCTCATTTTGTATTTTCTTGCAAAAAATATTAAAGGCTTTACAAGATTTATCCTTATGGCTTAGGTATAGAACCTATGTGAAACTCAAGTCATCCACAATGACAAAGCCATTTCTTTTAGCACCAAACCTCATGGTTCTAGTTAGTCTAAACAAATCAAAATTTAAGAGCTCAAGTAATCTCGTTGTTAAAACAACGTTTTTAGCTTGAAAATAAGCTTCGGTATGTTTTCCTCTTTGATATACCTCACAAACCAAACCTTTCTTGAATCTAATCTTAGGCAAGCCCTTGACCAAATTTTTTTTAGAAAGCTTTGGAATATTTTTTTACGTTGACATGACCAAGTTTCTAATGCCGCAACCACTTTTTATCTTTGAAAAATGCTAAACACTACATTTTAATTTGAGTGATCATCTAGATACATGATATAGGTATTATAGTACCTCTTGGTAGTACGAAAGACTTTATTAGATTTGGGATCCTTCACTATGCATTGAGAAGGTTCAAACATAACTTTGTAGTCTTTGTCACAAAACTGACTAATGCTCAAAAGCTTATGTTTCAACCCTTCAACCAGAAGTACATCATTGATTATGAGAGAGGATTCTCTACCAATATTACATATTCTAATGATTTTGGATTGGGAGTTATTTGCAAAGGTAACTAATCCCCCATCTTTTTTTTAAGTGTTAGGAATATGGATTAGTCTCCGATCATGTACCTTGTACAGCCACTATCTAAATACCATTTTTGTTGCTTTTAAACAATTCTCAAACACACTTGCAGGCAAATTTATCCTCTATTTAGGTACCTAGATTTTCTTGGGTCCTCTAAGGCTAGTTTTCTTCATTTTTGTAGTTTTTCTTTCACTTTTGTACTTTAGAAAAAAGATATTAGAAGTATGACCATGTTTGTTATAGAAGGAACATTTTTCCTTATCAGAAGATTTGACAAACAAATTTTTATAAAGCTTCTATGATTTGAACTCATTGTAACCTAAACCAGCTTTATCAAAAACACATCTCTAACTTCTCGGCATCATATCTAAATTCCTTTTTCCTTTTAAAACTTGGCCAGTTCATCAGAAAGTTCCTTTACTTTATGTTTTAAGGCATTAACCTCAGAAATTGGTATATTAAATGATTTTTTTGAAGTATTCTCATTGCTGAGTTCTATACAAGTCTGAAAATGACCTTTTTCGTCTTTCAATTCATCATTCTCATGTCTTAATTTGTCATTCTTAAGTTTTAAGAAATCAAACTCTTTTGATAGTTTCAAAAACCTTTTCTTGAGAGAGGAATACTTTGATGAGATAAGTTTGGAATCACACAAAAGTTTGTCAAAAGTATCTTGTAACTCATCATAAGACATAGAAGGTTCAGAATCTGATACATCTTCCTTAATGTTACTATTTACCATCATACAGGAGTTTGTAGCTTCTCCTTCTTCTGTTTCAGCATCTGATGAGATATCATCTAGATCTTCCTATGTAGCCATCATAGCTTTCTTCTTTCTGAACTTCTTGGGTGCCTTCTTTAGCTGTGGATACTCTGTTCTGATGTGTCCAGACTTCTTGCACTCGTAACAGATGATTTGATTTTTGTTAGGATTGCTTAAGTCTTATTTCTAATCCTTCTTCTAGAAGAATACTTTTTTATTTCTTGCTTTTCTTTTCCACATCGAAGTTACTTTGCAAGAGAGTATAGTTATTTCATCATCTTCATCTTCTGAATCAGATTCCTCATCATCTTCATCTTTAGAGTCTTCTAAAGCTTTAAGAGCTGAGTTTTATGGAACATTCTTCTGACCAGCTTTATGGGCAATTGATTTCCCTTTTCTTCCAACATTTTCATTAGCATAAGCTAATTCTTATTCATAGGTTTTTAAGGAACCTATTAGCTCATCAAAACTCAAGGTGTTCCAATCCTTGGTCTCTTGGATTATTGTTACCTTAGGTCTCCATACCTTGGGTAAACTTCTCAACACTTTTTTTTACCATCTCTTGGTTAGGATAAATTCTTCAAAGAGATCAAAGTTGATTGATTATATGCATGTATCTTGTGAACATGTCATCAATTGTTTCATAGTCAAGCATTTTGAATAGTTCATATTGATATACAAGCATGCTGATTTTTGTTTCTTTGACTTGATTTGTGCCTTCATGCAACATTTCAAGTCTATCCCATATTTCCTTGGCAGTGCCACATGAGATTATCTTATCATATTCACTTTTGCTGAGTGCGCATGTAAGAAAATATTTTGCCTTTGAATTCATTTGAACTCTGTTTCTTTTAGCTTTTGTCCATTGTTATCTTGGTGTAGGAACAATTGTTCTATCTTCTAGGGAACAAGTAAGAGTGTAAGGGCCATTTTTTTTTGTAACATCCCAAAGATTAAAATGAGTGAACTTTATAAAGAGTTTCGTTCTGTCTCTCTGTTAATGATAGTCTTCTCCAGTGAAGGCAGGAGGGCGATTTATGGATGTCCTTTAGCAATGTAGATATTTTGATTTGTCATCTTCCTTTCAGGACCTTTCCTCTTCACTTTTTAAGGCACTCTACCTAGAGTTTGAGCTCTGATAATAAATAAAAGTGGCAAGAGCACGGGAATGAGGGTTGAATCATGACTCTAATTTTTGAAAGATTCCTTACAAAAATTTATAACTTTTCAAGTTTCGCAACTTGGATATATCATAGTATAGATAATAAGTTTATAAGAATAGAAAAATTGCTTGAGTAGAATAAACTTGGTTTAATTTTAACTTAGAGCTAAGTCGTTGTTGAAATTAAGAAACAATTTCAATACAAAAACAAGTACTAAGAATAAGTACTAAGTGATTAGAAAGATAAGAGTTTAGAGTTGAGAGAATTAACACTTAGAAGTTTATACAGGTTCAGCCAAACCACTTACCTATATCAAGTCCTTAGTCAGAAACTAGGATTTTATATTGCAACGAATATTCTTTGATCAACCCTAGCCTCTCCAAGCTAGATTATAATTAGTATTTGTTTCACCCTAACCTCTTCAAGCTAGATACTCACTAAGATCACTAATGGATCGAGTTACAAAGAGAAGATTGAGTTTGTGTATCTCTCAACACTCAAAGAGTGAATTTAAGTAAATAGGTACAAAGATAAGAATGAAATTCTAAACTCTCTAACCCTCAAAGAGTGGTTATATAGAAATACAAACTTGAGAGATTGAGTTTCTCTTTTCAGAAGATTGATTAGAAGTAGGTTTCAGTAGAGAAACTTAATCAAAAGCTTAATTTAGTCGTTCAGAAGTTTGACTAGAAGTTTGGTAGAATAACAGTTCGCTTCAAGTCTTCCAACTTCTAAGCTTCTTCAATTTATAGGCTTTAAGAAACTAAATATTTGAAGTCCTAACAGTTACTGTTTTGAGTACAGTTACCGTTTTCTTTTCCTGTAGTGACTAGTCAATTTTTTTTAATTGCTTTTGTCTTTTTCTAGTGATAGACAGAAGTTTCGAACTTCTGAGTCTTTCTAACTTGGACTTTTTATTTTTGTACAGGATTCATCTTTTGAACTTAGATACTTATGAAAAGATTGATTCTTTTGATGCTTGATTTTCTTGATAGGATTATCTTCTGATGGCGTCCCTTTTTTATTGTAGCCTTCTGATTGACTTTGCTTCTTAAGACTTGTCTTCTGATGAACTTAGTTTCTAAAGCTTATCTTCTAATAAACTTTTCTTTTAGAACATTTGCCTTTGAAGAGTTTTTTGTGACTTCCTAATGAATTTAGTTCTATACTTAGTCTTTTTCAAAAAACCTTTGAAGACAACTTTTGACTTCAACGAGACTCTCATCAGGTATTATTTGGATATCTCGATTTATGAAAAGCGAGTTTGAAGGTCTTCTCTCAAACACTTAAGACAAAAAGTTAAAGGAAAAGATTCCAAGGTTAAGTTTATTGATCATCAAAACTCATAATTTACTATAGAACTTCAGCAAACGAATGCTTCTGAAGGGCATTGAAGCTTACAAATAAACCCCCGATGTATCAGAGGAGAGTGGAAAGAAAAAAGAGCTATAACCCACCTAGACGGACCCTCTCCTAAGAGGATCACTCACCACCTCTTAAGCGGGCCTATCTTGCAAGGCAAGATTCCCCTAACAGATAAGAGAGGTGTGACAATGAGGTCACAAGGACAATCAACATCATTTCAGGAGACTTTACTGGTGACAAGTAGTTAAAATCTGCAAGGAAAAAACTGAGTGAGGTGCTCAATGTGTCTTCCCACCTAGTCTTCAAAAAGAGGAGCGGATCTCAGAGCACAAGGTAATGTTGGGACATGATAATCCAATGGTAGTTCACAGTGATCATAGCCAACACAAGAGTCAAAAGGATCTTCAAGGACCAAGGTAGCTCCATAAACATTTTGTTCATGGATTGCTTCCATAACCTCAGGCTTCCTTTGTCTGACCTGAAGCCCTTTGATACCAACCTGATAGGGTTTTCAAAAGGAAAAGTGTGACCTAAGGGATATATCGAGTTGTACCTTATCCTAGGATGGAGCTCCTCAGAAAATAGCACAAAGAGTCCTCGAGAAAAGGGTAAAGGTAAAATTCTTAGTGGTTGATTGTCCCCCTACATATATACAATGTTATCTTAGGAAAACCGTCTTTAAATGCCTTTCAGCAATAATCTCTGCCCACCACCTCGCCATGATGTTCATCTTGGATGATGGCGAGGTAATAACTGTGAAAGCAAACTAGGTTGCGGCTCAGATCTGTTACAATGCCAGTTTAGAAGTTTCAAAAGCTAAGTCTCCCTCTGGAAAATAAGGGGAAACACCTCATGGGAAAGAATCCCAACTCATGATGATGGCCAAGCAAGACATTCGTAGTGAGATAAAGGAAAATAGGTCATAGTCTGATGGCAAGCTAGTCGAAGTCCAACTCAGACCAGGCTCAAACCAAGTCACTAAGGGCCTATTTGGTTTAAGGAAATGTTTTCTGTTCTATTTCCTGTTTCCGTTTCTTGAAAATGGTTTTCATTTTCAAATTTTAGGAAATATGTTTGGTTTGGTTTATTGTTTCTTGTTTCCAAAAATTGAAAACATTGAAAATGCGTTTGGTTTATCCATTTTCAATAAATAAAAAAGTTTTAAAAATTTTATATGAAGTTTAAAAATAAAATTTGAATAATAAGAATATATTTAATTATATTTTTGTTAATCAACAATTTAAGAATAATAAATTCATATATATATATATGTATATATCTTTATTAATATTAAATTCATTGTACTGTTGATTCACGAAAAATAAGATTCAAATATAACTAGTGACGTATGTTAAAAACAACCATCATAACAAAATTAAATCCAAACATAACCAGTGTTATATGTTAAATACAACCATCATTGCATCTTAATCCATTTGTCTTACAAAAAAATAAAAAATACAACCATAAATTATATAAAGCCTCTCGAGGCCTACGATAACTTTCCCACATTTGATTTGCAATAGTTTCTCAAACTTGTGCCATTTGAGCTGCTTGAGTACCATCAATATTGATTCCTTGTTGATCTACCCTTAAGCCTTTTTCATCTACAATCAAGTCTTCTCTATAGTATTGCCCAAAAAGTCTCTTTGTGCTTTGTTGCATTCTAATAAAATTATGTGTAGTGCAACAAGCATTAGAAATTAACCTTGGTCTTCTAACGGGATAATTTGATATCAACTCTAAAATTGGAAACCTTGCTTTCAATACTCCAAAATACCTCTCAATGACATTTCTCAAGGAAGAGTGTCTATGATTAAATAATTCATGTTAGTCTTCTCCATTGCGAAAATCACACAAATGGTATCTTTGAGTACAGAATGGAGCAAGATAGCCAGGCATATTAGGAAATCTAGAGTCAAAAAGAAAAAATTGATCTGAAAAATAATCAATCCACCTATTGAATAGCTCATAAGTGATAAAAAAAAAAAGATTATTATTGAAAGAAAACATACCTCCATGAGGCTTTGAAAATCATTTTCAGGAGTTAAAGCATCTAAAAACACCCTTGTATCATTTGCTATCCCTTCACAGCCAGAATAAACAAATCTGAGTAGCATGTCAAAATCATATATTGCCAATACATTCTATGTTATCAAAACTTTTCTTCCATGAAAGGTAGATTGTTTTTATGCAAGAGCCCAAGCAAATACATGTGTGCTATCGTTGGCCCCAATGCAATTCTACATTTAAAACATGAATAATAGTTTAATACAAAAACAATTATACATTTATTAAATGTTAGAAATACAAGCATAGAAAATTACCTTAAAGTAAGGAAAATACTTTTGGTTACCGATGATAAGTGGATGAGTAGTCATCTAATTTCTTAGTCGAATAATTCCTCTACCCAACTTGCAGACTGCTCTTAAATTATTTTAAACCATTTGCTTACAGTATAAAGAGAATGTTGAAAGCGCTTAGCAATGACTCCATGACAAAAATTATGACATAATATGATCAAGAACATTGCAACTCCTTCTCCTAAGCTTACTTTTTTGCCATCGCTCAAATTTCCAACATCCCTTCAAGTATCACAAAAAATCGTAAATATGTGTTTCTCCATTCTAAAACTCCCGTAACATCTAACTTCATGACCAGCCAAGAATTCAAGAGTATACATCTTCTCGGTCAAAACAGAAGTCCTACATGGTGTCTTACTGAATAAAACTTTTCTCATATTCCATGATTAATGAAACTATAATCAAATCCCCCAAGTCATCATCCAAGTCACTTGAATTCGTGCTACTTTTAGTACTTGGACTATGTGGATTCAGATATTAACATATTGACTTGCTCAAGTAAATAATAAAATTGAACAAACACTAACAATCCAATACCTGAAAATTAAACAAGACAATACAATGTTTAAAACATAACACAAAGTCAAAAATTGACATAGATCATCCACTTAATACTACTCAGGAGATGTTAACCAATCCTTCCTCCTAAATGAAGACATCTTAATAAACATGTATCTCTAGTCCTTATCTTTAAACTTCACCAATGTATTTTTGTAAATTTTAGTTGGTCCTGAGATCCTCATTGAGGTGGTGCAAAGCGGCTTGGAGAATCAAGTGCATTGAGCTTAGAGATCCGACGTAGGCTAGGATAGAGATCGACTGTCATTATCAAGATTTTCTTCTTTCGATTTGACAAGGTGCTAAGGTAAGAATTAGCTGAGTTAAAGTCATACAAGGGTATTGGCAAACACAGATTCCTTTTGGCCAAGGTAAGATCAGACCAAGGTACAGTGGAGATGGAATCCTACTGCCAAGGTACTAGTCAAGATGAGATTGGGTTGAGGTACAACTCATGAATGTGAAGTCCTATTGAGGTACAAGCTAAGATGACATTAGACTGAGGTACTCTTGGATAAGAAGTCCTACTGAGACACTAGCTGTGGTGAGATCAAGTCGACATATAGGAGGAAAGGGCATTACCAAGATGAGATCAAATCGAGGTATCGGCTGGGTAGCCCTATCGAGGTACTGGTCGAGGTGAAATTGGGCCAGCATACCAGAGGAGGCAAAGTCCTATTGGGGTATTGGCTATAACAAGATCGAGTTGAGGTACTCGTGGACGCGATGACTTATCGAGGCACTTGGCTGAGATGAAATCAGACTGAGGGACTCATGGAGGCGATGTCCTACCAAGGTACTAACCAAGATAAGGTCGGGCCGAGGTACAACTTATAGATGCATAGTCCTTTTGAGGTATTGGATGAGGTAGGGTCTGAATTTGGATGGAAACTTTTCTCGTCGTGGTGTTTATTAGCCTCGTGGAGTATGATAGCTAGTTTTTTTTTTTTTTTGAGATTTTGCCTCTTGAAGTATAGTAGTCCCCTTTTAGATTTATTTTCTTGACATATGGTACACTCTTTTTAGGTTTACCCTCTTGGGTAGTCTTCTTTTGGGTTTACCTTCCCAGTGTACGATAGTCCCCATTTGAGTTTCCCTTCTTAGGTAGTCCCATTTTGGGTATACCTTCTTAGGTGACGTTGGTCTCTTTTTTGAGCTTTGCTTATTAGGGGACTTTGATCTCTTACCAATATGGTGTTGAGCGGGATGAAGATCGACCATAAGCATTGTGGTGCATGGGATGAAGTTATATCGTGCAATTCCTGGTGTAGGATTGAATCGATCATGGTCACATTGCCTAAAGATCTACCATGATAGATAGCTTAAGAGTGTGGGGAGGTTTTATCGAGTTTTCATAAACGGCACCAATGTTCTGAACGAGAATCAAGGATGGCATACCTAATTCGATTTAGAGCGGTTTAAGATGGTGGCTTCTCCTTGTGTGGTAGCAACGGAGAGGGGTGATGTACTTGCAAGGCACTCTGATGCTAAAGTTAGGGTTGCGCACTTAAAGAAAAGAGTATATTAGAGTAGATACATATCTGAGTGGTTTAAATCCTTATTTATAGAGTGCATTTACTTACAGGGAAGTAGTATCTAAAGAGATATTATTTTCATATAACTAGAATTGATAGTTTTAAGGGGGATAAGATCCCAAAATATGCTCATTAAAGAAGGATTCTGTTAAGATATGATAGTTATCTTAGTGGGCAAGTACTTACTCGTAAGGACCACAACAACAAGGGGCCATAGTTGGGTCAACCAAGGTGGGCTGCTCATCTTGGCATAATCCGAGATACCAGTCCAGAACAGAGAGGAAGAGAATAGAAATTCTTTTACTTAAAGCAACTTAGGCCAAAATAAGTCCAAATCTAGCTTTTTTTGGATGTTTGAAACATTAGAAACCAACTCATTATATAAGGAAAAGAAGAAGTGAAAGAGCTTGGTTTTTCTGATGTGGGATAGATTGAAAGTAATGATTATCAAAGTTGGACAAAGTAAAGAATTGAAACACACATATATAACAAGTGCATGGTCATGAATTTGAATTCTTTAGCAAGAGTTTGTGATATGTAGTTAAGAGCACAGTCATGAGTATGAGCTCTTGCTAAGTCTATTTCCCTATTGTGGAAAAGAAGAAATAAATCTAGAATGATGAAAAGTACCAAAAGAAACCCTAATGACCTTTGTCAAAGTGTGAGCATGAATTAGTAAATATTTGAGTAGTGGTTTTGCCCATTTGACTTAGGGGAGGTGCTTATGATTTACTAAGTATGCATATGTTCATCAAGAGAACAAGTGAGTTCATGGGATTTGTTTATAAAAGTTTGATTTGGTTGATAACTTGTATTTAGGGTGGACATGGATACATGATTCAGTTATCAACCTCTTTAAGTTTTAATAGGCTATTGGCATGTCAATTTTTTTTTAAAATTCTTTAAGATTATTATGTGTCGTTGTATTATCTCAAAGGAACCATACCCTCATTTATGCTTAAGTCTTATTTTTTATTAATTGAGGATAAGCAATTGTTCAAGTTTAGGGTATTTTAGTATGTCTTGTAAAATTGCACACATCTTGGGTTTTAATTATTAGGATTTTTATTTTTATTTATTTCATTTTGTTTAATTTTAATTAGATTTATTTAGTTCTGGAAACGCCAACTCAAGGAGATTTAGGCAATAAAATAAAAGTAAATTACATGATTCATCCAAGCATGAAAGAGAAAATAAGTTTGGGGGTGGTAAAATGTTATAAAGTAATGGAATGAAATGAAAAGAGTATGGATTATGCTAGGATAAAGTTTGTGATGTGTGGGTTAGGCACATAGTCATGAATTCAGATCATTTAGAAAGAATTTGTGATGTGTGGTTACGCGCATGGTCATGAGTACGACCTATTGCCGAGTCTATTTCCCTATTTTGAAAAAGAATAAATAAATGGATGAATAATGAAAAGTACCTAATGAAATCTTAATGGTCCTTGAAAAAATGTGAACTTGAATATGTAGATAATTGAGTAATGGCTTTGCATGTCTGGCTTAGGAGAGGTGCTTAGGATTTGCTAAGTGTACATTGTTCATCAATAGAGCAAGTGAGTTCATGGGGTTTGTTTTTCAGAGTTAGCTATGGTACATGACTTGTATTTGGGTTGAACATGGATGCATGATTTAATGATCAACTTCTTTAAGCTTTAATAGGCTATTAACACGTCAAATTTCTTGAAACTTTCTTTAAGAATCTTATGTGTAATTGTATTTATCTCAAAGAAACCATACTTGTGAATGCTTATGTCTTTAAAGCATGTCAAATGGTTTTTGATGATAACAATGTCAAAGACGGAGATCAAGTGCAAAAATGAAGATCAAGTGCAAACGAAAAAATCAAGATCAAAGAAAGAAGTCAAGAGGTTTATTTAGTCATAAGACTTAGAACATTAATGATAAATGCTCTCAAGATTTCTCAAATGGTTTTTCATATATCATTTCCAAAATAAGTGTAAAAATTCAAAGCTAAACATGTTTTTCAAAGAAACTTTATTTCCAATCTTAGATTTAACACTCATGAAAGGATTTATGTTTAATCAAATGTCTTGAAGTGTTAGAAATGGCTTACAAACTTAATTGGACTTGAAAAATATGTTCAAAGGCCAATGTAATCGATTACATGATGTTTGTAATCTATTACACAGTAAACAGAGGCCTTGTAATCGATTACATGAGCATTGTAATTGATTACAAGCAAGTCAGAGGCCTTGTAATCGATTACACCAAGTTGGTAATCGATTACAATGAGCCCAGAAAGGCAAGAACACGTTCAAGGAGTCATGTAATCGATTACATGGATATTGTAATCGATTACAAAGCAAGTCAGAAGTCATGTAATCGATTACATGGATATTGTAATCGATTACAAAGCAAGTCAGAAGCCTTGTAATCGATTACACCAAAAATGTAATCGATTACACAGAACCCAGAAAGCCAAGAACACGTTGGAATAATAATGTAATAAATTACATTTGTTGTGTAATCGATTACAAGCAATCTGACAGAGTCCAACGGCTATATTAATGGCATTTAATGCTTGGCTAAAAGTTCCCAACGGCTCCATTACTTACAAAACTTATAAATGCCAATGTTGGGACTTCATTAGAGGTTGACCCTGAACCAAAAACTGATTACCAATACTTCAATACGAGATTTAATCATCAAATCATTTCTTGCTCTATTTTTGTGAAAAACTTGAGTTATTCTTTGAGAGCATATTAGAGCTTTAATTTGTAATTATCTACTCTTGTGAGAGTTTCATTCTATCAATCTAAATTGCTTTGTAAAGAGGATGAGGCATCCCTCCAAAAGTGTAAAAGGTGAGACATCCCTTAGTTGAAGAGACTCAAGCTCCAAGGGTGAGGTATCCTAAAGTGTTGAGTGCTCAAGGTTGTAAAGGTTGTCAAGCACCTATTGAAACTTGAAGATATAGTGGAAAATCTCTAGCGGTTGCTTGAGGACTGGACATAGATCACAAGTGGATTAGTGATCGAACCAGGATAAATCATTGTGTTTGTTTTCTCTAAACCCTTCTATTTACATTGTGCACTATTTTATTGAATTGCTTGAATATTGTTTCCTTTGGCTATTACATTTATAAGTAAAAGTGTTTTTCTCATCTATCCAATCATCTCTAATCATCCAATAGCTTCAACAAATATTGTTTATTAAATGTTTTGCAAAAGATTTACGAACTTGTTTTACATACTCAATTCACCCCCCTCTTGAGTACTGAGGTCACTTGATAATAAGTGGTATCAAAGATAGACTCTTGTATAAAGAGCTTAGCAGCTTCAAGACAAGTGATGGCTTCAAATGGTTTTTTCAATGAAGATTCTTCTATAAACAGACCTCCTTATTTCAATGGGGATGGTTATGCCTATTGGAAAGAAATGATGAAAATTTTCATTGAAACTATTGACTTAGATGTGTGGGACACCATTGAAAATAGTGCTTTTGTTCCCACACAAACTAAAGATGGTGTGAAAATTAATACACCTAGAAATGAATGGACCAATGAGGATAAAAAGAAGGTTCAATACAATTTGAGAACCAAGAACATCATCACTACATCCTTGGGGTATGATGAATTCTTTAGGGTGTCAAGTTGTAAGACCGCAAAAGAAATGTGGGATACCTTACAAGTAACTCATGAAGGTACTAGTGAGGTAAAGCGATCTCGAATAAATACTCTTACTCATGAATATGAATTATTTAGAATGAACTAAGGTGAGAGTATTCAAGATATGCAAAAGAGATTTACTCATATTGTTAATCATCTTATCTCATTGGGAAAGACATTTCCTATTGAGGATCTTATTAATAAAGGCTTGAGATGTTTAAGCAGGAATTGGCAACCTAAAGTAACAGCTATTGCGGAATCAAGAGATTTATCAACAATGTCTCTAGCCACCTTATTTGGAAAGCTTCAAGAACATGAGCTAGAACTAAATAGGCTCAATCAAAATGAAGAGCATGATAAAAAGAAGAAGGAAATTGCACTCAAAGCCACCTCTTCTATAATTAAAGATGATGATGAAGATGGTGAAGATGATACAGAAAATGTTGAGCTAAATGAGGAGAATCTTAGTCTCCTTGTGAGAAAATTTGGAAGATTCCTAAAGAAAAAGGGGTTTCAAAGAAGATCACACTTTCCTCAAAAGAAAGTGTATCACAAAGGAGAATGACTCTCTACTCCTCCAAAATGCTATGAATGTGAAAAATTGGGGCACATGAAAATGGAGTGTCCTATGTACCTCAAGAAGACGAAGAAGTTTGAGAAAAGGCCTTCCAAAGAGAAGAAAGAAAGGAGAGTATATATAGCATGGGAGGACAATGACTTAAGCTCTTCCGATAGTTCGGAGAATGAAGAAGCTCATCTTTGTCTCATGGCTCAAGGAGAAGAAAGTGAAGAGAGCGACACCGAGGTAACTTCTTCTAACTAAGAATCTCCACCTTTCTATGATGAATTACAAGATGCTTTTCAAAAATTGCATGATGAATCTTTAAGGCTCACAAAAATGGTTTTATCTTCTAACAAGACAATCTCCTTATTGGTAAACAAAGATTCTATTTTAAGCAAGGAGATAAATGAGCTTAAGATTGAAAATGAGACCTTAGGACTTATTGATGCTAACTCATTATGCATGACTTGCTCCTCACATGATAACACATCCATACCATTACCTTGTTTATCATGCAAAGCATTTGAAAAAGAAATTGAAGATTTGAACAACACTCTTGCAAAATTCACTTTTGGAAGAGACAACTTGAATGTGTTGTTAGGGAAACAAAAATATATTTTTCAAAAAGCCGGTTTGGGATTTAATCCAAATAACCATCAAAAGTCTTATAAGAATTTCTTTATTTCCTCAAATACTTCAAGTAGTTCCTTTGTCAAATGTTTTCATTATGGTAAGAAAGGGCATAGTGCATTCACTTACAATGTTAGAAAGAACATAAACACCAAGGTTGGAATCAAAAGGGTTTGGGTTCCTAAAGGCACCGTGCTTAACTCTAACACACAAGGACCCAAAACAATTTGGGTACCAAAGGTTAAAATTTGAATGTGTGTTGTAGGTATGCTTGAAGAACAAGAGCTCAAGTTGATATCTTGATAGTAGTTGCTCCAAGCACATGACCGATGATGGCTCCAAGTTCTCCTCCCTTACCCCTAAGAAACATGGTCATGTCACATATGATGATAACAACAAAGGGAAGATTCTTGGATTTGGCAAAGTTGGTAAGATCCCTTCATCATCTATTGATAATGTTTTGCTTGTTGAAGGACTTAAACATAATTTGCTTAGCATTAGTCAATTATGTGATAAAGGCAATAGAGTTATATTTGATTCTTCTTGTTACATAATTGAGGGAAAGGATGATAAGTAAGTTAAGTTTATTGGTCATAGGGTCAATAATATATATATGATTAGTCTCGATGATATTTCCTCAAATGATGCTAAATGCTTTATGAGTAAAGAAAATGATTTATGGTTATAGCATAGAAGAATTGCTCACATTCACATGGATCACTTAAACAAATTAGTTTCTAAAGAACTAGTAATTAGTCTTCCAAAGCTCAAATTTGAAAAAGACAAACTTTGTGATGCATGTCAAAAGGGAAAACAAGTAAAGGTCTCTTTTAAAGCTAAAAACATGGTTTTAACTTCTAGACCTTTACAACTTTTGCACATGAATCTTTTTAGTCCCTCTAGAACTATGAGTTTTGGGGGGAATTACTATGCATTGGTGATTGTAGATGACTTTTCTAGGTTTACATGGACATTATTCTTGGCCCACAAAATGATGTTTTTCAATCATTTAAAAAGCTTGCCAAAGTTATCCAAAACGAAAAAGGTTTGTATATTGCATCCATAAGAAGTGACCATTGTGGTAAATTTGAAAATCATGAATTTAAAACTTTTTGTGATGAACATGGCATTGAGCATAATTTTTCTGCCCCTAGAACACCACAACAAAATGGTGTTGTAGAAAGAAAAAATTGATCTTTAGAGGAAATGACAAGAACTATGCTCAATGAGGCTAACCTTCCTAAGTACTTTTGGGCAGATGCAGTTAACACCGCTTGTTATGTTATGAATAGAGCCCTAATAAGGCCAATTTTAAAGAAAATCTTATATGAACTATACAAGGAAAGGAAGTAAATGTGTCACATTTTTATGTCTTTGGATGTAAATGTTTTGTTTTGAATAATGGAAATGATAACTTAGGGAAGTTTGATACAAAATCTAATGAGGGAATATTCATTGGCTATTCTATACATAGTAAAGGCTTTAGAGTCTATAATAAATGAAATATGATCATAGAAGAGCTTATATATGTTGCTTTTGATGAAACTAACCCAAATGAGCTGAGAAAGGAACTTGTTAATGATGTTGTTGAAATCTTGGCAAAAACTCACTTGAAAAATCAAGAGAAAGACTCCAAGAAGCAAGAAGAGAGACTCATTGATCACGCATGGCAAAAGGATTCAGAAATCATGAATCTACCCAAGGAATGGAGGACATCAAGATATCACCTTCTCTACAAGGTGATAGGTGATGTATCAAAAGGGGTAATAACTCGAAACTCACTTAGAGATGCATGTAATCACTTAGCTTTTGTCTCTCAAGTTAAACCTAAAGACATAAATGAGGTCATTAATTATGAACATTTGATCTTGGCCATGCAAGAAGAACTAAGCCAATTTGAGAGAAATCAAGTTTGGGAATTAGTTCCAAGGCCCAATGATCATCCTATAATTGGCACCAAATGGGTCTTAGGAACAAACTTGATGAAATGAACTTAATAATAAGAAACAAAGTTAAGCTTGTAGCTAAGGGCTATAATCAAGAAGAAGGCATAGACTATGAAGAAACTTATGCTCCCGTAGCTAGATTAGAGGCCATTAGAATGTTACTTGCATATGCTTGCATCATGGATTTCAAACTCTATCAAATGAATGTCAAAAGTGCCTTTTTAAATGGTTTTATACAAGAAGAGGTGTATGTGGAACAACCTCTTGGTTTTGAGGATTTTGAAATGCACAACCATATTTTTAAATTGAAAAATGCCTTATATGGCTTGAAACAAGCTCCTAGAGCTTAGTATGAAAGGTTGAGCAAATTCTTTTTGGAAAAAAGTTTTTCTAGAGGCAAAGTTGACACTACCCTTTTTATAAAACATAAAATGCATGACATACTTCTAGTTCAAATCTATGTTGATGACATTATATTTGGAGCTACTAACAACTCTCTTTGTAAAGAATTTTTAAATATTATGTAAAGTGAGTTTGAGATGTTCATGATGGGTAAGCTCAATTTCTTCCTTGGTCTCCAAATCAAGCAAACAAGAAAAGGGACTTTCATAAGCTAATTCAAGTATTGCAAGGAGCTGCTCAAGAAGTTTGGAATGGACAATGCCAAGCATATGGCTACTCTTATGGGCACCTCTTTCTATTTGGACAAGGATGAATGAGGTAAATCTGTAGAAATTACAAAATATAGAGGTATGATTGGCTCATTCCTTTATCTCATTGCAAGTAGGCCTGATATAATGTTTAGTGTATGCATGTATTCTAGATATCAAGCTAATCCTAAAGAATCACACCTAAGTGCTGTTAAAAGAATAATGAAATACCTAATAGGCACATCACAAATGGGTTTATGGTATCCTAAAGGTGCCTCATGTAGCCTTATTGGGTATTCTGATTCTGATTTTGCTGGATACAAAATGGATAGGAAGAGCACTAGTGGGACATGCCACTCGCTTGGAAGCTCACTAGTTTCTCGGCATAGCAAGAAACAAAATAGTGTGGCATTGTCTACAGCTGAAGCTGAACATGTTGCAGCTAGGAGTTGTTGTGCTCAAATCCTTTGGATGAAGCAACAACTCTTGGACTATGGTCTTGAGCTTGATCACATCCCCATAAGATGTGATAATACTAGTGCAATTAATTTATCCAAAAATTCATTTTGTATTCTAGGACTAAATACATTGAAATAAGACATCATTTCATTAGAGACCATGTTCAAAAGGGTGATTGCATGCTTGAATTTATATAAACCACTAAGCAACTAGCTGACATTTTCACTAAGCCCTTAGCAAAAGAAGCATTTTTCTATATAAGAAATGAACTTGGTATATTGGATCAATCATGCATAAGTTGATCAATTGCTGCATAATCCTAAAACTAATGCATAACATATTATTTTCTGCATAATCATGACCTTTTGCTGCATAATCTCTGATTTTTTAATCATATTTGAATCCAATAATGACTTGAGCATCGAAGATTCCCCTAAGTTGTTTTGCAGGTGCTCCCTCATGTCAAAGACTTCCAAGCAACTCAACAACTTCACAATTTCACCAAAAAGGGTGTAATTCTTGGTAAAAGTAGTATTTTTGCACAATTATGTGATTTAAAT
This sequence comes from Ormosia semicastrata, assembly GCA_029884595.1. Taxonomy (NCBI): domain Eukaryota; kingdom Viridiplantae; phylum Streptophyta; class Magnoliopsida; order Fabales; family Fabaceae; genus Ormosia; species Ormosia semicastrata. The sequence goes on from JAQQTO010000055.1 coordinate 38,526,259, forward strand.
CATAATATGATTAGATTATATGCTTGCATGATGATTTGAATTGATTTAAGATATCCTGGTACTGATTTGAGTGGCTTAAAATTGATTCTATGCTGTTTGGAATGCAAAATCTGAGTTTAAGTATATTGGTAATCGATTACAATGCCCTTGTAATTGATTACAAAGGTTCTGTCAAGCATGTAATCGATTACACACCTGTTGTAATCGATTACAATTAAATCAGAACTCAGGTAATGATTACACCAAAAAATGTAATCGATTACAATGTTCCCCAGAAGCATGGTAATCGATTACACCAAAAATGTAATCGATTACATGAGAAACAGGAGGCTTGTAATCGATTACAAAACCAATGTAACCAATTACACAGGGTTTTTAAAGGGTTTTCTGACGCGCGCAGGCTTCATTTATCAGAAACTCTTCAGTTACTTCGTCTTCCTCCTCTGCTCCCACGAAGACCTAGCCTCCCAATCCCTCTTTTCTCACTTAAATCTCGCCCAAATCCCTTTATTTCACCTCCCTCTCACTCGAAAATCCCCTCTCACACACTGACCCATCTCCCAAATCCAATCCATCACCTAAATCCCATCTCTCCTTCTCTGCCCTAAACTATCCTTCTCTCATCCCTGCTCCTCCCTCACTCATCTCCAAACACCTTCCCCTCATCCCACTCTCTTCTTCCTCATCAAATGGCCTAATCTTCTCACCGTTCAAAATGCCTAAGAACAGGGGTTATCATTGGAGAATCCTTAAGTGCAACTCCACGCAATATTTCTGGCCTGGACCTCACTTGCCATTTCTCCACTGTGAAGAAAGCTGAATTGTTCTAGAAAAACTTCCAGCTACGGAAGATCATATCCCCCAAGTATCTCCCTATAGCTTTCTGTGAGAGTGAGCCCTTGGAAAGTTTTAGAACCGTTGAAAACTTAGGACTGCTAGGTTTCCTTAGCATTGAGAAGACCATCTATCTAAATTTAGTGAGAGTCTTTTATGCCAATCTAAAGTATGAGGATGAGTGTTTGATTTCTGAAGTGAAGAAGCAATAGATCAAGATTACCATGCATGAATGGTATAGGCTGACCAAACTCACTCCTGATGGAGCAAACTTCTGTGGAAATGCAAACATTTGGGGTCATGAATTTGAGCATAAGGCTGCTCTTCTTTCTCTGATTAGGATAGGATACTATCCCTCTAGTGATCCTAAGAAAAGGGTCATGGCCACTAGCCTAACCATGGAGAACAAGGTACTCCACTATCTTCTGGTCAGGGGGTTGATTCCTAGAGGAGGGAATTACTCTCAAGTTCTTAAGGATGACGTGGTGTCCTTATGGGCAATGACCACTGGGAGACCAATCAACTGGGGATACTACATCATAGAGCATATGTTGGACGTGAAGAAAAAGAAAAACTCTGCTCTACCGTTTGCTATGCTGGTGACTGCTATCCTGGAACACTGTCGCATTTCCTTGGCTGAGGAAACCAAGGGCACCAGCTCAAAAGGGCCACAGTCCATAAGCCTACATACTTTGAAAAAGCTCCAGCTCTACAAAGTCAATAACAGATGGCACTATATTGCCTATGGTAGCTTTGGGCATATTCATCGTGATCCGGACAGTGATGACGATGAAGAGGCTCAGCATCCTGCTCCTGCTCCTGCTCCAACTACAGCTACACTAGACCTCTTTCTCTAAGAGATGTGAAACCTGAGCACTATCGTGGACACACGTATGGATCGCATTGAGCAGAAGGTAGATCATCTTGAGATGAGGATGGACTACTCAGATCAGGAGCTTGCCTCCATTCGCTCCCTCCTGTCAGGACCTCATTCTGCTCAGGGTGTTGCTGCTGCACCTTCCACATCCTCTGCCTCTCCTGTTCCCCTGTCCTATGTTGGTCCCTCTGGCGTCCCTACTGATGATGAGAAGCTCCTCAGTTCTGAGGACGACCTTGAGCCCGGCGATGATAATGTTGATCTAGGAGACATCGCTGCAGATGAGGACAGTGATAGCGAGGCTACTGATAGTGATCATGGCCCATTGTCCTGATGTTTTCATTGTTATTTTCTTATGACTACATTGTACATTTTCTTTTTGGCTCAGTTATATAACATTAGTATATTTTTTTGGTGATATTGGATATTGGTTATATTGGCTATGTTGGGTTACATTGTATATGTTTTTTGTAATAGGTGAACTTGAATCAGCTTTGGTTATATTCTCTGAATGTTTGGTTTTTGAATATTGGTTATATTGAATATTCTCTTGATCTGAATTTCTTGGATTCATTATATTCTTTTTGGATTTCCTGTTTTGGCTATACTTGTGTATTTCCTGGGCAATCATGAAATACAGCTGAAATGCTGTCCAATTATTCCTTCCAAATGTTTATGTCTTTTTTATAATGCCAACGGGGGAAAGAATAGTGAAAAATGAAATCTAATTAATGTTGCATGTGTACGGGGGAGCTTTTGAGCTAAATCTTATTCTATATCATGCATAAACTTTGGGGGAGCATTGCGCCTAAATCTCTAATATATATAAATGCAAAAACTCTTTCTTTTTTTTCCTATGATCAGTTTGTCATCATCAAAAAAGGGAGAATATGAATGCTTATGTCCTTAAAGCATGTCAAATTATTTTTGATGATAACAATGTCAAAGACGAAGATCAAGTGCAAAAATGAAGATCAAGTGCAAATGAAAAGATCAAGATCAAAGAAAGAAGTCAATAGGTTTATTTTGTCATAAGACTTCCAACATTAATGATAAATGCTCTCAAGATTTCTCAAATAGTTTTTTATATATCATTTCCAAAATAAGTGTAAAAATTCAAAGCTAAACATGTTTTTCAAAGAAACTTTATTTCCAATCTTAGATTTAAGACTCATGAAAGGATTTATGTTTAATCAAATGTCTTGAAGTGTTAGAAATAACTTACAAACTTAATTGGACTTGAAAAATGTGTTCAAAGGCCAATGTAATCGATTACATGATGTTTGTAATCGATTACATGATGTTTGTAATCGATTACACAGCAAACAGAGGCCTTGTAATCGATTACATGAGCATTGTAATCGATTACAAGCAAGTCAGAGGCCTTGTAATCGATTACACCAAGTTGGTAATTAATTACAATGAGCCCAGAAAGGCAAGAACACGTTCAAGGAGTCATGTAATCGATTACATGGATATTGTAATCGATTACAAAGCAAGTCAAAAGTCATGTAATCGATTACATGGATATTGTAATCGATTACAAAGCAAGTCAGAAGTCTTGTAATCGATTACACCAAGAATGTAATCGATTACACAGAGCCCAGAAAGCCAAGAACACGTTGAAACAACAATGTAATCAATTACATTTGTTGTGTAATATATTACAAGCAATCTGACAGAGTCCAACGGCTATATTAATGACATTTAATGCTTGGCTAAAAGTTCCCAACGGCTCCATTACTTACAAAACTTATAAATATCATTGTTGGGACTTCATTAGAGGTTGACCTTGAACCAAAAACTGATTACCAATACTTCAATACAAGATTTAATCTTCAAATCTTTTCTTGCTCTATTTTTTGTGAAAAACTTGATTTATTCTTTGAGAGCATATTAGAGCTTCAATTTGTAATCATCTACTCTTGTGAGGGTTTCATTCTATCAATCTAAATTGCTTTGTAAAGAAGGTGAGGCATCCCTTAGTTGAAGAGACTCAAGCTCCAAGGGTGAGGTATCCCAAAGTGTTGAGTGTTCAAGGTTGTAAAGGCTGTCAAGCACCTATTGAAGCTTGAAGATATAGTGAAAAATCTCTAGCGATTGCTTGAGGACTGGACGTAGATCACAAGTGGATTGGTGATCGAACTAGGATAAAACATTGTGTTTGTTTTCTCTAAACCCTTCTCTTTACATTGTGCAATGTTTTATTGAATTGCTTGAATATTGTTTCCTTTGGCTATTACATTTATAAGTAAAAGTATTTATCTCATCTATCCAATTATCTCTAATCATCCAATAGCTTCAACGAATATTGTTTATTAAACGTTTTGTGAAAGATTTGTGAACTTGTTTTACATACTCAATTCACCCATCCTCTTGAGTATTGAGGCCACTTGGTAACAATACTCTCATTTATGCTTAAATCTTATTTTTAATTGCTTAAGGACAAACAATTGTTCAAGTTTGAGGGATTTTAATGTGTGTTGCAAAATTGCACACATCATAGGTTTTAATTATTAGGATTTTTATTTTATTTTATTTTATTTAGTTTTGTATTTTAATTAGATTAATGTAGATTTTTAATATTTTTATATTCCCAATGCATTTTATGATTTTCTTCGATTTTCTAGTATAATGTTAGAGATTTTGGATCAATTTTGGCATATTCCAATGATAAGCTTGAAAAAGGATTTTATCAAAGCCAAATTGAGCCAAATGCAAAAGATTTTGATTGGATTAGAGTTCTTATTAGAAAAATCAAAGGAGTTAGAGACCTATATGAACTAGAAGACCAAATAAAACAGGAAACAAGACTCCTATATCAAATCTATAAATACAAAGATAAGACAAAAGGGATGGGAGAGTCCTTAGATAAGGAAATCGTAATGTAAGGGAGCTCGTGATAAATCAAGGAGAAGAGGGCTAGAGGCAAGATGAGAAATGTAGAAGAAAATCGCATAAGTTCTACAATTGGGTTTAATCTTTACTTTATTGGTTGTGATATCATGAATTAAGTTTCTTTTAGGGGTTTAGGTGTATCTTCAATCCATGACTATTTATATTTATTGGAATTGATTTTTTTCATTTATGCAAGAGTTTATTATTCTTAATTTCTATGATCTGTATCTTAGAATCACACCGAAAAAAAAAAATCATTGAATTAACATTGGTAATAAACTCCATAAGAATATAATTAGAATAAAAGTAAAGATTCTCTTTGTGAAAATTTGAGTTGGCTAGTTATAGATCTTAATAAGTTGATTGATGCTTATTAAAATTGAATTATTAATCAACTAAGATAAATATAATTATTTCAAGTGAAATCAAAATGCCTATATCCAATTAATATTGCCATTGTGTCTTTTCAATTCTTTTTTTTTAACTTATTTGGATTTTCTTTCTAGAGTTTTAGTATTTATTTTCTTCTCTATATTCCGTTATTTCCTTCAAATAAAACTAAGGCAAAGTCGTTGACAATTAATTATGATCCACGTGAGAAGGATGGTCATCACTTATTATTTATTCGATTTCATGCACTTGGAAATTTTCTACATCAGTATCTTTAAGTATTGTAACCAAAAAAAGAAACATATCATAATTAAATTAGAGAATGATCTAGAGAATAAATAACATGCAAATCATGATTGAAGCCAAACCAACCAATATTTGTGTTGATATAATTGCTTTAGCCAGGTTTTAATATCGAGAGAAAAAGTACTTGCTATTTTATTTAGGTAAACTAAATTATTAGTTCCTATAGTTTTACTTAATTTAGATTTTAGTCCTTATAGTATTTTTTTATTTTTTATTTTTTTATTTTGATCCCTCAAGGACCAATATCTTAATAATTTGAAATTACAAAGACCAATTTTTAATAGAAAATAAGGACCAATATCTTTATAAGTAGAAACTATAAGGATTAAAATCAAAATGAGTGAAAAATATAAAGATCATTACTATAACAACAGGGATCAAAATTCAAACGTGTGAAAATATAAAGACAAATATAAAAAAAAAACTATAGGGACCAAAATTTAAATTAGGTGAAACTGTAGGGATTAATTATTTAGTTTAACCAATTATTTATTAACATTAACCAAATTCAAGCAAATCTCATCATAGTCACATAGATCATAAAATGTCATCTCTATAATTTTTTATAAACTAGGAAAACCATTTGAAAGTGCTAATTAAATGTCTATGCAGTTTATGCTTCTAACTAGGCATCATATCGCAGGATTTAAATTTCTTGTCCCATTTTTCTATCTTGTTCCCTGTCCTTTTAATTAAAAGTTAATAACTCAATAGAATAAACTACAAATTAAAAGAGAAGTTATTGACAATTAAGAATGAGAGAATATTTTTGCTAAATTGTCAATATTTAATTGAAGAGGCAAGAAAGGAAATAAGAAATAGGGACAAAAGATTTCATTCCCATTACGTGAGCCCCTACAGAATGAAAGACTTTACCATTTGTGTATTTATGATTCTCTTTCATATATTTCATTTATGGAACTAGAATTACCAGTGATGTGAGTATATGTTGACTTAGCTGAAAATTGACCATCAACAGATAGGTACCACGTAACTAGATAATCTCCTAGCTCCTAAACAAAGGGTTGGATACTAGCAATTCGCAAACAAAAATCAGAACATACATAGTTCAAATACCCGTAAGTCATTAATCAAGGAACTTCCATAGCTCATAATCAATTTAGAATGCAAAATGAAAAGAAAAAATTTGTTACCTTACAAAAAAAAATTATGACTTTAAGGATGCATGAAGACTTTCTATTCAATTTTGAATATTTTTCAATTTGAGGAGTGTCAACTTCATTGGGGAAAATGGCAATTGACCATGAACCAGGGGCCAAATGGGCCTTAGTAAAATTGGCCAAGAACTCTTGGTCCGGGGCCAGTAGACCCTATTTGCTGGGTCCAAACAACGAATGATAAAAAGGGATTTTTAAAAATGATTGTAATGAAAATGGAAAGAGGAATATTCCTATTGGAAATGAAACAAAATTTATTTATTTGGCCCACTTGGAAAATACACCAAACATAGGAACATGTGACACATGATAGTACTGAGGCTGCTAACAAATGCCAAGTGGATAATAAAGGAATCCATCGATAGTACTAAAGCTGTCAAACTAGGCAAAATTGAAGTTGCCTAAATCAAAAGAAATTGCTTAAGAGTCATCATGAAGAAATCAAGTTTAAGCAATCTTGGTAGTACTAAATCTATCTTATCAGGAGATAGTACTGATGCTATCAAAAAGAAATTCTAGTAGTACTATTGTTGTCAAGATAAAGATTAATTGTAATATTGAAGTTACAATTAGGTCGACATGTAAAAAAAGTGATCAACAACTAAATCTTGGAGTCAGAAATGAAAAGATGCATAGCAACAACATTGATGTTGTTGAAGAAAACTCCAAAGTAAGCTAAGTTCTTAGGAATCAGTTTTGAAGGCTTTGCGAAGAAGACAGAACTTGTTAGGTAGACAAGAGTAACCTGGTGGTGGTCACATATAGACTTCTTCTAAATTCACCATTAAGAAAGGTATTCTTCACATCCATCAAATTAGGAGACCAGATGCGAGTTATAGTAATAGTAAGAAGAGTACGAACTGAAGTAAAACCAACAATTGGAGCAAAAATTTCTTCATAATCAATCTCATATTCTTGAGTAAAATCATTGGCCACCAAGCGGGCCTTGTAATGATCAATAAATCTATCAGATCGAGTTTTAATCTTACAAACCAATTTACATCCAACAATAATCATATCAGAAGGAAGATCAACCATTTCCCGAGTACCATTATTCTCCAAAGCCTGTAATTCTTTATTCATAGCTTGTTGCCAACGAGGGTCAGTGGATGCCTCTGAATATGTCTGCAGTTCATGAAAGTGAAGCATGGTAGAAAAATAATAATAATCATGAAGGTATATGGGAAGGTTTCTTATCCGAGAATGATGAATAATGGTGTCAAATGCAGAATCAATAGTTGGGATAATGTCAGTGAAATGAGTTGAAACTTCAGATGATGATGAGAGATCACTGGGAGAATTGGAAGAGGGACCTGGAGGTGGAGAATTTGTCTTAGACACATATGAAGACTCTGTATCAGAATCATGTGAAAAAAGATCAATAGATGGTGAAGTGAACAAGGGGGTAGAAGTGGAAGGAATAGACTTGAACTGAGACAATGTGAAGAATAAAGTATCTTCCCAAAAGATAACATGATGAGAAATATGAATGCACTGAGAGAATGGATCCTAGCAGCGATAGCCTTTGTCTTCAATAGCATAACTAAGGAAGCAGCAGAGACAAGTACGAGGTTCAAGCTTAGTGTGTTCATGGAGTTGAAGAAGAACAAAACATGCACAACCAAAAACTTTGAGAAAATTGTAGTTAGGAGGTCTCAGGTGAAGATGTTCATAAGAAGATACATTACCAAGAACAGAGGAAGGGAGATGATTAATAACATAGACAATAGAAGAACAACTTCACCCCATATACGTTCAGGACAAGAAAAGAAAATGAGCATAGCTCGAACAGAGTCAAGAATGTGTTGATGCTTTCTTTCAGCACGGCCATTTTGCTGAGATGTATTAGGACATGAAAAATAAGAAAGGGTTCCCTGTTCAGTAAGAAAATTGAGTAGTTTTGAATCACGATATTCTAAGATATTATCACGATGAAAAACCTTAATTGTCTTTGAAAACTAAGTTTTAATCATAGTGGGAAAGATAATGTAGATTTGAGGAAGTTCAAAAGGTTTTTTCATTAAATATATCCTGGTGAAATGTGAATAGTCATTAATCAAAGTCATAAAATATCGATAAACCCCCACAATGTGTGAACACCCAATTTTGTCCGGGGCATTTTGTGAATAATTAAAAAAATAATCTTTCAACCTCATGGATCCATTAACCCATAAACCAATCCGTTAACCCATAACCCATTAACCCACAACTCATCAGTTATCCTAATCCCTAAGCACTTATCCTAACCATCCCAAACAAACCTATCCTAAACTAACCATAACTCATCCTACCACAAACTTATCCTAAACCAACCTATCCTAAACTAACCATAACTCATCCTACTACAAACTTATCCTAAACCAACCTTGGCAGTTATCATCAAACCCATCCTATCTCAAACTCATCCTAAACAAACTTATCCTAAACCTCCCTTCACTTATCCTAAACAAACTCCTAATCACATTCTAACTCAAACACCTCAGCCTAATCCTCTCTTATAAAACACCTAACCCATGCATCAGCACCTATACTAAGAACCGGACATACTCGACTCCTCAGCCTTGAAGCACACTTATGCCCACTATCTCATTCACGTGATTTTCGTGATAACAGCATTCTTCATTTTCTACTCCAAACTGAGTTAACTCAGTGCCTCACCACACGGTTCCCCTTCAACACAGCTTCAATCTCCAATCCATTCACCTTCATCTTCATAACCCAAATCACATATTCTTCTACCTCCTCAGTCACCACAACCCTACCATCATCAACCAAACCACCTTACCTCAAGCCAGTGCCCCCCGCAAACCCAAAATCACCTCACTAGATCCACCTCCACAAACTCCACCAACCAGAACCCGTTCACCTTCAACCGTGACTCAACAGTTCAACCACCAAACCGCGACCCCGCACCTCCCGTGCTCACCGAACTAAGGCCGCACGACCTCGACCACCACCGAACGGCTCGGCCTCCGTTCGTGCGTCCTCTCCTCACGGTGTGAGCCGTCGCACGTAGTCACCTAAGCGTCATCACGCCCCACCCCATACGACCGTCGCTCGCTGCGTCTTCCTCCTTCACCGTCGAATCGCACCACCCCGTTGTCCGGACGAACCACTTCAACTCGCAGACCACGCTCCCACCTTGCTCGAACTGCCGTTGTTGTCTTATTCGGACTGCACAACCGAATCGCCGGCGTTTCCGATCCACACCGGCACCACGGTTGTCCCTTTTTCTTTGGTTGGTTTACGCAAAAAAAAAAAATAGCAAAGAAGGGAACTTTCTTCTTTTTGACAACCGTGAGTATTATCTGTTTCTTTTGATTTTTTTTTTTTAGGCATCAAGTGAAGTAGGCTTGGTGGGCCAAAAAAAAAAAAAAAAGAGGCAAAAAGGCCAAGAAAGAAAGGATAAATTTAAAATAAAGAGAATAATTTTTATATGATAATAATAATAATAATAATAATATGGGTTACACGAATGACTTGTTAACCCTTGTATTTTGTAATCATCCGAGTTCATGATGACTTGATGATTTACATTATCATTATTATTATTGCTATTATTATTATTACGATTATTATTATTATTATTATTATTATTATTATTATTATTTAAATTATATTTAAATTATTATCATGTTTTTTTTCAAATTTTTTTAAGTTAAATCGCTAATTGATAAATTTAAATAAAAATTTTGTAACAAACTTGATAATCAGTGGGTGACGTCTCTAGCGTGACGCGAGCTTCACCTATTTAATCCTTAATTTGAATAACTGAGTCGCGACGGCTTGTTAATTCAAATTTTCAAAATTATTTTAAATAAAATCAACCAACCCACAAGTATTTTCTAGAGAACTACGTGACTTTGAGTTCCTCATTGCACTTGGGATACGTAGGAGCGGGGCTCCAATTCCGTCAAGCCAAAAATTAAATTTTCATTTTTATTTTTTGTAGTTTTTACAAAAGGGGTAAAATAAATATTTTTGAAGATTATTCAGAGTTTGCATAATTAATTTAAGGTACCGTCCTAGGACGGGTTAGGGGTGCTGTGGGATTAAGTTTCCACCCTTCCCTATGCATAACCGACTCCCGAATTCAATTTGGTTTCAAAGACTATTTTTCTTGGGTTTTCCAATTTTTCCTAAAAAAAATAAAATTGGTGGCGACTCCTAATTAAATGATTTTTTTTAATTTAAGTTGCTATTTCGCCGCGATTAATTCGGTCGCGACAGGATGGTGACTCCATTTGGGGACACTTGAGAGTCAAGCCTATAAAAGTTGGTTATGCAAAATTTTTGGTGATCTTTATGTGTTTGTTTTACCCTTTTTTTTCTTTTTATGATGATTTATTATTATTATTATTATTAGTGTTAATTGTTTTATTATTTAAACTTTAGGGTAGAAAACTTTTAGAGTTTGTTTTGTATTTGTTTTATTTTGCAGATATGAGTAGTCTTTAGGATTGTAAAGGTTTATACGCTCCCTACACCCACCGCACCTACACATTATTCACACATTCGAGTGGGGCCCTATACCCAGTGCAGTGAAGCCTAAGTTAAGTAGAGGTTGCGTAGTGGTAGCCATTTTGGATGTACTTCTGTTTAGTTATCGCGAAAACCTCATCTAGAGTGTGCCTTTTTCATGAATGTCTCACACCTAGTGGTTTACCCTTATTTCGTGGTCAACATTTTGAAATAGGACTTGGCTCTAGAGACCTCTAAAATAGAAGAGCCACCCTATGGAAGTTCTCACGAACCAGAAAGACTCTTAGATCCTTAGGATAGAATTCCCAAGTTTAAGGCAACCCCATTAGGACACAAAGGGAGCGTACTTCTTCTTTCCTCATGCCATGCATTCTTGCAAAAAAAAAAAAACTTAAAAAATACATTTTCTTACATTTTCATGGCATTCCTAGCATTCTTAAAAAAAATCATGTATTTTCATGTCATTCTTAACATTTTTTTTTATGTCTTGCATTTTCATGGCATTCCTAACATTTTTCAAAAGAAAAAAAAAACATCATCTTGCATTTTCATGGCATATTTAGCATTCTAAAAAAATTAAAAAATAAAAAATAAATCATGCATTTTTTGTTCCATGCATTTAAAAAATATTTTCATTTCATTTTATGCATGACATTAATCTCATTCATTTCATCTCATTCCTTATATGATGTTACCGTGTTCAGCAACCATTGCGCGACCAAGGAAAGAAAACACCAATCAAACCCGTGTTCACAATACAAGGGCTCGAACAAAGTTGCTTGCAGCGATGGCAGTTGAAAATGAAGGCAGGAACCTAAGTTTGGAAATGGATGAAGTGAAAGGAAGGGTGAATGAGGTGTGAGAATCTCAAAGAAGAATTGAGGAAATGTTGTCGGCCATGAGGAGACCCTCACCTTGATGGGGCGAGTTGGAGGTGCGGGAGTGGTAAGGGGCACACTCGCACCCACTGAATACCACTTCCATGAGGACAAACCTTGGAGTCACTACTGAGATACCTTATGTGGGAGGAACCTCAAACACGGCATCAGTAGTGATTCCCATTGGAGAAAGATTTCATTCATTGGAAGGTACTCGAAATGAGGTCCATGGTAACACCGAAGTTTACGTGGGAACCACCACATATGTCCATTCAGATGCCAACTGGATTTTCTGCCGGTAATGGGCACACAACTATTCGGAATGATAAGATGAAAGAAGAGTGGATGGAAAAGATGGAGGAGCAAATCAAAGCGATCAAGGGTCCTAGCACCTACGGTCCCCTTGGGATAGAAGAATTGTGCCCCACTGCTAACATCGTCATCCCCAAGGATTTCAAAGTCCCAGAATTTGTCAAGTATGATGGGAGCACCAATCCCTTTTTCCATCTAAAAACTTACATTACCAAAATGTCCATTTGGTCAAGGGATTGGAAGTTCCTCGTCAATTTTTTTCATGAAAGTTTGACTGGGCCTGCTCTGGAGTGGTGTATCCAACAGGACCTTTCGAAAATCTCCTCTTGGGATGATTGGGCAAATTTGTTTATGGGACAGTATCAGTTTAATTTGGATACAGCCCCAACCCGAGAGCAGTTGGGAACACTACAGAAGAAAAATGAAGAGACATTCAAGCAATATGCCCAGAGGTGGAGAACTCTCGCACTCAAGTGCAACGCGTCGTTAACTTTGATAGAAATGTGCTCATACTTCTTAGGGACTTTAGGAGCTCCTATGTTGGGACAATGGCAAAGTCTTGCTTACCAAGACTTTCGAATTAATTAATTCTTCTTTGGAGAGAGGATTGAAATTTTGGTAAAAGGTGGCAAATTGTCAATTGGCAATAATGAAGGTAGTTTCAAGAAGGGATTTTCCACTAAGAGAAATGAGCCGAAGTGAGCTATCTCGCAAAGTCAACAACCTTCACAACCTCGATATTCTCCATCCTACCCCGCCTATCGAGCACCCCATATAACTCAAACACTTACCTTTTTTACGCACCGTCTCATCTACCGGCCTAACCGCCCTCCCACGAATGCACCTCAAACCCAGCCACTCCAAATCAACAATGTTCATGTACCTCAACCATACGCACCAGCTCGCCCAACCAATACCCAATATCCACCTGCAGCTTCACAAAATTTCCCAAATCACCCACAGCCTCGACCAAACTTCCAAAATCAAGGTCGTTTTCGTCCCCAAGGCCTACCTCCTTTCCCAAGATTGTCCATTTCGAATGCAGAGTTATTCCAAAGGCTCTGTGATACCCATTTAATTTCGGGAAGTCCTGTGCGCCCATGGAGTCACCATTCCCGAGTTGGCATAACCCAAATTTGACTTGTAAATTTCACATGGATGCTTCTGGGCATTCCATTGAAGACTGTGAAGCTTTTAAGACAAAGAGTGAGGAAGTTAATTGCTTATGGGAAGCTTGATATCTAAGAGGAGGTGGACCGATATTGTCAACAACCCAATTCCTAATCATGGTGGAAGGAATGGGGTAAATGTTTAGAATAGTTGATCAAGGAAATCTCAGAAAGTTCAATTTAGTGGTGGTTTATAAACAATACCTTAGAGCCCTCCAACACTGGGGAATTTCTAAGCAACTGGTATTCAAATTTGTTTATCAAGTAGTTATCGTGAAACGATGGTTTAATTGTATCAACCCTATGCTTGTTCGATCAATAAAATCATTTGGGTTTTGAACTTATGATAACTTTCTTGAAGCATTAGTGTAATGAATTTGCATGGATATCTTGTTTCCTTTCATTTTCATCACGTTGTCTTTCTTGACATTTATTCGCTTTCGTTTCTTCGAAGTGTTTTCCTTGTATTTGGATCCCATTGAACGCCAATTATTGGCAATTCTCAGTTTGGTATATGTCAGTAAGGTTCGCGCCTGCAAGTGCCTTTTGTAAAAATGAAAAAGAAAAATAAAAAAGAAAAAAAAAAGAAAAAAGAGAGCAAAGAAGTAATCACTTGGTGTGCACTATCTTTTTGTCTCAAAATTAAAGTTTTGAAAATAAACAATCATGATTTGAAAATGAAGACTGGCCATTTTTTTTTATCTTTTACAAAATTTCATCTTTTTTATCCCTCGTTACCCCTTTTGAGCTTGAAAATTTCTTTAGTAAACCCTGGATAAGGATCACCCCTACACTAGGGGATAGCACAAAGCAAATGTTGATTGTCATGGTGACTATTTTGAAGCATAATGAAAAAAGAAAAGGTGAAAGGGGCAAGAAGTAAAAAAAAACTAAAAAAAGGAAGAAGAAAAAAATGAAACAAAAAAAAGAGAAGGAAAAAAAAAAAGAAAGAAAGTGAAGTGAAATGAGTCATGACAAAGGGGAATGAAAGAAAATGAAATGAAATGGGAAGAAATTGAGAACAATAAGAGAAAAGTGTGTTTAAAAGTGCAAAAGCAGTTGACAAAATTCAATTTTGAAAGTGTGAGGATCCTTAGTCCCATTCAACCCTTAAACACTTGCTTGAGCCTTATATATTTCCTTTTGTAACCCCTAGCCTTGGCCACGTTACAAGCCTCAAAAAGTCCATTCTGATCAATGAAGGATTGTCGTCATTTTCACTAACTTTAATTTTGAAACAAAGGTTATGCTCATCTAAGTGTCTAGTTCATTGCTCTTAAAAAAAAAAAAAAGGACTTTCACCAGGGTAAGTTTCTGCCATGTTCGAGTTGGCCCTACACTGGGACATTCTTTTCCCTAGTTTAATTTAACCTACACTAAGGCAAATCTTTTGGTCACTAGAGCTAGTTCCTGTTCTATTCAATTCAGTCCTAAACTGGGACAAATTTCTCTTTGGTTCAATTTGGGCCTTACACTAGGACAAGTGTCTACCCTGCTCGATTTGACTCTAAACTGGGGCAATTTTTCTTTTTCTTGGTTCGATTGACCAACACTGGGATAAATCTTTCGGTCACTAGAGTGAGTGTTAGCCTTATTCTATTCTATCCTAAACTGGGACAAATTTTTCTTTGGTTCAATTTGACTTGATGTAGATGTTCAGTAGAAGAAAATCCTTAGTCATACTGTCTAGTGAGCAACTAAAGATTATTTTCATGAGGATCAAACGAATCCATATCAAGGCAACTCTTCTTTGAGTCACATGCCATCGTTTGTGTCTTTTTTCATATATACCCTCTGGTGTAGTCAAACTTCCAAGGTCAATCTGGAATTTGTTCACTTAGTCAATTCCTGTTCTGTTGTACTTTCAAATCCATGTTTATTTGTTACGTAATGCTTCAGGTAAGGTGAACATGAGTACAACATTATGATTTGACCATCTAATGGCAATTCCCTGATGAACAATTCAGATTGAAAAGAACTTAGAAGTTCCAATTAAAGGGAAAAATGATATCTCAAGGGATAATCTAAGAATAAGAGGTATCCGAGCAAAAAGGAAAAGAGCCCAGAAAGGGCGGTTTAAGAAAAAATGGGGCAAATAAATAGGAAGATAGCCTGAAGCCCCTTGAAAAGTTTACCAAACTGGGGCAATTTTGTTCAATTGGTCATACTGGGGCAAATTTTTGAAGGATTAAAGAGAAGATATGTTGAAGGAAGTAGCAATAGAGATAGTGATCAAGCAGTTGTAGGAAATCAATAAGATGAGGGACAAAGTTAAATACTGAAGTAAAATTTTCTCTCAAGGACTCAGTCAAGCAAGGGTTTATGACAAGAGATGATCATTTCATTTCTCAAAAGGAGAGTTGAGAGTGGCAAACAAGGAAAGAGAAAGAAGAAGAAAAAGGAAAGAAAGGATGAGGACTAAAGTTATCAGGACCAACGGGCTAAGCACGTGAACGAGGGGTTTGATTGGTCAAAGCTTTCTAAAGTCGTCTTTGGTTCAAATGATTTTTTTTTAAAAATAAAAAAAAAAAGAAAAAAAAAAAAAGAAAGAAAAAAAAAAAAAAGAAAAAGAGAGAAAAAAAAGAGAAAATAGAAAGGAAAAAGAAAAAGAAGTTCTTTCCGGGACTCAGTTGCCCATTGTCTTTTAAATTTCGGGACTCTGTTGCCCATTGTCTTTTTCATTTCGGGACTCTGTTGCCCATTGTCATTTTAATTTCGGGACTCTGTTGCCCATTGTCACTTAAATTTCGGGACTCTGTTGCCCATTGTCTTTTTAATTTTGGGACTCTGTTGCCCATTGTCTTTTAAATTCTGGGACTCTGTTGCCCATTGTCATTTAAATTCTGGGACTCGGTTGCCCATTGTCATTTAAATTTCGGGACTCTGTTGCCCATTGTCTTTTTCATTTCGGGACTCTGTTGCCCATTGTCATTTTAATTTCGGGACTCTGTTGCCCATTGTCACTTAAATTTCGGGACTCTGTTGCCCATTGTCTTTTAAATTTTGGGACTCTGTTGCCCATTGTCTTTTAAATTCCGGGACTCAGTTGCCCATTGTCATTTAAATTTCGGGACGCAGTTGCCCATTGTCTTTTAAATTTCGGGACTCAGTTGCCCATTGTCTTTTAAATTTCGGGACGCAGTTGCCCATTGTCATTTAAATTTTGGGCCATAATTGCCCATTGTCTTTTAATTTTCGGGACTCAGTGTTGCCCATTGTCATTTAAATTCCGGGACTCAGTTGCCCATTGACTTTTAAATTCTGGGACTCAGTTACCCATTGTCATGTTAAGTTCTGTTGAGCGCATCGGCTCCATGCATTTCATGCATTTTAAATTTTCATCTTTTGCTTCTGAGTGCATCGGCTCCTGTCTTTTACTCTTGAACGCATCAGCTCCTGTCTTTTGCTTTTGAGCGCATCGGCTCCTGTCTTTTAAGTTTCTATCATTGAGCGCATCGCTCTTTGCATTGTTTTGTTTCTTTTTGCTCCCGAACAAAATTCGAGTTCATGTCTTTACTCGTTCCTTACCATGATAAAATGAAAAACTACGGTTATTCTTTTTATCTAGTAAGAAACAAGTAAAGAGGGGCAACTGTGAACACCCAATTTTGTCCGGGGCATTTTGTGAATAATTAAAAAAATAATCTTTCAACCCCATGGATCCATTAACCCATAAACCAATCCGTTAACCCATAACCCATTAACCCACAACTCATCAGTTATCCTAATCCCTAAGCACTTATCCTAACCATCCCAAACAAACCTATCCTAAACTAACCATAACTCATCCTACCACAAACTTATCCTAAACCAACCTATCCTAAACTAACCATAACTCATCCTACTACAAACTTATCCTAAACCAACCTTCGGTTATCATCAAACCCATCCTATCTCAAACTCATCCTAAACAAACTTATCCTAAACCTCCCTTCACTTATCCTAAACAAACTCCTAATCACATTCTAACTCAAACACCTCACCTAATCCTCTCTTATAAAACACCTAACCCATGCATCAAAGCACCTATACTAAGAACCAGGACATACTCGACTCCTCGCCTTGAAGCACACTTATGCCCACTATCTCATTCACGTGATTTTCGTGATAATAGACATTCTTCATTTTCTACTCCAACCGAGTTAACTCGATTGCCTCACCACACGGTTCCCCTTCAACACAAAGCTTCAATCTCCAATCCATCCACCTTCATCTTCATAACCCAAATCACATATTCTTCTACCTCCTCACCACCACAACCCTACCATCATCAACCAAACCACCACCTCAAGCTTTGTTGCCCCCGCAAACCCAAAATCACCTCACTAGATCCACCTCCACAAACTCCACCAACCAGAACCCGTTCACCTTCAACCGTGACTCAACAGTTCAACCACCAAACCGCGACCCTGCACCTCCCGTGCTCACCAGAACTAAGCTGCACGACCTCCGACCACCACCGAACAGCTCAGCCTCCGTTCGTGCGTCCTCTCCTCACGATTGTGAGCCGTCGCACGTAGTCACCTAAGCGTCATCACGCCCCACCCCATACGACCGTCGCTCGCTGCGTCTTCCTCCTTCACCGTCGAATCGCACCACCCCGTTGTCCGGACGAACCACTTCAACTCGCAGACCACGCTCCCACCTTGCTCGAACTGCCGTTGTTGTCTTATTCGGACTGCACAACCGAATCGCCGGCGTTCCCGATCCACACCGGCACCACGGTTGTCCCCTTTTTTCTTTGGTTGGTTTCTGTAAAAAAAAATAGCAAAGAAGAGAACTTTCTTCTTCGCTGAACCGTGAGTATTATCTGTTTCTTTTGATTTTTTTTTTTTTAGGCATTAAGTGAAGTGGGCTTGGTGGGCCAAAAAAAAAAGAGGCAAAAAGGCCAAGAAAGAAAGGATAAATTTAAAATAAAGAGAATAATTTTTTATATGATAATAATAACAATAATAATAATATGGGTTACACGAGTTGCGGATAACTTGTTAACTCTTGTATTTTGTAATCATCCGAGTTAATGACAAACTTGATGATTTACATTATCATTATTATTATTGCTATTATTATTATTACGATTATTATTATTATTATTATTATTATTATTATTATTATTATTATTATTATTATTATTATTTAAATTATATTTAAATTGATAAAAAAATTATGAATTTGGTCATTTCATTATCATGTTTTTTTTCAAATTTTTTTAAGTTAAATCGCTAATTGATAAATTTAAATAAAAATTTTGTAACAAACTTGATAATCAGTGGGTGACGTCTCTAGCGTGACGCGAGCTTCACCTATTTAATCCTTAATTTGAATAACTGAGTCGCGACGGCTTGTTAATTCAAATTTTCAAAATTATTTTAAATAAAATCAACCAACCCACAAGTATTTTCTAGAGAACTACGTGACTTTGAGTTCCTCATTGCACCAGGGGATACGTAGGAGCGGGGCTCCAATTCCGTCAAGCCAAACATTAAATTTTCATTTTTATTTTTTGTAGTTTTTACAAAAGGGGTAAAATAAATATTTTTGAAGATTATTCAGAGTTTGCATAATTAATTTAAGGTACCTCCCTGACCCATTCTAGGGACAGTGTGTTAAAGTCTTTGTGGGATTAAGTTTCCACCCTTCCCTATGCATAACCGACTCAGAATTCAATTTGGTTTCAAAGACTATTTTTCTGGGTTTTCCAATTTTTCCTAAAAAAAATAAAATTGGTGGCGACTCCTAATTAAATGATTTTTTTTAATTTAAGTTGTTATTTCGCCGCGATTAATTCGGTCGCGACACAATGGATGTAGGAGCTAGACCCTAAACATCAAAATAAATAAGATCAAAGGAGGAAACATAAATGAAAGTACTTTTATTAAAAGATAAAGTAGGTTGTTTGGCTATTTGACAAGACGTACATTGTAAAGATTCTTCTTTAACAGATCCTAAGACACCCTGACAAATAAGATAACGTAATTTACTAAGAGAACTGTGACCAAGATGTTTATGCCACAATTGAAGAGAAGAAGTATTAAAAGTAGCACAAATAGTTGACATGGTAGGCAGAGGAACATGGAGGGCAGTGAGCTTAAACAATTATCCAACTTTATGAGCATTCCTAATTATCTGCCCTATCAGTGGATGCTGCACAGAACAACCAGCAGAAGAAAAGGTAAGTATATAACTAAGGTCACACAATTGGCCAACAGAGATGAAATTAAAGTTTAATTTGGAAATAAGGGAAGTGTCTGATAGGGTAAGGGTAGGTAGAGAGATAGTATTCTTATGACTTACTTCCATAAGAGACTCATCAGTAGTATGAATAGAATGAATGGTATCTTTAGAAGAAAGGGAAGAGAATGTATGGGAAGAAAGTCATGTGATTACAACATGCAGAATCAAAATAACAACGATTATTACTTAGGGTAATGGCTAATGCAATAGGAGTATTACCAAATTAAGAAAGGACTTGCTTAAGAAGAGACTCAAGATTAGTAGTGGAAAGAGAGATTTGGGAATCTGAAACTAAAACTACAATTACAAGCTTGGAGGAGGAACTAGTACAAGGTTGAAACTTTCTCTAATCAGACCTTTGTGGACGAGCAGAGTTCTGTGGATGGCTAGTGCACTGCTCAATCAAATGCCTTGGAACTTTTCAGTATCTACATACCTTAGAGGGGTAGGTAGGAGCAATAAGATGCTTTTTTTTTACAAATGTGGCACTCTATGGTAGGACATTAAGCAAAAACATGACCTGATTTGCGGCAACGACTACCGAATATGCCTCTCTAATGAGTAACTACAAAGGCTAAATATGCTTTAGGTTAAAGAAGACCCAATCTAGTTTCTTCTTATTTCAGATGAGGAAGTGCATCCTCAAGTATGGGCAGGGGATCCTGATGTAGTAGAGAAGCTCGAACAGGATCATAGTCATTAGTAAGAGCCATAAGAAACTAGATGAGCCTAGTGCGATCATGGTACTCCTCATATAGTTTGGCATCACTTTTGTGTTTCAAGGTTGGCTCACACAAAATCAGTTGATCCCAAATAGCTTCCATCCGAGCCAGGAACTCATATACAGATTAGCTAGGTTCTTATTTCAGACGGTTAAGCTCCTTCAATAACTAATATTGATGAGATAAATTAGAAATTGAATATCTATTTTTGAGATGTTCCTATACCTCTTTGGTAATGTCAAAGCGTCCAAATTACAGGTGTATACTGGGAGTGGAGGTGTTTCAAAACTAAGTGATAATTTGATGATTTTTACTATCCCAATCTTCTAACTTTTCAATATATTTCTCATCAGTGTCAACTTTAGCTTTGACAGGGTAAGTAATATCACCTGCGACATATCGCCAAAGTTTTGGCCTTTTAGAAAGCCATGCATAGCCTTAACCCAGTGGATGTAGTTTGAGTCATTGAGTAAAATTGGAATGGGTTGAGCAACATCAGACTTTTCCATAGTAGCTGATGCAGATTAAAAGTTTTAAACCCAAGTGCAGGTTGTTTCAAGTAATAAATTCTCAGGAGTCTGAGGTCGATCCACAGGGAATTAATGAAGAAAAATTCTTTAACGTAAAGTAAATATTTTGTCATAACAATAAAACTGATAAAACTTAATCACAAATTAAAAAAACTTACTTAGGTTAAAAGATTCATTCTTGGTAAATAAAATAAGGACAAGATTAATTCTTTTTATAACTTAATTAGAATCCACACATAATAGAGGTTCCAATCGAAAAATACAACGTTCAAAGTTCATTAAAAATTATATACGTAATTATATTATGATTTCTTTAATCATATATTAACACCACCACTTATAAATGGGCTCAAGCATTCATTGTGCTAACCTCTTGTCTACAATGAATCAAGATCTCCACTTTACAAGGAGGGTTTCTAAATTGATTGAAAACAAAATACAATACGTATAATGATCATTTGAAAATATATCATTTAAGCACAAGAAAGAAATGAATCTAACCTTATTTCATTACCAAGAGCTTCACCCTTTCACCCAAGTAAAATAAAACTTAGTTACTCATAGACAATAAGAAAGAAAGAGAGAAGAAGAAGAAGAAGAACATGACTTTAATTTAGAACAAATGAAAACTACTACAAGAAAACCTAGTAACAAACTAGCATCATTTTACTAACTAATACCTAACACCTTCAATAATCTATTAAGGCTTCCTTTTATAGAGGATTAGAGATACAAAATGACAAGGGGGCTGAGTCATTAGTGAGTGGATAAGTGAAAAATGAGTGAAAAATGCCAAATGACTTTGGTGAGTGAAAAATTATGGAGATTCTTTATCTCCAAAATAATTCAGCTCTGAAGTCATTGCATTCATCATTTTTGAACTAAGTGGTCTCATGAAAGTTGTAGGGCTGGATCTTAGCTTTCAAATGCCACTAGAATCACCTCATTTGGACACCTGTAGCCCGAGATATATCCCAATTACAGCAGAGTGTTCAGGCCCAGTTCCAGCTCCTCTATTCTGACTTGCAAGCCCAATATGACCTCCAAGGAGTCCGATCCGAGTTTTGTGTTCTTCATAAAAGTTGTAGATATAGGTCTCAAATAGCACATATCAAAATTTCAGCCCAATATATATCTTTCAGCCTAAATTATGCTCTGATTACTGCACATTATTTAAGTTCCAATCACAAAACTCGTATTCTGACTTCCAAGCCCAATTAGTTCCACTAGATGTCTGACTTTGATTTTGAGATCTCATGAAAGTTGTAGAGCTCTCTCTTATCTTTCTAACAAGGTAAAATACATAATTAGTAGACATTTAGAACTCAAGATATGACTAAAATACAGAAATAATATAAGACGTAAATCATGCTAAAAAAATCAATTAAGTCCAATTTGAGTCCAAACTTACAAAACATAACCAAGCTCAATCAATTAAGTACATAGAGGGTGTAAATGACTAAAATTGAGGGTTTATTAATGTATCAAATATGTGATTATCAAATTTTCCCACACTTAACTTTTTGCACTCCTGGGCAAAATATACAAGACTAAAACTAGGGGGAAAATGACACAGACTCAAAAGTTAAACATTCTAAAAGACTCAATTTCTAATAATATTTAAGAATGAAGAGCAACCAATCATTCAAGTAATCAAAACATTTATGAAGTAGCGTTTCTTCACATCTCAAACCAACAAGCAATGATATTTCAATTGAAAAACATGAATCAAGAATGATAGATTTTCACAAGATTTACTCTCAATCACTCAAGTATTTAAAAAGTAAGTATTTCACTCAATTTAACCCATGAAAATTGCACTACCATAAGTTTGCTTATCTTCTACTTCTTCACTACTCAAAACACATACATACACAAATCATGAAGACTTTATTCAAGGTTGTAATGGGGTCAAGTTAAAAGAGAATGTAATATGGATATGACAAGTTAAATGCCAGAGAATAAAAGAGCATAAGAGTTGAGTTCAATTAACAAGCATGAAAGTTCATCCCAACTCCACCTAATATAAATTCCCTTTACATATTTATTCTTTTCCTTTATTGCCTTGTTGACCATTCTTTACACAACTCCCTTTTTTTTGTTTTTTTTTTGTTTGTTATTGTTTTTTTATTTTTTTGTTTTTGTTTTAAAGATGAACATAATATATACATTTAAACAAATTTTTTTCATCCATTCTACACACATCTCCACACTTGTTCAAGAACTCATCGAATGACAAAGTTAATGTTCTTTTATTCCCTAAGGCCAGGTAAAAACATGATTTTTCATTTAAGGTACATAATGAGTTCAAAACAAAGAATGGTCAAATAAGCTCAAAGGGGTTAAGCAAGGAAAAATAGGTCATTTCCAATGCTTTACGTTAGCAGGAATCAGAGAATTTACAAGAAGTCATAAGAGTGTTTGATATCATATTAGAAATCAGAGAATTTCCAAGAAATCATAAGAGTGTTTGATATCATATTGAGACAATATGCTGCTAAGCAAGGCTGGCTATTTGATTAAAGTAGCTATTTCAAGAAAAGTGTCTTAATCATATTTATGTATGCATATGAAAATGTAGTCTCAAAAAGAATCAAAGCAAGTTCTAGAATAACAATTTCATGAGTGAAATTCACACAAGAAAGAAGAGAATGGTACAAATGTTCAATCCATTCATCAATAGGCTCAAAATCTCACAAGAAATAATTCTATCATTCTCAGTCCACCAATTCAACATCCATAACCAAGCATGTGAATTTTAAGAAAGAAGACAATTTACTCAACTATGCAAATTTCTCTGAATTTGAATTGCTACTTCCACACAAACTAGTTGTCTACCCAATTACTCCTTACTCTGCCACCAATTTTGATGCGTATCAAGAGTAAATAATTTACTCTTTACTCTGCCATCCCTAATTATTTTTGTTGTTAATAAATTACTGACAAACCTGTAAACACAATAAACATATTAACAAACACACTTCCTAATTTTTTTTCTTTGTATTTTTTTATATTTATTTATTTTTCATTTTTTTTACACAACTATCCTTCCCCCCAATCAGATCACAACATTGTCCTCAATGTCAAAACATAGATAGGTAAAGGATAGAAGATAGTACCTATTGTTGCAATTACTGAAAAGAGAAACCTTACATAAATTAAAACAGAAATAAAGTACGATAAATAAAACTAAAGATAAAGGAAAGTTATAGATGAAGTGTCAGATCACACTCTTATTCCTTGCTGCCTCCCTTGCTGTTGCCTTCCTTGCTGTTGCCTTCTGACCAATCTATCTGAGCTATTACTGGTTCAGGTTCATAAACAAAAGCTTGTAATTTATCAATTAATTCATCAACAGTAGAAGCAGATATAAGGAGTCGTCTTGCCGAAGGTGTGATAAAGCTCTATTCCATAGCATGGTCAACAAAAGATAACAAATTATCAAAGAAATTATTAACATTCAACAAACCTATGGGTTTATGGTGGATGTTCAGTTGGGCTCAAGAGATAATTTGAAAAACTTCTTCTAAAGTACCAAAACCACCTGGTAAAGCAATGAATGCATCAGAGTTCTCAAGCATTGTTCTCATTCATCTATGCATAGATGATACTTGAATTTCTAGCCCAATTGTCTGTCTAATAATTTTCCTTCGAGTTAAAGGTTCAGGAATGATACCTAAACTTGACCACCTCTTATATGTGTAGAAAGTGATACAGCCCCCATTAACCTAATGCTACCTCCCTCATATACAACACGAATGTTCCTCGTAGCAAGTGTTCTACCAACAGTGCTTGCTGCGTTTACAAACTCTAAACCCTTCCCATAACTTGTCCCACAAAATGAAGAAGAAGAAGCTCCTTCCATTTCTACACTCACACTCTCTTTGAATGATTATGAGTTGCAGGAAAGTAAAGAAAATAGAGTGTTTAAATAGGGAAGAGAATAGAAAAAGTAATAATAGCTCCTATATGGGTAAGTTGGCTGTTGTTAGAAAAGTTTGAATTTAAGAAACTTTTTTTTTTAATTTTTATAATTTTTTTATTTTTATTTTTTTGTATTTTTGTATTTTGTATTTTTTTTTTTTAGACTTCAAGAAAACCATCAGGGTAAAGAAGTTTAGAAATCGCTGAAGGATCCCACCCAAAGGATCGTCTATCTAAAACCAAAATTCAACAAAATCATACAAAGATAAAATAATAATAACAATATACTTTTATGTATAGGTTTCATGGCAAATCTTTATACTGCGCGTTATGAATGCAGTAATACCAAGACGGTTCAGCCAATCTGGGAATTCTTCTCTCTCCCGCTTGTGGGATATTTTGGATTGAGTTACGACGCAACTAATTAAAGTGCGTAAATCTGACAGTCACCACCAACGACCACAGCCAGTGAGAGGTCGCTGGAGAGCCCATGACATTAAATCACAGGATCCAGCTCAGAAGCATTGTCATGCGAGAATGCAAGCACGGGACGCTTCTATCTGTCCATCAGCAAGCAGAGCCTATGGTTGAAACCTGAGAATGCTTGTGCGGCTCTCTACAGAGCATGGCATACGAACCTTATTTATGGACCGGCGTGCGAAGGTCCACCCGAGTCAATGACGGGTCTAACCCGTAGGGAATTGATCTGAGGCCCTAAGGTTAGGTGCTCTCCATTTGATTTGAAGCCCTAAGGTTGGGGTTCTCCATCCAGTTAAGGACGAGTACACAAAAGTTCGCCCTTCTTTTTTTTTTTTTTTTTTTTTTTTTCTTTTATTTTCTTTTTTTCCTTTTTCTTTTCTTTTTTTTTCTTCTTTTTTAAGAAATATACAAGATAATATATATAAGTTGTTGTGATTATGACTCACATCTTCCTCTGGTTTCACGTCCAAAAATGGCTTAAATGCCTTTTATGAGTCGAGGATAAGCTTCCCATCCAATTTTCTTATAAATTAGTAAACAGGGTCTTTTTGAGTCAGATTCCCAAGACTGTAATGCTCTTACTCGTCCCTAAAAAGATTCCACAAACTAAGAAGTTCATGCTGCACATGTCCACAAGAATACGTCTTAAGAGTCAATAAGATATTATCTAATGACTCCTTACTCAGTCCATTCTCAATGAAGAAAATTTTATCTTCTCTGTTTGCGGAAACCATTCCCAAAGAACGACATTGCGTATTACAATTCCATCGCACACATTTGTAACAAACTTTCATTCTTTTTGCTCTTCTCCTTTTTGAAAATGAACTTTTACCGAGACCCGACATGTATGAGACAAATGAATCTGAAGATTTACCAGCTAAACGGACCTTTGCTTCGATTATCCAGCGTATATCTTCTGGGACGCCCTTGTACATTAACAGTTTCAGTGTTTCACACCTAATTTGGTAGACTTTTGTTAGAGCATTTAGAGGGAGAGAAGGGAAGTATTTTCTTAAATTTGAGAGAATGACATCTATTTTAAAAGGAGAATGAATCAGTTATTATGAGAAACTGAAAAACAAACCGACTTAAGAGTCACGGAGTACCGTTATCCGCCACTTAACCGGGAACACAAAGAACTGCAAAAAGAAAGAAACAAAATTAAAATAAATTTTACTCATAATAAGGATTAGAAAGGGATATGGATTCTACCTCAACAACTTGATGTTCCAGAAATGATTTGAGTCTTTATCCATTGACAATAAATACATTACCATTCCTAGGGTTCTCAATGTCTATGACCCCATGGGGATACACATGTTTGACAATAAAAGGACTAGTCCAGCTAGATCTCAATTTTCTAGGGAATAGGTGAAGACGAGAGTTATAAAGCAGAACTTTTTGACTAATTTCAAAAGATTTTCTCAAAATTGATTTGTCATGAAAAGCTTTTGTTCTAGCTTTATAAATCTTTGAGTTTTCATATGCATCATTTTTCAACTCCTGAAGTTCATTCAGTTGTAATTCGCATAACTTGGAAGCATCATCAAAAGTTAAGTTGAAAGCTTTAATGGCCCAAAATGCTTTATGCTCCAATTCTACAGGCAATTGACAAGGTTTTCCATAAACTAACCGATAGGGAGACATGCCTAAAGATGTTTTGAAAGCAGTACGGTAAGCCCAAAGTGCATCATTTAGTCTTAAAGGCCAATCTTTACGATTTGTGTTAACCATTTTTTTCAAAATTTGTTTAATCTCCATATTTGCTAATTCAACTTGTCCACTTGTCTGAGGATGGTAAGGGGTTGTAATTTTGTGGGTAATGCAATATTTCTTCATTAAGGATTTAAATGGTTTATTGCAAAAATGTGTTCCCCCATCACTGATGATAGCTCGAGGGATTCCAAATCAACTCAAAATATTTTCTTTTAAAAATTTAAGAACAGTTTTATGATCATTGTGTCGACATGGAATCGCCTCAATCCATTTTGAGATATAATCAACTGCAACCAAAATATACACAAATCCAAATGATGATGAAAATGGACTCATGAAATCAATTCTCCAACAATAAAAAATTTCAATGACAAGGATAGGGTTCAAAGGCATCATATTTCTTTTAGAAATGGACCCCAATTTTTGACAATTTTCACAACTTTTGCAAAAAGTATAACTATCCTTGCATAAAGTGGGCTAATAAAATCCACACTGAAAGATTTTCGCAGCTATTTTCTTTGAAGAAAAATGACCCCCACATGCTTCTAAATGATAAAATTTAATGACACTACCTACCTCATTGTCGGGTACACATCTCCGAAAGATTTGATCAAGACAATATTTGAACAAATATGGGTCATCTCAATAGAATGTTTTCACCTCAATCAAAATTTTTTTTCTGTCTTGGTGCGTCCATTGAGGCGGCATCTTACCTGTTACAAGAAAATTGACAATGTTAGCAAATCAAGGCATGGAATTGACAGAAAATAAAAATTCATCGGGAAAAGAATCATTGATAGGTGTGCAATCAAAAGATGAGCCTATTGTAAATCTGGACAAATGATCTGCAACAACATTTTTGGCTCCTTTCTTGTCTTTTATTATGATGTTGAATTCTTGAAGCAACAAGATTCACTGTATCAACCTAGGTTTGCATCCTGCTTAGACATTAAATATCTAACAGCAGCATGATCATTAAAAATAACAATGGAAGAACCAATTAAATAACTTCAAAATTTGTCCAATGCAAAAATTACAGCAAGTAGTTCTTTTTCAATAGTTGTGTAATTCATTTGTACACTATTCAAAGTTTGACTTGCGTAATAAATTACATGAGGCTTACCTTCCTTTATTTGACCTAAAACGGTGCCAACAGCAAAATCACTAGCATCACATATCAACTCAAAAGACAAAGACCAATCAGGAGATTGCATGATAGGAGCAGAAGTCAGAAGACCGATTAATTTTTCAAAAGATTTCTGACAATCTTGGGTCCAATCAAATTATGCATCTTTTATTAGAAGATTACATAATGGTCTAGATATGGTACTAAAGTCCTTTACGAATCTTCTATAGAATCTTGCATGTCCTAAAAAGGAACGAACTTCTCTGACTGTTTTTGGGGAAGACAAATGAGTAATTAATTTAACTTTAGCCTTATCAACTTCAATTCCTTTAGAAGATATCACATGACCTAACACTATTCCTGAAGTGACCATGTAATGACATTTTTCCCAATTCAATACAAATTCTTTTATTCGCATCTTTTAAGAACTTTTTCCAAATTATCAAGACAACTTTCAAAAGAATTTCCAAAAACTATCAGGTCATCCATGAAAACCTCTAAATAATATTCAATCATGTCAATGAAAATACTTAACATGCATCTTTGAAAAGTTACTGGAGCATTACAAAGACCAAAAGACATTCTTCTATATGCAAAAGTGCCAAAGGGACAAGTAAAAGTAGTCGTTTCTTGATCCTCTAATGCAATTGGTATTTGATTATACCCTGAATAACCATCAAGAAAATAATAATAGGGATGTCCTGCTACTTTTTCTAGAATTTGATCAAGAAATGGCAAAGGGAAATGATCTTTCCTAGTGACTGCATTCAATTTTCTGAAATCAATACATATACGCCAACTAGATGAGACTCAGGTAGTTATTAATTCTCCTTTTTCATTTTCAACCACTGTTATTCTAAATTTCTTAGGCACAACTTGTGTAGGGCTTACCCACTGGCTATCAGAGATAGGATAGATAATTCCAACATCAAGTAATTTGAGAACTTCAACTCTAACTACCTCTTTCATGTGTGGATTTAATCTTCTTTGAGGTTATTGAGATGTTTTAGCATTATCCTCTAAATGTATTCTATGTGTACAAATTAATGGATTAATGCCTTTAATATCCTTTAATGTCCATCCAATTATACTTTTATGCATTTTAAGTACTTCTATCAACATACCTTCTTGTTCTTTGGTCAATGATGAGGAAATTACCAGTGAAAAACTTTGTTCTTCTCCAAAAAATGTGTACTTCCACCCAGCACGTAATGGCTTTAGTTCCAGTGCGGGTACTTCTTCATGGGTAGGGGTGGAAATAGGCCAGGCTGCCCGTCAGGGGCCTATGGCCTGGCCTACCTGAGGCCTGACCTGACCTAGCCTGTTTACTAAACAAGTTAGGCCAAGACTTTTTTAAAAGCCTGTTTAACTAAAAAGGTCAAGTCTCAGGCCATCTAATAGGTCTTTTAAGTTTGGTAGGCCGGCTTGGCCTATTTAATTAGATATAATATAATATATATTATTATAATAATTATAATTTATAGTTATTAATTTATTATAATATATTAATATATTTTTTAATTAAATTTTAATAAAAATCAATAATTAAAACTTAAGTTAATAAGTTATAATAGAAATAACATATTTATTAATATATTTAACGTAATATATTTATTAGAATGAAAATAATAAGTTAACACTCACTCCTTACTTTTATAGATGCTTACTACTTTCTTGCTCTGATCTTTGATCGATGTGGGACTTGAAAGACTAGAGTAAGAAAGTGAGCAACTTGGTATATCTCCAAGTCCCACATCGACCAAAGATTAGAGTAAGAAAGTAATGAATATCTATAACACTCACCCTTTACTTTTATAGATACTCACTATTTTCTTATTCTGATCTTTGGTCGATGTTGGACTTAAAAGATTAGAGTAAGAAAGTGAGCAATTTGGTATATCTCCAAGTCCCACATCGACCAAAGATTAGAGCAAGAAAGTAGTGAGCATCTATAAAATTAGAAGGTGAGTGTTAAATTATAACAAAGGCCTATTGGCTTTGAGTAGGCCCATTGGCTTATTTCAAGGCTTAGGCCTGTTAGCTTACATAAAGGCATATTGACTTATTTAAAGTTAGGTTTGTTAGCCTATGTAAGACATGTTGACCTATTTAAAGGTAAGTTTGTTAATCTATATAAAGGCCTGTTGGCCTATTTAAAAGTAGGTCTGTTAGCCTATTTAAAGGCCTCATTGCAAAGTAGGCCTTAAAAATCGGCCTATTACAGGCTCATAGGCCAGGCTCAGGCCTTATAATTGGGATACAGGCCAGGCCTGTTTAAGGCAAAGACTGGCCTGGCCTGGCCTGTTTCCACCCCTATTCATGGGTATCATCATTCATGATTTTTAGCTCTTCGAATCTCGGCTTCCATCCTTTGTATTCCATTACATGTGTACAGTCAAGCAAATAACATATTTCAGAAACATCATCATCTAATTGTGTAACTGAATGAAATGAATTAATTAAAAAAAAAATTAATAGGTCAGAAGAACTCCTGATTTGAAGATGATCATCTATAATGGTCTCAATTCCTTCAATTTCTTCATTTCCATCATAAACTTCTTGTGGTTGCTTGCACAAGTTGAAAACATTAAGCTCCAGTGTCATATTTCCAAATGTTAACTTCGCCATTCCATTTTTGCAATTTATCAGAGCATTAGATGTTGCTAAAAATGGGTGACCTAAAATAATAGGAACTGACTTAGAACTATCAACCATAGATTCAATTTCCAAGGTAATAAAATTCACAGGATATATGAATTTATTAACTTGTACTAACACATCTTTCACTATTCCTTTTGGAATTTTAATTGATCTATCGGCAAGTAGAAGAGTTACAAAAGTTAGTTTTAACTCACCAAGATTGAGTTGATGATAACTGAATATGGAAGCAAATTAACACTAGCATCAAGATCAAGTAAAGCTCGTTCAATTTTATGTTCTCCAATAATGCATGACACTGTAGGACAACCAGGGTCTTTATATTTCAACTCATTATTGTTTTGAATAATAGAGTTTACCTGTTCAGTCAAAAGGGCATTCTTTTTTACATTATATTTCCTTTTAACAGTGCACAAGTCTTTCAAAAATTTGGCATAATAAAGAATCTGTTTGATAGCATCTAACAGAGGAATATTGACCTTCACTTGTTTAAAGATTTCAAAAATGTCACTGTTATGGTTCACTTTACTTGAACTGTTTAATGCTTGAGGATATGGGGGTGAAGGCGAGGGTTTAGTCTCCTTTTGGCTAGGTAGCTTATCAACTCCTTCCTCATCTTTGGGACTTGACTCATCATTTTTTTCACAAGGTTCAGGAATTTGTTTTTCAATAACATTTTCACTCCTAAGAGTTATCACTGACTTGACTTGATTTATTTGTTGGCTTTCTGAACTACCCTCATTTAGGCTATATTGACTCTTGGGATTTAGTTGAGGTTGAGAGAGAAATTTTTCTTTCTCGTGAATGGCAAATGTAGAAAAAAGTTTAGCAAGAATGTCTTTTATGTCAATCATGACTTGAGTGTTTTGGTTATTAATGGCCTCTTGCTTTTCCATGAATGCATGCAATGTTCCCTCAAGGTTTTTCCTATATGGTGGGACATAAGGTGCATATCCTTGAGAATTTTGTGAATCTTGCTGTGCCTGAGAAGGTGGTGGTTGCATGAATTATACCTGATTGTTAGTCCTCCAACTGAAGTTTGGGTGATTTCTCAATCCCGGATTATATGCATTTGAAAAAGATGAAGTGAATGACTTTTTAAAATTGTTCATTGCATTTACTTGTTCATGCACAACTTCTTTAAAAATAGAAATTTTTGGACATTCATTTGTTGAGTGTCCCAATTCATCATAAATGCTACAAATTTCTTCATTTTGCATAGATTTGATTTCTTTTACTTTCCCTAATTCCATGGCTTCAACCTTTCTAGCCAAACTAGCAAACCTAGCATTTAGATCTTCTTCTTGACTAAGATGATATTTTCCTTTACTAGCATTTGCAAGGTTATATCTAATTGAATTTTCAAAAGGATTAGTATTATGCCAAGATTGAGAATTTTCAGCCAAATGGTCTAAATAGTCTAAAGTTTCTTCAGGTTCTTTATCAAGAAACTCACCATTACATATTGTTTCCACAAATTGTTTAGTTTCGGGTGTTAACCCTTCATAAAAGAAGTTTATAGTGCGCCATTTTTTAAAATCATGATGTGGGCAAGAATTCAACAAATCTTTAAAACGTTTCCAACTTTGAAAATATGCTTCATTTAAGTTTTGGAAAAAAATTTGGATTTATCTTTTCAAAGCATTGATTTTATGTGTTAAAAAAATTTCTTTAAAAATTCACCTTGCATTTATTGCCATGTGCTAATTGATCTTAGTTTCAAAGCGTTAAGCCAAGTTTTTGCTTTATCTTTCAAAGAAAAAAGAAACAATTTAAGCTTAACAACCTCTTCAGTGCAAGTTTGATCATTAAAGGCAGTACATACTTCCTCAAATTCTTTTAGATGTAATATGGACTTTCAGATTCTAAACCATGGAAATTAGGAAGTAAAGATATCATACCTGGTTTGAATCTAAAATTGTTAGCAGTGAGTGGAAGGATAAAACATGATGGACTAGAATTTCGAGATGGTTGCAAATACTCATGCATGGTTCGCAACGGTTGATTTTCATGTTCATCATGCACACTTTTATTTTCAGCCATTATGTTTGATGTGTGTGATTGTGATTCAAACAAATCAATATGTGAAGTACTAGGATTAACTTTAACTAAACAACCAGAATTTAAATCACGATACCAATTAAGCATAAACAAGTAACTTAAAATATAAAATAAAATGTACAAGCTAGCAGTATAAATCGTCCATTAAATATTAATAAAGATGTGGTATAAACTAGCCACCAAATATATATTAACACAAATATTAACAAGGGTGTGGTATAAACCAGTCACCAAATATATATTAACACTTAGTAAATAAATATTAACAAAGGTGTGGTATAAACCAACTACCAAATAAGTTAATAAGCAGAAAAATTAAAATGTTAGAAGTAAGAAAATTAAAAGGTTAATAGGTTAATAAGTTAGAAAGTTAGAAATAAAATACAGAAAGTAAAGTAAAGTACGTAAAATAAAGTGCAGAAAGTAAATTTAAAATATGAAAATCGGAGAATCGACAAGTCGATTTTTTGCTCCAAATGAGAGAGAAGAGAAGAAGAAAGATTATTTCATTAATGATTATAGATTATAGAGAGATTAGGGAGAGTTTTCCCACTAAGTTAGTTTAGTAAGTACAAAGAAGAAGAAAAATTAAAAGAGTAGAAAATATATATATATATATATAGACAAGATCCCAGAAAAAAAAAATTATATATATATATATATATATATATATATATATAAACAAAATATTTACACTATAAATTTGTTCTTCAAATCAAGTCCTCGACAACGGCGCCAAAAACTTGATGCAGATTAAAAGTTTCAAACCCAAGTGCAGGTTGTTTCAAGTAATAAATTCTTGGGAATCCGAGTTCGATCCACAGGGAATTGATGAAGAAAAATTCTTTAACGTAAAGTAAATATTTTGTCACAACAATAAAACTGATAAAACTTAGTCACAAATAAAAAAAAACTTGCTTGGTTTAAGAGATTCACTCTTGGTAAATAAAATAAGGACAAGATTAATTCTTTTTATAACTCAATTAGAATCCACACATAATGGAGGTTCCAATCGGAAAATATAATGTTCAAAGTTCATAAAAAATTATATACGTAATTATATTATGATTCCTTTAATCATATATTAACACCACCACTTATAAATGGGCTCAAGCATTCATTGTGCTAACCTCTTGTCTACAATGAATCAAGATCTCCACTTTACAAGGAGGGTTTCTAAATTGATTGAAAACAAAATACAATACGTATAATGATCATTTGAAAGTATATCATTTAAGCACAAAAAAGAAATGAATCTAACCTTATTTCATTACCAAGAGCTTCACCCTTTCACCTAAGTAAAATGAAACTTAGTTACTCATAGACAATAAGAAAGAAAGAGAGAAGAAGAAGAAGAAGAACATGACTTTAATTTAGAACAAAAGAAAATTACTACAAGAAAACCTAGTAACAAACTAGCATCATTTTGCTAACTAATACCTAATACCTTCAATAATCTACTAAGGCCTCCTTTTATAGAGGATTAGAGATACAAAATGACAAGGGGGCTGAGTCATTAGTGAGTGGATGAGTGGAAAATGAGTGGAAAATGCCAAATGACTTTGGTGAGTGAAAAATTATGGAGATTCTTTGTCTCCGAAATAATTCAGCTCTGAAGTCATTGCATTCGTCATTTTTGAACCAAGTGGTATTCATGAAAGTTGTAGGCCTAGTTCTTAACTTTCAAATGCCATAAGAATCACCTCATTTGGACACCTATAGCCCGAGATATGTCCCAATTACAGTAGAGTATTCAGGCGCAGTTCCAGCTCCTCTATTCTGACTTGCAAGCCCAATATGACCTCTAAGGAGTCTGATCCGGGTTTTGTATTCTTCTTGAAAGTTGTAGATATGTGTCTCAACTAGCACATATCAAAATTTCAGCCCAATACAGATCTTTCAGCCCAAATTATGCTCTAATTACTGCATACTATTCAAGTTTCAATCACAAAACTCGTATTCTGACTTCTAAGTCCAATTAGTTCCACTAGATGTCCGACTTTGATTTCAAGATCTTCATAAAAGTTGTAGAACTCTCTCTTATATTTCCAACAAGGTAAAATACATAATTAGTAGACATCTAGAACTCAAGATATGGCCAAAATACAGAAATAATGTAAGACGTAAATCATGCTGAAAAAATCAATTAAGTCCAATTTGAGTCCAAACTTACAAAACATAATCAAGCTCAATTAATTAAGTATATAGAGAGTGTAAATGACTAAAATTGAGAGTTTATTAATGTATCAAATATGTGATTATCAGTAGCAGAGAAGAATAACAACAAAAAGTGTACTTTCGGGACTGAATTGACAAAAAGGGACCTAAAAAATAAAAAAGATATCATCGAAAAAACTTATGAAGAAGTCTGGTGCCAAGTCAACGCCTCATCAATGCCACGTCAACATAAGGGACATGTAGGCAGCTTACGTGGCATCACCATTCACGTCAGCGAATCTGGGTTGAGGGTCGTGGGTCATAGATCTAGAGCATGGTAGGAAGAGAATGAAGCTTGAGCACTGTTTATAAGAAATTCGGAGATCAGATGACCGCGGGGGGCGACAGCTTGAACCACAGTCCATGGATGGTTTAAACCTGGGATACGCGACCATTCGATTTGAGGCTGGCAACGGTAACAAGGTCCGAGGACAATGGATTGAGACTGGTTCGCTTGGTGGCCTGACTATGTTGGTCTGGTTCATGCATTTTTGGGCTCGCATTTTGGGCGTTGATGGCGAGGTGACAACAGCTTGAACGAAGAAGCGACAATGGTAGTTAAGTTGTTGGCGACTGGTGGTTCGCGGTGGTTGGGATGGTGAAGGGGTTCCTGGTTTATCGAAAATGGCAACAAAATGGGAGATCTGTGTTTGAGCGGTGTCTGAAGGTCTGGAACGGTGTCTGAACGGAGATCTAAAACAGTGTCTAAGATAGAGTCTAGAATCTTGAACGGAATCTTAAGCAGAGTTTGGAATCCAGGACCAAGTTTGAAGTCTGGAATATAGGATTGGACCGAGAGCCTAGATACTCTAATACCAAGTTAGAAACAAAAACAGGGAAATAAATATTAATAATTTGTGTATATTTCTGAATGAATGAATACAGGAGGGCTAACCTTTATTTATATAAGGCTGTTGTACAGAAAAGAAAAATAATAAATTATAATTATGTACTAAATCAAACTATTCTGTACTAAATCAGTTACAATTATCCCTAAAATCAATCATGATCAATCACAATTAATCACGCTAACAACAATGATAGAAGATAAAGGTAGAATAATTAGGTTTTCGATACACGTGGCATACAATTTATGATTTACCACCAAATCTACCACGACTTCCACCTCTATGGAAGCTACCACCACCATTTTGATTGTATAAACCTCTTGGACCTTGAAAGTTCCCATTCTTTGGGAAACCAACTGATGTAGAAGCTTTGTTGGAATGGGAGCAACTTGAGCTACATTAGCAGGAAGAATCTTTGTACAAGAGGATGTGACCTTGGAATTCTTCTCAATATGCGCCTCTTAAGCAAACAAAAGCGGTTCAATTTTGCAATAGAGCAGGGATCCAATCGAGAGTTCACAGAAGTCACAAAAGTGTCATATTCCTCAAGTAAACAATCAAGGATAACATCCATATGTTCTTGAGGTGAGATACCAGATCCAATTGAAGTCATTACATCAACTAACACTTTGATCTGAAGCAAATACTTAGAAATAAATCTCGAGTCTTTGCGTGTGTTTCATAACTTAGCTTTGAATTGACGTACCTTATCACATGTTTGGGATGCAAAGAAGGTATGGATCTGGTCCCACACTTGCCATGAGTATTCGCAACCTACAATACGAGCTAACATGTTGTCGGTCAAGGAGGAAAGTAGCCAAGATTAGGGGTGTCCGCTAGTGCATTAAGTGGATTCAATAGTGTTTTTGGACCTGACCTGCTCACCAAAGTAGTGGGTTAGGTTGGGTTAGGTCGAGAAGATTTTTTTGCTTAATTAACCTGACCCAACCCGACCCGCTCAAAAGTGAGTTGAGTTGAGTCGAACCCATGAGTCTGACATATTTTTTTTTTAAAAAAATTCCTAAAAAAAGTCAAAATACAAAATCTAACAAATTAACACCATAAGTTTCAATCTCAAATATAATAGGTCTCAATCTGATAAATTAACACCATAAGTCTCAATATCAAGCATAATAGGTATTAATCTACGAAATTAACATCATAAGTCTCAACCGACCTTACTCAAATATAATAGATCTCAATATCAAATAAACTAAACACCATAAGTCAATAAGTGCATAACAAATTAACAACTAACAAGTTTGACTAAGTCTAGAATAAACTAAACAAAGCTATTCATAACTCAAATACTTGTAAGAAAACTTTCTCTACCCTACTTCTGTTCTCTAACTTTTTGAAATGCTTATAAGTTTATTAACATATAAATTTTCCTAGTAAGTAGAGAACATCTTCTAAGATCTTTCATCCAGTTATGAAATGTTAGTAAAACAAACATATTATTTTGTTTGAGTTATTTAATTTCTTTAATTGGTTTATAAACATAAATATATGCAATCCACAATTCTAATTTTATGTTTATTGTGTTCTTTTGATCCTTCCAAAGCATTTGTTCTCAAGAACATGAGTCAATATTATAAATAAACTTAATAAGTCTTACTAATCTAACATAAATCTAAAATAAATTAAAACAAACTAACATGTCCTAAAAGTTATAAATAACAAATCACATTAACTAATTGAAGTTAATGTCATCACATATAGAATATGGATTGACATAATCATTTACTCCATTCTCAATTTTCTCATGATACTCTTTGTCATCCAAGCAATCAATTAGATTTTCATCGCATTGGTCTATCAGACGCTTTATGAGTTTCTAATCACTATTTTCTTGGTTATATTCTCAATGTGACTACAATGTGCATACTTAAACTTAATTGATTGTATAAAAAAATCATGAAAAAAATGACATAAATTGCCACTATAGCTAAATGGCTTTTACAAAAAAAAAAACTTACTTAGGTGGGTTGGGTTTGCATAAGTTGACACTTTCGAAACCCGCCACCCAACTCATACCTTGCGGGTTGGAGTGTTTTTCAACCCAACCCAACCCAACCCAACCCAACCCGCGGACCCTACTCAATCCACATTTTATGAGTTTGGTTGAGTCAAAACTCGTGAGTTCATGGGTTAACACAACTCATGGGATACCCTTATCCAAGATAACAACAATTGGTCTTGTTGTTCCCAATCCAAAAAATCACCATTTACGATGCCAAGAAGCTCATCATCAGGAATGAGAGATTTTGGAGGATGCGAAGTAGTTCCAGTGATGAATTGTTGTAGTTTATGTCCCTTGCACTGTAGTGATATGTTGACGCCTTAGCAGGAAGTTCTTGCAATCAAGCTTCATTGAGATTGGAAGCGAAAAAGTAACAAGATTGGATGGAGACAGTGACTGTGACGTAGCTCGCTAAGCAAGGGCGGAGCCAGTATTTTAATCTTATGGGGGTCGAGACTAAAGACTAAATATATGTCTCTAAATATTTAAGTTAAAAAAATATAATTATCATATAATATAAACATAAAAATAAATTTAATTCAATTCATAATCAACATGCTTTAAATTAAAAATATTTATTGTAAACACAATTGAATATAAGACAATCTTAAATACATACCTTTAATTTTTAAGCTGTGGTCAACACTGTTTCATAAAATAAAAGTCATCTATTATCGTATTTGTGATGAATTTTTCAACGATCTTCTTTTTAATGTAAACAATAATGTAATTTGTGAGAAAATCATCTTTCATCCTATTCCACAACTTTATTTTAATAATTTTTATAGTTAAAAAGATATGTTTAGTAGTTGTTGTTAATACAAGAAGAGTCAAAATAAGTTAAAGTAATCTATCAATTAAAAGATAAATATTTATTTTTTTATTAGAAAGACCAACAAAAAAATATACTATATGTATATAAGAAAGATGTTTAATTATTAAAAGCTCAGGGGAGATTGTGACTCATAGACATCTCCCTGGTTTCGCCCCTGTCGCTAAGGTTTCGCCATAACAGCATTGTTCAAGCCCTGATACCATGATAGCAACCAATAGAGAGAACTAACGGAGAGAATTCTAGTGTTGTAGAATCAGAAACTGAAACCTTCATTGAATGAATGAACACGGTTAGTTTTACACTTTATATATGAAACAATAACTAACTAACTTCGTAACAGAATATTAACTAACTGCCAGCTCATATGCCAAGTCAGCATAGCTTAGATATTCTACAACCTGTGACAATCATTTCTCTTAACCAAATTTCTCATCAAAAAGCCAATTCCTAATGACTATTTGAAAAAAATAAAGTCATGAGCTGTGTATCAATGTTATATTTATTGATGACTTTATAAAGTATACTCGTTAATTATTTAATTATTAGGAATGAAATATATTATAAAATTCATATAACTATTAGTAAGAAAGAAGACAGATGGGTCCCTGTATGAATTCAATCCAAGGTGAATGAGTAAAATGTTAGCTCACGCTTTACTTTTGAGTAGCTTTACCATTTGATGAGTCCTAAAGGCTAATTATTAGTTACTAACAATTCATGATTTAATCACATGAGTGAACAGTGAAGCTCCAGATCCAGAACCACGATGGAGACTAATCACGCTGGAACGACGACCTTCACCTTAGTTGCTGCAACCTAGATCTAATTCAACCAACAAACCTCACCAACTCATATTACATAGACTAAACCCATCATCAACTAAGTGTGGTAATGGTGTTTTTTTTTCTCACTTGCTAATAAGGGATTTTTTTGTTGTCTGGAAAAAAAATTTAGAAGGTAATTATATGTAAACCGGTATAGATTCTAAATAACCAGGGGCGGATCCAGGGAGGATGTTTATGAGTCATGATCCCCCAGCTTCTAATAATTGAACATTTTATATATATATATATGGTATATTTTTTTTGTTGGTCTCTCTAGTAAAAAAATAAATGTTTATCTTTTAATTAATAGATTACTTTAACTTATTATGACTCTTTTTATATCAATAATAATTACTAAGCATATCTTTAATTATAAAAATTATTAAAATGAGATTGTTGAATAAGATGAAAAATAATTTTTTCACAAATTACATGATTATTTATATTAAAAAAAATTATTATTAAAAAATTCACCACAGATACGATAATATATAACTTTTATTTTATAAAATAATATCGAACACAATTTAAAAATTAAAAATATATATTTAAAATTATTTTATATTTAATTATATTTATTATAAATATTTTTAATTTAAAATATATTAATTATGAATTAAATTAAATTTATTTTTATATTTATATTATATAACAATTATATTTTTTAATTTAAATATTTAAAGATATATATTTAGTCTTTAGTTTCAACCCCATAAAATTAAAATCCTAATTCCGCTCATGCAAATAACCTATAATCCTAAGTCAACTAATGGTCCACCAGTGCACTGCTCTAGCATATGGTGCATGGCAGAAGGCTCCCCTAATAATAGGTATTCCAACTCTATACTTATGTTTGCCAACCAAATCTACACAAGAATTCCCTTCTCCAAATGTATGCATTGAGGAGCTGAGAAATAATGGAAGTAGAATCACTTTCTACTACCACGTCTCTATATCCTTCATACCACACCATCTCCGATCCCATCACAGTTCCCCAAACTTCTGCTCTATATGCATCATAGGGACCTAATCTGCGCATAAAACCTTTGATCCAATCACCACTATCAGTGCAGAGTAGGCCCCCACAGCCAGCTTCACCAATATTTCCTTTTGAGGACCCATACGAATTGAGCTTGACCCAACCCGAATGTGTTGTATTTAATTTAAATATAAACAAATATTTGCCTTTCTTACTTTTTAGGTTTTATTATATCACTTTATCGTAATATTTACTTTTAACAATAAAAAATTAACAATTTTTTAAATTGATTTATAAATGAAAATATCAAATAAAAAATCTTTATTTCATTCAATATATAACAATAAAAAATAAAATTTTTTGGATAAATTACACTCCCTCCCTTGTAATTTCACACCTTTTCAAATACTTACCTATACTTTTTGTGTCACTTAACCCTCTTCAACTTTGGCTTAAGTTAAAAACGTTAATTTTTTAGTTAACTTTAATGATAATTATTGTTTATTTTACACATTACTTCCTTGAGGTTTAACACACTTTCTCAACCTACTCCCTAAAGTTTGTTTTTTTATCTTCAAACCCCTTAACCCAAAATTTAAGGAGGTAATTTAATAAAGTGTTAAATTGAGTTAAAGTTAATTGAAAAGTTAATGTTTTGAACTTAAACTAAAGTTAAGACGGATTAAGTGACAAAAAAAGAGTAGAGGGAGATTTGTTGAAAAAGCATGAAACTACAAGAATGTAAGAAAGAAAGGATGATGTTTAGTTAGTTAGTGACAATTAGTAGTTATGTCAGCTAAGCTAGGTAGTTAATTTGTTACAAAACATAATTTGTATATAAACAACACATTGTACAGAGAATCAAAGTAAGAATACAATTTACACAATTCAATTTTATTTTCAGTATTTAGTGTTCTCATATGAGATCTCTTCTCTTATTTTCTTTCACTTCAACCTGGCCCTGGTACCTTTCATGGTATTAGAGCTCAGTGTTCAACCATGACTTCTTCTAATCAAGATTCCTCTACGGCAATAGTAAACACTGCAAGCCAAATTTGTGCTACAAACGTTCTCCAATCCTGCATCGATCAAGCTTGATGAAGACAATTTTCTGGAATGGAAGAAACAAGCACTACCAATAATTAAAGGTCACAAGCATTCTCAATATATCACTAGAAAATCGATTCCAGAAAAGTATGATTCACAAGATGATGTAGTAAGAAACAAGATCAGTGATGCTTACTTAAATTGGGAGCAACAGGATCAATTGTTGTTGTCATGGTTACTGTAACATCCCGAAAATTTATTATTTTGTTAAAAACGATCATTTTATAATATTTGTAATTTTTAAGAATTTTTGTGGAATTTTCTGGAGATGATGAATATTTTAATATATTCTTCGTCTTATGTGTGTCTTGAGTGGAGTAGGGAGAATAGAATATTTTCCCTGAAGCCAGTAAACCTTGAATTTGTCAAAGTGTCAACGGGGATCTTACTAAACCCGAGTCAGTACACAGTTACGAGGTCTACATTTTTGAGGTTTTATCTGTTAGTGTAATAAATCATCTGTCAGAGGTATTTAATCAAGGAGACAAGCTTACTATGCACTTCGTAGAGAAGCGTGCGAAGCTTCTCAAGGAAGCTTCTTTGAATCATTTTTTATTATTTCTCTCTCCTCCCATTTTTGGTGCTGCACATTTGAATTAAGGGACTTAATTCATTCTTCAATCCACACATTTCCTCCTCCTGTACGTAGCACTCATCTTTCTCTCTTTCCATTTCTCCTTACAGCAGCACCATCCACCCACCTTCATATTTTCATCCTTCAATACCGTCACACTCCAGCACCATTTCGTGTTTGGAGAAACACCATACCTGAGGGAATCATCTTCGAAGTTCTACGTTTTCTTCATCTTCTTTTTCCTCCACGGTTGAAGCTTAAAGGTTGGAACTTCAAGGTAAAGTCCTTAGCTTTTCCTCATCTCTCCTCATTTTCGTAACCCACTGTCATTTTGATGACCATGGGTATCCATTTCAACACTTGATTCTGATTTTGGTGAGCTTGAATATTCAAGGATCTCTTGGGAGTTGAAAATATAATTTCGACCAAAAGAGCTTGACCTTTCTTTGTGCTTCTCTAAGGTAAGAAGAAGACACTCCTCCTCAACCTCTCTTAGCATTTAGGAACGTCTGTGATTTTGTTGAGGGTCTTTCTGCTTTTGTATGTTGTTTGTATGGTATATGTGCTATTTGATTGTTTGAGCTTTGAATGTACATATATATATATATAACTGGATGTATTGGAATGTGTAGTATTTAAGGGAATGAGTTCCGAGTGATTTTCGGATAGTTACGGTGTTGAGCCCAGAATTTGGAAACTTAATGTGGAAACTAGTAATAGTAAGAAATTTGGCCAAACTCGTCGAATATAATGCCTTGATCTTTTGGTGATATGTCAAAATCCGTCGAATGAAGATTTCTGACCATTTTCGTCGAATGATAAAATCCGTCGAGTAAGGACCCATAGCCAAACCTGTCGAATTTGATATCTTGATCACTTAGTAAAATGTTAAAATCCGTCGAGTTTAGACTCCTGACCCTTTCCGTCGAATGTCAAACCCGTCGAATTTAGATTCCTGACCAGCAAACACTAAGTGAAGATCCGTCGAGTTTAGGTCTTCGACCACTAAACACAATGTCAATATCCGTCGAGTATGAACCTCGATCATGCCGTCGAGATTGATCTTCCGACCAAAACCCGTCGAATAGAGTCCCCGGACACTTACAAGAAAATGCCCCAAAGTCAATAATCGTCGAATTTGGGAGGCAATGCCTGTCGAGTAGATGAATTTCTCCAGACCCGTCGAAATTGGAGATTTCGACCAGTGTTCGTCGGTTCGACACTTGGGAGATTTTCTCCAACGTCGACACCTATACTCGTCGAATTGAGGCTTTTGCTGATCATCTGGAGGGTTCGACAGTTTTGATCCTCGTCCGACAGAACCCCCATCCGACAGAAAATGATTTCTTGCCTATCCTATTATAAAATGTGTTTTCCCATTCTTTCCTCCTCCTGTTACATTATTATTCGTCGAATGGCAACTTCAATCATTCATAAAACGTAGTCTCTGTCGAATTCAAACGTATACCTATCACCCAACACCTAGTAATTGAAATCTGTGACTCAATTTGTGATTTCGACCGTGTAGTTTCC
This sequence comes from Ormosia semicastrata, assembly GCA_029884595.1. Taxonomy (NCBI): domain Eukaryota; kingdom Viridiplantae; phylum Streptophyta; class Magnoliopsida; order Fabales; family Fabaceae; genus Ormosia; species Ormosia semicastrata. The sequence continues at coordinate 38,569,974 of JAQQTO010000055.1, forward strand.
TGGACCCAAAACCTTGGGATTAATATAGAGGAATATTGATCATAAATAAATGGGATGACTAGAAATTACTTAGGGATGCATAAACAGGGAAGAACATGAGAGTGTGAGATTTTGAGATCTTAGAATAACCTTCTAAGGGCATATGAATAAATTACCTAAGAGGACTTAAGTTAACTAAGAGAATTCCTTTAGAGACAAACCCTGTAAGTAAAGCTAAACCTAAGCAAGAATTCATAATACGTTTTGAAAAGGTATTGAGCTATTTAATGATAATATTATGCTATCGTGGGTCCATGTGAGAGACCATTGACTGTATTAATTCTTACTTTGGCAAATTGTGACATATGATGGAATAGTATGTGATAATGATCATACATGATTATGCATAGAGTCCGTATGCATTGTGATTTGTCCGTTGAATTTGTCGTAAGGCCTAGTTGCCTAGGAGTTGAACACACCTTAGTGCGGGTGCGAATAGACAAGTGGGGTCCTGTAGTTGGCCTTGAGGGCGTTGGGGCGCGGGTGTTTCACAAAGGCGGTGGTAGCCCCTACGGGACCGTGAGACAAACCGATGCAAACGCACCAACGATCCCGACCGGCCACTGATCCTATATCGTGATCTTGTGAGAATCTTCTTGTATAAAGCCTTGTTGCGCAAAATGAGTGATTATTTTCTCGAAAAGCACTTGTTTTTATGGTGACGAGATACTAGCATGTCTCCTCGATCATTCTCTCGAGTGTTTTGTGTCTAGCTCCATGGAGTAGGATCTTGGTTATTGAGGGCTCATGTGTATAGAGTCCGTGCATTATTTGCATTTATCATTATTATGGTTTGGCATTGATATAATTTGATATACCTATGACTGCCTGGAACTGTTTGCTTGATCATAACTGCTCTTGAATGTCTATTACTATTACTGTTGTTGTAAATGCTATGTGGGCGCTTTGCGCCGTTTGGTTTCTTGATGCTATAATTGGTAATGACGGAAGGATGTCTTACCTCTTTTCCTTCTGTCTCTCCATTTTCGTTTATACGTACATGGCGTCTCATCGAAGACAACCGTGAGAACCAGGAAGCTCCCAACTTCCCCTGGTTTTTGGCCTTATCTTGACCGAGCGACTACGAGAAGACTATGGAGCCCCGTACGCACGATTTTTGGGAGATGTACGTCGACTTTCTTAGGAGGGCGAGTCTTTGGTATATCAACTACGATTCGAACGCCGTGTCTACACGGGAGATGTCTCGATATCACTAGCCTGGAGACGCCACGAACCACTGTCTTCACTGTTTGTATTAGCCTACGTTTGGAGTTTCGGCCTACCGATACGTGAGATGTGGGCGATCGTTACTTCACCCGAGAGAGGACTCTTTTCGTTCTACTGACTCGGGCCCCGTCCGTGTGTCTCTGCTATTCCTATGGTGATTTCCTCGATGATGAGGAAGATCCCGAGGAAGATCCCGAGGAAGTCCACGAGGACGACCCCGAAGAGGACCACGAAGAGGATCGACACGATTCCTCCTCACTTGAGGGATTGATGTTACTCGTAGCTACCGAAGGCTACCAAGTATTATATTTTGGGGGCCCGATGTTTTGTTTGTAGTGGGTCATGTAAATTTCGATACCGTGGGGATGTGTATGTAATACTTTGGGGGCAGGTATAGCTTTGCTTTTGATGTACCAGGCTTGTAACTAAATGTTTTGATAAACTTATATATATATATATGATGATGCAGATGTTAATTCCTATGCATGTTTTACTTCTGTTTGATCTTTTATTTCCATTGATGTCTCGTCAACATGGTTACTAATTAAAAAGAAAAAAAAAAGTATATATATATAACATAACCGCCAATTAAAATACCCAACTATAATCTAGTGAATATACGCGTCTTATTAAAACGAACCGGGTCTCAACTCACCTAACTTTATTTCCGCATTGTAATCGACCATGTGGCGTTCCCTTGGAAGAGGGGCGATACATTTTTGATTGATGTTACTCGTAGCTACTAAAGGCTACCAGTATTATATTTTGGGGGCCCGATGTTTTGTTTGTAGTGGGCTGTAAATTCTGATACCGTGGGGATGTGTATGTAATACTTTGGGGGCAGGTATAGCTTTGCTTTTGATGTACCAGGCTTGTAACTAAATGTTTTGATAAACTTATATATATATATATGATGATGCTGATGTTAATTCCTATGCATGTTTTACTTCTGTTTGATCTTTTATTTCCATTGATGTCTCGTCAACATGGTTACTAATTAAAAAGAAAAAAAAAAGTATATATATATAACATAACCACCAATTAAAATACCCAACTATAATCTAGTGAATATACGCGTCTTATTAACGAACGGCAGGGTCTCAACTCACCTAACTTTATTTCCGCATTGTAATCGACCATGTGGCGTTCCCTTGGAAGAGGGCGATACATTTTGGTATCGAGCCCCGGTTTATGTTTCTTTGGGTCTTGTGGTTGAGTCTGTCTTGTTTGTCTTTGTGTGTTCTCTGAATGGTATTCGTAAAGGAGTAGTGTTTGGTATTCTTAGTGAATGCAACCGACTTTTCTGTGTTTTCGGATAATCTGAACCGAGAAAGTGAGATGGCACGAAGGAAGACATGGCAAAAGCCTATTACAAAGCAATGCAAAGGATGGCCGAGGTCATCGCACAACAACCGAGCAAGCGCACGATGCAAAGAGAGAGTTACGCAACAACAAGAGCGAGCCGCTCAACGGTTAGAGGCTACGCGATGCTCGAATTTAGCGAGTTTCGACGCCATAATCCTCCTCAATTTAAAGGAGAATTTGATCAGGACAAAGCTAGTCGTGGATCAAGGAGTTGGAGAAGGTATTTCGAGGAATGAATTGCGGCGAGGGTAAGAAGGTGGATTATGCTACTTTTATCTTTGGTAGGCAACGCCGAGGACCTGGTGGAGCGGAGTGCGGAGGATGCTAGAAGCGCGAACCGAGATATTACTTGGGAGTTGTTCAAAGAAAAGTTCTTGGACAAGTATTTTCCCGCCAAAGTGCAAGGCATGCGAAGGAGTCGAATTCCTCAACCTGCGACGAGGGGAATATGACCGTTAGCGAGTACGCACGAGATTCGAAAACTTGTCACGGTTTTCGACCTACTTTCAGAACCAACCCGGATGAGGCTTGGAAGTGCAGAAGATTCACGGAAGGATTGAGGTACGGGCGAGGAAAGCTGTAATCACCTTGAGGATCAATGAATTCTCACAACTTTGGATACTTCTTTGTGATGTAGAGGCTCGGGAGCAATCTAGAGATATGAGGAATAGAAACTTTGGGCTGCGAGATTCCAGAGAGGCGGCAATAACAGTGCTAACCGCTTCCAGAAGAAGCCATACTCTCGACCAACGGGGAGTCACCAACAAGTCATGGGTGGAAGTTCAAGTGGAGGTTCTAGTGGGAACCGGACTGGCCAAAACTTGGCATACCCCTCCAAATGCCGGAAGTGTGGAAAAGATCATCTGACAAGGGATTGTCCTATCAAAGGAATTATCGTTTTCGATGTGGGAAACCTGGACACATCTACGAGACTGCAATCAAGCGAAGGTCGAACCTTCAATGAATGTTGCGAAAGCCAAGAAACCGCAATTTGGAGGACGAGTTTACACTATGAGCGGAGTGAAGCCTCGAATCCGAAGATTTGATACTGGGAGAAGGCATCATAGAAGGTAATCTTTTAAGCTGTCTTTGTATGACTCGGGGCAACCCATTCTTTTATATCGTATGTTGTGTGCAAAAAGCGAGTCTACCGTGTCGTCCTTACCTTTTGACTTAACCGTTTCTACCCCCACCGATAAACCGGTAGTTACTACCAAAGTTTGTCTAAAGCGTCCATTGATTGTTGAAGGTCGATCCTTTCGGTCGATCGATTTGTTTACCTCTTTCCCAATTAGATATTATCCTAGGGATGGGTGGTTGTCTCTAACCATGTTACGTTAGACTGCCCGGAAAGACCATAGTTTTTCCCAAAAATGAGAATTCTAGATTTCGACGGCCAACCGAGTTCAAGCTCTCTTGAAAGAAGGAGCTCACGGATACATGCTCTTGTCTTCTTTGAAAATCGAGAACGAGGTTGATGTGGACACAATTCCAGTGGTGAATGAGTTTCCCGAAGTCTTTCCCGAGAGTGTGCTGGTTTACCACCAGGCTCGAGAGATAGAGTTTGCTATCGACTTAGTACGGGAGCTGGTCCCGTGTCTATAACACCGTCCGGATGGCACCAACGAGTTAGCCGAGCTAAAGAAACACTAGAAGAGCTTTTGGAAAAGCAATTTGTCAGGCCAAGTGTGTCACCATGGGGAGCACCAGTGCTGTTAGTTCGCAAGAAGGATGGCACCTCAAGGTTATGTGTGGACTATCGGCAGCTGAACAAAGTGACGATTAAGAACAAATATCCACTCCCGAGGATTGACGACTTGATGGACCAACTAAAGGGAGCGGCAGTGTTTTCCAAGATTGATCTGCGATCTGGGTATCATCAGATACGAGTGAAGACAGAGGATGTGCCCAAGAGGCGCTTTTCGCACCCGATACGGTCCACTACGAGTATTTGGTGATGCCGTTTGGTGTGACGAATGCACCGGCCTATCTTCATGGACTACATGAACCGAATCTTTCGACCTTACTTGGATAAGTTCGTTGTGGTCTTCATTGATGACATTCTCGGTATACTCTCAAAATCGGGAGGACCATCTTTGAGCACCTCAGTATAGTTCTTCAGATTCTGAAGGAGAAGGAATTGTATGCCAAACTGTCAAAATGTAAATTTTGGCTGGAAGAAGTCAAGTTTCTAGGTCACGTGATCTCAAAGAGTGGGATTGCTGTGAATCCATCGAAAGTGGAGGTAGTACTACGATGGGAAAGGCCGAAGTCAGCAACAGAGATTCGAAGCTTTGTGGGTTTAGCGGGATATTACCGGAGGTTCATTGAAGGATTCTCCAAGATTGCTGGACCACTTACGCAACTCACAAGGAAAAATCAAACTTTTGAGTGGACCGATAGCTGTGAGCGAAGTTTCCAAGAGTTGAAGAATCGACTGACTACCTCACCGGTGTTAGTGCTACCCGATCCGAATGAACAGGTTTGAAGTGTCTTGTGACGCTTCATACCAAGGGCTAGGGTGCGTACTTATGCAACATGGAAGAGTGGTGGCTTATGCTTCAAGGCGGTTGCGAGTGCACGAGAAGAATTATCCGACGCACGACACGGAGCTAGCGGCTGTAGTTTTGCCCGAAAATATGGAGGCATTTTCTCTACGGAGCAACGTTCGACATTTTCGGTGATCACAAGAGTCGAAGTATTTGTATGATCGAAGGAGTTGAACATGAGGCAACGGAGGTGGTTAGAATTCTCGAAGGATTACGATTTCCAACACGTATCATCCTAGCAAGGCAAATGTTGTGGCGAGACGCTCTAAGTAGGAAGATGATCGGTGTCTCGCACGATGATCAAGGAAAAGGATCTAATAGAGCAATTCGAGAGATGTATGGTCTTTTGTGAAGTTAGAACCTGGAAAGATTTGCATGAATATGGTTACCATCTCAAGCGAGTTGATGGACGGACATAAGGAAAAGCGAGAAGAAGGACAAATTCTTGCAAGAAGTGAGGGAACGAGATGAAGCAAGGGAATGAAACGAGTTTGCGGAGGAACGGATGGAATTTTGAGATTCCATGGGAGAGTTTGTGTCCCTCGGAATCAAGAACTTAGAGAATACATCATTAATCATGCTCACACAAGCCAACCGAGTATGCACCGGGCATGACGAAGATGTATCAAGACTTGAAGAAGTTGTTCGGTGGCACGGAATGAAGAGTGACGTTACTAGACGTGTATCTACTTGTCCGGTTTGTCAAAAAGCTAAAGTGGAACATCGAGACCAGCAAGATTGCTGCAACCGTTATCTATTCCGGAATGGAAGTGGGACAAGATGTGCAATGGACTTTGTAGTCGGATTACCAAGGACAAGAAAAGGTCATGATTCGATTTGGGTAATTGTGGACCGACTCACGAAATCAAGCACATTTTCTTCCGATCGACATCAAGTACAAGCTAGAGAGATTGACTCGGATCTATATTGGAGAGATTGTCGGCGCACGGTGTGCCTACAAGTATTGTTTGAGATAGAGATCCGAGGTTTACTTCAAATTTTCGGGAGAGTTTGCAAGAAGCATTGGGGACAAAATTACAACTTAGTTACGCTTATCATCCATCCGAGACCGACGGTCGATCGGAGAGAACAATCCAATCTTTGGAAGATTTGCTTAGAGCTTGCACCATAGAGCAAGCGGGAGTTGGGATGACATTCTACCTTTGATAGAATTCACCTACAACAACAAGTTATCATTCGAGCATAGGGATGGCACCCTATGAAGCTCGTATGGACGACGATGTCGAACACCTATGTGTTGGTACCAAGACGGCGAGCGCCTTACTATTGGACCCGAGATTATACAAATGACAACCGAGAAGGTTAAAATGATTCGGGAAAAGATGAGGACGGCTCGAGTCGACAAAAGAGTTATGCGAGACCGAAGGAGAAAACCTCTTGAGTTTGAGGAAGGTGAGCATGTATTCCGAAAGTCACACCTACGACCGGGGTGGGCGGGCTTTAAAATCTAGAAAACTCACTCCTAAATTCCTTGGACCATACCAAATCATTGGTCGTGTAGGTCCTTTAGCATACCAAATATCCTTACCTCCTTTTCTTTCAAACATTCATAATGTTTTCCATGTGTCACAACTTCGGAAATACCTTCCTGACCCAAGTCATATCATAGCACCGGATACAGTACAACTAAAAGAAAACTTAACTTATGAGACGTCTCCTATAAGAATCGAGGATAGCAGGATAAAGCAATTAAAAGGCAAGGAGATCGCATTGGTGAAAGTGATCTGGAACGAGGTGACTGGAGATGCAACCTGGGAGTTGGAAGACAAGATGAGAGAGCAATACCCACACTATTCTAAGGTATGCAAATTTCGAGGACGAAATTTCTTTTTAGAAGGGGAGTGTTGTAACATCCCGAAAATTTATTATTTTGTTAAAAACGATCATTTTATAATATTTGTAATTTTTAAGAATTTTTGTGGAATTTTTCGGAGATGATGAATATTTTAATATATTCTTCGTCTTATGTGTGTCTTGAGTGGAGTAGGGAGAATAGAATATTTTCCCTGAAGTAGTAAACCTTGATTTGTCAAAGTGTCAACGGGGGATCTTACTAAACCCGAGTCCCAGCACAGTTTCTGAGGTCTACATTTTTGAGGTTTTATCGTTAGTGTAATAAATCATCTGTCGAGGTATTTAATCAAGGAGACAAGCTTACTATGCACTTCGTAGAGAAGCGTGCGAAGCTTCTCAAGGAAGCTTCTTTGAATCATTTTTTATTATTTCTCTCTCCTCCCATTTTTGGTCTTTGCACATTTGAATTAAGGGACTTAATTCATTCTTCAATCCACACATTTCCTCCTCCTGTACGTAGCACTCATCTTTCTCTCTTTCCATTTCTCCTTACAGCAGCACCATCCACCCACCTTCATATTTTCATCCTTCAAAACCGTCACACTCCAGCACCATTTCGTGTTTGGAGAAACACCATACCTGAGGGAATCATCTTCGAAGTTCTATGTTTTCTTCATCTTCTTTTTCCTCCACGGTTGAAGCTTAAAGGTTGGAACTTTAAGGTAAAGTCCTTAGCTTTTCCTCATCTCTCCTCATTTTCGTAACCCACTGTCATTTTGATGACCATGGGTATCCAATTCAACACTTGATTCTGATTTTGGTGAGCTTGAATATTCAAGGATCTCTTGGGAGCTGAAAATATAATTTCGACCAAAAGGAGCTTGACCTTTCTTTGTGCTTCTCTAAGGTAAGAGGAAGACACTCCTCCTCAACCTCTCTTAGCATTTAGGAACGTCTGTGATTTTGTTGAGGGTCTTTCTCGCTTTTGTATGTTGTTTGTATGGTATATGTGCTATTTGATTGTTTGAGCTTTGAATGTACATATATATATATATAATTGGATGTATTGGAATGTGTAGTATTGAAGGGAATGAGTTAAGTGATTTTCGGATAGTTACGGTGTTGAGCCCGAATTTGGAAACTTAATGTGGAAACTAGTAATAGTAAGAAATTTGGCCAAACTCGTCGAATATAATGCCTTGATCTTTTGGTGATATGTCAAAATCCGTCGAATGAAGATTTCTGACCATTTTCGTCGAATGATAAAATCCGTCGAGTAAGGACCCATAGCCAAACCTGTCGAATTTGATATCTTGATCACTTAGTAAAATGTTAAAATCTGTCGAGTTTAGACTCCTGACCCTTTCCGTCGAATGTCAAACCCGTCGAATTTAGATTCCTGACCAGCAAACACTAAGTGAAGATCCGTCGAGTTTAGGTCTTCGACCACTAAACACAATGTCAATATCCGTCGAGTATGAACCTCGATCATGCCCGTCGAGATTGATCTTCCGACCAAAAACCCGTCGAATAGAGTCCCTGGACACTTACAAGAAAATGCCCCAAAGTCAATAATCGTCGAATTTGGGAGGCAATGCCTGTCGAGTAGATGAATTTCTCCAGACCCGTCGAAATTGGAGATTTCGACCAGTGTTCGTCGGTTCGACACTTGGGAGATTTTCTCCAACGTCGACACCTATACTCGTCGAATTGAGGCTTTTGCTGATCATCTGGAGGGTTCGACAGTTTTGATCCTCGTCCGACAGAACCCCCATCCGACAGAAAATGATTTCTTGCCTATCCTATTATAAAATGTGTTTTCCCATTCTTTCCTCCTCCTGTTACATTATTATTCGTCGAATGGCAACTTCAATCATTCATAAAACGTAGTCTCTGTCGAATTCAAACGTATACCTATCACCCAACACCTAGTAATTGAAATCTGTGACTCAATTTGTGATTTCGACCGTGTAGTTTCCTGGACCCAAAACCTTGGGATTAATATAGAGGAATATTGATCATAAATAAATGGGATGACTAGAAATTACTTAGGGATGCATAAACAGGGAAGAACATGAGAGTGTGAGATTTTGAGATCTTAGAATAACCTTCTAAGGGCATATGAATAAATTACCTAAGAGGACTTAAGTTAACTAAGAGAATTCCTTTAGAGACAAACCTTGTAAGTAAAGCTAAACCTAAGCAAGAATTCATAATACGTTTTGAAAAGGTATTGAGCTATTTAATGATAATATTATGCTATCGTGGGTCCATGTGAGAGACCATTGACTGTATTAATTCTTACTTTGGTAAATTGTGACATATGATGGAATAGTATGTGATAATGATCATACATGATTATGCATAGAGTCCGTATGCATTGTGATTTGTCCGTTGAATTTGTCGTAAGGCCTAGTTGCCTAGGAGTTGAACACACCTTAGTGCGGGTGCGAATAGACAAGTGGGGTCCGTAGTTGGCCTTGAGGGCGTTGGGGCGCGGGTGTTTCACAAAGGGCGGTGGTAGCCCCTCCGGGACCGTGAGACAAACCGATGCAAACGCACCAACGATCTTGACTGGCCACAGTCCTATATCGTGATCTTGTGAGAATGCTGCTGTATAAAGCCTTGTTGCGCAAAATGACTGATTATTTTCTGGAAAGCACTTGTTTTTATGGCTGACGAGATACTAGCATGTCTCCCTGATCATTCTCTCCGAGTGTTTTGTGTCTAGCTCCATGGAGTAGGATCTTGGTTATTGAGGGCTCATGTGTATAGAGTCCGTGCATTATTTGCATTTATCATTATTATGGTTTGGCATTGATATAATTTGATATACCTATGACTGCCTGGAACTGTTTGCTTGATCATAACTGCTCTTGAATATCTATTACTATTACTGTTGTTGTAAATGCTATGTGGGCGCTTTGCGCCGTTTGGTTTCTTGATGCTATAATTGGTAATGACGGAAGGATGTCTTACCTCTTTTCCTTCTGTCTCTCCATTTTCGTTTATACGTACATGGCGTCTCATCGAAGACAACCGTGAGGAACCAGGAAGCTCCCAACTTCCCCGGTTTTTGGCCTTATCTTGACCGAGCGACTACGAGAAGACTATGGAGCCCCGTATGCACGATTTTTGGGAGATGTGCGTCGACTTTCTTAGGAGGGCGAGTCTTTGGTATATCAACTACGGTTCGAATTTGTGTCTACACGGGAGATGTCTCGATATCACTAGCACGGAGATGCCACGAACCACCCTGTCTTCACCTGTTTGTATTAGCCTACGTTTGGAGTTTCACCTACCGATACGTGAGATGTGGGGTGATCGTTACTTCACCCGAGAGAGGACTCTTTTCGTTCTACGGCTCGGGCCCCGTCCCGTGTCTCTGCTATTCCTATGGTGATTTCCTCGATGATGAGGAAGATCCCGAGGAAGATCCGAGGAAGTCCCCGAGGACGACCCGAAGAGGACCACGAAGAGGATCCCGACACGATTCCTCCTCACTTGAGGGATTGATGTTACTCGTAGCTACCGAAGGCTACCAAGTATTATATTTTGGGGGCCCGATGTTTTGTTTGTAGTGAAATTTGTAAATTCGATCTGAGTGGGGATGTGTATGTAATACTTTGGGGGGTATAGCTTTGCTTTTGATGTACCAGGCTTGTAACTAAATGTTTTGATAAACTTATATATATATATATGATGATGATGAGATGTTAATTCCTATGCATGTTTTACTTGTTTGATCTTTTATTTCCATTGATGTCTCGTCAACATGGTTACTAATTAAAAAAAAAAAAAAAAAGTATATATATATAACATAACCGCCAATTAAAATACCCAACTATAATCTAGTGAATATACGCGTCTTATTAAAACGAACCGGGTCTCAACTCACCTAACTTTATTTCCGCATTGTAATCGACCATATGGCGTTCCCTTGGAAGAGGGGCGTTACATGTTACTTTCCTCGATGAACGTTCCTTCACAACAAGAATGGTAGGTTGTCAAATTTAGAAGAAATTGGAAACATTCTTTGCATCTCAAATTAGAGCACAGATTGGGCAACTTAAGAATCAGTTAAGGAACACAAAAAAAGACTCTTCTGTACCTTCTTATCTACTTGCAATTAAGAAATTAGTTGATACTTTGGGTTCAATAGGATCACCGGTTGATGAATCTGAATATATTGAAACAATTCTTGATGGTTTGACAAAAGAGTATGAGGGATTTGTGACTGCAATTACTTCTAAAAGTGAACCTTACAGTGTTGGAGAGCTTAAAGCTCTTCTTATGGCTCAAGAAGAGAGAATTGAAAGGTTTAGGAAGATATAACTTGGGGCAATTCACGGTAATCTTGTTCAATCTCAAACCAAAAAGAATTACAATAGCAGTGGTTATAATAACAATTCTGGTTTTTCTAGTTATAGAGGAGGTTTTAGTCAAAGGCCAAATTTCAATATTGGTTAAGGTCGTGGTTTTGCTATGAATCAAGGAAGAGGTTTCTTGAATGCTAAGGGTCAACAAAATTTTAGAGGCAGGTTTGGTAGAGGAAGCAGATTTGTTTTTGGTGAAAAGTCTCAGTGTCAGTTGTGCAAGAAGACTAATCACACTACTGCAGATTGTTGGTTTAATTTGATCAATTCTTCACAGGTTCACAGAATTTTAGAAATCCAAGGATTAGTAATTCTTTTATGAATGCAATGATGGTACAAGGTCTTGATCACAGTTTTTCTGATGGTAACTCCTCTTTGGCTACTACTATGTTGGCTGCTCCCTTAACTCTGTATGATCCAGCATGGTACCCTAATTTTGGTGCCACTCATCACCTTACACCATATTCATCCAACCTGTAACATAAAGTGAACTATGATGGAGCATAAAAAGTCTTCGTAGGAAATGGTGTAGGTTTGTCTATTTTGCATGTTGGGCACTCTAGTTTTAACTCTGATTCTGTTCACAATCCTTTTGTTTTAAATAATCTCTTGCATATTCCCACAATTACCAAGAATCTATTAAGTGTTTCTCAATTTGCTAAAGATAATAATATCTTTTTTGAATTCCATTCTAATAAATGTCTTTCCAAATATCAGGATACCAAGGAGATACTCCTCCAAGGCACCCTTAGAAATGGCTTGTATGTCTTTCCAAATTTTTAACTCACAAAGTCCTCTCAATCAGTGATCTCAAATGTTGTTTCAACATCCTCAAGTGCGGGCCAAGTTGAAGTGAAAGAAAATGAGAGAAGAGATCTCAGACAAGAACACTGAAAACTGAAAAATAGAATTGAATTGTGTAAACTGTATTATTACTTTGATTCTCTGTATAATGTGTTGTTTATATACAAATTCTGTTTTGTAATAGATTAACTACTCTAATAGAATAACTATCTAGCTTAGCTGGCATAACTACTAATTGTCACTAACTAACTGAACCTCATCCTTTCTCTCTTACACCCCCCCTCAAACTCAGCAGTTGAAGTAGTTCAACTCTAAGTTTGACCCTAAGTTTGTCTCGAAATATGAATAATGAGCTGGAAACAACCTTAGCCAGCATATTAGCTACCTGTTCATGTACAAGTATATGACTAACTTGCAATTTGTGAGATATGACTTGGTCTCAAACAAAATGTAGATTAATGTCAAAGTGCTTAGTGCGAGAGTGAAGAATTGGATTAGCAGCTAAGATTACAACACTGAGAATTGTCACAAACAACTTTAGGAAGATTAGGCAATTGCACCCTGAGTTCATGCAATAAGGTTTGCAACCAAAGAAGTTCTACAACTAAAGCAGCTAGACTTCTATATTCTACCTTTGTGCTACTGCGAGATACTACATGTTGTTTCCTACTGGACCAGGATATCAAATTTCTCCCTAAGTATACACAATAACTACTAGTCAACTTTCTATTATTCGGGATCAGAACCCCAGTCAGAATTAGTGAAGTCATAAAGATTTAAATGAGATGACTTTTGAAGAGATAAGCCATATGAAGTAGTACTATGGAGGTATCTCAATATCCTCTTAACTGCCTTCTAGTGAGATTCCATAGGAGACTGCATAAACTGACAGACCTTATTCACTGAGAATGAGATTTCAGGTCTGGTTACTGTTATATATTGCAAACTGCCTACAATTGATCTATAAAGATTAGGATCAAAGAATGGGGTACTGCTTGTAGCAGAAAGCTTAAGATGTGTAGTCATGGGAGTGGAGAAAGGCTTAAAATTAAGCATATCAACTTTGGCCAACAGATCATTGATGTATTTGGTTTGAGACAAATGCAAACCACCAGTGTGAGTTCTATGCACTTCAATACCAAGAAAGTAATGCAGTTGCCCAATATCCTTAAGAGCAAATGTGAAATTTCTAGAGCTGATCAGAGACAAGATCTCAGATTTAGAAGAACTAGTGACTAGAATATCATCTACATAGACTAAAATAAAAGTAGTAAATGTAGGGGAAATTTTGGTGAATAGAGAGACATATGATCTTGTAGCAGTGAATCCAAGAGAACATAGAGCAGCAGAAAGCTTGTGAAACCAAGCTCTAGGGGCTTGCTTGAGTCCATATAGAGCTTTTATGAAACTTGCATACCAAATAAGAATTGCCAAATGCAAAGTCCTGAGGTTGTTGCATATATACCTCCTCTTGTAGGTCTCCATTCAAAAATGCATTGTTGATGTCAAGTTGATGAATATGTCAATCCTTAGCCAAAGCCATAATGAGTACCAATCTGATTGTGGCAGGTTTGACTATTGGACTAAATGTCTCAGTAAAGTCAAAACTAGGCCTTTGATTAAAGCCTTTGGAAACTAATCTTACCTAATACTAGTCTATGGAGCTATCTAGTTTGTATTTTACTCAAAACACCCACTTGGTTTCAATGGCAGTTCTGTTTGGATAAAGTTCAACTATAGACCATATATTATTTTTTAGCAAGGCATGGTATTCATCAATCATATCTTGTTTCCAATGTGGGTGAGCAAGAGCTTGAGATACTAAAGTTGGCTCCAAAATTTCAAAAAAGACTTTTGACTTATAAACACCAGTCTTGGCCCTGGTTACCATGGGATGAGCATTCTGAATTATAGGAGTAGCAATAGATGATTGCTGTAATGAATCTGAACTTTCTTAATTTTCAATGACTGGCATTGTAGAAGCAACACTATTCTGAGATATAGGATCATGCTCATGAAACATATTAGGCATAGAAATATGGTCTAATGTAGTATTAAGACAATAATGTCTAACTGCAGGTGGGGCACTTGTTGACAGCAAAGGAATAGAAGGGATAGGAATAATATGAGAAGGTGAGTGAGACTGTGATAGAGAAAAAAGATTGGAAGAAGACTTAAATGGAAAAAATGACTCATCAAAGACAACATGGAGAGTGAAATAGAATTTTCTAAAAGGAGATAGACATTTGAACCCTTTGTATGAGGGAGCAAAACCTAAAAATAAACATTGGACAGACTTGTAATCCATTTTAAACTTATTATAAGGTCTAATGAATAGATAGCATGCACATCTAAAGATCTTGAAATTATGATATGAAGGTTACTTTTGGAATATAGTCTCAAAGGGGGGTAAATTATTTAGCATTGGCGATGTTAGTGCATTTATAACAAAAATAACATGTAAGAAAGCATCTCAACAAAATTTTAGAGAAATAAAATGTAAATATTAAAGATTATATAAATATTATAGATTTAATTCAATAAACATTACATAATTATTACTTTCTCTTTTATTATTTATAAAAAAAGCTATAAGTTTTTCGTGAGACATGTGGTATGCCATGATGTTGGAATATGACAATTTCTCATTTTCTTAAATTTTTAAGTTAATTATCAAAACATTCCATTATTATTATTTCTTGTATTAAATATTAATATAAGACTATTCTTATACATTAAATTAGTTGCATTTGAAGGTTTGTTCCTTATATTGATTATTTTAAGTTAGAATATTGACTCATCTTTTAAGGAAACTAATTTTCTTAAACGTGCTAAAGTAAATGTAAGAGGTGTATGTTAAAAATGAAATTGAAGGAAAGTCAATCTTAATTGGCATGAAAAGTTATTTAAAAAATATTTTAGCATAGAAAAAAAAATCCTTTTATGTATGGCAAAATTCAGCATGACTTAGAAAAGTCACGAGTACACACACCCACACCCATGTGGGAGGCTGAGAAGCTCTGTGGTGCCTTGGCTATTTTTTTTTTTTCTCCCTCTCTCTCTCTCACTCCCATCATCTCATGAAAGCTTAACTTTTATCAAGTTTGTCTCTCACCAAGTGGAAAGCTGTTCAATCTCTGCTGCACCTCACTGAGTTATACAATTATGATATTTTTATTATTAATAATATATATATATATATTTTTATATTTTTTAATATTATTTATTATACTTATTTATTATTATTTTTTCACTAAATTTAATATCCCTAAAAATATCAATAGTATATATCTCTAAAAAAAATATATGTCCTTTAAATTTATCAACATGAAAAAGGTAGAAGAAAAGTGACCCTTTCATCAACATGAAAAATTATATGAAAAGTTATCTTTAAAAATAAACTATAGTAAGAGCGGGTAAACTCATCTTTAAGCACACACATTTTATTTATAATGGGTGGCTCAAATAAACAAACTTAAATTTAGCGGTTGAGAAATTTTAACAAGGTCAGATTCAAACTCATAGTTTTACATTTAAAGAGAATAAAAATATCTCGTAAAACAAAAAATAAACACATTTTAGAATTGTGTTATATAACTAATAAGAAAATTCTTAAATTATGTATCAATAAGTATAAAGAAATACAGTTTATTAAAAAAAGTTTATCAAACAGTATAAAGAAAAACGTTGAAATGAATTTTTTAAAATAGAAAAAATATCTTATTAAATAATAATTAAACATTACGTTAAAAATATAATGAAATTAGTTAGGTGTTGGTATTTAGAAAGAAAAGCAGATGGAGAGATTCAATCATCATATTTTTTTTTTGTGTGTGGGGGCATTTGAAAACGACAAATGAGCAAGCACAATGCAGGAACCATACCCCCTATTTCTATCCTCCTTACCTTTTATAATTCTTTTTTGGGTACAATAGCTTTTGTAATTAGAAAATGATTCTTACACATAAATTTTGTTCACATAATTTATATATAAGGATATTATGAACATTAGAATTGATAAATGAGAGAAAAAGAAAAAGAAAACATGATAATGATTTAGTTTATTTGATCTACCTATGTTGCTTTTATATACAACTAATATGGCTCTATAATTTTATGCCATCAAAAGAACAACCTTTCTCTTTCTCTTACATAATTACATATTAAGATTTGTCTAACATGCACCATTAGTTTGGTGGTGTACTAATGCACCATTAATTCTAAACCCTTGATTTATTAATTAAAAAAATCAAGGATCAAGATTTAAAATAAGCAACGCATTCTTGTCATCTCCATTTTATCATTCCAACTTCGTCGTGTTCTCTTCTACGTGTCACCACCAGGATTACGTTGTTGACATTGAGCTTCATCCGTGAATTTCACCTGGACTCGCGAATCACGTCATCGTCTTTGCTCGCTGCAACCTCCCTTCGCCCCACCATCGCCTCCACCACCCTTCCTCCTTCCATAAGCCACAACCTAACACAACTAGAACCTAGTTCATTTAAGGATTCCACCACAATATAATTCCAGACCTAGAACTACCACGACTAGAACCCATAACCAAAACCCCCACAACCTATCACAACCACAACCAGAACCTAGAATACCCATGTAATTCCATACCCAACTACACTAGCGTCCACCGCAAGCCGCCATAGAACCACCACACCAAAACCAAGCCACATCGCAGCAGGTTCGAGCAAGACCTAGTCCTTGATGGGGATGGAGAAACGGGTGAGGGTGTGGATGATAAAGTTGCCGCTCGTCAAGACTAGGTGGTCGACGTTAGGCTGGATGGTGGGTTAGATGGTGTAGTTGCAGTTGCCATTGACAAGGTGGTTTGGCGAGGATGACTGGTTCACCAACGAGTAGTGCTATCATAAATCGCGAGCCCTGTCTCACCATCGTCCTCCTCCACGTCAAACCACACCACCGCAAGCCACCGGATTCAGACACGTCACCCCACTTGCTAGGAGTGACACACCACTGTGAGTCACCGCTGTTCCACTCAGTATCTACTATGTCAGCCACTATCATTCCACCACTTCGTCGTTCAAGACTTTTCTCCATAGTAACATCTTCCATAAATGTAGATTTTTTTTTGAAAAAAAAACATAAAATAGGTGACCTTTAATAGTATATCATTTTGAGTGGTGTATGATTAGAGATGGCAAAACGGTCAACCCACCCCACTCCGCCTCGCCCCGCCTTCAACCCGCCAAAATGTGGGAGTAGGGTGGGTTGGCCCATTTTGAAAAATGGGTTGGGAGAGCCAATCCATCCCGTTTTAGGGTGGATTAGCGGGTTGGCGGGTTGACCCGCATAAAAGAAAAAATAAGAAAAAAGTAGGTGAGTCGGCGAGTTAACCCGCTAACCCACCTAAAAAACAAAAAAATTTGTATAAAAAACAAAAAAAAAATCTACAAAAATTTTAAAAAAATAGAAAATTTATAATTTATAGAGACTAAAAAATAAAAAAATAAAATAAAATTAGTATAATACCCATAAAAATACCACAAATACAAATAAAAATACTCATTTATAATACTTAAAAAAAAACTCAACCCAATGAGTCAACCCGCCCTCGTCCCGCTTAACCCGCGAATTATGTGGGACAAGTTATGCGAGTTAAAAAATGAAAGTAAATTAAAAACTTGAACTCGCTAAAAAATAATAGATTAATAGATTAACTCAATGGGTTGAATCTATTTTACCACCTCTATGTATGATACACCAAAACTTCTAATGATGCATCATAATATCCTCCCACACATTATATTATCATATTACCGTCGTAAGAACAATTATAATCTATTTGTTGGCAAGAATTGTAAAAAGAGAGACATTGGAGACGAGAGGGACAGAGAGAGGGGAGCATCAACTTGTGGGGCATGACCCAAAATAACTTAAATGGCAATTTTTTTTTTTATCTTTGACAAATTGTACATATAATTTTGAATAAGAGTTGGGATTAGGTAAAATATTTTTTTAAATAATAATTCCAAGATTTAAGTATATATTGTAAATAAAGTTAGTTTAATATTGTAATTTATTTTTACTGTGATTAATTAATGTTGAATAACCCTACAATATATGATGTATTTAAACTTTGATAAAATAAAAATAAAAATTATTAACTATATATTCTTTTAAATATTTATTTTAATATTTATTTTATTTATTATTTTTTAATAATTCTTTTAAATATATAAAATAAATTAATATCAAAATAAATATTAAGAAAATATTTAAAATATACATATTACAAATAGTCTTCAAATGAAAATATACAGTGGGGGAGAGCATAGAGTGTTTGATTGGAGTGACATTGACTCTCCAACACAGACACATGATGGCCCAATCATGGCAAAAAATCCGAGCGTGCTGTTCACTCTCCAATCAAGGATGATTATGATAGGATGAGTTGGTCCCACATAGCCCATCCATCAGAGATTCCATTGGAGCGTGTGTAGCAAACTCCAATTGAGGCATTGTGAAATCATATATGCATATGTGCTCGGGAAAAGAAAGCTCAGAAAATTGAAAGTTAATAGAGAGTGTGTCAGAGGTTAGGGGCAAGTGAACGTGCACTATTTGAAGCACAGATCTGGATCCGCTCAAAGCACCCAAACTAATTCCCCTACCCTGGAACAGAGAGTCAAAGACACACATAAACACTAGCACTTGTTGCTGCTCCATGTTTTATAGTTTCAAAAGACAGAGAAAGAGTTAAAGGGACTAGATAGAGGAAGCGTGTGTAGTGAGAGAAGAAAATCTTGGGTTGAGAGAGATATACATAGACAGATAGAGATAGATATAGTCACGTAGATAGAGAGAGAGAGAGAGAGAAAGTGAGGAAAACTGAGAAAGAGCTGAGCTCTCAACTTCACTGCCCACTCTTGCTCAGAACCCCATAAACCACAGCAGGAGCAGTGAAGCAATTTAGCTTTTTAGTAGTAATGGTTGACCACTATTGTGTTTTAGGGGAAAACAGTCTCAACAGAGAGTAACCAAGAGAAAGATTATCCTTTCATGGGTAAGCATGTACGCTTCTGCTCAGACCTGGATTTCAAATTTAATTTGAAAAAGAAGGGAGATTTTTAGGGAAGGAGAGAGAGAGAGAGAGAGAAGAAAAAGAGATATTTTTTTTTGCTGTTTGTTTCTCCTTTTGTTGTTTCTGCAACTTTTGCACTCATTACTTCTTTATTGAAAAATTCAACCTCCATTTTTTTTGTGTTTCTCTCTTTTTTTCTCCATCCTTTTATCAAAGGGAACTCTTGGTACCCTCCATTAGTCTCCTTTTAATCTACCACATGGGAATACTCCTTTTTAACACTTCACTTTCTTGTTATCCTTCTCCTTTCCTTGTTTAACTTGATTTTCTTCGGCTTTGCAGGAATATGAGAAAGAAAGATAGTACTGTGCTACCACTAATCTCAGGTTGGTAGTTAGGTCTTGTGTGTGGTTGAGAAAGAAACTTTACTTGTAGTAGGAGTGAGAAAGACAGGCAGTGAGAACTAGATACAAGATAGAGAGAGAAGATAGAAAAAGATACACTCAACTCACAAACAGGAGAACAAAAATTGGATTTTTAGGTATTGGCTAGTTTCTTTGTGAAACTAAGTAAGAATATTTCTATCCATGGATGGTTATGAAGCTACAAGGATTGTTTTTTCAAGGATCCAAAACTTGGACCCTGAAAATGCTTCCAAAATCATGGGACTACTTCTGATTCAAGACCATGGTGAGAAAGAAATGATTAGATTAGCATTTGGTCCAGAAGCCCTAGTTCACTCAGTGATTTTCAAAGCTCGCAAGGAGTTGGGACTGCCCTTGAATTCTCCTTCTACACCTGCTACCCCTCCATCTCCATCCCCTTTCCTTTCCAGCAACCCAGTCCCTATTTCCAGGCAAAATTCCAATTCTTCCAGGCTTATAAACAGTGGGATGAGCCTTCCTCCTGCTCTCAGTATACCAAATCCAAACCCATCTTCTGCTACTTCAGCTTCTTGGGCCACTCTATCTGAGCTTCAAAACCCTGATGATTTGATTAGCCCCAACAATTTAGTTGTTGGGTCTTCTACTTCCATGAACACTTCATCTTCCTTACCCTTCTATGGAAATGGAAGGTCTGATCCAATAGATGAGTTCCAACTTCAAGACCAGCTCTCTTTTCTCAATGATGGGTCACCTTCCCTTGTGCCAAAGAACTCAGATTTATTTTACTCTCAGTCAGACTTGTCTTCTAGTCCAACTGGTGGCGGTGGTGATGACCCTACTCTCTTTCCATCATATGGTTGGGGAGGGTCACTTCACCGCCGGAGTTGCTCTGTCAATGATGCTTGTTTAGGGTCTGAAGACCCAAATTATGGGTTGGGTTGGAAGCCTTGCCTTTACTTTGCTAGAGGGTTCTGCAAAAATGGCACTAGTTGCAGGTTCCTTCATGGAGGCCTTGGAGATGCTGAGGGTGCTGCAATGGTTGGGTCTCCTAGTAAGATTGAGATGATGGACCAGTGCCAAGAACTCCTCAGATCTAAAACTGCTCAACAGCAAAGATTGGCTGCTGCTTCTCAGCTCATGTCCTCTTCATCTTTTCCATACTCCCCAAAGTGCATGAATTTCCTACTGCAGCAGCAACAAAATGATGCTCAAAGGTATCAAGTGCTATTCTTTTTTAATTATTGGATTCCAACACAATTAGCTGAATACTAATCATGAATAATATTATAGAGCGGCAGCTGCAGCTCTGATGATGAATGAGGATTTGCACAAATATGGACGATCGCGGCTAGAAAGAAATGATTTTTGTTTGAACAGTCCTGGAATGGTGAACCCAGCTTCGAGGCAGATCTACTTGACCTTCCCAGCAGATAGCACTTTCAGAGAGGAAGATGTTTCAAATTACTTCAGGTTCTTTTTTCTTTAGCTTTAATGATGAATTGGTTTCTGCATAGTTTACTAATTACAATGCTGAAAAGTTGACTTGTTTTTCATTGTGTTGCTGAAGCATTTATGGGCCTGTTCAAGACGTGAGGATCCCATATCAGCAAAAGCGCATGTTTGGATTTGTTACCTTTGTTTATCCAGAGACAGTGAAGCTCATTTTATCTAAAGGAAACCCTCATTTTGTTTGTGATGCTCGAGTGCTTGTTAAGCCTTACAAGGAGAAGGGCAAAGTCCCCGACAAGTACAGGCACCTCCTCTTCCTTTTTCTTAGTTATTGTTTCAACTTTCACATATGCTTTGAACTGTGCTAATGTTTCTTAACATTTGCAGAAAGCAGCAGCAGCAACAACAAGTAGATAGGGGGGATTTTTCACCTTGTGGTACTCCTACTGGACTGGATGCTAGAGACCCGTTTGATCTCCAAGTTGGTAAGTTAATGCTTTTTAACCTTCCATTGTCTTCTTATCTGAGATTGTGTGCTTGTCATGCCTCTTTTCTTTAACATGGGCTGTCCTCTAATGTTTTTATAGGAGGGAGAATGTACTACAATACTCGAGATATGCTGTGGAGGAGGAAGTTGGAAGAACAAGCTGATTTTCAGCAAGCCCTTGAGCTCCAAAGTAGAAGGTTTATGGGTCTGCAACTTCTTGACATCAAGAAGCAACACCAGCGTGCACTTTCCACAGCAAGTTCAATTCCTTCCCCTGCGGACTCTCCTAATATGTTCAATCAAAATCTTGTTCTTTCTTCGTTTCACAGCAGCTCAGAGAGCACAGAGGGTATATCTATATATATCTCTACCATTTTAAATGCAGTTGATCTTGAACTGAACTTGTTGCTATGAACTGTTTGAGATTTATACTGTTTGATTCCAGAGAGTGGTTCAAATTCTGCTCCTGCTAGCACTGCATCAATTCCTGTTGATCAGCATGCATTGCAGCAGACAGTCAACATTTCTGTTGGCAAAGAAGTGGTGGTCAATGGAGAGGATGGAAATAGCGATGGCAACAGCAAGCAGAGCTCCAGTCATGAAGACCGTGATTTGCAAGAATGGTATAGAACTTTTTCTCATTTAGAATAACCAAAGTGGTACCAGAATAGTAAACACCTTTTTTGCATCAAATTCCTCTTTTAGTCCATGCTAAAAGTATTCTGCATTTATTCCTGATTTCCAATTTTACTGACTTTGAATAAAGGTTTTATGCATCTAAATAACTAAATGGGTTATGAATAAATGCAGCTTGGAGCATAATCTCCCTGATAGCCCTTTTGCTTCCCCCACAAAAGCTATTGGTGACTACATGGCTGCCTTCTCCAATGGACCTAATGAGACCATTGATTCAGATGTTTCAGCCGCATCTGCCAACTCTAAATTTAGTACTAGCACTTTGCTTCCTGCAGCAGCTGCTCTTGACATGGGATCTTTCAAATCCTTTAACTGCCAAATACCCAGGTACCTTTAGCTTTCTAATCCAATCCCCATGAATTTCAGTATCCATTAGTTTTTGGACATTTGATTATATGGATTTCAACATAGGTTCTCTTCCAGCCATGGAACCATTGGAATGTTTGCCGGCACCGGTGGACCGATTGGCATTTAGTTTTCTAAGGTTCAGGTAAGTTACTTCAGATCTTTTAGTTTATGAGCTGTGTCTGCCACATGTCTTCAACGTGCCATAGTACTTGTTGCTTTTGTTTATTAAAATTAATAAGTCCGTTTGGTCTTACTTTTTCCCTTTTAGTTCAATATTTACAGGAAGAGAAGCATGACCAAACAAACCTGGACATCAAACAAATCTGTAGAGAATCAACACCACTACGGCCATCACCATCACTCATCAATACTATACTACTTACTACCATACAAAATGCATACTTAAAAGCAGTTCAGTGAAGGAAGTGGGACAGGCTTTCCCTTTCTTTTGTTATCATTATTGTACCATTTTCATTTCTCGTTTCTGTAGTAAGCTGAACCACAGTTTAAAAAATAACACAGAATCAGAGTCAATGTGTAGTAGGAAACACCTGTCACTGTAGTTTTTCTTGCCCTTCCCTTTCTTTACCCATGTTGGATGTATTAGTGTTAGTCTGTTAGTTCTATGTTGTTAGAGGGACAATTTTAAGTCTTTGAAGAGCTGAAGCACAGCCTAGAGAAAGCATGAAGAGGAAGAAGTGGTAAAAGCAGAGTTGTATTAACTACCAGGCTGATTCAAATCTGATAAGTAATTTGAGCTTGAAGGCCAGGGCTAAGGAGTGGGGAGGGGTAAGTTATAATTGTTAGTGTTTGATGGGTTAAAGTTCAAAAAGGAGATTTCTACTACCTCTATTATGTTGCATTAATGTCTGTACTCCTACTTAGTTGTTATACAGTTTTCAACCCCTAGTTTACCAGACAGAAAAGAGAAAGATTTAGAAAGAAAAAGCTGAAAGCAAAAGTGAGTTTAATTTAAGACTAATTGGTTTCTTTGCCTGGCTCGCCCCTTCTCTTGTCCTGTGCTTTTTTTTATTTCGAAGGAGAATTTGTCTTTGTTCCGGCAATTATTTTTCTCTTTCGATTTGTAAATTGGTTGGGTGGGGTCTGTCCTTATTTTTTTGCCATTATTGGAGGGGGGAAAGAAGGGGAGGTCCACAAGGCACACACCATCACATGGGGTAGCTGACACTGCAAGTGGGCCTTGCACATTTATATAATGCCAGGTTGTGTGTGGGTCCCAGCCACCCATGTGACTGATGCCCACCTTCTCTCTCTTAAAGTTAAATGTATATATCCCTCCCTCTCTCCCTACCCTTTACTTTCTCTTCCTGACAGGAAGCGACATGCACAAATCTACTTAAAAGTAGATGTAGATGCCCACACGTATGACAAAAGTGCACGGTTACTGGAATCTTTTGGGGTCTGTGGCCTCGTGAATGTGTAACATAAAATATGACAGAGCCCCCGTGAGTTACTGTGCGTTATTTACCCTCTTTCCAAGCAATTTTTATAACTGCTTCCTAGTCCCTAGGTGTTACGTAAAATATACCAAGTGCAGTTGAAGTGTATGAAAAAAAGGTTGATAAACAGGCGGGCACCTCGTTGGATAAACACAAAGCCGTTATGGTTGTTGGCTTTGACCCGTTAGTTTAGCTGTAAATGGAAGACCATTGACTCTGTTCCCTCAGTCATGGTGAATGGTGAATGGTGAACGGTGAATGGTGAATGGTGAATGGATGGATTACCCTTTGTGGGAGACCCTGTTTGGTTTATTGGAAGTTCATGAACTAGATTTTGTACATAAAAGAGATAACCCCGATGACTTTATTTTTAGTTGTTAAGAATTTCACATTATTTATTTTAATTTTTAGTTAATTTTTAGGTATAATTTATATATTTATTGGTCACTTTAATTAATATTAATTAATTTTAAAAATTTTAAATTAAAATTTTACATGATAATAGAATATAGAGAAGGTGTTAAAAATCTCATATTACGTGTAGAGAGAGTGTTTTTATATATTTATTGATCACTTTAATTAATATTAATTAATTTTAAAAATTTTAAGTTAAAATTTCACATAATATCAAAGTGTTGAGAATTTTATATCACTGAATGAATCTTTCGTGTACTAGTTCAACGAAGACATGTTTATTTGTCACGTCAGTTGTAAAGTTTCTGGGCTTTAATGTGGCATGTGTTTATAGGTTTTAGTGGCTGGAAATTCTAGAAACGTAATCAGAGGTGGAGTAGATGGTAAACTCTTAAAGCTCTTCCAAGCGCAGTGTTCGTGGTCGGTATCCCAGTTTACATGAAATCACTGTTTGAAAGGTTGCCTATCTTGCTTTTGGCAAAATTTTCAAAGAAATCAAGCGCTGTCTGATTATGGAAGTGGGGAATTTGTTTCTCTTGAACAGTAATCTTTCATTGGACTCTCACTAGATTTTATCTTCCAAGAAAGGTTAGTGAGATTATGAGAAAAGGCCGGTGACTTATCATGTCATGGACAACGGTTTATGGGAAATTTATTTATTAAAGAATGGGGGCTCAAATAATGGATATTTGTCTTGTGAAGACTAATCATATATATATTTTAAAATGGATAGTAAGTTCGAAAATGGTTAATGGTGAGAGTTAGAGTAATTTGTAAAGTCTTAAATTCAATACAAAAAATTATAAATAGCTATTTTTCGGAAAGTTATTAAATAATGTATTCATTTTAAATGAATCGAGCCATTGAATTCATTTCAATACATATTAACATGTGTTTTACGGTAACTTAAGCATATTTAAATGTCAAAAAAATGTTGAATGGTAATGAATGATAGTAGTCTCCCGCCCCGGATGAATAATCACAGCATTTCGTTTAAACGGATAAATGGATATGCAATAAATAAATTGTAAAAAATTCAAAAAAATTAAAAAAAATTTAAAAAATAAAAATAAAATATAATACAATTTCTCATAATTTATCAAACATAAGTTAATCCAAATATAATTCCAAAACACCTAAAACACTTAAAATTCAACCTACATCCAAATACAATGTTCAATATAACTACATCAAATATCTTAAAACACTTAAAATTCAACCAACATCCAAATACAAAGTCAAATTCCAATATAACTTGATCCAACATCTTAAAACACTTAAAATCAAAATAACAACACAAGTTTTGCTTAAACATATTGAGCATCACAGTTCGACTTCCTTAATTAATGATGGAACTACTACTGCCACTTGGTTCCTACAAAACAAAATCACATAAATGAAAGCTTAAAAATTAACATTATTGTGAAACTTAAAAATGAAAGCATATAAAAAAATTCACTAACAACATCATCATCGATATCTTCTAGAAATACACTGGTCAAAGCGGTCCATATCAACTTTTGAGTTTGAAGAACCGAAAGAAGAGAAATTAATTAATTGTAAATTTGTAGTTATGAATTAATATAGATATTCAATTAAGACTAGCAATGCTCTATTACCTTTTATGTCGACCATAACCAATCTTGACAACACATCAATGCCTCCAATGTATTTGGCAATACTGCGATGTGGAGTAAGAAACGACCATTGGTACTAAAATTTTGAAAGTTGATCGGGACGTGGAAGGCCATGCTTGAATGATTTATTCAGAAAGAACGATTTCAAGAATAATTTATATAGACAACTCTGAATAATTTCAGGAATAATTTTCTATATATAAACATTTCTATATATTCCAGACATTTATTCAACATCTACCAAACTACCCATTGTTACCACCCAATAGGAACAATATTCACCACAATTAGAAGACAATTTATATGCCTCGAGATTGAATTGATAAAACTAAAAAATGTTGATAGATAAGTAAGAAAGCATCCACCGAATCATACCTTTCAAAACAAGTGGTGCGAAAGGATCACGGGTGTGAGAGAACTAGGTGAGCAGAGCCAACACGGACACACGGTTTGGGACTTGAGAGCACGGAGGTCACGGACCGCACGATTTGGGTCAAATCTCACCTACGAGGACCGATGGGGGTCGCCCACTGGTTCATCAACGACGGTGGGCTTGCTTTTAGGAAGCTGCGGTGGCGGGCTCACGCAAAAGCCTAACGACGGTGGGCTTGTTCTAGAAGAAGAAGCTCAACGAATAGGTCGAGGTCAACACGGTTTGGAGAAATTGGGTTTGGCGGGAAGTAGGAACTAGGGCTTACGGGATTCTACCGAGTGAGGGAGTGAGATGAGAGTGAGTGGAGTGAAAATTTGATAATAATGAGGTTTTTTGATAATTTTATATAGGGATATTTTTGTAATTTTATATAGGAATATTTTTGTAAACTCGGAGAAATCATATTCGCCCCATTTATTAAACGGGGATAACAAATAAACGGTACCTATGGGGAAATTTTTCCTCCATATCAAGTCACGGTATGGACGGATTGTCATCCCTAATAAAGTTGCAATAAAAAATAAAAAATTTAAATTAAACAATATAATTTACAATAATAGACTAATAGTTACATCACCGTCTCTTTTCTAGCCTACTCACCTTTATCGGACTCTCCTCTTACAATTATTATTTCAGAAAAGTGTCGAAAGGGTGGGATTCACTTTTATCCTATTGAAGTAACAAGCTTATCATGCTTATTACATATATTCTTTGGTGCACTGCTAATGATATATATTCCTTTTGGCTGTACTGCACTCTTGTGGTTAAAATTTTGAAAGTTAAAACATTAAAACAAGAAAGAACTCTCATATAAATGATGGACCGTACCGTGATATTACAAAACCCACCGGCCTCGTAGCATCCTCTCCTAGCTTGGATTTTCACCTTCAAAACGCCAACATCGGGCTTGAAAGGACGAGGGCACCCGCCCAGCCCACTGGCTCGATTCAAGGCACCAAGACTCATGTTCTAGAACACTCACCTCAACATAATAGGACACGTGGCAACTTCTAATACACCATTCAAGTAATAGATTTTCTCTCCAAAACTCCTTCTTGAGCGTGGCAAACGTCAAGAACGAATGTTCTTCACAGCGAATCTATGGTTCACTCTCCCCACTTTGAGTGTATTATATATCTTATTTTTTACTTGTTGTTATAAGTTTTTTTTTAATTATAGGTTTTTTTTTACAGATTGTGTTTTTATTTTTTCAACCAACCATCACCTCCCACCACAAGCCACCGCTGGTCGGCCATCACTGCCTGGGCGGCAACACTGTTTACCCGCAGCCATCGGTAATGTTCACCGGCAGTCACTGGTACTATTCATCGACAGCCGCTGGTACTATTCATCGACCACCGTTGGTACTGTTCACCAACCGTTGTCGGTACTGTTCACCTTTGCCAGAAACCTCTAGTCACCTCCGACTGATTACTGTTCATTTTTTAAAATTACATAACTGTGTAAATAATACCAGTTAAAATTATATCAATTTTTATAATTTTTTATAAATAACTGTGCATACTGAAATTTTTTTCCTATAACTATAACTGTTGAAAAATCTTATAAATTTTAACAGATAATATTTATACAGTTATACAACCTAAAAAAAATTAGAGTTAGCCGATTTTCTTAAAACTATAACTGTATTTGTTGAAAAATCTTATAAATTTTAACTGATAATATTTATATAATTATACAACTTAAAAAAAATTAGAGGTAATCCCAAGAACAACAGATACAATGGCCTACCACCAACGACGACGGTGGTGGTAGTAGTATGTAAAAAAAAATATAAAACTAAAAAAAAAACTTTAAAAAAATAAAATAAAAAAAATCGCTAGCGGGTTTTCGTAATTAATCCAAGCCATTAATTTATTTTATGAATAAATCAATAATTTGAATTAAGTGGTGTACCATACATCCTCTTTTAGATGGTGTATATTAGACTTACCCTCTTCTTCACTCCCCATATGGTATGTACACCTACTCCTATAAATAGAGATGATCTCAGCATTCTTAACTGAGTTCACCTTTAGCCTTTATACACTTATACCAACCCATTCTTTTTAGTTGACCTAAGTCTCTGAGAATCCAAGGAGAGTCCTCCGTTCACCCTTCTCAGCCTTGTCACCTAAGTCGTATTTAGCTTGGGTCAGCTGAGGACCATCCAGGATTCAGCTAATGTGAACATCCTGGCAACGCCTGCGAAAAACAAGTAAAACTCTTCCCCGCCATTGTTTTTCTACCTGCTTCCCACTAACCACCACATTCATAACTTTCCCTCCTTTTTTTGGGTAACCACTGCATTCGTTACTCTCTATTTCACCCTCGTCACTAAGCCCTATCATTCCTCTATGGCCCGTACCAAAAGCCAAGGCGCCAACCATGATGCCATCAACCAAAATGCCATCGCTAACCATGACAACCCCCACCGCATCCACCACTGGATCCCTAGCGCCAACCACGAAGACATCAACTAGAATGCCATCACTAACCATGATAACCCCCCTTGACCAATCGTGACCAGAACCGCCATCATTATAATGAGCAAGAAAGATCCCGATGTAATCCCAATGACCCCCACTCTGATGACAAAAATTCCATCCATACCGAACCATCCAACATCCAATCCACTCATTAATAGTCATCAAATCGCCACAATCAACATATTAGCCAACTACCATCTCGACTACCTATTCACCCCTGACACTTCTTCACTGATTACTAGCCGAATTTTTACTCCTAGCCACCATTGAACTCTACAATGGATCCATGAATCCACATGAACACTTAGACGTCTTCAACTCAACCATGCTCCTTTCTGAGGATTCTGACGAGATTCAGTGTCGAGCTTTTCTGAGCACCTTCAAGCGTCCACTCTATAGTGGTTCTCTTCACTTCCCCTCATATTTGTAAACAATTTTTTTGAGTTCTCCGATCTGTTCCTCAACCACTTTTCTACTACTAGTAGAGCCCACTAGAAAACCTCTACATCTCTCATCAATTTGCGTCAAGGAATAAGTCCCTCAAAATGTTCATGTGAAGATTCAATGCAAAAGTAATCCAGATCAGATATCTAAGCCCAATGGTCTCATTGCATGATATCCTCTCCAACCTAAAACCAGGGCCATTTGTTGACTCCCTGGCCAAACGACCTCCCATCAACCTTAATGACCTTCTACGATGATCAATGGGCTATATCGATATTGAAGAAGCAGCAAAAGCACGAAACGGAGTCACAAGGGCAGTAAACAAGGAAGCAAGGGCGGATCACTGACCCCCAACTCCTTACAATGAAGGAGGTAGGGGTAGAAGAAGGGGAAATTTCAGCAGAAGTGGACATAGAAGAGGAATCAGAAGCAAAGATTCATTCCAGATCCTATCACCGACCTATGACAACTTCACCCCCTCAACACTCACTGCGAAGATATTCTCAAGGAAATTTATGCCAACAAACTCGCGCAACTTCCATAAGCCCCCAAAATCCAACCTGGCTACATAGATAGAAGTAGATTTGTATATCATAGGGCCTTTGGCCACAACACTGAACATTCTGTGGCATAGTTGTATAACCCTGATTGGAGGATCATGGGTCAAGCAGTTGAACCGAAGAATCCGGACAAAAGAAAAAGAAATACTATATAAAAAAATACTTCATGTAAAAAATGTTATATGAAGAAATAATACATTAAAATAAACTATATGAAAAGTACTTTATATGATGTAACCAAACTAACAATGATTATAGTCTAGCATCATGTTTGAGAGTTAGATTGACTAAATAATAATATAAATTAAAAACTAAGAACATAAATAAGAAAAAAAAAACACACACATGGTCTAATAGCATAATACACTTAATCACAAAGGTCTTTCATGTACCAAGTTCAAATCTTACAAGTAATCATTTTAAAATTTTATATATCTAGAAACCTGGGTCAACTCAATCTGGGCGAGTCACCCAGGTTTAACCGAGTTTAGTTGGTTCATTACGCTAACCCGTAATACACAAGAACCAAATCGGCCCAGAGATTAGGTCACGGGTTTCCTAATCCGACTGGTTAGTCCAGGCTAGGTCAAATAACTATGTTGTGTAGGCTTAAGAAACCTCATAGAGCATTTCATCCAACAAGGCCATATGAAACACTTCATCCTCAAGGAGTGAGATCAGAGCTCGAAAAGAAGAAGAGGAGAAAGAAAGAGCCCAAGTGCTAGAAATAAGAAGCAAGGTAGACAAGATGAAAGAAAAGGTACAATTAGAGTGGTCATAAACGCTATTATAAAGGGATTCGCTGGTGTTGGAGAATCAGAGTTAGAGTCAACAAGAAAGAAACATCTTAGGACCATCAGCACAATTATGAGTATTGGCTAGACAACAACCTACATTACCTCAACAGCTCAAAAGGTCCTAATCACTTTCACCGATGAAGATTTTCAAGGATTTGACCGAAACCAAGATGACCCCATGGTGATATCCGTTGTAGCAACAAATTTCATCATCATAAGGGCGTCAGTAGACCAAGGTAGTTCAGTACATATAATCTTTTCTAGTGCCTTCAAGCATATAGGAATCTCGAAAAACATGATCAGGCCTTATCACAGAAACTTAGTCGGGTTTTCAGGATACCAAGTTCATACAAAAGGATACATGGATTTGTGGACTACTTTGATAGAAAAAGAGGGCATCAAAGAGAAAGGCATCAATATCTGTTTTCTCATAATAGACCGAACTAGTCCCTACAACATGATACTCGAAAGGCTATCACTGAATAAGCTGGGAACGATTATTTCAACCCCACACCTAACCATGAAGTTTTCAATCGACAAAGGTGAGGTCGCAGAGATCCATGCATATTAACATGAAGCTAAGAAGTGCTACATTGACTGTATAAAACCAAGAAGCATAAAAAAAAAAGATAGTGGGAACCCAATCTACTACCCACCATCTCAATTTGGCAGAGTTTGATCTGTGAGGGGAGTTCCAGGATAATAGATTGCGACCCAAGGGGCAACTTAAGTGTGTAACTCTTGGGACAGATCCATCCAAGTTCACACAGATAAGTGCTTAGCTTCCAAAAAAAGACAAGAGGCAACTCACGCCCCTCCTGCAGAGGAATGCAGACTTATTTGCATGGACATCATCATATATGCTCGACAGTTCATCTATCATTGCCTAGCCCTAAATCCCAACGTGAAGCCAATAGCCCAAAAGAAGAGAAAGCTTGGAGATGAAAAGCGCAAAGTTGTCGTTGGGGAAACCAAGCAGCTCCTTAATGCTAGGTTTGTCATAGAAATAAGTTTATCACTTAGCTATTAAATGTCATCACGGTGAAAAAATCGATTAGGAAGTGGAGAATGTTCATCAATTTTATTGATCTCAATAAGGCTTGTTCGAAGGATGCATACCCCATGCCTAACATCGACAAACTGGTTGACAGTGCTCTATAACCGAGTCTCATCATAAATGCAAAGGAATTCCAGCAAGAAGGTGTTGATGTTGTTTGTCTAGTACAATCTCATTAGTCACCAAATCAACTTCTTCAATGACTTCATCAATAGTTGCCTATAGTCTCCTTCAGAAGGCATCAAGATTGGGCTTGAAACTCCAACTCCGCTAGCAAACTTGGCAGTAATCGGGAGTCTCCTCCAATAGCCGTAATGCCAAACAACTAACACTAGCATGACTATACTTGAATCCAAAAACCCCCAGCAACTATGCCTATTGCCTCCCACTCTCCCAATATGTGAACTAGGAGGATGCCTTGATGGAAAAATATCAAGCAACCAATCCAAATGTTTACCCACTAAAGCCTAAGAAATTCACATCCATTGGCAAAAACATGCACACAAACAAGGTAGATTTTACGACCCAACACCAAAGAGACTGCTGGGAGTGGTCTCATGCACTCACTAAAATGTAGAAACAGAAGAACACAAGAAAAGTCAACATTACATATTCTCTTCAAAACACACCCACACCCCACCATTGTATTTATAGCTGGAGCATGCCTGTTAGCATCAAATCCCTCACCATTGATTAGATAAAGATGGCGGTGAGTATATATTGAAAATGGGAGCAAAAGAATTAATGACCTATTGGATATTAATGGTATCAGAAAAGGCACAAAAAACCAAACCTTTAATATAACGTTGGAAAATGATGTCAATCTTGACTAGTAAAAAAAAAAGAAAAAACTCGTCCAATTCTGAGGTTACGAGGAAGTGCTCTCGAGTCTCAAAAAAAAAATTAAGTCACATCAAATTTCAAGGTTACAAGGAAGAGCCCCTCGAGTCGTATTAAAACAAATTTTTTTTTAAGTCATATCAATTTCAAGATGACGAGAAAGAACCCCCCAAATTAAAGTTTTAACTTAGAAAACAAAATTTCAAGTTGCATCAACACTGTGATTACGGAGAAAGGCTCTCTAAGTTCCTTTTAAACTTAGAAATTATTTGCAAAACTCCGAAGGCAACAGGCAAGCAAGAAAAAAATGGTTAACAAAAAAAACCTGAATAAGTACTTAACACTAATCGAAGTGGACATCAGAATAGGATACTTAACATTAATAAAAATGAATATTACAAAGTTCCTAGGGGCATCTATTGGGAGTAAAATACTCAAGTTCCAATTCGACGGCTGGATATTGATATTAGACAAGTGTGGATCCGATGGAAGTGCTAAAATTCCCAAGTATTGAATCGACGAGAGGGTTAAATGATCAAAAGTTGATTTTGTTGAAAGTTGAGAAAATGTTAGTATCAAATACATGACATAACTGCCATATACGTGTCAAATTCTTAGGAGTCAATTATTTTTATAGTTTGCCTATAAATATTAGTATTCACAATCTACAAAGGGAGGTTATTTACTGATACACAATCCTAAAATCTCATTCAAGCAGATTAACGAATTTGATCCAAGTATGCATTCCTTTTTCATTTCAAGTCATTTAATTTAATGCAATGTTTTCTTAATTCATTTATTTTCAAGTCTTGTTCTTTAAATTTCTTTAAATTTCATTATTTTCTTTACGTGCTTTCTTTTACTGCTTTCTTTTGAATTTTTGCACTTTAATTTTTTGCATCAGTTTCTTTATTTTCTTTAAACTTTTCAAAGCTTTCTTTATTAAACTTTTTGTTTATTTCTTGTTTCTTGCATAAAGTTTTACAAATTCTTGTTGTTTATTTTAAGTCTGTTTTCAAACCCTTTTATTAAACAAGATTACCACATAACTCGAAACCTACATTCGTTTGATAAGTAAATATTTGTTTGTTAGAATTTGTCTTGACTAAAATCCCACTTAAACAAATTGGCACGCCTGGTGGGACAAGTTCAGAGTAACTCATAGTGTCACAAGAAATGGTTTTATGTGTTTAAGAAGTGAAAAATTTATTTACTCTTCTCAATATGGGTTGCCACCCAATTATATTCCTCCTATGATGACACAAATGGGACTTGGCTCCACTTTGGCGAATACTGTTGGCTAATCAGTAGCTTTACAAGGCCAACCACAGATAAGTTCAGCCTTAACAAGTTTTAATGGCCAAGGAACAGGGGTTGTAAGTATAAGTAATCCAACTCTTTTTAGACAGGAGAGATTGAATTTGGGACCAATTTTTCTAAATATGTCGAGAGACACTTGTCAGTGTAAATCGCAAGTGCATGATTTTATCAAGTAGTAAAATTATCGTTCCACTGGGACTAAGTTGATGATCACCAATTACGCACAATTATGATTATCTAGACGAAACCAATGATGCAAAACTATAGTGATAGAACAAGATCGCAGAAAATAAAATCCATAAAAATAACAAAGAAGATCAACTTTGGAATTGAATAAAGGAATCAATTTTAAAGACTTTAGGATTCGGGTTCAACATGGTGGTAATTGACAAATCTGTAATCTTTCCCCTTTTATCAAACTAGATTACTTTTGAAGGTGAATTATCCTAAAGAATTATTGTTTCCTTTCAGAATACAATAACGTATCTAATCTAATCCAATTCTTATTTTCACAATAATTGGATTAGAGAGGACCCTGTAAGAACAAGATAATTCAAAGAAAGCCTCAAGAGAATCATGATTTAAAAGCTCAAGTTCAATTTCTAGAGTTCTGAAATCAAGGTTCACCTTTCAATTCTTCCTTAATATCAAAGAATCATGCAAACATGTGGCCAAGCATATTCACAAACAGTTGGTGTGCTAAAAACTGAATCAAGAGAAACTAGCATTAAAAAGGTAATAAATTCATAAATCAAATATTGTCAATACACAACCGGGTTACTTCCAAATCCTAGAACAAAGAACTACTCAAACATATTCATCAAAATACAATCCATAAGAATGAACAAGAGCATTCAGAAAAATAGATTGAAATACAACAAGGAGAAGAGAAGAAAAACTCTGATTGAGTCCTGTTGTTTCTCGCCAGTTGCTCTTGTCCGATCCTCATTCTCCCATTTCTTGAGTCCAATGGTTGTTTATATCCTCTCTAATCTCCCCCTTCAGGTCCCCTTTTCGTTTTCCTTTCTTCCGTTAAGCTTGTACAACTCACTTTTGCAGTAAATAAGCAATAATACATATTTACATGTGTTGACGTTCTACGATCCACGGCTGTGGCAACTGCCACAGGCTAGCCGTGGATCTTATTGACTTGTGCGTAAATGGTCCAAATGGTCCACGACCATGGCAGGTTCCACGGGCTGGTCGTGGTAGGTTCCACGGGTGTGGTAGCTGCCACAGGCTGGCTGTGGAGCTTGTTGTTTTGCTTGTTTCTCTCCAACAATAGGTTCCATAGGTGTGGTAGCTGCCACAGGCAAGGTGTGGTTCTTTCTGCACCTCCTCTTCTAGTTTAGCTCTTTATATTTTGGTGCTTCAAAGTCCCAAATCCATTCACCTATGAAATATAAAAACAAAACGCAGTCATCTGAACTAAAAGAATAAAAACCTAAGATATATACTAAAAATCAATATCAAACATGCAACAATTAAATGCTAACTAAGACAAAATTATATGCATGTTTCACACACATCAACACTCCTTAAAATGTAACAGGGCCAACCATGAATTCTTTGGCCAGCTTTCGACAACAAATAGATGAAAGCAACCATGAAATGATGCATATGTTCACTCAGCAAATGGGAGTTGTGATTACGCCAATCATGGAAAACACAAATAATGCTTGTAGCGCATTGGCCTAACAAATGACAAGGCTAAATCAAGCCTTGGGAATAGGAGAATTGGCCAATGAAAATGTTCAAGGAAACATAGCCTGAGGTAAATATAGAAATGATTACACCTCAGGCGAATGTGAGACAAAATCAACAAAACTTAAATCAGCCTAAACAAAATGATCAACCACGCCTGGAATATGGTAATGTCCATGTATTCCGTTGAGGTGATGAGGATCAAATGGCTAGGAATGATGTAGCCATGAGATTGCTTCGACAGAATCTTGGGGGGTACTAAGTGGTTGAGCAAAATGTAAATCAAGTGGTGGAACAAGTGCTGAATAAGTATAGGTTCAATGTTGGATATGTCAACCAACCCTACTTTGTTTCGAAATTTTTCGAGTGGGTGCAATAAGCAGAATTGCCCAGAGGAATTAAAATTCCTAAACTTTCTAAGTTTGCTGGTGGGAGTAGGGAATCGACCGTCGAGCATATTGCACGATATACTATAGAGATAGGGGAGTTGGCCACTATTGAAGGCCTTAAAATGAGATTCTTCCCATGTTCCCTTAACAAAAATTCTTTCTCTTGGTTCTCGACATTGAGGCCGAATTCAGTACATTCTTGGGCTCAATTAGAAAGAAGTTTTCATGACCAATTTTTTAGGGGAGATTTGAAAGTAGGACTTACAGATCTCTTCAATATCAAAAGAATGTACAATGAAACTGTGGATGATTATCTTGCTTGGTTTTGACAAATGAGAAGTAGATGTTTTACTCTTATACCTGAGGTTGAAGTAGTAAAGATTGTTGCGGGAGGTTTAGACTATTACATAAGGAAGAAATTGTTAGTCATGGCAACCATTACCCAAGAGAGGGGGTGAATTGGGTATGAAAAACTTTTCACAAAAGCTCTTAAAATAAACACAAATATTTAAGCTATTAAATAAAAGAGAAAGAATTGCAAGAAGAAGAATAAAAGCTTTAAGAATAGCAAATAAATAAATGTGCAATAATATAAAATTGCGTAAAATAAAGAGATTAAGAAGAGAAAAGCAGACACGATATTTATCCTGGTTCGACCACTAACCCATTTGTGGTCTACGTCCAGTCCTAAAAAATAATCTGAGATTTTTCACTATATATACAAGCTTCAATAGGTGTTTGCAACCGTTACATAAAAGAGCACTTTTCACACACAGGGAAACTCTACCCTTGTGCTAAAGTCTCAGCCTGCAGGGATATCTCACCCTTGTACAAACCTTAGAGGGATACCTCACCCCCTTTACAAACCTTGAAAGATACATCACCCTCAATATAGAAGAACAAAAATATAGATGAAGAGAAACTCTCATTCAAAGTAAATAATACAAATTGAAGCTCTATGAAGCTCTCTAAGGATATCTCAAATTTTGGCGAAAAAGAGCGCATAAATTTGGTAAAATATGTATCACAAAATAAAGCAAGAAAGAATTATTTCAGATAAATGAGTGTTTTAAAAGATGACCCAAAAATATGTATTTATAGAATTCTAAGAAAAAAAGCCATTGGGTATCATTTATTTCAACATTAAAGCCTCTGAAAATTGTCGTTGCGTGATTCTGGGCATGTTTATTCGAATAAGCCAAATATTATTTGAATAAATCCTTCAAAAGATACGTTCCTTAACATCTCTATTCGAATAACAAGTTTGTTATTCGAATAAACCTTCAAAAGTAAGTTCTGGAACGTTTTCTGGGTCATGTTATTCGAATAACCCTTTGGTTATTCGAATAAACCTTTAAAAACTAGTTCTGGTATGATTTCTATGGTGTGTTATTCGAATAACATATCATTTATTCGAAGAAATCACTTTAATTTCAAAAATTGATTTTAAATGATCATAACTTTTTTCATTTCTTATCCGTTTAAAGCAAATGACCAGTCATTGGAAAGATCTTTGAGTCTATTTTCAAATTAAATAAGTTTCAAAACAAAACTCAAAGTATTTTGAAAGATATGATTAAAAGAGTGACCAAATGTCAGTTTTGCAAAACTCAAACTTGGCTATTTTTCATAAATTTGAACTACCACCATAAATAACTTTTCAAAACTTATTTGTTGGGTATTTTAGCATGTGAAAACTATTTGTAAAGATTTGAAAAACATATTTGAGATATCCATAAGGCTTCTTACATAAAGACCCTAAGTCCTATAAGCTATACCATTTAATTTTCTTTCGGACTTGATCTTTGACATGACTTTGATGTTCTTAATACCTTCATGAAATAGGCATTCACATTCTCCTTGTGTCGAGCTTAATAGAGATCGTTTGCTTTCTTGTTGCAATGCTCACTCTTAGTACTTAGACTATCCTACAAAATATTGCTCACTTAAACAAGCATAGTTAGTCCAAATTCATAATTTAATATCTTCATATGCATGATTCATAAATGTATAACTCTAGTTAGTTTAACATGCATATAAGACTTTCATAGACACATCCAAATAAGATATTTATCAATTACTAACGGATATGCTCTATATAGAATGCAACAAAGAACATATGCAAAGTGTTCTTTTTGTCTTGTATTTGTCATCATCAAAACTTATCATATTAAACCATTTGGGGCAAACTTATTTCCACAATCTCCCCTTTTTGATGATGACAAATCACCAAAGAAAAATATGTTGAGTAATATATAAGAATGGATATTCATGTAAGCATATCAAATAATAAGCACAAGAACATATTTTTCTTTCCAATTTTCAAACATATTTGAGATATCCATAAGGCTTCTTACATAAAGACCCTAAGTCCTATAAGCTATACCATTTAATTTTCCTTCGGACTTGGTCTTTGACATGACTTTGATGTTCTTAATACCTTCATGAAATAGGCATTCACATTCTCCTTGTGTTGAGCTTAATAGAGATCTTTTACTTTCTTGTTGCAATGCTCACTCTTAGTACTTGGACTATCCTACAAAATATTGCTCACTTAAACAAGCATAGTTAGTCCAAATTCATAATTCAATATCTTCATATGCATGATTCATAAATGTATAACTCTAATTAGTTTAACATGCATATAAGACTTTCATAGACACATCCAAATAAGATATTTATCAATTACTAATGGATATGCTCTATATAGAATGCAACAAAGAACATATGCAAAGTGTTCTTTTTGTCTTGTATTTGTCATCATCAAAACTTATCATATTAAACCATTTGGGGAAAACTTATTTCCACAATCTCTCCCTTTTTGATGATGACAAATCACCAAAGAAAAATATGTTGAGTAATATATAAGAATGGATATTCATGTAAGCATATCAAATAATAAGCATAAGAACATATTTTTCTTTCCAATTTTCACTCCCCTATTTGACATCAACAAGAAGGCTTAGAAAAAAAATAATATTTTCTCCCCCTTAGATTCTACATATGATTCAAGAATAGAGAGATGAAATAAGCATGCTTTTCAAAATATAGAAGATTATTCATGCAATGCTTGTCATATTTTTGTATGTCAACATTTCGCATATGATAGCAGTAAAATACTTTATGTAATCAAATAAAGATATAAGACAAGAGATATAAACAACTTAAGAGTTAGGCTCCCCCTCAGAATATGCATATTATCAAAATAATAGATAAAGAAAATATGTATGCGAAGACCATGTAAGCACATTACCTTAAAGAAAAGCAAGGTAAATATACATCTTCTTAATTCCTCAAACAAAAACTATTTTAAAACTTCTCCCCCTTTCAAAAAAGAATTTTACAAGAGCACATTATATTTTCAAAATCATTTTAGAATGGTAGAGATATTTTATATTAAAAAACACATATTCATTAAGACAGATCAATCCAAGTCAAAAAAACATAAGTACATCTCATTGATGAAATATGCTATAGGGATCAAAGCATGTATAGAACTAATATCAGTCACCTTAAATGCAATGACAAAATAGCAAGTTAATATTCAATTAGGCACTTTGTCAATGCTAAGCATATCTCTCATGTAAAGAAAGCATATAATCATTTAAGATCAATTTTTCAACAAGTATCATATGATCCATACCATATAGAATACCACAAAAGCTAAGGGATAGAGATATTTATTGAGTTAGATAAAGAGTGATGCTTCTTTAGAATGTTCTTCGTTTATTTGTCCTTTGAGTTTGAGCTTTCTTCCATTGAGTATTCCATTTCATTGCACTTGAAGAAATGCTTCTTTATCTTCCTCTTCATTTGAATTCCATTCAACTTTTCTTATTTATCCACATATGCTTGTATGTAAAAATCTGATGGCTATATTTGAAACACATAGAGAGACTTGCAAAGCTAACTTTAAAAGTCCTCTAAAACATAGGTTAGCATCAAATATCATACAAGTCCATTTATAAGCATAATTTTGATTGATATATAATTTAAAGCATGTATCACATTATCAACCATGCAATGTTAGCTTTAATAAGAATGTATAAAGTATATATGCACTTGAATCCAAAAAGTTTAAG
Source organism: Ormosia semicastrata (assembly GCA_029884595.1). Taxonomy (NCBI): domain Eukaryota; kingdom Viridiplantae; phylum Streptophyta; class Magnoliopsida; order Fabales; family Fabaceae; genus Ormosia; species Ormosia semicastrata. The sequence goes on from JAQQTO010000055.1 coordinate 38,610,198, forward strand.
CATTTTAAGGCATGATTCAGGTTTATCAAGAAATATATGATCATCATCAAAACTTATTTAGGCATTTTTAGGCAAATAATTATCATGTAAGGTATGTAAAGGTATAACACAACTCTCTACTTCTCCAAATATCATATGATATCAAATTTAAAACATAAATAAGGATAATAAATTGATATCACCAAAAGTGTACTCTTTGAGTTTTTGTAGATGACTCTCACTTCCACCAACTTCCAAGCTTTAAGCTTTCATGAGGGAATAGAAAGTTTTTGTACCCCTTTTAAAAGTTGGATCTTTTTCAACTTTACTATCCTCAAGTTGAATGAATTTATTCTATTTAAATGCTTGCTTGAGGTAGTTATCACCCTACAACATAATTCAAAGTACTTTATTTGGTATCCATCAATTATGGATCCATAGAGATTAGTCATTATGCCAAACTCATAAGCAAATAAGCATTCAAAATAATAAAATAACAAATGAGTTCACAAGGGCAAAAGATATTTCATTTCATTGATCAATTTAGCCAAGCACATATATTTATCAAAAGAATATCCAATTACATTTGATTAAGCATTTGCATTTTTAGTCTAATTAAAAAGAATTTAACATGTACAATAAATTCTTAAGAAAAGAAGCAACAAAACCTTTTCATGTAGATTGTGTTTATTTGAATAAAATGGGTGTTATTCGAATAGAAGAAGATCCTATTCGAATAGAGGATCTGGGAAGGCCAAGCGTTGTGGCCATTTAACAAATTTTATTCGAATAACCTATGGGTTATTCGAATAGACAGAGAGCAAACATAAGAGACTGATACAACAAATATCATGTTATTCGAATAGAATGAATTTTATTCGAATAGACAGAGACCACAGCAAAAGCAGAACTGACTTGGAAGTCAGTTTATTCAAATAAGCTTGTCTTTATTCGAATAAGCAGAGATAGTGTGGTTGCTTAAAGATCAGTTTATTCGAATAAATGGAATGTTATTCGAATAACGCTGATGTGCAACACAATTTTTGATCACTTGATTTCATCTTTATTCGAATAAAACTATCAGAAACACAATGAAGCATACGTTCAGAACTAGTAGCCAACCAAAAAGACTTATTTGAATAAGACTTACTCTTATTAAAAAGGCATTCGAAAACATAATTTAGTGGCTACAGAAAGGGTTTATCCAAATAAAAAAAACTTTTCTATTCAAATAAATATATTAGAACAGCATTAGCGGATTAAAACCAATAAGTGCAAAGATTAAAAACAACCAAGCAATTTAGCATTTATTTTAACATGCATTCATGACAATCAAACCAAATTCTTAATTCTTACAAAAGCATTTTGAAACAACCAAGGATTATGTTAGAAAGGGATAAAACAAGATAAAACCATCTAACACAAATACTCATTTTAAGTCATGATTAAACAAAAATTCATGCTCAAGGATATTATTATCAATCATGTCATTTCAAATAATGAACATACTTTTATCTAGCATATTAACGTGTAGAAACATTTTCAAGACATAAAGTTAGAAAAGCACAACACAAGTTTCACTTATCCAAGGATTGTAAGTCTATGCTTCATGGAGACAAGGAAGAGAGTTTGAAGTTATTTATGATATTTGTATTTGGAGCAGCCACTTTCAATATGCCAAAGTCAGTTCTTGGCCTTCAAGCACACCTACAACACACTTCAATTTTTGACTTTTGGTACCCAAATTTTATTGGGTCCTTGTGTGTTAGTTTTCAAAAATTAATCTATTATGCTCTTATAAAGATTAATTTTTCATAATATGTAAATTGAGTACAATAAATTAAATAATTAAATACCATTAAGCACATAGTTGATAGCATGCTTACTTTCATGATATATAGACAATTTTAAAGCATAGCAAACATACCTAGGCATTATAGAACCTTATGTACTAAGATATATAACAAATTAATGAATTATGATATAATAAGAATGAACATAATCATGTGTTAAACATAATATTCAAATTTTATCAAGTACACATGATTATATCTTCTACCTAAGGCCTACAAGGAATATACTTTATATTCATTATTATCATTTTTAAGTAAATGTGCATAAGAGGTAAAAACTTTTGATACATTGGCCTTGACAATCAAGGAAATGTTTTTTCTTACCCATTGCTTCACTTTTGAAGTTTTGAACTTTGCAAGCTCTACATTTTGAACTTGAGAAGTTTTGGTTGAAGTCATCTTCCTTCTTTGACCAAAGTTTCTACCATTGGACTTTGGAAGCACTACATTTTGAACTTGAGAAGTTTTGGTTGAAGTCATCTTCCTTTTTTGACCAAGGTTTCTACCATTGGACTTTGGAAGCATTTTCCTTGATGACTCCTCTTTCTTTTGACCAATTTGTCCATCGTTTTGAGAAATATTCTATAAAATTGAAATACTAGGAGGATATTTTGGTACCCACTTCATTTTTGGTCCTTGAATATTAGTATTAGGGCCTTCAGGATTTTTAGGAACTCATACCATACAATTTCTCATATAAGGATTTCTTCTATAATTGCATAAATGAGAAATATGTCCTAAATGACCACAAAAATTACAAACAATTGAATTTAATGATAGCTTGATCATTTGAATATCATTTTTGAAAAACTTAAGCTTTTTATTGTTATTATATTCTAAATTAATTTTGCCATAAGCCTTGCTTGAATTTTCACATGCAATAACATTAATTTTATTCTTATTAACAAGCATAGAATTTAAGCAATTACAATCATTAGCTTTGGCAAATTCGGAATATAAGTCTTCAACTCGATTTTCTAAATCAATGCATTTTTCACAAGTTAAGATTTCACATTTCAAAAATATTTCCTAATCAAGAAAAGCATATTCATTTTTCAAAGTTTTAATTTCATTTTCAATAAAGGAAATGTTTTTCAAACATAATAAGTTTTTCTTTTCTAAATTTAATAAACCATCATACAGTTCATAATATACACAATGTAACTCATCATAGGAAGGACTATAATTTAGTTTAGAATTATTTACCTCAAAGTCCTTTTTAGCCATATAGGAAATAGTTTCAATTTCTAGCACACTTGACTCTTTAAGGGAATCACCTTCTTCCTTATCAATTTTGTTTTGCTTTGCCTCCTCTTCAAATTGAGCACCATCGTCACCAAGAGACATTTGGCTCCATTCAATAGTTTGAGCATCTCTTTGAGGATATTTTTCATGATAAACTTCCTTCAATAGCTTTTGCTCTTCTTGCTTTCTATATATAACTTTATACACAAAATCATTGTTAGTAAGATAAATAGCATCAAGAGTGTCCAAAATTTCTTTGGCACTAGAACAACTTTTAATTTTACTATAAGCATCATCATTCAAACTACTTCTCAAAATTTGCATAGCTCTAATATTTAAAGAAAATCATTTCTTGTCAAAGGCATTCCAAGTTTGTTTTGGTTTGCAAATAAATTCATTTACCACAACATCCCACAAATCCAAATCAACAGATTGCATATAAAACTCTATTCTAGCTTTCCAATAAACAAAATGCACACCATCAAAGAATGGTGGTTTATCAATTTCAAAACCTTCTATTTTGAAAAACTTTCAAGGTTGCTAACAAATAAGGATCTTTAACTCTAAGCAGTTAAGCTTTCACCAGAGTACGAAACTCTGATACCACTTGTTAGTCATGACAACCATTACCCAAAAAGGGGGTGAATTGGGTATGAAAAACTTTTCACAAAAGCTCTTAAAATAAACACATATATTTAAGCTATTAAATAAAAGAGAAAGAATTGCGAGAAGAAGAATAAAAGCTTTAAGAATAGCAAATAAATAAATGTGCAATAATATAAAATTATGTAAAATAAAGAGATTAAGAAGAGAAAAGCAAGCACGATATTTATCCTGATTCGACCACTAACCCACTTGTGGTCTACGTCCAGTCCTCGAAAATTATCAAAGATTTTTCACTATGTATACAAGCTTCAATAGGTGCTTGCAACCATTACATAAAAGAACACTTTTCACACACAGGGAAACTCTACCCTTGTGCTAAAGTCTCAACCTGTAGGGATACCTCACCCTTGTACAAACCTTAGAGGGATACCTCACCCCTTTTACAAACTTTGAAGGATACCTCACCCTCAATATAGAAGAACAGAAATATAGATGAAGAGAAACTCTCACTCAGAGTAAATAATACAAATTAAAGCTCTATGAAACTCTCTAAGGATATCTCAAATTTTGGCGAAAAAGAGCACAAAAATTTGGTAAAATATGTATCACAAAATAAAGCAAGAAAGAATTATTTTAGATAAATGAGTGTTTTAAAAGATGACCCAAAAACATGTATTTATAAAGTTCTAAGAAAAAGAACCATTGGGTATCATTTATTTCAACATTAAAGCCTCTAAAAATAGTCGTTGCGTGATTCTAGGCATGTTTATTCGAATAAGCCAAATATTATTCGAATAAATCCTTCAAAAAATACGTTCCTTAACGTCTCTATTCGAATAACAAGTTTGTTATTCGAATAAACCTTCAAAAACAAGTTCTGGAACGTTTTCTGGGTTATGTTATTCGAATAACCCTTTGGTTATTCGAATAAACCTTTAAAAACTAGTTCTGATATTATTTCTGTGGTGTGTTATTCGAATAACATATCATTTATTCGAATAAACCACTCTAATTTCAAAAACTGACTTTAAATGATCATAACTTCTTCATTTCTTATCCGTTTAAAGCAAATGACCCGTCATTGGAAAGATCTTTGAGTCTATTTTCAAATGAAATAATTTCAAAACAAAACTCAAAGTATTTTGAAAGATATGATTAAAATAGTGACCAAATGTCAATTTTACAAAACTCAAACTTGACTATTTTTCATAAATTTAAACTACCACCATAAATAACTTTTCAAAACTTGTTTGTTAGGTATTTTAGCATGTGAAAACCATTTGTAAAGATTTGAAAAATATATTTGAGATATCTATAAGGCTTCTTACATAAAGACCATAAGTCCTATAAGCTATACCATTTAATTTTCCTTCGGACTTGGTCTTTGACATGACTTTGATGTTCTTAATACCTTCATGAAATAGGCATTCACATTCTCCTTGTGTTGAGCTTAATAGAGATCTTTTGCTTTCTTGTTGCAATGCTCACTCTTGATACTTGGACTATCCTACAAAATATTGCTCACTTAAACAAGCATAGTTAGTCCAAATTCATAATTCAATATCTTCATATGCATGATTCATAAATGTATAACTCTAGTTAGTTTAACATGCATATAAGACTTTCATAGACACATCCAAATAAGATATTTATCAATTACTAACGGATATGCTCTATATAGAATGCAACAAAGAACATATGCAAAATGTTCTTTTTATCTTGTATTTGTCATCATCAAAACTTATCATATTAAACCATTTGGGACAAATTTATTTCCACAGAAATTAATGAACCAACATTTAGTTGATCTTGCCCAACTGGGTGAGAAAGTTAGGAAAATAGAACAACTAAAAGCTGAGAAAGTCCAAAAACAAAAGAGATTCCTTAAAAGAGAAAAAGTAGCATTTGTTGGATTAGGTGAATCCGATAATGAGATTGAAAATAGCAATGATGAATTTGAAGTTAACATTGCTGAACTTCAAAATGGTCCTCCTTATGTGTGTCAGGCTTTACAGCCCATAAGAAATAAGGAGAAAATGAATTATGTCAATAAGAAAACATATACATTCGACGTAACAAAAGTCGACAAAATCTTTGATTTATTGTTAAAGGATAAACAGATTAAATTATTGGAAGGTCATAAGTTACTAAAACTTGATGAAATAAAAGACCAAAAATATTGTAAGTTTCATAATAATTTTAGTCATGTTACTAATGAATGTATTCATTTCAGAGATATAATCTAGAAAGCATTAATGGATGGGGCGTTTGAAGTTTTCTGACAAGTCTAAAATGGATATGAAGATTGATACAGATCCGTTTCAGGCTGGAGTGTCCTATGTTGATCAGCAGGTTCCTTTGAATGTTGGAATGCTCAACATAAAGGATTTATGGGAATTTGACATTGACATGGAGGATGCGATGGACATTTATCCAAAGCCAGGGGGATCTCTTGAAGCATTCATTGAAAGATAAAAGGAGAAAGACAAAGTGAGATTATGTCCAATATGTAATGCAGTATATGATGAATTTGCTGCAAAGAAAGTTGTTGAAGGACAACAAAGTGACCCACAGGGTAATAAGAAGCTTTTCGACAAGAAAACTTGGAGACCACAAAAGTCTTTCTATACTCCAAGGCCTAGGAAGGTTTATACGCCTAAGCCTAACATGAACAGCTGGTTGGTTGAGCCATCTAGTGAGAATATGGGAAGCAATTCATTCTCCAGAGGACATGTCAGACCAGCTAAGACCAGAGTGCCGCCTACCAAAGTTACTGTGGATAGGTGGGTAAAAAACTCTGCAATGACAAGTCACACGTATTTTTGATGAAATGTGGCTTCCAGGAAGAACAGATTTCAGAGAAATCAACCATTCTAGAATGTAGACTATAGACATGGTAGGATCAGCCACGGAAAAGCTATGATTGGCCAAGATGTAGCAGGACCATCAAAGTCTTTACCTTTGTTGAAGAGTCGAAAAAGAAGGTTGCAGAGATTGCGACAAGCACATAAAAGAAGAAATATGGCTGAGGGTTTTGTTATCAAGGAACAACCCACAATGACAAGATGTTTGGTGGTTGAAAACAAGTCAGTACCGAACCAAAACGAAGATGACAACACTATTAGAAATTTGGGTTTTAGAGACCGATTTAGAGATCAATTTATTTCGGTCTCTATAGAGACCGAAATAGAGACCGATTAAAAAATATATAATTTGCTACTGAAACAAATTCGGTCTCTAATTCGGTAGCTAAAAAATTTAGAGACTGAATTAGAGATAAAAATTATGTTATAAAAGAAATTAAAAAATAAAAAATGTGTCTTATTGTTCGAGACCAATATTTCGGTCTCTAAATTAAGAAAAAAGTTAGAGACTGAATTTTTGATCTCTAAAAGAATAAAAAAAAAAAAAAGGAAAAAAATTTCGGTCTCTAAAATAAAAAAAAGTTTTCAAAAAAAAAATATGTAGAGACCGAAAATTTGGTCTCTAAAAAAATAACTTTTTCAGCGTTAATCCCTCTTTCTTTCTTCATTTTTGCCAAATTTCTGAATCTCTCTTTGTTAGACCAGCCACCCAAACAGAAAGCTGACTGTGCGACCACCACACCAGCTCGTGCCATCCACCGTGGCACTGAGCAACGCCGCGCCTCCACACCGCGAGCAGGCCAGACCTGCCATCTGCATCGCATCTCCACACCGCGAGTAACTCTTCCTCTCGCGCTCTCCTTATCACCCTCTCCCTCTCATTTTCATGCTCTCACTCTCGCTGCTGCGCACCGCTGCTGTGAAACCCACATTTGAAACCCTATTGCGGTGAAACCCACATTTAATACCCCATCTGTTCAGATCTGCCTAGGCCCTCACTTGATCTGTCCAGAGCTGCTTTCTGTCTCACTCTAGATCCTCCTCGTCTTCTCCTTCTCACAGTTCCAGGAGCCCCGGCTGAAGCCCTCCTCCTCAGAGAAGAAAAAGGTACGCGTTATTTCTCCAATCGAAAGCTGTAGAATTAAACTCGATTTTTTACAATTTGTGTGTCTGTGTTGAATTGATTTATACAAAGATGCATGAAAGTATGCATTATTCTCAAACTTTTTATTATTATTATTTTTTATTTTTTGGATTTGGATGCTGAAAATGCGAGAATGTACTTTTTTCTAGCCTGCGGTTTAGATTTTTAAGCGAGGTGCAAATTTTCGATAAGAGGACATGTGGAAATTGAACTTGAAATTTCTCTAGAAATATTCAAAATATTTTTAAAACAAAGAAACGTATATCATCAGTCACATGACCATAAAAAATATATTAAAGAACATTTAATAGCAGTTAATCACATGCTTGGGCTTGACATCCAATTCACTGTACAAAAAGAGAGAGAGAATAATTAGTTTGTAATCAATGGGTGTGGGTTCCTGATGTTAAGCATAATTAGTTTGTACAGAAAGAGAGAGAGAATAATTAGTTTGTAATCAGTGGGTGTGGGTTCCTGATGTTAAGCATAATTAGTTTGTACAGAAAGAGAGAGAGAATAATTAGTTTGTACGTATTATATACTTTTAGTGTCAGAATGAAATTCTTATGTTATTGGAGTGCTCTGTCTTTGATTGCTATGTGATGTGGCTAATTTATGAGTCTATTGTATTTGTAATTGCAAGGTTTATTTTATAGGTGAAGTTTTGGTTGTTAAATTGAGCTGAATTGACTGTGTTTGTGTGATATGATATGTGGGGATTCGGAATGAGGCAAAATTGAGGGAACCAATGAATCAGTATTGTAGGTGATGAAGAGCACTTGGAAAGTTGGATTAGAGTTATCTTGAAACCTTACCAATATGTACTTATGAGGAGTTTTTATTTAGTATCACTTGAATTATAAGACTCGTACCTTCTTAATTCTGGTTTGTGGTATTTTCATATTCAAATGTGATTTTTGATTGTGAATGATAGCTAATAAAATAACAATGCTCTCAAATAAAAGTGTTATTTTGGTAGTATCACTTCTGAATTAGATCATGACATTGTCATTTGTAATATTTGTCAATACAAGTATGATATTTCTAAGTTGTGAAGGAAATTTATTATATGTCTTGCATGACAATAATAATGGCAGGGTGGAGGACTATAGAGGAGAAATGACCCCTTTTACCTAAGATTTAAATATTCTTAAGTAAGATAATATTGTTATATTCACCACCCCTTTCTTATCACCTGTACCAAGCATAGCCTTGTTTGCCTTTACTTAAGTTATGGTTGGAACATTTGAAATTGATATGATTACAAACTTGTAATTTCTTAATTATATGATTTAAAGAAACGACATGCAAGCAAAAAAAAAAAGAATGAGAGTTGTAACATTCCCATTATATCATAAAGCATTTGAGTGAGAAAAACAAGATAAGTGGCAGAAACACCATAAACAACACACCTTGATGTTGCTAACATAAAAAGACGCTGGCAACTTCTGGGTACGTGAGTTGTAAAAGCTTTTATATCATTTCCACATAGCTACGTGTTGACAAGTACAAGAAAACACAGCTATAAATCTATTTTTTAGTTGATGATTATAAATAGGAGAAGTCCAGCCCATTCAGTTACCTGGCCTTTCTTTTTTGCGTTTGGTTTTGGTGCATTTGCCTTTTATGTTTTGTTTTTTTAGCAACGCCCTTTATGTAAATTTTAGTTTACTAGTTTCCTCTTTCCAAGACTTGAAAGGAATAAAATTAAATAAAACTGGGTATTTTCTTAGCTTAGGATAAAATTAAAGCCAGTAAAAGCATGCATTGTTAAGTGTTTCATTTAATACATACTGAATATATGAACAACAATTTTAGTTTAGAATTGCAATCACCCCATATCTCTGTGTAGTTTTGCCACTGTATTTTTGTATGCATGCAAAACTACGATTACCTCTATGAATTCACTCCAACCTTTACCCTTCGAAAAGGAAGACCAGGTCCAAAGTTATCTCGATACCGCTGAAATTATACATTTTCCCACAAGTTTAAGAAACCTTTAATCAACAACCGCCAAATTAAAACAAAATTACAAAAAACAAAACCTGGGAATAATGAAAATCTTAGCCAAAACTTGAGAATATTGCATGCCTGATAATATTTTTAAAACCTTAAACAAAAACATGAAAATATCATACATAGCATTCTCAAGAATCCTAGATCATTCCTGCAAATCTTAAAAATTTGTCGTGAAGCAATCACCCCTAAAGGGTATCTGCCCCCTTTTTCTTCTACTTGGCAAAGCTGGAAGTTGACGGTGTAATATAATCACCTACGCGGCAGATCAAACCTAAGGATATAAACAAACTTCAAAGGTTGTTCATACTAATGCACATTCTACAAAAGCAAGCACTATCAAGTATCAAGTTGAAGTTCCACGTCTTTAGGTACCCCATCATTGATTTCAATATGCAAACTTCTAATGAGATGAATGTTCGTCGGGCTTTTTGACAAATAGCTTGCTTAGGTCTTCTGTAACAACGTTTTTCCTGAAAAATACAAAATCAGAAATTCATAAACATCTATGTATATTTCAACAGAGGAAACACAAACAGACATTTCAGAGATGAGAATATGGAGAACTTGACAGAAAAAATGGTATCTCAGCTTAAGCATTGCCAAAAAGAAAAACAGGAAAAGAAAGAAATGGGACTTGGGAAAGTGCATGGCAAAGCGCTAAATTATTATCCCTAGACGTCAGCTGCTTCTGGAACATCCAGCAATTGCAGATAAATTTGCAGCTTGCTTGGTGTAAGTGGGATTGTAGGTATTAATTTAACTCTGGACAATTTTCAACTCTTCCAGGAAGCATCGAATTTTAATTGGCAACATCATCAAATGCCTTACAAAGCAGAGAGTTGTCTACAAAAAACAAAACAAAAATGAAGCAAAAAATCCAATATCTTTAGCACATCCTACCTCAGCCCGAGTTACCCAACACTACACAGAGGAATGGCAACATATGCGAGTCCTATCTTCTCACAATCTATGATGATTCTTTAATTTGCTAGTTACAGCCATGAAATCAACATGAGAATCCAAAATACAAAAGTGGAACAAAGGAACATTGTTTTAGGATATTAACTTACTTTTCCTATGTAATTTTAACTTCTCTTTGGGAGGTCTTGAGAAAACTGAGTAAACAAAAGAAGGATTCATCTAAAAGTGCATTAAAGGCACTAACTTAGCCAATGTCCAGTTTTGGCTACATTCTTTCTTGACATTATAAATAGCCAAAACAGAGGAAAAGTACTACCAAAAAAAAAAAAGAACTGTAGAACAATACAAAGACAAGTACTGCAAACATTCAGAATTAAATATAAAAAACTAGAACAGGTAAAAATACCAAGGATCAAGTTGCATGGGTTGTGGAATCAGCATTCAACAGAGACAGGTAGATATGAAGATTCTCGAACTATAACTAGCTCCCACATAATTCAGTGGCTGACCTTGAGCATCATTGTCATCACATATTTATACTTCAATCCATAAAGCAAGCACTGAATAGCTGAAATAAGACTAAAATGGTTTCTTCATTAATTCTACAAATCCAGTCTCTAGATAACTGAAATTCAGTGCCTTTACAATAACAACAACAACAATCAAGCCTTTTCTCACTAGGTGAGGTCGGTTACATGGATCAAACGACGCCATAAATTCAGTGCCTTTAATGCACGTAAAATGTAGAACATCACCTAAAACAATCTGGCCATTGAAAATTGTTAGTGGAAAGTGCGGGCAAAGTTTCTGCCTAAAATTTACAACATTTTCGTATAGCCCAATTCAAGATCAAACCCCTGACATCATCATCACACCCAAGTCTTAAAGACTTGGGCTAGTGTCAAATTAAGCTACAAGCTTGTTGGCATTAGACATACAAATTTTGAATACCAATATCATTTCAATTCCCTTCTTGTTTTCCTTGCCATCATTAACACTGCCTCTCCAACCTGTCTCTCTGAATACACCAAGAAACATCCACGCTCTTTCAACAGTATACAAAATTGTCAAAAGATCCAAGATTATGTTCTCCACAGAAGTTAAATCAATGACCGTAATTTTGCATCTCCAATGGTTATGCCGCAAATTCCCACATTCCATCAACAAAATAATAAATTCATCAGTTCCTTTCTTAATTATTTCATTCATCACACCAAACCTTTTCTTGCAGATTGGCTTTAGTTTTTCCTCATTTTTTACAACAACAACAGCAACCAAGTCTTTTTCCACTAGGTGGGGTCGGCTACATGGATCAAACGATACCATTATGTTCTATTACAAACCATGTCTTCAGAAAGGCCATTTAAATCTAAATCTTTCTTAATGGTTTCATCTATGGTTTTTCTTGGTCTCCCTCTACCTTTAGCTATTAGGATACGTTTACCTAATATACTCTTCTTACTGGGGCTTCCAATGATCTTCCCACATGGCCAAATCACCTAAAGCGAGATTCTAACATTTTTTCCTCAATAGGTGCTGCTCTTACTTTCTCTCTAATGCATTCATTCTTAATCCTATCTTGTCTTATATGTCCACTCATCCAATGCAACAACTTCATCTCTGTGACACTGAGCTTATGTTCTTGTTGACTTTTCACTGGTCAGCATTCAGTACCATAAAGCATCGTAAGTCTTATAGTTGTGCGGTAAAATTTTCCTTTAAAGCTTGAGAGACACTTTTCTATTACAAATAGCACCAGAAGCACTCTTCATTTCATCTACCCAGCTTAAATCATATGGTTTACATCTCCCTTTATTTCTCCGTCATTTTGTATGATAGACGCAAGATACCTAAACCATGTGACTTGTGGTATGGTATGATCTTTAGTTTTCACCTCTAAGCTAGTGTCAATACACTTCTTGCCGAACTTACATTCCATATACTCTATTTTACTTTTACCTAAATGGAAGCCATGTGCTTCCAATGGTTGTCTCCAAAGCTCTAGCTTTCCATTTATTCCCCTTCTCAACTCTCCCACTAAGACCATATCATTTGCAAAGAGCATGCATTGAGGCACTGGCTCTTAGATATGCTCAATAAGCAAATCCAAGACCAAGGTAAAAAGATAAGGACTCAAAGTTGACCATTAGTGCAAACCTATAGTTATAAGGAAACCATCGTCTATCCATGTGATAAAGATTCGACAAAATTTTACGTTGGCTATCGACTATTTAGCACAACCCTCTTCTTTTATCTGGGCTTGGGACTAGCTATGTAAAGATTTGAAACAAAGCACAACATAGGCAAGAGTCTTTTTTTCCTCATTTTTTTATATTTTTAAAAAAAAGGTCATCGTGTATTTTATATTTCCTACTATCACTTAATGGCGGCATAAAATTCCTACATCATGTAATATTTTCTGAAAGTACGTCATAGTTCATTGTCCCAACTAACCTCGTTGAGGGTTCAAATATGTCTGCAACCTAGTGTATTCTAGCACAACTATATTTAATGTCTACACACACACACACACACTCGACCCTCAATTTTAAATCGTAGTTAATACCTAAATGATTTCAAAGAAAGATGAAGCAATTCAGTAGTTCGACAATCTGCTTCTCCTTGGTTTAGACACTTAAAACTTAACCTGCACACACAGGGTTTTGCAGTTGTAAAAGAAAATTTAAGAGTAAAACCCTATTTTGGTCGTTGAAAGATATACTCTTTACTCTTTATCAATTTAGTGCCTCAAAAATAAATTTTATCAATTTGATCCTTAGAACTTTAAATTCCCAATTTTTTCATCCCTCCATCCATTTAAACATAACAGCGTTAACTTCACATGCTGAGCTGTACTGTTAAAAAATGACATGGCATGTGAACTCAAGAAGGCCAAAACCACATATAACCTATTTTCCTTCCCACATCCATTGTCTCCCCCCCAACCCACAACACAGCTGTTCCTCAAACACCAATTAGCAACCAAATGAAACTATAGCAACTAACTGATTACAAAAAAGAGAATGCTAACTTCTGATTAGAGTCTCACCCACTTGTGGAACAGCTTATCGTGGGAAGCCTTATCATCCCAAACCAGTAAGAGAACTTGCGCCCCTTCTTCAGACTTATACTTGGGCAATTCACCAAGCGTCAAATGTCCACCTCACGGCATCAGCTTGGTGGGCTCCCTAACAAGCCTCACCTTGTGGTAGACTGACCAACCCACCAGATACATCATGTATTGGGAACCAGCCCAAAATCAACTCGTCAACAGCAATCCGCTGCACCAGAATCTTAATGGTTCCCATTGTCTCAGCACTGAAAACATCATCATCTTTCACGCGGAAGGGCTGTGTTGAGGGAAGATGATGGGTGTGGGAGAAAAATAGGGTATTAGCCACGTGGTTTTTGCCTAGTTGAGTTAGCATGCCATGTATTTTTTAACAGTACAACTCAGCATAGGAAGTCAGCACCATTATGCTAAAATGGATGGAGGGAACAAAAAATTGGGGATTTAAAGTTCTAAGGATCAAATTGATAAAATTTATTTTTGAGGGACTAAAGTGATAAAGAGTATATCTTTCAGGGATTAAAATAGGGTTTTACTCAAAATTTAACTTGCAAAATTTCTTGTCCATGGTTATGAAACCCTATTGAACAATAACAGTTAGAGATATAAACCATTCATAGACCTCCACCTAACAGCTTAAACTTTTAGGAGAGTTGGTTTGTTGATATAGTATCAAAGTGTCTATTATCAAGTGGTCAAGAGTGAAGAGTTCAATCTTGCAATCCCCATTATTCTTAATTAATTGAATTTCAGCAAAGGTACGGTGAGTGTGTGCTTTATCAATGCATTAAGCCCAAAGGGCTTTTGGGTGAATGGCTGAGGCCAACGGTGGTGGAACTAGAAACATTCGGGTGAACAATACAATTTTAGAAGAGGGTACAGATTACCTAAAGAATTATGTATACAAAACAGAGGAAATTTATTGGCTTGGCAGGTGGCCCCCCCCACCCCCAAAAAAAAAAATCCCACTTAGATCTACCTCTAGGTGAAGGGGTGTATTCGAGAGATCAATAAAATACCCTTATGCTTTTAGGAGAGTTGAATTATTGACAATAAAATATTTCAATATTGGGGAAAAAGTAATCAAATATATATGAAAGTTATATGAATTAAAGATGGCTGCAGCAGATGTGACATTCTTTAAGCTTTGATTCTGGTGACATTAAGAGCTTGAAATGTATGGCTAAAAAATTGAGTCTAAAATTGGACACCTCACTCCTCTTTATGTCATGGATATCATCTGATGCCAATATTACACTTAAATGAACCAACAAAGGTACTAAAGGAGACACTGCAGCACAAGAATAGACCTACAGGATATGGTTTCTGTGTATGTGGAAGCAAGCCCTAGAGTTAGGGAACTTGAAATAAAATAATTTCCCTTCTGGCTAAATGATTGCGGAGTACCCTTTAGAATCTCTATCATACTGCATAGAGTGATCAAGAATAAATATGGTTTTCACCAGAATGACTGGGAAGCCAAGATTGCTGTTAATGCTACTCAAACGAATCCTTGGAAGTTCACCCTTTATTAGGTCATACCCCTCTTTTTTCCCATTGCCTATTTTGCTAATGGGGATGGCTTTCTTATCCAGTTTTGGGAGAATCTGAGGTTAGGGAAGTAGGCCACATATATTTGCATCATGTGCTACAGAAGTTAGGAAACTGCCACTCATAGCTTTTCCATTGCATTGGCAGTTGTCGGGGTAACTAGTCAGCATTTTGGTGAACAAAGGATGTCTGCCCCAATGTTTTTTCTCTCCACTTGCTTTCAAGATTGTTGGAAAGAAAAAAGAGTATAAGGAGTGGTGGAGCTGTGCCCGTTTTTGCTAGCCTGTGGTGTATTCCGACAGAGTGTTTGCTAGAGCTTTTAGCCAGACATCTCCACCTTCCTATCTTTTTAGGATAAGCTAGTTTTTCTCCCTTCATTTTGGGTTGCAGGGCATAGCTCATTTCAACTTCAATTTAAGTTCATAATATCTGTCTAAATTCACCTTATGTCACCCTTCATCAATTCAGGATCTACTAATCATTGAGATAAGATTTAAAAAAATAAAAAAACTCTAACTTCTAAAAATAGCTAGCAACGAATGCACAAATAAATCAATAAGCAGAAAGTTATCAGTCAACACGTCACTACTAACCTTCCACTGATCTGGGGTGGAAGTAACATACCACCAGCAGTATCTGGAACATTCCTTGAATGAGGCAAGTTTCCTCTAGGAACTTTACTACGAACAGCAGAGAAGGCCATTCCATTAGAGTCTCTCTTACGTGAAGCATTTTCAGCTAGAGCTGCAGCAACTCGAGAGGAGTGGTCACTAGCATTCATCAGATTAGATGAGACAGCAGGTGAATTCAAAAGAAGAGAAGCATCGGGAAGTTTCTCCACTGAAGGCGGAGATGAATGTGGCTTTTTTCCTGGCTGCTGGTTCGGTGAAGATCCAGACTTAGTCCTACAATTGAAAGTGCATTAATTTTGAGACCAGAGAACAATGTTTATTAAGAAAGATGAAATGTTACTATAGTTAATGTTGAATTGACACTAAGAACATATATGTTAATGCCTTTATCTTCGGGTTCTTCTTTCTTTCTTTTGTCTTTTTCAGGGTAAAGAAGAGTTTTTATGGGATCTGGCTCACTGATGCAAGTATGACGGCCCTTTATGTTTAACATACATCTTACATACAAATCATAACAAGAGTATTCCATTATATTTTTTTAATAAGAGAATTAAATCTTATTTAGAAGAGATACATGGCTAAGAACAAGAAATGGATTTTTTTTTTTTTAAAAAGGAATTCTTGGAAAAACATTTCCAGTTTAGGAACACTTAACCAATCAATTGGTTAAAGATGTTTAAAAAGTGGTTCATGAGCAACCACTTATTGACTTAATTACCACGAGTAGTTGAATAATCCTAAATTTGAAATGTTTATTTATCAAAAATTCCGTTTTTGTAATTTTTCCATAAGAAATCACTGTACAACATCAGAGCAAAGGAATGAAAAAAGAAAAGAACATAAAATGTAAGAGCAGAAAAGGGCTCTCTAATCTCTCTGAATATCCATCAAAGACAGACCCTTGAAGAAACCACAGAAGAATAGCATAAGGGAGCTTCCAAGAAAATTCTATCTCGGATAAGCTAAAAAGACATAAACCATGGTGAATTCTAGCATTAAACTCCAACCAAGTACACACCAAAAGCCTCTTTACAAAACACATTGCCACAGAGCTGCCTTCTCCCTCTTCCTTCTACGAAATATGCACAATGATTCAGCAAGAAGTGCTTCAAATATTCAGGGAAAACCCGTAACTCACAAAACAAGTCCAAAATATTCCAAGCTAGGATACAATGCAAAAGCAAAATCTATACTTCATTTCTAGGGAGTGGGAACAGGTGAACCTAGAAAGAAAATATTCAAAGGAATAAAAGAAAGGCTGAATAAACAGAAGAACACTAGTTATATTGTATTCCTAACATTGTTTTCTCTGCCAATATTTTACAACCTTGCTTCAGAAAAAACACAAGCAGAATTCTAACGCCAGCAACTAGGAGTTTGTGTGTGCTTGACAACTGAAAGCTATAAAAATCATTTTTTTTCTTTTTAAAAGTTCGATATGTTATAAATGCTTCACCTATTTCCTAATTGTGTTTGTAATAGGAAATTTTAGCAAAGATCAGCACCCCCACCCACCCTTCTTTGCTGAAATTTGGATTAAATCAGAAGAAGTTAGCCATGACCAATCAGCCTTATATTCCCACATTGAACTTCTATTGCAAGACTTTGGATTAGTTTGCAGGTCTAAAAATGCAAACACTATCTTCATGTAGGCTAGGCTGCAACACTGCTTTCACCAATAAACAGTTTCAACTGTTACTTCATCTGATGGTCAGACTCTCCCCTTGAAGTAATCCTCATATAACATCTGAGCAAAAGAATGGAAAAAAGTAAACAACATAAAATAAATCAGCAGTAAAGGGCTCTCCAATCTCTCTGAATATCCATCAACAACAGAACCTTGAAGAAACCATGATGAATAGCATAACAGAGCTTACAAGAAAATTCTATCTCAGATAAGCTGAAAAGACATAAACCTTTGTGAATTCTAACATTAAACTCCAATCAAGTACACCAAAGGCCTATTTAAATTTTACAAACACATCACCACAGAGCTGCATTCTCTCCTTTTTCTTCTACCAAAATTTGTAAAACAATTCAGCAAGAAGTGCTCCAAAATTTCAGGGAAAACCCATAACTCACAAAATGATGCCCATAGGTTTATCCAAAATATTCCAAGCTAACATACAATGCAAAAGGAAAATCTCCTCTTCATTTCTAGGCAGTAGGAACTGGAGAACCTAGAAAGAAAATCTTCAAAGGAGTAACAGAAGGGTTAAATAAGAAGAAAATGACTAATTATGTTCCCGTATTTCTAACATTGTTTCATTTGCCAATTTTTTCACAACATTGCCTCGGAGAGGAGAATGTAAGCAGACTTTCTAATGTCAGAACTATGAGTTGTGTGTGTGCTGCAAAACTGCAAGCTATGAATACCCTCCTTTAAAAAAAATAAAAATAAAATAAAATAAATAAAAAAATAAAAAAAAAGGTGCCATATGTCATCACCCCACCTATTTCCTACATTGTGTTTTTAATAGGAAATTTTTAGTAAGGATCAACCCCACTCTTCCTTTCTGCTAAAAATTGGATTAAATCAGAAAGTTAGCCATGACCAATCGGCCTTATATTCCGACATTGAACTTTTAACACTTTGGATAAGTTTGCAAGTCTAAGAAACCAAATATTATCTTCACCAGTTCACCTAGGCTGTAACACTATATTTACCAATGATTAGCTTTCAAGTGTTACACATTGTTCTGGTGGTCATAGACTCTCCTTTGTATCAGTGCCCATTGTATAAAGTGCAAGCACAGCACAAGAAGTAATTAATGCCCCAAGACTAACTACTAATATTCTATCAACTTAAAACATGAAAATGCTAACTACAACATGAGCCAATGTAGTTCATCACTATGAATGAATAGAGAAAAATTATCACTTTATCTCACAGGTAAAGCAAAATTACCACACAAAAAATAAATAAATAAAGGCTATTGTTAGACCCCCCCCCCGGGGCTATTACTAAGATATATTCTAGAAAGAAGAAAATAGGAGAGAGTGGAGCGCTGCAAACGAGGATAGGATGGGAAATAAAGAAATTGTGCATGCTATGGGTCCGAGCCAGAATAGAATGTTGAGCTTCCAAACCCCATGCAAAACCCTCTTTTTTAAGCTGCTAGGTTAAGGGCCTTGCTATTTTACCATAATCCTTCACAAATCTCCTATAGTAGCCCGTTAATCCCAAGAACCCTCTTAAACTCGTGATATCCGTGGGAATAGGCCAAGATACCATGGCTTCAACCTTTTTTGATCTGCTGCCACTCCTTTGCTTGACCAAAGCTACACTTCTTGTTGACGAAGAGACAATTTTCTTGTAAAGCCTGTAGTACCTTCCTTAGGTGCTCCAAGTGTGACACTCGATCTTGGCTGTAAATTAAAATGTCATCAAAGAAGACGAGTACAAATTTCGTCAAAAAGGGTTTGAACACCTCGTTCATAAGAGATTGAAATGTTGAAGGAGCATTAGTCAAGCCGCATCACAAAGAATTCATAATGACTCTCATGAGTTCAAAAGGCTGTCTTAGGTATGTCTTCCTCTCTTACTCGTATTTGATGATAGCCCGACTTCAAATCCAGCTTAGAAAAGACTGCTGCCCCTGCTAGCTCATCTATGGCCGGTATTGGGAATTTGTTGGGCATAATCACCCTATTCAAAGCCCTATAGCCTACACAAAAATGCCACTCCCCATCCTTCTTTTTTACCAATATAATAGGGCTTGAGAAAGGGCTTGTGCTAGTCTGAATCACTCCAGCAGTGAGCATGTCTCTTACAATTCTTTCTATTTCATTTTTTGGATAATGAGGATACCGATAAGGACGAACAAATATTGGGAATTTGGGCTCCATCCTTGAGTATAATAGCATGATCTTGCTTTCATTTAGGTGGCAGACCCCATGGTTCCTGAAATAGGGCTCCAAATTCAGCTAACATGGAATCTAGAGCCTGCCAATGAGGATTGAGGGAGTGTTGTTCTGCTGTCAAAGCTTGGCATTGTACTAAGAACCCTTGCCCATCTTCCTTCAAAGCCTAACACATGGTTTTTAAGGATGCAAGAGCGCTAGACAGCGATGGCTCTCCTATTAATGTCACTGCCTCGCCTCCAATTTTCACCCTTAAGGTCAGCTCCTTCAAGTTAGCTTTTATGTTCCCCAATTCTCTAGCCATTCCAGCCCCAACACTACATCTCCACCTCCCAATTCAAATAGATAGAAATCCTGGATGATATCAACCCCTTGCACAATCACCTTCATTCCCTTGCATACCCTACTGCACCTTATTTTATGCCCGTCTTCTACCTCCACATAGTATTCTGGGGTTTCTGTAGTGGGAAACTGCAACTTCTTCACCAATTTCTTAGCTATGAAGTTGTTGGAAGCTCCATAGTCAATCAATACCACTACCTTCCTTCCTTGTACCTCTTCCCACAATTTCAATGACCTATTAGAAGTCATTCCCATAATACTATTAAGGGACAATTACAACGCGTTTTCCTCTTTTAATACCATTCAATATCTTTCTGATCCGGTTTCCTATCAGCTATTAACCCATCAATCAATTGCTGAATTGAAAAAATAAATAAATAAAAAGAAAAAAGCACCAAACAAAAGCAACCCATTTAAAAGAACTTTCTGAACAAGCAATTTTCTGCTGCAATAAGCAGAGACAATGGAAATTACTGGGTCCAAGGAGGTGGAGGTGGCGGTGAATCGCGTTGGGGAAGTTGGGGTCCCTCCTCTTTGCGTTCTTCTTCAGTGGGTTCCGGAACGTCGTCGTCTGAAGAGGAAGCGTAATCGACAAGCGACATCTCTTTTTTCTATTATTCCGTCGTGGCCGGCGTCGAAGTTCCGGTTGTCCTCAGCCTTTCTTCTGCGATTCGACACAGCAGGTGTGAGTTCCTCGGGTTCGGTCACCCGTGCTTGTGAAAAGCGCTATTTTTCGTATTAAAAACCACTTTTAAACAAAATTATGGAATCTGTACATCCGCATTTTTTTTTTTTTTTTTTCCACATAATAATAATAATTATTATATTATTAAATTATTATGAATTAGTATTTATAATTTAATTTAAAAATCTTCATATTGCGTTACTTGTTTTCCAGTTATGTACCAATATATCATATTTACTAATGCTACATCTAGTACACTTAGGGTTCATTTGTTACGAACGATAGAATAAGACTTGATAGTATAAAATCTGATAATATAAGATATGATAGTATAAAACTTAATATGTAAGGGTTGGATATATTAAGATGTTTAGAATTGTAATGAAAAAGTCTTTATAAAAGATAATATAAAGTAAATTACTCTAAGATTTGATAAGATCATTTTTGATAAGAAAAAGATGGATAATTAATAAATTGATAAAGTCATAATATATTTATATTATCAAACATAAGATGATATATATAATATAAATAAACATTTAAGATACATAATATAAATAACTTGATAGTATATATAATTATCTATTATGACCATACTACTCTTAATTGGATCCTTAACCATCACTGAGCCACCACCCACAAAATTAATTTTGAGATTTTTTAAGATTGCTTGAAATTTGGGAATTTAAGGTTTGAAAAAAATTTTCAATCCCTTGATCGAAGAACCATGGGTTTGATTCGGTAATCAAAAGTTTGTGGGTTGTCATATGTAATAAGAAGAACTTAATAACTGGTTATGTTCTTTAAAACTCAAGTTTCGAACTTGAAGATTTCCTTCTTTGGTTGATAAATTCCAACCTTTTCTATTGTTTGAATCCTCTGTGTTTTGTTTTGAAATCTGAGATTTTAGAATAGAGGAGAACAAGGGTCATGGGATTTGAATCTTTTCCCTTATACTTGAATCTGGCTTGTTTGAACTTGGATACATTCCTTTGTTAAATCCTGAACCAAAAAGAGAGGATGTGAAGGCCTGGGTCGCTACTTGTGGAGCTTGAAAGTCCACCATTAATGGCAGCTTGAAGCTTCTTGTGGTCAATGCAAATCGCACAAAGGTGGTGGTTTCTTCCTCGAACCACTGTGGGCTTCATCATTTTTTGATGTCGGTTCATTTTTAGGTGAAGATTCGATGAGGTTGGTGGCTGTTCCAACCACTGCGAGTGGAACCCAATGAGGGGCTTCCATGGCTGCAACGACACACTCCGCAGGGTCACTGTGAAAGTGGTGGCGGAGTCCCTGTTTTCTGGCTGTGACTAAGAACAAGGCAGGGGGCGGCGGCTTAGATGGTGTATCACGGTGGTGCTTGACCGGCAATGGGTAGGAAGGCAAAGGGTTGCACAGCTCTGGTTTAGGTGACAATGGTGATTGTGACTAGGAAGGGAATGAAGTTGAGGGATAGGGTGGGAAGAGAAACTCTATCAAGTCTAATCAGGAGGTGAGGGAGATGATAGAATAATCAAGTTAGAATAGAATAAAAATGTTTGACTTAATTTGACTATACTATCAGATTAAACTATCAAATACCTGATACAACCTGATAGTATTAACTAATACTATCATGTCCTTCTTATCATGTCCATTAAACGTAACTTAAACATAAAAGTACACAATTATTGGTTTTTATAAGTAATTTAAGATAAATGTATTAATCAACTTAAACTTAATTGTCCATAAAATCTTGTCAAGTAACAATCTAAGTTCACTCTTTTAGTCCATAAATTTCAAAATAACTACTCAAACTCTTAACCAAACCGGTTAAGTTCACTCTAAGTAACTTTTTAATTTTTAACACCTAGTATTTAATAATATTAAGATTTTACACGACAAACTTGTATGTATGCATATTATGATTTTCAATTATAAAATATTTATTAAATATAAATTAAATTTTTTAATTTGATCTGATTATTAAAAATTAATTTCAAATCTTTTATTATGCGTCATGTTATTTACGACACATTTAATAAAGTTTTATGTGAGAAAAAAACATTTTAAAAAAATAGTACTCAAATGATGTATGAACAAAAAGATGTATTGGGTGGGAAATTATGAGAAGGTTTTCTCATTTTCAAAATTAATAAACTGAGTGCCATGTCATCTAGTGTTGTGTCGTTTATTAGTAAATAAAAAATTATTTAAAGTATAAAATAGGTTTTCTTATCTTTATATTTTATTTTAATTTGATTTTTTTTATTTTTATTAATTTAATCTCTTATCTTATAAATTATTATTCAATGTAATTCTTTATCATAATTCTATTATCACCTAACAAAAGTGATGATGTGTCACTGATCAATGATGATCACATCATTGACATATTATATCAACATCATTTCGATGTCATAGTCATGTTAACACTGTTAGTAGCATATCATAATAAGGTTTGTAACAGGACTGTGACAAAAGACCAATTAAATAATGATTTATAATATACAGGATCAAATTGACAAAAATAAAAAATAAAAGATCAAATTAAAAAAAAAAAAGGACAAAAATATTTATCTTACTTATAAAATATTAAAACTTTAAAAGTTGTCTTTTCAATGAAGACTCGTTATCAAAATGTTACACACTTATATTCTTTCATTTATGAAATTGCATATATAGTTATGTATGATTATTTATTAATTATATATTTTAATAAGTTTGTTTTAATTATATTCAATATGTTACCCAATTCAACCGTTGGCTTAATCGATTAAATTAATTATATCGTGAATCATTTATCTTATCGGTTGCTTGGTTAAACTGATTTTTAAAATATTAGTCATAACTTAAGTATCATTTGAGAAGTGTATAATTATTTTGTAGAATTTAGCATTAAAAAATATCAAAAAAGACTAAAGGAGAAAAAGAATAGATTCACGTTGAAGTGAGAAAGCCAATAAGTCAAACACATAAAGTTGTACCTCAACGCAAGAATCCTACGCCGCAGCACAAAATGTGCACATTGCAGCTCGAGTTTCTTATATATATAAATTTTAGAAATTCAAATTTAAAATTCAAAAAAAAAAAAAAATAAAAAAGGGGTTGCCTTGTAGGTTGCGTATTGTGTAATACCTAATACAAATTATCATAAAATAAACGAAATATTTTAAAATAAATTACATTAGTCATGTCACTTCTAAAAATGTGAAAAATAAAAACTCATAATAATTTATACAATTATTATAAAGAGTCACGAATGATCAAAAAGTCATATACACAACTCTCACTGGTTAAAAAGTATATATAAGCTTTTTTAAATAACCAGAAATATATACATATATAAACTGGTCTACAAAGAAACAAAACACTAAACTAAGCCTTCTGTTTCTTCTTTTCCTTGTTCTTACCATTTTCAGGGACTTTACTTGGATTTACATAGAACACACTGGGGTGAGAAATCACAATTTCTCAATATAAGCATACCAAGACCAGAAGTTAATCATTTATAACAAATAAATTAATTGAACACCAAAAATACATTCGATGTAAAAAAATATCCAACAATCAATAATAACAAAGAATCGTTCATACAATCCTAAGATATTATCGAACGAGCAATCAAACAATCAATCGATTAAGTCATGACAAATGCTCATACAAGTGTCAATCATGCAATGCTTTATGTTATGAAATATGATTATACTCAAACAAAGTCCACATATTATAGATGTGTAATGCCAATGCAAGTTTTAAAGTTGAAAACTTAAGTTATTTACTTATTTCCTCCAAGAACTGCGTTCCATGTATATACTAAGTAGGATAGGCATCCAAGCCCTGACACTACTTGGTGATGTGTGGACTAGTTTCCCTCACAAAAGTAAGAGTACTGCTACTAACTCCATACATTAGTAACCCTGACCATATAAGCAAACATGCAAGGAGAATTCAGATCCAACACCTCATTCTCAGGTCATATAGTTGTGCACACCATTTAAGGTCACAATACATAGGAAAACAAGCAAACATTAGGTTTGAAAATCAAACATCTGAGCCACATATCAAACACTAGAACATAAGAACCTTAGCCTCACTTATCCAACAAAGGTAGCCTGATTCATATATCTAGCTAAACAGTATTTAGAACATCCCAAAAATCACTCACAAGTGACTTAAAAATCAACATCATGTTGAATAAGTTCTAAACACTAACCTAGGCATTCTATCACACTTGAATGTCTAAGATTTTCCAAACTTTCCATATACGCAAGTTGATAATTCTCTCCAAGAAACATCCCAAAAAGTGTTATATTACATCCTAAAAGACTTGCACAAATGATCCCAACAAGTAGGGAATTAAATTAGCATCACAATGATAAAATCAAGACCTGCCCTGTCTCGGGCGCTTGAGCGAATAAGGGCAACGCGCTTGGGTGCGCACGCACCATAGCGTGTTCTTCTGGACAGCACGCGCTTGAGCGCGCATGGGCAGAGTGCTTGAGCACCGAGCACCCAAAGTAAGCATTTGTCGCATAATTTTCACACTTGAATGGAAGATTTCCATTAGCTTTCAAACACGAGATTTGATCTCCTGATAATTCTCTTGGTGATTTTGAATCCCAAACAAGTTTACAAATATGAGGAAAACATAAAACACCAATTGATTCCATAAAAAATAGATCAAAATACTAAATCACTCATCCATATCCCTAAAATCAACACTTAGAGCATTTTAGGTCCAAAATAAGAATTTTCAGTTTCTAATCTAAACTCTTAACATGAACAAGTCATAAACACCATTTAAAACTCATCCAAGCAAGAAAATCACTTAAAACACCACTAGAACTCAATTTGACATATTAAACGTCAATTAAGTCTAACATGGAAAATGAGTAAAAATGAGTTTAAAGTATCAAAATTTTACCTTGGAACTCTTTGATTTCAGATTGATCCTCAATCACTAGATTTGATTCTTCAATATTTGTTTCTTTTGTTCTTTGATTTTTATTCTCTCTCAAGTTTTTGTTTATGAGGAAAACATAAAACACTAAATGAGAAACAAAAAATGGATCAAAACATTAAATCATTCATCCAAGGCCATAAAATTATGGATAGCATTTTAGGTCAAGTATTATAATAAATTCCGATGTGTAAAAATATCAACCACTAAATTAAGTTTTTCAAGTTTCAATAACTTTAAAATAAATATTAAGATTAATTCACAAAAGTCATTTCATAAGATTTAAATTTTTTATATACGTGAGTTGATAATTCATTCCAAAAACATCAAAAAGTATCGCATAAAAATCCAAATGGACTTCACAAATGATTCTCAACAACTTTAAATTAAATTAGCATCACAATGACTTAAAATCAATTATCCACATTTATTCTCGCATTAGTTAACGCCATTTAAGCTAACATATTGCGTGTTTTAAGACTCTTTTCACCTTCAACTTGCAGTAAAGTGTCTAAACTAACTGCATTATCACAAATTAAACAAGCATGCTAAGCAAGTATTTTGCTAATGGAAACTATTTCATTAGTCTAACAAACAAGAAAATGTTTGATCTCTTCAAATTTGTTTTTAAAAATTTTATCCAAAAATTGCACAAATATGAGGGAAACTTATAAACATCAATTGATTTCATAAAAAATGAGATCAAAACTTAAATCACGCATCCTCAAAGGTAAAATCAACTAAAGAAGCATTTTAGGTCCAAAATAATCTCTTTGACCCTTTCTAATCTAAACTTTTAGCATGAACAAGTCATAAACATAAGACAAATCATCCAAGCAAAAACACCAGATTCAAAATATCACTAGACTGAAATTTGACATGGATTAAATCTTCAATTAAGTGACACATGAAAAATAGTAAAATTGAAGGTTTGACAAACTGGATGGAAGTGCAATTTGGTAGGCTACGGGTCAAATTCTCTTTAGGATCTGGTATGGACCAATGAAACGAGGGTTCAACTTCCGTGTTCTTATGCTCTACCAATCCCTACTGTCGGAGTGACTTTCAAAAATACATGATCTCCCTCACTGAACTCTAGAGGTCTTCTCCTTTTATCAGTATAACTCTTCTCCTTTTATTTGGGATAAGTTGGTTATGAAACAAGAAAATAGTAAAAGCTATATCATAAAAGAAAAGACCTCTAAAAAGATTTAGTGGTCAAGAGATCATATATTCTTGAGAGTCATTCTGACAACAGGGATTGGTAGAGCATTGAGAAAATGGAAGTTGAACTCTCGTTTTATTGGTCCTTACCAGATCCTAAAGAGAATTGGACCCGTAGCTTACCAAATTGCACTTCCACCCAGTTTGTCAAACATTCACAATGTATTCCATGTGTCACAGCTTAGGAAGTATAATCCAGATCCTTCACATGTCATAAGAAATAAATCTGTGCATTTAAGAGAGAATTTGTCTTATGTTATGCAGCCGATGAGGATCGTGGACAGAGGAGTCAAAGAACTTAGAGGTAAGCGGATTCCTTTGGTAAAGGTTCTTTGGGATGGTGTTAGCTTTGAGGAAGCAACTTGGGAGTTAGAGTCTCACATGCAGCAAGACTACTTGCAGTTGTTTATATGAGATAAACAATTTTGGAGACAAAATTTTAAAAAAGGGGAAGAGAAATATAACATCTTCTTCAACATGTTAAATTTGTAAATAGTTACAGAGGTAGCTTAATACTTGCTTAACATGCTTGTTTAAATTCATGACAATCTGAGTTAGTTTAATTACTACAAGTCGAAAGGTGAAAAGTAGCTTAAAATAATTAAGATATTAGCTTAAATGGCTTAGCTAATGGAAATAAATGTGGATAATTTATTTTTAAACCACAAATATGTATTATATGATGTGGATAATGTTGAGAATTACGGATACATCACACAGCAAAAAATAGAATTCCCACCAAGGATCCATACGAAAAAGCCATAATCCTAGTTTTAAAAATGTTTACCTCTTGAAGCGTGATCAAAGGAAGTGACGTGAATCACCAACACCGTAACAACGATGATGTCTCTGCGGTATCCACACAAATAGACTCACAAACGTCCAATGTTCACAAAAAGGAGTCTCACGTCTCTCACACAGTGCTAGCTGCGAAGAAAATAGAAGAAATATGTCACTCTCTTACTTACTTTTCTATAGATGCGGCTAGGGTTCTATAATGCGTTTCTTAGCAGCTCCCTTAGCAGTACTATTTATAATAGTGATTGCCTGAAGTGAGTGTGAGTAGCAAAGAAGGTAAGCCGTGAGAGTTAACTGAACTAGACTCATCGTTATCCTAAAGAGTCCGTATCTCACAAATTGCATCTGAGTCCAACTTGGATCTATTGCTCCTGTTATGTAGGAGTGATAAATCTCATCTAGGTCACTCACATCCCTCTGCATGATTTGAATATGTCCAATAACTAACTTTATAATCACCTTGTTACAGATGATGTTTGATGGCATTAAAACACACAACTCCTCATGTAGGAATCATAGTGATTTCTAGTCAAAGGTTCTTTGGACACCATTGTCACTATGAGAATCGCTTATGAAACTCACGTAACGATCCATGTAGCATTCTCATGGTGGGTCAAGACAAGACATCATTACTCTAATATGTATATACAGGAAGACTTGATATCTTATCCATGACGTGAGATGTGGTTTTTTACATACTAGTATCAATGTATTATTGTTATCCTAATTAACAATAATTTGACTTGTAAACATTTAAGAATAGTGTTCTAATTTTATCCAATAGATCTCACGATCAAGTCAACCACTTGATGTCCTATGACATCAAACTTACTATTCTAAGGACTTTATTATGTTTATTTAAAAAGAACACAATAAATGAAATGCCTCATATATTAAAATTAGTATAATAGAATGTATGTAAATACAGACAAATGTATCAGCCTCTAGGGCATACACTAACAGATAAAGTTTGAGAATAATCAGAGTTAGTTTGGTATTTTTAGACATACTGGTTGTGTGTTTTAATACCGGATTGACTAGTCACATATATAAAAAATTATGATACTGGTGAAATGACCTTTTTAATGAATCTAAGTATTTATTTTAAAGTTTTTAGAACTTAGAAAACTTGTTTTAGCTGAAGTTGAGTGTTTTTAGCAGATCGAGAAATGACAGTGTTATAATACTTGGCCTTTAACTATCCACAATTTTTAGCCTTTGTGTGGACTTTTCTTTCATGATATTTTTTATTATTTCCTTGTTTCTCATTCCCTCTTCACGGCTGACTGGAAACAGAAACAAAAACAGCAAGAGAGAAAGGAGAAAAGAAGGAAGAACAAGAGAGAAAGAAGAGGAGTTCAAAGGGGAAATCCAAGGCTAGTGTTTGAGGATCAATCTGCAGCATCAAGGCAGCATCAATGAACTTGAAGGTAGGGGTTCTTGATACTTTAAACTTCTTTTTTACTCATTTTTCATGTTAGGCTTAATTGAAGTTTAATATGCCAAATTGAGTTTTAGTGGTGTTTTAAGTAATTTTCTTGCTTGGATGAGTTTTAAATTATGTTTATGACTTGTTCATGCTAAGAATTTGGATTAGAAATTGAAAATTCTCATTTTAGACCTAAAATGTTCTAAATGTTGATTTTAGGGGTTTGGATGAGTGATTTAGTGTTTTCATCCATTTTTTATGAAATCAATTAGTGTTTTATGTTTCCTTCATGTTAGGAAACTTGTTAGGAACTTAAAATCACTTAGAAATCAACTTGGAGTGTTGGATTTCTATGAGAAATATGAATGAAATAGTATCCGGTCTGCAGAATTCTACAAAACCTGGGTTCTGCTTCTCACGCCGCGGCGTGACTTCTCACGCCGTGGCGCGCAAGGCGCATGTTATCAGTCTTTAGCAGACAGAGACCACCACGCCGCGGCATGGGTGTATCAGTGTATCACGCCTAGGCGTGAACATCTGGGACTTCCAACATTGAGTTTTTGATATTTTGGAATTTCCTAGGTGATGGGATTACTTATATATGTTTTCCTAAGTGTGTTGAGGCACAAATAGGGGTGATTCTTGGAGAGAATAACCACTTAGCATATATGTTTTTAAAGTTGTGAAACCTTAGGCAAATCTTGAGTTAGAATGCCTTAGGAATGTATTTAAGACCTTGCACAACATGCGGTTGTCTTGGAAATCACTTGTGAAATGATGATGTGAGGTTATAAGTATGAGAACGCTAGTGACATAGTTCTTGCTACTTTGTGGATAAGTGAGGCCAAGATTACTATGTGCTAGTACTTAAATATGTGGCTCAGATGTTTGATTTTCAAACCTGGTATTTATTTATTTTCCTATGTATTGTGACCTTAGATGATGTGCACAACCATATGACTTGAGAATGAGGTGTTAGATCTGAATTCTCCTTGCATGTTTGCTTGTATGGTCAGGGTTACCAGTATATGGAGTTGGTAGCAGTACTCTTACTTTTGTGAAAGAAACTAGTCCACACATCACCAGGTAGTGTTAGGGTGTTACAATGCCTATCCTACTTAGTATATACAAGGAACACAGTTCCTAGAGAAATAAGTAAATAGCTTGATTTTTCAACTTTAAAACCTACATTGACATTGCACATCCATAATATATGGACTTTGTTTGAGCATAATCATACTTCATAACATAAAGCATTGCATAGTTGACACTTGTATGAGCATTTGTCATGACTTAATCAATTGATTGTTTGGTTGCTCGTTCGATAGTATCTTAGAATTGTATGGACGATTCTTTGTTATTATTGATTGTCAGATATTCGTTTACATCGAATGTATTTATGGTGTTCAGTTGAATTATTTAATATAAATGATTAATTATTAGTTTTGGTATGCTTATACTGAGAAATTGTGATTTCTCACCCCTGTGTGTTCCATGTAAATCCAGGTAAAATTCCTAAAAAGGGTAAAGGTAAAGAAAAGAAGAAACAGAATGCTTAGTTTAGTGTTTTGTTTCTTTATTGACCAGTTTGGATATGTGTATATTTCTAGTTATTTATAAAAGATTATGTATACTTTTTAGCGAGTTAGCCAGTGATAGTTATATATATGATTTTTTGATCATTGTAACTTTCTATAATGACTATGTAAGTTATTATAAAGTTTTTATTTTTCATATTTTTAGAAGTGACATAACTAATGCAATTTATTTTGAAATATTTTGTTTATTTTATAATAATTCATATTAGAGTGTTACACATAGTATAACATAAAAAATTTATTTTGCATATAAGTATGTTATAAATTATTCATTTAATACGTTTGCCCCTCTAATATTTCAAGTCAAGTTTCGCCACTACGCCTATTAGGAACAAATGAACAATGTGGTGGGTCATGCGATGACATCTATTTTATTTTTTTTCAACAAAAGGAAAAACTCCATATTGTTAGTAAACGTAATAGAAAATTAGAATTTAAATAATTTGTAATCATAAAATCTTAAACATTCTTAATAAGTAAATACCTTTTGTATTGCATGTATAAATGATTAGAGTTTCAAGAACTCCAAATATATAAACTCATGGATCAACGGAGAGAATGAAAGCAGTGACAAAACATGAGAAGAAGTAGCACAAAGAAGCAACAAAAAGAAGGTGGGGAGGAGTAGTATACAAGGACCAAAAGTCGTTGCTGTTGGCCACGATTTCAATATAATAATATAATAAAAAGAAACATTGATGTTAGTTGTGAAATAAGACCATGACTTCTATTAAACATAGGTAATGCTGAGGTTCATTTCATGACTTTTCTTAAACTAATATTAAAGTGGTTTCATTCCACGATTTTTATAAGAGAGATATTAAAAAAAAAAAGATTACTACATAGTCATAGGTAGTGATTACGACTTTTCAAATTACACTAAATTGATAAAACTGCTATGAAGTTGCACCTGATGGGTAAATAAGTTGCTCAGAATGCTTTGTCCTTGGTTTTGCTTGCATACCAATCACAAGTCGAATGCATAGCTTCTTGCTCAAATCTTTAACCAATTCAAGCTCTTCCTCTTGTCCAAAAATAATCACAGTATTCTACAAGAACTTCCTCACAACCAAAGCCAGAGAAATATACTCATTGTCTGTTGATGTTAGGTAGGAAATGTAAAGGAAAATTGGAAGAATAAGTAAAAGCACAACTTAATACACCTTAGGAATCCACTCACCCAAGATATTTCAAGTCAAGAGAGAAACTCAATCCAGAGTTACTATAAGAAAGTATTGTAATCTCTCAAATGACTTCTACTTACAACCATCACCAAGACTCCTATTTATATTAGATTTGATACAAGCCCCTTCTCCTCTTCCAAGTACAAGCATTAACTAGTAAGGTTAAATTAAAGTTTTGGTTTCTATAGTTTACTCTCATTTTCAATTTAGTCCTTATAGTTTTGTCTTTTCAAATCAATTCTCATACTTATAAAAATTTTTAAAATAGTCTATGTTGTTAATTTCTATTCTAACACCATTAATTTAGTCCTTATTATACATTTTATAGAATAAAAAATAGTATATAAAAGAGCTTCTATTGGACCAAAAAATATCTACTCAAAAGAAATGAATACCTACTAGAATGAAGGAGCACCTATAAGATAAATGAGTACTTAGAAGAAATAAGCACCTATTTGACATTTTACAGAGAAGATGGGCATCTAAAGGAGCTTATATTGGATAAAGAAACACTTACTTTGTTAGCTAACTGATGGTGTTATAATGGTGTTATAACAAAAGTTAATGGCTAAGACTATTATGAAAACTTTTATAAGTGTGAGGACTAATTTAAAAAAAAAAATTATAGAAACTGAATTGAAAATTAATGTAAAGTATAGACCAAAACTTTAACTCAACCAACTAGTAATAATTAACTTAAATCTAAGCCATATCATCTTTTCAACAATGACT
Source organism: Ormosia semicastrata (assembly GCA_029884595.1). Classification (NCBI taxonomy): domain Eukaryota; kingdom Viridiplantae; phylum Streptophyta; class Magnoliopsida; order Fabales; family Fabaceae; genus Ormosia; species Ormosia semicastrata. The sequence continues at coordinate 38,642,880 of JAQQTO010000055.1, forward strand.
TCACATTTTCCTAGTATTGAAAACTTGAATCTTAATTTTCCAAGAAATATTCAAGGACTCTTGACTAATTATTCTATAAATCATGCAGCCATTATTTATTCTAGAATTTTCTATCATTCCCCTCAGTTGGAAAAGACTTGTCCAAAATCATAAACATTAAAGGTTGTTGAGATTTCATATTCTTCAAGTAGCTAATCTTTGTAAGCATTTTCAATAATTCTTTTAGAACTCGATTTGATTTGAGTTTCCCAAAATTTCAAATAAGTGAAAATTTCCATGACTAGAAGCAAGATTTGAATCATTTCACGTATGAATCTATTTGGACCATTTGAGAATCCAAATAACATAACTAACCACTCAAACACAGCATTGATTCTACGAAATCTAGCCTCACGTTCTTCTCTTGATCTTATATGATAATAGGCATAGTAAAGTATAAATTTTGAGAAGAGAATATCACCATATTGTGCATGATAACTCCACAAAATGGAGTTATTTTAACCTCAATTGAATAAAAATGTGAATTCTAAGTCCAAATTTCTCCTTAATTTTCATGAGAAATTATCCTTAAAAGTTATACACCTTTTTTATATTTGATTATAAGCTAATTTTTACCTTGTTTAATTGCATTTCATGAAGTCAAGTGATTCATTTTGATGTTTTGATCAAAGACTTATAGGTTGATTTGAATTTGTAGGGCAAGAAAAGCTTTGAAGAGAAGCCATGGAGTATGGGATATAAGGACCAAGCAGCAAGAAACTCAACAAGGGTATAGGAAGAAAAAAATTTGGAGTAGAAAACCATGCCTAGGCGTGGCAACATCACCTAGGAACTCGAGAAGACCACACATATGCGTGGGTTTTTTTAATCCATTAAACCAATCCTTCACGCATGTGCATGAGAATTGGAATTGTAAGCAAATAAGCCATGCACACCCGTGGATCTATTAAGCCAAATATTTGAGTTTTGAGACCATGCATATTCATGGAAAACTCACGCATATGTGTGTGTTCAACACCTTATATGCATAGTTTCAGTATAAATAGTTTTAAAACAAGACTTTTGAGGGAATTTTTCATCTTTTTAGATTTCTTCTCTAGTTCTTTTTATTTTCTCTTATTTCTTACATATTTTTGGAGATCTTAAGCTTCAAATCAAAAGATTTAAGAGAAGATCATCATCATCTCCATGGATCAATGAGTTTACTTTTTCTCTCTCTTTTTCTCTTTATTTTTATTCATAGGTAACTAAATCTCTCATAGCTAGGGAAAGATCTAGCTTAACTCAAACTTTAATGTAATTGAATTTTTGTGTTAATCTAAATTTGTTTCTCTTTAATTGAGCTTTGACATCTGTTCTTAATGCATATATGATTTGATCACCTATAGATTGATTTATTGGGTAATTTGAGGATTAAGAAATCCCTTTTTATCATTGCTTCTTGTGATTAATGTCATGTTTTAGCAATAATCTAGGAATAGATATTGTTATTCATGTGGTTTGCTTGAGAATCTTGTACTTAATCTTTTTAATTGCATGAATTGACTAAGTAATTAGTAATTTCGAGTAATTAGAAGAGGGCTAATGCCCAAGGGATTGATTTGGCTAATTAAGTGATTTCTCACTATCAATTAAGGGATTCGGCTAAATTAACATGAACTCAATGAAATTAAGTAAGGCTTAAGTGAAATCAACCTCTAGCACCTTTATCCAATTGATTTTCATCATAAATCTCTTTTATTAAAATTCTTGAAAACATTGTTACTTACATATTTTTATGTTTTCATGCATTTTACTTGCCTCTCATCTCATTCAGATGTTTAGATAGTTTTGTACTTAGTGAATTTGGTAGTTGACATTTCTCAACCATTAGGAAAACGATACTTGGCCTTACCACTTTATTACTTGAACAATTCGATATACTTGTCGATTGACTATCAATGCATTAATTGGATCATCAAATTTAGGAATGAAAAAACTTTTCTTACCATCAAAATGCAAAGCAACATTATTTAGGGATAACAAGATAGATGGAATGGTAGAATGACATTTGGTGTTCCTCCTCAATTTTTTTTCAAAGAATAGATCATAAGGCTCCACTTTTCTGTTTGATAAATTAGTGAAACAACAAAATCAAAAGAAATTGTGTAAGATTCCTCCAATATATCTCCTACATAGACATAAAAAATAGGAGGAGAATTCCAATCTATGTTAGAATCAACAAATATGTAAAACCTTTCATTAGATGAATCAAATTCATCATTAAGGAAAGGGCTAACCTCCACCTCTTTGTTAATTTTAGAACCATGATGTTGGTCATCACGATGCATAGCTTGGGGGTGCTCAAGTTGTTGTTGAAGTTGTAGCACTTGCCTTCTCAATTCATTCATTTCAATATCATAGAGATCACATTCATGGATAGCCATGTTGCCATTTCCCTTTTGACCTTGTTAAGAATGATTATATCTTGTGACAAATATGTAAAACCTATAAGGGTATTCTAGTTTTTTAGGTGAGATGAGTACTCTTGAGTGAAACCATACATATGATCTTGTTCTTTTACTTGTTGGTAAATGAGTTATTGGTTGTAAATGGATTTTTGCTATTAAAATGAATATTGATGGATCTGTGGCTCACTTGAAAGTCTAGTTAGTAGCCAAAGGATATGCTCAAACCTATGGAGTTGACCATTCTAAGACTTTCTCTTTGGTGGCAAAACTCACTTTTGTTCGTCTATTGATCTCCTTTGCCGCCATTCATCATTGCCCCCTTCATCAACTGAATGTGAGGAATGCCTTTCTCCATGGCGACCTCCATAAGGAAGTATATTTGGAGCAACCACTCTGATTTGTTGTTTAGGGGGAGTCATGCATGGCTTGCAAACTACAGAAATCTTTGTATAGGTTGAAGCAATCACCCAGAGCTTCAGTGACTGAATTTGGCTTGCAAATGAGTGCATATGATCACTATGTGTTTTACCGACAAACTAGATCTGGGAGCATTCTTCTGGTGGTATATGTTGATGATATTGTGATAACCAGCAATAATAGTTTGGGTATTGACACTCTTAAAACTTTTCTTTAGAGTCAATTTCAGAGGATGGAGATTTATTAGTGAACCCAGAGAGATATAGGAAGATTGTGGGAAAATTGAATTACATCACTATGACAAGACCAGATATTGCCTTTGCATTGAGTGGAGTTAATTAGTTTATGTCATCACCCAAAACTACACATTGGAATGTAATTGTTCACATTCTAAAATACCTTAAAGGAGCAACAAGTCGTGGGGTTGTTTATCAAGATCAAGGTACTTGTTGAGTGGAGGGATTCCCTGATGTGGATCAAGATCGAGGTACTTGTTGAGTGGAGGGATTCTCTGATGTGGATTGGGCAAGTTCACAAGTTGACATGAGGTTCACAACTACATATTGTATCTTTGACGGTGGTAATCTTGCATCTTGGTAGAGTAAGAAGTAGGGTGTTGTTTCTCGCTTTAGTGCTTAGTCTAAATATAGGGCAATGACTCAAGTTACGAGGGAACTCATATTAATATCTCATTTATGAAAGGAACTTGGTATTGAGATTCCTCATCCTATGGAGAAATGGTGTGACGAGAAATTCTTACCTAAATACTACCAAGTTGGGTGATAAATTAAGACTTAATATTTTCATTGATATAATTGTATAACACAAAATAATACTAAGTGTTTGCTTGAAAGAACGAGTGCTCCATATTTAGGTAAGAATTTCTCATGGTGTGGTAACTTATACATATTGCAAATAATCCTGTGTTTTATGAAAGAAAAGTTTAAATAAGAACTGATTTTGTTAAAGTACATTCGAACTAGAGACTAGTTAACTAATATTTTCACTAAAGCTTTAGTAGGGAATAAAGTAAATATATATGTAACAAACTAGACATGATTGATATCTATGTTTTAACTTGAAGGGGAGTGTTAAGAATGATTATATTTTGTGACAAATGTATAAAACCTATAAGGGTACTCTAATCTTTTGGGTGACATATTATAGCTCTCTACGTGTGTGTGTGCACATGCGCGCCTATTACAAGTGAAAAAACAAGTTGAAGCTCTTATACCAACTTGATGTTGGATAGGAAATGGATAAGAAAATTAGAAAAACAAGTAGAAGCACAACTTAATACACTTTAGGAATTCAACCAAGATATATCAAATTAAGAGAGAAACTCAATCTAGATCAGTTGCTATAAAAAAATATTATAATCACTCAAATGACTTCTGCATACATCCATCACCAAGACTCCTATTTGTACTAAATTTGATACAAGCTCCTTATCTTCTTCCAAGTACAAGCATTAACTAATAATAATTAACTTTACTTAAATCTAAACTATATCATCTTTTTCAACAATGACTTCACATTTTCTTAATATTGAAAAACTTCACAACGAATATAATAGTTGAGCTTCATGCTATTTGGCACGGGCTCAAGTTGGCTTACACTAAAGGTTACACTCAAATTATTTATGAATCAAATTCAGCTACTACTTTGGGTCTGATTGAAAAAGGTTGTGGTTCTACACATTCTCAAACTGTTTTGGTGCATAAAATAAAGCTTCTATCAATAAATATGATTGTCAAGTTCCAGTATATTATCAAAGAAGGTAGTGTTGTGACAGACAAGTTAGCAAAAAGGGGTGCATCCCAACTTCTGTTGGCAGATTCCATAGGCACTGTCTTTATTAGATAGTAAGTTTTTTACTTTTTTGTCTCTCCTAGTCTTTTGTTTTTTTTTTTCTGATGTATCAAAAAAAATATTGGAAACTTGAATCTTAATTTTTCAAGAAATATTAAAAAAAACTCTTGACTAATTATTTCATGAATCATGCAACCATTATTTATTATTTTATTTATTCTAGAATTCTCCATCATCTTTGAACCCGTTGCAAACCAGAACTGCTTCTAGGTTGCCTTTGCACAAACAACTTATAGCCGGGAAGAGCTCTGGCTTAGATCCAGCCTTCAGGCTGAACCGAAATTAATATCCGAATTTCACTATGTCTTCCAAAATGAACCAAAACCTGAAAATCCAAGGAGTTAACGAAGAACCAAAACCTGGAATTTGCTCCTCTCTTCATCACAGGGTTGTGATATCCTTTATACCACTTGTGAAGCACATCATTTTTATTTTTATATTATTATTATTTTTTAATTTGGAAGGAATAATAAAAAGATATAATTGGCCTTCCAAAAAAATAAATGAATGAACAATCAATATTTCATAATTAAAGGATCAGATTTGGCCACGTCACTCTTCCGTAAGTGACTATTTATATGATTGCTACAACTTAAGGACTAATTAGGACAATTTAAAAGTTTCGAATGATCAAAGTTTACCTTTGATCCTTCTGATACTTTGTTTTGATATTTTTTCATTAATAAAATCAAATAGAATAAATAAGTGAAGATGAATAAAAAAAAAGAAGAAGGAAAATAAAACATAATTAATTAATTATATTTTTTTATTTGAAATATTAATAAAAATAAAAATAAAAATAATTTCATCTCAATTTTATAAAAAATAAAAGTTAAATTTTAAAAAAAAAGAAAAAAATAATTTCACACATATTTCTTTTACTTTTTATATATTTTAAAATTTTCAAATATAAAAAATTATTTTTCTTTCTCTTATTCTCTTTCTCTTCTCTTCCCTTCATTATTTATTATCAAACATACTATTAGTTTATTATGGTTTATACTAATATGTGTGGTGAGATCTGATACAACTTAGTAAAAGCCTTAACTTTTTTTTGGGGGGTTGAAAGTCCAACTATTTTCTTAAACACGGTGGCACCATCTATCAAAAGTAAATCCCACAGCTACAAAAGAATATCGTTCAAAATGAACATTTTTTTTTATCTACTCTAATTCTAACATTCTAAAGCGTGCCTCAACTAGAACATGTATCAGCTCTATGAAAATTCACGTCGATTGCCAACATTTCTGACCTTTTAATGTTTTTATTATTATTTTTGGGTAAGAAGGGGGGGGGGGGGTTAAAAAATGGAGCCACACAACACAAAGATACTGAAATATACATCCATCAAATGTCAAAATTAACTGTCAAACCCACAAGAGACTGACATTCATTCAAGGCTGCTGACCAAGAAGAGATGGCCTGTAAAACACATGGCTTTGGGCAATCTCAATACGTTCACGGGGATCATTCATGGTCTCATCTCTTAATGCTTGAAGAATGGCCTGAGCTGGATATTCCCTGAATATCAAGGTCAGCAAAACCATATAAAAAGTTAGTTTCACAGCTGAAGTCAGTTTTCAATATTTTTCATCCAAAGACAGAAAACAGTGGGGTAGCAAAATTTTGTTACCTTATTATCAGTATTCTATATAACATCTTCAAGATAGGGCAAAACTCCACTGGGGCGACCTGCTTGTTTTCTTCAGGATTTAGGACATTTAAGCTGGACTGACTAAGTAGCTCATAAAATGCTTTAACTGCAGAGACTCCCTACAACATGCAAAGCAAAATAAACTTCATTGACAAGCAGCAATGTAAAACCTTGAAACAATTTTACTAACTTCAATTCTTTCTAATCAGACAGCAAGATGCATCCATTTTCCCTGTGCGGCTGTGCCACAGATATGTTTGAAATTTGAATGACTGAAATCTATACCTGAATCATCCCCTTGCCCTTGATACTGTCACCCATTTCAAGGCTTAATTCTCCTTCAGCCAACTTCTGTCCATACCACGCATTACGACCTTTCAACAAGGTTACGTAAGTATCAGCCAACAGAGGCCCTGCAAGTTTCTCTGGTTCTTCAGCCAATAGATGAGTGATAAAAATCATCTCTGATGTACAGTGAGCAAAGTATACTGATTTGCTGGTGGCACTTTCATTTGTTAAAGCAGCTACCATTCCTGTTAATTGAAATTCATGAATACAATTTACAAGATTTGAAAATATTAAGAGAGCATTTTCCTGTGGTGTATGTAACAGAAAAAGAATTCAAAGTCCAAATCATCAAAGTACCACACATGAACAACATCCAGAGACAACATGCACACTTTCCAAAGTGAAAGCATATGTCAACTGATATCAAGTCCATGTCATCTGATGCAAGATTATATTTGAAGATTGAAATATTATTATTGATATCATCAATCATTTAAGTTAGGTTAGTAAAACAGAATCACACCTTCTGATTGTAGCTAAACAAAAACATTTTCTCATAGGTCCAGAGATCTTCAATACATTTGCTCAATAGAGAAATTGTCTGACTAATTCTTGTCAGTTCAACATAAGGACTATGGAGCCCCTTTTCTAAATACTATAGTATTGATATTAAGTTCTAACAAACCAAGAAACAGATCTTGTGCTGGAGTTCATGCTCAACATTCACAAAAACACGACAAAGAAAAAGGAATAGAGAGAGATGGATAATTCCTTACAGCTGTAGGCTAATAAATCATCCCTAATCTCTAAGAGCTACCAAATGATATTTGGCTGAAGGAAATATAATAAACTAGACTCTTCAGTTAGAAAATAGGAAATTATAAGAAGGGCAAGGAGATCCTCTAAACCAACAAGTCCCTGCAACTGTAGGTTATAAACAATTCATTCCTAATCTCTTAATCATATTTGTCAAATCGTAAATCGTATCGAGAATCGTTTGTTTAATTTTTGAATCGTGAATCATGAATCATAACATATCGCACGATTCAAAAACATCAATAAAAACTTAGTTATACATTATTCCACACCTAAAACATGATTCAACATCCTTCTTCCCCTTCTTCTTAGCCTTAGACGCCATACAAAGTGACTGCATGAATACTCTACACCAAAAGAACAAAAACAGAATGACTGCACGAACACTCTGCACCAGAAGAACTAAAAAGAGCGACTGCCTCTGCATGAATATTGCTTTGCATGAATGCCCAGTCACCCATTTAGTTCTTTTTATTAAGCCTCTAAGCCCCTTCGAATTCTTTGATAAGAATATTGGTGAAAAAAAAGCAAAAAAAGAAACTTAACAGTTCCCAAATGATATTTGGAAAACGAAATACAATAAACTAGACTCTTCAATGAAAAAACAAGAAATTGTAAGAATGTCAAGGAGGCTGGTAAGTGGAAGTCATCTGAAGTCTAAACTCTAAACCAACAAGTTCTTGTGCTGGAGTTCATGTTCAACATTCACAAAAACTCGACAAAGAAAAAGGAACAGAGAGAGATGGATAATTCCTTACAACTGTATATCATCCCTAATCTCTAAGAGATACCAAATGATATTTGGCTGAAGGAAATACAAAAAACTAGACTCTCCCGTTAGAAAATAGGAAATTATAAGAAGGGCAAGGAGATCCTCTAAACCAACAAGTCCCTGCAACTGTAGGTTACAAACAATTCATTCCTAATCTCTTCATAGTTCCCAAATGATATTTGGAAAAAGAAATACAATAAACTAGACTCTTCAATGAAAAAACATGAAATTGTAAGAATTTCAAGGAGCCTGGCAAGTGGAAGTCATCTGAAGTCTAAACCAACAAGTTCCCACAAACTGTAGGCTATAAATACTTTATGCCTAATCTCTAAGACCTCCCCAATGATATTTTGCAAAAGAAAATACAATAAACTAGACTCTTCAATGAAAAAAGCAAAAAATTTAAGAAGCTCAAGAGCCTGGAAAGCGGAAACTGGGAATCCTGTAAGCCAAAATTTCCCACTACAAGTGTATCTACTACCTAATAAGAAGGATGTCTAAATATAAATCCTGTACACAATGCGAAAAAATACTTAATGACTTGCCATTCTTTCCCATATCTTAATTATTTTTTTTTGCCACACTCGAATAATAAGAATTCCGGTAAAGCAGACACAATGAGCTATACAGGCAAAGATCCAAAGCAGACATTATCTTTTCTTCTATCTCTATCTTGATAAAACCAGAATGGATATTATCTATTTCCTGCTTAAATAGCAGGTACCTATTGGCTTCTATTAAGTTGGTTCTGTACAATGTAACAATGTAAAAAATAAAAATAAAAAAAAAATTACCTGCTCCAATAGCATATACATTCTTTAATCCACCCATGATTTCATGGGTAACAAGGTCACCATTATCCCACACTACAAAGTGGGGCTGCCTCAAAAACTTTGCCAATGGTTTCCTCCATTTTTCCACCCCACATATCCTAGCATTTGCATATTCCTTGTTGTAAATTTCTGAGGCAATGTTTGGTCCTCCAAGATAAAGGATGTTCTCCATGGGAACTCCAGCTGCAAAGCATGACATCAGACAATGTTGGGAGTGTAATGAAAACAAGGATATCACGCCATTACGAAAATAAGAACACCAGAAAGGACATCAAGGTTTTTATCTTCATAAATGAAGAATTAATTAAGAGAAAGCACGTTAAGATTCACCCACCGAAAAAAAAAATAATTCCTTTGTTTTACCTTTTCATTCTTTAAGGGAAGAAATTGTTAATGTAGCTTTCAATTACATAAGCTTGTATTGGATGCCACCAAAAAAGTTACAATAAATGGTGATGAGTTATGCATATGATATCAACTATATATATTTAATAGAACAGAAATCATTTTTTTTTAAATTTTATTAAACAAAAACTCAATATTTGGAAAGCAACAACCACATCTCTCAAAAATTGCTTGATATTCACATATTGCATATTTCAAAGTTAGTCCAATTTAGAAAATAGGCTTAATATTTAGTTCATCTGAATATAAAAGTAAAAATATCAAAATCATAGGTGCCAGTCTAAATTTTAAAAGGCAAAGCCATATAAGATATATGCACTGAGAAGATAACCAATATTTTAAACTATTGGATTTCAGAAATGAAACTCAAATAATTTTAATTTCTATACATGTGAAAATTCCATTTCAAGGTACCAAGAGGCAACACCCATGCATGCTAGGTGTAAAGGAAGCTTTAAAAGAGGGTGAAAGCACACACACATGCCACATCAGGATCTAAAATCATGAAATTCAATAATTCTAAGAAGTGTCTCTTGTAAAAGATGGACGGTTTTGTACCAAAGCATGCTAAGTAACTCAGGAACTTTCTCTTGACCTCCATGTGAAAAAGGATAGTTAATCAGAAGTTAATTGTACTACTTTCCTGTTGAGGACTCTGTATCAGATTCTTTGAATACCCTTTTACAGTCACACAATCTCAATTTTCCAAACACCAGCTTTCCACTCCATGAGTCAGCACTTCTTTGACTTTTGCCAGAAAAACCCATAGCAATTCAAACAATGCAAAAAACCTATCAAACGTTAGCTCATGGAAAGAAGAAAAGAAGCAAGTAGTCCACTAATTCCCTACTTTCCCAAATCCCGAAGATAGCAGCACCTAGTTGCAATCATCTCAGTCAGAAGGTATTAACATCAAAGGAGCCTGTTTCTTCAACCTTCATTAAATTTTCTTGTCTTCAACCACCTGACAAATGGCAAGAGTTGTAAAATCTTGTCCATTGTCTCAATATTCTATCCTTCTAAACAGCTACTGCATTGGACATTCCTAACTATGCTTCCTCATTTTCCATTGTACAATAAACCACTTTCTCTTTTTATTTTATTGTGATATACTGTAGTTATTAACTAAGGAACAAATCCTTCAAATTATATATTTGGAATTCGGATGCCAGATCCTTCCAAATCAGAATGATGCAACTGTTTCCAACATCAGACTGAACATACTTATAGGGTAGCAGCCTGTCCATATGGCTTTTCATATCACATACCCCATCCACCGCAACTCTTTATAAGGCAGGAATAACCACAAAGGAAAGCTGCAAACAGGGAAGAAAGAAAGAAAATGAAAACCAAAGATGCCAAGTTGTCAACAGGTTAGCAGGCTCCCACTTCATGTTCAAATCAAAGATTCAACTTTATCACAATAAGACTAAAGAGGGGCAGGAGGGAAAACTAGAAAACAATTTCCTTATAACCATAGTCAGGCCATTTTTCTTCAACTAAAGCTTTGGGGACAACTGGTAATTCAAAAAGACACCAGATTTGTTATCCATGGTTGAATTATTGATGACAACCTTTTCCATGATTGTTTTCACTTTTCAATAATGCCTTAGTTGTGTGTATGCACATGCATGTAAGGAAAACTTCAAGGTTGATATAATTAGGCCTGTCTCCATAAACAGGTAAAGTTATAAGGATTTTGGTAGTCCAATAAAGCAACCAAAAAGAGGAACAAGAAATTTAGCTCAGTCAGAACCTTATTATAAAATAAAAAATGTTTAAATACATTAAAAGAGGACTAACATAGCATCAAAGATGCATTCAAATGCTCCAAGGAAAATACAGATAGAAAGACAGGAAACTTCAGAGTGCAGAGCACTTAATCAACATATACCAACAGTCCAACATAAAGCAGTTAACAAAACAAATGTAAATGTGTCTTACTTGCTCGATTGATCATGAGAGTGGGAGTTATTATTCGAGGCTGAGGACCCAATTCAGCCTCCACACCTTTTGCCAAGGAAATGATGACAGGGACTGTAATTCTCTCTTTCCAGTACTTGCTAATTTCTTCAAATACCTCATGGGTTTCTGTTGATGGCAAGCCATTAATCACAATATCAGCATCCCACACAGCCTCCTGCAAGTTTGTCACAACCTTTAGAGGGCATAGAGGGGTATCAATCATATTCAAGCAAAACCCATCTTTCAAAATCTCATCTGCATAAAGTGTTCGATCGCCTAATCTCGCCTCAACATATTTCAAATATGCACACCTCCTAATCAGCCTCCTCAGTATATCCTCCCTCGAATTGATCACCTCAAACAAGTGCTCAGCCGTGGCCCTGTCAACCGTTCTTCCGGGTCTTCTCCATATCCTTATTAGAACCTTTTCTCTTAAACTACCATAAACCTCCTGCAACATGGCAGTAAATACACTACCCCAAGCACCAGCTCCAACACCAACTATTCTCAATGGATCACCCTCCACTTTCCCAATAAGCCGACGAAGCTCATCAACCTTCTCTTCAAAACTACCATTCACATTCTGAAGACAACCATTATTAGAATACACATTGTGGCTCACAGCTTCAGTGCTTCCAACCATCTTCCTTGCAAATGACACTGACAAAACCCTCAATGATTACACTAAAAAATTCTGAGAGATATCAACTAAAGATCTCAAATACCCTCAAATCCTAGTGGAAAATCTCATCCAAGATTCCAAGGTCCAACCTTTTTTGAAGAACAATTTCTCACCCCAACCAAACCCAAACCAAACCTCGAAAACATCAAATTTCAAGTTCCAACTATAACAAACAACCCCCACCAATCACATCCCTGGAAAAAAACACAGAATAATCATTGGCTTCCAGAATATTCAAGAATTTTTAATTGGGTTGTATTGTAACAATGAGTTTTAACCCTCTTTATGCAACAACTAGCAACTTCCAAGAGCTCACATAAATTCTACCGACATTAACATGCATAAGAAAAAACCAACAAAGAATTTCAAATCTACAAGTTTGGTAATCTAAACCCAACAGACCAGTCAACAAAACAAACAAAATATGTGGGCAAGTACTCCAACTCGGAAAGTTGAAGTTTTCAGCTGCCGGCTTTTTTTCCTTCTGCTATTGTTTCATGCATTTCTTGTGTCACATAACAAAAAAAAACCAGCTTTGCTAACTGGGTTTGCGTGAAATTCTGGAATTTGAAAACGTGCTTGAGTGTGAGAGGAAAAAAGATAATAGAAAATTTGCAGTCACTTTCTTGTGGCAGAAAGAGGAAGAAAGCTTGTTCGTCAATATCCGGAGGAAGGGCATGTTTGTCACACGAAAGTCATTATAAGAATAACATCAGCGAAAATTTTTTAAGTTGGAAGGAACATTCTACTTCTCAGTTCTCACGTAATAGTTGGTACCTTTAGGATTTTTACATAAAACTAACAACTCCGTTATTCCACCATTCAAAATATTCTAATTTTTTTAAATTTTTTTACAAATTTATCATGTATTTTATAAAAATATTACAATTATATATAATTTGATTTGACAATTTATTTTTTATACATAATATGAGTGTACATTATTAAGGATAATTTTTAACTATTTTTTAGAATCATATAATTATATATCATATAATCATATAAAGAGAATGTATTTACTTGTAAATCATGATATATGTCATTCACAATAATTATTATGTATCATATCATGTAATATTCGATTAAGAAGATTTTTTTAATAAAAATCAAAATTTTCTTCTTATTTTTTTATATTAATTTCATATTTAATTTGCTTCAATCAATAATTTTTATTCATTATTGTTTGTAGAATATTTTAATTTGCTAAGTGATTGATTGATTTGCTTTAATTAGTTTAATTCTATTTTTAATTCATTATTGTGTTAATACTTGATTTTATTTATTTGTAATAAATTTCAGATAGTCAAATAAATTTGATAATTATTGAAATAGAGTAGTGTTATTTACTACGAAAGAATGTCTATGAATTTGACCACGAATTGATGTGGCAACAAATGAATGGGTGAAAAAGAAGGAATTGTTGAATAAAAATGAGGAGCATGAAATCATGCAAAGACATTTACTTAACATGCTTCGTCAAAAAATTCAAGAATTCACTTTCGTGACAATAAGCATTACTCAAATTTTATATTCGATTAAGAAGAGAATTTTTTTAATAAAAATCAAAATTTTCTTTTTATTTTGACTTATTAGTAAATCAATCAAAATTTATAATTAATTTTAAATTGTAGATAGTCAAAATCTAACCATACTAAGAAGGCTAATAATAATAATCAAAATGATAAGAGTCTCTTGTTCTTCAACTTCTTTGATCTTTACCAGAAAAAGTTTGATTTAAAGATTTAGAAGATGATGATAATTCACATGATAATCTCTATGTAATTGTCTCTCTTTTTTGTTTTACTTTCTGTGTAGTTTAATTCTTGATTTGCTAATTTTAATTCATTATTGTACGAAATAATGTTTTATTTGCTTTATAGTTTAATCATCAATTAAAATCTTTACTAATATAGTAATATTAAGCAATTATTATACAAATATTTGGGATAATTAACTAAAATATTTTCTTTCTATTTTATTTGTGTAAATTAACTCGATCCTTCTACATAAATATATATGTATATCTTTCATTATATATCTTTCAAGTTATTTCTTTCGATAGTATTGATAATTATTAAAATAAAAAGTAACTTTTATTTAATTTGATTAAAACAAGTAAAGTACTTTAGCCATAGCTAATAACATTCAAAAATTATTAATCAACTTCGTCAATCCACAAATTTTGCATAAATAGATTTATAGGCTATGTTTGGTGCACATGATAGTATAGTATAAGATAAGATGATAGGATAGTATAAGATATGATAGCATAATTAATAGGATAAGACATAATCCTATCTTTAGTTTGATAACAAAAGGATAAATTAGCTGATTGTATAACATTTTTTTTAAGACCAAAATATCCTTTAGCATAAAAGTTAAAATAATTAAAAAATAATAATAAAAAAACTTTATGGTGGTGGTGGTAGTGGCGGTGCTGGTAGTGCTGGGGGTGGCGGCGGTGGTGGTGGGGGTTGCGGAGGCGGTGGTGGTGGTGATGGCGGTGGTGGCGGTGGTGGTGGCGACGGCGGTAGGTGGTGGTGGATGTGGTGGTGATGGTGGTGGTGGTGGTGGTGGTGGCGGCGGCGGTGGTGGTGGTGGCGACGGCGGTGGTGATGGTGGCGGTGGTGGCGGCGGCATCGGTGCAGTGCCTTTGGTGGTGGTGGTGGTGGTGGTGGTGACGGCGTGTGCGATGGTGGTGGTGGTGATGGTGGCGGTGGTGGTAGCGGCGGTGGTGGTGGTAGTGGTAGTGGTTGCGGCTGATGCCGATGGTGGCGATGGTGGTGGTGGTGATGGCGGTGGTGGAGGTGGTGGTGATGGTGGTGGTGGTGATGGTGGTGGCGCAAAGGAGAGGAGTGATAAAAATAAAATTGAGGATAAGATTGAAATAGAAATCCTATCATGTCTTATCATGTACTAGGGGAGAGGATAGAATTATCACCTTAGAATAGGATAAAATGACTTGACCTGATTTCATTATACTATCAGTTGAATGCACCAGACATTGAATAAGACCGATAGTATTAGTTTATACTATCATATCTTCTTTATACGATGCACCAAACGTAGCCATAATGTTCTAAATATATTAAAAATATTTTTATTTAAATCTAAAATATGATAACAAATCTTAATAATAATAATATGATAATAAATCTTAAGAAAATATGAAAATTCTTGACTTGTTCAACAATTTATATCAATTATTTTTAATTAAATCAATATATTAATTTTGCTACCTCTTATTTTACTTTCATGCATCTCTTATTTAAATAACACACTAGTACACTTAAATCTCTCATTCTCTACTGCTCTCACTCTCTTTATAAATGTTAGTTTCAGAAACTTCACAAACAATGTACTTATTCAGTACTTGATATAAAGATTACACTGTGTTGAAAGTGCTTAGAATAACTTAAGGCTCTCAATTACACTAAAAATATATTAAAAAAATTTATAAGTATTTAACCAAGATGTAAATGAAGTTAATGAAACCCTACTCGACAAAGTATAACTTAATTTTTATTCAATCATATGCCTATCTAATAATAAAAGTTGTTATATCAAAAATCCACATGTAATATACAAAAACAATTAGTAAAACAATTGAGCATTGAATTTTTAATATTAGATAATTTTGTGACTAATTTTCCAATCAAGTGTAAATCTGAATGATATTTACCAATAAGGTGTAATTCAATAAATAATTACTAAAATGGTATAAAAGTAATAGTATATTATGGTAAGCCGTGGTTAAGAGCCACAACTTACATTTTATCTTATTTTTTATTAATTTTTCAGGGTAAGTCGTTGGTGAAAAGCACAACTTACCCATTCTTTATTTTTTAATTTTGGTTAATGAAGTCGTGCTTGACAAGAATGACCTTTTTTTAGGGAAGTCGTGGCTCCCAGCCACAACTTCTTCTTCTTTTTAAGGGAAAGTCATGGCTCCCAGCCACGACTTCTATTTTTTTTTTAAGTGTCATGGCTTTGAGCCACGACTTGTATAGGGTTTAGGAGTCGTGGCTTTGAGGCATGACTTGCATAAGGTCCCCTTATATAATACACCCTTTCATTCTATTGTGACTTCATATTGTTGAGCAGACTTCCTTAAGCAAATTTTAAGTTCTCTTTGTCACTACAATTTTATATCAAATTCACTTCATTCTTATTTAATTCTCTCCATTAAAGGTATTTATTGAAAATATTAATTATATTTTTTTATTATTACAACTTTATTTTCGTTTACTGATATGAAGTTTGTTATTCTTTTTAAGTTAACGGATGTCATCATTTGACCCTCCTCGTAGTTCATTCAGTGCTAATGTTGGTTATATTTATGATTATGAATATAATGATCCTCATAGGCCTCTAAGTCCTATGATTACTAACCCTATTATTGAGGTAAATACATTTAACAAAATCATATGATCTAGATAATGTAACTCTAGGTATAAGAGATAATGTTAGTGAATTTAGTGAAAAGGAGGAGTGTCAAGAAGGTGATGAGGGGAACGGAGAAGGGGAGATAGGCGTGGGTGAACTTGTAATTATAACTTATGCTACTCCATCCTCCTTTTTATCTAATACTAATTTGTAGGTGATAACTCCATAAAATGTAGTTATTTATGCCCCATATTTGTGCTTCATGGCATGCTTAGTCCTTGTTCTTATGCATATTTGGAAGGTTTTATGCTCATATTTGTTAAATGTCATTTGGATACCTTCCTTTATGTTTTTGAGCAATTTGTGCATATTTGTTGATTGATTAAATAGATTTGCAATTATATTTAATTTGGTGCTTTCTCTAATGTAGGAAGGGCTCAAAAGAGACAAATTGATGCAAGCCAAGGCCCAGCATTGGAGGAAAGAAGCCAAGGATGCATTCCAGGCTTCCACGCCGCGGCGTGGAAATGTTCACGCCGCGGCGTGAGGGTCTCAGCCAGCCACATACTGACAGGACAGACAGCTCCACGCCGAGGCGTGGGAATTGGCACGCCGCTGCGCGCATCGGCGAGCTGAGCCTATTTATTCTATTTTTCACGCACCCTCTCTCTCGCTCTCTCTTAGTTTCTCTCTTCTAGGTTTTAGGTTTTTAGTTTTCTGGGTTAGAGGCTGCGGCTAGAGCTCCATTGGAGGTGGAGATGGAGCTTGGGGAGCTAAGGATGGAGCCCTCTTTCCATTGGAGGAGGATCTGAGCTTCAATGGCGAAATCCATAAGCTTTCTCCTTCTCTCTTTTCTCTTTTCTCTTCCTCATTTCTTGAACATGTATTTTGTAATTTGTTCTCATGTTCATTGTATAGCTGAGCTTTATTTAGGGATGACTTTGAATCCTTTTATTGATATTAATGATTTGTTCTTCTCTGAGTTTGTGTGGATCTTTGATTTTGTTCAATCATATTGTGCTTAATGCTCTTGAGTGTTTGGCCAACGTTTGAGTGATTTGATAAAATCTAATGAACCTAGACATAGGGAATTGGGTTTGAGATCGTATGTATGGTTGATGCATGTTCGATTCTATTCCAATGGCGGGATGAGTTGATTCGCTAATGGGATAGACATATACCTATTAGCCATGCATAGCATGTGTTTGAGAATAGACCTTAAAGAGTGGATTTTGCGTTAGCTCTCAAGGACACTTAGGGAGTTAGGCAAATGAAACCATGGTTAGATGACCTAGACATAGGCGTTTAGCTAATGTAGATTCTCAAGCTAACCTAATCATTGCATTCATATTTATGAAGAGGAATGCATGTTGTTGGTTGATGTAAAAGGTGAAGAAGGATTTCCCTAAACTCTAACCGTTTATCCTTATTGCTTTTTGTCTTTACTTTCTTTACTTTTATCCATTTTTATGTTCTTGAATAGAGTTAGGTGAGCTATCGGTTAATACTTAGCATTGGAAATAAACTTATCCTCGTGGGAACGATCTCTTACTCTGTATCTGTATTACTTGTGCGACCCGTGCACTTGCGGTTAGCAAATGGGCAAACACGTTTTGACCCTAACAAGTTTTTGGCGCGTTCTTGGGATAAGGCATTATTTCCGTATTACTAATATTGACAATGAGTTTGCTTAGTTCTAATTCAAGTTTTTTTTATGTTTTGTTGTTGTAAATAGTTTTAATTCATGTTTTTATGCTTTTGTTTTTGGTTTGTTCAGATAAGTAGTTATAGTTTGATTTTGTGTTTTTGTTAAGTTTTTGTTATACATTCTGTGTTTTAAGTTTTTAGACATGTTTTGGAGGTGCTAGGGGCCAAAATGGAGCACCAATTTCAGCGGAGACAAGTTTGCTGCAGAATTCTGCAGACTGACCTCCAACGCCGCGGCGTAAGAATGTCCATGCCGCGGCATGACAGTCTCTGCCTGATCAGGAACGCACCAGAGAGCCCCACGCCTCGGCGTGGGAATGTTCACGCCTCGGCGTGGCCCCTGTTTTTGCATTTTTCTGTTGTTTTTCTTTATTTTTCTTTATTTAATAATGCTCAGTTCTAGTTTGGATGCTGTTTTGACTTGCTCAAGTACCCTATAGACCATGAACACCAAGAACACACATTCACTTTGGTTTGGGGGAGTATCATTGCATGTTTTTCACCCTTAACGCTTAATGTTTACACATGTTTTGATACTTTAAGTATGTGCTAGTGATAATCATCATGCTTTCATGATTATATCCTGTTTTGGCTATTATTGGTAGGCTGTTGATAAAAGTTTCAATTTTCAACATTCTCTACATGATGTTATGCATGCTTGAATGAAAAATGATAAATCTTTTGAATGCATGATTTGTTGCCATTTGCTAGTGTGTGATGGTTGGCCAATGATATAAATGCTTGCAATTGTCCTCGATTCTTTTATGTAACCATTTGCAATCTTGAAGCATGCTTAAGCAATCTTGTTTGTTTTTATGCATGATGTACTTCTCACTTAGATGCTTGTTTAACTTTGAAAAGATTTGAGTGTTTATTTAGAGAATGTTTATGAATTGTGCATGTGGATGATTTCGACTATCCTTGAAATTGTTTTGCAACTCTCTTGAGGCGAAATCCTAGATTGCACATGATTGAAGAAGTGATTAGGGCATTGTTTGGACCGGTTGAGCCTTTCAAGCTTACCCTTACATGATTATATCCCTAGGTCCCCTTTTGAAGCTTTCTAAATATTTGGCCTTCTATGTTCTTCTTTCACCCTCATATTTCCTATCTTGTAACCATTCTAATGCATGCGAAAGCATTGCAATCTTTTCCTTCCCTTTATGTTTGTTGAGTGCATGATATGTTATTTCTTCACTTGAGTCCATTGTTTAGGATATTTATGTTGTTCAATACAAAAATGGCTTGAAGGAACCATTTGTTGTACAAGAAGTTGCTTTTGTTAAAGAAAAAGAAAATACAAAAAGAGAAAAAAAGAAAAGAAAAGAAAAGAAAAGAAAAGAAAAGAAAAACAAATGAATGAAAAAAGCATCGAGTGGTTCTGAATAGTGTTCATTATTTCATTTTGTATACCCTTGTTGTAGTGACTCAAGTCTTGGAATATCATGTTATGTTTCTCAATGTTTGTATGTTTTTCATTCCCCTTTGTTCCTCACCCCATCACATTGGCCTTACATTATAAGCTATTAAAGTCCCTCTTGATCCTCAATCATATGTGATTTACATTAGTGGAGAGAGAGTTGTGCTACAATTTTGTGGAATCTTGATTTGTATCCATGTGTAGGTTCATAAACTTATCCGGATAAGCATGATTTGAAAAAGATAAGTTGAGCTTGCATGTTTGTGAGAGATTTCATGTGCATGATTGGAAGCTTGATTGATGGCATGTTAAGGATTGTGTATGTGTTGAACTAAACTGTGAGGTATGCGCATTCTTTGAGGGCCATTATAATCATTGTGCACTAGTTGTGGTTAAAAGAGAATTGAATTTATCATTTTTGAATGCATGTGAGCATGAATTGTCAAAGTGAGTTTTCTTAGTCATACTTTGTGTTGCTCAAGGACTAGCAACATCTTAAGTTTGGGGGTGTGATAACTCCATAAAATGTAGTTATTTATGCCCCATATTTGTGCTTCATGGCATGCTTAGTCCTTGTTCTTATGCATATTTGGAAGGTTTTATGTTCATATTTGTTAAATGTCATTTGGATACCTTCCTTTATGTTTTTGAGCAATTTGTGCATATTTGTTGATTGATTAAGTAGATTTGCAATTATATTTAATTTGGTGCTTTCTCTAATGTAGGAAGGGCTCAAAAGAGACAAATTGATGCAAGCCAAGGCCCAGCATTGGAGGAAAGAAGCCAAGGATGCATTCCAGGCTTCCACGCCGCGGCGTGGAAATGTTCACGCCGCGGCGTGAGGGTCTCAGCCAGCCACATACTGACAGGACAGACAGCTCCACGCCGAGGCGTGGGAATTGGCACGCCGCTGCGCGCATCGGCGAGCTGAGCCTATTTATTCTATTTTTCAAGCACCCTCTCTCTCGCTCTCTCTCAGTTTCTCTCTTCTAGGTTTTAGGTTTTTAGTTTTCTGGGTTAGAGGCTGCGGCTAGAGCTCCATTGGAGGTGGAGATGGAGCTTAGGGAGCTAAGGATGGAGCCCTCTTTCCATTGGAGGAGGATCCGAGCTTCAATGGCGAAATCCATAAGCTTTCTCCTTCTCTCTCTTTTCTCTTTTCTCTTCCTCATTTCTTGAACATGTATTTTGTAATTTGTTCTCATGTTCATTGTATAGCCTGAGCTTTATTTAGGGATGACTTTGAATCCTTTTATTGATATTAATGATTTGTTCTCTCTCGAGTTTGTGTGGATATTTGATTTTGTTCAATCATATTGTGCTTAATGCTCTTGAGTATTTGGCCAACGTTTGAGTGATTTGATAAAATCTAATGAACCTAGACATAGGGAATTGGGTTTGAGATCGTATGTATGGTTGATGCATGTTCGATTCTATTCCAATGGCGGGATGAGTTAATTCGCTAATGGGATAGACATATACCTATTAGCCATGCATAGCATGTGTTTGAGAATAGACCTTAAAGAGTGGATTTTGCGTTAGCTCTCAAGGACACTTAGGGAGTTAGGCAAATGAAACCATGGTTAGATGACCTAGACATAGGCGTTTAGCTAATGTAGATTCTCAAGCTAACCTAATCATTGCATTCATATTTATGAAGAGGAATGCATGTTGTTGGTTGATGTAAAAGGTGAAGAAGGATTTCCCTAAACTTTAACCGTTTATCCTTATTGCTTTTTGTCTTTACTTTCTTTACTTTTATCCATTTTTATGTTCTTGAATAGAGTTAGGTGAGCTATCGGTTAATACTTAGCATTGGAAATAAACTTATCCTCGTGGGAACGATCTCTTACTCTGTATCTGTATTACTTGTGCGACCCGTGCACTTGCGGTTAGCAAATGGGCAAACACGTTTTGACCCTAACAGTAGGCAATGTATGCTCTTGAATTTCCTTATGCTTATGGAATTAGGAGAGGAAGCAGTGTAAATGTGAATATTAATATGTGGTTTGGCATGCGATTTGAATCAAAACAAGCATCAATCAATGCAATTAAGCAGTGTCGCATTCAGAACTCAGTCGACTATGTGGTTGAAGAGAGCAAACCTGACAGATACGTCGTTAGGTGTAAGAAATTTGGTAACGGGTGTGAATGAAGAATTAGGGCATCATTCAATAAAAGATGTGACAAGTGGGAGATTAAAAAAATTACAGGGGAACATACTTGCACATCTTCATTAATTTCTCAAGATCACCATAGATTAGACTCTTCACTAATTTCTTCATGTGTTGTTGAATTAGTGAATACAGATCCTAGCATCCCAATAAAGGTCTTGATTGCATATGTACGAACTCATTTCAGTTATATTGTCATGTACAGAAAGGTGTGGAAAGCAAAACAAATGGCACTTGCCCAACTTTTCGGAGGTTGAGAGGAATCATATAGTGACTTACCCAAATAGATGGTTATTGTCTAGCACTTTGTACCTGGTACAATTGTGAGATATCACACTTCTCCAAATTATTTAGAAGGTATGGAAGATCCCAATAGTGTGGTTCTTGAACGTGTGTTTTGGTCATTCAAGCCATGCATCCAAGGGTTTGCATATTGTAAGCCAATTGTTCAAGTGGATGGGACATTCTTGACTGGTAAATATCGTGGGACACTGCTAGTTGCTGTTGCACAAGATGGTGATAGAACTGTCATTCCAATTGCCTTTGCCATTGTTGAAGGGGAGACGAAAGAAGCTTGGGCGTGGTTCTTATATTATCTTCGCAGATATGTGACACCACAATCAGATATATGCATAATCTCATATAGAGGCAAGGGTCTTCTAGCAGCACTACGAAGTGAACGAGTTGGATGGGTTGAACCCAATGCACATTTAGTGTACTGCATTCGGCACATTTGAAGCAATTTTAACAAAGTATTTGGAAATGTTGAACTTAAGAAACAAGTAATCAACATGGGTAAGAATAATATTTTTATTTAGAAAATATTTCCAAAAATTACTAATTTAATGATTTTTATTTACAATCTTTTTTAGGATATGAGTTAAGGAGGCCACGATTCGAGGCAAAGCTTTTGGCATTGCGATCAGAGAATAGAAAGGCTACAAAGTGGCTGGATAAGATCTCAAAAGAGAAATGGACTCAAGCTTATGATGAAGGAAGGCGTTACGACCATATGACCACGAATCTCACTGAGTGCATAAATTCAGTATTAAAGGGAGCATGAGCATTGCCTATAACTGCCTTAGTGAAAACAACATTTTATAGGGTGAGTTCATCGTTTGTTGACAATGGGAAGAAAGCAATGAACATAATGAGGGCTGGTCACTTATATTGCAAAGAGTTAATGACAGTGATGCAAGAAAATTGGTGTCGAGCTAGCTT
Source organism: Ormosia semicastrata (assembly GCA_029884595.1). Lineage (NCBI taxonomy): Eukaryota > Viridiplantae > Streptophyta > Magnoliopsida > Fabales > Fabaceae > Ormosia > Ormosia semicastrata. The sequence continues at coordinate 38,665,939 of JAQQTO010000055.1, forward strand.
TCATTGTGTCTGCAATTTCACAAGGGAGACAGGTTTGTTTGAGGTCCAAGAGGTGTCAAACCCTCAAGTTGGTCGACGAGCAATGGTTTGTACTATGAAACTAAATGAACGCTGGTGTGATTATGGTGAATTTCAAGCATTGAAGTTGCCTTGTTCTCATGTTATTGCAGCATGTGCATATTTGAATTTAGATTGTGATCAGTTTATTACACCTATATATAAGTTAAATTATGTGTTCAAAATCTATGAGGTTGAGTTCCATTCACTTGGGAGTGAAGAATATTGGCCTCCTTAAGAGGGTCCTATTTTCATTCTTAATCCTGCCATGCGGAGAAACACATCAGGAAGGCCACAAACTTCTCATATCCATAATGAGGTGGATAGACAAGAGACCACTCAGATAAAGAAATGTGGAATTTGTAGAATTGAAGGGCATAATCGAAGTAATTGCCCACAATGATAAATCAATATTGGTCAGAGTTCACAACAGGGTGTTGACAAATATTGGATGAATAATGTATAATTATAGCTTTGTAGTGTATAATTCTGGCTTTCTAGTTTGCAGAAAGAATGTTAGTATCAATCATTATTATAAGTTTTATTATGTTAAATATGTATGTTCACATTTAATTATAAAGACTTTATTATCCCTCCAAATAAATTAAGTCCACAGCCTCTCTTTAAATTTGATGGTATACATGTGTATTTAAAATATGTATTTATTAACCATCCAAATAGATTATTCAAAATTAAATGAATTTCATATATTTATTGAATCAAATCAAATATTACTTTATGTGATAGGAATAGAATGATAGAGTAATAGAATATAATAAAGTAATAGTATATAATAATATAATATAAAATGATAGTATAATGATAGAGTAATAGGAAGTAACATATATATTCTGAAAATGACGAGATGCAGCAGAGCGAGTATATTCTCCTTCATTTCACTAGCAAGATTCTTGTCCATTTTCAATCTTGCCCACTATGCAAGTTCACATGCATGACCAAACATTGAAAATGAGGAGATGATTCACATGCATGACCAAACATTGAAAATGAGTTCTCGTATTCATATGCATATTTATTGAAAATTAAATGGAATTCCATATATTTATTGAAACAAATGCTCAATTTATTTTCATAATACTAAAAATAATTAAAAAAGATAACATATAGATCAATTAATTAAAAAAAAATTAAGTATAAAAAATTATAAGAAAAGTGAAAGTTATGATTTGAAGGATATTTAAATGGAATTTTTTAAATGAATACTTTTCGTATCATATTATGTATAATTTTACAATTAATTAAGAAATAATAACTTGTACAAGTAGTGTATTATTTTTATACATATCAATATCTTACCTATGAAATAAATAAAGTAATAGAATATAATAAAATAATAATGATCATGCAGGTAAATACTACATGTGTGATAGTTTTACACTATCTAAAGATGACGAGATGCAAAGTTACAGAGGAAATATATTCTCCTTCATTTCACTTGCAAGAATTCATTTTCAATCTTGCTCATTATGCAAGATTCACATGCATGATCAAACATTGAAAATGAGGAGATGATTCTCTACATCTACAAGGCTGATTCTCCACATCTCTGCAAACATTGAAAGTAAGATTCTCACGCATGGCAAAACCTTCAATTCGGAAATGACAATTGAATCTCGTGAGTGAATTCACGAGATAGACTTCTGTTGTAATATCCTAGAAAATTATGTTAGGCTTGTATATGATTACAGAAGTAGCCTAATACTTACTTAACATGTCTATGTAGTTTTGTGACTTTCTGAGTACATTTAGGCACTTTGCTGTAATATTATGTGAGAAATATAGCTGTTATTTGCTCCGGAAGTGACTTAAATTGCTTAGTTAATGGAAATAATATGGAGAATTTGTTTTCAAGTCACAAATGGGGGAACTGTGCTACAGTTAAAGTTTAAGAATTTTCGGAGTTAGTTTGACATTTTTAAGTATATTGGTTATGTGTTTTAGTGCTGGTTTGACCCCTAGCTGATATGAAAATATCAATTTTTGGTGAAATAGAATTTTTAATGAATCTTAGGATTTATTGTGAATCTGTTGGAAGCTATGAAATCAATTTTGGAGAAGTCTGAGTGTTCTTAACAGATTAGGATTTTGGTACTAACCAAGAGAAGTCTAATAAGACTTCCCTTCTTAAAAATATTCCACGGTGGGGATATTTTAAGGGCAGAAGCAGAAAGGCAGAAAACGTGAGGAAGAAGAAGAGAAAAGAAAGAAAAGAGAAAAAGAGAGAAGGAGAAGGAGAAAGGAAGAGAAGGAATAGCCACAAAGGGAAAGAATTCAAGTGGAGGCTTTGCTCCATCTTCATCTTCTTGATCTTGAGGTAAGGGTGTTGTTTTTATCCATTCCTCTTATCTTCACCTTGTTTCTTGGTGGAACTTGATGAGGAAAAAGTAGGGTTTGGGTGAGAATAGGAAGTTAGATGTTAGTTTCTTACTTGTTTAGTTGAAATGAGTTAAATTCTAACAAGTTTAGTGCATGGTTGATAGTTTGGAACCCTCATAATCCATAGTTTCCTATTAGTTAGTTAGTTGAAACAAAGGGGTTTTAAGGTTGGAGTTTTAATTTAATCAAAGTTTGATTGAGCCAAAGGAAGAAATGAGGTTTATAACTTGTTTAGAGACCCTTAGTGATGATAGAAATCATCTAGAAGTAAGGTTAGAGGGTGAAATCTTGGTTTTGAACCAAGATTATGCAGAAACGTGTTCTGCAGAATTTTCTGCAGAAGGGTCATGCCTAGGCACAGTCGAGCCAAGCCTATGGGTGGACTGATCAGTTTTCAGTCCAGCGAGATAGTGACTGCCACGCCTAGGCGTGGTAAAACCAAGTCTAGGCGTGATACAGGACAGCAACCTAACATCTTATAGTGTTTGTAGCATAACTTAAGCTGTGGTTGTCGGAATAACCTAGTTCATTTGCATTTGAAAGCTAAGACATAAGGCTATCTACCTATAAAATTTCAGAATTTTATTAGTTAGGATGAATTTTTGGTGAATTTGTGAAAAACATCCTTTTTAGGTGCCTAGAGCAGATTTCATCGGAATTTCTATTTTGATGTTTTGAGATTCCTAATTATTAGGATTCTTTGTTTATGCCTAGTAGCGAGCGATGATACTCTAATAGGAGTATCTAATGAAGTAGATATGTGATGAAGGTAAATTAATTAGTATGTTATTTATCGTGGTATTTAACATTAATGTGTTACGTATTGGTAGTTAGGAATGTAAATCAATTAACATGCTAGTTATTGTAGTAATTTGCATTATTGTTATTCCCTATCTATGTGGATGAGGGTGAGTCCTCATTGTAGATGGTCTAATGTGATTTTGAACGAGTAGGTAACCAATCATTCCCATCACAGAGATCATTGTTCTGATCAAATATGATTGTTACTGAAGGCCGTGTAGTTGATGAGTCTTCACTACCCGGAGAGGGTGATCATACATAATTGTAAATGAAGAGGTAACATACCTTCTAGATCATAGTAATGAGTTGAGGATGGTCTTTCCTTCACACCCCATGGAATAGCTGGAGCTGGGTTTCCAGTGCTTGTTCAAAGCTCATGGAACCGGGTTCCTTTGTTTTGTTCAAGGATCATACATTTCATGACATTACCAGAGAACTAGGTTCTTGTAAATGATTTCATACATTTTGCATTACATGATTAAGATTATTGCATAGGCATAGGCATTAGTCATAAAAATTGGCATAGCATGGCGATTGTATGGGCGGTTGCTATCATGATATATTCATGCATTGTAATTGTATGGGAACTGCGTGTCTCTGAGATGGAGATGTTGTTTGCTTCTGTGATTGAAATGTTAGTTGATAATTAAGTATATTATATGTTTGTGTATGTCTATATACTGGTATATGAATGCTTCTACTGAGATATGTTTTCTCACCCCGATTGTGTTGCCATATAAATCCAGGTGCTAATTCCTCAAGGGGGAAAGAGAAGATGAACGAAGATTAGTATAGTTATATACTTTTAGTTTAAAAAGCTTGTATAATGAGCTAGTTTCGTTGTTATAATAGTTATGTATTAAATGTGTCTTGAAGGCATTGATGTATATATAACTTTTGTAGTTGTGGCTCTCCATACTTACTCATTATGTATAAATGATATGGGATAGTTGTTGATGTATGTTAGAAGTAGCAGGTCCAGTATTGGGTTATTCTTTTATATGACGATATAATTGGATAGCAAATATTGGGCTGTTACATTTTGGTATCAGAGCAGTTCATCTTGTTGAACCGGGGTATGGATTGGCTATGCTTAGGCATGTTTCGTGTTGGTTATGCATTTCTTGTCTCTTACATATGATTGTTTGAGTGGAATTACATGTTTGCCATTGTGATGTTTGCTTTAGCTACTGTGACACGGTTACATGATATTAAGGTTAGCTAACTCAATATGAATTATTCTGTGTTTACAGGAAACTATGGCAGCACGAGGGCGACCGATAGCAAGGGGACGACCGCATGGAAGCAGGAACCAGAATCTTGAGAATGATGCTTTGGGAATGGCCGAGGCTGTGATGGCTATGGCCGAAGCAATGCGTGAGCAAACAACTACGAATGTTACAGTGATGAGGGAGCAGGCAGCTGCAACTGCTAGAGTACTTGAGAGGTTAGAGGCCAACCAAACATAGCCCACACCACCACCGGTACCACCACCTAGGCATGAGGTACAGGAAGAGAGGAATCAGGATTTTCATGACCTTTCTGAGTTTCGAAAGACGAGTCCACCATCGTTCAGAGGAAACTATGACCCGGAAAGGGCTGAGGAATGGATAACTGAGTTAAAGAAGATTTTCACAGCTATGGGATGTTCAGAGGAGCAGAAGATGTCTTTTGCAGTGTATATGTTGAAAGGAGAAGCTGAGCACTAGTGGAATAGTGCGAGGAGATTGATGGAGGTAGCTGGAACCCAGGTTTCTTGGGAAGTATTTAAAGTTATCTTTTTGGAGAAATACTTTCCACAACCTATGCAAGACGAAAGAGAGGTGGAGTTTCTATAGCTGCAGTAAGGAAATATGACGATTGGGCAGTACGTCACAAAATTTGAGGAGTTCTCGAAGTTTTCTTTTTCACTCCGGTACAATCCAAATGATAAATGGAAGTGTGTGAAGTTCGAAACTAGGCTGAGAGAGAGCATGGAGAGGTTGGTGAAACCTTTTAAGATCAGAGATTACCCATCCTTGATTAACAAATGCAGGGTTGTTGAACCCTTGAGTTTTAGACCACAGCATGAACAACGATCCCAAGAATCCCACAAGAGAAAGAGTTTAGAGAGTAAATCAGAAGGGAGTGCTCCACAATTGAGAGACCAGAAGGACGGAGGAAAGCAAGAATAGAAGAATAGTCGCGAGCAGTTGTATGCTAAATGTGGTAGACACCACAAAGGCAAAGCTTGTGTAGCTGAGCAGGTAACATATTATAAATGTGGCCAGCCGGGCCATTTTGCAAGGAATTGTCCTTCGAGAAAGGAGACAAAGTCAGAGGAAAGGCCAAGAAGAGTCTACAATATACCAAATGTGAAGGCTTTACCAGCCTATAATACAGGAAAATATGAGTACATGATTGTACTTGTTGTGAAATTTTGTTTTCTTAAGGTTTGGTTGTACTTGTTCTTGTGTGTGAGTTGTTTGGGATTTCTTACCATTGGTAAACCAAATTTTGGGGACAAAATTCTAAAAAAGTAGGGAGAATGTAATATCTTAGAAAATCATGTTAAGCTTGTATATGATTACAGAGGTAGCCTAATACTTACTTAACATGTCTGTGTAGTTTTGTGACTTTCTGAGCACATTTAGATACTTTGCTGTAACACTATATGAGAAATATAGCTGTTATTTGCTCCGGAAGTGGCTTAAATTGCTTAGTTAGTAGAAATAAATATAGAGAGTTTGTTTTCAAGTCACAAATGGGGGAACTATGCTACAATTAAAGTTTAAGAATTTTTGGAGTTAGTTTGATATTTTTAAACATATTGGTTGTGTGTTTTAGTGCCGGTTTGACCCCTAGCTGATATGAAAATATCAATTTTTGGTGAAACAAAATTTTTAATGAATTTCAGGATTTATTGTGAATTTGTTGGAAGCTACGAAATCAGTTTTGGAGAAGTTTGAGTGTTCTTAGCAGATTAGGATTTTGGTACTAACTAAGAGAAGTCTAATAAGACTTCCCTTCTTAAAAATATCCCATGGTGGGGATATTTTAAGGGTAGAAGTAGAGATGCAGAAAAAGTGAGAAAGAAGAAGAGAAAAGAAAGAAAAGAGAAAAAGAGAGAATGAGAAAGAGAAAGGAAGAGAAGGAACAACCACAAAAGGGAAAGAATTCAAGTGGAGGCTTTGCTTCATCTTCATCTTCTTGATCTTGAGGTAAGGGTGTTATTTTTATCCATTTCCTCTTATCTTCACCTTGTTTCTTGGTGGAACTTGATGAGGAAAAAGTAGGGTTTGGGTGAGAATAGAAAGTTAGATGTTAGTTTCTTGCTTGTTTAGTTGAAATAAGTTAAATTCTAACAAGTTTAGTGTATGGTTGATAGTTTGGAACCCTCAAAATTCATAGTTTCCTATTAGTTAGTTAGTTGAAACAAAGGGGTTTTAAGGTTGGAGTTTTAGTTTTAATCAAAGTTTGATTGAGCCAAATGAAGAAATGAGGTTTATAACTTGTTTAGAGACCTTTAGTGATGATAGAAATAAAAATCATCTAGAAGTGAGGTTAGAGGGTGAAATCTTGGTTTGGAACTAAGATTATGCAGAAACATGTTCTGCAGAAGGGTCACGCCTAGGCGCAACTGGGCCAAGCCTAGGCGTGGACTGATTAGTTTTCAATCCATCGAGACAGAGACTACCACGCCTAGGCGTGGTAAAACCAAGCCTAGGCGTGATAAAGGACAGCAACCTAACATCTTGTAGTGTTTGTAGCATAACTTAAGCTGTGGTTGTCAGAATAACCTAGTTCATTTGCATTTGAAAGCTAAGACATAAGGCTATCTATCTGTAAAATTTTAGAATTTTATCAGTTAGGATGAATTTTTGGTGAATTTGTGAAAAACATCCTTTTTAGGTGCCTAGAGCAGCTTTCATCGGAATTTCTATTTTGATGTTTTGAGATTCCTAATTATTAGGATTCTTTGTTTATGCCTAGTAGCGGCGATGAGACTCTAATAGGAGTATCTAATGAAGTAGATATGTGATGAAGGTAAATCAATTAGTATGTTATTTATCGTGGTATTTAACATTAATGTGTTACGTGTTGGTAGTTAGGAATGTAAATCAATTGACATGCTAGTTATTGTAGTAATTGACATTATTGTTATTCCCTATCTATGCTGATGAGGGTGAGTCCTCATTGTAGATGGTCTAATGTGATTTTGAACGAGTAGGTAACCAATCCTTCCCATCACAGAGATCATTGTTCTGATCAAATATGATTGTTGTTGAAGGCCGTGTAGTTGATGAGTCTTCACTACCCGGAGAGGGTGATCATACGTGATTGTAAATGAAGAGGTAACATACCTTCCAGATCATAGTAATGAGTTGAGGATGGTCTTTCCCTCACACCCCGTGGAATAGCTAGAGCTGGGTTTCTAGTGCTTGTTCAAAGCTCATGGAATTGGGTTCCTTTGTTTTGTTCAAGGATCATGCATTTGATGACATTACTAGAGAACTGAGTTCTTGTAAATGGTTTCATACATTTTGCATTACATGATTAGGATTATTGCATAGGCATAGGCATTAGTCATAAAAATTGGCATAACATGGCGATTGTATGGGCGGTTGCTATCATGATATATTCATGCATTACAATTGTATGAGCAATTGCTTGTCTCTGAGATGGAGATGTTGTTTGCTTCTGTGATTGAAATATTAGTTGATAATTGAGTATATTATCTGTTTGTGTATGTCTATATACTGGTATTGAAATGCTTCTACTGAGATATGTTTTCTCACCTCGATTGTATTGCCATGTAAATCCAGGTGTTAGTTCCTTAAGGGGAAAAGAGAAGATGAACGAAGATTAGTATAGTTATATACTTTTAGTTTAAAAAGCTTGTATAATGAGCTAGTTTCGTTGTTGTAATAGTTATGTATTACAATGTGTCTTGAAGGCAGTGATGTATATATAACTTTTGTAATCGTGGCTCTCCATATTTACTTATTATGTACAAATGATATTAGATAGTTGTTGATGTATGTTAGAAGTAGCAGGTCCAGTATTGAGTTATTCTTTTATATAGCGATATAATTGGATAGTAAATATTGGGCTGTTACATCTGTGCTTGGCTTCATGCCACTTTTTTTTTCATACTCAAGTTGTGGCTTCAAGCCACGACTTCCTTCATTATAAATAACATAAGTCGTGGCTTTGAGCCACAACTTCTGAAGCCACGTTTTTTTTCATACTCAAGTCGTGACTTCAACCACGACTTCCTTCATTTTAATATATTTTCTCCAACTTCGTTTATAAATATGCACAAGGTGTCTAATGTGAAAACCTTCCCTATAGTATTCCATCTCTACGTCTTCATCTTTTCTCCATCTCAACATTACATTTTCAAATGGAGCATATAAGACTAAGACCAATGGATGGATCCTTATTATGGCTTCAACATCAACATGTTTCTAATAAAATTTGGAATGGAGAGGAACGCGTGATACAAAGCAAGCATAATTATGTTCAGGGAGCTTTGCCACCCCAGTCTGTGTTGGAATGAAGCTGGTTTTGGCCATGCCTTAACAATTGCCAAAGTCCCTATCAACAATCATCTCATCACAATATTAGTGGAAAGATGGAGACCGAAGACACATACTTTCCATTTGCCATATGGAGAGTGCACGGTGACGCTAGAAGATGTTGCTATCCAACTTGGATTACCTATTGATGGACAAGTTGTGACTGGAGCTACCTAAGGTGATTGACCAACTATATGCAAACAATTATTAGGAGCGGTGCCTGAGCAAGAGGATTTCAAAGGACAAACCATTAGACTAACTTGGTTGGAAGAAACATTCATGCAACTTCCACCTAATGCTACTCAGGTTGTTATTGAACAACATGCAAGAGCATATATATTGCGTATGATTGGAGGTTTTCCTATGCCAGATACATCAGGATCTCGAGTTCACTTGATGTATCTCCTTTTATTGGCTGATTTATCTAAAGCTAGGAATTATAGTTGGGGTTCAGCTGTTCTAGCTTGTTTGTACCGAGGATTGCATCGTGCCACCAATCCTACACAGTCTGACATTGGAGGATGCTTATCTCTTCTTCAAGCATGGACATGGGATCACATTCCTAGCACCAAGACTAGAACCACTATCTGATGATTAGGTGTAAGAAGGACTTGGCTATCCTCTTGCACGCAGGTCTAATCATAAATTAAAATTTTTTTTACTCTATAATTTGACTTTAATTATATATTTTTTTACTCAGGATAATTTTTAACTATTTTTTAGAATCATATAATTATATATCATATAATCATATAAAGAAAATGTATTTACCTTTAAATCATGACATATATCATTCACAATAATTATTATGTGTCATATCATGTAATATTCGATTAAGAAGAATTTTTTTAATAAAAATCAAAATTTTCTTCCTATTTTTTCTTTTATATATTAATTTCATATTTGATTTGTTTCATTTAGTAATTTTTATTTATTATTGTTTGTAAAATATTTTGATTTGGTAAGTTTGATTGATTTGCTTTAATTAATTTAATTCTATTTTTAATTCATTATTATGTTAATGCTTGATTTTATTTATTTGTAATAAATTTCAGATAGTCAAATAAATTTGATAATTATTTAAATAGAGTAGTGTTATTTACTATGAAAAAATATCTATGAATTTGACCACAAATTGATGTGGCACCAAATGAATGAGAGAAAAAGGAGGAATGGTTGGATAAAAATGAGGAGCATGACATCATGCAAAGACATTTACTTCCTACAACACGCTTCATCAAAAAATTCACGAATTCACTTTCGTGACAATAAGCATTACTCAAATTTTATATTCGATTAGGAAGGGAACTTTTTTAATAAAAATAAAAATTTTCTTTTTATTTTGACTCATTAGTAAATCAATCAAAATTTGTAATTAATTTTAAGTTGTAGGTAGTCAAAATCAAACTATACTAAGAAGGCTAATAACAATAATCAAAATGATAAGAATCTCTTGCTCTTCAGCTTCTTTGATCTTTGCTAGAAAAATGTTTGATGTAAATATTTAGAAGATGATGATGATCTACATGAGAATCTCTAAGTAATTATCACTTATTTTTTTGTTTTATTTTTTGTGTAGTTTAATTCTTAATTTGTTAATTTTAATTCATTATTGTATGAACTTATTTTTATTTGCTTTATAGTGTAATCATCAATTAAAATTTTTACTAATATAGTAACATTAGACAATTATTGTACAAATATTTGGGATAATTAACCAAAATCTTTTCTTTCTATTTTATTTGTGTAAATTAACTCGATCATTCTACATAAATATATAATATATATCTTTCAAGTTATTTCTTTCGATAATATTGATGATTATTAAAATAAAAAGTAACTTTTATTTAATTTGATTAAAACAAGTAAAGTACTTTAGCTATAGCTAATAACATTAAAAAATTATTAATCAACTTCGTCAATCCACAAATTTTGCATAAATAGATTTATAATGTTCTAAATATATTAAAAATATTTTTATTTAAGTCTAAAATATGATAACAAATCTTAATAATAATAATATAATAATAAATCTTAAGAAAATATGAAAATTCTTGAATTGTTCAACAATTTATATCAATTATTTTTAATTAAATCAATATATTAATTTAGCTACCTCTTATTTTACTTTCATGTGTCTCTTATTTAAATAATACACCAATACACTTAAATCTCTCATTCTCTACTACTCTCACTCTCTTTATAACTGTTAGTTTCAGAAACTTCACAAACAATGTACTTACTCAGTAATTGATATAAGGATTACACCAAGTGTTAAAAGTGCTTAGAATAATTTAAGGCTCTCACTTACACTAAAAATATAAAAAAAATTATAGGTATCTAATCGAGATGTAAATGAAGTTAATGAAACCCTACTTGACAAAGTATAACTTAATTTTTATTCAATCATATGTATATCTAATAATAAAAATTGTTATGTAAAAAATCCACATGTAATATACAAAAAAATTAGTAAAACAATTGAGCATTGAATTTTTAATATTAGATAATTTTGTCTATATATTTCTATTTTTTGTACATATGTTTAAATATTTCATTTAATAAAACTATTTTATTATATTTATCTTTATAACTCAATTCTTAATTAACCCCATGCATAGCACATGGACATAAATAATGTTATTGTTCATTATACTTATATAAAAATAATGTTACAAATTGTCAATGCTAAAGAATATTTTTTCATATTTTTTAATAATTTTTAAGATAATTTTAATATACCATTGATATGTGGTTAAAAATAACATAGCTTATATTCCAAATTCTATAATTTTTTTTTTCAAAATTTGTTTATTATATTACATTTGAATATTATTTTCTAAAATTACTAAATATTTTTATTAGTTGTGTAATTTATTAAATTATATCCAATGTATCGTATGGATACAAATAAAATTATTACAAATTATTTCATAGAGATTTTTTACTTTAAAAATAAAAGAAAAATTAAAATGAAAAATAGTAAAAGAAATAAAGTATTAATACAATAGTAAAAGAAATAAAGTATTAATATATAAATAAACACACACACACACACACACATATATATATAATATAATCAATATAAATAATTTAGTAATTTCTCGATAGGTTCACACACACACACACACATATATATATAATATAATCAATATAGATAATTTAGTAATTTCTCGCGAGGTTTACACACGCACACACACACACACAGAGAATACAATCAATATAGAAAATACATATAATACAATCAATATAGAAAATTTAATAATTTCTTGAGGAAAGGAACCTCGCAAGGCAATGAATATGATTCTCGTCCCTATTCCCACACTTGTATCGGGAAGATTTTTATCTCATTTCCATTCTCGCAGGAAAAATTTCCCAAATTCTGGTCTCCAAATATGATAGTTCGCACGAGGATCCCTAAATGTAAAGAAATTTTATCATTCCCAAACTGTTTATAACTTGACTTATATTAAATGAATTAATTTATATGTAATTTTTAGTCAAGTTAATTTATCAAAATATTTTTATATAAAATTATTGGATTAATTTGTTCATTTAGAAGACAATGATTTTTTTTATATTATAAATATTTTTTCAAGCTTATAAGTTGTTTTATAATAATTTATATTTAAATTTTTTATTATTTATATTGGAGTAAATGTTTTTCATGAAAATATAATAAAATTTATATTTTATGTCTTTTTAAACGAAACTTATAAATTTTATTTTTCTTGATGAATTATTATATATATTTTATATAATAAAATTATTTTTTAAATAATTATATTTATTTTTATCATTTAATTCTTAATTTATCACATGCATCACACGAGTACAAAATCTAATTTATAATAAAAATGTTGTTTAAAAAGAACAGATATTATTTTATAACTAAATTTTGCATACGTGTGATGTATGAGTAAATTAAGAATTAAATAATAAAAATAATTTTGTCAAATAAAATATATGTAATAATTCATCAAGAAAAAAATTATAAGTTTAGTTTAAAAATACATAATATTTTCATGAAAGGATTTCACTCTAATATAAATATTAAAGAATTTAAATAAAAAAACCTATAAGCCTAAAAAAATTTACAATATAAAAAAATCTGTAATTTTTAAATGTATAATTTAATCTAATAATTTTATAAAATAAATATTTCAATAAATTAACTTTATTAAAAATTACATATAAATTAATTCAATTTATATTTATGTAACTCAAAATGAGTAAGTCAAATGATAAATAATTTAAAGCTTAACTGAAAATGCACCTGTGAGAAAATGAAGTTCTTATATCCCAAACAAATATAGTCTAAAAATTAAAATATGTGACGAAATCCTATAAAAAAAAGTTCATGCAAATTTTGATTTTTTGTTAATTTAATTTTTTATTTTTTTTATTTTATTTGTATTTTTTGTTCTTTCTTTGCTTATGTAAGGAGTTTACACTAACATTTTAGCTTATTGAATTTTTAGTATTCGAATATGTGTTATCCACATATGCAAACATGTCAATATTGTATTACAAAGAAAAAACATGTCATGCAAATAAGAGGACTATTTGAGACAGGTAACAAAAAGTTAGAGCATATTTTGTCAGATAAGGGTGACACATGATAAAATTCAAAGTCATGTATATTTCTTTTAGATATTATTATATTATTATATTGATTGATTGATTTCGAAGTTACAATAATTTAAAAGTTTTAAGTATAATTTTTTATCTAAGTATTAATTATATTATTATTATTATTTAAATTACTTGAATGATAATATTATTCATAGAAGATAATGAATAATTAATATATTAATTAGTTGAGACAATTAATTAAATGTACATAAATGACATTCAATTAAGAGGAAAATTTGAATTTGAATTTGAATTTTTTATTATTTTATTATTTGGATTATGTATTTGAATGTAAATCTTATTAATGGAAGATAGTGAAAAATTAACAAATTAATTAGTTTAGGCAACTAATAAATTATATATAAATTATTTAATAGTAAATAAATGACATTCATTAAAAGTGAGTTTTTAAATTTAAAAGTTTTAATTATATTATTATTTAAATTATTTGATTTTGAATACTAATATTATTTATAAAATATAATTTTGGTAGAAATTCATAGAAAATAATGAATAATAATTAATATATTAATTAGTTGACGTAATTAATTAGTTAGTTGTACATAAATGTCATCCAATTAGGAGGGAAATTCAAATTTTAATTATGTTCATTGATGTTGTTCTTTTTCTTCTCTTTCTTTTTGATGTTGATGTATGTCCATGGTAGAATTTCCCTCGAACATTGGAATTTGGCAACCACCATGGCGGAATCCCAATGACAGTTTCGCATCCTCCTCTGTTCAAGTCGTTAAATCTCGTGTTTGCTATCATCGTCTTCTATGTCAACTTAAAAAGTCACTTGCAACCTCAATAACTATCATAATTAAGCATTGATTCTCAACTTATAAATGTTGTCTAGACAAAAAAGTGTAATTGCATTGATTCTCTAGATAAAAAAGTGTAATTGTTTTTTTTTCATTTGTATTTTTTATGTATTATATTTCTTTAATTTATTTCTTAAATGATTTTTGTAGATGTAGTATTTTTTTTCACATGTCTCATATTGTCACATCAAATTATATGTGAAACAAAATTATCACATAAGATTACATGTGACAGAGTATTAGATACTCTAGATGTCACATGTTAAACAAGTGAAACATTTACTTGTTGACAAGAAAAACTATTGATAGTTTTTCAAAGCATATGTATTCTTTTTTTATGTTATACTGATTTATGAAAAAAAAAAGTACTTAGAAATTTTATAATATTGTTATTTTTTAAAACTTAATGAAGGTAAGCTGAAAAATAAAAATTAAATATCATGTTATGAAATATTGAATCCCAATCCTATCTCTCTAGGTGGAAAAGAGTTACATGCTACATTCATGGATCTATAAATGAAGCATGGAAATATCCCACATACAAGAAAAGAAAAACTGAAGCATGGAATCATTTCTTTCTCTTTCTTACTAACAGACATGTAAATCCCTATGGAAGGAAATCACAATTTCTGCATACAAAATATGACCAAGATTAACCTAGCAAAAATGTTATTAATTATGGGTTTAACAGTTGAATGGCTTCTATGATGTCATGAGTTTGAGTGTGCAAGAAAATACTTATAAGAAGGAATAGACTTAGTACCTCAAACAAAGATTAATCCTATATACAAAAGGTGTAAAAAAGAAAAAAGAAAAAAAATGTTATAAATCAATTAGATATATTTTGATAAAGGAAAGATTAAGGAAGAGAAGCAAAGGCAAGATGAATAAAGAGAAGTGAATAGAATATAAGTGAATGATGAGTTAAGTAATGAGTTTCGTTTTTTCTTAATTTAGATATTTATGTTTTTATAAAATCGGAAGAAGTTTAAAATGTTCATGCCTTTATAATGTCATGAGTTTGAGTGTTCTAGAAAATATTTATAAGAAGGGGTAGACTTAGTAACTCAAATAAAGATAAATCCTATGTATAAAAAGGTGTAAGGAAAAAAAAAGTTATAAATCCATTAGATATATTTCAATAAAGGAAAAATTAATGAAGAGAACCAAAGGGAAGATAAATAAAAAGAAGTGAAGAGAAAATGATGCCTTAAGTAGTGAGTTTCGTTTTTTTCTTCTTCTTAATTTAGATTAGATATTTAAGTTTTTATAAAATCAGAAGAAGTTTAAAATGTTCATGCCTCTATAATGTCATAAGTTTGAGTGTGCTAGACAATACTTATAAGAATTTATATTTATTTTGATTTTATTTTTTGACATATTTTATTTTTATTTGTCATTGTAATAATTGTTAACCTAAGATTATTTCTTTTAGCATTTTAGCATTATTGGTTAGTTTAGTATTACTCATGATAACGGAATTGAAAAATTAAAGGGTGATTTTTTTGTGATAGTTTTAAATATAAATGTCTTTAATGAACCTTTTTATCGTATTTTTAAGGATACACAAATATAAATGTCTTTAATGAACCTTTTTATCATATTTCTAAGGATACATAATAATGATTATAAAAAATAAAACTTTTACATTAGGGCTATGTTTAGTATATTATTTAAAAATATGGGTGAAAAATTATGAGATAAATATTTAGTATAATTTTACATAAATTCTACCTATGAATTTTTTAATTTTTTTTGTGTAAATTTCCTAGTATTCAGAAATTATATTAAATTTTGACTAATTTAAAGTTGAGTCGGGATAAATCATAAATGTGTAAAATTTTTTTAACACTAATTTTTTCTATTCACAAGATTCAAATTTAAGACTTTATTTAAAAAGATAAGTATCAAATTATTTGAATCAACTAAACGTTAATAAAATATTTTAAAGACACACTATAATGATTATAAATAAAAATATAAATATTTAAGTGGTAAATATATTTTTTTTATTTTTTATATGGTTTACAAAACACCATAAACGAAAACAAAAGAAAAACTTCAAGTTAAGAGTTAGTACATATTGAACCCCTTCAAATAACAAGGATAAAAATTTCAGGGAAAAAACTTCCAGTATATACGAAGTTATGTATGAAGCTTTTTATTTTACTATAACAATTACATATGAAGATGCATAAGCTTTTATCCGTGCATAACACACGATTCAAGACAGGGAAATTTTTTTTTTAATTTTCTCACGTTATTTTTTATATTAAAGTAAAAATTTATAACTAATCATATATATAAATTGATTCATAAATATCTTATTAATCAATTAATATACATAATTTTTGTTAATTAATTAATACATATTCTTAATTACAAATTTATAATTCATTAATGAATATAAAAATTAATGTAAAAAGAAATTAGTGAAGTGATAATTTATTTAAAAAAAAATCTACATTAATGAGTTTTTTTTTTTCCTCAATTCAAACATACTCTGTCTGCAGCAAACTTATTCAGCTTCGCATTCCAGAGTTCAACATCGCTATGTGCTGTGTGGCGATAATGGAGAAACAAACTTGGCCATTGCGGTTCCTTCCTCGTTCGCTGGTACGTTTCCTTCTAACCTTGCTCCTCTCCTCCGTTCTTGTTTCAATTTCAGTTTCATTTTGAAATTGCATCCACATTATGTTCCATAATTGAAAAATCTAATCTTTTATTTAAGAGAATTTTGGTGAGGTCGTTATTCAAGCAATAGGTGTTAGTGAATTCCAATATTTTTCTCTAATCTAAGCTCAAAGATTGTTTGAGGTTCTAGGATTTGAGTTTTGATGCAAATTTGCTGTTATGAGTCAAAGTCACTTTATATATATATATATATATATATATATATATATATATATATATGGTGAGTGGAGTGTTTATTGTAAGAGGTGAGAAAAATAAATTTTGACTATTAAATCTTATATAAATAGTTAATATTAAAACATAAATGTATGTGACTTTTTTTTAAGTGATTACATAACTTTTAAGTAATTTTTAATTTTGATCATCTATGTATGGTTGTTTGGTTAATATTTACTATTCTCACACTCTCATAATAAAAATTTTTCTTATTAGATATTTCTCATATATATATATGCTGTTTCCTGTGTTTAATTCATGGACAACATTAGTCTTCTAGAAAATTGGTGCTTCTTCAGATATAATAATGATGATCTTGGAATTTGGTGATTAGTCACTAAATGGTCCATGAGAAAAAAAAAATCTGAAAGTTAAAAATATGTCAGTTCTGTAAGAATTCTTGAGGTTCTGTTGGGGTGAATTCACTCTATTGTGTTATAAATATAAAACTTGTTATGATAATAGCATACATACTACAACTGGTGGTCACGTTGTTATGGAGAAAATTCTACTTTGAATTTTGTATATTGAGCCAATAAAAACCTGACATATCCTTGTATTAAATGTAATAAAGCTGATTGGCACAGAAATTTATGCAAATTTTTTTCTTCATTTGATTTGATGAATCAATTTTTATTGGCTTAGTCTACACAAGTTGTGTAGACTTAGTCTTTTTAAGAATCTCTCGGCGTTATGACATTTGGTTTCCTTGGTATGGAGTCAATGAACATCCTTCTTTAATCTTAATGATTAGTTACTGTTTAAGATGATTTGCCAGTTCCAATGATTTAGATTATGCAAGCGCTTTTCCCCATTTTCCTGTGCTCTTCTTGGGTTTATTTCCTTTTGCTAATGACTGAACTGATATGTACTTCTCCGAAATACATGATCAAATCCTGATTTTTGGATAGGTCATGAGAAGAGAAGGAACTCCATATGATTTTGACCTGTGAAGGGAAAAATCATACTCCACTAATCAGAGAACTAATTACTAATTAAAATTTGTATTAATACTAAGCACCACTTTTTTATTCCGGCATGAAAGATAACATGCAAAGGGAAGACGTGGATGATATCTATTCTTATGACCTATCCAAAAATCAGGATTTGGTCATCTATTACTGCTTTTTTGGGGTAACCGAGATTTTATTTTCATTTTGGGGAGGGGAGGTGACATTTGATCCCATGTTTGGGCCTAAATCAGGGATGGATGGTCATTAGACTGTGTGCACCAGGAGCAATATGATTCTCTGTTTTCATGTCACCAACTCTTGATTTTGGAATTCCACTGTGTGGATTGTTCATTTATTAATCTTGGCTCACGTTGCCAGGATGTGCATATCATTTTTTATTGGCATTTGCTAGCAGTTCTTATTTCAAAGCTCTTGAGTTCTAATGAACAAAAACTCTGAAAGAATTTGTTCACACTTTTTTGCAATGCTTGGCTTAGAATTCTATGTTCATTTGTTCCATGTGTTATACATGCTTTTTGCTTCTTCCCTTCATCCACATGACTACTCTTTACACGTTATCTTTCATGCAGGAAAAAAATAGGTGCTTAGTATTTATACAAATTGAAAATAGTGATTAGTTCTTTGATATATTTTCCGTTCAGATTTCAAGTTGGCAAATGTACTTCGTCCAACACTTTATACATAGCATATGGTTTCTTAATAATTAATATTGATTTGCCTTTTGTAGCAATGAATTAGCATAGATCAAAGAGGATGATGCCATTTAAATTTAAATTAGTGATTAGTTCTCTGATTAGTGGTGCATGACTTCCTTTGTATAGTTGTAGTTTGAATTTATTGCATGGTATTGATGTCAATTCTTTGAAACATTGCTGCAATTGCTATGAGATTGCTATTGTCACTCTTGTTTCTTTACTTTTATTTCTTGAGCAATCTGTTGCTTGTTTTTGTCAAACTCCTGCACATATTCAAGTTAGCAGTTACTTATACAAAGGTGAAGTTATCTCTTTGCTATTGCAGGGAAAGTTTGTTCTTTTGTGGTACTTGCGAAACCTCATTTAGCCTTTGCATACCAGCCTTTGCATACCCTTGAATCCACCTTGCTAGTCAACATGTGAATAGATTCTTTATTGAAGGTTAAAAATCATTAATTGGACATCATTTGTGAATCTGGCATGTATTATTAAATATAATATTTTAATAGAAGCAATAGTTTTGGACAAAAGGTCCTTATATTTAATTTGTATAGCCCTTAACATTCCTGGAATTATGTGAAATTTTAAGAACACTCAGATTGAAATAGTGAATACCATTTCTGATAAGTCAACTGTAAATATCAATGTAAACTGACACAAAATGCTGGTGCTCAAACTCTTATAATTTGGAGTCCCCCTCAAAAATGGAATTATTTCTTGAATATATCTTGGGATTTCGAATTTTGTTATTAAGTGATAGAACTTTCATTTATTCTTGATTATGTTGCATTGGTGCCTCCGCATTTCAAATGGCTATGTAAGAAAATAATTTTTTATTGATTTTCTCTAGTGTGTCTGGAGCATGAGGGTTAGCTTTTATTTGTTTCCAATTTTGTTTAATTTAAATTTTTTTATAGGATAAAAGGTTCAGTAAACCACTCCCAGTTAAAAAAAAAAGGTTCATTAAGCCACTCTCTGGACACTGTTGATTTTTAAGTCTTATACAATGAAGTTTCCATATACTCATTATAGGGATCTAGGCCCTCTACAACATTCTGTTTTGGATAACTTCTATATCATATGCTTGGCAGTCTGTCTGAGTATATTCCATTGATCATTAGATTCTTTTGTATCTTTTATTGGGGCAATCTATGCCCCTTGACCATTTTAAGGTTAGTTGTAAGGCTATATGGTGCATTATGTATTAAGATTCTTGTTCTGAATAATTATTAAAGATGTGCCAGTCAACCTGGCACTAATGAGTGTTTGCTTACAAGGTGCTTTTGACAGGAGATGGACCCCTTTTTCTGTGCATGATCCTCCATTAACTTGTGCTATTGTCAGCAGGAAAGCAACTGCTATAATTGGCAATTTCAAATCAAGAAATTATTTGCTGTATAAGTTTTTATTTTATTATATTTGAATGCTATTTTTTTCTGTTAAAAGTTTCAAATATGGTGTTTATTTTCAGAAGAATCATACTACAAATTTAACATTGTGCAGATGAAATAATACCACTTAAAGAAACCACTCCCATTATCATCTAGCTTCCCTGGACTAGTTTTACTACCATGAGGATGATGTTGATAAATCTTCATAGGCCACATGAATGACTTGCACTCGTTTATCTTCAAGTTTCCTCACATGCAAATCTTATCTAAGGCGGGTCCCTCTTTCAGTACATCTCTCAAGCTTAGGTCTTTTGTGTTCCATGAAAAGTCAGTGCTTTGCTTTTTTGTTTGTAACTATAGTCGTCTATGTGTAGCTCTTAGTTGAGTAGTTTCAAAACCAGCAGCAGGTCTTCTAAACCAATGCATTTGGGTCTCATCGACCTGGAAAGTTGATGCTTGTTTGTATTATATGGTAACTATAGTCCCTTGTGTTTGGCTGTCTGTTGAGTGATTTGAAGACCTGAATCCAGAAGCAGATCTTTTGAGCCAACGAATTCTGGAGTAGTGAAGGTGGTCACATGTGCTGCAACTTGCACTGGATGATGTGAATTCCAGTTAGTGATAGACATGGTCTAGAAGCCACTGAACACCATTCGCCCTTTAATTCTGACACACTATGCTGGAATCTCTTGAGCAGTAACATATTGCTCCTTTTTCAGTTGATAGTTTTCTTTTGGTGATGCTGAACGATTATATATTTATAATAAAAGAAGGAAAAGATAAACCCCACTAAAATTAGTTGAAAAATAAGGGATTAGAAAATCATAGAACATAAAATGATTCCGAAGACCGTTATGGCATGAACATGCACGTCTTGAGAATTAAGAATAAAGGAACTAAACAAATAAATGAACTTCAACTTGTAATAGTTGAAATCTTTTGCCCTTTATTTCACTTAACAAACCATAAAAAGTTTTCAGATTATGCCGATGTATGCTTTCTATCCCTGCATATTTTGATGTGTTATTATGCTTCATTTCACCACAAGTTATAATGGACATAATTGAGGTCAAAAGAAAATAAGATTTGTTGTTATTACCCGATTTTATATGAATGGTTGCTGAAGAAGAAGTCAATTATGGGTGTGAATTTTCTTCCTTGCTACAATTGTTGAAGCTCCCTATTTCTGTGTACGATATTTCCTATTTTTAAGATTAATCCCATTTTTTTGCTACAATAGACTTAGTGATATATGTGGTAGGCATTATTATTATTTAAAAAATTCTCTTACACTGTCACTTGCAATAGGTTATGGATTGCTCTAGATTGATATACACTATATCTAATACATATCCATTTTGATATCATTTTCCAGCATTTTGCAACAGTAATGTTTATCAGTTAGGGATTAGTATCATCTTATCTGTATTTTCTGCTAATGTATTGATGAATTGGTTTTTGTTATAGATGTCTTAATCTTTATGTAATAGGTATATATAACTTCTTTTTGTTCTTGAAATTGGCTACATTAGAGAATACAGTAAGGGACTGTTTACAAAATTGATATATACATTAAGTTCTAGCACCGATAATATCTATATGTTACTATAATAATTCATGTCTGAAATGTTTGATCTCCTTTTTTGACCAAATCTTAGCCAGATCCTGCTACATACATAGCATGTAAGGAAATATTCGCATATGCCATAAGTGCCTATTCTTTTTCAGATTAATAAAGTGTGGCTGCCGTCATGAGAAGGTTATTGCCTTTTGAAATATTCCTTGGCCAGGAGCAAGTATTGCCAATGGGTCATAAACAGATTTTCTTTGCAGGAAAACCTCCCACTGAGGACCAAAGTGCGCCCGCCATTCTTCCTGTGTAGTGAAGTGGGGCAAATATTGCTTTACTCCAAGATGGGCTCTTTCACAGTATTCTAAAATTCTTTTGTTCTGACTTAAAATGTGTTCAAGGCCATCAGGTCCGTTGGAAGAGGGAACTGCAGAGGCAAGAAATGCCACCAAGTAGAAAATATCTTCGTCTGGCATAACAACGGAAGTTCTGTTGTCCCACCTGCAAAAAACATTATATGTTAAATTAAAGGCTATAAGATTGGTAGAGATAACAAGTTTTATGAACCATTACTTTGATTTTTTTACTGGGTAGATAAGGACGGGGCCATTGCTTGTTTCTGTTACGATATTCCCGAAGACAACTTCTGCAAATTTTTGTATTTTGCTTTTGGGTATAAAAAGATTGAGCCAGGGGTGTGGAACATCCCACAAGCCTTTTGAACGCAACTTGACCTCTGAGATATGCACCCTGTCTAAGAAGTCTACATATGTGACTTCTGTTAGAAAAAGTGTTGATGGGATATAGTTCAAGTGGGACAGATGTTTCTCGACATCCTGCATAAAAAAGAAACATAGTGAGAGACAGTTAAATTAGTATTTTTTATTTTGTATAACAATGAATTAATGATTTATTTATGTAGGTATTTACATAAAATCAAACTTCAGGTTGCTTCCTCACCTGATTTACTACATGTGTTTCTTCCATATTGAAGTATTTGGCCAATTCTAGGCAGAAGAGAGTCCTTCCATCTGACTTGAACTGACTAGCTTGAACTGGGTCTTGTGGATTGAAGGATGATCTCCAGTTATTTAGCAGACCAGTTCTGTTTATTATCACAAATCCTTCAATGTAATCGAATGCGTTTTCCACAAATATTAATTGCTCTTGGTCTCTTGTGAAAGCTGTGAAATCTGCATATAGCACTCTAATCCATTTTACCTGTTCAAAATAGAAACATTCTATGATGAGACCAACTTTATAAAACAAGTAAAATTGAAAGACATTTTTTCTGGTATTGTCCTTGATGCATTACCATAGTAGGTGCTGGTTCCAGGAAAATTCTTGCTCTTGTTATAATGCCAAACTGACCTAGCCCCCCAAGTACGCTGTGAAAGAGTTCACCATTCTGCTCCGCAGAACAGTTTACCACCTCCCCCATTCCTGCAGTTATACATCGACCATCGTTTTCATTCATCAAAGAGAATGCATTCCTTTTCCTTAAAAATTTATTTGCACCCAATTATTTGAGACTCTCCAACGTGCCCAAGGTCAAGTTACAAAATGTATAAGATGGGATTTTGAGAAGTTATTATGTCTGTTTCAAGTGAATTATTTGTTCAGAAGAGACAAAATAGTAGCTGCTGTAATTATAAAATGATGAACAAAATTTAAGTCAACTTTTTACTCCAACCTTCGTCTCTAACCTCATTTAATTTTTTTCTGTGTGTCTATTAATTCAATTAAATAGGGTTAAAAATAACAAATAAAATGATATTAAATATGTCTTTTAACTCAAGTAAATGGAGTTATAAGTAATAAATCGAAGGAAATTAAATAGGGTTGGAGATAAGAGTTGGAATCAAGTTTTGTTCTAAAATGATCCTCCCTCCCCTTTCCCCCGGGTCCAACCCTTAACACAGTATAGTTTTCTCACCAAGTTACCAACCTGTAACAATCTCCAACTGCTGAACATTACTTATCTGGGGACCATGCCGATATGCCTGCCCACTGACACCAGCGTTGGATAAAGTGCCACCAACTGTCAGATGTAGGTAGTCTGTCCATGATCTTGGTGCTAACCCATACCTTAGTGTCTCATGCAGGATGTTTATCCACAACTCGCCTCCTGAGACATCCACATAAGGAAATTCTCCTGTATATACCTGCATTTCTGGGACATTGAGTGATTTCATGTTGATCACAACTCCTCCATGAGCTTGTGCCTGGCCCTGAAGTGAGTGGCCATGGCCTCTAGCTGCAACAGTGAGCTGAGAACTAGGACCCAAGTTCCAGATATGGTTTATGGTTACTGCAATATCAGAAACTGATTTTGGATGCAGTACTGCCATGGGATGAGATTGGTACCTGTTGCCAAAGTCTCTGGCTGCATGGCTAAGGCCAACTTCATCAAAACTAAAGTGTCCTTCCAAGGGAAGTGCTTTTAATGAAGAAGGGATACTGGAAATACAGAAGTTAAGCCGAATGGTTATACAACTGACGAACAAAATCATGAAGGCTTTGATGAACAGAATGTTGTGTTCTCTAACGAGGCTAAATGATGGGTATCTCATATTTCTCTTAGAAGATATGATGGTAGTTAAAGGCTGAAGCTTGATCATCATGTAGGCTTTGTTTCTTTATGAGCACAAACAAAAGGAGAAGTGATGGAGAGGCGAAGGAGTAGAGGGCTGGACCAGAATTTAAAGAAGTTTATAGGTGGCTTAGTCAACCCTTAAGTTATGAGACCTATGAAGACTGCTTACTTGGGAGGATTCTTTTTGGTTCTCCCTTTTGGGCTAGTTTGTTTAAAAGAGAAGCTGAAGTCATCATATTTTTGCCAACTTGAAGAGGAAAAGTGACAACAAAGAGAGATCTCACAAATCTTCTCAATCTTCCAAACAGTTGCAACCATCTTTCCATCAAGGACAGACATGTTTCAAATTTTTGCTCATTAACCAATTTTAGGATACTTTTTATTTTCCCAATTTAGAAATAAAAACGTCCATGCTTTTGTTTTGCCACTGCATATATTTCTCTCTGCTTCTGAGGTCAGGTATGCCCATGCTCCTGTCTACCTCACAAATATGTTGAGGTGGTGGTGGTGTTGTTGAATCCATTGCTGTCGGAATGTAAACATCGAGTATCCCTGTCATTAATTTGAATGAGAAGGACTTGCGGGCTTGTATGAATACATTCAAGAGGGAGAAATGACATTGGTGGGGTCTTCGTTGGTCCATGTGACACGTGAAGTCTTCATTCGTTTGTGCTTGGTTAGGACTTGGGACTATGGCTCTGGCCATTGATTGGCCATGTAGGGACTAGGGACCTCGGCCACTCTTTTGTAGGCCATGCTATTGGAATAAGGGCAAGATGAACAAATGGAAACAATGAAAGACTGCTACTTGCATATCTGATGCAGTGCTGCACAACCACCACTGCACCACTCCTGCTGCTGATGTTATTTAGAATCTTTAGTACCAAGCTATTGGACAAGTTTTTAGTGGATCTCTTGTCTATACTTTTTTTTGGGTTAAATTTGGGTGGTAATAAATTACTTTGGTACAAGTACTACTATGACTTTATCCGTTTTTTATTGCCAAGTTGTATTTTTGGTCCAATGAGAGATTTTCCAGCTTCATAGAGTGATAGAGTAGCATATCTCACGCCTTTTCCCTCTATAATGGGCATATCAATTTGTCACTTCATTAGATTGGAAAGCATGCATTCATAATCTTCTGTTATTGAAATTATATAGGTCATCAGTGGGTTCCATGCGGTCCTGAAATAGGAAAACCTCTCCTGTTCGTTGCAGGAAACATTTACCAATGGTCAATAGCCTGTAGGTTGTAGCATCTTTGTCTCATTGTTTGAGAAGAAAACATAAACAAAATAATTGATAGTTTGTCCAGCTCTCTGTTCTTTTCTCCTTAATAAGTTGTATTACAATTTCTATCAAGTCAATTAAAGTGTCAATTAAAGTGAGGTTATAAGGAGGATACTTTGTTTCCGGGTTATGAATTTCATATATTTACATTTTTTTACTCACCATTTTTTTTTGTGAGAGCACGAGGTATCCTCACAAGTTCAACCCATTTGAATCACTCATAGGACTAATCTCCGTTCAACTATGAGAGCACAAGAATTATGCAGTCTTTTCACAAAAGTTACTTTTCTGATATTTGAACTCGCACCCTCATTCTAAGGAGTCGAAGTTGTTTATCACCTCAACTTGGTCTCATAATTTTATTTCTTTGTAGTCTATTTTGCTTTACTTCTTTCTTTATCTTTTATTTTTTTTGGCTTGTCCTACCCTACCCTTAGGCTGTTATGTGATTGAAGTTCATATTCTTCTATAACACTTTGGTTACTTCCCCATTTCCATGTCTAGTGTAAGTTTTTTTAAGGGCAACCTAATTTAGACTCTGAAATCTTTGATCACTCACACACAAAACACACACATATATATACTTACAATAAAGCTTAGAGGGAGGGGAGGCTGTATCGTTCTAAGGTCTGGGCATGTCAGACACCCTATTAATGAAGGATGCAGCAATTGAACCCAAAAGCTTTGAGCCGATGGAGTTCAATATGTCAACGCATATTTACCATTTGGAATTCTAATATTTAGTTCAAATGAGGTTTAATACTCAACCAGCCACAGCTTAACCAAACCACACTAAAAGTCATACAAATCTTAGAATTGTAATCTCTCTCTTCTGCTCTCTTATCGTTGGGAAGGATTTTTTATTAGAGTTTAACTAAAAATTTTTAGATTAAAAAAGTAGGTGCCACATCATTAAATTAACTAAAATTTTTCATTGTAAATTTTTTTTATAAATTTTTAAAGAGGTAACTCTAAATTAACCTTTTGTTTGAGAGAGGGAAAGAGGTGGAAAGAGAAAAGAATGGAAGGAAGGAATAGGGAAGGAATGGAGGTGAACATACTTTTTCTTATTTAGATGTTTAAGTGAAAAAAAAGACAAAAAGAAAAAAAAGAAGGAACTCTCTTTCCTTTTTGGAAATTAAAAATAGAGTAAATGGAAGGGATAAGTTATAACATTAGATTTTCAATATATTCCTTATGTTATCAAACTTCTAACACTAGTTTAGGCTATCCATGCAATTTAATAACCACTTAATTCAAATGTATCTATTCCCTTTCCTTATGCCACAATCCAGGGGGAAGAATTTTTTAGTTTTTAGAGGGAAGAAGGAGGAAGACTTCCCCCCACCTTTTCTCTCATTTCTCTTCATTAAAAATCATTTAAATAAGATAAGGATCATATTTCCCTTCTTTTCCCATCCCTTCCCCCTCCTTACCTCCATCCAAACAATACAATCTTTTTTTATTATAGCATATGATATTGATAGCCTATATTAAATTAAATACTTAAAGGAATATGGATGTTTTATCACCCTTGTGTGGCGTATTGATATTTGACGGCTTCCTTATTGGGATGGATAGTGACGAGTGGGGGAACTGATTTTTGTTTATTGGCAGTAAACAAATATATTAAAGGATTCATTGGTACAAAAGCCAAAAAAAAAAAAGGATTCATTGGTATGAAAAAGACATAATCATGATATGAAGACCAACAACATGATAAAAGAATACCACCATTTTTGAAGGCACATAAGGTGACCTCTGTTCATGCAAATGCCCAAATGAAGATTCAAATTTTAAATCATTTACCCTTGCCATTATAATAAATTAAGATTGTTAGAATATGATTTAAATAATGGCGCACAAACTGTTGTTATTAGGTATAATAGTGTGAAAATGTGAACACAAGTATCATAGTCTTCTCATTTATGGTGAAAAACCTAATCCTTTAGATAGCCTGTTTTCTAGAAGGAGACCGACCATTAATAAAGAAATCAAGACGCAGACTATTGTTAGCAGAGTGATTATCATGTGGGAATACTCCTTAACAATGGCCACATCATGGGGCCTCTCAAGTGACCATTGATGCTTGGATTGTGGAGAGCAGAAACCCCTTTTAGGCAGTGTAAAATGAAGAACTCTCACATTTAACAATAAGGGGATGGCGATAAGGAAATCATGTTGCACATTTCATGGTCAGGCTGTTGAATCATTTGATAAGATATTCTTGGACACTATACTCATATACAATGTCGGATTTGAGTCCTTTAAGATAAGGGGTTTACTTTAGAATTTAAAGAAAAAAGTGACAAACTATAATTGTTAATAAGAAATTAAGAAAGTAGATTTTAACAACTTCATAATTTGTTATATATGTACATATATTTCATTATAATCTCAACTATTAATATTTAAATGAATGGTTATAGATTCAGCTTATCTTAAGAGAAATAATTATTTATTTTTTAAAAATTTTCTTAAAAGTTTTTAATCATAATCTATTTTAAATATAAAATGAGTTAATTCAAACGCACATATAAAATCCCTTTAAAAAAAATCTCACTTTTTCCTCTAAAACGAGCCCTTTGACAAACTAAGTCCACACAATGTCACTAAACGAAATAACTTTAAAAAGCCAAGTATATTGATCAAAATTAAAATTAATAATAATAACTCACATAAATACAAGTTATATATAAGAGTATTGCAACACATATGCATACAAGAATAATAAGACAAGAATGCCACATCAGCATCATCGAGATTGGCCAGTCAGAGATTGTTCGCTGACGAATGATATTATGGCAAATAGGATAAGTGCCCACCAAGCCAAACTTGAGAGGTGGGATCGCCACATAAGAGTGCTCTCGATCCTCATTATCATGCCATGGAGATTAAAATATTGTATTGAGAGGGGTTGGTAGGGCACAAAATTGATTTAGGATGCTATAAACCATTAGATTATAAATAATTATTCTTATCATGTTCCCTATCCCATTTATTCCACTTCAATCAATGTCTCCTTGTCTCATCCCCAATCATAAGAGGTTAAATCTAAATGCTAAATCCTTTCTTACGCATTATATTGTTGTCGAAACTTTGTTCATCGTCATCACCAACATTGAGATTATAGGTATCTTTCACTGCCATTTATCCATCAGGTGAAAACAAAATATCTGTTAATTAGATTTGTAAAGGTTAGATCACTTCAATAAGACTAGGACAATTTTTTGTTTTGGCTCCCCGTCCATGAACAAGAAATGTGAACATAAAGGACAAATGTGTTGTTGTACCAATTTTTGTTTTTAAAAAAAAGGCAAATGTGTCGTCGCCCTTTCAATGGCTTGTGTCAAATCTCAATAAATAAAAATATCAACATAGTAAATCTTTGAAAATAATATATTAATGAATATTATATAAAAAGAATGTATAAGATCTAGATCCTAAAATATCAATGTGCTAAAACTCTCGAATCAATTAATTTTAAATTTATGACATACTTAAAAATATATAATAAGTTATAGAGTCACCTTAAAAAGATATTGATAAAGATGTCATAATTAAAAACTTTAAAAGTAATTTTGATGAGTGAGAGATACTATTAATATCTCACAATAGTCGCTCACACGTCAGTATCAATAGAACAACTGTATACACTAGAGTGACTAAGAATAAGAGTTTCTTCTTATATATATAAAATAACTAGAATAGGCTAAACCTACACACTATGACAAACTCATATATAAAACTCATAAACAAAACTTACATATGAGCAGTGCTTTAACAACAACAAGCTCAATAACAATATTGATCACAATTTGTGTTAAAAAAAATACTCTAATAATTTTGACATCTAATTAATTTGAGTTTTATAAAATTATAAGATGATTTATGTTAGTCCATATAAAAAACTCTAACATTCTCTCACTCTGATGACATAAGTTATATTATATTATTTCAATAAGAAAATAATTCTTCAGATTAATCAAATAATACGTGGTCATAACATGATTTCAAAATCGAGTCAGCATTCTCAACAATTGATCCAAAATGAGACTACAAATATCTCAACAATGCAGAAAATCATACTAGAAGGAGTATTGATATCATACATGCAAGATACTCATATTCCAGTAGCTTAACAAAATGTGATATATGCGTAATAGAAAAACACTTCAAAATTGTATGCCAATATGTGATCAATGTGCATTTCCCAACAAAATGGCCCAAGCATCCGCCCAAGATGCTTTCTGAGATTTAACAAACATTTCAGTACAATAACAAAATGAGACTGAGTCTAAAATGTCTCCCCAACATGTCATAATACAAACAAAGAAAACTGCGCATATAATAATAATAATAACATTATTATATGACAAGGATAATAATAACAATATAATTGTTTAAGGTATCGAGACATAATAATAAAATGAGGTTATAATAGAATTACAAAACAAACTCCTCTTAACCCAAAACATTAGAAGACCTCAATATACCCATACAAGTTACATAATTAACAAAAACTTTAACATTTAAACATTTGGTTAGAGGGTTTGCAACCATAAGTTCTGTAGACATATGCTAGACACGAGTCTGAAACTCCTGAATATTCTCTCTAACAAATATGTATTTTGTGTCAAAATGCATTGTGTTAAAATGCTTCAAGCGCTTAGAACTTTTATTGGTTTGAGAGAAGTACATTATGGTAGAGTTATCATAATAGATAGTAAGAGGCCTAGAAATACTCTCCACAATACAAAATTCAGTAATCAAATTCTTCAACCATATTGCTTGAGGCGTAACCTCATAACAAGCTATATACTCTGGCTCCATAGTAAAAGTAACTGTAAGTGTCTGTTTAACACTTTTCCAAGAAACAACACCTCTTGCCAACATAAAGATATACCTTGATGTAGACTTGTGGTCATTTGGACAACCACCAAAATTAGAATCAGAATAGTCTATCACCTCAAGGTGATCCGATTTCCTATATGTGAGTATATAATCTTTGGTACCCTATAGATACCTCAAAACTCATTTCGTAGCTTCCAATGAGCCATACCAGGTTTGCTAAAGTATCTCCCAAGTATACTAACAACGAAAACAATATCAGGACGTGTACAAACTTGAACATACATAAGGCTGCCAACAGTGGAAGCATATGAGACATTCTCCTTTTCAGCAACATCTTTATCATTTTGAGGATACTTGGTATTAGAGAGTCTTTCACCCTTTTGAATAGGTGTAGCACAAGGATTACAAGATTTCATATTAAATCTATTCAGAATCCTTTCAATATAAGCTTTTTGAGATAAGTTAAGAATACCACGAGATCTGTCACGCTGGATCTCAATGCCTAGTACAAAAGAGACATCACTAAGATCTTTCATATCAAAGTGCGCTGTCAACATCTACTTAATCTCATTCAGAGAATCAACATCATTTCTAACTAACAATATATCATCAATATATAAAATAAGAATGAAGAATCTGCTCCCACTAAACTTTAGATAAATGCATTGGTCAACAATATTTTCTTTAAAGCCAAGAGAGCTAACACGATAATCAAATTTCAAGTATCATTGCCTGAAAGCCTGTTTCAATATATAAATGGATCTTCTCAATTTACATATCATGTGATCTTTACCATTTTCAATAAAACCATCAGGTTGATCCATACACACATCCTCATACAAATCATCATTCAGCAAGATGGTCTTAACATCCATTTGATGAAGCCCCAAATCAAAATGAGCAACCAATGCCATCACAACACGAAAAGAGTATTTAGTGGAGACTGGTGAGAAAGTCTCCTTATAATCAATGTCTTTCCTCTGGTTATATCCCTTAGCAACATGTCTGGGCTTATACCTCTCAATTTCACCTTTAACATCACGTGTAGTCTTAAAGACCCATTTACAACTAACAATTTTATAATCAGCAAGCAACTCTACCAATTCCCAAACATTATTCTTTATCATAAAAGCCAACTCATCCTCCATAACCACTAACCATTATACACTATTAGAACTAACCATGGCCTCTTGAAAAGAAACATGATTAGAAACTGAATTAAACTCACGCTCTTGCAAGTACACAACATAATCCCTAAATCTAGTAGACTCAGTGGATACAAGAACCAGCTCTTAGATGTTCTCAGTGGAGTCACAACAACATATAGATTATGTACATTATTTTTGACTTGTTGAGGGACATCAACATTACCAGCAGGATTAATAACATCATCATCATGGATCAAAAGAGATGACACTATCCTTGGAAAGGGAACAACAAGAATAGAAACGACAGCATGCTCCTCTCTAAAATCAACAATTCGTGGCTCCTGAGTTCCACCATACTCTAAGTCCCCTTCAAAATAGACACCCCAATTGAATTCAATAACTCTAGTAGTATGAAAAGGAGAATAGAACCTATAACCCCTTGAGCCAATACAATAACTAATGAAGAAAACACTAATAATTTTGGGATCAAGCTTATTTAAATATGGGTTATAAGGTTTCACCTCTTCCTTACAACTCCAAACACGGAAATGCCTCAAAGTAGGCCTTTGCCTAACATAAGTTCATATGGAGTCTTTGGCATATATTTACTTGACACATAATTCAATATATAAGCAGTAGTCTTCAAGGCATCTCCCTATAAGAATTCTAGAAGAATAGAATGATTAAGTATACATCTCATCATATCCATAAAAGAACGATTTCGCTTTTCTGCAACTTCGTTTTGTTGCGAAATGCTAGGCATGGTGTACTGTACCTCAATACCATAGTCTAGTAAGAACCTAGCAAAAGGTCTAGGATTTCTACCAATTTCATCATACTTTTCATACTACTCACCACCCTTATCAAACCTCACACATTTGATCTGCTTACTAAATTTTAATTCAACAACAGCTTTGAATACTTTAAAGGCATCTAAAGAGTCAGATTTCTCACGCAACAAATCAATCCACCCATATCTAGAGAAGTCATCAATAAAGGTGATAAAGTATCTAAAACTACTCATATCAATAGGAGTAATGGACCTATAAATATTTGTATGAATTAACTATAGTATTCCTTCACTCCTAGTAACCACACTCCTTCTAGCTCTAGCTATAAGTTTCCCTTTTATACAATCAACACAGGTATCAAAATCAGAGAAGTCTAGATCATGAAGAATATTCTCTAGATCATGAAGAATATTCTTCTTGATCAACTTCTCCATTCTTTCCCTAGATATGTGTCCTAAACATTTGTGTCACAACATAGAAGAATTTTCAACAACTCTACTATACTTGTTCCCAATAACATTATTGATATTCGAATGTCATTGATTAACAGAAAGGGAATCAACTTCCAACATGTATAGACCATTACACAAGACTCTAAAATCAACAAGAGTAAAATCATAATATAAAGAAACTTTTTCATTATTAAAATGGAAAAAGTAACTACAACTATCTAAAACAGAAACTAAAACCAAATTCCTCCTCATGGAAGACACATAAACTATATCTTTCAAAACTAAAACATATCCAGTACATAACTTTAAAGAAATCACTGCTATATTTTCTACTTTGACTTTAGCTTCATTTCCTACTATGATAATTAACTCCCCTTCACTTGGTCTCCTCTTGCTTCTGAAGTCCATTCTTTTTTTTAAGCCACCTCTTAAACTTCAAACAATCAGATTGCTTATGCCTAAATATATCACAGAACTTACAATTTTCATTAAATTAATATTTGGGCTTAACACCAGAAGACTCACCAGGATCAGAAGGTGGCCTAAAAGGATATTCAGCTTATCATTTTTTTTTTAAAAAAACTGGGGCTTACTGTTCTTCCCTTTAACAAATTTCTTCTTCTTGTCACCATTCTTGTGGGAAGCAAACTGAATACTATGGACCTTACCCTTCTTCATGGTCTGCTCCTCTTGAGTAAGAACAAATATAAGTTCATCAATAGTCCACTCCTCCTTTTTAGCATTGTAAGTGTTAGTCATGGTAATCATTACCCAAGAGAGGGGGTGAATTGAGTATTAAAAACTTTTTACAAATGCTCTTAAAATAAACACAAATATTTAAGCTATTAAATAAAAAAAAAAGAATTGTGAGATGAAGAATAAAAGCTTTAAGAACAATAAATAAATAAATGTGTAATAATATAAAATTACGTAAAATAAAGAGATTGAGAAGAGAGAAGCAGACATGATATTTATCCCGGTTCGACCACTAACCCACTTGTGGTCTACGTCCAATCCTCAAAAACAATCTGAGATTTTTCACTATGTATACAAACTTCAATAGGTGCTTGCAACCGTTACATAAAAGAGCACTTTTCACACACAGGAAAACTCTACCCTTGTGCTAAAGTCTCAGCCTGCAGAGATACCTCACCCTTATACAAATCTTGAAGGATACCTCACCCTCAATACAGAAGAACAGAAATATAGATGAAGAGAAACTCTCACTCAGAGTAAATAATACAAATTGAAGTGCTAAGAGGCTTTCAAATAATATCTCAAAGTTTCAGCAAAAAGAGCACAGAAAATAGGCGTAAATTATAAATCACATTTTTCAAAGCAAGCGTAAATTAAACAGATAGCTGGGCTCTATACAGATGAGATCCACGGTCTCTATTTATAGAGCCAGATAGAAAAATTAGCCGTTGTAGCAATTAATTCCATGATTATTATAAAAAAGTGTTTGTTACATATTATATCCGGATCTATGTTTACCGTGTTTATTCGAATAAGCCTTCTGTTATTCGAATAACACATTCTTTTAAAAACGTTCCTGAAAAAGGTTATTCGAATAACACAGGTGTTATTCAAATAATGCTACCACAAAAACTTTTTTTAGAAAACTGGTTATTCGAATAACTCTAAGTTTATTCGAATAACACTAGTTAAAATAGATTTCTGTGAAACAGTTCTATTCGAATAACTGATGAGTTATTCGAATAGTTGATGTGAAAACAAGCCATTCAGAAAACTCTTATTCGAATAACAGAAGTGTTATTCGAATAACACTTTAAAACACAGAGTCACGCAGCAGCCAAATTTAAAGCTTTATTTGAATAACCAATAAGTTATTCGAATAACTCAGTTTGTAAAACAGTTATAAAAGCTTGAAAACCATCCCAAAAAGTTTATCAAAAACACCAAAACATTTTAAAGTTATTTTCAAGATCAAAACAGTTTTGGTATAAGTTTAAGAAAACATTTTTGTTTTATCTTAATGCACTAGGAGATATCCAAAGAGATCCTCGAACAAGGAGACTCTAAGTCCTAAAGCTATCCTTAAAAGATCTTGGACTTGGTCTTCCCATCATCTTCATTTTGTCTTCATGTTTGTTATCATAAAAAACATTCTTCAAAGACATACGTTTAATCACCTTCTCCTTGTGTTGAGCTTAATAGATATCTCTTGCTTTCTTGTTGCAATGATCACTCTTGGTACTTGGACTATCCTACAAAGTATTGCTTACTTAAGCAAGCATAGTTCACATTCTCCTTGTGTTGAGCTTAATAGATATCTCTTGCTTTCTTGTTGCAATGCTCACTCTTGGTACTTGAACTATCCTACAAAGTATTGCTTACTTAAACAACCATAGTTAGTCCAAAATCATAATTCATTATCTTCATATGCATGATTCATAAGTGTATAACTCTAGTTTGTTTAACATGCATATAAGACTTTCATAGACACATTCAAATAAAATATTTATTAATTATTAATGGATATGCTCTATATAGGATGCAACAAAGAACATAAGCAAAGTGTTCTTTTTATCTTATATTTGTTATCATCAAAACTTAACATATTAAACCATTTGGGGCAAACTTATTTCCACAGTAAATAGTTCTTAGAACATCAAAACTAGTCGGAAAAGACTCAAATACCTGCCAGACCAAGAAATCCTCTTCCAACTCCATTTTTATGGACCTCAACTTGTTGTACCAGTTCACAAGCTTCAAGACATGTTCACAAACACCACTCACACCATCATATGTAGTCTTTGTCAACAAAGAGATATAGTAGGCCTTTTTAGTTTTATCAAACTTCTTGAATTTCTCACCAACAGACTTGAGAAAATCCTTAGCACTATTTGTTTCAGGAATGCTCTCTTTAATGGTCTTATTCATGCTATTCTTCATGGTCATCAAACAGACTTTATTGAATTGAACCCACTTTTCATGCTTCTTCCTATCTACAATGGAAGATACATTTGTGGGTCTATGAGGTTCATCCTTAATGAAAGCAGCATTAACATTAGAGACAACAAGAATCAATTTCATAGAATCCACCTAGTTCTCATAATTAGTCCCATTTAATTTTGTTAAAACATTCATTTGCATTGATAAAGCTGAAAGAACGATACATTAAAGGGAGATTTTGTCAAGCATATCAACTTGTACAATATTAAAGCAAATCACCATAATGTAGTTTTCTCATGCAATTGTAATCCTGTCTAAGAGTCTCGAATTACAACACATGAGTAAACTCCCACGGACATCAAAATCATGTCCCTAAAGCTAGTACTGAGAGGATACTGAGAACTCTAAGGGCATAACTTTAATGCATTTAACAAATTATCAGGAATCATATTAATGAAGACAAATGGTGTGATGTGGAATATGATTAAGAATTATATCAAAAACAGTTGCCAAGTTCCACCAAAAATATAAAAACCTTGCAACCAGTTATAGTAAGCAAGGGTCGATCCACAGAGAACTAATTCAATTGACACTATCAATCCAATTCCTAAATTAAACTCTGATGAAAATAAATAGTAAAATTAAAAAGGGGATTTTGTTAATTAAAACTAACAAAAGAGATTAAACTTAAACCAAAACAGTAAACACAAATTGAATTATCAAGTTAAAGAAATTGGTTAAGAGATGGAATCCACCACTAGATTTATATGATTATGCTAACTTACATACTCTTTATACTAACATGATCAATTATGTTCTTATGCAGTTGTGAGATAAATCCCTTATTTTCCTTAAGTTTTGCTTAATTCAGCAACTGCTCAAATCAAACCCTAACCATTAGTTATTTGTAAAGCAGCCGCTTTTACATCTACCTAATGATTACATTAAGAATTAGAAAACCAATCACACTAAGGTCTAATCACACACCGAGATTAAATTACTTAGATCATATGTCTCACCAGTTATACCACCGCAACTGCGCATAGCAATCCTAGTTTTACCACTCTCGAAATTTGGCAAGAATATAAAGATCTTTATATTGATTTAAAAACAGAAATATATGAATAAAAACATAATTGTATTGATATAAAGAAATATGCAAGATTCACATAATCAAAATTAGAGTTTCATCTTCCCTGAACCAATCAAGAAGTTTAGCCACACATGGCAAAGTTAAAAACAGATGAAGAATTAAAGAAAAACATTGTTCAGAACAAAAGAAGAAAAGAAAAACTAAAGATCAAACTAGTTTCCAATGATTGAAAATGATTGATCCTTGATCGTTCGAATCTGAGTCTCCAATCCTCAATCGAATCCTTCTCCTTCTTGGTCTTTGTGTTTCTCTCAGTTTTCTTGACGACTCTCTGTTCAGATCCCCCTTAGGAACTCTAAGCAACCCTATATATAGGTTTTGATATCTAATTTAGCATTAAAACACGAAATTAAACTTCTGAGCCGATGACACGGGTCGTGTCATATGACACGGCCTAACCCGTGTCTAATTCTGGTGACAGAACTCCAGCTAATTCCAAAGTTAGAGAAGAACACAGCCTATCCCGTATCATTTGACACGAGCCGTGTTCTCGGTCAGGGCTGAAAATTGATTTTTCCTCGTGAAGTCAGAGAAGTACACGGCCTACCCCGTGTTATTTGACACGGGCCGTGTTAGTCCAAAAATTCCAGTCTTCATAGTCAGAGGAGTACACGGCCTACCCCGTGTCATTTGACACGGGCCGTGTTGATCACTTTCTTCAAATCCAACCTTGATTCTTCATGAATGCCCTTCTTCCTTTACTTCTAGGGGTTGATACTGATTTCCTTGAGTCTTTAACTCTCTTCTCAATAGTTCAATGCCAATGGACTCCATCACTCATAGATCTCCTGAAAATCACAATACATTTATGAGTGATTATAACCACTTTTAAGCATAGTTTCACAATAAACATCCAAAGATAACTCTAAATCAGAAACTTAGCTAAATGTCAATAATTGAGCACATATGGAGTCCAATTAGATCAAACAAAAGACATTTAAGAGTTGAAATTATTAACAGATCAACAAATAAATAGAGTAAGTGCATCATCAACACGATCCCCAATGTAACATTATTGACAAAATATTAACAAAATGACACTTCAACATAATTGGTCCCGCGAAGGCGAGATCACAGTCATGCAAAGTTCCCTAAAACAGTACCACAAAACTTTATACGACAACTCTCATAATCAAATTGCATAAATAATAACAAGATAAATAACTTTCAAAACATTACATATTAATTTATGCACAAAAAAGACACCAAAAATTATTTCGGTGACCAAACAACATCAACTCTGAGAGTGCACAATATATATCATGCCCAAAAATACCAGAATAACAGACAAAAATTTTCAGAGGTAAAAGTAGAGTACCGTATATTTTAGCAATTTTAATTATCACATCGTCTCTCACATGTAACTGTTATGTAAAAATAGCTTCCCAAAAACATGAATGAAAGACATAATCTCTTCATAAAGTACAAACCCAGATAGGTTCATAAAACTGCAAGTGCACATCAAACCCACATCCATAGGGTTGTTCTTCATCTCTCTCTCCACTAATGTAAACAACACATAACCAAAGATCAAAAGGGACTTTTATAAGCTTGTAATGTAAGGTCAATGATATGGGTTAAGAAAGAAGTGGTAGGAAAAAGAAAACAAAAATTGAGATACAAAATCATGCAAATTTCAAAATTCAAGTCTCAAAATATAAGACAAGTGCAAAACAGATCAAAAGAATCAACACAACATTCAATTTTTTTTCTTTTTTTTTTTTTTTTTTTTTTTTCTTTTCAACAATCTCCACCCCCAAACTTGTTTCTTTGCAATACTTTAGGTGTACTTTTTTTGTTCAATTTCTTTTTCTTTGAATTTTTTAGCTCTACTAAATTTCATGCACAAAAATAACAAAGACTTGAATAATAAAATAATATAAGATATGCACTCAACAAAGGTTATGTAAGAGAGGAAAAAAATTTTATGGGTATGGGAAAGGAAAATGTAGGTAAAGAAAAGAAATAGAGGCCAAACAATAGCAAGACTGCAAAAGGGACCTAAGGATAAACTGTGCATACAAGTTGGCTTGAAAAGCTCAAACGGTCTAAAGAAGACCCTTATCATTTCCTTAATCATGCACTGTCTAGGATTTCGCCTCAAAAAGAGAATCAAACAACTTCTAGATAAAAATCATCCACACACATGCAATCTCATAAACTTTCTCTAAGTTTGACATGCAATTAAATTCTAAGGTCTATCAAACATAAAGATGAGAAATATATCCATACACAATTGAAACAATAGAGATAACATAACTCATAGATTCTCATGTGATATCCCAAGAAATCAGATCAATCCATAATTCAAACAATCATTGGATATTCAATTCAACACACCGGTATGCACAAAATGACTCAAAACACAATAGGGTGATGGAAACAAAATAAAATAAAAAAGAACAAATACATAAATGCAGAAATTAAAAGCTAAAAGAAAGAAGAAAAATCTTTTTTGATGGCTGACAACTATATACATCCCCCTACAAAGGCTCCAAACTCAGGGAGGCACTTAAACCAACTCAACACTAGCTAACAACAAAACAAAAATAGAAAAAATGTTAATCGAGAAAATAAGAAATAACAAAATAAAAATAAAAATAAAAGAGAAAAGGAGAGAAAATTTAGGTTGTCTCCCAAAAAATGCTTGTTTAACGTCATTAGCTTGACGTTACCTTTTCAACTAGTCAATGTGGCTTGAAGCAAGAGAAATAAGATGACACATTCCTTTTATCAGTTCTTTGCCTCCATACTCTGTCACTAGCCTTGAAATCCTCTCTAAAGATGTTTTGAATTTGACTTGAACCTGATTGTTCTTTCTCTGTCTCAGCAATCTCAGAGATAGGAAGATCTTTCTCCTCTGCCTTGCCAACAATCTTGGAACTGGGAGAGTCAACAATAATGGACGAAGAAGAGTTTTTACCATCCAACCCCTTTTGAATTTTACTTTGAATGCAATTAACAGGAGCATAAAGATCTGATATTGGGGCAAACTTATTAAAAATATTGATAGTCATTTGATCTCCATCTACCCTCAAAATAAGCTCTCCTCTAGGGACATCAATCAATGCTCCTGATGTTGTTATGAATGGTCTCCCTAGAATTAACGGAATATCAACATCCTCGTCTATATCCAAGACTACAAAGTCAACTGGGAAAATAAATTTATCAACCTTCACTAACAAATCTTCCACAATACCGTGCGGATGTCTGACTGATCGATCTGCTAATTGAAGAGAAACCATTGTAGGCTTAACTTTATCAATTCCCAGCTTGCGCAAGATAAACAATGACATCAAATTAATGCTAGCCCCTAGATCACATAAGGCCTTATCAATGCTCAACTTCTCAATTGTACAAGGGATATTAAAACTTCCTGAATCCCTTAACTTTGGTGGAAGCTTCCTCTGGATAATGGCACTGCACTCCTTAGTAAGTGCTACAGTCTCATCTTCTTCCAACTTCCTCTTCTTTGATGGCATGTCCTTCATGAATTTTGCATAGGAAGGCATCTGCTCAAGTGCTTCAGCAAAAAGGATGTTTATCTGCAGCTTTTTGAAAACTTCTAAGAACTTAGAGAATTGTTTTTCTTGAATCTCCTTCCTAAACCTTTGAGGGTATGGAAGTTTAGCATAGAGTGAATGATCAACTATTTTCTTCAGCTCTAAGCCTTTTTTTTTCTCTACACTCTCGATTATTCCTCTTTAGCTTCTTCAATACAGTACTCTTAAGTTGAGACATCCACAATAGGAACATCAATTTGTTCACTTCCTGCTGAATCAAGTACTTCTTTCATTTGTCTTTCCAAAATCTTACCACTTCTCAGTGTAATTACATGACATTGCTCCTTTGGATTGACAACAGTATCACTCGGTAAGGTACCTGGAAGTCTTTCTTGAAGCTATTTCACTATTTGCCCCACTTGATTCTCAAGACTTCTAATAGCGGCCTCATGATTCTTGAAATTAGTTCTTGATTCCTCCATAAAAGCTGAAGTCTGTTGCACAAAAACAGAGGTCTGCAGAGAAAGTTTCTCCATTGTAATCTCAAGAGGAGGCTTCTGTTCGGGCTGGGCATTCAATGGTATAGTTTGATTCTTCTAAGAGAAATTGGGATGATTCCTCCATCCTAGATTGTAAGTACTAGAATAAGGATTACCTTGTGGCCTTGAAGGGTTTTCCATATAGTTCACCTGCTCTGGAATATTGACACCTGAATTCCTTGCCTCACATTGATCATTGACATGGTTGCCTCCAAAAAAATCGCAAGTCAGACCTTGATGATTAACTGCATTTACCTATACATTTCCAACTTGCTTAGTAAGGTTGACAATGTGTTGCATCAT
This sequence comes from Ormosia semicastrata, assembly GCA_029884595.1. NCBI lineage: Eukaryota > Viridiplantae > Streptophyta > Magnoliopsida > Fabales > Fabaceae > Ormosia > Ormosia semicastrata. The sequence continues at coordinate 38,707,299 of JAQQTO010000055.1, forward strand.
AGTTTGATTCTATGCAAGTATAGTATCAACAACACTAAGCTCCAACATTCTCTGTTTGACTGTAGCTCTTCCACTAGGAACCTGATACTCATTAGTGGCCATTATCTCAAATAGTTCTTGAGCCTCTTCAGGAATTTTTGTATTTAAAGATCCACCTACAGATGCATCCACCATGAGTCTTGTGGAATGATTCAAACCATTATAAAAAATTTGCACCTGTTGCCAAACCTCAAATGCATGGTGAGGACATCTCCTTAATAGCTCCTTGAATCTCTCCCAAGATTCATATAATGACTCCTCTTGATTTTGAGTGAAATAAGCTATTTCACCCCTCATCTTCACAAACATTGATGGAGGAAAATATCGAGTCAAAAATTTGCTAACCAGGTCTTCCCAAGTAGAAATGCTCCCTTGTGGCTGGGCTTGTAGCCAGCTCTTTGCTTTGTCTCTGAGAGAAAATGGGAACAGTCGTAATCTAATGGTATCATCAGTAACGCCATTATACTTAATAGTTTCGCAGAGCTGTAAGAAATTTGTAATGTGCAAGTTTGGATCTTCTGCGTGGCCCCCCCAAACTGATTCTGCTGCACCAGCTGTAGAAGAGCTGATTTAATTTCAAAATTACTGGCTTGAATAGCAGGGCGCACAATACTGGTAAAAATATTTTCAGCAGATGGAGTAGCATAGTCAGCTAACGTGCGTCTTCGCTCTGCAGTTACAACTATTTCTGCCATATTTTCTTCTACTTCTTCAAGTTTCTTCCTTTCTTTAGTTGTTTTCCTGTTTGCTCTAACTTTTCTCTCTATTTCTGGATCAAAAATTAATTCTTCAGACTCCAAAGAACCTTGCATAAACAAACAAACAAACAAACCAGAGTGAAGTAAAGAAAAGAAATAAAAAATAAAAAATAAATGACTAATAAAAATTAACAAAGAAAATAAAAAATAAAAATAAAAAACATAAAAAGAAAATTAAATGAAGGAAAAAAATGAAATTAAATAAGAAAAATAATTATTTATAAATAAAAGAAAATTTAAAGAAAATTTAAATTAAAAATAAACAATTAAAAATAAAAATAAAATTAAACAAAAAAAAAAAAATACTTAAATTAGTGTCTTTACAACTACTATTTAATATTAATAACAATAATCCTCGACAACGGCGCCAAAAACTTGATATGGATATTGGCAAGTGCACCAAATCGACAAAAGTAATAAAGAGTGAGTAGAGTATCATCCCACGAGAATTAAGTTATTAATTACTAAGTTCGTTAAATCAACATTATTCAAGCTATTAAAAAGAGGATTGTTGCAAATTCAATTAAAAAGAAATATAAAATTAGCAAACAATAAATCAAAAGCATGAAAACAATGATGTTGAAGAATTAGGGTTCAGATTTCACTTGAACTCTTTAAATGCACATTCAAATATTGGTTTATCTATGTTCTATTTCAATTATTTATGGTCAATTCTCAAAATTAATTAATACCAAATTCCTTGGTATATTAATCCTATTAAGCTGTTTGAAATTAACTAATCCCGTAGTCTAACCCCAAATAGAAAGGCATTATCAAGAACAAGGGAATTAAAAGAAAGACCACATAACTTATAACGTCTATTCCTAGCGATTGCAGAAATTATGGTGTTTATCACCATTTCTAGGTTTATGCAAATTTTTTCAAATCATACATAAACCTAAAAGATCATTCCCAAATTGATCAGGTTTAGAAAATCATTAAGAATAGAGATAAACACGGAAATCATGAAATAGAAACATCAATTAAACCCATAAAAGAAGGTTACATCATCCAAGAACAAGATCCATCATCTCCCTAACAAAGGGAAAATTAGTTACACATGGAAAAAGAAGAACACAAAGGGAAGAATATGACAAATTCCATTGTAGAAAGGTGGAAAGGTTGAAGAAAATTCCTAATCTTCAAGCCTAATTGCGCCCACACCACATTAGGATTTGTGCCTCTTGACGGCTGCTGCATTCTGTCCAAGTGTATAAGAGTGTGTAAAAAGTGTGTTGTATTTTGCAAAACTTTCTTATTTAAAAGAAATTCACGCTATAGTTTACGCGTTCAACGCTCAAGCGCTAAGCTTCCAGTGCTTAGGTGATGGCCCAACGCTCAAGCACTGAGCTTTTGAATTAATTTTCTTATTTTTTTTGCTCCTCAAATGTCCAGTCTTTTCCATATGCAATTGCCTACAAAAAAATATATAAAAGCACATAATAAGAACACAATTAAAATAATTTAAACATAACAAGACTTGAGAATAAAATTAAATAAAAAAATTAAAAGCTAATGAAAATCCAAAATTTTTAACTGTAAAAATATAAATTTTTAAAGGTTCATCATCTATAATTCCCCTAAGTTAATTTCATGAAAAAACAACACAAAAACTGGGTTTTCTGGATCAAAACGAGACCATGTCTGTGAGATGAAAAACAATAAATACTCAATGATTTCTCAACCATTTGACACTGTTCTTGTGTCTATCAAAATGAAATTTAGAGATTTTCAATAACTCTAAATCAGTTTCTTGAATTGATCATCCAAAAAAAAATGAATCATAAAATTTGAACGTTTTAGGGTTCCACAGGTTTGAGTAAAATTCTTTGTGAATTCACAATATTATAATGTAATATATATATGTGTTTGGACTTAAAATAATCCGATCTACAAAAGTCCTAGCTTGATTTTCGAAATTGATCTATTTTTTTTAATTGAACATCATATACGTTAAGATTTTGAATTTCTTCAATTTTAAATCTCATACGACTTTAGGATTAAAACTGCTCTAATATTAATTGTTAAAACTCTTGGATCAATTAATTCCAAATTTATGACATATCTAAAATATATAATGAGTTATAGAGTTACTTTTAAAAGGTGCCGATGAGGATACCGTGATTGACAACTTTAAAAGCAATCTCGATGAGGGAGAGATATTACTCCTATCTCACAGTAGTCACTCATGCATCAGTATCAATGAGGCAACTGTACGCACTAGAGTGATTAGGAATAGGGGTCTCTCCTAGTATATATAAAATAACTAAAATGTACTAAACCCGCCCACTATGACAAACTCATATAAATGACTCATAAACTAAACTCACATACGGGCAGTGTTTTAACAACAACAAGCCCAATAATAATATTGATCACAATTTGGGTTAAATAAAATGCTTTAATAATTTTGACATTTAATTAATCTAAATTTTATAAAATTATAATATGTTCTTGATCGGGTTCCGGGTCCATGAACCTGGAACAACCCGACCCGCTAGGCTAGCACCCTAACGTTACCGTGCGGGTGAAGCAACCTAGGTGCAAGGTGTGACTCCATCAACAAAAATGGATATTCACCACAACCCCACAAAAGTAGGAGACAAATCATAAAGAATAATTGTCTCCACCACTCAATGGGATATCATTCAATATGCATTAATTGAATACAAAGATACCTCATATTCAAAAAATGTTCATATATAAAGGTACTTAGTAAAAGGATAAATGTATGACCTAATTCCCAATTAGACACACTTTCCTCTTTGTATACTTACTGACTTGAGCGTCAGAGTATTTTTTGTAGGTATCTACCCCCTCGCTCCAACATTGCTGCTGCTGGGCCACGAAGGAAACCACTACCTCATACATTCTCAAGTAACTCTCATAACCTAATTTTAAATATAATATGATTTATGTTAATCTACATAAAAAATTCTAACACAATGTAATTAAAAATGTTGTCCAAAATTATTCTAAAATTTTACCCGTATGCATGATGCATGATCTATCCGAAAGGCGAATGACCTTGCATGTATGAAGAGCACCCCGTAGAGGGGTATATAAAATTTTTAATTTGTGTATCCTCCATGACTCTTCGAAGACACGGAGCCTTAAACTGGGAATATAAGTAGTTTCCTCGTCATTTGATGGCCATCCTCCCCAAGATGCTTTATCTATAAAAACTTGTCTCACAATAGTTAGTATATAACAATATTTTTCTCATATATCATAGTGAAAGAGATTTCATGAAGTGAGAAACAGAATGAAGCAAAAGACAAAACACGACACGAGAGTCCAAATATAGAAGTAGATAAATATAGGACCACACACAACAACAAAGACACAAGGTATAATCTAGTACATGATTGATTCTCAGGCAAACTGATGGCCCAAGTTGTGGCTGTGGCCAACGTCTGGAAAGATATAATTTGAAAATCTTGAAGTCCAATTCGTTCGGATAAAAATGGAATTAAATGAGGTGGTTTTTAAGTTATATTTTTTATTTGTTCGGTGTAATATTACTTTCTTTTATTATATTATTACGGAAATGGTATAATTATATATATTTTATATTGAAAGGTGGAAATATACTTGAATAGGAAGGAATAAGTAGCCTAATAAGTGTTGAGTTTCTGAGTTCTGACATCGTCATTATATTTCTAACCCAGTCTTAGAAACGGGAATTTGGGCTATTTGAGCCACAAACTCGTTAGATTTGTTTATTTCATATTTATATTTTATGTTACTTTTATAAATGTATGAAGTATACTATGAAGCTCACCATAAAATATAGATAACTGTAATGGTAATAAGCAACGTAATATAATGGCAAAAGATACTACTAATGATTTATTTAGTTGGATAGTTTATCTTTAAGAAAAGAAAATCACCTACATATAATACCAATCTATAGCTTAAATGGTATTTCCTAGTCCCACTAAAGGTGGAGGTTTGGGTTCAATTCTCATCTCCCGAATTTGACAAGGCTAGTTCCCCAACTATCTATTGACAAAAAAAAAAGAATCACCTACATATAATGTATATTTGGATTTGGATAATTTATCAAATATAATTTTTTTTATATTATCAACCAATCGTGTATTGTTATATCTTGTTATATTATTAAAAATGTTTGACTTTTATAATAACTACCTTAAAATTACATATATAGTAATATATGATTGATTGATAGTATACAAATTTTTACACTGATAATATATCAAAATTAAAATTTATAGCATATTTAAATGAAAATGTAAGACAAGGGATTTTTGTAAACCAGACCATTTTTTGTGTGATAGAAATTTATACTATTTCAATCGATATTTTAAAGATCAGATTGATGTTTAAACTGGCAAGAGGATAGAGGCGTTTTATGTATACATAAATATTCTATAAATATATAACATATGAAAAAAATATACAGCATGCATATAGTAAGTATAAGTAACGTAATTATGCAAAAAGAAAAATATGAGTTAATAGAGAAAATAATTAAAATATATCTCTAATATAATCAAATTGCTTTATGACACATAATAAGTCATCACTTTACATAAACACAAATCACTACAACTATAAAATGATAATTATTCTATAGCCAGGTGACGAGGGTGGTTTTAGCCTTGTACAATGATAATTTCGTAAAATGGAATTATCTAGCTTTTATTTGGTCCAAATTTGCATGCTACGTCCTTGTTACTCAGAGGAATTTCTTTGAATTAAGTCAAGAATTAATGTATCTAGCTTAACTCCTTCTTTGGAACTCTTTGTTGCAATGCTTTGATTTACTTAGGCTAAATTTTAATTTGTAAACCATAATTCTCATTTGGGACTTTTAATGTAGGTGTTTTCAGGTTTGAAGCTTAAATAGTGGCCCAAATGAAGACTAAGAAGGGAGAAAAAGAGTCAACAAAGTGAGAGAAATGAGTAGCTAAATTTTCAACTAGTAGGCCGCAGCTCAAAGATTGTGAGCTGCAACCCATTGCGTTTTGGATTATTAGATTCGTAGCTAAGACCTCTGGGCTGCAACCTGATTTTCTTTGGGCTGCAGCTTTTAAATGAACTCTGTACTTTGTGAAGCTTGAGCCATAGCTCATAACATATGTAGGCCGCAGCCTAGATGCGCAATCCAGCCCTATTATTAGCCCATTGTTAGATCTTTTGAGAGGAGGAAAAAGAACTTTTTGATTCCTCTAAATTTTAAAGAGAGAAGTTAGAGATTAAGGTCTTGTGGGTAGAGAGAGAGAGAGAGGATTCTCATGCCTGAAGACCAAAGGATTAAAAGAAGACCAAAGCATCAAGCAACTATACCATACTTCTTATTCTCTTCTTTCTTTTGATTTCCTTGTATTTGAATGGATCTTGCTCTAGTTCCCTTGTTTTTTATTGATATGGATTTCTAAACCTCTTATCAGGGGTTTCGTTGGATCTTACTATCTAAATTGATATTATGTAGTTTCCCTTCTTTATTAATGAAAATGGGTTTTATATTTTTATTCACATCCATGTTTAATGCACTTAATTACTTGGCTATCAATTGTGTTAATTTAGAAAATCTCACTGAACTAGACATAAGGATTGGTGTTTGGCCTTTGATGCAGGTAATGCATGTTTATGTTTATCTTATTGTGTGGATGAAGTGATTAGTTATTTGGATAGAAATATATCTCTTAACCATGCATAACAAATGATTTATGTACACTTTGATCCTTCAACTTTTAAAAATGTATAACAAGGTTCCTAAACTCTCAAAAATGTGTAAAATAGTCCAAAATCATGACAAAGCATGTGATACTTTCTGTCCAAAAATTAACATTTGTCATGATTTTGGACTACTTTACACACTTTTAAGAGTTTAGAGACATTGTTGTACATTTTGAAAGTTAAAGAATTAAAATGCACATAAAGTAAAGTTAAAGGATGTAATTTAGACTTTTCCCCTAATTTATTCCATGAGAAGGCTTCTCACGCAATAATGCAAAGGTTAGTCTCATAGCAACGTTTATAGTGATACATAATCAAAGACCAAAAAATCTTATAGGAGGAAAGGAGAGAGGAGGAAATTATTGCTTTCATATTAGTTACAATTTAAATTAATTGTGCAATTTCAATTGATTCTATAAGATCAATTATATTAATTTGAATTGAATTGGTTGATATTAATTAGTTGATTAGTTGATATTCCGTAAAAAAAAACATTAGGTTCACAAAAAAAAGGTTAGATGATATTTGAATTAAATATGCTTTTTAGTTATTTAAATTGATTGAATTAATTATTTTATTTGATTAATTGAATTGGTTGCTAATTTAAATGGTGTGTTTAATTGTAGAGGAAGATTATGAAAGAAGCATACTTTTGGAAGGAAAAAAATGAGAGTGGTGCGTGGCATGAGATATGAAGGTATGACCTTGTTTTATATAATGTAAGAATAGGACTTCTTGCGATGCATAGGATTATAAACAAAAATTAAAAAAAGATATATAATAGTTATGTTATTATCATAAGAAATATATTTATAATTTTTATAAGTGATTATAGTGATGCGAAAATTTCACATTGAGGCTCAAACATTTATTTTATATTTTCAGGGTGTTAAATATCAAGTTTATATGTAAAATTTTAAAAATATTATTAAAATTTCAAAAATTATTAAAATAGTATTTTGAGTTTTAGACGATGCAATTAGTATAAATTTTCTTAACTTTATCTCTGTATATTATAATATGATTTGACACCATAATAAAAATATTTTTATTCTATAAAAAATATCTTGAAAATGTTTTAATATATATATAACAATTATTATTACATTAATAAGATAATAATAATGAAATTCAAATTATATTAGTGGCATAATTTAGAGATAACAATTGGAAAAATCTTTTTTATTTTTAATTTTCCTTTAATTTTTCATTAATAAGATAATAACACTATAATTTAAATTCAAATAATATTAGTGACATGAGCCTAGATCTGTTATTTGACAAAAATCTACAAATCAAGACTTTTTTTTACATATTATTAGAAATTACCCGTGCAATGCATGAAATTATTAAAAAAATAAAGTGTCAATAATAATATATAATGATTTAATTTTATATTATAATGGCTTATAGTATAAATAATTATGTAAGTTTTACATAAGAAAACGACTTATAACACTAATGAAATTAGCCTCACACCTAAAGGTTACGGGGATATCGGGATAATATTTTTTTTTTAAAAAGAGAATTTTACACTTGTTATTATTGTAACTTGTCTGATTGTTCCATCTCCTTTTAACATTTCACTATATTTTAAAGTATATACCTGTTAGCATTTTAACTTGTCCTAGCAACATATTATTGTAGCATTTCATTTCTGGATTACCTCTTTATATTATTATTATTATTATTATGGTTATGGTTATTATTATTATTATTATTATTATTATTATTATATTTTGGTTTTTATTTTTATTTTTTGGACGTGTTGATTTTTATGTTTATGAAAAGATATTTATTATCATTAGTTAAATATAATACTTTAAAAATACTGACCAATATTATAAATTTTATATTTTACATATATTAACTGAACTTTTGAGATTTTAAATTTCAAATTATTTTTTTGACATATATATATATATATATATATATATATATATATATATATATATATATATATATATATAATTATATTCTTCGATAGATTAAGATATTTTTGTTATTATTATAACTTACAAAATAACATTATTCATGTTTATTATTGCTTAGCATTATGTTTTAAAATTTGTTTCATTCAATCATTGGTTAGAGAAACTTGAAATAATTTAATTTTTAATTGTTGTTTTTGGCTGGGTAAGAGATAAAATTTACTTTTAAAGTTAGTTTTAATCACATTAAGATGAAATGTATTTACAATTATTAATGGTGAAATGTATTCTCACCTAACATTAACATTTATATGCTCCAGTAAAACATACATATATAGTTATTTGAGCTTGACATGTGAGATCAGTATATTGTTTCAATATTTCATAATTGATTATGTAAATTAGATGTAACTAATTATTGCCTATTATAAAAGCATTGTTTATTTTCAAAGATATAATAAATATATTTTTAGAATCTTATAACATTTTAGATATAATATGCATCAGCTTTGTACTTTATAAATTTTTATTATTAGAATTATTAAGATATATTTTTAAAATATATTTTATGGAAGTGTAGCACATATATATTTTAAGAATATCTTATGGAATTATTAATATTAGGTATATATATCTTATGAATATTTTAAAAGGATATCCTAATAACATGTAAATATATATTTTGTCTCTAGAATAGTTTAAAATACATTTTAATCTTAACCTTAACAAAAAACTTTTAACCTTAAACGTGAAAAGGATAAAAAAAAAAAAAAAAATATATAAATTAAACAATTATTCAAATAATATGCTTTTATCCTATTAATTTCCTCAACTCTCGTGATAGGATTGTTCTTAAATACAAATAAAATTACATTTTACTTGCTAATAAATATGATAAAAGAATTTGTTTTCGAGAGACATATGCTGACAAAGAGAGTTAGTTTTAAAGAGACTTTTTTTTTAATGATATAAGCATGATAATATCATAACTGTTGATATCTAAATTTGTCCAAAACATTTTGAACTTTGAATTGTTTTGGGTTAGAACTCAATTAGACAAATATAGAATAAATAATAAAATGTAAAAATATAAAAACAAGAAAAGAAAGATAGTAACAAAATTTCAAATATGAAGAGAAAGGACGGAAGTGTTATGTTATCAAGAAGTTTGGAGATGAGATTGACATAAATTACTAATGGATAAATGATAAAGAATGAGGAGATAGGAATCTTATCAGATAGAGAGAGTCAAAACTATAAACAGATAAAAGGAGATGAAGTTTGGATACAACGCTTCTTAGGTTGAAGATTCGATAAGGATTCTTAAAGAGATAGAGTTTGTTACAAATTTAGATTCTCGCACTATCCTGACCATGTTTCAGTAATCATACCATATCTTGGGCTACAGAGATTATATTGAAGCACTGTTTACGACATTGAAAAGCTAACCGAAAATCTTATAACTTTTCTATTGAGATCAAGGGAAAATTTGACTATTTGAAGAGTAAGAAAAATCGTAGTTTGTTGCAAATTCAAATTCTCGAATTCTCCTGACCATGTTTTAATAATTAAACTATATCTTTGGTTACAGAGATCAAATCGAGGTGCTGTTTGTGGCATTGAAAAACTAACAGAAAATCATACAACTTATCTATTGAGATCAAGGGAAAATTAAGTTGAGGGAGAGAAAATTAGTACAAGTTAGATATGAAAAACTGATAACATTTCTATAAAAGGAGAATTCCTGTCCAGTTACAGGGAGACGAAGAGAGACAGAGAGACAGAGAGACAGAGAATTTCGTCCAGTTACATAGAGGGAGAGAGAAGTGTATGGTACCATCATAAAAAGGAAGAAGAAGTGGGAGCACATAAAGGTTAAGAAGCGGGAGTTAACATTTAAAGCTTTGGCTACAACACTTCCTAGGTATTTCAATCTCTTCATCTATATTCTATCTCCCACTTTTGCAACTTACTTGCTTTGATTTTATGTGAAAAAAAGGCACGCCATTCACTAACACCTTTTTTTTAATCATTTTTATGGTCATTAGGAAAGTTTTCTAATGTGTTTCTTTCTCTGATGGTCAGTGACTTAGTTTTCAAAGCAATCATATATCATAATATTTAAGATTTCTTTTTCGTTTTTGAGACTTCTCTTTTATGATTGCACCAAAAGGAATTTACATGCAGTAACTCATGTGCAATTGCACATAAAAATTGCTAACCCAGTTCATTGTGACGTAATCTCAAAACAAAGCTGATGACGGAAAAATCGGGAGAGGATCGGGGTGTTGATCATTTAGGCTATTCCCAATAATCTTGAGGCTTATTGCTATTGGATCTCACCAAGTGAGTTGGCTTGATCTAATTTTTCAATAAATAAATAAATAATCTTTTTCTTTCATCCAACTTTAAACATAACATCAAATAAAAATCAAATAAAATTTTGAAACACGACCAATGATGGAAAAGTTGGGAAAAGATCGTGGTGACCAATGATGGAAAAGTTAGAAAAAGATCGTGGTGTCGATCATTTAAATTCTTCCCAATATTCTTGAGGTTTATCGCTATTGGATCTCACCAAGTGAGCTGACTTGATCTAATTTCTAAAGATTTTTTTAATAAAATAAAATAAAAAATGAATGTGAGCAAATTTATAAATCCACAACCTTTTGAATGTGGTGGATTAAAGCTTCTATAAAAACCTTTTTTGAAAATCACGTCAAAAGTCTCATTTCACACAAAAAAATATCTTCTTAAATTAAAGTCTTTTAAAGTGATACTTTTATTTGATCATTCACTCTAAAGAAGAAATATTTTCTTGAAACAAATAAATAAAAAAATTTTGGTCATCTTTCTTTTTTGAAATATTTTTAATAAAATATGTAAGTATTAATTCATCACTTTCATATTATATGTTACGAGATTTAAATTTATTCCATAAAGTAATGACTATTTAGCCACCTATTCACTGTCAAGGTCATTTATTACTCTTGATAATATGTTTGACAAAGTGGGACATGTTAAAATAAAATAAAAATAAAATATTTTTGCAAATAAACAATAAAGAACCAATTTAATTAATTTTAAAGGATAACACTATATTAAATAGGTAACAATTCTTGGAATGGACAGCGTAGAGTGCTAATACCTTCCATACCCAAAATCAACCCCTGAACCTAAACTCTAAAAAGTATACCATCTTTTAGGTATCCAATTGAACCTTTCTATTTTTAATGGATAAATCGGTTGGTAGCGACCCATTTTCATTCTTGCATTCATTTGCAAGAATTTGTCGCTCAGCATTGCATTATGTCTAGATGGATGTTGTGACATCTTGGTGACTCCACTGAGGATTTTGAGGGTTACATTGTTGTTTAATCTTTTGTTATCTTTTCTCTTATTTTCTTTGGTCTTTGTTTGTCTCTTTTATTATTCTTATACTTTGAATGTTACAATTAATTTTGTTTGGATGTTCCTTCTCACACACTACACTTCACTTACATACACAAGCCCTATACCTGGGCTCGGTACCTTGTAAGCTTAGATGGAGGGTTAAATAATGTTGTCTTGGAAGACCCTTGGTCTTCGTATAGGCACATGAAAAACTCTCACTCAAATTGAATCATTTTCGTTTGTAACCTATCATGGGTGAGGATTGGGGATCTTGCTAGCCAAAGTGTTGGTAACAACAAGGACAATTTGGGGACCTTTTTTTTTCCACAAGAGTAGGGGCAAAGTAATGTCGTCTTGAGAGGCCTTCGGTCTCCGCATAGGCACATGAAACCCTCTTACTTGAATTGTATAATACCCGTGAAAACACGTTAGACTTATATATAGTTATAAAGGTACCCTATTATTAGTTTGGCATGTTTGCTAAGTTTTGTGATCGTCTGAGCATATTTAATCACTTTGTTGTAGCTTTTTGCATGGAAAATAGCTATTTTTGGCCCCAGATTTGACTTAAACTACTTAGTTAATAGAAATAAATATGGAGAACTTGTTTCTAGGTGACAAATGTGTGGAAGTAAATGTGGATAAAGTTTGAGATTAATCGGAGTTAGTTTAGCATTTTTAAGCATACTGGTTGTGTGTTTTAATGCCGGATTGACCCTTGGTGAAACAGAAATTTTAATGAATCTTAAGATTTATTTTGAATATGTTGGAAGTTAAGAACCTGGATTTGGTGAAATCTAAGTGTTCTTAGCAGATCGGGGTATATCATTTGGCCACTTAAGTGACCAAAGTCACTCACCACTGCCTTGTTATTTAAAGGCATGAGATGAGATATGTCATCTCATTTTCATTCTTTTCACTCTCTTCTCTCACAGATGCAGCTACCAAGGGAGAGACAAAGGAAAGCCAAGCAAAGAATGAGGAAGATGAGGAAAGGAAAAGGAAGAGGAAAGCTAGGGCTTCATGGTCCTCACCGTCTTTGATCAAAGAGGTAGCGGTTTGTACTTCTTTCATCCTCTTTTTTGACTTTTACCATTTATGCATTTGTGAAGCATAATAGGTTAAATTGGTTTCTAGAAGTGTTTGAAGTGTTTTTCTTGCTTCATTAAGTTTTCTTGGCTGTTTAGGACTTATTCATGTAATAGGTTTGTGTTAGAAACCTAGAATTTAACATTTGAACCTTGAACCTAAAAGTGAGAAAAGTTAGGTTTTGATTTGTGATTTTGATCATAGAATCCAAATTGAAGGTTTTTGTTAGTGATTAATGATTCTTATATATTAGTAAACTTGTTAGGGACCTTAAATCACCTAGAAACCGAGTTGGAGAGGCAAAAATCTGTGAATTGTTCCAATGGAACAATATCCAGATTCTGCAGAATTTTGCAGAATCCATGTTTTGCTTCTCACGCCGCGGTGCAAGGCGTGGCATGTCGCGGCATACGAGTGATGCACCTCCAATAGTTGAAATCAGAGAGTAGGGCGCCGTAGCGTGGCAGTGTGATGTCGCGGCGTGAGAAGGGGCAGAGGCCAAGGCGCCTCGGCGTGGCCGTGGTGCGCTGCGGCGTGAGCCCCAGAACCTTTCAAGAATTATGTTATTGATGTGTTGAGATTCCTAATGGTTGGGATTACTCTTTTATACCTTGTTAAGTGTGTTGAGGCACCTATGAGAGTACTTCAAGGAGGAAATGACTACCTAATTCATGTGAGAAAAGTGCGAGTCCTTGGGCAACCAATGGGTTAGAAATGCCATAGGGTAACACTTAGGTTACGTTTGGTACACATGATAGTATAGTATAAGATAAGATGATAGGATAGTATAAAGTATGATAGTATAATTAATAGGATAAGACATAATCCTATATTTTGTTTGATAACAAAAGGATAAATTAGCTGATTGTATAACATTTTTTAAGGACCAAAATATCATTTAACATAAAAGTTAAAATAATTAGAAAATAATAATAAAAAAGTCTTATGCAACTCTGCAACTGAAATACACAGCAATGGTGGTAGTGGTGGTGGTGGCGGCGGTGGTAGTGGTGGTGGTAGTAGTGGCGGTGGCGGAGGCAGCGGCGGAGGCGGAGGTGGTGATGGTAGTGGTGGTGGCGGCGGTGACGGCGACCATGGCGGCGGTGATGGCGGCCATGGTGGTGGTGGCGGCGACGATGGTAGTGGTGGTGGGGCGAGGGGGGGCGGCGGCGGTGGCGGTGGCGTGATAAATGTGGTAGTGGTGGTGGTGGTGGCGATGGTGGGGGCGGTGGTGGTGGTGGCGGTGGTGGATCATGGGAGAGGAGTAATAAAAATGAAGTTGAGGATAAGGTTGGAATAAAAATCCTATTAGGTCTTATCATGTACTCGGGGAGGTGATAAAATTATCAACTTAGAATAGGATAAAATGACTTCACCTGATTTCATTATACTATCAGTTAAATGCACCAAACATTGAATAAGACCTGATAATATTAGCTTATACTATCATGTCTTCTTTATACGATGCACCAAATGTAGCATTAGGATTTTGATCTATATGGGATTGTTTTAGTATCTCTTGTGATGTTGTTATGTGATAGGAATGACATATAGTGCGAGTATGTGGGTATTCCTAGTTGATAGTTGGAAGGCCTCGTGGAGGGGGTTAGATATGTTTAAGGGCATTGGATATGACTTGTGTAGGAGGATATCCAATGTGGCGTTAAATGTGAGTGCTAAATATCACTTTGCATATTTTCTCACACACTTGCTATTTCTACGTATCTGTGAATGGTGTATGAGATGATGAACACCCTTTGTTAAGAGGTGGAGTAGACCATTCATTGCCAAGTAGTGATTAATGGTCGGAGCCCTACTACTCAGGGAAAGTACAAGGAATGGAGTTCCTGAGAATAGTCGAGTTTCATGATATTGCACTAACACTATTTTTAAAACTATTGCATAATCATTGTCTTAGGACATGCTAGGCATAATCATTCAACATAATCATTATTGCATTTGCATGGTAATTGTATGGGCAAGCTGCCTATTTAATGATATATACGATTGTATGTGCGATTGTATAATATTGTTGTTAGTTTTCTTGTAATGTGGGCTTAGGATTAAGGTTTGCTTGAGAATGTTACATAAGGTTGTTATGTGAGATATTCTTTCAGTTGTAAGTAGAAGTTCTTATACTGGTTATAATTTTATTCGTGACGTTAGTTGTTGATTTATTCTTTGTGAAAGGATAAATGCTAGTTTTGAAATACTTATACTGAGAAATTGTGATTTCTCACCCTGATTGTGTTTTCATATAAATCCAGGTGGAAGCTTTTCAAAAGGAAAGAGAAAAGCGTATAAAGATGCGTAATATAAATGCTCTTTTAGGCTGAGCTTGTATTTCTTTAATTATTTCAGTAGTTTAAAACTATGTATGACTATATGCCCTTTGAGGCTGTGATGTATATATATATATATATAAATATATATAACTTTTATTATCATGACTCTCCATATTTACTCATTGTGTATGAATGATATGATTTTAGTTTAGTTAATGTAGATTAGTAGTAGCATGACCAGTATTGAGTTAATCTTTTATATGACAATATATCTGGATAGCAAATATTGAGCTGTTACAAATTGAACCATTTCCGTTTGTAACCTATCATAGGTGAGGATTGGGGACCCTTACTAGCCCAAGTGTTGGTGACAGTAGGGGCAATTTGGGGCTTTAACCTAATAAGAGTCTAGAGCTTAACTCGTCAATTAGAATAATCTTTGAGCCACTGATGTGTGTGAAACAACATCATGTTTTGTTCTTGTTTTGCATGCATTCTTAGGCATTTTAGTTTCCCTTTTAGTTTATTTTTCCCTTAGTTCGGATAACTGCGGTGTTTGTGGTGTTATTGTGTAGGATTGGTGCTAAATTGGCCTTGGAATGGATGGAAGCTTGCATGATTGAAGTTGGAGCTTTATGGATAGCAAAAAGGTGCAAAAAGAGACTTCCAGAGAGTTCCACAGCCTGGCCGTGGAACCATCCACGGCTGTGGAACTCAACAGCATGCAAAATTGGCCTGTGGCAGAGAGAACCACGGCCTGGCCATGGAATGATCCACGGCCGTGGATTGATCCATGGTCGTGGATTGATCCATGGCCTGGCCGTGGATTGATCCATGGCCTGGCCATGGATTGATCCATGGCCTGGCCGTGGAATGATCCACGGCCCCATGGAATTCTGACAACAAGTTCCATGGCCTGGCCGTGGAATGAACCACAGCCGTGGTTCGCAGCGCGCAACAGAATTTTAATTTTAATTTTTATTTCTTTTGGGGCTTTTTAGCCAATTAAAACCCTGGGTTTATAAATAGAGGTTCTGAATACAATGAGAGCATTCGAGTTTGGTTCAAAAGGAGGCACAAAGGAGGCTTGGGTTCTTCATCTTTCTCCCTTCTTCTTCCATTGTTACGGGTTTGGGATGTTTTTAAGTTTGATTTCTTGTCTCCTCTTCTCTATGTCTGAGTAGTTTCCTTTGTTTCTAGGATTGGGCAATGCCCTTTGATACCTTGATAATGATTAATTGACGTTGTTTCCCCTTTTATTAATCTTGAATGTTCTTTGATTCAATTCTTATTGCTTTTATTCATGTGAATTTACTGGCCACTTATTTGCATCTCATAGGCATTTAGGGACGTACTGAGAGGTGAACCTAAGTGTTGGAACCATAAGAATTGAACTTAAGGTCTAAATCACAAGAGTAGTTTTAGCCTTTCGAGGATTCAATGAATTACCACAAAGCGTAATGGGTTCAATTTAAATTCAATTACCACGAGAGTAGGAATTGGTTTAATTGGGCACGGATCTTGTATCTTGAGAAAGAACATTAACTAATTTAGGGTAATTCACCTTCAATTGAATTTCAGATTTAATAAAAGGGTTGTCAATTAGGATTTATCTTGTATCATTGTGGTATCCCAATCTTGGAAGCTTTCTTGAATCTGAATACCATTCTTGATAACTTGTTTTTGTTCTTAATTTTACATTTTAATAATTATTTACTTAATTGCTTAGTTACTACATTCTTATCAATCAATAATTTTATCCCCTTTGTTTAATTGAATTGAATTAATTAATTAATTGATATTCATAGACACAGTCCCTGTGGATTCGATCTTTTTATTACTTGACGACGAAACCGTACACTTGCGGATTTCACGCATCAAGTTTTTGGCGCCGTTGCCGGGGACTGTGTTTTTCTTGAATATCAGTTTAATTTTTAATTTAATTATTGTAAACCTTTTTATTTTTGTCATATTATTACGTTCTTGTTTTCTCTTTAACTCTCTGCGGGTAATTTCTCTGGTTTATGCAAAGTACTAGACGTTCTGGGATTCTCATTGAAGCAGATCTTGAAATTGAAAGGACTTTACGTAGAAGGAGAAGACAACAAAAGGCACAGAGTAAGAGAAATATTTGAACCAACACTTGTCATGGCAGCAGCTGAAGATAATAAACCGTTAAAAGAGTATGCAGCCCCTAATGCTCGGGGTTTGTGATCTGGGATTGCTCGGCCAGACATTGAAGCTAGGCACTTCACCATACCTCCTGCCCTACTTTCTATGATAAGGCAGAACCAGTTTGGAGGATTGCCGTCAGAGGATCCTAATGATCATGTGGATATGTTCTTGGAGTTCTGTGAGACCCTCAAGATCGAAGGCGCCTCTGTTGATGCTATTCGTCTCCGCCTATTTCCTCTATCATTGAGAGATAGAGCTAGAGCTTGGCTGAAGTCTGTTCTGGCTGAGACGATAACTACTTGGGACCAATTAGAGCAAGCCTTTTTGGATAAATTCTTTCCACCTTCCAAGACTGCTCACCTAAGGACCCAAATCACAAGCTTTGTTCAGAAAGATGGCGAGTCATTGTCAGAAGCTTGGGATAGATATAAGGCTTTGTTGGAAGCCTGCCCACACCATGGGTTAGAGAAATGGTTGATCGTTCACATCTTCTACAATGGTTTAGAATATTCTTCGAAGGTGTCTCTTGACTCCGCAGCTGGTGGAGCTCTGATGAATAGAAGGCTCACAGAAGCTTATGAGATTATTAAAAGTGTTGCTTCAAATCATCACCAATGGGCCAATGAAAGAGGGCATAACCCGAGAAAGCTCTTGGGAGATAAGTTTGAGATAGATGGTGTTGATTTAATTATGTCAAAGTTTGATTCCTTGAATAAACGTTTTGACATGCTTGAGAAAGCTCATGTAAATGCCATAGGTGTCTTTAACAATTTTTGTGAGATTTATGGAGCGCAGGGACATATTGGTGCTGAATGCCAAGTTGGAATGGGACCCTCACATGGTGCACCGGTAGAGCAAGTGGAGTCATGCCACAATTTCCACGACTTCAACCAAAAGGGGAGGAATGACCCGTATTCCCAAACTTACAACCCCGGTTGGAGGTCACATCCTAATTTCTCTTACCGGAATAATCAGTATCAAGCTGGGCAAGGTAATGCTAAACCCTCTTCTGGAGTCCCACAGGTACAGAAATCTAGACTTGAGTCCCTTCTAGAGAATTTTGTTGAGAGCCAGTCTAAACAGAATGAGGAGTTTAGGCACCATGGGCAAGTTGTGACTGAAGCGATCAAAGAGTTGTCAGCTAATGTTGACAATTTAGCCATTCATAATAAGATGTTGGAGACCCAGATTGCCCAATAAGCAAGCACTTCTCTTAGGCAGCAAGGTAAGTTTCCTGGTCAACCGGAAGTCAACCCAGGCAATGAACATTGTAAGGCTGTGAGTTTGAGGAGTGGAAAGAGGTTAGAGGATCCTAGGGGTAATGGGGAGAGTAACAAAGATGTGGGGAATGAGGAAAAAGAAACTAAGGCACAACCCTTAGAAGAGGAGGAAATCACTGAGAAGGTGTCTAAGTATGTACCCCCTGAGCCTTACCAACCCCCGGTTCCTTTCCCTCAAAGACTTGCTAAGGCAAAGTTAGATAGGCAGTTTGGGAAGTTTCTTGAGGTCCTTAAGAAGTTGTACATAAATGTACCCTTCACTGAGGCGTTAAAACAAATGCCTACCTATGCTAAATTTCTTAAGGACATTTTGTCTAATAAGAGAAAGCTAGAGGAGTATGAGACCGTAGCGTTAACTGAGAAGTGTAGTGCTTTAATTCAAAATAAGTTGCCTCCTAAACTCAAAGATCCTGATAGCTTCTCTATTCCTTGCTTGATTGGGAATACTAATTTTGATAAAGCTTTGTGTGATTTGGGGGCTAGTGTTAGTCTTATGCCCCTTTCTATGTGTAAGAAGTTAGAGGTGGGTGAGCTGAAACCCACAACTATCTGCCTTCAATTGGCGGATCGGTCAGTCAAGTACCCCGTTGGCATCTTGGAGGATGTTCCTATTAAGGTTGCTAAGTTTTATATGCTGGTGGATTTTGTTGTGCTTGACATGGAAGCTGATGCTACAATGCCGATCATACTTGGGCGTCCATTCCTTGCCACTGGAAAGGCTATCATTGATGTCCATGAAGGAAAATTGACTTTGTGATTGAATGATGAGGAAGTAGTTTTTGATGTTTTTAAATCTGAAAATAATTCTAATTCCTTAAATTCATGTAATCGCATTGATGCTACTAAAGTTGTGGATAATGTTGTGCTTTTAGGTATACAGGAATCAGTGACTGATGTTATGCCCTGCAAGGAAGGATCTAAGCAGCAAAGTGACAAGTGTGTCGAGAAGCGTGAATTTAAAATTAGAGATACAGTTCTTGTTAATAACTCGCTTCTATGTTTCTGTCCTAGTACGTTATGGTCGAAATGGTCTGGACCATATGAGATTCTTTGAGTTCTATCCTACGGTGTGCTTGAGGTGAAGAAAGAAGGTCATAAGCCTTTCATGATAAATGGCCAGAGAGTGAAACACTTTGAAGGAGTAGGGACTGAGCACTACTCCGTTGACATCACCTGAGCACAGAAACCAGACCAAAGTCAAGCTAATGACTTTAAACAAGCGCTTCTTGGGAGGCAACCCATGTTATCTTGTTTTTTTGTTTTATTTCATCTTTTTTCTTTTAATTTTGTATGTTAGATTGTTGTTTTGATGTTTGTCTTTTGAATTTTGTTTAGGTTTGACCCTTTCTGAAGTTAAATTTAGAATAAGAGTGAAGTCAGAAGGTTCCACACCAAACCCATGGAAAATTCCATGGCTATGGATTGAATACCAGAAGTTTTTTCACCACCGCAGTGAGTTCTTTTCTTTTATCCCTTCTCTTGTTTTAGATTTTTACATTGTGGACAATGTAAGTTCTAAGCTTGGGGGGTATTTTCATATTTTCATTTTCATTAGTTTCATGCATTTTCATGTCTTGTTTTGCATTGTATTTTCATGTTGCATTTTCACACCATCATATCTCTTGGGTTTTTGGTTGAACTTGTGCCCCTCTCTATTGAGGATTTTGAGATGGTATTGATTTGGAACCCAATTTGTTGATTCTTGTGATTGGCTACAAGCATTGTTTTAATTGATAGTAGAGGTGATCTTTTGATAGTTGATAATTAGCATATGTTCTCTAAATTTGTGTTTCTTATTGAATTTTTAAACCTCTAAATGTTAGTTTTGAGCCTATATGGGACTTATGCACTGTATGATTTTTTGTTCCCATTCTTTGTGTTGAGTGATATTCCTCATTGATCTTGTGCTCTAGAACTTGATTTGAAACCTTTTTGAGGCGAAATTTTTGGTTGCATGCTTGAATGTGATTAAGGCATTTTAGGTATTTTTCTGGCCTTCTGAAATTGTTACACTTTCATCCTCTAGTTGCCCATTTTGAGCCTATTGCATACTTGTTTTCTTGATACCTATGCTGAAACATTGTTGGTTATCATTTAGAATATTAAATGGAGCGAATTGGGCTTGAAAGTTGCTTGAAAGTTGTGTTGGGAATTATATGTATTTGAACTTCCTCTTTCTCAAAAAAAAAGAGAAAAATAAAAGAAAAATAAAAAAAATATCATAAGATGAAAGCTTGAAAAAGAAGAGAAAGAGAAGAAGGAAAAGAAAGGAAGAAAATACTTGGAAATGTGGAGTTATGATTCTTTTTGAAAAAAAAAAATACATTTGCTCCATTTATGTTTTATTGTATTTCTGGTGATTATTGAAAATTTGGTTAGCCCTTTGTGCAAACCTTCCTTTCTCTACCTTACCTATCATCATTCCCATGACCCCATTACAACCCTTGAAAGACCTTTTGATTCTTGCATGCATGCTGATTATTAGTGAAAATCTGGTTTCTTATCAAGCATATGGAAGTGCATTTTCTTTGAAGGATTTTGAGCGTATGGTTTTCACCCTTAAACACTTTGAGTGTGGTTAGTGGAGTGAACTTAATTCAATCAGTGAGGATGCATGATTTCTGAGAACTTAGCCTCTAATTGGACTTGATTTTGATTACCCCTCAGATTCTTTGTTTGCCTTAGCCTATTGCTTGGATATTGTTTTCTCGGGTTCCTTATTCTTTATTGTCTTTTGATCCCACTTCTTGGTTTGGTATTAATTATTGCTTGGGGACAAGCAAAGTCTTAAGCTTGGGGGGATTTGATGTGTGTGAAACAACATCATGTTCTGTTCTTGTTTTGCATGCATTCTTAGGCATTTTAGGCATTTTAATTTCTCTTTTAGTTTATTTTTTCCTTAGTTCGGATAACTGCGGTGTTTGTGGTGTTATTGTGTAGGATTGGTGCTAAATTGGCCTTGGAATGGATGGAAGCTTGCATGATTGAAGTTGGAGCTTTATGGATAGCAAAAAGGTGCAAAAAGAGACTTCAAGAGAGTTCCACAGCTTGGCCGTGGAACCATCCACGGCCGTGGAACTCAACAGCATGCAAAATTGGCCTGTGGCAGAGAGAACCACGGCCTGGCCGTGGAATGATCCACGGCTGTGGAATGATCCACGGCCCCATGGAATTCTGACAGAAGGTTCCATGACCTGGCCGTGGAATGAACCACGGCCGTGGTTCGCAGCGCGCAGCAGAATTTTAGTTTTTATTTTTATTTCTTTTGGGGCTTTTTAGCCAATTAAAACCCTAGGTTTATAAATAGAGGTTCTGAATACAATGAGAGCATTCGAGTTTGGTTCAAAAGGAGGCACAAAGGAGGCTTGGGTTCTTCATCTTTCTCCCTTCTTCTTCCATTATTACGAGTTTGGGATGTTTTTAAGTTTGATTTCTTGTCTCCTCTTCTCTATGTCTGAGTAGTTTCCTTTGTTTCTAGGATTGGGCAATGCCCTTTGATACCTTGATAATGATTAATTGACGTTGTTTCCCCTTTTATTAATCTTGAATGTTCTTTGATTCAATCCTTATTACTTTTATTCATGTGAATTTACTGGCCACTTATTTGCATCTCATAGGCATTTAGGGGACGACATCGAGAGGTGAACCTAAGTGTTGGAACCATAAGAATTGAACTTAAGTTCTAAATCACGAGAGTAGTTTTAGCCTTTCGAGGATTCAATGAATTACCACAAAGCGTAATGGATTCAATTTAAATTCAATTACCACGAGAGTAGGAATTGGTTTAATTGGGCACGGATCTTGTATCTTGAGAAAGAACATTAACTAATTTAGGGTAATTCACCTTCAATTGAATTTCAGATTTAATAAAAGGGTTGTCAATTAGGATTTATCTTGTATCATTGTGGTATCCCAATCTTGGAAGCTTTCTTGAATCTGAATACCATTCTTGATAACTTGTTGTTTTTGTTCTTAATTTTGCATTTTAATAATTATTTACTTAATTGCTTAGTTACTACATTCTTATCAATCAACAATTTTATCCCCTTTGTTTAATTTAATTGAATTAATTAATTAATTGGTATTCATAGACACAGTCCCTGTGGATTCGATCTTTTTATTACTTGACGACGAAACCGTACACTTGCGGATTTCACGCATCAGCCACCCTTGTCCATAGAATTGATCCTTTAGAATAGGAATCTAACCCAAGTAACCTTATTTCATAAGGAACTTGAGGGAATCAGATGTGTTATTTTCCTTTTAACTATCACTCGTTTTATATTTTACTGATTTTTTTTTCTTTTTTGTTTTTTTTTCATGCTTTGCATTTGCATTCATGGTCTAATCTCATAAAAATATCGCCAAATCTCAAGTAACTATTCATATCTTCTCAAGAACATGGATAAGGGGAAGTAACCTTCTCAACCAAGGGTTACACTTGTTGTAAGTGAAATGATGGTACAAGAGTCAGAGCAAACTCATATGTAAGAAAGTGATAGCCTACCATAAGGATTCTCTATTCAATTGCCATAATTAAGAAAGCTTGACTTCGAGCAAATGGATTTGGGCCGGCTAAAAGACGTTTGGTCATGAATGATAAGGATAGAAGAATTTAACTCAAAGCACATACTCATAGCATATCTTTTGTCCATCCTAATGGATATTCCGATGGTGAAAGCCTTGCTACATTTTTAGGACCCTTCTTATTGCTGCTTCACATTCTGATAGTTTGATATGATCCCTACAATTAAATAATACACTAAATTGCTCAATCCAATGGGTGTATCTAAAAATAAAGTTCATCATTATGAGCCGGAAGTAGCACCAAAGAGGAAGTTATCCAAACTAGTAGGGGTCCCAATGGTTGAATTGGAAAAGCACATGAGGGATACGGTCAAGGTCTAGATGCAGTTTACTTATTGAAGTTCGTTCAAGGCAATGTTGACAATGATCAGGGAATTACTATGTTAGCCTTAGCCATTTATATGTTGATAAATTTTCCAAGAGTGAAAGTGAAATAGATAGACAAATCATCAAATTGTCCAAACAAATAGAGCATGACATTGATCTAGTATCATCAATTTTGATTGAATCCATCAGATCCTTGAATTTCTACAAGTATTGCAAGAAAAGTCGATTCTAAGGATGTGTTCAGTTGCTAAATATCTAGATGATTAGTCACCTTCCGACCTTAGAATACTTCTAATACCCGAAGTTCAAATGAAGCATATATCATCCTGGGTTCCGCAACCCTCTTCAAGAGTATAGTAACTCATAATTGCCGTCCAACACCCCAAAGAGAAACTAATGGATTAGCTATTTCTTTGAAATGAAGGAAGTGGTTTGGAAAGCTTCGTGGATACCATTCACGTCTACAATATATCGATGCGGAGAAAAATCATGGGTCCCACTCATAGGCCCTTGGAGAGTGACTAGTTATGCACCGACCATGGTCAGGAGACAGTTAGCATTGAAACAATTTGTTCCAATGACACCTGGGCTTTTAGAATTTAAGTTCACCTATACTGATGAAGGAGCTAGCCAAAAGATAAAAGAGGTATATGAAGCTTGAAAGGACATACGATATGTGAAAGGTCATGTTTCTAGTGACACTACCTCAAGCTACCTGAGATAGGAAGAGAAAAGAGGAAAATGTTTTGTCGTGCCTAAGGTACAAGGCCTTGAACCACCTACCTACACGTTCAATGACCCAATCGATTACCAAGATGAAGCCGAAGAAAAGTATGAGATAGCCTATCTACAGTTCAAGGAAAGAGAAGCTATGTTGACAGCCAGAGAAGCTATGCTTGTAGTTGAAACTGAAAAAAAGACCACCCAAAAGAAAGGATGGGCCTTCTAGTTGACAAAGGCCAAAAGTAAGGTGCAAAACAAGGACAAAGAGCCTACACGAATGCAATAGGAAATAAGGAGATTGAGAGAAAGGCGTCAAGTTCTTGGGGCAACTATTGGAAAGAAAGATATGCAACTCATATCATTTAATTAGAAGAATGAAGATCTGCAGTTGAATGTGTATACTATGAATTCCAAATTAGAGGCCATTCGTGGGATAGCTGCTCATTTGCAGGTGCAAAAAGCTTTATTGGAGTAGGAAAAAAGGTATTTCAACAACAGAAGCATGCATTTCGAGTAACAAAACCAAGAGTTACTAAATAAGACTTGTGGCCTACTCAAAGATGTCCAAGTGGTAGCTGAGAGAGCCAAAAAGAAAGCAAAAGAAGTGAAAGAAGTTGAAGCAAGAATGCCGCTTAGTGAAGCTCAAGAGTTCTTAGCTGACATCAGGAAAAATTTTAACTATATTGACAAATTCCATTGAAGCTTACAGAGGACTTAGGAGGAATAGTTATTTCATAGACTCTTTGTAAATCTGAATTTATTTAGTAGTTTCTATTAAAAGGAACCTTGTATGTTTTCTTTGAAGTTTGGTGTGGTAATGAATGACATTTAGCGATATTATTTACAATTTTGGACCATGTTCATACATCCAAACATATTTTAATTCGCATTGGTGTCTAAATTATTCACGTTATTTTTAAAATTTATTAAAGGGAATAAACAAAGTAGAAAAATTGTCTCAAAAGCACGTTTATTGGACTCGATCCCAAGCAAGGATCATGGCTGAGGAAGAGTGTTGAAAGACTCAAGAAGAGTGGAAAAATGAGGTAACTCAACCGAAGGAACATGTGGCTAAGATGCTAGAGATGATGGAATCCCTTCAGAAGGATAAGAACACAGATAGGAACCCTTTTGGAAGAAATGAATAGCAACCTGTTTTTACACTCCTGTGCGGTGTTAGTTAAAGTGGCATATTACCACTCACTTTTTACACAAGTAATTCATCACAACCTTAGGTGATGTCCATAACAGTTCAATTAATTGGCACTCCTTTGGGTTTCATCCCATCGCATACCTCAAACTCTTTGGGTTTCATCCCATCGTAGACTACCGACTCTATGGGCTTCATCCCACCATTCATCACCAATCACCCAGGCTTTATCCTACCACAAACCACCAGCTCTTTGGATTTCATCCAACCACTAATCACTAACCCTCCAGGTTTCATCCCACCATAATCTAACAATTCTTCATATGCAACCCAAACTCAAGCCAACCAAATACCATCATCCAATCAAGTCCTCAAATCGGAACCATACCCCAGCTATTTCATTTTTTCATAGCACAATCTGACTCTCAGTCCAAGGAGAAATTGGATGTTCTCGAAGGGAGGTTGCGGGCCATAAAAGAAGGAATCAATTATGGCATTATAGATGCTTCAGAACTTTGTCTCGTCTCAAATATTATGATCCCCCCAAAGTTCAAGGTGCTAGAGTTTGATAAGTAATCTCTTTCTCTGTCTCCTTCCCCTTGTAACTAGATGAGAATTATCCTTTTATAGAAAAGCTGACAACTTTTCATATTTAACTTGCACAATTTTTTTCACTTTTCAGATGGCCGAATTTGCCCTCGATCTCAACAGAGAAGTTTTAGGATTTCATATTAACTTTTCAATTCCGCAAACGGTGCCTCGATCTGATCTTTGTAGCTCAATATATTGTCTAATTACTGAAACATGATCAGGAGAGTATGAGAATCCAAATTTGTAACAAACTATGATTTTTGTCGCTCTCCAAATGGCCGAATTTGCCTTTGATATCAACAGAGAAGTTATAAGATTTTTTGTTAGCTTTTCAATGCCTCTATCTTCAATATGATCTCTTTAGTTCAAGATATGGTCTAATTACTAAAACATGGTCAAGAGTGTGCGAGAATCCGAATTTGTAATAAACTTTATCTCTTTGAGAATTCGAATTCACAACAAACTCTATCTCTTTGAGAATCTTTATCCAATCTTCAATCTACGAAGTGTTGTATCCAAACTCTATCTCCCTTTACCTATTTGACTCTCTTTATCTGATAAGATTCCTATCTCCTCGTTCTTTATCATTTATCCATTAGCAATTTATGTTAATCTCATCTTAAACTTCCTGATAACATCACACTTCCTTTCCTCTTTCTTTACATTTGAGATTTTGTTACTATCTTTCTTTTCTTCTTTTTATATTTTTACTTTTTATTACTTCTTTTTTATTTATCTCATTGGGTTATAGCCCAAAAACAACTCAAAACTGAAAATGTCTTCGATAAATTTAAGTATCAACAATATGCTAACAAATAAGATTGATTTTTAAAATATATATGCTAACTAACAAATTTAGTTTTTAATTTTTTTAAATTATTATTTTATAACTAATAGAGGGAGAGATTTAATCTCACCTTCCATTCATCTACATTAGTAAAAACTAATAAATTTCATCATTTAAAAATTGGCACATGACAACATATATTTTCGAGATTTCATAGATGGACTCTCCATATATTATATAGATTATATAGATTATTATATTATATTAATTGATTGACTAGTCTTTTGTGCTCATGGTTCGCACGAGTTAATCAGTAGATTTTTTATTTATGACATTTTTTTGATATAGTTAAAAAAGTATTTCATAACAAAATTATATTTAATTAATTATATTATAAATTTATGAAAAAAATCACTCCGATGATATAGTATAATATTTTTCCATGCAGTTATTTTTTAAATTCAATATAGACATTAAAATATTTAAATATTACTAAATCATACATATAATAGATTACTAAATAATATATAATATCAATGACTGTTAGTCCGAATAGAATGAACTCAGATCTTTTAAGCATGTAATTTTAGGTTCGATCCTGAGATTTATGTGCATGAAAATAACACTGTTGAGAGGGATCTCCCCACTTAAATACCTAACCGTACTCTGAGAGATTAATCTATCACTGATCGAGTGAAGAATACTCTGCGAAACAAAAAACAAAAATACATATAACAGAATAAGAAAGTTATTTTTAAAATATATAATAAATTTAACAATATCTCTAATAATAAATTATATTTTACTTAGTTTTATTATGTTATTATGTAAAAACTTTACCCTGTGCAAGACATATTAAAAACGATATCTTAAGAGGTATTAAATAATGTAGATAATTAGATATTAAAAAACCATAGCAAGCTACTGGTGTAAATATATAATTATAAATCATTCAATTAATTTTATTATGTTTTCTTGTAAAGTTTTCTTTCCTATAAATGGAGATATTACATGTTTTTAAGTAAAATATTCACCCCGTATGATGTAAATATTAAAATATTTACATATTATAGAAGAAAGCATATATGTTTATATATATGAAAAACTTATTCTAAAAAGTATGATTAATTTATTTATTTTATTAATAAATTTTATTAATTAATATCATTATGGTTTCATGTAAAATTTTTACTCTTGTGTGATGTAGATATTTAAATATTGTACAAAAAGATTATTTTAAACATAAACAACAAACTTTGTTATAAACATATGCTTTCCTCTAATAGTTCTGTATAAAAATATTTTTATTTATTTATTTTATGATACCATAAATTACATTTTAGTTTAATTATATTATCATGTTAATTTTTCTCCCTCCTTTTAGTTTAACTCCAATACTCAAGTGTTACGTAAAAATAGTAGCTATTATAATCAAATAAAAATTTGTTAAGAAAATACTATAACCTTCTCCTTTGCCGTTAGATAATGGAGAGGAATCAACATCATGAATCCTTGTATATCATATTGGAATAAAAAATCCGAAAATAATCTTATTAACAAAATTATTATAATAATAGAAAAATTTAAAAAGATGTTGATAGTAAAAAAAATTCCTTTATCCATGTAAGTCAAAAATACAATTAGTGAAAAAAAAACCAATTCCAAAATCATTATTAACCAAGATACTTAGTGTTTTTTTTTTTAAAAATCATGACCCATTATCCATGTTTGGAGCTCCAAAATATGCTTGCATACTATCACTTTTTCAAGGACCATTGAGGCAAATGACAATAGTTTTTCTGACCATTTAGCTTCTTAACAAAGATCGAGAATCTGGCTTGACCGTTGGGATAAGGGTTCTGGATGAGATTTGTTGAGAAGTAGAGGAGAATCAACTTTCTTGAAGTGAAGTTGTTGTATATATGGAGTCCTTAAAAATACTTGTTGAAGAAGAATAAGAGAATCTATCAAATAAAAATTCACACACAGATAATTCTTATTATAATCAATGAAAGAATAAAGAGGGAGTAATCCATTGATTCAGTTGAGGATAGGAATTATATGAGGATTCTCAAATACGCTTAAATAGTGCAAAAGTATGTTATTTGTAATATACGTAAATCTATTTCTTCTTAATATAATAATGATAATTGATTGAATTCATTAAAAATTGATAAAATAATGATTATTAAAGTTGAATTGAATTGATTCCTTATATAATAATGATAATAACATTAATTAATTTATTGTTTTAATTAATTTATTTTTAAATAGTTTATGAAGGATTCAATCATTTTTTCCCTCATTCTAATATGCCAAAATCCAAAGAAGTTAATTATTTACCTATGACTATTTCATATCCTTTTGAAATCATGTTTTTTTTTATCTATAGAGTCACTGCGTTATCTTGAATTTTGGGATGCGTTCCTTCCAAATTGAGGAGAATGTTAGATACCATATTATAGAAGCAAGAAAATCGAATATAATATCATTAAACAATTCTTTCATCTTCAATCAAACAGTACATGACTAGATTTTAACCTGACAAACAAAAGGTTTAGCCTTAAAGACTGGTTCACAAGTCTATGAGGAAGAGCAAATAAAGAAATTATTATTCTCAACAATTATAGCATATATAAAAGAAAAAATAAAGTATTCAAAATAGACCTATTATAGAGAACACTATAGTAGAATATATTAAAATTACTAAACAACTTCATTGCTGAATGACATTCCCTCCACATGTGAGTTCTCTTGCAAGTCAAACTGGTCTGAATGTATCCACTGGAATCCTTTGGCAATAGAACAATACCCCAACCATATAGAATGTCAACCCCATCATCATCTTCGACATACAAACAAAATCATCTTATTCTTTCTCAAGGCTAAAGGACAAACTTGAATCCAATGTACACCAGATTCCTACATATCCCAATTACGACAGAAACTTTCAGCAGGCAGAATTAATCCTCGTTTTCAGAGACCTGGCAAAACTCATTTTGATCTCTTAAGTTATCCAATGTGTCCTGTTCCATTGCATTGCAATACAATAGTTCATCTATACACTTACGTAAGTCTAAATTTTTTGCAGCTATTAATTATAAATTAGAGCCAGTATTGGAAATCAATCAAGTAAAGCTGAACTTGGTGAGATCAAGACTAAAGATCACTCCTGTAATGACACTTTTGAAGAAGCTATGAGAGCAATGCAGTCGGCAGATCAAGGAAGTAAAATCCCTAACAATTTACCTCGAGGGATGCTTATTGATAAATTATATATTATTACACCAGAAGACTTGAATGTATTACTATTTTCACCTGATTCTAATTTTCCCAGGTCATTGACAGATGTACAGAGTACTATAGAACGACAAATAGGACCTTGGAAGTTAGAGAAAGGTGGGGAGAGTATGAAAAGATCACTTACTTAAATCAAGTTCGCTACTAAATTAATTTAGGTTGTCAAAGGCTACGAGGAACAAGCATATTTAAAATCTGATGGGATGAACTTTGCTGTTAAGGCATTATGTTTTCCACGATTGCTTTGAATAAACATATCGATACAAAATATAATATGTAGTTTTTCCATTGCTAAGCTTGAAGATCGAACTCATATGATTATATATTGTTGAAAACTATGTAAATAGTATTTAGATTTACTGTATAAACTAACTAAATTATAACTAAATCATGTAATTACATAAATTAGGATATTTGTGATACTTGTATTTATTACAATAATGTTATATAATTTAGCCTCCATTGTGTAATTTAGACACACAGATTTCATTATATGTTTTTCTTTTCTCTTAACATGGGTTGCCTCTCTATTTGTGAGTCATGTCAACTTGGGAAACATACTCGTAGTCTGATTCCCGATAGAGTATGCAGTCAAACCATGTCTCCATTTGCTTTAGTTTATTTTGATGTTTGGGGTCATGGTTTCAAAATGCGGACCACATCACCTGATGCGGCCGCAATATTGCGGTTGTGGCCATCGCTGCAACTGCATCAAATCGCAATTGCGGTGTGATAACAAATCACAGAAAAACTCTGCATTGTGGCCGCATCAAGACCGCATCGGACCGCATCACGACTGTCTCAGACCACATCGGACGCAACATTTTGTGCAAGCTTCAAAAAAATTCACGCTGTAACGATTGCAATTCGCATCGCAACAATGGCAATGCCCGCAATAGCAGCGACCGCAACCGTAATTTAAAACCTTGTTTGAAGTTTAGTCGTACTGTGTCTAGTTTAAGATTCAAATGTTTTGTTACTTTCATTGATGACTATTTTCGTTATACTTGGTTATTTTTAATGCAAAACAAGTCTGAGTTATTTCCCATCTTTTAAATTTTTTATCAGGAAATAAAAACTCAATTTGGTATTCTCATTCGTGCTTTGCGTAGTGATAATACCTGTGAATACTTATCTCAGCCTTTTCAAAATTTTATGGCTTCTAATGACATTCTTCACTAAACATCTTGTGCTCATACCCCTCAACAAAATGGGGTTACCAAGTGTAAAAACAAACACCTTATCAAAACAACTCAAATGCTTTTACTTCATGGACATGTTCCTTTTTGTTTTTGAAATGATGCTCTTCTTACTGCTTGTTGCCTCATTAACCATATGCCCTCATCTATCCTTGATAACCAGGTACCTCATTTTATGTTGTTTCCCCCATCAACCTCTACATTCCTTGCAACCTCATGTATTTAGGTCTACATGTTTTGTCCATAATCTCACTCCTAGTCTTGATAAACTTTCAGCTTGGTCCCTTAAGTGTATCTTTCTTGGTTACACTCAGTCACAAAAGGGTTATTGTTATTTCTCTCCTGATCTTCGACGTTACCTTGTCTCGAACATTGTTACATTTTTTGAATATGTTCCATTCTTTGAGTCTCCCTCCTCAGCTCTTAAGTCTATCTCTTCAGTCTTACCTCTTCCTCTTCCTCTTATCTTGGTTGAGTCCATTACCACCTAGACCCCCATGTTGAGGAACCCATCATTACTATTCCCCCCTTACAGTTATATCATTGCCTACCACCTCCACCCCCACCTGTAGAGCATTTTTCTCCTTTTGTTGCTGATGAGGCCACTGTGAACTCTTCACTGGAACCAACTACTTTACTAGCTCTGGCATTGCCTCTTAAGCTTAACCTTCGCATTACTCTCAGAAAAGGTATACAGTTTACTCATAACCATTCTCTTCACTATATTGTTAGTCATGACAACCATTATCCAAGATAAATGCATTGAAACATGCATAAATTAAGTTAATATATAATATAAAGAGTGTAAGAAAAAGAGAATCAAACTCAAGAATTTATCTTGGTTCAGTCGCCCCTTGTGACCTACGTTCAGTCCTTAAGTAAATCATCCGAGATTTTTCACTATCACTTCAAACTTGAACAGGTGCTTGAAACCTTTACAACCAAGAGCACTCACACCTCTGTGATACCTCACCCTTTGTGCTTAAGCCTCAAAATAGGGATATCTCACCCTCTTTACAATCAAGGGATACCTCATCCTCTTTACAATCAAGGGATACCTCACCCTCTTTATAAGAAATCAAAGAAAGATAGAATGATAAACTCTCAAAAGAGCAGATTATACAAGTTGAAGTTCAATGGATAGAAAGATATTCACACTTTTTGCTCATAAATAGAGAATTAAAGATTAAGACTAGATGAACTCGTACTAATGTTCAATAATAATTTTTAGACTAATTTCCTCTCATAATGCCTAAAGACTTGTATTTGTAGCCCATGTATTAAAGAGTCGTTGGGAGTGGTTGGAGCATTAATTATAGTCAAACTAGGCGTTAATTTCTGTTTGTGAAAACCTATCTATTCGAATAACATAAGCCTTTATTCGAATAGATGCGTTTTAAACATAATTTGGATTGATTTCTGAAACACGTTATTCGAATAAGACCTTTAACTATTCAAATAAATCCTTTTAAAACATAAGGGTGTGTAGCCATTTTAAGCTTCTATTCGAATAGTGCCCTATTCTATTCAAATAAAGCTTGATGGAATGGAAATCTTGACATTCTGACTTTTGCTATTCGAATAGGGAAACCATTTATTCAAATATACCTATTTGAAAAGCTTTTAACCTTGTCAAATGTTTCCAAAAGATCCAACAACTTTTTACACACTTAAAGGCTATTTCTTAATAAACCAAAAATCATTTTAAAGCCTTGAAACCATGTATGCTAATTTGGTTCATGAAAAACAAGTTTAGAGCTTAAGTGTGAACCATTTGACCTTTACAAAAAGATCTAAGTCCTAAAGCAATTCTTGAAAGGTCTTAGACTTGATCTTGCCATCATCTTCATGTTTGTTATCATCAAAACAATCTTCAATGGCCAATGGCCAATTACATATGTTACTTTGAGTTATCATCGCCTATCTTCTTCATATTATGCTTATTTATCTTCCTTGTCTTATGTGTCTATTCCTAAATCTCTATGTAACACTTTATCCCATCTTGGGTGAAGACAAGTTATGATAGATGAAACGTGTGTCCTTCAGAGTAGTGGTACTTGAGAACTTGTTCTTCTTCCTCTCAGGAAGTTTGTTGTAGGCTGTGGGTGGAATTATACAGTCAAGGTTGGCTCTGATGGTAAGATTGATTGGCTCAAGGCCCATCTAGTGGCAAAAAGGAATGCCCAAATTTTTTGCTTGGATTATGGGAACATTTTCTTGCATGTGGCAAAGATGGCTTCTGTTAGGCCTTTTTTTGTCTATTGCTGCTATTCACCACTGGTCCCTTCATTAGCTGTACATTAATAATGTTTTTCTCCATGGTAATATTGAAAAAGAGGTTTATATGGAACAACCACCATGATTTGTTGCTCAAAGGGAGTCTTCTAGACTAGTTTGTCATCTTCACAAATCTCTATATGGCCTTAAATAGTCTTCTAGGGCTTGGTTTGACCGATTTAGCACTGTAGTTTAGCAATTCAGTATGACACAGAATGAGGCTGATCACTTTGTCTTCTATCGTCATTCAGCTCAAGGGTGCATTTATTTGATTGTGTATGTCATTGATATTGTTATCACTAGCAGTGATCATCATGACATAATTCAGGTAAAACAACATCTTTGTCATCACTTTCAAACTAAAGATCTTAGCAAACTGCAGTACTTCTTGGGAATAGAGGTGGCACAATCCAAGGATGGTATAGTAATTTCATAGAGGAAGTATGCTAGGGACATTCTTGAGGAAACAAGTCTGTTGAATGCAAAGCCTATTAACACTCTTATGGATCCAAATACTAAACTTCTACCAAATTAGGGGGAGCATCTTTCAAATCCAAGAAGATATAGAAGATTAGTTGGAAAACTGAACTACCTCACAATCACTCGTCTAGACATCTCCTTGGTGGTCAATGTGGTGAGTCAGTTTCTAAATTCACTTTGTGATGGACATTGAGTGCATTGATTTTCATCCTGAAATATATTAAAGGAGCTCTAGGAAAAATCTTTGTTTATGAATATAAAAGTCACACTCAGATTGTTAGATACTTAGATGCTGATTAGACAGGTTCTCCTACTAATAGAAGATCCATTTTTGGGTATTGTGTATTCATCAAAGATAATATGATATCTTGAAAAAATAAGAAACAAAAGTTGCAAGATTAAGTGTCGAAGCAGAATATCGAACCATAATCTCAGCTACTTGTGAACTCATTTGGTTAAAATAACTACTTAAAGAGTTTCAATTTGGGGAGATTATGCAAATGACACTCATTTGTGATAACCAAGTTGTATTGCATATCGCCTCTAATCTAGTGTTTCATGAGAGGACCAAATACATTTATATATATTGTCATTTTTCAGAGAAAAGATCTTATCTGGAGACATTACTACTAATTTCGTCAATTCAAATGATCAATTGACAGATGTTTTCACTAAGTCTTTGAAAGGTCCTCAGATAAACTATATTTGTAACAAATTTGGTGTGTATGACCTATATGTTCTAGCTTGAGGGAAAGTATTGAAAACTATATAAATAATGTCTAGATTCATTGTATAAACTAACAAAATCATTAATTACATAAAATAGGGTATTTGTGATCTTTGTATTTATTACAATAATTCTATATAATCCATCTTCTATCGTATAATTCAAACACACGAATTTCATTATATGTCCATCTTTTCTCTCTTTACTTTTAATATATATAGAGAGAGAGGGGGAGGATCAACTTACACTAGTGTAAGTCTTTTTTCTCTTACACTCATTTTCAATTGTTAGTTTCATTTTCATCTAATGATTATCTTTAATAAAATAATCTCAACCATTAGATAAAAGTGAAACTAACGGTTGAAAATGAGTGTAAAAGAAAAAAGACTTACACTGGTGTAAGTTGATCTCTCCTCACGTATATATATATATTATGATTGTAATTTCCAATTAGGACCAGCTATCATCAAATGCTGCATTGGGGTCATCCTCGTTGCAGTTTCCCAGGCTCATATCATCACCATTAAGAGCTTATAATTTATCTCAAAATATATTTTTTTCAAAGTGAAAATTTGTATAATTTTAAAGGGGGATAAGATTATATTTTATAAGCGTAAGTCATGGTTTCTTCTCACCATAACAGGATAGCTAGAGTCATGGTTTGATAAGAGTTATTTTCGGTTACAAAATAAAGACAGCAAATTGCGATTACCAAGCAACAGGAACTTGGATCAGACTATGGTGGTTAACTTGTATGGTTTGATTTGATTTGATTTTTTCTTTAAAAAAAAAGCATTAGAATCAAGTATTATAAAGACAATTTTAAAAGAAGTACTCAAATATGGTAATCTCCAGAATAGAAGTTCGACAACTGCATCTTGTGGGTCAAATGTACTACTTGACTCTTCGCCAAATTGAGGGTGGAGGATATGAAGCCAAGAGCATTAGTTATGATTCACGTCCAATAAAAACAAAAAACAAAAAACACATTGGTTATGATTCGTACTTCATTATTGAAGTTATTATTTATTTTATAGCTGCTTATATAATATCCATAACACCATAAAATGCGTCTGTAAGGTTTACAACATACAAGTAATCATCAAATCAGTGAAGAAGTTAACAACTTTTTCTGTCACATTAATGTCCAATTCTCAATTAAAAAGAATAATTTCCACTCACATATTCATCAAACATAAGCAATTTTCTCACTTCAAGCCCTCTCATAATACAATACAAGGAATTATGCTAACGCAAGTAGCATAAGTATCTATAACTTCATTTGAAGGAACTTTGTTGATCCCAATTCGAAACTAAGCAGTCTGAATTAATGCTGAGATCCTTCATTGTCTGGCTTGATTTTATAGGCCTTGAAAGGCCCCTTAAGCTTGGAGATGTTTGCTGATTACTACTGAGCTTGACCATCCTACCACGACTGAACACTTCACTGTTAACAGAAGTTACAATAGATAGCTTTTTCTTGCATGGTGAATAGCTATCAGAGTTCATGTCCAAATTCCCTCCTGTCCTTACTTTTGGAGAGCTTGTTGATCTTACTTTTGCTTGTGCTGATTTTGTTGCAGCCATGTATGTAGGAATTGCAGGAGAGCTTGGAAATGAGTTATCTTCTTCCTCTGAACTCTGCCTGCTGTGAGGAAAACACTTCCTTGAAGCAAGTATTGGAGACTCTAATCCTTCAACCTGATTTTGTCTCTGAATATTTCTCAGCTTAAGTTGTCTTCTTCCACATTCTTCCCCAGCTCTAGAATGTGAGCTGAAAACTGAGTCTAAATCTTCAAGTTCTTTACTTTTAGAAAGTTGGGTGTCTACCCACTGCTCCATCCAGTGCCTCCATCTCCCATTTACTTTATTTCTTTCCGATTCTGCTGACCTCTGAGAGCTTTTTGTGAGTTAGTATTAAGAACCTTCATGTGTAAACAAAAAACAAAGAGCAAACAAATAAGAGATTACTCTATGGTTAAATGAGTTGTCTTTTATTCTTTCTCTCTTAAGAACAGCTTCCTTCTTGCTTATGCAAGAGGCATCTAACTCTTCCTTCAATAAAATGCTGTCATCCCCCCTTCTTTCACTGTTTGAGTCCATCTGAAAAATATGAAGAAAACTATGTCTCAAATTCTAAATGTGCAAGGGAAAACACGTAAGTAAAATATAGTTGATAAGCTTCCATGATAAAAAGCAGATTGTGGTTTTTGCAATGGTTTTGACAGTGAAACTTTGTTTTTGCAATGTGATGAAAGCTAATGATCAACTGTACTTCTTATGCCCACCCTTATTATCTTGTCTCTTGAGCCTTGCATCTCTTCATTTTCATCACAATCCCATCTTCCTTCTACCATTTGGAGTCTCCTTGCACAGACTTGTGACTGGATACTTACAACGGACTGCAAGCACTTCAGAGTACTCATAGCTTGGCGTCTTACAGCTCTGCCACGAATGATAGCTTGAAGTTTCACTATTCCCTTTAATGCCCTCAAAGCTTTCCTTGCCTGTAACATTACCAGTCAGCGAATAAGAGGATGCAATGTGTTCTTATCTGTGACTACAGTTTCTTTCTTTTCTGTTTTTATTTTTTTTCTCCAATTTTGTTTGTCTCTTTTTCTTTCTTTGGTGTTAAATTTGTGAAATATGTGATACAAAAAACTAGTTTCTGCTCCTAATTTATCTTACTCTTGTTTGGGAAAACACTAATTGGTTGATGAATTCTTGTAAACTAGTAGTAGCTGATTTTCTATCAAGTTTCAGCTTCTGAAACTTAGTTCACCTTCAATTTGTATATCCTTAATTACATTGTATTTCTCAAATTAATCTGAAACCATCAGTGAGCATTTAGCAGAAAAGGAGAAGCAGGTGCAAAAAGTATTTAAGCTGATATAAATCAAAGATGAGAGCTTGGAAAAACTCACTAGGTAACCTCTAAATGCTGTTTGAATTTTGATGGCTGCAGATTCTTCAATCTTCCTCTGGCATTGGTATGTGGGTTGAGGAGCATCATGCCTAGTTTTAACAAGTTGAGATTCTTCTGGTTTTTCTTTACGTTGATAAGCAGATTGGAGCCGAACAACCTCAACGGCAACCTGAGCAGCAGTAATAGCAGCTTCAGCAGCAGCAGCTGAGGCAATGGCCACTGTTAAAGCATGATTGGTGTGTTCTTCCTCTGCTTCACTTAGTCTTGTTTCTTTTGAAGGTGGTGGGGCTCTAATTGAAGGCAATCTCTTGGTCTTTAGCCTCCCAAATATCCATTTCCTTCGTTTCTCCTTCTGTAAAGAGGTTTCTGTCTCATGAGCAACACAATCTTACTTAAAGAATTAGTCAAAGTACCAGAAGATTATTTACCTTTTCTTGTGTAGAATGTGTGTCCCATATGAAGAGCCTCTTCACCAGACTAAACCAGCTCCTCTTCTTGGCCATTTAACAATTTCACATGGACCAACTTCAATTTCTGTGATCTGAAAAAATGTTCATAAGAATCCTCTCTTATACAGCAGATATCTTGGTTTTGGATTATCTAAAACGTCTCATAGAATGAACAATTTGTAGAACTTGTCATAGAATTAGCTTCTAATAGTTATAGGCACAAGTAGTCAGTTGCAAAGACCAAAACATGCACATTAATCATAACTTTGCTTTCAGAGTAAATTTAATATTAATGCACACCAGTCAAGATAGTAGAAAAAAAAATAATTACGATTTTCTTATATTGTTTTTTATACTATTTTTCATACCATTTAATTATATTATATTTTTTTATTATTTTCTCTTATTAAATTATAACTATTAAAAAATGTGGTAAAAAATTATATAAAATGAAAAATGATGTAATAACATCATTTTTCAAAAAAAAATTATGAATAAGATGTAGAGTGAGTGAGATCCATCATCTGAGTTGATTACTTACCCATCTTATGAAATCCCGTAATTTTTTTAAAAAGGACAAGAATCACCATTTCAGAGAACTCGGCGCTAGGAAAGAAGTGCATGTGCTGTAACTAAATACAGATGGAATAGCCTTGAAATCAGACATTCTTTATTTTAGTATCAGATACACAAGATTGTGGAACTTTAATTAAATTTCATAATGTGCACAAACATCAAGATTTTTTCCTCGAGTTAAAATCACAAGCACTCAACTGTTTTGAGAAGTGGATGTTGTTAGAAATAGAGAAATACAAATATAAGAAAAGTTTGGAAAAGATTTTTGTATATTTTTTAAATTATTTTTGAATTTTTGAATAAATTAATGTGTATAAAAGGATTTCTTATTTATAAGAAAAAATAATCTATATAAAAAAAAAATATAATAAAATATAATTAAAATAATATTTTTAATTATGTACTAATCAAATTCTTAAGATAATATAAAATTAAACATAATTTAATCTTGTGATATGTTTTATATATTCTAATACTCTTCTTCAAGTTAAAGCTATTAAGTTTTAACTTGTTACAATTAAACACACGAAAATAAAATAAATTAAAAATAATCTAAAAATACAACGTCAAGATCTTGAAGAAACCAATAGACTCAAACTGTATTTGGGGTGAAACTATCTACATCTAAAAAAATCTACAATGGGAACATAGTTTGTAATGAAATTTGCTATCAGAACGGAGTCTGGAATCTAGAATGGAGTCTAAAATGGAGTTTGAAATCTATGACAGAGTTTGACATTAGAACGGAGTCTGAAATCTAGGACGGAGTCTGAAACGGAGTTTGGCATCAGAATGGAATTTGGTAGTCTGAAATCTAGGACAGTAATTGAAATCTAAAACGGAGTCTAGAAGTTTAGAATCTAGGACTGTAATTGGATTCTAGAACAGAGTCTGAGATGAGGAAAACAACAAAACTAAATATGGGTTAAATGGTGATGAGTAATGATTTGAACGAATTCCATGAACTCTACACAACGAAAAAGAGAAACTCTTCTTAAGGAAGATACCATGTTAGAAGCAGAGAAACAACGACATAAGAATAGTCTAGAGAATGTTTCTGTATATTTTTTGAATTATCTCTGAATTTTTGAATTAATTAGTATGTACAATAAGATTTCTTATTCATAGGAGATGAAGTATATATAAGGAAAGAAATATAATAAAATATAATAAAAATAATATCTTTAATTATATATAAATCAAATTTTTAAAATAACACAAAATTAAGCTTAATTTAATCTTAAAATATATTCTACATATTTTAACATATGTGATTTTTTTTTTGGTACAGCTGCAAGTCTGCAATCATTCACATTTTTCATCTTATGAGCTTTGTCTGTTCAAAGTGTGGGCCATCAAGAGCAAGCATTGCACAGGAAAGAAACAGACCCACTTTGTTTTCAATAAGAAAGCCTAAGAATAAATAATGAGCAATTGCTCTCAGCTTCGTGGGTTCTCCCCTCATATTTCTTTTCTCCATCTCTCATTTTCCCAACTGTAGCAGGCATGTTCATATGTTCATATGTCTGTTGGGTCTTAAATGACAAAACCATTCATCACTGAACTCTTATATTTGGATAGAAAAATGATTAATCTCTTTAAAATATCTTCTTAATAATTCTTCTAATTATTAAATAAAAAATTATTAAATACTTTTTATATTTTCAAGATATTGATTATATTTAATTTTTTATTTAATATTTTTTATTAAGTAGTAAGAGAATATTTTAAGAGAATATAACAAAACTCATTTGATAAACTTTGAAAAATAATAATTTTAAGATCGTACAAAAAATTAATTTTTAGAGATGCTTATAAAAAGTAAAAGTTATATTATATTTTGATAAAATTATAAAAATTATTTTTCACTTTTTTTTTTTCTCTTTTATTACATCTCTCTTAAAACTTATTTTGTTAAGAAATTAATCATTTTAACTTCTAATTAAAAACATAAAATTGATTTTTTTCAAATCCTAATTTTGTTTTAAAATTTTATTTAAGCAATTGTGCATATCTGAGAAATGATTTTTTAATAAAAAAATATTTTTCTTACAAATTAAGTACAAACAAACGCACTTATAACCAAAAAATAACAAACATAGCAATCAACATCAGCCCCTCATTTATAATAACGGGCTTGTCAATTTGCTGACTGAGTAGGGAAAGGATATATCTGCTGTACCAATTGTGTTGATTTAAGTGAAAGATATTCAAATTCTTTTAAGTATAAAATTTTAAATTTGATTTTAAAATTTATATATATAAAAATAAAATTATCGAAAAGAATTTTTGATTAGATATCTAAGTGTATTTTAAGAAATTATTTTGTCATCTGTCGGTGGAAATACTCTAAAAAAATGGAATATATCTCCTGTGGTCTTTTAAGTATGGATAGCAACTACTATCTGCCAGTTGAAACACAGACCTAAGAGTATGATATTTCCTTGCACCAGCTTCGATTTCATATGGCATTGCCCGAAAGGTCAAATTTCTTTTCTATAATTAAGTGGAAACTTAGAGAATACTATTGTATACCAGAACTAATATTTCTTGCATCCCACAAAGGTAGGGACCAATTAGGTGGGTGCAAAGCTGTCACATCAACACTTGCACATATATAATCTAATAATTTTTTGCATTTGGATATATTCAAACTATAATGTTACAGTGTAATACAAGTATAAGGAAACATTGTCAGAGACAGGTGGAGGGAGAGGTGGGGAAGTGCATAATTGAATTTGTGTGGACACCTAATGTGCAAAGGGCAGAGAATGTGAAGAAGAAAACAAAGAAGATTTGGGTTATGAGGAGTAAAGACAGCTGTAAAAGGCACCAAAGAGAGGAACTGTCATAATACATTCTCATCTCATCTTTTGATGAAGAGTGAACAGAGGCTCTGGTTGGCTATTTGAAAACCAAAAGCACAGACTTTGTCACACTATGTTTTGCTTTAAAAT
Organism: Ormosia semicastrata; assembly: GCA_029884595.1. NCBI lineage: Eukaryota > Viridiplantae > Streptophyta > Magnoliopsida > Fabales > Fabaceae > Ormosia > Ormosia semicastrata. The sequence continues at coordinate 38,749,014 of JAQQTO010000055.1, forward strand.
GGCTGCTCAGTCCTGAATCCTTGATAAAAAAGATGTTTGTCTACTCAAAAATAGACTAATCCAGTAGGCTTTGGTTAGCTTTGTCAATCAGGGCCTACTCTCAATGATGCAATGAACATTATAGGGTAAACAGTTTTGAAGCTACTACAGGATTAGAAGATAGCATTAACAACTCAGCGGAAAAAAAAGAGGATAACATTAATGAACAACTTTCTGAATGAAAAATCAAATGAAAAAGAAATTGCCTCCATAGCTCAAGCACTTGAAAACATCTAACAAACTTTAATTAAATGAAAGACAAAACCGATTTTCAACAAGAATTCTGAGCCTACTCAACTGCCAAAAGGTACTATTTTTCTTTTTTAAAGAAAGTAAGGTACTATGTTAAGCACTCAAATATATATTGTTAGATTATCTTGGCCAAGAAACTATGAACAAATGTATTGTGCTAATAAATAAAAGAGACTATGAACAAATGTTAACCCGTTTGGAGTAAAAACATGAGCCACAACCAGTGTTTGATTAGTATAAGGGTACCAATCAGCCCATATAAAACTACGACCTTTTGGACAGAGAGAAAGAGAGAGGAGCTTAGTTAATTATAACAACAAAAAAAAGTTAAAGCCTGAGAAAGAAAAAGAAAGAAACTTGGCTAAAGACAAAAAGAAAAGGCAAAAAAATAATAATAATAACTAAATAAATGAATAAATAAAAACACACAGGTGGTAAGAAATTTTAAGTTAAGTGATTGAAGGATTTTTGTACTGATAAAAATTCGGATTAGAAAAACACAAAGCAAGAGAGGGACGGCCACATTATCCCAAATATGTTAGTCTTACAAATAAAGAGTAAAGGAATACTCAGAATATTGTAATAATAATAACGGCAAATTATACTTATTTAGTGAAATTATATCCGTTACTTGTCTTGTTTGTATTATATACTTATTTCCCTCAATATTTAGTGAAATTATATCCGTCACTTTTCTTATTTGTATTTTTATATTGAGTTCCTTTAAAATAGATAGATAAAAGAAATAAATATAATGATAATATAAACTTCAAAAAAAGTTAATGTAATAATAATATAAACCTCATGAAAAATTAGTATAATTTCTTTAAAAAAATGTTAAATATAATTAGTACAAACTTTAAAAAAGTCATTGTAATTTGCCTTAATAATAATAAATAAAAGAATGAAACTTGGCTGATTCTTTCCCATTCATTCCTCTAAATATACACGTGGAATGCTAATCTCTTCATTCTTTTTATAGATAAAAAAACCTTTTTGTGTTTTGCTTATTAACTTAAATGATTATGTATATTTTTGTCATTATGAATTTCATTAAAAAATTAACAAATCTTTCTCTCTCTTAATAAGTGTTAGCCTCATAAATTTTCTTTTTCCAAATAACTATTAATTTTTTAATTTTTTCTCACTCTTAATAACTACTCCCTTTATAAATCTTTTTCATTTTTTTATTTTTTAATAATAATAATGTAATTATTAAAAATCACTTTTCAATTTTTATTGTGTAATATATTGGAGTACTTAAAATTACCATTTTTCCTATCGTTGAAATGCATTCATAATTCTCTATGACTACCCACCAAAAATAATAATAATTCTCTATGACTAAATGATCTTCATTATTTACATTTTGTAGCAATTTTGACCTTAATATGGATTTTCAAAATAGTCTTTTATGGATTGCTGCAATTTTATTGTTTTGTTTGCACTCATGTTTTATAATTAAATTATTTTATGAATTTTTTAAAAAGATAATAATAATAATAAATTGTGAAGCTAGTAGTTATTAGGAGTGAGAAAAAACTAAAAGGTTAATTAATAATTATCAGAAACGAGAAAATTTATGAAGTTAACATTCATTAGGAAATAGAAATGTTTATTAAATTAATTAATGAAATTCTAAATAATTAAAATAGACATAATTATTTAAGTTGATAAGCAAAAGATAAAAAAAATAATGTTCTTATATATATATATATATATGAGATTGTTAACCTCCACACATTCAGCTAACAATCTCTACATTATTTTGGACAAAACCTACCCTTATGTTTCTTTTAAAAGCAATTTAAATTTATTGACATTTTAATCATTTACACGTCTACTCATTTAATGAAAAAAGAAGATAGTTGTGTTTTGTTTTAATGAAGAGAGAATATGACTTTATTCATTAACCCTACTCATTATTATTAATTTTTAGTATTAATATTTTATATTAAAATATGTATTAATATTGTATTAATATTTTATTAAATTTTGCTAACAAGTGCCTTAAGGACACTTGTTAATGATACTAAAATAAATTTTTTTATGAAAATAATGCATTCAATGCATTGAAAATTTGATAAATCTTATTTTTTTCATTTAAAAATTTTTATTTTGATATTTTTAACAAGTGTCTTGAAGGTACTTGTTAGCAAAACTCTATTTTATTATTTCATAGGGTGTATTTTTAACCTATTTTATTTTTTATTTGATGAATTAAATGATATATATTAAATACTATTACATGATTTTTTATTATTTGATTTTAATTTAAATCTAATAATAAAAAATTAAATAATAATGATAAAGTCATTCTTCCATATATCCTAACTTCTTTCTCTAATTATGTTGAAAAAACTAATAGCAAATGAGCACTGAACATCTGGCAATTTTTGTAATTTTGTCATCTTATTATATTGCACTTATTTTATTGGAAAATTCGTTTGAAAAATCAGCTTAGCAAATTAATTTTCTTAGCTAAGCTTTTTTTAAGTAGAAGATGATTTGTAAACTCTAAACTCAGACACCATATATAAAATAATAAAAAATAATTTTTAATTATTTATAACATATTAGCTAACAAATTGATATATAATAAAAAAATACAACATTTTCAATTCATACGTAAGTTTTAAGTTTATAATGACGTATTAATTTTTTTATTCCAGAATTATTTTTTTATATGTTAAATTTTTAACTATTTTTATTTAATGAATAAATCATGTATATTGAATATTTTATATATTTTAATATAAAATATTAAAATTAAAAAATTAATAATAATGAGTAAAGTTAATAATAAAGTCATATTATCTCTTCATTAAAACAAAACATAATTATTTTATTTCTTCAATAAGTTCAAATTTTTCTATTATATTTATTCATTAAATGAGTACAAGTATAAATTACTAAAAAGTCAATAAATTTAAGTTACTTTTAAAAAATTATATAGAATTTCTTAACTAAGATAAAATGTAAAGATTATTATTAATCTTTACATGAAAATTTAAAAAATTAAAAATTTCCATATATATATATATATATTGGTACATCCTATATTTTAATTTCCTCCGGCAAGCCTCTCGAACAGTGGAACTTGTAAATAACCCAAATAGTATTAAACAATGCAAACGTGTAAATCATTATACAGGTATCAATGTAAGCAGATCAATTTAACTAGTTTTTTTAATTTTTTTTAAATTTTTTATTTTTAACAATCAACTAGTTCACCAAGCCATGACAAATATCAAGGTTTCACAGTTATCGAATAAAATTAAATTAGTTCATTTTTTATATATTAAATTCGTTAATTTTATCAATGTTAATTTTATCAATATTAATTTTTAGGATTTTAAATTTATAGTTTCCATTATTTGAGACAATTTTCTTACTGAAACTGAAAGAGCTACATTATGATTAGAAGTTTAATTTATCGTTATATTGAAATCTTACAATTATGTTATGGAATTTAAGTATTTTTTTAGCAACAATATAGTTTTATATAATTAACCAAAAGGCTCTATCAAAAAAACAAACAAAATAGAAGACAAAAGCACATCACTAAATCAGATAAGAAGAGTAGAGGAACAATCCAACAGTATTGAAAGTTGTTCTGCCCATTGCCCAATGTGCTAACCAAGGTCAGCCACACCGCCCCTTCCTTTTAATAAAGAAAAGAGAGACATTTATGAATTTTGAACGAGCAACAAAAAGCCCAAAGATAATCTAACGTGCAGCCAAACTCAAAAGAAATCCACCACTATGCTGTTAAGAACATGTTTAGTTTGGGGTTTGGACAATCCAAGAGCCTCTTTATAGGCAGAGACAGCTTTAAACGTGGTGCTAACATGCATGTTTGGCATGATTGAGGCAAAATTACTTTTGAGTCTAAACATAATTCTAACATCCCAACCATCATTTTGTTGCTTTTGTCATGAGAAAATGTCAGCATATTTTTAACCGAGTATCTTCACATTTTTTTTAGTATGAGATTAATCTTATTTAGAATATTGAAGTTTTCTAAAATATTAATAAATTGATTAAAAATACCTTTTCGACATTAGAATCTAATAATTTTTAAAAAATTATCATTATACTCCAAAAATAATTCTTTTACAATAATCAAATTACTAACTTAAATTTAAAAAATATATTTTATCATTAATTTTTAAATAAGTTTAATACACTATTAGTATAAAACTTTTTTACACTATTTATAATCTTGTGTTGACATTTTATTTAATGATTTTGACTAATGTTAACAATTACATGTAGTGTAAAACTCATTAAATAATGTGATAACATATTATTAGATATAAGTGTAAAATTATTTGACATGACAATACATTAATTTTTTTAAATATTAGTTTGATTCTAGAGATAACTCATATTTTTTTAATAATTACAAATTCAAAACTGATTTTTATTAATATTGTCTAAACAACTTTTATTTTATCAAAATCACTTTTTAAATAAAAGTTTTCAAATATAAATTAATTAACTCTAATTCAATTATGACTAAAACCAAGTTTGTAAAATCATGTTAATCAAAAATCAAGATGACAAATTTTAGTCCAAACTTAGATTCTAAACTGCGAAGAGTCATTTTTTTCTTAGAGTATCCCTACCCGATAAATGAAAGATTAATATCTCAGAATATGATCAAGCGTTTAAGTAGGAACTCTTTCTAACGATGTTATTTTTTTATACATCAATCTTGAGATTAAACTCAAACCACATGCATGCTTAAGAAATTTGAATCTCTTCCACTCAGAACAACACACTTTGATGCCAAGAACCATTTCTAGCAACACAAAATTAATTCTAAGTGTGTTTCAATTCTAAGTGTTTTTTCAACATGTTTGGATAGTTTTATATAATTAATTCTCACAAATTTCTAAGATGTACAATAGGTTTGGAGAAAAAGTATAGTTTTCTTGCTATGTGGTGGATACAATTGATTCCCCATAAATTTTTTTTAAAATTATTTATATTTAAATTTCAATTATCATCTAAATAAAGTCAATTCTTCTAAACTAACTTTCAAATATTATTCTTAAATACAATTCAATTCTCTTAACATCAATTATATTTCAAAATCAATTTATTTAAAATATAAAACCAAATGGTCCTAAATCTTACCTACAATATTAAGAGTTTGAATCTAAATTTTATCTAACCCCACTATCTTCGACCAAGAATTGTTTGAACAAGTGTTTGAATTTTCGATTTGTAAGTTGGACTTCGATGATAATGAATTTTCTTTCTTGTCAAGTGTTTGAATATGAAAAACGACCCTATATCATTTTTTGTTTACCTTTTTCAAAATATTTTGTGCAACCTTGTTCTAGTTCCATCTGACTTGGGTTCTTTGAATGCATTTAGCTCAAGGGCATTGTTATTAACATTCTTAATTGTCTTTCTACCCTCTACTCATGAGTTTTTTTAAAAAACAAAAAATTAAGGTTTTGATTGGTGAGTAAAGAGTATGAATAAACATTTTAGAGTGTCAATAACCTTATCCTTAATTCAGATGTATTTTGCATAGAGAGAATGATGGAATTAATTTCTTAAATCTTCTCAAATATATATTTAAATTATATAAGATTTTAAAAAAAAAAACACAGATAACTCAATTCACATTTAACAATAAAACCAATTGCTAATGAGAATTGGTTCAATCGATAGAATTAAACAATAGCGACTTAGAGGTTTTGGGTTCAATTTATAGTGAACTATAGGAGTATTGGGTTCAATTTGTAGTGTCACTATAAGCTTTTATTGAAATTTGTAACATATCCTAACTTTAAAATGAGATAACTTCTCATTCCCTTAAATTTTAATTTAAAAATAAAAATTGTAACACCAAACAATTAAAAGGAGGGAATGCAAGAAGTGTCTGTTAGAAATTTTCCTATGATTTTGGACTTCCATTGATTTGTCTGTTTGTCAAAACTGGTTAAATGGTAACCTGATGTTTCCTGGAATCCTTTTATATTGTGATCAATGGATTTATTGGAAATCACATGTTGAACTTTGAATTCAAATGGTATGTGTGCTTGAAAAGGTGTGATTCTTGGTTGCTTGTTTCCATGATGGGTGGAACAAGACAACTCTTCAACGAAGGGACAAGTCCCCTCTCCACTCCCTCTATATATATATGTGTCTTTTAAAGACATGGACATGATCTTTCACTCAAGAACTGTTATTGCCCCATCCAAAAGAGAGAGGAGAAGGAGAGGAAGATCCTGATTCCTGTAGTCCACAAAGTGTGTACAATTATTGGTCTTTTCTTGATCGAAAACCAAAGAAGAACAATATGTCTACAAGAGGTACGCATTTGATTATTAATATGGTATTCTAAATTCATGATCTATGATCTAGTGACATTCTTAGTTATGATGTATAATGTCTACATGTGGTATCAGAGCCTTAGATACATGATTTAGAATCCATTCAATTCTATACATGCATGATTATATGAGAATCTAATAATTTTAGGGTTTATAACTTGTAATTTTTTATGCATGGTTATGTGAATATATGATAAAAATTATTTAATTCTATTTTTCGTAAGTGTTTTAGATGTATTAAGTCATTTTTAATTCACTGTAAATGACTGAAAATATGAAACCCGTATCCAACCTCCATGGATGAAAACTTCAAGAACACTTGATGTTTCTAAATCATTGTTTTGATTGTTTTTTATTTATGATAATTGTATAAATCAATCCTAGAACATGTTTAGGCATGAATACAGACCTTAGAGTCCATCAAAACACGTTGAAAAATGGAGAGGGGCGTGATTTTTCCAACCGGGTTTTGAGCAGACCCTGCGCCTTCGAGAAACTGAAGTCTAAAGAAACCTAATTGACCTCCTCTTGCCGCCATGATAGTCTTCAATGATATAAACATAAAGTAGAAACAGATAGAACAATACAATAAAGAGGTGAGACAATATACATCATTACCAGCATGGTAATAAAGAAAACGACAATACAAAACAATTATCACAATAGTACATACCAGCATATCATGCATAATACAGCAAAATAATACATACCATTATATCATGCATAATATATTAAAGTAATAAATCATACATTTTATCACAGATTATGGTAAGCAGTAAAATACAAATAATGCATGAACACACACCGACTCGTTCCTACTCCATGGAGCTAAACACAGATATCTGAGAGAATGATCTGAATAGAAACTAATAATACTTTATGGCTGCCCAACCAAACTATTGCACTGTCTAACATTGTGTCTATAGCCCACAGTCCAAAACATCGTGTAGTGGTACACAGTCCAATATCGTGCACTACAGGCATAGTACTTAGTAGTCTCCTCAAAATCTCAATTAAGAATAGTGCTTGTCAAGATCATTAGTGTGTTGCCCGTTACCACGGCCCAAAGGAGCAACCCACTGTCCTCATGTGGAATTCTCCGCACACTAATGCCTTCAAGTTCATATAATGAACCACACTACGCCTATTACACCAAAACATGGTGTAATTCGTCTCGTCAATCAATCACCAATTCTCAACTAAATTGGCACAACACTTTAAACATGATCTAAAATTACAAAAATATCCATATTTTACCATAATTACAAAAATGCCCTTAGTCACAAAATACCAAAGTATAGTACGTCTCACCTAATAGTACTATCTCACAACATGTCCGGGTCCACCACTTTGGCCCGATAGCAAAACTCACTGTATCGTTTAATCGCGTAGGAATTTTATCGCGTTTTCACAATCTTGTCGTTTTCACAAACATTTTAAAATCGCTTAAAGATATTTTGACATTTTTGAACATCGCGTAATGTTTTTAAATCATTTTCTCAATCGCGTAAGATTTTTAATTCGTTTTCTTAACCAAATAGCTTAAAATTACCATTTTTAAATTTGTGTAAACTATATCTGGTACATTTAAAATATGTAGAGTATTCTCCTTGTGTTCTAAATATAGTATGGAATCTTTTCTTTTTAATCGTCTGATTTTAGTAAATTATGGCAGTATTTTACCTATGAAATCAGTATAAGGTATTTTTCACGTTTTCCTCTAAATTCTGTTTATTTTAATTTTACCTATCAGTTACACTTTGAAACATGCTAACGCGCTTCAAAATGATGGTAAATCATGTTTGGAGGAAGACCCAATCGTTTGGGGATCAAAACGACGTGAAAAAATGCTAAAAATGGAGACGGATCGTGAACCGGGTTGCAGGACCCGTTTACCAGAAAAATGGGTGGGCTGGAGGTTAGGGATGAACAGTGCGCGTGGGACGAAGCCCACTCGCACTGCCCAGCGCGTGTAGCGCGTGTGGGCTGTCTGGTGCTCCATTTTGCATGCCGTTTCTTCCTATGCACTCATATTGATTCCTAGAATTTATCTATATAGGTTTTATAATTTTTTGGATATTAAAAATATTTAATATTAATTTATTTCTTATTTATTTAGATTAGGCATTTATGAAAATTAATTTTTAAGTGATTTTGAATATGAAAAATATTTTAATATTATTATAAACCTATTTATGATAGCCACTCTCCCTAGTTGTTAATTTTAGATGGTGCACTCTCTAAGTACATTAAGAAAGTTAAAGAATATATTAGAAAGTGATTATTTGGGCCATTATTGATTTATCCCAGTTAAGGGCTCTATTAATTGAAGTGAATATATGCCACCACAGTGAATTATTTACTAAAATTAATAGGGTTACTTGTGAATAAATTTTTGGGATGTTGTGTTACTTAATTAATTTGTGAAATAAACTTACCCACATGTAATAAATTCATAAATTATTTTGTTGTAACATGTTATTAATTTTGGGATAATCTTGACAGTAAAATTCTTTTTACCCACAGGTGTTAGAATTTTTGTAACTGTTGTTATTGTATGATATATACTCTACCCACAGGAGAGTTTATATTATATGTATTAAATCCCTGTTTCAGTCATTACTATAATTGCCTATGATATTAATAATTTTCTTATTTAATTTTTCAGCTCCAGTTATTTTTCTTTGTCTAATACTGCAAACCAAGTTGAGGTTTTGACTGGAAATAATTATAAGAAATGGAAGGATGATATTGAATTAGCCCTAAGCTTGCTGGACATTGATATAGCCATTAGAGAAGATGAGCCCACTGCATTAACTGCCGAAAGTACTAATGAGCAGAAAGCTTATCACAAGGAGTGGACAAAGGCTAATCGCAAGGCTTTAATGTTGATTAAGCGCTCCATTGACGAGATACTTGTAAAAACAGTTCCACATTTCGACAATGCCAAAACTTTTCTTGCTTCTATTGGGGAAAGGTATGCAGTATCTAGAAAGGCTGAAGCAGGTCAATTGATGGAAACCTTTATTAACATGAAATATGATGGAATTGGTGGTGTTAGGCAACACATTATGAAGATGGTAACCATTGCCAATAAACTTAGTGACCTTAAGTGTCCTGTAACTGATACTTTTCTGGTTCACTATGCTTTAAATTCCCTACCTACTAAGTTTGATGCCTTAAAAACATCATATAATACCCAAAAGGAAGAGTGGGATATTAACACATTGATATCTATTTATGCACAAGAAGAGGATAGGATGAATCATTTGGCTTCTGGAAGTGTGAACTTAGTTTCTCAACCACACCATAAGAAATATTTTAAGAAAAAGGAGAAGAAGCCTCAGGGTAAAAATAGGTATGACAATAGGCCCGGTCCGTCTCACAAACCCCTTGGTCCAAAACTTAATATTCATAAGAATGAGTTGAAGTGCTGGTTTTGCAAGTCTGTAGGTCATAAGAAATCAAACTGTCAAGCTTTCAAATCTTTTATTAAAGAGAAAACTCAAGGTGAGTCACTAGCTTTCGTTTGCTATGAATCTAGTTTGGTAGATGTTCCTTTGAATTCATGGTGGCTTGATTCTGGAGCATGTATTCATGTTACTAATTCTTTGCAGGGGTTCAAGAGCAAGCGAAAACCAAGTGATGATGAAGTCAACTTATTCGTAGGGAATGGAAATAAAGTCAACGTTCAGTTTATAGGACTAGTTGAATTAAAGTTAGAGTCAGGATTTGTTTTACATTTGAAAGACACCTTATATGTACCATCTATGAGGCAGAATTTAATTTCTTTATCCAAACTTGACAATTATGGTTTTTCCTTTAATTTCAATAATGGATCTTGTCTTCTATCTTATGGTTCCCAAGTTATAGGCAAGGCCATTAAATCTAATGGTTTATATTGTTTAAATCTTGATTCCAATGTCTTTAATTCCCTACATGTTCAAACTATAGGAAACAAAAGAACACTAATCAAAGACACCTCCTTATCTTTATGGCATAGGCATCTAGGTCATATCTCTAAGGATAAGATTAATAGGTTGATAAAGGATAATATCCTACCTTCACTTGATTCTATAGATCTTGGGGATTGTATAAACTGTATAAGAGAAAAGATGACCAAGACAAGTAGAAAGGGTTCTATGCGTAGTAAAGAACTTTTAGAAATAATTCATACAGATATTTGTGGTCCTTTGAAACCAACCTTATGTGGGAATAAATATTTTATTACTTTCATTTATGACTTTTCTCGTTTTGGTTATGTTTACCTGATAAATGATAAGTCATTGTCTTTAGAAAAGTTTCAAATATTTAAAAACGAGGTTGAGAATCAATGTGGTAGAAGAATAAAAATAGTAAGGTCAGACCGAGGTGGTGAATATTATGATAGACATGGTGAGACTAGACAATTTAAGGGACCTTTTACTAAATACCTTGAGGAATGTGGAATAGTTTCTCAATTTACTATGTCAGGGACTCCTGAACAAAATGGGGTAGCTGAGAGGCGAAATCGCACTTTAAAAGACATGGTGAGATCTATGATGAGTCAATCCAGATTACCTGATTTCCTTTGGGGAGAAGCCCTTAAAACAACTATGTATATATTAAATAGAGTACCTTCTAAGTCTGTTCCTAAAACTCCATTTGAATTGTTTAAGGGGTGGAAACCTAGCCTTAACCATCTTCGTGTGTGGAGTTGTGCCGCTGAGGTGAAAATTTATAACCCTACTGCATCCAAATTAAGTCCTAAGACTACCAGGTGTTACTTTATTGGTTATCCTATCAATGCTAAAGGTTACAGATTCTACTGCCGTACCCGTGGAACAAAAATAGTTGAAGTAATTACTGCCAAATTTCTTGAGAATGATGTGGGGAGTTCTGATGTTACTATGGATGAGGGCACAAGTTCTAGTGGAGAAAAGGTTATTGTTCTTGTTCCTATTATACAAGAAAGAATTGTTAGTGAGTCATTTGAAAGGATTGATGAGGAACCACAACAAGAAGTTCTGGAAGAACCACCGCCACTGGCTCCTGAACACCTTGTTGAGATTCCTCCTCTTAGACGATCTCAAAGAGAAAGAAGACCGGTCAACCTTGATGATTGTTGATACCCAATTTTGTCCATAATTTTATTTTATTTTATTTTTGTTACTTGATCAAGGTATGAACACTCAATTTTGTACATAAAGTTTATTTCTAAACCTTGAAAAGTGAATGAAAATCTAAAAAAAGAAAAGAGAAAAAAATGAAAAATGAAGATAGTTGAAAAAACTAAAGTGTCTAAGTCCCACATTGGAGAAACCATGCTCCTTCCCCCTCCCCTCCTCCTATATAAAGGGATGCTTCTCAATGGTTTGGACATCCAAAAAATTTTCACACTTGGGCTTAATACTAAGTATAAGAGCCCAAGAACTTTAGTAATTTTTTTTTACTTGGGCTTAATACTAAGTATAAGAGCCCGAGACTTTAGTAAAACTTTTTTTTCTTGTTAGTAAATTGCTTTTCAGGGTTTGATTTGAAGAGGACGTGTGGGACCCCTATGCACCAACTTCTTTAAGTAGCATTTTTACGCCTTAGAGGTAAGTTTGCTTATTTATTTATTTATTTATTGTATTTTTTTTTTATATAAGTGTTGTTCATTTTAGTTTATTCATTTATTAGTTTGATTTTTTTATTTATTTATTTTTTATAATTTTTATTTTAAAACTAATTCAATAATAAATTGGGGTTAGGCGAGTTAGTTGCTGACACTTGCTAACCCTTGTGATCATTTTAGTTGCGGCATGACTTGATGATCTAAATTGTTATTTTGTCTTCATTTTTTATATAAAACAAATCGCTAAAGATTCAAAACCTTTTTTTAAATTTTCGTGATAAATTTGATAATCAGTGGGTGACGTCTCTAGCGTGACGCGAGTTTCACCTATTCAATCCTTAATTTGATTAATTGAGTCGCGACGACTTGTTAATTCAAATTTTCAAAATCATTTTTTAAAAAAATTTAAAAATCAACCAACACACACTTATTTTTTAAAGAACTACGTGACTTTGAGTTCTCCATTGCACCAGGAGATACGTAGGAGCGTAAATCCATTTTCATCAAGCCAAAAAAAATAAATTTTCATAATTTGGTTGTTTCTTTTATTTCTTTTTAAAAATAAAAAAAAAATAATAAATAATAAATAATTACAAAGTCTTTTGTTTAAAGGGGTTAAAATAAATATATTTAAGATTATTAAAACTTGAACAACTAACTTAAGGTACCGTTCATGGAGCAGGCGGTGTAAGTGCTAATACCTTCCCTACACCATAATCGACTCCTAATCCAAACTCATTTTCAAAAGACCAGTTTGCTTGATTAAATGGTTTTTCTAATGTTTTTCCAATTTAAATAAACATTGGTGGCGACTCCATTGATTTTATCTTTTTTGGTCGTCCGTCGCGATCCGGATTCAAATACCAGGGACTCCAATTGGGACACTTAGAGAGTCGTGCCCTAGCTCATTTGTTAGTTGTGCAAATTTTTAATAATCTTTTATTTATTTATTTTACCCTCTTTGTCTTTGTTTTCATTTTCTTATTTGTTTGTAAATGTTTTTATTTAGTATTTTTATGTAAATATTGGTTAGCATTATTTCATGTATATTGTGACTGTATATATACCTTGTGCTAAATTGTTGAAACCCTAGGGTAGAGGATTCTTGGTAGCTATTGTATATATGTCTTTGTAGATTGGGGGTAATTTTGGTATTTTTGTAAATGTTTGTACGCTCCCAAAGACCCTTGCACCTACACGTTTATCACACACGCTTGAGTGGGGCCCTATACCCGGTCTGAGTGAATCCTAGGATAGGTAGAGGTTGCGTAGTGGTAGCCATTTTGGATGTACATCCTGTTTGGTTATCGCGAAAACCTCATCTAGAGTGCGCCTTTTTTATGAATGTCCCCACACCTAGTGGTTTACCCACTATTTCGTGGTCAACATTCTGAAATAGGACTTGGCTCTAGAGACCTCTAAAATAGAAAAGCCACCTTATGGAAGTTCTCACGAATCAAAAAGACTCTTAGGTCCTTAGGATAGAATTCCCAAGTTTAAGGCAACCCCATTAGAACACAAAAGGAGCATACTTCTTCTTTATTTATCTGTTTCTCATATCATTCATTCTTGTATTAAAAAATCAAATGAAGAAAAAAGGTCATTCATTGCTTGCATCTTCATAACATTCTTAGCATTATAAAAAAAAAAAAATCATACATTTCATGACATTTCCAAGATATAATACATTATCTCGCATAATCATTTCTAGCATTTTTTTTTTTCTTTCTTTCTTCTTCTTTCTTATATTTTTTTTAAGAAGAAAAAAAAAACTTCCTCATCTCTATCACTTATGTCATTCATCCATGCACCATTCTGTATAAAAAAAAAATTCAAAAAGACAAATACTTCATGTAGCATTTTCATTCTTAACTCTTTTTATTCACCTATCGCTCATGTCATTCATTCCTTTTTTTTTTAAAAAAAAAAGGGGGATATATCATTTTGCATTTTCATTACATTCTTAGCATTCATAAAAAAGAAAAAACATCATTGTATATTTTCATGATTGATCAAATTCTAGCATCAAAAAAGCAAAAAAATATCATCTTCATTTTCATAACATTCCTAAAAAAAAAAAAGCATTTATCTTGCATTTCCATAGCATTCTTAGCATAAAAAAAAAAGGGAGAGAGATACATTATCTTGCATTTGCATTACATCCCCATAAAAGATATCATCTTCCATTTTCATCGCGTTTCTAACTCTAAAAGAGGAAAGGAAAGAAAAAGATACATCATTTTGCATTACCATGACATTCATAGCATTCTTTTTAAAAATAAAAAATATAAAAAAAATTAATAAAAAATTTCATTTGCATAATACTTTGCATGCATGCATGTTGCCAATTTTGTTCAGTCAATGTTGATAATTGCATATTCACATCATGTTTCACCAAGTGAAAAATGGGCACTATAACGAAAAATTGCTTCGCGACACCCTTACAGGATCATTCCCAGGCTAGGATCATGGATGAAAAGATCAAATTCAAGAGTTGAAGGATGAGGTGAATCAGCTCAAAGAGCAGGTGTCCAAGATGATGGAGATGCTTCGGTCTATGAAAAATAGAAGGAGCACAAATGAGAATCCTCAAGTGGCAAACAAGGGGCATCCGACCACACCTCCTCACTGTCTGGTTTCTCTCCAACCCCTCTGCAATACCAAGGCTTCAATCCTCAAGGAGTTGTGATGCCGTTCACCATTCAACCCTCAGTCACTAGTTCTCAGGAAACCCAGGTGCCACCCTTCCCTCCTTATGGCTTCCATCCCAGCTATGTACCATCATTAACCACCAATCCCCCTGGTAATAGCATGCCAACAGTGACACCGAATTCAAACCTGTTGAACTTTACCCAAACTCAAGTTACTCGGCTGAATGCTAATGGAACCCCGCCAATACAGCACCCATTCCCTTTCTTCATCCCACCATATGGCTTCCCTTCCAGCTTTGCAAAGCACCATGGGTTGCTAATTCCCTTTGACAGTGGCATGCCTGCTTCGAACTCATTGAGCACAACCCAACCATATGCCCATTACCCAGGTACCGGTGGGACTCCACCAAGACAACATTTTGTCCCCTTGTCATGCCTCAATACCCATTGAATTCTTTTTTTTTGAAAATCCTCGGTTCAAAAAAGAGGTTTGAAACTTTGGAAGAGAGAATACGGGTCATTGAAAGAAGCGAGTTGTTATAGCCTCAAAGATGCTATGCGAGCTTTGTCTTGTCCCTGACGTTGTCATTCCCCCAAAGTTTAAGGTCCCAGATTTTGATAAATATAAGGGGATTACTTGTCCAAAGAATCACTTGACAATGTACATTCGCAAGATGGCTTCACAAGCTCACGATGACAACTGTTAATCCATTTCTTCCAAGACAGTTTAAGCGGGCAGCTTCTAATTGGTACACACATCTTGAGCGTGCCCATATAAGGAGTTTCAAGGATTTAGCTGATGCCTTTGTAAAGCAGTATAAGTACAATATGGACATGGCACCAGATAGAATGCAATTACGAAGCATGTCTAAGAAAGATGTTGAGACCTTCAAGGAATATGCTCAGAGGTGGAGGGAAATGGTCGCAAGTAGAACCCCCTTTGTCAGAGAAAGAGATGGTTGCTATGTTCACTGATACACTATATGCGCCATTCTATGACCATATGATTGGAAGTGTGTCAGTGAATTTTTCAGACATCGTGGTAATTGGTGAAATGATTGAAAGGAAATGAAAAAGGAAGACTCGCACCAAATGAATGACGGACGATGGCAAGTATGAAGAATGTTGAACCGACTGAGGGTGGACTTCAAGTCGAATGAGTTAAATGGGACTTCAGAAAAACTCATGGACTACAACGGTTACCTAAATCACCAAGCATTGTCAGAGGTTTCTACACATTTGCAATAGGAACGAATGTTTACAATGGTTGATCGGGGTAACCTTAGAAAGTTTGACAAAGTGGTGATTCATTTTTTCTAACCGTCAAGAATGAAGCTGTACCCTAGAGTTCTTCAAAGACTTTGGGAATTCTGAGCGATTGACATTCGATTTGTTTACTAAGTTGTTACCATGAAATGATGGTTTGATTGTACTGACCCCATGCTTGTTCAATCATTAAAACCATTCGGATTTCTGAATTTATGTAAACTTGCTTGAAGCATTAATGTGATGAATTTGTGTGGATCCCAGTTTACCTTGTTTCCTTTTCCTATGTTCTTGACACTCATGTTCTTGCCAGATCTTCTTGTCATTTTCTTTCTTCTCTTTACTTGCTTTCTTTTGGTTCGAATCTCATAGGACTCTCATTCTGGAAAGTTTTTGTGGTCGTAAGACCCATGAGTGCAGGTGTTCTTTGCACACAAAAAAACAAAAAAAATAAAAAAAAAGAGTAAATAAATACTCACTTGGTGGGTATTATCATTTTGTCTCAAATTTAAAATTTTTTTGAAAATGAGCAATCAAGATTTGAAATGAAGATTGGCCATATTTCTCTTTCTCTCTCACAAGAAATTCATCTTGCCATTATCCTTCGTTATCCTATTTTGAGCTTGAAAGTTTCCTTCAATAAACCCTGGACAAGGATCACCCCTACACTAGGGGATGACACAAAATAAAGGTTGATTGTCATGGTGATTATTTTGAAATATAAAAGAGGAAAATGAAGAAAAGTGAAAGGGCGGAAAGTAAAAGCGTAAAATTTGACAAAGTTCAAGTTTGAACAATGATGGAGAACAAAAAAGATGGAGAGCAATAAGAGAAAAGTGTGCTTGAATGCGTAAAAGCAATTGGCAAAGTTTAAGTTTGAATAAGGATCCTTAGTCCCACTTAACCTTTAAACACTTATTTGAGCCTTATATCTTTCATTTCATAAACCCTAACCTTGGCCACGTTACAAGCCTTAAAAAGTCCATTCGATCAATGAAAGGTTGTTTTCATTTTCATCAACTTTAATTTTGAGACAAAAAGTTTATGCACCTTCTTGAATTTTCAATCCTTGCTCTTAAAAAAAAAAAAAAAAAAACAACAAAATTGTTAGGTGAAAACCATGCAAGGCGGTCTAAAAAAAAAAAAAAAAAAGGGACTTACATTAGGGCAAATTGTTGTCGTGTTCAAGCCGGCTCTACACCTGGGGCATGTTTTTGGTTCAATCGGCTCTACATTAGGGCAAGTCTCTACCCTGCTCAATTAGCCCTACATTGGGGCAAATCTTTTGGTTCAACTAGCTCTACATTGGGGCAAGTCTCTATCTGTGCAATCCAACTCCAAAGCTGGGGCAAATCTTGGTTCAATTTGACTCTACATTGGGGCAAGTCTCTACCTTATTCGATTCGGCTCTAAACGGGGCAATTTGTCTAGTTTTATTTGGCCTTACTGGAAAAACTCAAGGTCCCCACTGGGACAAATTCTGTTCTCAAATGACATACCCTGAGTCAATTTCATTTGATACCTTACACAGGGGCATATTTTTGTAGGTACCTGATAAAACAATGGTCATGATGTCCAGTTGTCAAGTAAAGATCAATCACATCCAAACTGGGTCAAAAAAAAAAGAGCAAAAAAAAACAAAAGCAAAAAACTCTTGGCTTTCGTACTACTCCACTTCTTATGTTTCTATCCTTGGTAAATATCCTTTGTGTAGTCATATTCCCAAAATCAGTCAAAAGGTTACTCAGTTGGTAAATCTCTTTCTTGTTGTACTTTTGAATTCATGCATATCTGGTACATGATGCTTCAAGTTGGTGAACATGAACACAATAGTACAATTCAACCATCTAATGGTAGCTTCTTGTTGAACAACTCAAGTCAAAGGAACTCTAAAGTTTCAATCGATGAAGAGAATGACATCCTCAATGGATAATTCAGATTGAAGTGTGTCCGTTGGGAATAAGAACCTTTGGGGAAAGAAGGTCACAAGCTTCTACACAAGCCATATTTAATGATGAGAAATTCAACAATGATCCCTTTTGAATATGAGTTGGGTTGGTCAAAGTTTTTCAAGAAGCGTTTGGTTCCTCAAGTACATTCATTTCTTTGGCTCATGGCCCATTGTACAAATTCTTGGGCTCAAGGCCCACTTCATGAGTTTTTAGGCTAAAGGCCCATTGCATAAAGTTTTTTCGCTCGAGGCCCTTTAAGTGTTGATGAGAAAAAGAATGACCAGACAAATCATAAGGCCAATCAACGAATTTTCTTTTGTTTAATCGCAATCCCATTTGTGGGAAAAAGTCCTTAAGGGTTGCGGAACCAAAGCTCAGATGAAAAAAAAAAACTAAAAAAAAAAAAAAAAAAATAAGATTTGCTTACTCGGTTTGTTCATGAGAATCCCTACGTGTAGGGCATTCATTGCATCATTACGCATCCATTGCATTATGCATCGCCTCTGGCATCACATGCATCGTCCTCTAGTATCGCATTCATCGCATTCATTGCATCATGCATCATTTCTGGCATCACATGTATTGCCCTCAAGCATCACATCCATTGCATCACCATGCATCCATTGCATCATGCACCATCTCTGCCATCACATGCATTTACAAAGTCAACACATTGTCTTTTAATTCCCGGGTCCCCGCACCCATTGTCTTTAAGTTTCCGGGTCCCCGCACCCATTGTCTTTAAGTTTTCCGGGTCCCCGCACCCATTGTCTTTAAGTTTCTGGGTCCCCGCACCCATTGTCTTTAAGTTTCCGGGTCCCCGCACCCATCGTCTTTTCATTTCCGGGTCCCCGCACCCATTGTCTTTTAATTCCGGTCCCCGCACCCATTGTCTTTAAGTGTTAGGGTCCCCGTACCCATTGTCTTTTAATTTCGGGTCCCCGCACCCATTGTCTTTTAATTCCGGGTCCCCGCACCCATTGTCTTTTAGTTTTCGGGTCCCGCACCCATTGTCTTTTAAGGAGGGTCCCCGCACCCATTGTCTTTTAGCTTCTCGGGTCCCCGCACCCATTGTTTTTTAATTCTAGGGTCCCCGCACCCATTGTCTTTTCATTCCGGGTCCCCGCACCCATTGTCTTTTAATTTCGGGTCCCCGCACCCATTGTCTTTAAGTTTCTCGGGTCCCATGCACCCATTGTCTTTAAGTTTTCGGGTCCCCGCACCCATTGTTTTTCGGTCCCCGCACCCATTGTCTTTAAGTTTCTCGGGTCCCCGCACCCATTGTCTTTAAGTTTCGGGTCTCCGCACCCATTGTTTTAATTCCGGTCCCCGCACCCGTTGTCTTTTAGTTTAGAGTCCCCGCAGACCCGTTGTCTTTCTTTTTGGGTCCCCGCACCCATTGCTTTTTAGTTTTTGGGTCCTCGTACCCATCGCTTCTACAAAAAGCAAGCAGGGCCTTGTGCCCGTCACATTTTTCTTTTTCTGTCAAGCTTCACGGATACCGGAAGACTCCGCAAGTTTTGTGCCTTTTCTGTTTTAAGTTTCATGTCAAGCTTCACGGATACGACTCATAGAAGCTTTTTACCTTTGGGTCCTCATACCCATTGTTTTGGGTCCCCGTACCCATTGTCTTTAAGTTTTCTGTTAAGCTCAGGTGGATACTCGACTCCGTAAGCTTCTTACATTGTTTTGGTTAAACTTCACGGACACCTGAATCCGCAAGTTTTTACCTTTTCATGGACAAAATTGAATCAATTCCTTTGTTTTTCATTTATTCTAAATGTAAAATAAAGGGGGGCAGCTGTTGATACCCAATTTTGTCCATAATTTTATTTTATTTTATTTTTGTTACTTGATCAAGGTATGAACACTCAATTTTGTACATAAAGTTTATTTCTAAACCTTGAAAAGTGAATGAAAATCTAAACAAAAAAGAAAAGAGAAAAAATGAAAAATGAAGATAGTTGAAAAAGCTAAAGTGTCTAAGTCCCACATTGGAGAAACCATGCTCCTTCCCCCTCCCCTTCTCCTATATAAAGGGATGCTTCTCAATGGTTTGAACATCCAAAAAATTTTCACACTTGGACTTAATACTAAGTATAAGAGCCCAAGAACTTTAGTAATTTTTTTTTACTTGGGCTTAATACTAAGTATAAGAGCCCGAGACTTTAGTAAAACTTTTTTTTCTTGTTAGTAAATTGCTTTTCAGGGTTTGATTTGAAGAGGACGTGTGGGACCCCTATGCACCAACTTCTTTAAGTAGCATTTTTACGCCTTAGAGGTAAGTTTGCTTATTTATTTATTTATTTATTGTATTTTTTTATATAAGTGTTGTTCATTTTAGTTTATTCATTTATTAGTTTGATTTTTTTATTTATTTATTTTTTATAATTTTTATTTTAAAACTAATTCAATAATAAATTGGGGTTAATGAGTTCAATGATAACTTGCTAACCCTTGTGATCATTTTAGTTATGACAACTTGATGATCTAAATTGTTATTTTGTCTTCATTTTTTATATAAAACAAATCGCTAAAGATTCAAAACCTTTTTTAAATTTTCGTGATAAATTTGATAATCAGTGGGTGACGTCTCTAGCGTGACGCGAGTTTCACCTATTCAATCCTTAATTTGATTAATTGAGTCGCGACGACTTGTTAATTCAAATTTTCAAAATCATTTTTTAAAAAAATTTAAAAATCAACCAACACACACTTATTTTTTAAAGAACTACGTGACTTTGAGTTCTCCATTGCACCGGGAGATACGTAGGAGCGTAAATCCATTTCTGTCAAAGCCAAAAAATAAATTTTCATAATTTGGTTGTTTCTTTTATTTCTTTTTAAAAAATAAAAAAATAATAAATAATAAATAATTACAAAGTCTTTTGTTTAAAGGGGTTAAAATAAATATATTTAAGATTATTAAAACTTGAACAACTAACTAACTTAAGGTACTAGTTCATGGAGCAGCAAAGGTGTAAGTGCTAATACCTTCCCTACCTGTAATCGACTCCCGAATCCAAACTCATTTTCAAAAGACCAGTTTGCTTGATTAAATGGTTTTTCTAATGTTTTTCCAATTTAAATAAACATTGGTGGCGACTCCATTGATTTTATCTTTTTTGGTCGTCCCGTCGCGATCCCGGTTGCGACAATGATTACTATACTTTTCTGGGGGAGGTAGATATTAATGTTGGGTGCATGACAGATCCAGAAAATTATAAGGAAGCAGTTTCTAATGCTTTATCTGATAACTGGATTGAAGCAATGAATGATGAAATAGTCTCTATGAATCATAATAATGTGTGGGAGCTTGTGGAACCTCCTAAAGGTATTAAGTCTATTGGGTGCAAATGGGTGTTTAAGACGAAAAAAGATTCTAAAGGAAATGTAGAGTGATTTAAAGCAAGATTGGTGGCAAAAGGATTCACTCAAAAGGAGGGAATTGACTACAAAGAGACTTTTTCTCCTGTTTCTTCCAAGGATTCTTTCCGAATTATCATGGCTCTAGTTGCTCATTATGATTTGGAGTTGCACCAGATTGATGTAAAGACAGCCTTCTTGAATGGAGATCTTTATGAAGAAGTCTACATGCAGCAACCTGAAGGTTTTATAGAAGATGGAAAGGAGCATATGGTATGCAAATTGAAGAAGTCTATTTATGGTTTGAAGCAAGCTTCTAGACAATGGTATATTAAATTTGATGAAGTTGTTTCTTCTATGGGCTTTGTGGAGAATAAGGTAGATTAATGCATATATCTTAAGGTGCATGGGAGTAAATTCATTTTTCTTGTTCTCTATGTGGATGATATTTTACTTGCCAGCAACAGTTATGATCTACTTGTTAAGACTAAAGATATGTTATCGGATACTTTTGATATGAAAGATCTTAGAGAAGCTTCTTTTGTTTTGGGCATTGAAATTCATAGAGATAGGAGTCGAAGGCTTTTGGGTTTATCTCAAAGAGCCTATATTGATCGTGTTCTTAAAAGGTATAATATGGAAACTTGTAGGCTTAGTGATGCTCCTGTTACCAAATGAGACAAGTTGAGTAAGGAGCAGTGCGCTAAGAATGATATTGAGAGGAGTTTAATGACAAAAGTACCTTATGCTAGTGCGGTTGGTAGCCTTATGTATGCTCAGGTGTGCACTAGACCTGATCTGTCTTTCGCTGTTAGTGCATTAGGCAGATATCTATCTAATCCAGGACATACTCATTGGATAGCTGTTAAGAAGGTTATAAGGTACCTGCAGAAGACAAAAGATTACATGCTTGTTCATAGGAGTGTGGATGATTTAAATGTCATTGGCTACTCTGATTCAGACTTTGCTGGATGTATAGATGATGACAGATCGACGTCTGGATACATTTTCATGTTAGCCGGAGGAGCTATATCTTGGAAAAGCGTAAAACAAATGCTGACTGGTTCTTCCACAATGCAAGCTGAGTTTGTTGCATTGTATGGTGCAGCTTCACATGCTATGTGGTTAAGAAACTTTATTTTCGCTCTTGGTGTTGTTGACTCTATTTCTAAACCATTGAAAATTTATTGTGATAATCGAGTTGTTGTTTTGTTCACCAAGAATAATAGAACCATTTCTGCCTCTAAACATATAAGAATCAAATTCTTGGTGGTAAGAGAAATGTATGATAGTGGAGAAATTCTTATTGCGCATATTCTTACTGATGAGATGCTTGCTGACCCCCTAACTAAGGGACTTAGACCCATAGTGTTTATGAGACATGTTGAGAACATGGGTATCATAAGATCTTTTGATGTAATTGATTAGTGGGAGTTGTCATTTATTGTATACTTGTTACATTGTACTTATGTAATTAATGCTCTTTTAATAAAATTATGTGCATGTTTATTTTTGTATCATTGTTATAATGATTATTGCATAGTTTTATTGCTGTGTTGTCTCGAGATATTTAATTTTCTTGAAGAAAATGGTGTTTAATGATAAACATGTTTATAATCTCCTTGGGGAGATTGGTTGTGTTTTCTTGAGAAAACACAATATAGGACCTATACACATTAGCTTAAAGGGCGAATGATCACAAACTAAGCTATGATGTGTATCTACACTAGCACACTTGAATTATGATCATGACAATAAGATTATTAGTTATGTAGTCATTGGTGAATTAGACTTTTATAGTTTATCTATCACTTATGACTCTTAATTGATAATTTTATTGAATTCTTTGATCATGTTTAATGTGAGTATAATCAGATTATTTTAGTGGCCACAATTGTTCAACCAGAATTTCTTTTCTTTTCTTTTCTTTAAAAAAAAAAGGAATTTGTAAAAATACCTATATATTTATTTATATATTTATTTAGTTTTGAAATTCTTTTGAGTTAAATTAAACTGAATCAATGTTGTCCAAGTGGGAGAATGTTAGAAATTTTTCTATGATTTTGGACTTCCATTGATTTGTCTGTTTGTCAAAACTGGTTGAATGGTAACCTGATGTTTCATGGAATCCTTTTATATTGTGATCAATGGATTTATTGGAAATCACATGTTGAACTTTGAATTCAAATGGTATGTGTGCTTGAAAAGGTGTGATGCTTGGTTGCTTGTTTCCATGATGGGTAGAACAAGACAACTCTTCAATGAAGGGGCAGGTCCCCTCTCCACTCCCTCTATATATATATGTGTCTTTTAAAGACATAGACATGATCTTTCACTTAAGAACTGCTATTGCCCCATCCAAAAGAGAGAGGAGAAGGAGAGGAAGATTCTGATTCCTGTAGTCCACAAAGTGTGTACAATTATTGGTCTTTTCTTGATCGAAAACCAAAGAAGAACAATATGTCTACAAGAAGTACGCATTTGATTATTAATATGGTATTCTAAATTCATGATCTATGATCTAGTGACATTCTTAGTTATGATGTATAATGTCTACAGTATCCATATCGTCTCATTCCCTTAAAATTTTATTTAAAAAAAAAATTGTAACACCAAACAATTAAAAGGAGGGGATGCAAGAAGTGTCCCAATCTGCTGTGCTTAAATGATAATAAGTGGGCTTCGTGCTCACTTGATAATAAACTACTCTTCCCGCGGGCACTTCAATAATAATACTTATAGCTAATTTTTTTAGTATAATTTATGAATATTTTATAATGATAAGTTAATTTATAAATTTAAAACATGCGTGCACTATATTAATATTTTGTATTAATTAATTCTTTTTCTCAATAAAAAATTTGAAATATTTTTTTAATGGAAATTGTTTAATTGAATATGCAGATAATATATTTATTTATTTTTACTTTGGTGGGAAATTACTTTTAAATTTTATTTTCATATTTTTTCATGTTGTGTTCCTTTTATTAAATGTTTTTGAATTGTGATTTTGTATTATTGGTTATCTTATCGTGATTATACAAAACTCAAATTAAATAAACAAAACAATCAATGAATAGTTATGTTATCACTTTTTTTTCATAAATATAAACCAAATTTTAAAAGTCAATTCTCAAGTATAATTTTAGATTTATTTAAGGGAGACAATGTCATCACTTGACATTGCATGGCATTAATTAGCTTGCACAGCCAAGACATTATATGACACTAGATGGCTTAAAAGTGGTTTAGAAGAGGCTGTCTTAACACTTGTTACATGACATTAGATGTCTTGGAGAAGTCAACAACACACACATATTGATTTATAGTTAGAGGAACACACACATTGATTTATAGTTGGAGGAGGATAGCAACTTTCATCTCTTCTTTTTATTAATAAATCAAAATCTTTCTTTATAAAATAATTCAGTATTAAAAGTATTTAATAATTAAGAATTATATACACACTCATTGATTTATAGTTGGACGAGGTTAGCAACTTTCACCTTTTCCTTTGGATTAATAAACCAAAATCTTTTTTATAAAATAATTTAGTATTAAGAGTATTTTAGTAATTAAGAATTATATATTTAATGAAAAAAGATAATACTAACACATATTTTAGTGATGAAAGAGAAATTGAATATTTGTATTAGATAAAAAGATAAAATATAACAATTTTATTTATTTTATAAAAATAAAAAATTGGTTTACATAAAAAAAATTCATAAAATAAAAACAATTTCTTATTTACTTTAATAATAAATAAATATAATAAAACTCATTGCTTTAAGTTAAGGATGAGAATATGCTAAATGACTTATCAGGAACTTACGGCCTAATTTATTTTCTGTCTAAGATCTAGCCTATTTATTTATATAATTACAAATTCATAATATTTACATAATTTATTAATTATATATTAATATAGTATATTTATCTTATACAAAAATATATTAATTTTGCTAAAGATTATACTTATTTAAAAATTTAAAAATTTAGTTTTTAACCTATGTAAAATATTTATGTAATATAAACCTTTAAATAAATATTTGAGTTAAATCAAACATTTATGTTTTCTTAATTAAGGTCATGTCGAACCCTAAAAGAAAATCCTATAATACATAACAAATTAGGTTTAGACTTATATTTTACAAAACATGTTTAGACCTATTTAGATAAAACTTAATCTAATTTATTTTTACTCTTACTTTGGTATACAAAAGAGAAGCGACCCTAGGACACAATTAGATGAGGAAAAGATGCAACCAAGGTTCTAAAATCCAAATCAGGACTGGTCGATTCGATTAGTTAAACCAGGAACCGGTCCCCTTTCTCGTTCTATTGTGTGTCATAAATTAGCATGGTAAAAAATCGGTGAAAAACTAATGAATTGGTCCTAAACCGGTTAAACCGGTCAACCTGGCACTAATTCCAACAACTGGATTTTTTAAAAAATCTAATACTTAAATTTGCAAAACAACATTATTTTGGGACCTTTCTTTATATTATAAAAGAAAAGAATCATGAAATGACTTTGCGGTTTTCAAGGCAACAAAGAGAGTCACCTATGTGAAGCTTAATTACTCACAGAAGACAAAGGATAATCTTTTGCCTTTTATTTATAGTTGTTGTATGGTTGAGAAGTCCACTAACTCACATATGTGGGACTTCTAAATATATTAGTTACTGGAGCTGAACTCCACAAGCTGCTTACTATGATGTGTGGGATTCAAAAATTTTGTTGCTGAATTTTCGTAAGCTATACGTGGGTGTGGGGTACATGGGTCCTAAAACCATTTTAAATTTCATCCTTTTTATAATGAATTTTTTTATCACAAGTTGTACGTGTTGTACCCTTTTTGCTATGAATTTCAGTTTTAAAACCAATCCTAAAACCACTTCTTATCAATAAGCATTTGGAGGTATTTCACAAGTGTCATTTTATTCATTTTGTTTGTGTACATGGGTCCTTATGCATGATTCTTCTGTATGTATGTTTATACACACATACACATACACATACACATACATATATATAATTATACTCCAATTTAATCATGGTTTAACCATTGAATCTTGATTTAGCCAGTTTAATGACCGATTTGGTTTTTAAAACCTTGGATGCACTAGACACATCTTGCAACAACAAAGGACCACAAGCAACTCATAGATGATGCAAAAGATGAACCCCTACTAACAAACTATGAGCAAATTGAGCAGGGAAATCTACTACTCAATTGCATTCACGATAGACATGCTAAATTTGGATTGACCAGTCTTTTATAGAAAATAATGAATCCTATTAACAATTACGACAACAGGATGAGAGTTTGAACACCCATTAATATCAAACTCTGCAGCAACAATTGAGTCACATTCGAACAAAATGCAACTCATCTGTCGATCCCATGCAATAGTTAAAGCTATAACTAATCCCCATAACTCTGCCATGAGACTATTTTGAGAACCAATACTTTTAGCAAAACCCAAAATCCAAGCTCCAGAGATATCCCGAAACACACCCCCACAAGCTGTAGTTAGACCCCCTTCACGACAAGAGCCATCGATATTACATTTGGTCCAAGCATAAGGTGGGGGAATCCCACCCCAAATAAACTAAATCCTTAGGAGGTGTTGACCCATACCTTTGGAGAATAGCATCTTCAGGACAACTGGCCTGATGAACATTCCCAAAGATTTTATGATATAAAGAATCATTGTTCATAAGTTTTCCACCAAAAACAAAAGCATTTATGTTTTTCCAAATCAACCAAATAGAAAAACCAAATATAAGTTGTCAATCCATACCATCCTTCCTACCAAGATTCTCAGTCAAATTAGCATGAACCCAATTTCGAGCTCCCAAATTCAAAAATCGTGTCCACTAGTTGGGATGGACCATAATCTACCACAAGGATCTCATCGTCACACAATCCTAGATGGCATGCTCAATACTTTCTGGGTCCGAACCACACCACGAACAACTATTAGATTGCGCAAAGTGACGAGCATACAAACTAGTTAGCCGTAACAATACCTTTCCCTACTGGCCAAAGAAAAACATGGATACACTCGGGTCTAGGCCAACAGCAGATACACTTTCAAACTGTGTTCCTCGAAGAATGTTCATGAGGTGCAAGGAAGGTATAAGTTGACTTGGATGTGAGCACATCATCACTAAAGAGGGCCCAAATAGGTTTGTCTGGTCCTAGCATTGGATGTGGATAGTGGATTCCTGCTATCTGATTACTCACATTACTAGAGAAAATATGTGCAAACAAATTCCAGTTCCACTCCCTTGTTTGAGAGACATAGCTCGCCAAAGACAACTCCTCATCATTCAAAGGAATAGAGTTTATAGCGACATCACGAAGCATGTAACGTCCTACTGTAAATATCAATATAATATTTAAATATATTAGAGTAACATGTTACTAATAATTTCTAATATTATCCTTAACTTGTGTAAACTGTAAAATTTTATGGTTTTGAGGATTACATCATTAATTAAAACATACAAAACTTCTAACTTAGGCACTTAATCTTCTAAAAATTGAGGCTGACAAAAGAAGCATTCTTAAGGTACCACTAATTACAAAACTAAATTAATCTCTAAGCTCCTGGTTTATAAATTTGCTTTACATAAATACTATTAGACAATTCTTTCAGTTAGTCTTTATCTGAAAAATATACACCACAAAAAAGGGTGAGATGCAATCTTAATAGGAAAATAGCAAAAATAACTAGATATTTTACCCTTTACATTTCTTTATTTCTAAAATCATATCATAAAGTCCACAAATTAAAAATAACAAGTAAAACATTATTTTAAAAAATAAATTGAAAGAGTAGTAAATAATGCAATATATAAAAGTATGTAATTCCAGTATAAGAGTAAGTAATTTTAAAATAATAAATAAATAATGAGTGAGTAAATAACTCAAATAAAATAAAGGAGTAATAAATCTCAAAATTCCTCTTCTCATCATTAATCAACATTTTTCTTTTCTTCATCTCTTCATCATTTATCATTATCAGCATCATCGTCATCTTATTAACATCATTATCTTTATTTTCAACGTCATCTTTATCAGTGTCATTCCATTTCAATACTCTAAATCAAATGTGCATTTTTTTCTATGATAATGAGGCGTCTTTCAAAGTTCTTTGATTATGACCATAATAATCTTTAATCAGAGCATCCCCTAATAATCTTTAATTATGGCCATAATTATCCCTGGTTGAGGAATTCCTCATCTCTTTATGACAATGAGGCGTCCCTCAGAGTCCTATGATCATGACTACAATAATCTCTAATTAGGGTGTCCTCCAATAATCTCTAATCATGACGGTGATATTTCTCATCTGAGGAATCCCAATAATCTCTTGACAAAGAGGCATCTCTCAATGTCCTCTGATCATGGCCACAATAATTCCTAATCAAGGCGTCCCCTAATAATCTCTAATCATGGTCACGATATCTCTTTGCACATTGATTCATTTTTATCTATGGGATGACATTTCAAAAATACTTTCTCCATAGAGCGACATTAAAAATAAACTTGTATTAAAACATGTATCATTATAGTATATAGTAAAAATAAGAACACTAATAAATAACATTAATAATGATTAATAATTAACATATTCAATATAAAG
This sequence comes from Ormosia semicastrata, assembly GCA_029884595.1. Lineage (NCBI taxonomy): Eukaryota > Viridiplantae > Streptophyta > Magnoliopsida > Fabales > Fabaceae > Ormosia > Ormosia semicastrata. The sequence goes on from JAQQTO010000055.1 coordinate 38,778,154, forward strand.
AATAACACAAAATAACTCATTATAAAATTAAATAAATGAAAGATTGATAAAAATAGTTAAAAGACTAGCTCATAAGAGATTAATTATATTTAAAATCTAATTTCTAAAGCTTTTTTTGTCAAAATTATTATCGAATAACATAATCGTTATTAGAATAACATAGTCATTATCGAGAATAAAAAAGTATTATTAGAATAACAATCTTACTTTTATTCGAATAACAAAAGTGTTATTCGAATAAAAGTTTTTAAAAAATAGCTTTTGAAGTGTTTTTACAGGCTTTATTCAAATAACATAAGTGTTATTCGAATAAACTGATCAAAAATTATAGTTTAGAAGCGTTTTAAGATGGTTTATTAGAATAAAACCAAGTTTATTCAAATAAACCCTTCAAAATCAAATTTTGCAGCTATCAGTACATCATTGTTTCATTGAACCAAAAGCAGAGCAAATAAGATTGAAAGCAAAGTAATAGACTAGAAAGTATGGGTAGAAGAAATCGAGAGAATTAAATTATGGTGTTTTTACTAATTCTTACCTTTCTACTGAGTTATAACAAGTTGAAAGGGATAGTTGGATTGTGATTAAGGATGGAGAAATTGAAGTAGCAGAAACAGAACTTGAGTGTTGGCAGGTTGGGTAGGAGTTTTTCTGACGAGCTAGTGAAAGACAAATGGTATTTATCGAGCCAAAATTGGTTCTAGCTCACGTAGGGAATGATGTCATGGGTTTTGTTGTCAAAACGAGATTCAATCATTTGAAAAATATCCTCCCTGTAATCATGCCTTTTATTAGATTTTTTTATGCACGTTTCTATTGGTCATAGTTGCCTTTCTAATTCAAAGTTTCCAGAATTCTCCCCTTCATCCACAAGTCTTCATGCTTATCTCAAAGTAATTAATTTTTTGGATACTTGGTCGTGCTTCACCAAATTATCATTATACTTGGCTTAATTTGCTGCCTTCATTCTTTTGACGCCTGTTTTTCATAATCATTATTTTTTCAGAATTCTAGGATTTCATGTGTCCTCCTCTTTAACACTTGTCCCTTGATGATATCATCTTGCTTGCCTTATTAATCTTACTTTATCATCTAGTTCCTTTAGAACCATGGAATAAAAAACCAAAGAGGGAAGAAACTTAATGGCAACGAAATTCAATGACCATCTAGTTCTATTGTGACTAGTTAAATAGCCAAGTGAAAACTAAGTTTTCATTCTATAACGTGCTTCTACTGTTTTATTCGAATAATATAATTCGTATTCGAATAATTCATTCTTTCTTTTTATGTATATATGTGCACAACAATCCATTTATTCGAATAGCAAGAATGCTATTCGAATAATTTCTCTTGAAAAGATATATCTCATTTGTTAATACTTTGTTTTTCTATAAATCTCATATTTATATTATAATAGTTGTTAGGAATGTTACAAAGCACAATCCCATATGGCAACCAACGATGTTTCTAAAACTTGATATTTTCATCAGAACCAAACAACCTAGGCAAGTTCTGATGAACGTTATGCCAAGCCTTACAAATACCAGACCATATGTTTGAAGAATTCCTTTGGATTTTAACCACTGAAACCACACCAGAACCACACTTGTACTTAGTTCTTAGCACCCTGACCTAGAGAGAATTTGACCTATGGATTAAGCCCACCTCAATCTCATGACAAGAGATTCATTAATCATTCAAAGGCTTCGCAAACCCACTCCACCATCATTCTTAAGCTCACACAATTTGTACCAATCCATTAAGTAGCATCTTCTTTTATCTTCAGTAGTTCCCCATATGAAGCTTTTAGTCATTTTCTCTGAAGAATCACAAATCCCTTTAAGAAGTAATGAAGTCTGCATGGTATAAATCACAAACCAAGTGCAACAATGATTGCATTGGCAAGAGTAATTCACCCTGCTAATTGTAAAGTCTTTGTTCTCCAAGAAGACAACTTATTTTTAATCTTTTCAATCAAATAATGATAAGTGCCCTTGTCTACCCTCTTATGTAATTATGGAATTCCCAAATACTTCCCTAAGTCTACTGTCAAAGAAAAACTTGAAACCTCACTAAGCTCTTTGGCCCAATTGTGGTTAACATTTTTTAACATTAATATACGGGTTTTATCAATGTTAACTCACTGGCCAAATGAAGTACATAACAAGTCCACTTTTGATCACTTCTATTTGGGTACAAGAAGCTTTCACAAAGAGCACCAAATTGTTTACAAAAAATAAATGAAATATAGGTGGTCCATCTTTCACCAACTTAATTGGTTTCCATTTATTTTTCGAGACTACAATATCAATGCAATGATCAAGTCTTTCCATACATAAAACAAAAAAGTATGGGGAAAGGAGGTCTTCTTGACGGATCCCTCTTGAGGAGGTAAAAGCATGTGTGGCATCCCCATTCCATAAAATATTCATAGAACAAGAAGAAACTCCATGCATTATTAGAGACACAAACTAATCACTTTACCCTAAGTCAAAAGGGTATCCCATAAGAATTCCCACTTAATACGGTCATATGTCATCTCAAGATCCACCTTAATCACCATAAAGCCAACCTTCTCCTTCTTCCTCCTCATCATATGCATTACTTCTTGAGCGATAACAACATTATCAGTACCATGTCTCCTTGGATCAAAACTACACTGATTTGGGCAAACCAAATAATCCATATGTTTCTTTAGTCGATTGGTAACTACCTTTAAAATAATCTTAAAGGCAACATTACAATGACTAATAGGCTTAAACTGCTTCATATGTTTCGAGTGATCAACCTTGAAATTAACACGACTGAAGTTTGGTTAATAGATCTCACCTAGTCTGAGTTGTGCTATGTTCCTTTCAGTTCAACATCTCACAAATTGATCTACCAACCTCTTCCCATTGACTTTGAAAGAAAATCGGGTGGAGCCCACCTAGGTCGTGTGCTTTAAAAGGGCTCATAGCAAACATTGCTAATTTAATTTTCAAGTCTGTGAAAAGTGCTTGAAGCTAATCCAAGACCAACTACTTTAAAACTAGAAAGCAACTAGAAATGGGGTCTTGGACATATTGACCCTTATCTCGAATGAGATTATGGTAATATCCCATGGCCACATGCTTTAACTCTTTAGCATTATACACCCAATCACTAGCATCATTGCACAGGGCCTCAATCTTGTTCCTTTTTTTTTTTACTGCATACGGTCGTAGCATGATAAAAACAAGTATTCCAATCGCCATATTTGAACCAGTCACACCTTGCTTTTTGGAACCAAAACACTTCTCCCTGAAGAAGCAAGGAATCATATTCCTTCCATAAATCAACCTGCAACCTTCTTAAAAAAGCATTTGGACCCATGGTTAAATTTTTGTTGATCCCCTCTAGGCGGGCCATTAGCTTATATTTCTTTTGTTTTTTACCCTTTCTTTAAGTCTAACGTAACATGTTCAAATTTTTTTGTTTAGAAAGTTGTTGCTTATGTCTAATGTATAGTAAAACACATTTTAAATCTTTTTTTAAAATTATATCTTTTATTTTTAAACCTTTTTTGTTTTATTTAATGAATAAATTTGCATATTTTTAATATTATAACAAATTTTAATATAAAATTTAATAACTGAAAAATAATGAGTAGAGTTAATAATAAAGTCAAATTCTATATCTTCATTAAAATTCATTTCAAGTAATATTTCTTCATTAAAATCAGCCTCCATGGTTCTCTTTCTTTATTAAATAAAACTAATTTTAAACCATTAGATCAAGATAACATCGAAGGTCAAATCTTAGTCTAAAAGTTTAAATAATTAAAATACCAATGAGTTTAAGTTAATTAAAAATGAAACATATGGGGCGTCTTTTTGTTTAAAACGAAAAGGTGGGGTTGCTAACATCCTCTGATTAAAAAAGAAATGGGAGAAAGTTAGCAATATATATATATATATATACACACATACATAGAGAGAGAGAGAGAGAGTTAAAATGATAAACAAGTGAAAGATAATAACATACGAGATAAAGATAACTCTTTATCTTAATTATGTAATGTCAATAGGAGTTGGTGACTTATATGTAAGTCTTCCTCATATTGATTTCGATGGTCTACCTTGACCTTAAAATGGGACGACCATTCATTCACTCTAAATTTTTGTTTAACAAACAAACATTTTAATTTTGTAATTGTAATTTATCTTAGGCTTTAGTCTTATCCTTCCGTTGCACTTCCTATATTTATTATTATACTATGTAACAATATTGTCTATATAATAAATCATCTTACCATTACTCATGTTAAGTTCAACTGGCCTTTATTCAAAATGCATTCATGATACAAAGCCTTTTAATGGCTTACATCACACCCAATACTAGAATGTACACTCTTAATATCATTAACTTGATTGATAATCAAGATCTTAGTAGCTTTATCTTTGTCCATTGTTTCTTCTCCGTCGATATAATAAAGCCACCAAGGTCTTGACTCTTAATCAAGTTACTAATGTTGAGAGTGGACATTCCAGTGTTGGGTGTAATGTTATCCATTGATAAGCTCTCATACCATAAAGAAGTTTAGAATAGAAGGCAGTTTAACTCAATTTGAGTAATGGCCTTACCACTTGCACAAATCCAATCACCTTGTTCAAGCATGACTTATAAGTCGTTTCACAAAGGAAACTCTTAGTCTGGCCATAGACAGGGAAACTTTGCACAAGGTTTGGTACACATGCTTTGAAAGAGAGTTCCTTTTGATGCAAAAGCTTTTTATCTTAGGCAAGGATCACACAACCACAAATCATGATTATATCATGTATTTCAAGACCATATGTGATTACCTTGGCTTTATTGGCAACAATCTTCACCTAAAACTAATTCATGATCTATAATTTTGCTCTTGATCCGTAGACTATCAATTTCGACACATCTTTCATTATAGAGACCGACATATAACGTGTTGTCATATGAAGAAAGTATCATATTTCTTATTTCAATAAATCTGAAAGTCTTACTATTATGTAAAGTCAAAGTATGAAACTAATCTGAGAAAACTAAAATTAAAAATTTATATTTATCATAACATAAAATAGATATAGAAACTCAAAACCAAACTCTTCACGTCTTTTTCAAAGGTAATAGATTTGAAAATTTTGAATAATTTTATTGGAGAGAACACTGAAAAATTAGGAAAGAAAATAAAGAGAGTTGTTATCAAAAGATTGGAGTAAGAGATTTCATTAAATAAATACCTAAAAGAGGAGACCAAAGCACTACAAAAAAATGACAAAGCACCACAATGAAAAAAGAATTAGGGCTCACTTTTGGAAACAATACCTTTTTTTTGTTGGTACTCCTTCAAAGTTAGTTTTTTCATGTTCTATTTAATTAATAAATATTAATAACTAACTAATTATTATGAGAGAGTGATACCATTACAAAAAGAAAGAATATTGGAGAAGCCTTAAAAAAAGAAAGAAATTAAATAATATATTGGGAGAGATGACGAGTATGATGGTAATTTAGTTGTGCTTGTGCATCCACATTTGTATCGCACTCACTAGACAACATGGGCTCTAATATCCGTGGGTAAAATATAGGACTTTACAGAGAAATCAGAAAGTCATTTCACTTGCACTGCGTCAAAAATCAAAACTTGTGTTCCAGTCTTTGGCCTCTGGGAGAAACCATTTTGGGGAACTCTTGTGCGTTTCTTTGATCGTTCCTGCTTCTGTGCGAAACCCACTTGCCCAGAGAGAGATTTGAAGTTTGATGGGTATTGCGTGAAAAATGGGTAAATGGGGTCATCGTCCGCGTAGGTTTTTTCGCCGTCAAAGTTCTCTCGGGCCTCCCCCGACATTCTATGACATCAATGCTCCTCTTCCTGGTATATTCTCCTTCTCTTTCTTTCCTTACATAAATTCATTCTTTTAGCATTTTTTTGTACTTCGTTTTTCCTCAATTCTTAAAACATTGTTTATTATATTGGTTTATCTTGTAGCCACTTCATGATTTATCATTGTTCATTTCATATTCTGATCCCATTTTTTATGATATATATATATATATATATATATATATATATTTTATATATATATATATATATATATATATATAAATGAAAGGTATTTTTATTTGGGAGTCAAATTTTGCTTAGCTGGTTCCAAACCGCTATGAAAGACAAGGGATTGTGTTCTTGTGTTAGGTGTAAAACTATGTTGAAAATTAACAATACATTTAAATGAGATAGAATCGCGACATTGACACCATAAATTAAGTGACTCACAAGAGTAGGATTGCTTTTGGCACTTGAGTATTGGAACACTTACAGGTAAATCCGTGGAAGTAGTTGATACCATGATTAGAAGGAGGATTAACTTTATGTACCTTAAGGAAAGAAACCAAATGGGCTAGAGAAAAGTCTTTATGTACCTTAAGGACAGAAACCAAATGGGCTAGAGAAAAGTCTAAGGAATTAGACACGATATAAAATATAGAATGCAGGTAAAGTTAGAGGCTAGAGCAAGAAATGGGGTTAGTCTAATTGTGGATAAGACTTGGAATAATAACGTGGTCGATGTTAGAATGATTGGAGATTGGATCATAGCCTTAAAAATTGTTGTTGAGCAAGAAACATTCAACATCATAAGTGTGTATACTCCTGCAACTCTGCAAGTAAGTCTAGAGCAACAACAAAAGCTAAAGTCTATGGAAATATTTTATTGGGTTAGTTCAAGAACTAAGAAGATCAAGAAATCCCATGTGAAGAAAAATAATTTCTTAGGAGTGGATCTGAATGTTAATATAGGAAGAGATGCAAGGAAGTAAATCGGGTTTCATGGTGGATATGGTCTTTGTGAATCAGATGATGAGGAAAAATATATTCTTGACTTTGCGATGACATATGATTTCACAATAACAAAGTAGCTAACACTTATTTTAAAAAGCGGGAGGAGCATCTTATCATATACAAAAATGGAGGTTTGCTCATGTGAGAAGAAGACTAACAAAGTCTCCAATGATAAAAGTGGATCAAATGGAAGATAGTTTAACTAAAAGGGATAGAGGAAGACCTAAGAAAACATTGGAGAAACCAACACAAAAGACCTTGCTCTAAATGGTTTTTGATAGAGCCCAATGGTATCAAATTGATAAGTATAGCCAACCTTACCTAATAAGATAAGATTTGGTTGTTGTATGCTTGAGTTTAATTATAAGGTGAATATGTGTTATTAAAATTGTGATCGCAATGGAAGAACTTTTAAAAAAAATGGTAGTTAAATGGAAAGGAGATTTGATGTCCCTATTACTTTTGTTGTTAATCCCTTTCCTTTTTTTTTTTTTTTTGATGTGGGCATGCATTTGTGGTCAGGAAATAAGAGATTTTATGAATTACCAAATATAATTTTGTTTGGCCACTAAGGAGGCATTGCCTTTGGATTTTCCTTAGAAGGATTATGTTAGCAGGCCTATCTTTAAAAGGGTGTACACTAGGAAGAGTAAACATGTAGTAATGGATCAGAACCACTAGTAGGGTAGTTATTCTATTATGAGCAGTTATTCTGTTAGAATAATAGTTAGTTGGTTATTCTGTTAGAATAATAGTTAGTGGGTTATAAATAGAGAAGGGGCTCCTTTGGGGGAAGTCATTCTGTTTTCTGAGTTGAAAGGAAGGTTTAGGGAGAGTGAGGACCTCTCGAATGTCCTTGGAGTGAGTGTGTTCACAGTAGGTTGGTAATTGCCATTTCTTGATAGTTTCTTGTAATTCTTTCTGTTTCTACCTCTCTGTTTCTAATACAAAGAGGGAAGTTTATCAATAAAATTCTATCTTTTCTTTAAATTCTGATCCAGTTCTATCAACTAGTATCAAAGCACAAGATTCTTGGGAGTGTGGACGGTTTATGGTGCATACGCGGATGGAGGCCAGATTGGAATTCTTGGAGAAAGGTTTTGAAGCATTGATGAAACAGATGGAGGAGAATAATCGGTTAGCTGTCAGGAACCAAGAAAATCAAGAAAACTGATTGAAGAAGCTAGAGGAGACGATGGGAGAGATATCGCGGAATCTTCAGGGAGCAACGACGCAATTCCAAGACGGCATGGTTGGAAGTGACGCTGGCATGTGTGGGGAAAACCCATCGATGGGGGCGTCGCGAAACCACCCAGGCGCTGGTATGGGCAGTACGACAAAGAGTCCTAACGGAGGTAGTATGGAGAAAAGTAGGAGAGGAGCGCTAGAGGAAACTTGAGATTCCTCTTTTCTCCGGCGAGGACGCGTACGGATGGGTCAACTGGGTCGAACGCTATTTTGACCTCAAAGGAGTGACGGAGGCAGAAAGGTTGTTGGCGGTAATGGTAGCTATGGAGGGGTGTGCACTGTCGTGGTTCCAGTGATAGGAATTTTGTGTCCAGAATCCTTCTTAGGAAGAATTTCGAGTAGCAGTCATAAGGAGGTTCTAGCCTTTAATGTTGAAGAATCCTTATGAGTTGTTGTTGGGTCTGAAGCAATTATCTTCAGTGGAGGAATACAGGGAGCAGTTCGAGTTGTACGCGGATCCCTTGTGAGGTAAGGACCAAGAATACCTCAAGGGAATTTTTCTGAATGGACTGAAAGAAGAAATCAGAATGGAGATGAGATTGCATGCTGTAGATCCCTTGACTAACATGATGGATGTTGCCCAAATAATTAAGGAGAGATTGAGAAGGAAGATGAAAGGGCTGGTCGAGATGGAGAAGTGTTTGGTGCAAATCGAACCAAATCAGTACGTCATAGTCCAAGGGAGAAGAGGTTTGAGTCATTGGAGGAAGAAGGGGCTATGAATGGGGAGAGATTAACCACAGTTGTCGAACAGAGGGGGAACTGGCTGGCCATGACCACAAAACTCAACGTATCAGGTGATCCAGCCAATCAACTACCGCCGTTGAAACCACCTGTAACACCCCTAAATTTCTTTTTTTCAGTTAATTGTATTTTTTGTGTATTTTATGATTTTTTTGTGAATTATTTAATTTATTTTGATTATTTTATTATTATTTTTAGACTTTTTGTGTGTTTGAAGCGGTGCTGAAAAAATAAAATATTTTCGGGGTTAGAAAATTTTTGACTGTTAACGCGGGGCCGGGGAAGCTTACTAAACCTGAAACCGGAAACATATTTCGAAATTTTTCTTTTTCTGAGATTTTATCCGACTGATGAAATCTAGGTACATTCTATTATCCATTGGACAATAAACACTGGTTTTGTTAGCAGTAACTTTTGTCCTTTGGTTAATAGCTACCGGTAAATATCTAGTTAGATAACTAGTCATGAGCCTAGTCATAAACCTTAATCATTTCCACTTATGACTCACTTGATTTTGAGCCAATAGGAAACAAGCTTTCAAGGGAAGTTTGTAGGAAGTCAAGCTTAGTGGCTATGACTCACAATGGTGAACCAATGGGAGGCAAGCTTCCAAGGCAAGCTTGAAGAGAACTTGGAGGAGAAGTTTTGAACACCAACACCCTTAGGTGTACACGGCCAAGGGGAGCTTGTAGGACAAGCTTAGAAGGCAAAATGGTTACTTAATCTCTCGTATGTTTATCTTGTGTTTTTGTTTTTTTAGAAACAAACTACCAAACTCTCCCTTTTTCTCTCCTTAGCAATTTTCGGCCAACACCTTAAAAATTCTCTCCAATCTTGTTCAATCCAAACCAATCTTATATCTTGAATCTAGACACCATTTGGAGACACTTTCATGTTGTGATCTTCTTCAAATTAATCCATCTTCAATCACTTTCTCCAGGCCTAAGTTTGAAGGGTTTTAGGTGAAGTTCTTGATCTTCACTTCTAATTTTATTCTCAAGTTTTAGACTATAAACTTGATCCATGGTCATCTTATTTCAAGTCTTAGATTTTAATAATTGTATGTCTAATTTGTTTGAAGGATCTTTTGGTGGTAGAAGTTTACTCTAAGAAGGCACCTAAGGAGCTTTTTGATCATCACCTAAGGTAAGAGGGAGATTAACCTCATCAATCAACTTGGTGGTGAGAAATGGAATTTGTGGTTGTTGGTGAAAAATCAATGTGAAGATTTATTCACTTGATTGTGTGAATTTAATGGTTTATGCTTGTTTGGCTATATGTGATTATATGACTTTGATAGTATGCATGAAATTGCTATGGTAGGAATTGATGATTGGTATGTTTTACATGCTTTGAATCATGTGTGAATGAAAAAATTTTGGTCCCAATGACCATATATGGCTCACGGCCATTTAGCCCAAGACGGGGTATCCAAGGCAAAATATTTTATTAATTGTGAACCTAGATGATTAGGTGATAAGAATATGATTTAAGGGTTTACAAGTTGAAAAAGGAGATGAACAAAATTTTATCTTTTGAGAAGAATTGATTTTCGGCCATGATGATGGAATTAGGTTTGAAAGATGATTTTGAAAGTTAAAGTATTGGCAGAGACGTCAGTTGACGACTTAGCCCAGTGGTGGCTTGATTTTCATGGAATTTACATGGTTAATAATTATTGATTCATTAAGTCATTTGATCATGCATTGTGAAAGTCATGGTGACTTTTGTTTGTTTAGACTGTATGCTTAGGAGATTGAATTACACCTTAGTGTGGGTGCAAATTGCGTAGTGAAGGTCAATAATTGATCTTGGGGGCGTCGGGGCGCGGTAATCCCACAAGTGGCCAGTTGGTAGTTCTACTGTGCCGTGGTTGCTGATGCAAACGTACCGACGATCTCGACGAGACACTATTCCTATTCACGATCTGGTGTAGAATGTCTTGTATAAGCTATGATGCGTACGCTGAGAAAGTTGAAGCACTTGATTCGAGACTGACGATATACGGACATGTCTCCCGATCATTCTCTCCGATGTTGGTTTTAGCTCCATGGAGTAGGGGTCGGTTCATTGTACATATGCATAGTCAGTAGACATGTTGTGATATACATTCGTTGAATTATCTATTAATTAATATCATGGCTGTAATTGTTGATTTTTGTACTGAATGACATTATGGTTATTACTGTTACTTTATTGCCATACTTGTATGTGATGTAGGGGATCTCACCTCTTCATGGTATTGTTCTATCTGTTCTGTTCTATGAAGACTGTGATGGCGGCGAGGCGGGATCTTCTGTTTTTCGTTATGGTGCAGTTCCATGGAGGCACCGACGCATGGCGCGTCCATTTGGCCATTGAGCGCATTGAGTATTATGGAAATGTTACTCTGTCTTTGAGTAGGACCCGCCATGGGGTTACTACTTTTTCTTTTGATGCTACTGTCTATCTGGAGTTTTATATGCTTGTTAGGGAGTTATAAGGTGATCTTTATTACACTCCTAGGGAAGATTCTGAGGTATCTTCTGCTCGGACTCTTGTCTGTCGAGACATACCCTGGCTGGGGGATTTGTCTGTTGAGGATTCTGAGAAGGATCCGGAGAAGGATTCAGTGGAAGACCCTTCCTTCCAGGTGTTTGGACTTGGGCCAGATTAGGTTTTGGTATGGTAGTTGTAATTATACTTTTTGGTATGTAAGTCTTATGTATACATGTTGTCAGTAAACTATGTTATATATATGAAAGGTGTATTATTCAGTTTACTATATCTTGTATTCTCTATGTTTTGTTAAGTTTATGTTATCTGTGAAAAGGAATATTAAAACCTGTATGTTACAATATTGAATTATTCATGACTGAGTTTAGTTTAAAAATTGTTGGTTCAAAATGTAATTCCCAAATGAGGGTGTTACATTAGTTGGTATCGGAGCCCAGTTCAGTCTGTCGGGTTTGTGGTTAGGTCTGTCTTGTTTGTGTTGTGTGTTTCTCTGTGTTTTGGTTTCCGAAAGGAGACAATATTACTTGAAATGATTATATTTAGTTTTCATTTTATTTTGATTAGTCTAACGTTGAAGAAAGGCAATGGCTCGTGGTAGAGGTGCGTATGTGACACGGGACGTGACAATGATAATATGGTTGCGGTTGCAACAGCAATGCAGAGAATGGCTGATGTAATAGTACAACAAAATCAAAGGGCTGCTTAGCAGCAGGAAGCGATAGCCGAGGCTCAGAATTTGTCAGAGTTTTGCCGCAATAATCTACCACGGTTTAAAGGCGAATTTGATCCAGAGAAAGAAAGCGGACCTTTGGATTAAGGAATTGGAGAAAATCTTTAGAGGAATGGGATGCACGGACGAAAGGAAGGTAACCTATGCTACTTTTATGCTCGTTGGAGACGGTGAGGACTGGTGGGCAGGAACTCAATGGTTGTTGGAAGCTGAAGGAAGATTTATCACGTGGGAAGTCTTTCGGAGCAAATTTCTGGAGAAGTAAGCTAGCACGAGGCACACCAAGGAGATGGAGTTCCTTGGACTAAAACAAGGGGGAATGACCGTTAGTGAATATGCTGCTAGCCTATCAAAATTCTCACGATACTTTCAACTCCAGGCCGATGAGGGATGGAAGTGCCGGAAATTCGAAGAAGGTTTGAGCATGATTTGAAGTGAGCAGTACTACCTTTGGGGATAGAGCAATTCCCAGTTTTGTTGGACAAGTGCCGCCGAATTGAAGAGTTGGATCAGTCTCGGAATACGAGACCCTGTAACTTTGGACCATCTCGGTTCCAAAGGGGGAGTAATAGTAATATTAACCAATTCCATCGAAAACCGTATTCACGACCACCGGGGAAACAACAACAATAGCAAACACACAGAGGAAGTACTAGTGGCAGTAGATTCAATCAGACCGTGACATCTTTACCGAAATGTATGAAATGTGGAAGAGATCACTTAACCAAGGAGTGTACGATCAAGGAAATAATCTGTTTCAAGTGTGGGAAGCCCGGACACATTTCCAGAGACTGTACTTAACCAAAGATGGAGCCTTCCGTTAATAATGTACGTGCTTCAAGGCCTCAAGCAGGAGTGAGAGTTTATACCATAAGTGGAGCAGAAGCCTCCCAATCCGAAGATCTAATCAAGGGAGATTGTGCCATAGGAGGTAAGCCTTTAACTGTACTGTTTGACTCGGGGCGACCCATTCTTTTATTGCTTATGATTGTATGAATCAATTAGGGTTGTATGTGTCTTCATTACCATTTGACTTGATGGTTTCTACTCCCACTGCTAAACCTGTTATTACTATTGAAGTCTGCTTAAACTGCTTAAATTGTTTTCATATACAAAAATGGAGGTTTGCTCATGTGAGAAGAAGGCCAACAAAGTCTCCAATGATAAAAGTGGATCAAATGGAAGATAGTTTAACTAAAAGGGATAGAGGAAGACCTAAGAAAACATTGGAGAAACCAATACAAAAGACCTTGCTCTAAATGGTTTTTGGTAGAGCCTAATGGTATCGAATTGATGAGTATAGCCAACCATACCTAATAAGATAAGATTTGGTTGTTGTATGCTTGAGTTTAATTAGTAAGGTGAATATGTGTTATTAAAATTGTGATCGCAATGGAAGAACTTTAAAAAAAAAAATGGTAGTTAAATGGAAAGGAGATTTGATGTCCCTATTACTTTTGTTGTTAATCCCTTTCTTTCTTTTTTTGACGTGGGCATGCATTTGTGGCCAGGAAATAAGAGATTTTATGAATTACCAAACAAATATAATTTTGTTTGGCCACTAAGGAGGCAGTGCCTTTGGATTTTCCTTAGAAGGATTACCAGTAACTGAATTCACAGTGTTTTCTGTTTAGCATAGTTCACATGGTGGTAGTTTAGATGTAAGGTGTCATAGGAAGTACTGTAAGGCATCTTGCCAAGCCAAAGTTAGATATCTGGTGTGGAAAGGGTTCTAGACATATAGTGAATGGTTGAGTTGTTCAATGTAGTATGCAATAACTTATGAATTGTGTCTGTGTTTTTACCATTACTATATTCTCTTCTTTGTTGATACTCTTAATCATATGCATTCGTATGTATCAGTATATGAAGGTTATTATATGCTTTCTATCAATTTATTTTCTGGATGCCATTTCTGAACATTCATTCAGCTTTTCAAGTAAACCTTTTGCTGTATATCACTCACTAGCAGATTTCTTTAATGAATTGTAGTTTTGGTTGTTTGCTATTTATCCATCCTTATTTGGTAAGCTTGCTCACATCTAGAATATTTCTGGGCATTCAATTAACAGTTAAATTAAATTCTTTGTGGTCTATCACAGACTGGCTGCTGCCTTCCATGAATGTAGTATAGGTTGTTCGATGTAGTGTAGTCAAATGCGCCAAAAGGCGGGCCTAAGGTGCTGCGGCAAGGAACCAGAAGGGGTTACCCCCTCTTGCTTGTTGAGGCGCTACCACTTTAGTAAGGCACATGCCTCTGGCGCCTTAGGCACACGCTGCACACCTTTCTGGTTCAGGCAAGGCATGCCTTTAGCTCCTTATTAATTACTGTTTAAAACCCAAAAAGCCTAGTCATCTAACTTGCTAACTGTGATGCTAAAGGGGGTAAAATAGTCAAAATGTTTAAAAATAACTAGTTGTTAGTCTTTGGGATTTAGTATACTTGAAGGTTAGGACAGAGGTTTGTGACTGAATTGCTTGAGAGAAAACCCTCTCAACATCATGAATTATAATAACATGGTATACAATCAAACCTAAACTAAATCCCTAAGTTGTAGGGATTAACATTGATTTTTACGGTAACTATATATTCTATATACTATTCTAATTACAACAGATATTATACAATATCACAAGGATATCAATACTCCCCCTCAAGCTGGTGCATATATATCATATGCATCAAGCTTGTTACATATGTGTGTTACTCTCGGACCCCGAGGAGATTTAGTGAAGATACCTAGTAATTGATCATTAGAGTTCACAGAGGAGGTTATGATCTCTTTGGAGATGACCTTCTCTTGGATGAAATGACAGTCAATCTCTATATGTTTAGTGCGCTCATGAAAGACTGGATTGGATGCAATGTGCAAGGCTACTTGATTATCATAGATAAGTTCCATAGAGCGTATTTTGCATAATTTCAATTCTTGAAGCAACTGTTTCAACCATACTAGTTCACATGCAGTGAGAGCCATGGCTCGATACTCTGCTTCTGCACTTGATCTGACAACTACATTCTATTTCTTGCTGTGCCATAAGATGAGATTACCTCTGATAAGAACATAGTACCCAGAAGTCGATCTCCTATCACTAGGAGATCCTAACCAATCTACTTCTGAATATTGAAAAATGTCTATGTGGCCCTTATCTTCGTAGATCAATCCCTTTTCAAGAGAGCCTTTAATGTATCTGAAAATCCGAACAACTGCATCCCAGTGATTGTCACAGGGAGAGTTAAGAAATTAACTTACTGCACTTACAGTAAAGGATATGTTTGGTCTGGTCATGGTGAGATAATTTAACTTTCCCACCAATCTCTGATATCTTTTTGGATCAGAATAGAGCTCCCCTTGATGTGGTAAAAGTTTAACATTAGGATCCATAGGAGTGTAAATTAGTTTACAATCTAACATCCTCGTCTCCTCTAAAATGTGAAGAGCATACTTCCGTTGAGAAATGGCAATGCTTGCCTTTGATTGGGCTATCTCAATCCCAAGAAAGTATCGCAGCCGACCTAGGTCCTTAGTTTGGAATTGTTGGAACAAGTGTTGTTTTAGGCACTTGATATCGTCATGATCATCACCTGTAATGACTATCATCCACGTAGACCACAAGGTAGATAAACTGATAAGATATAAAACACAGAATGATATGCTTCACTACGAATCATGCCAAATTGTTGGATAACTTTACTGAATCTTCAAAACCAAGTTCAAGAAGACTATTTAAGACCATATAGAGACTTATGCAATCTACAAACAATGACTTGATTCCCCTTGAGAAACAAACCTAGGTGGTTGTTCCATGTAAACTTCCTCCGTCAAGTCACCATGTAGGGATGCGTTTTTGATGTCTAGTTGATATAGGGGCCAATGGCACATGGCAACCATTGTAAGAAAAGTCAAATAGATGCCATTTTAGTAACAAAGGAGAATGTGTCACCATAATCAAAGTCAAAGATTTGAGTGTAGCGTTTAGCCACAAGACGAGCTTTCAATCAGTCCACTTGTCCATCAGGGCCCACTTTGACTATAAAAAGCCATCGACAACCAACTATAGATTTCCCAAGAGGGGAGGGAACAAGAATCCATGTATGATTGGATTCCAAGACTAACATCTCATTAATCATAGTCTGTCGCCATCCAGGATGGGATAGTGATTCCTGAACAGTTTTAGAAATAGAAATAGAAGACAAAGCAGATACAAAGGCATAATGGGATGAGGACAAATGATTATAACTTAGAAAATTTTAAATGGGATGGGGATTACAAGTAGAACGTGTACCTTTGCGAAGAACAATGGGTAAGTCAACTGAAGGATCATGTAGGTTCGGAGTTGGTGAGGACGTTGGAGCAGGAGATGAATCACCTGAATCTGGAGTGATGACAGCCTCTAGAATCTCAGGACAAGGTCGACGCTGAAAGGTGATAAGCGAGCATAGAGAGGAATGAAACGTTTGGGAAGGACTTTCTGACACCTGGTAGACCGGGGAGACCGGAAAAGCAGAAACAGGTGGATTAAGGTTGGGAATCGGTAAGACCTGAGAGATGGAGTCTGGTTCAACCTGTGAGTTGAAATAAGGTATATCCTCAAAGAAAGTGACACCTGTAGAAATATAAAAGCGATGTGTGGAAGGAGAATAACACCTGTATCCCTTTTGAACCCGAGAATACCCAAGAAAAACACATTTAAAAGCACAAGCAAACAACTTGTCAAAACCTGAGGAAAGATTATGCACAAAACAAGTAGAACCAAAGACACGAGGGGGAACCTTGAAAATGGGTTCCATAGGAAACAAGAGAGAGTGAGGAACTTGGTTATTTAAAACAGAGGACAGCATCTGATTTATTAAGTAACTAGCAGTAAGAACAACATCTTCCCAAAATTTTAAAGGTGCATTAGTGTGTAATGGAAGAGTACGAGCAGTTTCATAATATGACGATGTTTTCTTTCGGCTACACCATTTTGTTGAGGTGTATGAGAGCAAATGGATTGATGAATCATGCCATAAAAAGTCATAAAAGAATTAAAGGGGACAGAGAAGTACTCTTGCATTATCACTACGTAAAATGCAAATAGTATGTCCCAATTGAGTCTGAATTTCAATATAAAAATTTTGAAAGATAGGAAATAATTTTGAACGATCTTTCATAAAAGATATCCAAGTACATCTTGAGAAATCATCAATGAAAGTAACAAAGTACCTATAACCTGAGACAGAATTGATACAACTAGGACCCCAAACATTAGAATGAACAATACCAAAAGGAGGCTCTGCTCGATTATCGACCTTCCTTGGAAAGGTTGACTGAACATGTTTGGCAAGCAAACACGACTCACTCTCTAAGGACTATAGATGAGAGATATGAGGAACCATCTTCAATTTATTTAGACTCGAATGACCCAAACGACGATGAGGGAGACTAGAAGACTCTACGATAACAAATATGGTAGAAGATGGAGGCTAGAGATAATAGAGTCCACGTGATTCAGATCTTGCAACAATCATTTGCCTCGTACTCCAGTTTTGGATATGGAAAGAATTAGAAGTAAAGGTTATGGACCAGTTAAGAGTACGAGCAAGTTGACTAATAGAAATTAAATTAAAAGGACAACCAGATATAAAAAGAACAGAATTCAAAGTTAAAGATGGGAGAGGTGTAGCTTGACCAATGCTGGTGGCCTTAGCCTTAGAGCCATCAGCGAGGGTGATGTGATGTGGTGTTTTGGAAAAAGACAACTTTGAGAAAAAAGAAGGCTTACCAGCTATATGATTCGAAGCACCAGAATCCAAAATCCAAGATCCAACAAACGAAGAATGAGAGAGGCAAATCGTAGAATTACCAGTATGGGCTACAATAGCTAAAGATGAGGCTTGTTGGGTTGCCTTGAGCTGAAGGTACTCCTTATATTCATTATCAAAAAGAATATTTTGATTATCACCTCCAAACTCAGTCTTTTTCTCAACACCCAATGCTTGAGCTTGTGTCACATTAGCAACCTTCTTAGGAAAACCATGTAGAGAATAGCACCTACTCTAAGTATGTCCCATGCGTTTGCAATGAGAACATTGAGGGTGATTATCGGAACCACAGTCTCCTCTACCATCATCACCACCACGGCCTCGGCCTCCACGGTTAGCTGAATTAGAGACAAAAATTGAGGATTCTGAATCTGTTGGAGAATCAATCCCAATTGATGCCTTCGGCAGAGGAACTTGCGACAAACGATCTATGAGATCCTCCACCGAAGGAATATTCAGATTTGTCAGGACATGGTTTTCGAACAAACTCAAAATCCTTATGAAGGCCGTGGAGGACAAAATCTTATCAAGCTTGTCCAACACTTTTTGAAGATTATCACTAGTCAATCCCTGACCTAAAAACCACACATCAACAGCAGCATACCAATCTAAATAATTCTTACCATTGAGTTTCTCTTACATTATAGTGGGAGTGCCGGAGAATGCAAAGGGGATAAGGCCCTTATTTGAAGGTTGAGAGGTGACGGAGGAGATGTTTGACGATGTCATGGAAGACTCAGTTGACGAGGCCATGAGATCTAACTAGAGATCGCTCAATAAATGAACATGAGACATAACAAACGAACTTGAGATATGAAAAACAGTGGGCACTGCAGACCCACTACTCAAACAGGGTGGGATCGGACTTCTGTCCACTTCAATAGGATGAGGGGGTGCTGGTGAGCTGGACGGAACTGGTGGTGAGTCGATTTGACATCTGGAGAGTGGCGCGTGGCTTACACGCGCTGACAGGGGTGACTGCGTGTGGAGGTGTGTGGAGCAGCGGACGGCAGCGACACTTCAATGACTGGTTGATAGGCCCTTTATGAACACGACTCTAGTGTTGTTTTGAAGTGGGTTGAACTCGAGACAGTTGACTAAGACTGTTGCGCGGCTGAAAATATCGCCAGAAAATGGAAGACAAATAGAGCAGGGTCGAAACCCACTTTGATGCCAACTTGAAGGTTAGTACAGAGGTTTATGACTGAATTGCTTTAGAGAAAACCCTCTTAGCATCATGAATTTATAATAACATGCTATACAATCAAACCTTAACTAAATCCCTAAGTTTTAGAGATTAACATCACTATTTACGGTAACTATATATTCTATATCATATTCTAATTACAACAGATATTATACAATATCACAAGGGTATCAACTAGTATCAAGCAGATTAGGGTTTATAAATTGAACATCTTAATCTTTTATTTTTTTACTATGAATGCTATGCTTCAGTTGTTCATTTATATGGCAAATTAATGCAAAATGGTCCACTATTTTACTGTTTTCTTATTTTATTAATGTTAATGTCTTTCTTTAGTGAGGTGTGCACATTTTGACACCTCTTACCTCCAACCATTAAGAGTCCCTTACCTTGGTTTCTATGTTTATCCCTCCATTGATTAAAGAGAGGTGAGCCATGTGTTCCCAGTTTTAAGAGAGGTTTCAGTTGAAAATTGAAACTCCCAATCTTGTGTTAATCTATGACTGTCTCAATGGCTTGTGCATCTTAATCTTTTAGCATTTTGTAATAGAGAAGTAGATCACTTGCATTCATCAGATTTTTGAAGTTTAGCCTTGTCTTCATTCTTTGAAGAGGTGCCACCCTGTCCATTGCAAGTACACTAAAGACCATTTTATATTCAATATTGATATTGGTTTTTAGAAGTCCTTCTGTGACTACCTTATGTCATTGGTTTGGTTCAGTAGGTTGCTGGTTAGCAGAAATTCGATAAAATATTTCAGAACATTTTTGTATATTTTCATATAATTTTTCCACATAGCTTTTGTGGTTGTTGAACCTACCAAGTACCAACACCATAAAGGTGTTGACCTTTTTTTTACGTGCATTCCTTTATGTCTGAGAAAGTAATTACGATGATGACATGATGATTCTATTATTTATTACTAACCCCCTGCCAATGTGACTACACTACTTGATCGACTGATTCTCTTGTTTTTCAATCTTGTTAGAGTTTTGGCAGGACGGAGTACCTTTATGGGAAAAGAAATACTGCATTTTAATTGGATCAGTACCATGGCAGAAGATAGTTGATTCCAAGAAGTTTATATACTGTCATAGTAATGTGCTCAATTGGAATGATTCAGCTGCTGAAGAAGCATTTCAAAATGCCAAAAAACGTTATTGGGCAAAGATCAACAGCCTCCCCTGTGATATTTCTCTGCCTGATCCAAATACTTATGCTGATCAAATAGATTGGAACCCTTATATTGATCCTGAACTGATTGAGGAATTAGATAGTGCATACTTTGCTCTGCCTGACGAGGAACAAGGAGATGCCATAAAAAACAAAAGAACAAAAGTTTCAGTGAATGGTGAAAATCCTTGGGAATGTACTGGTACACCTCTTAGCAGAGCTTTAGAAAATAAAGTACAAGGATGGAACCAGGGGGATCATCATGTTGATGATTCTGCCAATGTGGATAATACTGACAATCCCTGGGAGTGTAGCATTACTCATGGAAATGAAGGATTAACAGACAATGCTTGGGAAGGTGGTTGTGTTAAGTCACGGGGTTGGAATGAAGGAAGGGAACATGACAATCAATGTAGGGATTGGGATTCTGGATATAGCCCTTGGGGGAATGACTGTCTGGGCATTCCTTCACAGAAGGAGAAAGGATGGGGAAAAGTCAGGGATAGTTCTTGGTGCCAGCAGCAGCAGTCAAATAATTTGGCTAACATTGGCAACCCTTGGGAATGCAAATCTAGTCAGCAGAATGTAACTCCAACAAACACGGGATGGAAAAACAGTGGGGCAAATGTGTCAGGATGGAAGCAACAGGAAAATGCTGGTGTTTCAAGTGATTTGCAATTTAGAAGAAATTATGGAGGTTGGACTGACCGGAATCAGGGTTTCCAGAGGAGGGAAGGCTCTAATCGACATACTTTAGGCTATAATGGTTCTCAATTTCAAAGAGATGATCGTCAAACAGGCCATTACTGGAGGAGGGACAAAAGTAAAAAGAGGGATTTTGCCCCTTAATAGCCAATTAGAACATACTGTGCCTTGTTTTTTTATGGGCAATAGATATTTCTTTTTTTGGTTTATACCGGCCATTTTTGATATGCCAGAGTGGAACCGTTCGTCTGGATTTTGAGGGAAGCTGGTTTTACTTGCAAGAGTATTATAGGGGTATTTGCTGTATCCTTGTGGTGTAAAGGTTTATTCAAGAGTAAAGGATTCTCATACTTAAAGGTCCTCTCCTAAAAGAAATAAAGACATCAAGCAATTTGGGGTGTTTGCTTTATCCTTGAGGTGTAAACTTTATTTATTTCACTGGCCTGTTGCTTTTCTATTAGTCCTGTATAGAGTGAGAAAATTTTGGGTTCGTCTTACACATTTTGGGGTTAATGGAGAACATTTTTCAGTACCAGAGGTGGCACCTACACTGCTGTTAAGGATCATCACTTACTCTCCAGCCAAGTTTAACCATATTTAGGTGCTTTGGGCAATGCTAAATGTCATTTGAGGCTTTGGCTAGACAATGCTAAATCTCTAGGGTTACCTGCAACTCAACACCTTGTTTTAGGTTGAACGTGCGGGCTGTGCCAGTATGAACGGCCTCTTGATAATATTGGGAAGGGCCATTTAGCTAATATTTTGCTTGTATTCTACCTTGGAAAATAAATGGATTTCATTGACCCAAAGTTGAATAACTGAACTATAAACCCCGTATGAAAGATAGTTCACTATTAGTTTAACTTAACTTTTAATTTGAAATTGATATCTGATGGCTTAATTTGTTTTTGTTAAATAGGGAATATTATGAACTAAAAAATAATGACTACAAGTTGACATGGGATTTTATGGCCCATTACAAGCACAAAATTAGTAAGAGACACAAAGTCTTATATTAAAAAGTTGCACGATTTTTCTTCACCATGTTTTTACTAAAGCCATCTGCTGCTGCCTCCTGAGCTTCCTGAAAACCATGGCTTAGTAGGACACAGCAGGAAGGACTTGCAAGATTCATTGATGGAGCCGTTGGGGATGATTGAAAATTGAAGTACATTGCTGTTTCACAGTCTGATTCGACCTATAATTTAGAAACACAAATGTTACGCATTCAAATTCTTGTATCAAATTTGAAGGTCCCAACTAGTTGAATTAGTAAAGTCCTTTGTAAGAGATTGTAAGGACTTGAGATTAAATCGCACCTTCATCTTGTTAGCATCATTTGAGCAAAAAAGGTAAAGTGAACCCTCTCTCTCCCTAAGTATAGCGTGTGTGCATTAGTGTGTGTATTCTTGAGTGAGTGTGTTGGTTATTATTGATCAAATTTAAGAAGATAAATGAGGCTAAGGAATGAATAAAATGAAAATAATTAATTTTAGACTAAATTACACCATTCTTTCATCTATTTTGAAAAATTACACTCTTCTATTCTGAGTGATGAAAATGTACTAATTACACTTTAATCCATTTTTATGTTTTCCGTTAAAACTCTCATAGAATTAAGTCGTAGCAGCAACCAATCAATAAGGTCAAAGTCGCAAGTGTTGGCTGTTGGGCATGACAGCGGCCTTACTGATGCGATTTATTCTAATTAACGAAACACAATTAAGAATATTCTTTAAAAAAAATTTAAATACCTTCCTAATTGTTCCTGATTTGTGCCGAAAACATCGTTGTTGTGCTCGACAGCCAACACTTGCGATTTTGATTGATTGGTTAGTGGTTACTACGACTTCAACTCTTCAATCCTATAGAAGTTTTAACATAAAATATAAAAATGGATTAAAATGTAACGCATTTTCATCTCTTAAAAAAGACTAATGTAACTTAAACATCTTTTAGAAAAAAAAATGGGAGTATAATTTACTCTGAATTTTATTATGAATAATTATCTTTTACTTTTATTATCTTTTAATTATTTTTAATTTGATTGATTACTTGATAATATTGACTTAGACTGTCACATTATTGAGAACACAAAATTTAGTATAAATCTTAAGCCATTTAAATATTTTAAGTAATGCTTCATGCTTAAAGACTAATTGCACTATTAATTTATACATGCTAGTGAATTACTCGTATTTTGTATGGATATTTTAAGAAATCTTAATTATGTTATATTGTATATATATTATTAATATTTTATTTTTCTTATACACATATTATAAATGTACAAAAAGTTAAAATAAACTTATTTTTTTAAAATATATTTAATCTTTTTTTATCAAATTTTATTTGTTTTATAATTTGTTATGAATAGGATAGGGTTTATATTATATTATATTATATTATATTATATTATATTATATTATATTATATTATATTATATTATATTATATTATATTATATATATAGGATTAAAAAAAAGAATAAAAGATGAATAGAAACGTCAAAGCTCAAAAATAAAAAAAAGAAAGATAAACTTGTATTTAATGAAAAGACATGTGGCATTTAAATAAAGACACAAGCATAACAAAGTAAGACACTCTCCGTACTCAAAATTATTATATAGGGATGAATTTAATTTAATATTGGTAATTACACTTCAAAGATTTTCTATATTATAATATTTTAAAAAAATTAGTTTTTTTACTCTTAATTTTTTATAATTAACATTTTAACATTAAAATTTTCACATTTTTTTTAATAATCTAACCTAAATATATAGTAAATTTTGTATGTTAAATCTCCTGTATATGTGATTGACTAAATATGTGTAAATTGTGTACTCAATGTTGAGATACCAATCAAATTTCGAGCAAGATGTGTAATAATACTCGGATGGGTATTAATCAAAAAAGGGGAAAATGAATATAATAATATAAAAACAATTAAGTAATATGATTTAAAAATATAAATCTAAATTATCACCTATTGTTGAATATAAAAACATAAAAATACAAATTGTTTTAAATATAAGTAGTGAAGCTTATTATAACTCATTATAGTAGGTTGTCACATAGTAAAACCTGTGTCAATTTCTTCTTAACATAATGGTAATGTGACAGTAGAGAAATTTTTTTTAAAAAAATATCTTCTATAAGAATAATTTTTCTTCTTTCACGAAAATCTCTACCATTAAATTTAGGTAGGTTCTATGGACTATGTGGGTCTCATAATGAGACTCACATAAATTTAATAGTGTAGATTCTCTTAAATGCTTGAAGATGTAAAAATTTCTTTAAAAAATTGATGAGTTACACATAAAATCCCTGTATTTTTGCCCCTTTTCAACTAACATCCCTCAAGCTTTTCTTTTTTATTTTTTCATCACTTAGCCCCCTTAACTTTGATTGAAGTTGAAAATGTTAATTTTTTCATTAACTATAGTGACAGTTCGACACTTTGTTAATCTATTCTTATTTTTTCCTCTTTTTTTTGTCACCAAACCCCTTTAGTTTGGTTGATGTTGAAAATTTGGCCTTATGAGATAATAATAAGGGCAGTATCTCATTGTAGCTAAGGGAGGCCTTGGCCTCCTCAAATGTTTCTAAACTTAAATACTTTACATGCAAAGTTTTTTTTTTTTTTTTGAAACTTTTTAAAGATGCCCCTCAGACAATGATTTTCACTGTAGTCATGCTCTGCCATGGTGATAGTAGATAGTGTCTCTTCATCATTGCATACTACTACAACATAGGTGTTGTATGTCCACAACTTAACATTCACTATATTGCAGATTGTTTGCAGACCAATGATAACAGAAATATTTACAAGTTAGTGATATCATATCCTCTGCCGGTTAGTGATAGTAGATCTTGTACTTTCATCATTTATGTGCATCACAATTGCTGTTTAAGTTCTGTGTGTCCTCAATTTTGCATTCGCTATATTGCACTTTGTCTGCTGGTCAATAATAGCAAGAGTCCCCGTGGGTTAGTGATAGCAAATCCTTTTGCAAGACATTGATAGTAGATCATATCTCTTCATCCTTTGCACGCATCACAGCTTGTGCACAAATATTTTATATCCACATTTCTACACGGGGTTTGATGATAAAAAAAATAAACTTTAGAGTATATGTTTAGACAGTATCAAATCATATAAGAGTAATGTGTGAAATAAACCATAACTATGGTTAAAGTTAATTGAAAAGTTAACATTTTTAACTTCAACTAAAATTTACAGTGGTTAATTAACTTGTATTGATTCGAGTAAAAAAAGTCCTTCAATCATGTGATTTTGAGTTTGACTTTGAAATTTATATGTATAAAAATAATAACATTGAGATGAGTCTCTATTTATGCACTTGACTATATCTCAAGATATTAGTCTTTTATTTATTATGTAAGAGATATTATGTGCAAAAAAATTGATAATGGTCAAATGATTAAAAAAAACTTGAGGTAAAAACCCAAAAAAAAAATCATAGAGGAATGTTAATTAAGAAAGGGCTAGAGTAAATGAGGTTATGAATATATTTGGAAAAACTTAATTATTTCTCAAAATATTTTTTTGAAAAAGAATTCTTATCAGTAAAATTTGATATGTTTGGATAAAATTTAAAAAATGGTTAGAATTATTATAATCATAGGGAAAACAATTTTTTTTATTTTATTTTAAAAACTGTTATGAATAAAATTTGAGATGTTTGAATAAAACTGGTTAGAATTATTATAATCATAGATTATATTTCTTTCACTATGAATTTTTTATTTAAAAAAGCTCTTTTTTAAACATTATGATAATAATCTAAGATTGATTATTTTGAAGTAGTGAGAATTTACTCATTTTACCTACTAGTCTTTGATCTTTTTAAATACAACTAACTAAACAAAAAATATATATTTTATATCCTTTTCAATAATTTATTATATAAAAATAATTTTTTCAGACAATTTAAATTTAAACAAGAACATATTATTTTAAAATTATTTTTCAATTAATATATTTAAACATAAAATTAATTTTATGATAATATAAATAAATTTTTTTTCTTCCAGTTATGTCATATGTGTAATTAAAAAATAAATAAATAAAACACTTTTGCTATTCTACAATGCGCATTCCTTTCTTCTTCACCAGCATAACGGAAGCAAGGTGATGTCGTGGAATCTGGTGTCAACGCCTCTTCTGCACTCTCATTTACAGCGTCTAATAAAATATTTCTGTATGCATGCTTCTCGATTGAGATTGGTATGCACTTGTTATTTCGATTTTGATAAAGCATGAGAGGGTAACAGTGCTTGGGTTTGTTTTACTTTATTAGTGAAAGACTAGGAGTGTTTGGATTTCACTGCTTATTAATATTCGGGATGAATTTAAATGAGTAATGGATGGGATGGGATGGGGTAGATTTTTGTACAGAAATCAAGTTTATTCATAAGATTGTAGCCACCAACAACAATTGCTACAACAAATAATTAGACAAGTATTCTGTTATCCTTTGAATACAGCAAATCTTAGCAGACACTTAAGAACCTGAAAATGCCTCCTCAAGCACCTCCACCAACCAAAGCTAGCAAATTTTATTTCTTCTATGGTCACCGCAAGCCCTCCCAAAACCGTCCAACTGTTCGTGGTGGCCTCTTCTCCAATCGCCAAATCCTTAACCCTACCAAACCCAAATACAGTCAACATCAGCCCTTTGACATACACAAGTGGGATCCTCACTTCCTCCCCAAGGCCCCATCTTCAGCATCACCATCCCCAGAGACCTTATTCTCCATCTCCCTCCGCCTATCACCGATTGCCCGATTCATCATTGATGCCTTCCGTAAGAACAAGAACGAGTGGGGTCCTCCTGTTGTAACAGAACTCAACAAGCTCCGCAGGGTGCCGCCAAACTTGGTTGCTGAGGTGATTAAAGTCCAAACAAACCCTACTCTTGCTTCCAAGTTCTTCCACTGGGCGGGGAAGCAAAAGGGTTACAAGCATAACTTTGCCTCCTATAATGCTTTTGCTTACTGCTTGAATCGTAACAATCTCTTCCGCTCGGCGGATCAGCTGCCTGAGCTGATGGATTCGCAAGGGAAGCCACCTGGTGAGAAGCAGTTTGAGATCTTGATCAGAATGCACTCAGATGCCAATAGGGGTCTTAGGGTCTATCATGTTTATGAGAAGATGAAGAAATTTGGAGTTAAACCTAGGGTCTTTCTGTATAATAGGGTTATGGATGCGTTAGTCAAAACAAGTCATTTGGATTTGGCATTATCGGTTTACGATGATTTTAGAGAGGATGGATTGGTTGAAGAGACTGTTACTTTTATGATTTTGATAAAGGGACTGTGTAAGGCTGGACGGATTGATGAAATGTTGGAGTTTTTAGGTCGAATGAGGGCAAACTTATGCAAGCCGGATGTGTTTGCATATACTGCTTTGGTCAAGATGCTGGTTCCAGAGGGGAATTTAGATGAGTGTTTGAGGGTTTGGGAGGAAATGAAGAGAGATGGCGTCGAGCCTGATGTCATGGCTTATGCTACTATAATTACAGGTCTGTCTAAAGGGAGGAGGGTTGAAGAGGGTTATGAGTTATTCAAGGAGATGAAGAATAAGGGTCATTTGATAGATAGAGCAATATATGGATCACTGATAGAGTCGTTTGTGGCAGCAAAGAAGCTTGGCTCAGCTTTTGATTTGTTGAAGGATTTGGTAAACTCAGGATACAGGGCTGATTTGGGGATTTATAATTCCCTTATTGAAGGTTTGTGCAATGTGAATAAGGTTGAGAAGGCTTACAAGCTTTTCCAAGTCACTATACGGGAGGGTCTTGAGCCAGACTACTTATCCGTGAAACCCTTATTGGTGTCTTATGCCGAAGCAAAACAAATGGAAGAATTTTGCAAGTTGCTCAATCAGATGCAGAAGTTGGGTTTTCCGGTTATTGATGATCTCTCCAAATTCTTCTCCCTTTTGGTAGAGAAGAAGGGACCAAGAATGGCATTAGAGGCATTTACACACTTGAAAGCAAAAGGTTACATTAGTGTTGAAATATACAATATTCTAATGGATTCTCTTCACAAGATTGGTGAGACGAAGAAAGCATTATTACTTGTTGATGAAATGAATGGCTCAAACTTGAAACCTGACTCATTTACATTTAGTATAGCAATTCTATGCCTTGTTGATCTTGGTGAAATTCAGGAGGCATGTGTATGTCACAATAAGATCATTGAGATGTCTTGTGTTCCTTCTGTTGCTGCTTATAATTGCCTTGCTAAAGGGCTTTGCAAAATTGGAGAGATTGATGCAACCATGATGCTTGTTCGCGATTGCTTAGCCAATGTTACTAGTGGACCTATGGAATTTAAGTATAGTCTTACCGTTATTCATGCATGTAAGTCAAATGATGCTGAGAAGGTGATTGATGTATTAAATGAGATGATGCAACAGGGTTGCCCTCCAGGCAATGTCATATATTCTGCGGTCATCTCTGGCATGTGTAAGTATGGAACAATTGAAGAGGCCAGGAAGATTTTCTCAAACCTGAGGGAGTGGAAATTATTGACAGAAGCTGACACAATTGTGTATGACGAATTACTGATTGATCACATGAAGAAAAAGACAGCAGACTTGGTGCTATCAGGATTGAAGTTCTTTGGTCTAGAATCTAAACTAAAATCAAAGGGTTGTAAGCTGTTGCCAAGTTGAAAACAGTTGTGGGGACTGATTTATCTCTTTCTCTTTCAACATGTTGAACATGTGTAATGATGCAAAAAAGCATTTGGGAGAGATCAACCATTGTTTATAGTTGCTTCTCGAGTATTTTATTTCTGATATCTGATATATCAACTCTATGGCAGTAAACTCTAATTATCTTACAAAGAATCAGGCACATGTTGCCGGACATTGCTGCATATCCCATACCATTGGACTGTTGCACTATGGAGGGCATCAGTTTTGGGTTGCATTGATTACATCCTCTAACAAAACAAAGTCACCCAGGAAAGTCACCTGACATGAACCTGTAGCATAAGCTCATTTCATGGTGGGATGGAATGATGAATATCAATTTTTAGTGTTCTTTACACAAATCTATTGTGAAATGAAAATTGGAGTATAGATTTTTAATTTACATATTTTATACAAATTATAGAATTAAGAGTATTACTGTGATACAAGCATTTAAATAAAATCTTTTTGCTCACACCTAATCCACATTTTCCCGTCCCCTCAGTAGGTCTAAGGAACTCCATTGCAACCCAATAATTTTTTTTTACTGCTTTTTAATGTCATTTTTCAGGTGCAGTGATGATTTAAGGAATAAGCATTTTGTTCTCACTTTTAAGTTGGATACGTAGTGTTCATTGTTGGATTTCATTGTTAACCATAAAAATCTGCATATACTTACTAATTTTACTTTTACCTCAATTGAACTATACCTTTTAGTATATACAGATTGATGGCATGTTTGTTATAAGTTTGTAAAGGCAGAAGCTGTGTTTGGGAAAACTTAAGCTGCATTAATTAATAGCACCAATGGAAATTTAGAAGCTCAATTCACCACTGTTGTTGATCTATCAAGGAGCAGAACTACGTATTAACGCTCACAACATTTGCCAGCTTATCTCAACTAGCATGTGGATAACATTTACAAAGATGGGGTATGGTTATACTCATACTAGATTACAAGTTAGCCATTTCTGTTAGTTTTGCATGTGACTTAACTGTGGAGAAAAACATGGTTGCGGCACTCTGCAAGTAATTGAGCAAGTGAAAGATATTTACATTTATTTCATTACCTGCTTTATGTATTGGGATATGTTGATTGAGTGCTTCAGGGACGGATGAAATGGAGAAGTGTTTCAGGGGTTATTTGTGATCAAAAGGTGCCTTTCAAGCTAAAAAGAAAATTTTACCGCATGACTATAAGACTTGCAATGCTTTATGATACTGAATGTTGGGTGGTAAAAAGTCAACAATAGCATAAACTTAGTATTTCAGAGATGAGGATGTTGTGTTTGATGAGTAGACATACATGACAGGACAGAATTAGGAATGAATGCATTAGTGAGAAATTAAGGATAGTACCTATTAATGAAAAGATGGTAGAATCTCACCTTAAGTGGTTTAACCATGTGAGGAGAAGATAATTAGAAACCCTAGTAAGAAGAGTAGATCAGATAAATGATAGCCCAATAGATAGAGGTAGAAGGAGACCAATAAAAATCATAGGGAAAACCATTAAAAAGGAAATAGAGGTAAATGACCTTTCTAAAGACATGATTTATGACAAAACACAATTATGTCATCTAATCCATGTAGTCAACCCCAACTAGTGGGAAAATGCTTTGATTGTTGTTGTTGTTGTTTATATGTTGATTGAGTGCTCAACTCTCTAATGTTTCCTGTCTTACTCTCTGAATCTTTCCTGCAGCATTTGAGTGCATTTTTTATGTTAAGTTACTACCTTTTTAGCGTATGAAACATTTTTTTATTTTATGATATGGTTCTGACTAAGCTAAACTTCTTACTCCTCTTTTTGGTTTCTTTATTGGATTACCAAAATCCTTGAAAATTTGCCTGTCTTAGAGATTAGGCATAAAGTATTTATAGCTTACAGTTTCAAATATAATCTTGCATCAGATGTCATGGACTCAATATTAGTTGGCATATGCTTTCACATTGGGGAGTGGACTGTGTGATGTTGCATGTTACTATGTTGCCTCTGGATGTTGTTCATGTGTGGTGCTTTGATGTTTTGGAATTTGATTTCTTTTCTGTTACACCACAGGAAAATGCTCTCCTAATATTTTCAAATCTTGTAATTCGTAGTCATGGATTTCAATGTCACAAGAATGGCAGCTGCTTTTAACAAATGGAAGTGTCACGGCTGCAACTCTAATGGATTCCAGATCTGAACTTCGTATTTTCTTATTGATATTTTTCAGCATTTCATTAATTGCCTCTCAACTCAGTCCAGATAAAGGACTGGTAATTACAAGTTTGGGGTAGAAGTTTTGAAAAATTGACTTTCATGTTTAAATTACTGATGCTTTGCTCCTATACACCTGTCTTGTAAATGATCCCTGTGATTTTCTCTGAAGTTAGATACAGCACTTATGGGATAATGGGATGGGAGTACTGTCCAAGAACCTTTGCCTGAGATTTTTTTTTTTTTAAATGTAACTCTTCAGATCTTCATCATGGTTCTATTTTAGATAATATCAAATTCAATTTACCTGAAACTTTTTGGCTAAAAATCGAGGTGGTTGTTTCATCTCAAACATAGTATCCTGTTTATGCGGAGGATTTTTTTTTTTTTTTCTCATAAACACACTTTGTTGTCAAGACGGAGGATGTTCATTAGGTGGAAGATACTGGAACTACAGTTTAATGATTTGCTGCTTCTGATTGTGAGTATTGCTCGAGTGTATGTATCTGACCTTTGACATGCAGAGCAACAGTCACCAATAGAAATTTCTTCTTTTTTTTTTCAATCATGCACCGATAGAATTTTTTTTTTTATTTCTTTGTGATTACTATCAACCTTATTCCGCATGATTTTTACACTCCATTTAACCGAGTACAACCTTGTGCTGGTGAACTGAGTTGAAGTTTAGTTTAGGCAGATTCTTGTTGTAACCGGGGTTATAAAACAGACTGCATCCATTGAATTCATGATTAGATATGTTCTAGGTTTGGTGGTAAGCCAATTGTCTTTTTTAAATGATTTCTCTTACAAATGTGTTGAAAGATTGGACAGTTTGCTTCACTATTTTTTTTCTTTTGTTTGTCCTCTTTTCTTAATTTTGTGAGGAGGATCTCTTATCATTTTAACTCTTTGTAATCTTATTTTCTTTGTCTTAATGAATTTCTTCTTTTATCAAAAAAATATTTATGAGTTTGGTGGTATAATACCAAAATCCACTAAGAATTGAAATGACATATTTTAGATGGTGAAATGCTTTCTTTGAAATTGCCTCATAACAAATAATAATCGGATTGTTGACAATGACAATTAAAATCTCTTAAGCATCATCTATCCTAGCTTATAAGCAGAGAAAATAGTGGGTAATCCTTATTTAGGTAACTCCAAAGGAATTGTGGTTGCTCATGGACTTGTTAAATTTTTTTTTATTCTTTGACCAATTGTTTATGCAATTTCAAATCAATGATAATAATTAAGTAAAATTCTTCTTCAAATGACAACTCAAACCCCTGACATTACTCGTAACATTCACATGAGATCACAATTTTGTTCACTTCTACTATGACCAAATCACTTATAGGTAATCTAGGATTTGCTTTGATCATAACATAAATAAACAATTTACAATACGTTATTATAAAATTATTTTAGGAATGTTTATCATGTTTTAGTGTGAAAACTATAAAAATATAATGTATTCACCTTTTTTTATTGGTATTTTTCTGAATAAATAGTGTTTTTACCTACATCAGGAGAAATCAGATGCTCCGTTACATTATAAACCCTGTACAAGGCTACTTATTAGATTCATCTTACATGATTACTGCTAAGGGAATGATGACAAGATAACCAATGCAACACGGACTAAGGGAAACTTGAAGCTTGAAGGGCACCTCTCTTCTCCTTCCCTTCCTCCCTCCACATTCTTAAGTCTGCTGATCTATCTACTGCAGCAAGATCACCTGGAAAAAATTTGATTTAGAGTCACATAGGACGAAATTTTAAGCTTCCCTTTTGGGCCTGTTGCGAGCATGTGGAAGGGCAGGTTCTTCTTGTAAATAAGTTTCCATATCATCATTATCATCATCATCTTCATCGGCTTCCATGATAGCTTCATTCATTGCCATCTGGTATTTGTAAAATATGTCACAAAATCAGGGGGGAAAACACCTTTCTAACCAAAAATCAATTTCCTCATAACAAGAATTATCTCCAACTCAGCAAACTACTTAACATTTATCAAAACGGAATATAACTGACAAATATTGCTAAAAGGCATTAGTTAAGTCTATAATTCCACATACACGATTGATTGGAAACCTGAAATTTGCATGTCCAGGCTCAAGTAGATTTGATGTACTTTATTGGGCTGGCAAATAGAATCACATTACAAACAATACTTGACTCAAGTCCCTAAGGCTCTACTATATTTAAAATCCAATAACAAAACTAATTTAAAATTGATAAATTTAAATAGACTTATAACAGGCAAGAACCACTCGCAGTACGTGCTTGAATTCCACCTGCCAGTCTTTCTAGAGTAGCAGTTTGATCTTCCAAATGATTCTCGTTGTAAAACTAAAATGACTACTAGTTTCCTCGTGACCTTGGAATCTAACTCAAGGATAATTTTTTTGAACCCCATTTTCCAAGCCAAGCTAAGCTCCTCCCAAACTCCCCACGCTTCTGCCTCAAGCACAGAAGCTACACCCTTATTACTTCTTTTTTAGGCACAATAAAATATAGCAATCATTTTAGCAAAAATTATTATAGAAATCCAAATTATAGTAATCAACAGAAAACAAATAAACAAACTTTCCACCTAATAATTCTACAGAACAGCACGACTTCATTCCCAAAAATGTAACAACAACAATAATAAACATAATAATCTTCTATACTTACTACTATAAAGGGAATTACCCCAATTTGGTTACATTTTGGCTATTCCTAAAATATCAATAAAATTCATTCAAATACTTTTTTTTTTTTGAAAAAAAAAGACAAAATAGTAAAATAATCACATTACCACTCTTTTTAAATTAGTAAGTCAAATAATTGAACAAAATAGTTTAAGAGCTAAGCACCGTTTTTCCTTCAAAGCAAATTTTTTTTTTTTAAATGCATATGTTAGTAATAATAATAATAATTCATGCAAACAAAATTTCTAAATTTAGTTACTAGCCATTTTCCAATAAGCAAAACTAGTACCAACTTGATGCTCATTCAACTAGATACTACTACTATAGTAGTATTGCTGTGTGAGTGAGTGTAATTGTGTGAACCAGATGAGGACTTTACTCAAACACGTGGAAGACATGGCACAAACTTTCCAAACTTCTTCTACCACCAACACAAAAACCCACGTTACTCAAGAGAATCCATTAACAAAGAAACCCAAAAACAAACGGTTAGAAAGCAGTTTTTTCCGTTACCTCCTCGAAAAAATCTTGGTCGAGCTTATCGGCGATTCGAATGGAGGTGAATACGGTGACGGCGAGGAGAGAGAACGGGAGCGCGAAGGCGAAGACGTAGCTGCTGGTGCTGGGGCCCGCACGAGTGGCCACCGTCGAGGCCCTCGGTTTCCGGCGGAAGGAGTCGGCGGCGGCGGCGGCGAAGCGAAGCGCCGGGGAGTTGGGGAAGGGTGGGGCCCTAAAGGAAGCAGGTGGTGAACCGAATGTGCAAGGGTAGGAAAGTGGATTGGAGACGAGGAATAAGGTCCCCATGGTTATGGTGGAGTTTCGTGGTTGGTTTTGTCGACTTTCTATTGATCATAAGTTTTTATGTTAATATTTTGGCGATTGCGGGGCACCATTGTAAAATTTCGACATATTATTGCATTTTTTTTTAATAATAATAAATACATGTTTGAGACAAATTTTTACCATTATTAGTTGAGTAATTCTAAATTTTTTAATTAATTTTTTTAATAATTCTCTTAATTATTAAAAAAATATTGAATGTTAATTTAATAAGAAGAAACAAGAATAAAGTAAGATAATATTATTGACATATTTCCTATAAATTTAAGATTTAATTGAGATTATGATACTCATATGCTTAAAGCATTAAATTATAAATTGAATAAAATAAGAAAAGCACACAACATCATTTATTACATAGTAATGCCAGAGAAATATTTAAATTGAGTCTCAAATAAATTTCTCAAATGAGTCATGGGTAAGTTATGTATAACTTTGTTATTATAGATTGTATTTTTGACATGTCTTTGTTTACTTATTTAATCTTTATTTCTACATTGACAATCATAAAATAACTCTATGTAACTTGGGTTCAAAGTTTACTTTAAGGATATGAGATCTCTTCAGCAATTGCTTAAGTCAAGATTCGAGATCTTATACTTAGTTTCTTTGATGATTTAGAGATCTAATATTCATTTAGCAACATTAAGCACACATGTTTGAAAAAAGAAAAGAATTTAAAAGAAAATAAAATTAGGAAAAATTATGAGTCTAAAACTAAAATAGATAAACAAAATTAAGATTATCCCTAAGAACTTAAATTTAAGAATAAATAAAAAATAAAATAGGATAATGTTATTTAAAAGATTCATCTAAATTTAGTATTTGATTAAGAAAGGGATATTCGAAAAATAAGAATAGAGTAAGAAAATAAAAAAAATTAAGTAAATAAAATATAATTAATCTATCACAATGCTACAAAACTAATTTTAGCCTTAAGAACTTCAATTTCATAAGAAAAATAAAAAAATAAAATAAAATACAATAATACGATTAAAAAAATTAGTATAAATTTAAGATTTGATTAAAAATATAATACTCATATTCTTGAACTATAAATTGAATGAATATCGATTCACTCCAGTCCAAAATATCAAGTTAGAATTTACTGTCATCTCTAGTTATCTTGTTTTTGACCATCACCTTTCGTCATTAACCTTTCCTGACGTTTGAACGGGGAAAATTAAAACAAACACTAGAAGCTACCTATCACCTGTGATTGTCACAGCCAATAAAAAATCCAACAAGCCAAAAAACTTTTCTTTGTTGGGTAGAAGTTTTGTCCTGTGACATTGATAACTATTTTTCAGTCAAACCAAATGACCCAGATAAAACAGATTGTTTTTTTAACAGACTAATTGTCAAACCCAGCTTTATGACCGGATCGACCCCAATACGCCTCTGATTTCTTACGACTATGATTACTAGTACTAAGGAATCAATAAATACTCCACACTCACCAATAGAATGTCATGGTTGGCTGATAACTTGATATGCATCGAGATCATTGAGCAGCATAAGAGCTCCATGTATCATACAAAAAAATAATTCACACGAGTGTAGTCAGATCCTTACTATCCTAGTCACAATTTTAGTACCTGGACGTGAAAAAGGCATAAAAATGAATTCACACTAGTGGCACTTAGGTTTCTATACAGAAAAATGGATAAAACAATATCTCCAACTATTTTCATCAAGGGCCATCCAACCCCAAAATAAGTCACTGGCCACAAATCTCTGGCACTTGGACAGCAATCGAGCACCAAACCAATATATTTTAAAGCTCGGATAACTAGAACAAGGTGCCAACATACTTTTTCTTCACCTGTTGATTCTTCCACTACTGCATATAATGGGACAACCTAAACCCTTAAAATGGAAGGAGAAGGAAGGATGCCCTGAGATTGATCAAGAGTGTGAATTGAGGTCATTATCATCTACTTCTGGGGAAGGCAATGGTGGCACAGCGACTTCATGAAATGCAGCGGATTCAATATCCAAGACCTTCCTTGTAGTTGCTTTAGACTTTTTGATTCTTCCAGTCTTTCTAGAAGGAAGGGATACAGAGGCAACAGCTCTTGATGAGTTACTACTATCGATTGACAGCAAAAAACTTTCTTTGGAAAGTGTTGGTGCAGATGCAATGACAGAACTGAAGACCCCAGACTCCCTCAAACTTTGTATTATGACCTGAAGACGTGTGCATTAGGAAATGAATTTGGAGCTATAAAAATATACATGCAAAAGGCTAAATAAAAAATCACATAGAAGTAACTATATTATCTAGAAAGCAAAAGTTCTGACTTGATCTATCTCTAACAAGCTGAGCCGTTGCTCCATCTAAAGTGACTCATTTTGATCAGTTGGCAAGGGGGGAAAAGACAGATAGTAGAATTAAATCAGTCGTCCAAATGCTTTCCCACAATCCACTAGACAACTTTTGCCTGACTTTCTCTTCATGAAGGGTGTTAGTATCTTGCTTTTTATACAATTTTCTTTATTCTTTTTATTTACTTTTTTTTTTGAGTCTTTGACCAGGATGTCCTAGCAAGAATTGCTGTGAGACTAAACTAATGCCTCGGGCACTATCGCGACCAGGTGGCCCTTCCAACAATTGCCTTCTCCAAGACTTTCTCTTCATGAAGGGTGTTAGTATCTTGCTTTTTATACAATTTTCTTTATTCTTTTTATTTACTTCTTTTTTTTTTTTTTGTCTTTGACCATGATATCCTTGCAAGAATTGCTGTGAGACTAAACTAACGCCTCGGGCACTATTGCGACCAGGTGGCCCTTCCAACAATTGCCTTCTCCAGATTTTGAACTTTGGTCCTCTCCTTAGAAGTGTGGCTCGCTTATCATCACCTAACCCTTGATGGTTTTATTCTTTCCATTCCTTATCTAATAAAAGATTCACTTTTTGAATAAATACCAAAATATGCTTACCATGGGAGTATATATGCGAGTCAATATTCCCTTCCTCAACAGTTTTATCTTCAGGTCTTTATCACCCCACACAACATGCTCATGATACCTGTAACAAGAAGCAAAGACCAAATGCTTTTAGTAGATCAATACACAGTGGTTAAAACACAGGACACAAAGAGACCATAAATAAATATGAAGAATTGAAGCCAACATACCACTTCATCATTTCATCTTCAGTTGCAGTTGAAGCAATGACGAATGCCTGAAATTGATAAGGTCTACTTAGCATTAATGAATACTTACAGAGAAAAATTAATTTAAAATAAACAAGTTATCACTTCACTCCCACACCAGAAGAAAGAAAAAGGGCAGCTCAGTACATGAGGCTCCTCTTCCACCAGTATGGGATCTGAGGAGGGTCAGATGAAGGCTATTTCTTCAACTAGAATCCATGACCACCAGGTCACAAGACATCAACCTTACCATTACACAAGTCTCACACTCTCCACACTAGAAAAACAAATTCCAAGAAAATTCGCTACGAAACAGCCAAGCTAAGGTCCAAGCTTTAGCAAAATAATTATATAATGGTAACACAAATCCTGTTTTCTGCTATGCAATCAGAGTTGTTAACTGAATTGGACAAAATGTGAAAGAATAAGAAAACAATCCTGAACTCACAGATCTGTCAAATTCCAACATGAAGCATCTTTTGACATCTTCTTTTGTAGGTTTGCAACCACAGCGATCACGTCTAGAAGTTAGGTCTGAGAATTTAGCGTATGTGTAATGTAAAACGGCAGCCTCTTCCAATTTGATTTCACTAGCATAATTCAGGAGAACTATCATGGCACTGATAAAAAGTCAAGGGATACAAATATGTTTTATGAATTAATGAATTATACTTTGGGGTTTTCATATAATTATGCCATCTGTGTGCACCATTAGGCCGAAGATGATCTTGAATCCGGGCAACTGATTTTCCATTTCCATAAGTCAGGAAGTAGTTTGGATTACTGCGTACAGCATCTTTATACATGCCAAAGTATGTATCCTTTGGAAGATGGTCATAGTTCTTCTTAAACATTGATACCTGCTTTGACAGATCAGGAGAAAAAGAGGGAGAGAGAACTATCAATGACAAAACATGCAAACTTCAAATCAGAACCACAGAAAAATCCTGCAGACATCCTGTAAATTCAGCCAAAGCACAAACGTGCAACTGCATGTTATAAGAAAACCAATACATCCTTTACAGGTTTTCTCTTCATAAAAGAGTGCTAAATTGCATCTAACAATGAGCCAAAGAGGCAATCAACAAATGTAAATGAATGAAAGATGAGGTTACAAATTTAGTAATTTACAATTCCTTTCATGTCAGAAGATTAGGTTGAAACCAATCTAGTCCTTATAATTGTGGCGCATAATCAAAGTATGAGTGTGGCAAAAATGTCCATCACAGCAATCAGCTTTGACTACTACAGTTTTCTTTTTTCTTTTGGAGCTATGATACTACTAAAAGTTTATCCCTCAATCAAAAAAAGGGTTACAATCATAAATTCATAATCACATATCCCACAAGATTTTCGACCACAAAATACAAACCTTGTTTGACTGAGACAACCAAGAAATAGAGACCATTGAAATATTCATTCTAGCGTATAAAATATTTGACAATGCTTACAAAGGAAGAGAAAACCTTATGCTCTTTTTTAGCATACAATTGGATTAGGGAAACTTAAGTTCATTGCCTAAGAGATGTGCAAGTCTCCAAGACTCCAATACCAAGTTTACTTTTGCAATATGCTGATCACATATCCAGTATTTATTTTGAGGAAAACAAAATTGGGTTTGGTAGTTTTATTTTTAGTTAAATTTTTCTAATGTTTCAGTGCCTGGTAATGCACCATCAATTCTTAACTTTTAATTCCTTGTATCAATGTATTTTTTGTTAACATTTTCAATGATTAAAAAAACTTCAACACAGTTCTCTATCCTACTCACCTAGGTCAGCTAAAAAAACCTTTTTTTTTTATAAAAAAAGAAATTCAAAAGAAGAGAATTAAAAAGACAGGAGGATAAGATGTCCTCCACCAGAAAGCTACTAAAAATGAAAATTACAAAGAACTAGCAAAGCAAAACTCAAGAATAAAAATGGACAATGGCAGCCCAATCTCTATGCAAATCAGAAACGGTACCCCCCCTAAAAAGACCATGAGCTGAGCACCAAAAATGAAGCCAAAAACCTTATTCTATCCCATAAAAATTCTGAAGACCCCGAAACACCTTGAAAAATCTGAGCATTACTCTCCAACCAAATGCGCCACAGAATAACATTCCTGACCTCTTTTCTTCTTCCAAACCCTTTAAACCTTATTGTCAAAAGGTCTCTAGAGAGTTTGGACAGATCCATTCTTTCCCACAAACACTAAACAACCTATTCCACAAAGAATTAGCAATCAGGCAATGTAAAAACAGATCCATAACTGATTCAGAGTTGTTCATGCACATAACACAAATATTAGGGGAAAAAGCTGTTTTAGGTCTCTGAATCTGCAAATCGCAGTCCAGACAAAAGATTTCACCTCAGAAGGAGCTTTAGATTTCCAAATAAATTTATCAAGGGAAAACTTCTGTCTAGTAGGAGAATGAGTTAAGAAATGAAAGAATGACTTACAAAAATAACAACTAGAAGGGTCAAGAGTCAAAATTCCCCTATCTATAGAAGAAAGATTGACATTTTCTAGGAGAAGGAGAGATTGTAAGTCTTGAGTATTTCTATCATTAAGATTCCTAAAAAAGTGAAAGTTCCTAGAAAGAGAGTCACCATGAAAAGAACAGAAACAATGGATCAGTACATTATGTAGAGAAGAAAGGTTACAGAGGTGTGGGAATGCCTCCAAGAAAGAAATGCCACCAACCCAAATATCTTCCCAAAATCTAATTCAAGGACCATCATTCAATTTTAAGGAAACAAAAGGAATGAAAGAATCATAGCAATGTGAGATAAATTTCCAAGGGCTTCCATGAGTAGCAGTGAGCACTAGATTGGCATCCAACCCATTCTGATTCAAGCCATACTTGCTGTGTATAACCTTATGCCAAAAGGAAGAAGGCTCTATAGGAAAATGCCATAACCATTTACCCACCAAAGCAATATTTTTAGCCACCAAGTTACCTAAACCCAAACATCCTTCGCTCTTCAAACTACAACAGGTTTCCCAACCTACCAGATGATCCTTACTCAACTCACCAACACCAGACCAAAGGAAATCCCGCATAATTCTCTGCAATCTCTGTGCCACTGCAACAGGGATACGAAACAGCAAAAGATAGTAGAGTGCAATGCTCGCCAAACAAGACTAAATAAGTGTAATTCGACCACCTAAAGAAAAGTAAGCTCCCTTTCAATTATCAAAACGTTTAGAAACCTTTTGAATGACAAGGTCCTAAAAAGAAAGAGTCTTTGGATCTCCTCCTAAAGGAATACCTAGATAAATCAAGGGCCATTGAAGGATTTGACAACCAGCCATAGAAGCAAGGGAACCACAATTATCGTTTGACACAATAATGCTTGCCAACCCGCTTTTACGCAGATTAATTTTCAGCCTGTATATAAGCTTGAAGATTGAAGGAGACTGAAAGCATTGGTGAAGCTCACTTCATCATTTTCCAGAAAGAGAATAGTGTCATCTGCAAACTAAAGATGAGATACCAAAACCCCACTTGTACCGACTGAAATACCTTTAACAACTCCTCTTTCCATAGCTCCAGAAAACATCTGACTCAACACATCAACCACAAGAGTAAACAAGAAAAGAGACAAAGGGTATTCCTGCCTAACCCCATCTCTGACCCCAAAACCAAGACTTAGGTTCCCCATTAACAATAACTGAGAAGGTAGATGAGGAGAGACAACTTGTGATCCAACTTCTCCACTTAGCCCCAAAACCCTTCCTATCAAGAACCTTATCAAGTAAACCCCAACTGACATGGTCATATGCTTTCTCAAAGTCTAATTTAAAAACCAAGCCTTTGGTTCTCCTCCACCGCTTCATTAGCCACGAGCTGCATTCAAAATCTGCCTACCTGGGACAAAAGCACTTTGGTTCTCCATAATAGTATATGTGAGATTCTCACTTAGTCTACAGGAGAGAACCTTAGTGATTAATTTGTCAACACTGGTCACCAAACTAATAGGCCTGAAACCCTTAATTTCAACAGATTTATCCTTCTAGGGAACAAGGGTGATGAAGGTAGAATTCATACACACGGGAATCTTACAGTTGCAATGAAACTCATCAAATAGCCTATGAAGATCATCCTTAATTATATCCCAACAGTTTTGGAAAAAGCCCACACTGAAACCATCTGGGCCAGGAGCTTTATCTTTACCCATGCAAAAAACAGCTTGACGAATTTCTTCCTCTTGAAAAGGTCTCTCGAGCCAAGCTGCCTTAGTTGTAGAAATGACTCCCCAATCCAATGCTTCCAAAAAAGGGCTGCAAGAACATTCCTCCGTATAAAGATCTTTATAAAACCGAGTAATCTTTTCAGCCACATTTCCATATTAGTAACAAAACTGCCATCATCAAGCTCCAACCCTTCAATCAAACTTTTCCGTCTTCTACCTGTTGCCATTTTATGAAATAGCTTAGTATTGGCATCCCATTCTTTAATCCACTTAGCGTTACATTTTTGTCTCCAACTTATCGCTTCTCTAAGAGATATCTCTTCCAACTAATTCCTCAAAAAAAAATTCCTCTCTTTGTCTACAGAAGAAAGAAAAAACCTCCTATGTCATGCTCAGCAAATAAATGTTTGCCATCATAACATCTCAACCTTCAAGCACTTGTCCACTCTAAAGTACAGTGACCTGATGCAACAGTTTACTTTAGGTAATAAATCTCAAACTCTGAACTCAATGGCATGTACCTCAACTAAACCATAAAACTAGCACCATATAGATAATAGAGCTTTAGAACTTTATAGTCAAGAAACTAAATGCAAAAGAGTTCCAAATGTCATAATTCTGTTTGTGATTCTACAAACTCATCGTCCGACAAAAAATTTCAGTAAAACCAGCTTTGTGAATAGAATGAGATTGTCAACTACTTATAGATAAAGCAGGTCAGATTTACTGATATAGAGAACCCATTGCTTTCTCTTAATGAATTCATATGTGTAGTTGAGGATAATTAAAAATTAGCAGCACAGTTGGTTGAAGAAAAGAAATAGCATTATAAAGAGATTTACATATAATTAATGAGCCTGATATAATTATATCAATGACAAACTGTTTATTTCAGGTTCTCTGTAACTTAATAAATTACACAAACTTTCAGCAAGGACTATGTACAGCTTTTGGGACTTACCTCACTAAAAGGTTCTTTGATATCATCTCGCTCAACACTGCTCTCCTAAAAAACATAGATATCAGCATTAGTTACAACATTGAAGCTAGCAAATTAGCCATCTTTTTTCCAGTTCCATGAGGTATAAATGAACACTAAAGCAATTAAGAAGAATCTCCAGATTCTACTCACATAGTTGGGAAATATGACCATATCAACATTTCCGGGAACATCAAGAAGCAACTGCCTCAAAGAATATTCCCTAGCACCAGCCGGGTGTATTAATTCATCTGTATCAAGATGAAGAATCCAGTCCATACCAGCATCCTGATGTTTCAACATGCAAAACATTGTGTTGATCAACCAAATTAGGCACTGGATCAAATCATAATAACAAAAAAAAAAACCGAGAAAATAACAATTTGTTCAACAAAACAGTTTGCCATACCCTTGCCATGACAATAGCCATCTCCATATTGAGGGATTGCTTCACAAAAAGTTCAT
Source organism: Ormosia semicastrata (assembly GCA_029884595.1). NCBI lineage: Eukaryota > Viridiplantae > Streptophyta > Magnoliopsida > Fabales > Fabaceae > Ormosia > Ormosia semicastrata. Next base: position 38,821,349 of record JAQQTO010000055.1, read on the forward strand.
AATTGCAAGGCTTATAAAAGAAACCTGCCAGCCATGTCTCATTCCAAATACGACTGATGCAACCAACATCATAAATAATTAGAATAACAAAACTAACTCTAAGAAACTGAAGAATAAGAATAAATTGATATCAAAGTATCCTGAAGACAAAGAGAACTTAAGTATACATATAAACAGTTTAAGGAAAATAAATAAAATTATCTAGCAATGAGCATGAACAGAAACAATAAAAGAAGCACAAACTTGAATTAGAAGAATCATCATAGTGATAACTTCAGGAAATGAAGTTATTTCACATGAATTTGAATGTATATGAGCATGCTATCCTTAAGTTTTATAGGTCAAAGGTTCAATTCATGCATGACTTTGATGATTTAAGCTTGTTAACTCAAATGATTGAGAATTGAATCTTTGAGGATTTTATTTAAAAAATTTGGATTGATGATGATTTGATAGACTTTGACATTGTCTTGATACAGGTATTCAAAATGGGAAGACCTTGGAAGGGATAAGGAAAGCGAAGAGGAGCTCAAATTTGGAAGAAAGCAATAAAGGAGAAAGACTGCCAACCCACGCCTAGGCGTGACACTCAGGTTTTCAAGATTTTCAGACAGAGACACCCACGCCTAGGCGAGGTTAGCAGCTGACAGCAAGTGTTTTATTATCACGCCTAAGCGTGGAAAAGCTAAGCCTAGGCATGGGAAAAGCCCCGGCCCGCAAATTTGGCCCTTTTTATTTGATTTTTGAGAGCATTTTGAGGGGTTCTGTTTTTTTTCACCAAGAAGAAAACTCCTAGAGAAGTGAGAGGAGGAGAAAACCACTCAGAATAGAGGTGATTCAAGTGAAGAATCAAGATCAAGGGAGGAAGATCAAGCTTGGATTCTCTCCAATTTTTTGTTCATTCTTCTCCTTTTCTCTCTTGATTTGTAATTTGATGGGTTTTATGATTTCATATGTTTTCTCTTCTTCCATGATGTGTAACTAAACTCTAATCTAGGGACTCTCTAGGATATTGCTATGGATTTGAATATCTTGTGATTTGTGGAGTTTCTATCAATGAAATTGGTTTTGTTCTTCTATACCTATGCTTAATGCTTGCTATTGTTTGGCCATCAATTGCATGATCTTAGTGTTCCAAATGAACTAGACATAGGAATTTGTGAATGTGGATATAGTATAGTTGATGCATGTTTAATTACATTCTATTGGGTTGAGTGTGTTGATTAGCTAATGGGATGGACACATACCCATTAGTCATGCATAGCAAGTATTTGATAATTGGTCTCCATAAGTGATTCTTATGTTAACTCACATGGACACATAGTGGATTAACTAGGTCTCACATGAGTAATTGTCCTAGACATAGGCTTTTATCTATTGCTTGTTTTTAGCTAACAAAATCAATTCATTGATAGGTGCTTGTGAATTGCAAATACTCATTGAAGTAGTAAGTGAATAGGGACCCCTAGGCCTTAATCATTCTCATCTTTCTCTTGTGGATTTGGTGTTTGGTGCATTCTTGTTTTATTTCTTTTAAGTTGTTATTTTAATTGCCAACCACTCTCACATTTCGATTGCTTGGATAAGATTTTGTGAAAATTGGTTAAGTTTAGCACGCTCTAATTGTCAATCCATTGGGACACGATACTTTAACTCTCATATATTACTTGTCGACCCGTGCACTTGCGGAATTCCAAACATATAGATACAGTGAAATGCAAAACTATTATGGTGAAAAGTATCCTACATATCTAAATGCAAATTGCTAAAATCTAGAGAACGCTATTACCATTGCAAATTGAAAAATCAAATTCAAAGGATGAGAGGCCGTAAGAAAATGGTAAAATTGATTAACCTCTTAGCCTGTTGTTCTTCCAGCTCTCTTGTTCTATATATAACCTTTACACCCTAATTAAATAACATAAACCAAAATAGAAATATTAGGGAAGAGAAAGGAGGAAAGTAAAATAGATCAAAAGAATCAAATCCTGATTCGTGAGATGGATAGATTACAGAGTTTTTCAACTTACAGGAATTGATTCCAGGACCTTTGATACTTCAGGAGAAGCAGCCTTCCCCTCCACAAAAAGAAAAAAGTTTGTCACCCCAATGACTTTATGATAAAACATCCAAGGTAGAATCTGCTCTAGCCCTGCTGATGTACTAGTCGTAACACAGATCTGCACATCAAGAAGAAAATGTGGATTACATCAATAGTAATACTTCCATAAAACCTGTAAAGATAAAATAAATGGAGTTCTCATACTAAAAAAAAGCTTTCTGTTGATAAAATTGCTTAAAGATAAGAACACTAACTATCAAACATATATTTGGAAATAACCTAGATTTTTCTCATAAAAAGTTGAAATTAACAAAAAAATATCTACATTAACTCAATTTACAAGCAACCCATATAACTCAATTTACAAGCAACCCATCAAACACAGATCACTGAAAAGCAATAAAACACAGATCACATGAACTCATACGCCAGTACTAGCATAATTTATTGAAAATTCAACTCAGCTTGGATTAAACCTTAAATCAAAACTTCCATTAGATTTGTGTAGGATAAAACAAATTGAGTTTTCATACTAAAAAATAAAACTTTTGCTGATAAAATTGCTTGATGATAAGAACACTAACTCAAACATATTTTCAGAAAGAATCTTCATTTTTTCTAATAAAAAAATGCAAGCAATTACCAATAAAGTTTCTACATCTATCCCATTTAGAAACAGCCCATAAAACACAGATCGCATGACCTCATACACCAGAACTAGCATAATTTACTGAAAATCCAACTCAGCAGAGATCAAACCCAAAATAAAAATTCCCACCATGAAGCCATCCTTTTGCTTCAAATTGCGGCCATAGTGGAACAAAAATGACAAATTAGGCACACACCACCTAAAAGTAAATTAAACATGGATCATAATTGCCACCATGAAGCCAATTTTTTTGCTTCAAATTACAAACAACCCATCAAACACGGATCACATGACCTCATACAATAGTACTAGCAGAATCTATTGAAAATTCAAAATTTAAAGTGACTGACAACTCAACATGGATCAAACAAAAAATCAAAACTACCACCATGAAGCCAATCTTTTTGCTTCAAATTGAATCTACAGTGGAATTTAAAAAAATGACAAAATAGGCACACCCCACATTTCCAATCAAAACAAAAAACCCAAAATTGAAACCACAAAGCAAATCAACCAAAGTAAAAAAAAATCAACCAAAGAACAAACCTTTGGCCTGAGACTAGCCCCATAGTCAAGCTTCCAGTTGTGGTAGTAGGGGAAGGAAGGGGAGGAGCTGCGGCCAAGATTGACACAGTCAGAAGAAGAGGAATGGGAAAGGGGGGAAAGGGGAGAAGGGTCCATGCCAGGGAAGTGATGGGAGCCAGGAGGGGACAAAAGGGTGGCTGGATCAGTGATGCCACCACGCCATTGGAGGAGGAATGCTATGGCTGCCAAGGAGACAGGGAGGAGAGTGAGGAGGAGGAGGATCTTGGAGATGAAAGAGTGAGAAGAAGAAGAAGAAGAAGAAGAAGAGGAAGAGGAAAAAGGGGTGGAGCGGAGAGGAGCATGGAGCTGGTGGTGGTGGTTGGGCATGGTGGATGGCAGTGGTTGGCACCAAACCAGGTCACATACGCAAACAACTGTGAGAATGTGACAGAGGAGAGTAAGAAGGAAGAAGGGTGTCAAAGGCAAAGCTGCTTTACTTCTTTTAGTTTTTTTAAATTATTTAACTAAATAAGAAGAAAGGACTTTTAATTAATAATAAGATAGAACTCAGTTCTAACTTTTAGGTAAGTTATTTTTTTTAATTTATTGTTATGTATTTATTAATTTAATTAAGTAATATAAATAAATAATAAAATAAACACATAATAATAAATTAAAAATATTAAAAGAAGATAATTCTTCCTATAATTGAAATTAATTTTTCCTTTTATAATATAGGCAAGCATGTTGATGTTAATTTTACGGGTTTTTTTTTCTGAAAAGTAAAAGCAAGAGTAAAAAAATTTAAACTAAATTTATTTTTTATTTTTTATAAATTACTTTTTGTAATAATCTTTTTAGAATTATAGTAAGATGACACTTAATCTACACTAATCTTAAATTAGATGAAACGTGTGACATAGTGATATTGTATATGAAAAATGATGATCTTATATTATTTTTTATTTCACACTCATTTTTATATTTATTTTGAATAAATATAATTAAATGATAAAAAATAATAAAATAATAAATATAATAAATAATATTTAAAAAAATATAAAAAGATGTGTATGTATTATTTATAATTAAAAAAATCAGAGTTAATTGTATATCATTTCTCCTTCACTATCAAGTTTATCTTTGGAATAGAAATCTATTTTTTTCCCGCAACATCTCGCCAATTTGCATAATTTCAGGCCATGGGTCAGTGTGTGGAGTGGATTTCTCAAAGTATGTGACGATTTGCACAAGTTTCGGATTGCTCTTGTTCTCATGTTTTGTGCACACTAGTAAATTCGACGTGAATCATGCCACCCGCCAGACCCTTGCATGTTTCGGTCGTCGGAGTTGCAATCCTTGCTACATCGTCATGGGCGTGGAGGACTTTGGTGCGAGTTTAAGAGCATGGGTCCTTTGCTTAAGTTGAAGGCAGAAAAGCAAGAGAGAAAAAGAAAAAAGAAAAATTTCCCTTATCCTTAATTATTAATGTTATAAAATTTAAATTAGAAATTAAACTAATAAAATTTTTGAATTCTACTTTAATTAGTTGAAACAATTAAATCAAATAATATTTTAATTAATTTGATCAGAGAGAAAATCAATTCACAATTTGACCAATTGTACAAGTAATTCAATTTAATTTTCAAAATATTCTTTTAAATCAGTTTCGTTATTCGTTCAACTAAAATGCGTCTAATTTTATTCAATATATTTAAAAAATCATTTTATATGTCATGAAAATATTATAGTCCTATATAGGATAATTTCACATCTTTCTTAGGGTCCATTTGGTACACAGAATAAGATAATATCTGATTGTATTATGTTTGATAGTATAAGATCTAAGGCTTTGTTTGACATGTTATATTAGGTCTGATAGGATAAACTAAAAATAATATATTATGACATTATCAGTTGTTTGATGCAAATAATGTATTGTATAAGTTTATGCATCAAACTCCTCTTACACATTAAAATGATGGATAACTTAATCAAGTCTTGGGGGTAAGATTAGGCCTGATTGAATTTTGATGTATAAGCTTCTATAAAGACTTTTCTATTATAATTCTAAACATCTTGATATCCTCAACTTTTACGTATTAGGTCTTATACTATTAGGTCTTATTCTATCTTTCATACCAAACGAGTCCTAATAGTATAAGATCTGATAAAATTTTAATACTATTTAGTATTTAGTGTGATATTATATAAGATATTGTGTTGTATAAGATAATATTATATATATTTATTGATATACTATATAATAATAGATATGATAAAATATTAATATTTTTTATAAAAATATCTTTTAATAAAAAAAATATTATATTCATCTAAATTTATTATGTTATACGAATTTTTAGAGAAATAAAAATCTTAAAGTCCTATAAAAAAATCATGACCACTATATATAAAAAAGGAAAGGAGAAAAGATGCATATATGTATATACAATGCATCCATGTATATTTATCAGTAACAAGTTGAATACACAACATATAAGGTGTCATACGTTATTCTCACATCATTTGAGTCACATTATTTATATAATAACATATATAATAGCATAAGCCAAAGAAGCTCCTGACCCTCTTGTTAGGTGTAGGGATAGATACAAAAAATATTTAGTGAAGAAATTGAAAATCATAAATCATATTATTAAATATAAAAAAGTTTAAAGTTAGTAAATAAATATGTATTCACCATTAATTATTTAGTGGATTAAGATCAAAATGTACTATTTTAAATTAAAGATAAATATGCTTTTATTTGTTCATTTTAAAAAATATTTTCTTTTTATTATATAGGAAGATTTATGAATAAAGTTTAAAAAGTAAAAAAAATATTTATATTAGATATTAAATACATCACAATAGTAGTTGTCATTTATATCATGATTCATAAATATAATATATATATATATATATATATATATAAAGGGAAAAAAGTAAAACTAAAAGTGAGAGGAGCTAATAGATTTATTATATAAAGATTAAAAATTAATAGAAATATGAGTTAAAATTGTAATATCAATGTATATAAAATAATCATAAATCACATGTCAAATACATATCAAGTATAAGCTCTTTTAATTTTATTATTTTTATTTCTGGTATAATTATACTGACCTCCTCTGAGGTTAGTATTTATGATATTGACATTCTTTTATTTGAGAAATTACTCATACCTCTCTTATTTTGTATTTTTAATGAGACTTTGTATAATATTTGTACATAAAATAGAGAAATATTTGTAATTTCGTAAATAAATAAGAGTGTTAAAGTGTAATAATAATATATAAAATTAGATATGTGAATATAATTTTTAAATAAGAGTATTAATATAATAAATAATTGTTTTATAAAAAATCAATGTCATTATCTTTTAATAAATTAAATTATTAGTACCTAAAAAAAATTAATGAGAAAAAGAGAGTTGAGATTGATGCTCACCCCCTTAGATACGTCCCTAGTTAGGTGGCCATGGTTTGTGGGTTAGTCCATTTCCCTTTCTCTCTCTCTCTCTGTTTGTTTCTACATTTGATTGTGGGAAAAGTAGAAGGAAAAAAAAAATTAAACTTGATTTATCTCATTCACTGGTTTCATTTTTTTTTTCTTTTCAACAGAGCGATTGTCTTTACCAGTTTTTTTTTTAATTTTCATGAAAAATGATATTTTTTAATGGTGGAAAATTGTTTTTTTTTTCTTTTTTACAATGAATTATGGATTTTTATAATGTTTTGGCCTTTCAAGACATGGGTAATCATTTGACCATTGCCATCTTATTTTCCTTGAAAATCATTCAAGCATTAGCCACTAAGACTTTGACATGCATATGTATAATGATGATCAATCATGTTGAAATTCAATTCCAAGTTTAGATTTTTTATTAGTACTATAACTCTTTTAAGTTTTGTTGGATTATTGATTCAAAACTTTTTAGGCACACTTTCTCTTCTTGATAAATGTATCAACATCATGTAGAAGAAGAGTTTTCATACATCAATTTTTCTTATGATTGTTTCATCTCCATCTTCATATATTGGGAGAAATTTATCATTGCTGAGAGATGATCATTAGGAAGAAGTTAACTTAATTCTATTACTTTGTAACCTTAAAGCCCCTATCTCGGGAAAGGTGCCACATTTAGGTGCTTCCTTCCTCTATTGTTGATGTTGTTTTAAAATATGGCTAAAATCTTGCATTTGAAGTCAAGAGTTATATGCTTTCAGTTGTCATTTAGGCACCAAATTATCTTCTGGTTCACCAATTCAACTTAGCTTGTAGTAGGAGTAAAAATGAATTTAACAAACATATATCACTATTAGAAAAATGTTCTTAATATTTTCTTTTTTTTATTTATTAAAAGTGATCTCTTGAAAACAATGAGATGAGTTAGATTAAAAAATTGTGTGCATAAACCAACTAAGTCACCATCGGTTGACTCATTGACATTATTCATTATATATGATGACATGTGTAAAAGTAAATCATTCTCACTTTATAAATTTTCATTAAAGCATTCTATCAAATAGCTTATCAGCAACTAATAAAAGCTGAAATTCATATAAAAAATGATTATGTGTATATTTTGATGTACATAAAACATTTCTCCTTTTAAATAAAGGTAATGTTTACCCCTAAAATGCAGTAAAAATTTACACCTTAAAAATTATGTAGTTAACCTGGAGTACCAACTTGAGCTTTAGGAGTAGCTTAGAGACAGGAAAATATTGCTAACAACGTTTGGTTGAGAAATTTTAAGCAATGTGATTTTTGTGAGAAATTAAATTATCTATATTTATATATATTATAAAAAGTAGATGTATAAAAATAAGAAAAGTAACGTATGTCATTAAGAGAAAAATTGTGAATAAAAAATAAATAAAAAATAACAAAATTAAGAACTTTAATTTAAAGTAAACATAAAAAGTAGGATAATGCTAGTAAAATTAATAATTTTAATTTATTAATAAGAAAAAAAATAAAGTATGATAATACTAATAAAACTAAGAAATTTAATTTAATAAAATAGTATTTAAATGGAATTGAGATATTTATATGCTTGTGTTATAAAGTAGGATATAATGTTACTAAAACAAAAAGATAAATTAAATAATACTATTAAAATAACTTGTATAAATTTAGGACTCCACTAAAATTGGCATACTCATATGCTTGAGTTATAAAATAGAATAATGTTATTAAAACATGTCGCAATTAGGATCGCGATGAAATGACTAAAAATATGATTTTGAAAATAATAGAGTCGTCACAATATTTATTTAAATTAAAAAAATGTTAAAAAAATCATTTAATTAGAAAAATTGGTTATTTGAAAAATGAGTTTAGATTCAGGAATCAATTACAGATAGAGAATATGCTAGCATTGTACACTGCCTATTCCAAGAATGATATTTTAAGTTAGTTGTGTAAATTTTAATAATCTCAAATGTATTTATTTTACCTCTTTTAAAAATATTGTAACTATTTATAAAAGAGAAGGATACAATCAAATTATGAAAATTAATTTTGGCTTAACAAAAATGAATTCTCACTCCTACATCTCCTCTATTATAATGGAGAACTCAAAGTCACGTCGGTTTTTAGAAAAAAATAATTGTGAGTTGGTTGTTTTTAAATTTGAAAAGATTTTTATTTTGAAAATTCATTTGATTTTTTTTATGTTTAGAAAATGATTTGAATCATCATGTTGTTACAACTTAAATAATTTTAAAAGTTACAGAATTAACAAACTGTCAGAGCTCAACTAATCCCATTTTATTTTTCTCAAACAAGGTTCAATTATTATATTTTTTAAAAAAAGATTGTAAAATCAATAACTAAGAAAAGACAATGTTAACAACGTGATTAAAATAAATACGTTGACAAATAAGATAAGTATAAACACTCAATAGGTAAATAAAACCTTAATAAAAGCCAACAAAGAAAACCAAAGATGATTTTTTTTTTGTTATTATCATTTTTTTTAATTTTTTGAGTATTTTATCATTTTAATTTTTTTTTATAATTTTGAATCTTTTTATATATATTTAAAACTATACCCAACCAATTGTAGAACCCCTAAAAATAATTTGGGCAAAACATTTCTACTCAACCCAACTAAAAGGCAGCTAAAGCCCAAAGAAAGAAAGTTAGCCTAAAAAAGATAATAAAAAGACCAACAGAAGGCAAAAGAAAGGGAGAAACAGAGGGTAGGCGTTGCATGAGGGTAGGCACTGGAGCAAAGGAATGCTCACGGTGCTGGAGCAGCGAAGCTATGGTCAGCTTGCGAGGACGAGGTGTGACAACGCGTGGGTCTGGTGACGGTGGATCTGAGTGGTTCCAAGGTGCGTGCACAAGGGAAATGTGTGACGAATCTGGGCAGAGGTCACGCGTGGCGCGGTGGCAGTCCAAGGCTGCAAGGAAGATAGTTGGGCGATAGGGATCTGCGCAGCTGGGTGCTAGTGGTGGTCCGAGGTTGCGAGGATGACGGCAGGGCACTCCAGATCTACACGGCTGGGTGCTGGCGGTGGTCTAAGGTGGGTCGTTTGGGTGGCAGTGAGGGACGACGTGGTGGAAAACATGGCGGAGATGTGGTTCTATATGGGTGGGTGATGTGAAAGAGTCCCATTCTTGGTTGTGCCCGGCGAGGGCGATGCACTAGAGCTCTGAGGTTGATTTGCTTTGGGACAAAGGATGGGTGGTGATTGAGTTTTGGGATGATAGGTTGATGACACTAAGATAGAGGCCGTGGTTTAGGTTGATTTCAGTGGTATGGGTGGTCTTTGGTTGCTTTGTGGTGGTTTTGTTTATTGATGATGATGTATAGAAGTTTGAATGAGAAGGGCTATGGAGGCTTGGGTTATTGATTAGGGTTTGGTTGGAGAGGATGGGGGCTTGAGTATATGTTTTTTGTGTTTACAACAAGTTAATTTTTCAGATAGCAAGACTCAAGTACCAAGTAGTCAAAGCATACGTCACCCATTGGAAGAAAAATAATACAACTCCAAAGAAATAGCATGGAGTAGAAGCTTACCTGATGATAAATAGCAATGGTGCACTCTCCTTCCTTTCTTTCTCTTATTTTTTTTATAAAAAAAAACTTCTTCCTCTATTTGCCTTTCCTCTCAGTCTTAGTCTGTCACTTTATAAAATCTTAGCCTAAAAATCCCCTTTGTTGTTCTCAGTTATATGGTTTTTTTATAAGCAAGAAGGGATGAAGTGTGGGTCATGAAGTCTGTTGTTGTAAAGTGATGATAACAGTGCACAAAAAGTGTTGTGTCGTGTGTGAGAGTGGATGAGATGATGCTAAAGTGTCCTGTGTGAGAATGGGGAACCATCAACCTTACTCCTGCTGTGGTGAGACAGCTACTGTGTAACGGTGTCAAAACTTGGCTTTGCAAAAATGGCAGCTGCTAAGAGGTATTGGGAGACAAAGTTGCATTGTCGGTGAATAAAAAGGAAATAGGCAAAGGAGGTCAAGAAAGTGGTCTTGTTAGCTGCCCAAGGATGGAAGAAGAGTGAAGGCCAACGATTAAGCTCTCAAAGCACCAATTTTTCTTTTCTTTTTCATTTTTTTTGTAAGAAAAAAGTATTTTTCATTTTCATCATTTTTTTATTCAAATAAGAAGAAGAAGTAGTGATCCAAATAAGATAAAAGTAAATAAAACTTAGAGAAATATTATATGTTCAAAATATTAGAATTAAGTATCATTTAACACAAAATTATTTGTCCTTAATTAAGCAGCAACAATAAAAATTTTATGGATAAAATTGGATATCAACAGTTGTCTCCCTTTGCTTTACATTTAAACTAAATGAAAAGCAAAGGAATTAATTCAATTTTGTTCATGAAAATTTTCCTTTCCTTCTTTTTTTGTTATCGCCCCCTTTTTTTTTACTGTATAGAGTGTGTGGATCGGTGCAAAATGCAACAAGCATTAAAATGAGATAACAACATGGGGTATGAGGACCCCGAAAGGTAAAGGCCACCAGTATATGAAGCCATAGGCTTAAAGGAAACGAGTACAGGGACTCAAAAACTTAAAGACAATGGGTACAAATACCAGTTGAAGCTTGATAAAAAGTTAAAAGCTTATGGAGTTAGATACTCGTTGAAGCTTAACAAAAGGGTAAGAAAGCTCGCGGAACCGGGTATTCGCTGAAACTTGATAGGAACAAGGTAAGAAGCTTGCGAAATCGGATATCCGCCGAAGTTTAATAGAAAACTTAAAGCATAAATCTGAAAAGTTTGCGGAGTCGGGTATCTATTGAAGCTTGACAGAGAACTTAAAGGCAAAAAAGTAAAAAGCTTGACAGAAAAATTAAATGCAGGGAGGTAAAAGCTTGCAGAGTTGGGTATCCGCTATAGCTTGACAAAAACCTTAAAGGCAAAAAGGTAAAAAGCTTGCGGAGTTGAGTATCCATCGAAGCTTAACAAAAAATTTAAAGCGAAAAAGGTGAAAAGCTTGCGGAGTCAACCATTCACCGAAACGTGATAGAAAACTTAAAGCAAAAAAGTAAAAAGCTTGTGACTCGGGTATCCACTGATACTTTATAGAAAACTTAAAGCGAAAAAGGCAAAAAAACTTGCGAAATCGGGTATCCACTGAAGCTTACTAGAAAACTTAGAGGAGAAAAAGTAAAAATGCGGAGTCGGATATCCATCGAAACTTAGCATAAAACTTAAAGCAAAAAATGTAAAAAGCTTGCGGAGTCGGTTATCCTCCAAAGCTTTAGAAAACTTAAAGCAGAAAAAGTAAAAAACTTACGAAGTCGGACATCTGCCAAAGCTTGACATGAACAAGATAAGAAGCTTGCATAGTCAGGTATCTGTTGAAGCTTAACAGAAAACTTAAAACAAAAATGTAAAAAACTTGCGGAGTCGGGTATTCGCTGAAACTTGATAGAACCTTAAGGCAATGGGTGCAAGGACCTGGGAACTAAAAAGAAATGGTGTTGGTTTTGTAAATGCATGTGATGCTTGAGATGATGCACGATACAATGGATGTCCTATTGTAGAGATTCTCATGAACAAATTGGGTAAACAAATTTGACACATCAAAGCTTTAACTAAGTCGCTTTTAGTTCCACAACTCTTAAGGACTTTTTCCCATAGCAGGATCAAGGCTGAATAGTAACAAAATTTGGTAGTTTGCTTTATGATTTGCTTGGTTATTCTTTCTTTTCTCATCAATACTCTTATCGGGAATTCATTGTATTTCCCATGATTTTTTGAGATTGTTAAAGCAAATCTAAATGCTTTTGCAATATTGTCACATGTTTCGCATCTCAATATAAATCTATCATGAGAAATGCTTATTGAATTAATAATAGGTTGCAACGAAAATGGATTATCATTATAGAAAGAACAAATACAGGAAAAGTAATGCAAAAGGGATTAGAATTGAAAGGTTTACAAAAGAAATGTTAGATTGGAGTTTTCCAACTCTTCCAGTGATGATCTTTAGGATGATCAGTGCTAATTTTTCATGTATGCAACCTTAAACACCCCTTTGTCTATTTCCAAGAATATGATTTGACCTAGTTTTCATGCATTGGGAGCGTTTCATGACAAAACTTCATATATTTAAAATACCCCACTTTGGCCTAAATCTCTGTGTATTGAAGCATTTCATGATTTTTTATTATAAATTTAGATTGCCCCAGTTTGGCCTTAAACTCAAACTATTTTAGTTTGTGACTTGAGGCAACTCCACTTCGGATGTGTTAAGTACTATTTTTTACCCTAACTTTTGCTTAAGTTGTTCTTTTCGAGTTTTCAACCTAGCGATTCGCTCTAACTTTTGTCTAGGTTGCCTTTTCAGGTTTTTAGCCTAGCGAGTCACTTTTCTTTTTTCTTTTTTTCCCTTTTTTTGCTTTTTTAAGCATAATACATTTTGACTGCATCTGAATTTACAAGAAGTGGTAAATCTTCACCATCCACGTTTGTGAGAATCAAGGCCCCTCCCAAGAATGCCTTTTTCACGATATTAGGTCCCTTATAGTTTGGAGCCCATTTTCCTTGATGATCCTTTTGAATGGGAAGAATATTCTTAAGCACTAGGTCTCCTTCTTGAAACTATCGAGGACACACTTTTTCGCATAGGCTTTCATCATTCTTTTATGGTAAAGCTGGTCATGACATAGTGCAGCTAATCTCTTTTCTTCAATGAGATTCAACTGATCAAGTCGAGTATGGACCTATTTAGCTTCTTCTAATCTTGCCTTCATCAGCACTCTGAATGATGAGATTTCCACTTCAATAGAGAGTACTGCTTCTATTCCATAAACTAAAGAGAAAAGGGTTGCCCCAATTGAAATACAAACAGACGTGCGATAGCCATACAATGCAAATTGTAGCATTTCATGCCAATCTTTGAATGTTACAACTATCTTCTGGATAATCTTCTTAATGTTCTTATTTGCTGCCTTAACTACCCTATTCATCTTAAGGTGATAGGATGAGGAATTGTGGTGCTCAATTTTGAAACTCTCACACATCTCCTTCATCATCTTATTGTTCAGATTAATGGCATTGTCAGTGATAATTTTGCTTGGCAAATCGTAATGACAAATCATCTCCCTTTTGACAAACCTGATCGCTACACTCCTGGTCACATTGGCATAAGAAGCAACTTCGACCTATTTTATGAAGTAATCAATTGCAACAAAAATAAAGTTATGCCCATTTGAGGCCTTCACTTCAATGGGCCCCATGACATTCATTCCCCACATCGAGAATGGCCAAGGTGCTGTTAAAACATTCAAAGGTATTGGTGGTGCATGAACCTTGTCAGCATATGTCTAGCATTTATGACACTTCTTTATATAATTGAAGCAATCAGTTTCCATTGTCAAGTAATAGTACTCAGCTCTTAGGATCTTTCTTGTCATTGCATGTTCATTTGCATGAGTTCCAAAAGAACCTTCATGAACATTTTTGATGATTTTCTTTGCCTCCGCTACATCAACACATCTTAGCAGCACCATGTTGTGGTTCCTCTTATAGAGCACTTCCTAATTTAGAAAAAAATCTATTGCGAGTCTTTTGAGGGTCATTTTGTCATTTTCTGAAGCATTTTTCAAGGTACTCTCTACTCTTGATAAATCATTTGATGTCATGATACCACGATTTTCCATCTGGCTCCACTTCTACCATTAGAAAATATGTTGGTTAATCACAACTTTCCATTTTAATAAGTGGTAAGTCCCTATCATGGATTACTTTAAACATCGACGACAATGTGGCTAAAGCATCAGCCAACTGATTATCTTTTCGAGGGATATGATGGAATATGACTTCATCAAGATGTTCAATCAATTCCTTGATATAAGCATGATAAGGGATTTACTTGGCATATTGAGTTTCTCATTCTCCCTTTAGCTGATGAATGACCAAGGCAGAGTCCCTGTATACCTCAAGGAATTTTGCCTTTGATTCTATCGCTGCTTAGATTCCCATGGCACATGTTTCATACTCAACTACATTGTTTGTGCAGTCAAAGCACAGTCAAGCAGTGATTGGAATGAAATTATTTTTAGGAAAAATTAGTATGGCTCCAATTCCTTGCCCCATTGAATATGAAGCTTCGTTGAACAACAAAGTCCAATTTTCTTTTTCCGAGTATTCTTCTTCTCCAAATAAAGTCATTATATCTTCATCAAGGAATTCACACTACATAGACCCATAATCCTTCATAGTATGACTGGTTAAGAATTCTGCAAGAGTGTTGTCTTTTATTACTTTTTGTGTGACATAGACAATGTCATATTCAGCAAAACTTGCCAACATGCAATCCTCTTAGTGAGCTTGATTGGGTCCATTTCGGACACTAACCAAGTAGTGTAACACAATATGTATTGCCTCAAACAATGGGCCGCCTATGCCAAGGCACAACACGTGCACTCCAACAATGAGTATTTTACCTCATAGTTAGTAAACTTCTTGCTCAAATAATAGATGACATGTTCCTTTCTACTAATTTCATCGTGCTGCCCCAGTACACAACCATGGATTCATCTAACACAATCAAGTACATAATGAGAGGCCTTCCTAACACTAGAGGTACCAAAACTAGGGGTTCTTGCAGATAGATACTGTTTGATCTTCTCAAATGTTATCTGACAATCTTCGTTCCATTCTACTATATGATTTTTACGCAATAACTTGAAAATTGGTTCATACGTCATAATCTACTAAGATATAAATCTAGCAATATAGTTCAAGCTCCCCAAAAACCTATGAACTTCTTTTTCAGTGCGAGGAACTTACATCTCTAGGATTGCTCGAACTTTGTCTAGATCAACTTCTATCCTTTTCTGGCTAACTGCAAACCCCAAAAGCTTGCCTGATTTTACACCAAAAGTGCATTTAGTAGGATTCTGTCTGAGCCTGAACCTTCTCAATCATTTAAAGAGCTTTTGCAAATTAACAACATGATATTCTTCTGTTCTAGACTTTGCAATCATGTCATCCACGTTAACTTTTATTTCTTTGTGCATCATGTCATAGAACAAAGTCACAATTGCCCTTTGATAAGTTGTCCCTATATTTTTTAATCCAAATGACATTATTTTGTAATAAAAAGTTTCCCATAAAGTGATGAATGTGGTCTTCTCCATGTCTTTAGGTGCCATCTTGATCTGATTATATCTTAAGAAACCATCCATGAAGGAGAAAATTGAATGTTGAGCAGTGTTGTCCACCAAAACATCAATATGAGGTAGAGAAAAGTTGTCTTTAGGGCTGGCCCTATTCAAACCTCTATAGTCAATGCACATTCGTACTTTCCCATCTTTCTTCAGGACAAGGACAATGTTGACGACCTATTGAGGGTACTTTGCTATAGCGAGAAAACCTACATCAAACTGTCTTTTAACCTATTCTCTAATTTTAGTGATATATCTGGCTTCATTCATCTCAACTTTTGCTTGACAGAAGGATATTCCAATTTTAATGGCAATTTATGGTCAACTATGTCAACATCTAGCCCAGGCATGTCTTGATACGACCATGCAAAAATGTCACAATAATCAAATAATAGCTTAACCAACTTGCTGGAAATTAAAAAAGATAGGGTAGAGATGATGCAAACAACAATTTTATACTAGTTCAACCACTCCTTGTGACTTATGTCCAGTCCTTAAGTGAGTACCCAAGATTTTCTACTAATCTTCCAAGTTTCAATAGGTGCTTGGTACCATTACATTAATGAAGCACTCATCACATTCTTGGGATATCTTACCCTTAGTGTTTGAACCATACTTACAAGAGATACTTCACTCTTTTGCTCTTTTAAGGGATACATCACCATCCTACAAAAATTTACAAGATAAAAAGAAGATTTAAACTCTCATAAAAGCAAATATTACAACATGAAGATCAATAGACAATGTAGGATTATCACACAAAGAGCTTAAGAACAGAGGATTTTGAGATAGATGATCAAATCACGAATTTAATACTCAAAGATGTTAACTTAGCTATTTTTTCAATGTATTAAAGTCTCCAAGTGAAAACATTTATAACCCATCAAGAATTATAGCCATTTGAGGTAATTGGGGTTTACATTTAATGCAAAAAGAGTTGTTACTTGGCTTTCTGATATGAAAAATAATCGATCAAGGCAATACCATAATTGATTATAACAAAATATTTTGCTAATGGAATACAAAATAATCTATTGCCAAAAACTCATAATCAATTAAGAAGAAGAAAAAAGCTACTGGAAGTCCACATAATCGATTATATGCTAGTTATAATCGATTTTTATATAAGACAAAAAGCAAAACTTGAAGACGTAGAACTATAATCGATTGGAAGGTTTGCATAATTGATTATGATATGTGCATAATCGATTATGAGTCTATGGTAATTGATTATAAAGAATTTCAAAAAGAGTTACTTGAATGCTGGACATTGTGAAGCCAATTTAAGAGATTAGAACCATTTAAAATGCATTTTAGAAAGGATGCCAATTACAAAGATTTAAAGAAGAATAAGGGCTATATAAAATTATTTTAAAAAAATTGAAAATTTGGAGCTTAAGTGTGATTATCCTTATACATTCACATGAGATTTAAGTCCTATAAAACTAAGCTTTGAAGAACTTGGAGTTGATCCTTGTGTTTGTCAACAACTCCATAATTGTTTGTTGTCATCAAAACTTGATGGGCATATTGATGCACACTCTCATTCACATTCTCCTCTTTTTTTATAATGACAAATAATTCATTGAGAAAAGAAGTTAGTTCATAATTTGAATTCATTAAGGATTAAAAAACTTACTCCCCCTCAAACATTTAGAGGAGCTTGTTAAAATGAATCAGAGATACTGCAACTCCCCTTTAATTTTGGAGTGGAAGTTTTTCCATTTATGGTACTTCATTTCCTTTTCTCAATAACCATATCACAATACCATCTATTTCTCTCCATTTTGTCATGATAAAAAAAACATTGCAAAGTAAAGGGATTAGATACAAATAAACATAGCATAGATCATACTAAACATTAGTTCAAAACAAAGCAAGGTAAGGTTAGAAACATAGTCTAAGCATTTTAATAAAAAAAGATGACCAAAGGTTAGACAACTAAGATAGAAACATAGACAACTAAGTTAAGATAAGCTAAGATAAGCACTACAAGACTAAGTCCTATGTCCTTCATGTCCTTCATCTAGTGGGAGACGATCT
Organism: Ormosia semicastrata; assembly: GCA_029884595.1. NCBI lineage: Eukaryota > Viridiplantae > Streptophyta > Magnoliopsida > Fabales > Fabaceae > Ormosia > Ormosia semicastrata. Next base: position 38,839,282 of record JAQQTO010000055.1, read on the forward strand.
TCAATAGCCTTAAGCTGAGTGTTCATATCACCATGTTGATATGCATCTCTCTAACCAATTGGTGTACATATATAGAGAGGCTCCCAAATTGAGTTTACAAACCTTGGATATCGCTAAGAATTTGAACCAACATTTCCTATTGATCCTTATAAGGTTAAGCTGCATTTACTTGTTCTTTTTCTAAATGTGTTTTAGTGGCTACCACACTTCTTGTATAGACCCATATACCATTTTACTTTTTGATGAACATTTTGTGGACAGTTTCCTTGTCAAAACGATTAAACTTAATAAGCCCCACTTCTCCTTCATTAGTAAGAGGTACATTGATTTTTTCCAAAAAGGTATGAGATGAGGATAGTATATTGAAGGGAAGTCAAATGTTTGTTTTTCACATTCAATATATGATATACGATTAAGAAATGCCAATTGATGCGAATCCTTTGCTTTGTAGCCCATAGCATAAAGATATCATGTTTTGACATTTGAGCAAAATTCCCTACTCTAGGGACAAGAATATGAGTTAATATATAGTGTAATAGCCTAGCTTCCACATTCAACTTTCCAGCTAACAAAGGGCCTTTATGAATGTTTTAACCCTCCTTAAGCAAGGCTTTAACAAAATCATTTCTATTATAATTTTCTCAATCCTTGATATCATCAAGATTAATTTTCTCACCCTCATATTTGAGTCTAACAAATTTAAGCCAGTCGGCAAGTCTATTAATAACTCTTTTTTTTTTTTTTACAACTTTAGACACTAAATTCTCACAGACTATTTTCAAGTTGCAGTAGAAAACTTTCACAACCTCAGATAATTAATTGACATTGAGAGAGGCAAATGTTCTTACCCCTTGATGATCCAAAAGAGACATAAACAGAAAACCTTCATCATCAACGAATGTGCAATGTAGAAACCTTGGCTCCATAATGAATCTTCCTTAAAACCTATTCAAGAACTCTTTCATTTGTTGCTGATTACTGAAAAACCTCCTATAATCCAAGCATTGAGAGAGAGGTGGTGTAACATTTAAGGGTGGATTGTTGGGTCTCTCATCTATATAGGCATTTTTGGTCCTTGCCTTCTTGGGGTTTCTTGAAGAGCTTGCCATTTCAACAATAGAACTAGGTATTTAGAGATAAATGGAGTTTAGTGAAAGATGATGGTTTTGGAGAAATAGGAAGAAAATAATCAGTGAGAAACGATTAGAATGGTGAGAAAACGAGTTATAATAGTGAGATTTGGGTGGATTTTCAGTGGGTGAAGGTGTTTGAAAGAATGGGTGTGAGTGGGTTGGAGAGAAAATGGAGAACAAGGGATAGAGTGGGGCATCATGAACTAGCCGAAGAAGGCTTCTGGGAACTGTTTTATATATGTGATAAGCCATATTCGATTATGGTGTGAAGGAATGCGAACACAACATGTTGGACCATGTTTATAATCGATTATGAACATGGTATAATCGACCATGAGGAAAACTGGAGCTTATTGGAACACTTCTTTAATTGATTATGGGATGGGTTCTAATCAATTATTCCATGAACAAAAAAAATGTTGCAGCATTCTAGAATAAACAATAATCGATCAGTGACATGGTGAAATTAATCATGATGCATGAGACCAAGGAGCGTAGCATTTTTTTTCGATATTTAATCGATTAATTTCCAAATCTAATTGATTAGTTGTTGTAAGTTTCAAATCTTCAACTATTGGTTGCCAAATAATCGATTTGAGCCTCCTTTTGATCAATTAAACCACATGGAAAAACACAATTTTTTGTATTTTATGCTACATAAGAGCTTGAGAATCATATTAGGGGACTTAGTAAAGGATTGAACACTTGCAAAACAAATTTAAGGGAATCTCTGATACTCAAGTCACTATTGGATTTATGAAAATAAATAACAAGATAAAAATGTATCAAAATAAACATTCATTCAAATGCATGATTGGTCAATTATTCCAAGTTCTCCTCTTATGAAAAAGAAACTTTCCTTAGTCAAAGGTTTTGTAAAGATGTCATCCAATTGTTTAGATGTTATCACAAGCTCAAGTACACAATCTTCTTTTTGCACATGATCTTTTATAAAATGGGTACCTTATTTCTATATGTTTGGTTCTTGAGTGCAAGATGAGATTTTAGTTAAATTGATATCGCTAGTGTTATCATATCTTATAGAGATTTGATCAAGTTAGAGTCTATAATCTAGAAGTTATTGATTCAACCCCAAGAATTTGAGCACAATAACTTCTAACTGCAACATACTCAATTTCAACCATAGACAATACCATATTATTTTGTTTCTTTCTATAACAAGAAACTAAAGAGCTTCCAAGGAAGTGACATACTCCACTAGTACTTTTCCAATCCATTTTGTAACTCACAAAATTAGAATTAGAATAACCAACTAAATTACATGAGGCACCCTTGGAGCACCATAAGCCCATTTGTGTAGTGCCTACAAGATCTTTCATGATCCTTTTTATAACAATTAAGTGTGATTCCTTAGGATTAGCTTGATTTCTTACACACATTTTTTTTAAGCAAAAGGGTTGATGTGCAAAAACATCACAATAGGGAAAGACAGACCAACTAGGTTGGCACCTCAAACCCTACCTATCATTTGCAGCACACCAACAATCTTATTGAAAGAGAAAAAGAAAAGAATACAAAAAAAAACATGGGGGGACTAAACCAAAACCCATGAAAAGAAAGAAACAATCAATTAAATCTAAAATTTGGGAGACCAAACCTATTGCGGTTAGAGTCCTCCCAAATAAAACTAGGTGTAGTTTTCCACTAAGTAAAACAATGACTAGAATTGTCACGAGAAGCTAGTTTGTCTGCATAAGAATTACCCTCCCTATAAATGTGAGAAACTCTAAAATCCATCAAGTGAGTTAAATGGATGCAATTCTTCCATCTATTCTTCAACTTCCAAGGTACTAAGTTAAGATTAGAAAAGGCATCCACTACCAATTTGGAGTCACATTCCAACCATAATTTATGTCTTTTTCTTTTATAAGTAATTTCAAGTGCAATTACAGCTGCTGTAAATTCGGCATGAAAAGAGGTAGAGATGCCTAAATAATCTGATAAACAACCCAAGATCTCACATCTGCTGCCCCTGAAAATTCCACCACAAGAGGCACGACCCGGGTTTCCTCTAGAAGCTCTATCAGAGTTACACTTGGTCCACTCACAAAGAGGAGGATGCCAGCAAACTTCAAAGATTTTGGGAGATTTAGAAATATGACCCTCCACTGTAAATAGCTTTAGGATTTTAAAATCATCAATAGAGTTTGAAATATAGCCTGCTGATAGCTTGCCCGACAGAGAAGAAGCAATTGAAATCAAGTTAATAGCATAACTGAAAGAGATAACCTTATTGTGAAACCTTACTTGGTTTCTGTAAAACCAGATAAACCAGAAAGTATGGATGATAGCAGATTTGATGATGTCCTTAATCTGAGAACATCAGTTTCTATTACAAACAAAAAGAGTTAAGACAAAGGATGAAAGATCAATACTACGGTTCAGAATTGTTGAGAGCCAAGACCAGATTTTGGAAGCAAATGTGCATCAAAGGAATAGGTGATCTGAGGACTCATCTGACTTGCCACATAGGCTACAAACTGAGACAGTAATCACACCTTTCAATCTCAGATTCTCATCAGTGGATAGCTTATTATGTAAGAGTCTCCAAAGCAGAAAAGACTTAGAGGGAGGAATACAAGAACTCCAAATCAATTTCCCCCAACTAACTGCCTATTTATCATGATTAAGATGAATATATGCATCTTTAAAGGTGAGAACACCACTGTCAGTCCCTTTCTAAATCAAACAGTCCACACCAGGATTGAAAGGAATATGTGTGTGATTAATTTCAGAAACTAGCAGAGGAAATTTAGCTACTATGGAAATAGGAATGGACTAAGAATTGTCAACAATGAAGTCATTAACCGTAGCTTTTTGAGAGTGCTGCAGAGAGAGAGGAATCTGCATCAAATCAGCTATTGGCTGAGAAAGCCATATGTCAGTCCAGAAATGGATAGATTCACCATTCCCTAACTGCTAACAACTTTCATTTTTAATAATTTGCAAATGATGCCTCAACCCAGGCCAGAGAGAGGACTTGACATAGTGACCAACTGGAGAATTATTCCTGAGAAATCTTGCTCTCAAAAGAGTAGCCCAAGGCTTATTTGAAGAAATCATTTCCCAGCTGAGTTTCAATAGAGCTGCATTATTAATAGATATCAAAGACTTTAAGCCTAAACCACTTGCATCAACTGGGGAACAAATCTTATGCCAAGCCACAGTAACTACCTTTTTTGTAAGGATGGCTCCAGACCAAATAAAGTTCCTAATCCACTTATCCATAGTTTTAAGTAATGAAATGGGCCAGAAGTAAACATGAAAGCTGTAAATCAATATACCAAGGATAATGGACTTGACAAGCTGCACTCTACCCATAATTGAGAGAAGGAACATTTCCAAGAAGCTAACTTAGCCTTGATCCTATCTGTAATGTTCTGTAAATGAATAGTCCTTGGTTTGCCTTGGAAAATAGGAACACCAAGATAGATGAAAAGAAGATTGCCTACTGAAAAACCAAGAATATTACTAACTTCCATTCTTTTATTAGGAGCCATGGAGCCAACAAAGAATTTACACTTCTTAGTACCTAATTTCTAGCCATATGCAGCTCCATAATCATTAAATAGATCCATTAAAGATCTTAGGCTCCTCTTTGTACCTTTGCAGAACACCATGATATCATCAACATAGAACATATGTGATGGGATAGAAATGCCTCTAGGACCTGTCATTGGCCTTAACTACTCGAGTCTACTAAAGAAGTTATGCCTCTACTAAGGACATTTTTTGCCAAACAAAAGAGAAGAAGGGAGAGGGGGTCACCCTGCCTCACACCTCTTTTGCAAGAGAAGAAACCAGTAGGATGACCATTCACAGAGAATGAAAGCTTAGTAAAGTGAAGGATAACCTTAACCCAATTACAAAAACTAGAATGGAAACCAAATGAATGTAGCACCTTTATAAGAAAATCCCAATCAATGGTATCAAAGGCCTTTTTGAAGTCAAACTTGGGAGCAATATTTCCTCCAAAACACTTATAATCTAGCATATTTACTGCCTCAGAAGCAATACAGAGACAATCCTGAATTTTTCTACCTTGAATAAAACCCCTTTGTTGCTCGAAGATGATCTTTGGAGCTATTAAGGCAAGCTTATCAGCTAAGACTTTGGTAATGATTTTAAACTGCAAATTAGACAAAGCAATAGGCCTATAATCTTCAATCCTAACAGCTCCCATGAATTTAGGAATGAGCACCATCATGTTAGAATTCAGATTAGACAACAACCAAGACTGTTTAAAGAATTGCAGCATAGATTCAAAGACATCCAATTTGATTATTTCCTAAAACTTTTGATAGAAAACACCACCAAAATCATCAGGACTTGGGTGGTGTGGTGTGAAATATGATTGAGAATTATATCAAAAATAGTTGTCAAGTTCCACTAAAAATATAAAAACCTTGCAACCAGTTGTAGTAAGCAATGGTCGATCCATAGAGAACCAATTCAATTGACACTATCAATCCAATTCTTAAATTAAACTCTGATGAACAATAAACTGTAAAAAGTAAAAAAAGGGTTTGTTAATTAAAATTAAAAATATAAATTAAACCTAAAACAAAAGCAGTAAACACAAATTGAATTACTAAGTTAAAGATATTGGTTAAGAGATGGAATCCACTACTAGATTTATATGATTATGCTAACTTACATACTCTTTATACCAACATGATCAATTATGTTCTTATGTGATTGTGAGATAAATCTCCTGTTTTCCTTAAGTTTTGCTTAATTCAGCAATTGCTCAAATCAAACTCTAACCTTTAGTTATTTGTAAAGCTACCGCTCTTACACCTACCTAATGATTGCATTAAGAATTATAAAACCAATCACACTAAGATCTAATCACACTTCGGGATTAAATTACTTAGATCGTATGTTTCACTAGTTTTATCACCATAATCGCGCATAGCAATCCTAATTTTACCACTCTCGAAATTTGGCAAAAATATAAAGACCTTTATATTGATTTAATATCAGAAACATATGAATAAAAACATAACTGTATTGATATAAAGAAATATACAAGATTCACATAATCAAAACTAGGGTTTCATATTCCCTTAACTAATCAAGAAGTTTAGTCACACATGGCAAATTCAAAATCACAAGAAGAATTAAAGAAAAACATTGTTCAGAGTAAAAGAATAAAAGAAAACTAAAGATCAAACTAGTTTCCAAGGTTTGAGAATGATAGATCTTCGATCGCTCGAATCCAAATCTCCAATCCTCAATCGAATCTCTCTCTTTCTTGGTCTTTGTGTCTCCCTCAGTTCCCTTGACGGCTCTCTCTATCTAGATCTCCTTTAGGGGCTCTAGGCAACCTTATTTATAAGTTTGGATACCTAATTCAGCATTAAAATTTGAATTTAAATTTCTGAGCTGATGACACGGGTCGTGTCATACAACACGGCCCTACCCGTGTCTGAATCTGGTAACACACTTCTAGCTTATTTCAAAGTTAGAGAAGAACATGGCCTAGCCCGTGTCATATGACACGGGCCATGTTATCGGTCAAGGCTTAAAACTGAATTCCCTTATGAAGACAGAGACGTACACGGCCTACCCCGTGTCAGATGACACGGGCCGTGTTGACCAAAAAATAGAATTTGAACCCAGCCTTGAGATAGTCAAAGGAGTACACAGCCCACCCCGTGTCATATGACACGGGCCGTGTCACTCACTTTCTTCAAATGCAACTTTGATTCTTCACGAATGCTCTTCTTTCGTTGCCTCTAGGGATAAAACTGATCTTCTTAAGTATTCATCTCTCTCCTCAAATGGTCATCAAGCTTAGTTTGATGCTAATGGAATCAAACACTCAAAGATCTCCTGAAAAGCATAATTCGTTTATGAGTGTTTATAACCACATTTAAGCATAATTTCATAATAAACGTCTGATTAAGCTCTATATCAGAAACTTAGCTAAATGTCAATAATTGATCACATATGGAGTCCAATTATATCAAACAAAAGGCATTTAAGATATTGAAATTATCAACAAATCACTGGGGCACCCGAAGCATTCATTGAGAAAACAGCAAACTTGACTTCCTCCATAGATGGTAAATTAGTGAGGAAAGCATTGTCTTCCATAGAAACTAAATTAGGAATAACCCTATCAACTAAGTCATTATTGATGCACAAGTTCTGAGAAGCATACAAGGAGTTGTAATAGTTTAAAACATGACTTTCTATATCAGTTTGGTTATCTAAAATAGAATCACCATGCTTCAGAAGAGTCATTTGCTTAAAAGTATGTCTAACTTTAGCAACTTTATGAAAAAATGAAGTATTTCTATCACCTTGAACAAACCAATTGATTCTGGCTTTTTCTCTCCAAAATTCTTCTTGAAAATGCAGAGCTTGTTGTAATTCAGATTGAGCCAACAATTCATTTTCATGAAGACTGTTAGAATATCTAAGAATAGAGATCTGATCCTGAATTCTATCAATATATTCTTGAGCCTTATTAACCTTAAGATGGACATCTCCAAAAATCTGTTTATTCCAATTTCTAAGCTCTACTTTTAGATTCCTCAGCTTTTGAGCAAGAATGTACATTGGACAACCAATTATAAGCTTATTCCAGACCTCCTCAACCACTCTTTTACAATCAATGTGATCAGACCACATACTAAGAAATTTGAATTGAGAAGGAAATGATGAAGTACCTTTTTTTGAATCTAGCAGTAAAGGGAAGTGATTAGAGCAATTTCTAGTTAAAGTGCAACAATATGAGCCTGTCCAGAAATTGAGCCAATTATCATTACACACAGCTCGATCTAGATTTCTTACACACATGCAAACACTAAACATTATATCCACCCTACTTGCGGTAAGGTAAATGAATGAACCAATCATACCTCTATATTTAGTAATTTTTTATGGGTTTATCTCCTTCATCCTTGTCCAAATAACAAGAGGTGCTCATTGGGTTGTCATTTCCTTTGCATTTTTCATTTCAAATCTCTTGAGCAACTCCTTTCAATACTTGGTTTGACTTATGAATGTTCAATCCTTTGTTTGCTTGATTTGAAGTCAAAGGAAAAAGTTGAGTTCACCTATCATTGACATCTCAAATTCACTTTGCATGAGGTTAACAAACTCATTGCATAAAGACTTGTTAGTAGCACTAAATATATTGTCATTAACATAAATATGTACAAAGAGAATGTCATACTTTTTGTTTTAGATAAAGAGTACTTGAAATAGGTCTTTTATTGATATGGTTAAGAGACGTACAAAAGTCTTTATTTATAGGAGAAATATATACAATGAAAAGGAAACAAATCTCTAAAACAAAAAGCTATCTCTAAAATAGAAAACTATCAATCAGGATATTCTAACTTAGGAAACTAACAATCTGATTAGAAAACAAATTATTTACAATAAATAAAAGAAGATATGTACAATCAATTAAGATATTATTTTTAATATCTTAATCGACACTCCCCCTCAAGCTGGCTTGAAAATATTTTCCATGGACAACTTACAAATTATATTGTCAAAACACTTCTTATGCATCCCCTTAGTCAGAATGTCTGCTGTCTAATCTGTTATAGAGATGTATGGTATACAGATCTACTTATTCTCTATTTTCTCTTTGATGAAATGTTTGTTAACTTTCACATGTTTAGTTCTATCGTGTAGAACTGGATTGTGAGCAATAGCAATTGTAGATTTATTATCACAGTACAGTTTCATTGGTGCTGGATTGTATACCTTTAATTCAATTAACAATTTGTAAATCCAAAGAACCTCATAGATCCCTTGTGCCATTGACCTGTATTCAGCTTCTGCACTACTTCTAGTAACCACATTTTGTTTCTTGCTTCTTCAAGTAATTAGATTACCTCCAATAAATACCTAATAGCCTGAAGTAGAACTCCGATTAGTAACACTGCCATCCCATTTTGCATCAGTGTAGACCTCTACTTGTAAAGATCGATGTTTCTTGTAAAGTATTCCTCTTCCAGGAGACCCCTTTAGGTACCTCAGAATTCTGTTCACAGCTTCAAAATGTTAAGGTCCAGGAGAATGCATAAATTGACTTACCATACTCACAACAAAGGCTATATCTGGACGAGTATGAGACAAATAAATCAGTCTCCTAACAAGCCTTTGAAATTTGTCTTTATCCACTATTTCCTCAACTTTGGCTGGTTGGAGTTTAGTATTGGGTTTGATGGGAGTTTCTGTTGCTTTACATCCTAGCAAACTTGTCTCACTTAACAAATCAAGAATATACTTTCGTTGACTAATGAATATGCCTTCTTTAGATCTGAAAAATTCTATTCTAAGAAAGTATTTTAAAGGACCAAGCTCCTTGATTTCGAAAACACCCGCTAGTTTTTCTTTCAAAAATTTGAGTTCACTGTCATCATCACTTGTTAGAATTATGTCATCTATATACACAATCAAGACAACAATTTTACCATTCAAAGTATGTTTGTAGAACAGTGTGTGGTCAGCTTGACTTTGACAATAGCCAAGACCTTTAACTATATTTCCAAAATTTTCAAACCATGCTCTAGGGGATTGCTTCAGGCCATATAAAGATTTTTTTAGTTTGCATAATTTATTTCTATCCAAATTTCCCTCAAATCCAAGGGGAAGACCCATGAAGACCTCTTCTTCCAAATCCCCATTTAGAAAAGCATTTTTTACATCTAATTGGTGTAAAGGCCAATCAAAATGTGTAGCAAGAGACAGCAGAATTCTGATAGAATTGATTTTAGCTAGTAAAGCAAAAGTTTCTTGAAAATCAACTCCATAGGTTTGAGTGAACCCTTTTACAACCAGTCTTGCCTTATATCTTTCTACACTCCCATCAGCATTGCATTTAATTGTGAAAACCCACTTATACCCTACTGTCCTTTTATCTCTTGGTAAATTGACAATTTCCCAAGTTCCATTCTTGTTTAAAGCATTCATTTCTTCTATAACTGCTAATTTTTAGTTTGGATCATCTAGAGTTTCCTTAATATTTCTAAGGACAAACAGATTGGTAATCCTATAAGTGAAGACTCTATGGTTTTGAGACAGATTTTGATAGGAAACATATTTTGAAATAAGATGAGAGGTGCTGCAAATTATGGTATCTTTTCTAGTATAAGTTCTAACACATTTCCTAAGAGCTATAGGAAAATCAGAATCTGAAATATAATCAGAAAACTCAGTATTGCTTGGAACTTCGAGGGAATCTGATTGTCCTTGTGTTGGAATGATGAGCTTAATAATATTCAATTGTTGATTTCTCCGCGTGTAAATTCATAGCTCCTTATTTAACCATAGTATTTCTCCCCCTATTAGTGAACCATCTAATGTTGGCATTGTTCTCTCATTTTCAAAATCCTGAACCATTATTTTAATTAGAGAAATAGGATGCAAAATGGGACTGGGTAAATATCTATGTAGAAAATTATCTTCATTAGTCTTTATCTCCTTCTGAAGAGAATTTTTAATAAAGAAAGGTTCGGTTTCTAAAAAAGTGGCATCCATACTGATATAGAGTTTTTTTTTTTGTTGGATTAAAACATTTATATCGCCTTTGATTTGGAGCATAACCAATAAAAATGCACTTCTCAACTTTGGGGTCAAGTTTTGAGCGAGAGTTGCAGTTTAAATAAACAAAGACAGTACAATTTAAAATCCTTAAAGGCAAGTCAGCATACATATATGGGATACACAGATTTGAATTTAATAAGAGGGGTCGTAAAATTCAAGACACGAGTAGGCATTCTATTTATCAAATAAGATGTAGTTAGGACAGCTTCACCTCACAAAAATTTAGGAATATTTATAGCAAATATAATAGTCTGAGCTACTTTAAATAAATGTCTATTTTTCCTTTCAGTAAGACCATTTTGTTGGGGAGTATTAGGACATGTAGAATGATGTTGGATCCCTTTTTATTTAAGAAATCTCCTAAGAATCTATTGAAGTTTTTAGTTCCATTGTCAGTACGAAGAATGCTTATTTTTGTATCGAATTGATTTTCAATCATATTGTAGAGGGTTTCAAATAAATTTGCCACATCAGATTTATCACGCATTAAGTATACCCAACATAACCGTGTATGATCATCAATAAAACCCAAAAGCCACCTTTTTTTCCAAATTGAGTAGTAATTTTTGAGGGACCCCAAACATCATTATGAATTAAATAAAAAGGTTTAGATGCACGATAGGGTTTAGAAGTATAAGAAGTGCAATGACTTTTGGCAAGAACACAACTTTCACATTGAAAAGATGAACAATCAACATTCTAAAATAAATTTGGAAATAAATATTTTAAATATTGAAAACTTGGATGTCCTAGTCTATGATGCCAAAGCATTATTTGTTCTCGGATAGATTGAGAACTTATACCACTAAGACCTTGAGCTACTTTATTTATGGAGAAATCATTACTAAAATAGTAGAGCCCATCCACCATCCTAGCACTGCCAATCATCTTCCACGAGTTCTGGTCCTGAAATACATAATAAGAGTTTGAGAAAATGACTTGACAATTAAAATCTTTACAGAGCTTACTAACTGATAAAAGGTTACAAGAAAGTTTTGGAACATGAAGGACAAATTTTAAGTCTGTGGCTGTGGATAGAGTAACAATTCCTTTCCCTGTAATAGAAGAGAAACTACGATATGTTATTTTGACTTTTTCATTACCAGAACGAGGATAGTAAATTTTGAATAAAGAGGACAGATTGGTCATATGATCTGATGCATCAGAATCAATGATCTAAGGTGCTGGATTTAAAGTACAAGATAAAGCACTAGAATTACTAAAAATACGTGTTTGTGCAAGAGAGCCACTAGGAATACTATATGATAAAGTGGACTTTAGAAGTAGTAAAAGTTGATCAACTTGGTCTTTACTGATAGATCTCTTTTCAGCCTCATGAGCAATAGGAAAAACTCAGTTGAATCTAGGACGTGGTTTGCTGTTTGGACCTGGTTTGTTGCCCTTAAATGTGCTGGTTTGCCATCAATTTTCTAGCAAGTTTCTTTGGTATAGCATGGCTTGTTGTAGTATTCACACCACATGGTTTGACTCATTTGTTTTTCTTAGGTTGGAATAGTTGCTCTTATTAGCAAAGGCATCAGTAGCCACCAATGCAGTGGTTTCAGTTGATGTTGTCTCTGTTTTCTGGTGCTTTCTCAACATAACACCTCTTCTAGTTTCTTCTCTTATTACCTTAGAGAATACCTCACCAAGTGAAGGAAGAATCTGCCTTCCAATGATCTGAGCCTGAACTTCATCTAATTCATCATCAAGTCCAGCCAAGAACTTAAAGATTCTGCCTTCGTCTACAATATGATAATGATGTTTGGCATCTTCCGATGATTTCCATTCATAATTACTCAACAGATCCAAATCTTGTTATACTCATTTCAGACTATTGAAATACTTGGTGACGCTATCACCTCCTTGCTTAATCTCTCTAATCTTCAAGGTTAATTCATAGACTTAAGATTTATTCTCCATATCAGAGTACATCTCATTAACATTGTCCCACAGCTCCTTGGCTGTAGGGTAGCACATATAGTTAGAACCGATGCCTTTATCCATGGAGTTAACCAACCAGGTCATGATCATCGAGTTTTCAGTATCCCAAATTGTGACCAGTGTAGGAAATTCGCACCATTGAGGCAAATTTTAGTGATTTGAATTGAGTGAGAGTCACCCATAGGAAATTTGAGTGCAGAACTTTGATTCTGGTTGTTTGGTTAGTTTAAGACAGAGGCGTCACTCCTTTGGAGGCCATCAGAGCCTGAGGAAACGTCAAACATCACGGTGGTAAGGATTAGGGCCGACAGTGCTTATGCACTGCTCTGATACCAATTTGAAATAAGTCTTTTATTAATATGATTAAGAGACGTATAGAAGTCTCCCTTTATAGGAGAAATATATACAATGAAAAAGGAAACAAATCTCTAAAATAAAAAGCTATCTCTAAAATAGAAAACTATTAATCAAAATATTCTAACTTAGGAAACTAACAATTTGATTAGAAAACAGAATATTTACAATAAATAAAAGAAGATATGTACAATCAATTAAGATATTATTTTCAATATCTTAATCGACAAGAGTGCAGTGTCAATCTTACCTCTTGAAAAATATTTTTTCTAAAAGGAACTTCTTCAACTTTTCATATCAAATTCTATAAGCTTGTTTTAAGCCATATAAAGTCCTTTTCAATTTAAAAATATTGTCGGATAGTTCAAATTTTCAAAACCAATAGTTGTTTAACATGCACTTCTTCTTGAACAAAATCATTTAGGAAAGCATTTTTCACATCCATTTGATAAAGCTTGAAATCTATAATGCATACAAAGGTAAATAGCATTCTACTAGCTTCTAATCTAGCAACGGTAGCATATATTTCTTCATAATCAATTCTTTCTTCTTGATTTTATCCTTTAGCAATAAGCCTAACTTTATTTTTTATTATTATCTCTGTTTTATCAAGTTTGTTCTTAAAAACTCATTTGATGCCAATTATTGAATGATCATTGGACCTTGGAACAAGTTCCCAAACTTGATTTCTTTCAAATTGATTTAATTCTTATTGCATGGTCAAGATCCAGTGTTCATCAATAATAGCCTCATTTAAGTCTTTGGGTTCAATTTGAGAAACAAAGGCAATGTGATTACATGCATCTATAAGAAAGTTTCAAGTTGTTACCCCTTTTGACACATTACCAATTGCTTTGTCAAGAAGATGATATCTTGAAGTCCTTCATTCCTTAGGAAGATCTATGACTTGTGATTCCTCTTGTTTTTTAGGTTCAACTTGGTTTTCTTCTTGCTTCCTTACTTCATTTTCTTTACCATTCAAGTGTATTTTTGACAAAAGTTCTACACCATCATCAATAACATCCTTTCCCAGTCCATTAGGATTAATCTCATCAAATGCAACATGTATAGACTCTTCTATAGTCATAGCTTTTTAATTATAAACTCTAAAAGCTTTATTATGAAGAGAATAGCCAAGACATATACCCTCATTATATTTTGCATCAAATTTTCTCACGTTATCATTTCCATCGTTTACAATAAATATTTGTATCTAAAGATATGAAGATGAGAAATATTTAGTTTCTTTTCTTTGTATAATTCATAAGGGTTTTCTTTAAAATTGATCCTATTTATCATAACTAGCGGTACTTTCCATATCCGCCAAAAAATACTTAAGAAGGTTGGACTCATTGAGCATAGTTCTAGTCATTTCTACAAAAATCTATTTTTTTCTCTCTACAATTCTATTTTATTTATGAGTTATATGGGCTAAAAAATTATGCTCAATGTCATTTTCATTGCAAAATATTTCAAAATCTTGATTTTCAAACTCTCCACCACAGTCACTTCTAATGGATGCAATACTACTTTAATCCCAATAGCATGACATAGTAAGAATAACTTCCCATCTCGGTTACGAATGCGGTCTTGTCTTTATCCTCTGGGTTCATGGGAATCTGGTTATATCTGGAATAGACGTCCATGAACGAGAGTAGCCAAAATTTGGATGAATTGTCCACCAATTTGTTTATATTGGGAAGTGGATAAGGGTCTTTTAGATAAACTTTATTTAAATCTGTATAGTCAACGCACATACGCCACTTCCCACATTAGAGAGCCAAATGGTATAAGAAACTTCTATGATAAATCTAGCATCTAGGAGCTCTTTTACCTACTTCTGAATTATCTTTTGTCTCTCAGGTCCAACTTTCTTCTTTTGTTGCACTATCGGCTTTGCATCCTTCATGATAGAAAGTTGGTGACAAATAAATCTGGGGTCTAGTCCTGGCATATCCGTTGACGTCTAGGCGAAGAAATCCTTATTTTTATCAAGAAATTCAATTAATAGGGATCTTTCTTTCAGACTTAGATGTCCTCTAATCTTTGTTACTTGGTCAGGCTTGACACTAAGTTGAAAGGACTGAAGTTCTCCATCAGGTTGAGGGCGCGTACCACGGATCTCTTCATTAACATCTAGTTCAGTCAGGAGGACACAGACGTGGTCTATAATGACTAGAACTAGATTGTTATGTTGGTTCATGGTCCAAGACTTCTTTCCTACCTTCAGGCTTTCGTTATAGTACTTCCTTGTTACACCTTGGTCTCTTTTAATGGTAACGACCCTGTCATGCAGGTCGAGAAACTTCATATCCAAGTAGGGTGTAGAGATGACGGCTCGGAAAGCGTTGAGCGAGGGGGGGCCCAGTATGACAATATTAGCCAAGGGGCAATCAACTACGAGAAATTTGGCCTTAAGTGTCTTGAAAATAGAATCTTTCCCCAAAGTCAAATAAGCCTCAATGTATCCCACCGAGGTGATCTTGTCTCCAGTGAATCCGATCAACTCTCCAGTATACGGGATCAATTTCTTCTTTGATAGCCCTAACTTCGCGAATAGATCCAGGAGCATAATGTCAGCCTAACTCCCTTGGTCAACAAATATGCGACGGACTTCAACATTGGTTATTATTTCTGAGATCACTATGAGATCATCGTGATCTAGGATAGTGCATTCGTAATCCTCATTAGTAAATGAAATCGGCGGGGTCTTTCTTGCTCTGCTATTTGACTTAGATCCTGAGAGAAATACCACGCTCAATACAGCCAGAAGTGTTTTTTTCCTTGTATTTCCCGATTCACCGCCACCTACGAAGCCCCAAGAAATAGTGTTGATTGTCTGAGTTACTTCAGCTTGACGGCGATCGTTATCTGAATTGGTACTATCTTGGGATTGTGCCATTTCTTGGTTCTGAGCGTTACCTCAGGATAGGCTTACGCTAGGATTTTCATTCCTCACAGGTGAGCGTCTTCGTTAGTATGGTGGAGATGGGCTTTTCCGAGGGCTGTAGCTCTGTTTCTTGTAATTTTGTCATTCCTTCTTATTATTATTCCGAGATTGACGCACATAACGGCTCAGGCTGCCATCTCAGATTAAAGATTCAATGGCATCTTGAAGGTTGATGCAGTCTTCAGTATTATGCCCATGACTTTTGTAAAACGCATAGTGTTTGAACTTATCTTTCTGTTCATGTTTTCTCAAGGGGGAGGTCTTTGCATGTCCCTAAACTCTATATTCATCACCTCCTAAAAAATCTGAGTCCAAGGTGTGTTAAGGGGGTGTAACTCTCATACTTACCCTTCAAAGGTGGCCTCGAGTTCCAGCCTTGTTAGGCGAGTTATCCTGACTTAGGTTTGACATCTTCTTCTTTCTCCAGATGCTTCCTAGCCCAGAAAATATCCTCTACGTTGATGTATTTATCTGATTTAGCACAGAATTCATCCATAGTCTTGGGTTCCTTTTTGGCAAGAGAAAAAGGTAATAGCCTAAGGCAGAGAGTCCTTCCCTCATGTAGTGTAGTCTGAGCCTTTCATCCCAGTGACAAATATTTACTATTTTTGTATTGAACTAGGATATAAAATCTTGAAGAGATTCCTCCTTTCCTTGTTTAATCTGGGATAGACATGAAATGGATTTTAGTTGCACCTCACTAGTGGTGAAATGCAACAAAAATATTGAGGACAAGTCTTCCAAGTCAACAATGGATTTAGGAGTCAAAGTGGTGAACCATCTTAGGGCGACTCTTTTCAAAGAAAGAGGAAAAATGCAGCACGGGAGTGGATAATCTCCTCCAGCAAATAGAATAGCAGAAACATAAGCATCTAAGTTCTCTTGAGGGTCCGCGGTCCCATCATAGGCTTTAATATTTGTTGGATATTTGAAATGCATAAGGATTTCATAGGCCATTTGTTTGTCGGAGAAAAGTTGGTTTTGTTTAACCGAGTTCCTTAATGCTTGATCTTATGCTTTGTTTTCCCGAACCGGGATTTCAACTCTCTGACTGGATTTTGTGATCATGGAATACTCTGGATGACGTACCCCATTGTGGGCTGGGTCCCTTCGATTTTCTTGATTCCTATTCAGAATTCGATTTTTGCTTTCTTTCTCCTGGTTGACAGCCCTCTCCAGGTTATGAATACATTCGTCTTGGAGTCTAACAAGAGATATAAGTTCTTCTCTGGATAGCTCCGGGAGATTGAATTCGCCTTAGCAGGACCAAACTTCATCATTATCCACCCAAGCTCCTAAGTGCTGCAACACCAATACCTGATGTCTAGTATCTCCAAAAGGTGCTCCTTACGGACCGAGTCGTTGCCTCACTAAAACTCATCGCGACGGAGGGAGAGAGATTTTCACCAGCATGGGAAATCTCTACCCGATCCAGCCTAGGTTTTGATTGGGCAACGACTGGCTCCTGGATCAGCTCATGAACAGGAGTGGATGCCGGATTGCGGCCAGAAGAAGGTTGGTTCTGCACAGCAGAGGCGTGATTCTAAATGGCAAAGACGTGATTTCGCCTAGTAATGACCATGATGGTGATGATGGGAATCAAGGTTATCATTTCTCACAAACGGAGCCAATGTTGGGAACGGGGTTCAAATGAATACCTGAATAAGGTGTACAAAGGTGGTTTCCTCTGATGCACGATGGTTGCAACGGTAGTGCGAGGGGGTGGATACCTGTAAAAGGAACTCTGATGCTCAAGTTAGACTGTGCATAAGGTGGATAGTGTTTTAAATTAGATTGCCTATCTTTGCTACATTATGTGTTATTTATATGAAGCGTCTTAGATGATAAGAATCATAGTTAAATTTGCATTAAATGTTATTAATTAGGATAAGAATCCAATGAGATTGTTATCTCTTATAGCTGATTCTTATATTTCTAGATTTGTTACTCATAAATAGATAGATTTATTTATCTAATAGTACTCATAAATATTTGGAATCCAATCCTAGTAGGTCGGGTTACTCCTAAATCGCTAACATAAAACCCAATCCAAAACACCAAAAAACAACACACTTTTTTCTCAATCCTCTGCACAATCTGAATATTGTACCATGGCTACCACTTGTTGTGAAATTTTGGCTGTAGTATTTGCTTGCAGATTTTGGTATCACTACATGCTCCCCAGCCCTCCTGCACTATGATAATCAATCTGCCCTTCACATAGTTGCTAATCATGCTTTTTATAAACGGAGCAAATGCATTGAGATAGATTGGACTTTGTTTGTGAACAAATCCAGTGTGGTAATGTGCCCACCACCCACGTTCCTTACATTCAACAAATTGCAAGTCTATACCAAATCTCTTGGAAAAGATCCATTCTAG
Organism: Ormosia semicastrata; assembly: GCA_029884595.1. NCBI lineage: Eukaryota > Viridiplantae > Streptophyta > Magnoliopsida > Fabales > Fabaceae > Ormosia > Ormosia semicastrata. Next base: position 38,857,642 of record JAQQTO010000055.1, read on the forward strand.
CATCTTCTTGGCAAGATTGGGTGTTTATGACATTCACACTCTAACTTGAGAAGGAGTGTTAACATATAAAAATCACGTTTTCCATATGTAGATGTTTTCCTTTGCTAATTGTTTGTAATCACTGTAATCTAGGAATATTTTCTTCTTCTGATTATGTGTAATCCCTGTAGTTTAGGAACCGTTATTCCTTTATTTTAGGCTGATTAGTTGGCTGGAGGTTGTATATATATATATCAGTCCTATTCCAGATTATGTGAATACACAGATTTCTTATCATTCAAAACTTGACAATCCCTGATGAGCCAATCTATTTTGCACTCTATTTGCGGTCCTGCATTCAGTTAATCTCTAATGAAAGCTCAAGATTTACAATGAAGGTATGGCTTTTTACACGCACCCAATCTCACATTTTAGTTGGTCCTCGTGATATAAAAGGAACTCCCGGCATTAAATACCAAGGTATGGAAAAGGTATTCTGTGGCAGCAGCACACTGAATGACACAGCATAATAGAGAGGAAAGCTCTCCAGGCTTTCCCTCGACATAAGCAATTAAGACCACCCAACTTCCTCAAAACTCACAACTTGTAAGTGAAAAATCAACGCAATGGCATTTTGAACGGACCGTGCAAGGAACTAACCCAACATCAATGCGTTTTGCCATGGCCAGTTCAGCACCATTCATGTTTCTTAACCATCAGGGTCTTGATCCATTACCACATTTTCACAGTACTTTTAAGTTGAAGCATACTTTTATCAAAACATGAAGCACATCCAAGTACACATCTGCCTCAAATTGCTTGGAATAAGTTGCACTTGTACACCACGACACTATGGCATGGCTCCATTTTGGAAGTAGGAAAACTGTTGAGACTGAATTTGGCTTGGCCATATAATGGATCGGAATTTGCATAAGCAGAAAGCAGCTAGTCAACCATTTTCATTCCAAATGTAAATCATAAGGCTTGAAAAGTTCTGTGATTGTCACATTGAACGGAAGGAGACACCTAAAACTTAAATCCACACATTCTCTACTGCCACGTAACATTTATTTCAAAATGAGGTGAAATAAGGTTGATCAACCATAGACATTCCAGGATTTTGGCTGGTCAATATCAAAGTCTCGCCTACCTAAAGTTCTAGGGCTGCATTAAATATACACGATAATTGATAAGAAAATTACAAAGACACTGCACCTTCTATATACAAAAGTTATTTTAACAGAGATCTCATACTCTAGTCAACAACTTGCAGTTTCAGCAAAGCTATCACTATGAGCTTCAAAGTTTCTTTCAACGAGGTTGGTGAATTCGTCAACAACTTGCAGTTTCAACAAGCTATCACTATGAGCTTCAAAGTTTCTTTCAACGAGGTTGGTGAATTCGTTGAGGTGCACACTTAATGTTCACGTGCTGTGCTGGCTTCTCAAGGTGCTTTGCAGGCCCAACGGGGGACTTGGGACCCCTTTCCTTTGGTGATTTTGGTGTCAAGTCCTTCAGAAGTGCTTTAGCATCCTTGTTAAGACCTGGTTAAGAAAACCAAATGAGACAATTATATTTACTCTCTTTTGATAACCATCACATGAAAGATGCAGGGTTATAGGAAAGGCAGGATCCATTCAATTGAGGTAATTCATCTATAATTTGAATGCTACCACTTTAATCACAAAGCATTACGAATGAATATTAGGCTCTGCCTTTTAGTTAAGGTTCATTCTCCACAAACCAGTAGTAGAAAAACATACACAAGGGAAATATAAATTTCACCACTGAATCTTTCAAATATCTCCACATACATTTTACGTATCTTACTTTCTTACTCACACGTCCGTTATAGCTTAGACCTATAAGAAGAGCATGAAACATGTTACAAATGAAACAAACTTTTCTTCTCAATAGCACTTGAAACAAAAACAACCTCGTGTAAATAGATTTGCAAATCAGAAGACAATTAAAAGATTAATATAGATTATAGAAGCAGTCACTGTCTCAATTATCCAATAAATTAGCTTCAATGCTTACCATGAAGAGGCCTTCTTCCATCACTAGGATCAGCTCGAACTGGATAATCTTGAGCTTCAGAGGACAGCACCAATTGCTCAAACTCATTTTCTAGAAAATTGAAGTCTTCTTCAATGCCCAGATCAAAAGTCTCTGGCAGCATATTCTCAATATCATCAATTGTAGTGTCATTAACACCTTCTCCAAAATCTTCCTCCTTGTGCTGACTCAACCAATAGTCACGAAACCATGTCGAAGATTTCACAAGCTCCCACCATTGAGGTGAAAAATCCTCCACCTGACGAAGAGCAGCAGGTATGAAGAGAGGTGCGTTTGGGTTCAGAGCAGAACTTCTTCCAGATACTAATGCCATCAGAACTTGTCAGCCAATTACAATAACTTCAGGACAATCATACATAGTACCTAAAAAATAAAATCAGTTCACATAAGAATGTAGTCATGTACTACGAAAATATAATTCATTATTAACATTTAACACTACCCACATCATATCAATGGCACCATGTCCTCTCAGAGAGAAACAAGAAAAAGCAAAAGAGCAAGGTGTTGATTTAATTGATGGAATATGTTATCTCACAAAACCTAAGCAATCATCTCAAATACAAAATTAATTCACAGATAAGGTTAGGCGTTCAAGGGTTACTTTCTACATCCAAGACTTCACCCCAGAAGCAGCAATTCAGAAACCTTTCATCCTATTGACTTTAAAAACAGAGAGCCCTTGCAGGGAAGATCTAAATAACGTTCTAGCTTTAGGAATTTATGCACGAAAATGGAATAACAAACAGATCACAAAATCAAATCCACCTAGTGAAACTCCACAGTGAAAGATTCATATGATCCATCCATGGTTTAGTAACAGTACCACCTCCCTGATTTAAAATACAACCATCACAGGAAAAAATAAACCCACTATAGCCATCGGTATATCCAATCAAACCCAGAAAAATGGTCCAGCATAGCAACTGATCACTGACAAGATCATCAAAAAAGAAAAAAAAAAAAAAAATACAAAATACAAAAAAAGATAAAAAGAAAAGCAATAAACCAAAAAGGCAAGGTGGCTGCCGTTGCACTAAGTAATTCACATAGAAAATTGATATTTACCAATATACAGTACCACATAACCCTGATTTCAAATCTAAGAATGTTACTTATTTAGAGTCTGACACAGTTGATTCAGATCTATTCCTACATCCAAAAATTCACCAACCAGAAGCAGCAATTCATAAAGCTTTTATCCTTCATTGACAAAAAAAGAAAAAAGACAAAGAAAAAAGAAACCTTGCAGGGAAGATCTGAATAAAGTTCTAGTTTTAGGAATTCATACACGAGAATGGAATAACAAACAGATCACAAAATCAAATCCACCGAGTGAACCTCCACAATGAAAGATTCATACAACTAACTGACATAACAAGTATTATGATCCATTCATGGCTTAGTGACAGCACCACCACCTCCCTGATTTAAAATACACGCATCACAATAAAAACAAACCCATTACAGCAATTGACATATCCCATCAAACCCAGAAAAATAGCCCAGCATAGCAACTGGATCACTGTAAAAGTCTGAAAGAGAAGGTGGCTGCACTGACTAATTCAGAGTCAGACCCAGAAATAAAAATAAAAATCCAATCTTTTTAGTGCTATCAACACAAAAACATTATTCAACTACTGAGAATTGGATCACCATAGCAGCATAAAAAAGAACTCTATTTTTTTAAAGATAACATAAAATGATCACAATGGGTCACGGATTCAAAATTGACAAATCACAACACGAAAATGCACCCATATATGATGGGCACACAGAGAGAGAACATGATGCTCCATAGTCACCTATATCAGAGAGAAATCGAGGGTTTGCAGAGTGATGTAAGGTTTTTCTTGCAAAGATCACAATTGCAGAGTGAGTTAGTGAGTGAGTGAGTGAGGCACAGAACGGAAATATATGAAAGTGCAAAATGGAAAAAGGGACAGCACCTCAGCTTCGGAACTCCCAACCTGAGGCTTGGATAGAAACTGGATTTGCCTTTTACGGACGTGTGGACCCGTCAAGTGGCATGAAAGCGATAAGAGTGATCAACGGTTGATAGAGAAAATATTTGATCCAATGGTTAAAAAAGAAACAGGTGTAGCAGATATTTTTAGATGAAGGTCAACGACGAACCTGTTTACATGATAAGGGCGGCCTGGGGAAAATAACCTTGTGCGGGCGGTTGCATAGATTTGCAAAGATAGATCTCATGCTGTGGATGATAATCACGGCAAATCAAACAGTACTAACTACTACATTCATGTTTGTGAAAGAACTTGGTAAAAGTCTATGTGATTTTGTGATAATAAAAAAATTATTATATTCTTACATAAAATGGTATTTATATTTTTTTATATATTATTTAATATTATTTATTATACATATTTTTTTTATCATTTTTTTTATTTAATTATATTTTTAAAAAATATAAATAATATTTACTTCTTTTTAAGAATGTAAGATGATCATTTTTCAAAAAAAATGAGATTTTTGTTTTTGTTTTTGTTCTAAAATTTTTGAGTTATCGTTAAGAATAATTTGGCTCAATTGGAATAAAACTCATATATTACTACGAAGTTATCTTGATAAATATATCTATTTATTTATTAAGCATAAATCTCTTAAGTATCCTTGATGGATATGAAAGCTAATTATATCTCACATAAATAGAAAAATTAGTTAAAATAGATCACAATCATTAATGGATTCTAATCCTAAATAACTGTATTTAATATAAATTGGACTCATCTTAAGACGCTCCTATATATACTATGTCAAGTCTCAAAGATATACATCTCTTCTAATATACAGACTATCTTCATTGAGCACGGTCTAACTTGAGCGTCAGAGTACCTTTTGCAGGTACCCACTCCTCGCACTACCGTTGCCGCAGTTGTGCCACGGAGGAGTCCACCTTCAACCATCAGTACGTGCCTATTTTAGGTATCCCTCTAAATTTATTTCAGAACATTAGCGCCGTCTTTGGGAAACGATAAACTTCTATTCTCATTCAACCATGGTGAGCACAAGACAACGTTCAAGAAGAGAAGGTGTTGCGCACGCTGCCCCTGGTCAGTACACACCACCAGCGCATGTTGAAATCTCCACTGCTAGGAGCCAGGTAGTTATCATTGAGACTCTTAATGAAGGGCATGAGACTTCGCGTTTTGCCGAGAGCAAACACCCCTCGTAAAGAGTCCCCATTCGAGAGAGACTTGTGTTCCATGGTGAAGGAGCTAACAATGTTGTTCAAAGGCCCATAATCCCCGTCCATGCTCTCTTAGGGCCCTCGAATAACGATATAGATCACGAGTCTCACCATGAGGATGCTATCCAGTCTGAAATGACGAGAAGCCGCCTTCAAGAACTAGTGCGCCAACAAACAATGCTGATTAACGACCAATGACGTCAATTGGACGACCAGCGCTGTCGGTTAGAAAATCTCGAGAGATTTATTCATGAAGAGAATGATAACATAAAGTGGAATACAAACCACAACCAGAGAAGGTCGCAACATTACGAAGCCAGTAACGCTGTTGGAAACAACACCCCGGCCCCTACCGATCAACAACAGCTCTTCTCAGATGAATTAATGGCGTATAGAGTCCCAAGAAACTTCAAGTTTCCTTCCAACTTAGAGTCCTATGATGGGACAACGGACCCTCAGGAATACTTAGACACCTACACCTAGTCTATGCAGTTCCATGGGGGATCCTCAGAGTTGTTGTGTCGCGCCTTCCCCCTCTCTTTAAAGAAGGACACCCTCCTTTGGTTCGTAACTTTACGAGCAAAATCTATCACCAGATGGAATGATCTCACCCAACGCTTCCTACTACATTACACCACTGCCAAGGAGGGACCCAAGTCAGTTGATTCTCTTTCTAGAATTCGCCAAGGGAGCAATGAACCCCTTCGTGAATGCATCAAGAGGTTCAGCGATGCTTGTGTTTATATAGAAAGCCTGGATGACAAGATTGCCCTTCACGCCGGAAGTGACCTTTGAACTGATTCAAACTTCTTCCAGTCTTTGGCAAAAAGAAAACCAAAGACTTTGGACGAACTTTACTTGTGCTCTCAGAAATATATCGAATTAGAAAAAGTCACTAAGGCTAAAGAGAGTCTGGAAAAAGGTGAATCCACTCACTAGAAAAATAATTGGAACTCTAACCAGCCTTGAAGCTCCTCTAAAGGCAATGCATACCGGCCCAAATATTCTGATTACACTCCTTTGAACGCCTCACGAGAAACCATTATGAGGGAGGTGCTTCAAACCGAGTTCCAGGATATTAAGAGGTCACCCCCTCTAAGGAAACAATCTCAGAAGGATTATTCAAAGCACTATAAATGGTATAAAAGTTATGGCCATGAAACAGAGGACTGTTACCAGCTCCACGATGTCATTGAGTCCTTAATCAAGTAGGGATGACTACAAAAGTACATCAGCAGCATCTGCAACAATGAAAGTCGCGGAAGACGGAGGGAGCGGAGATGTAGCCGCAGTCCAAGGCGAAGTCTGATTCCACGTCAGAAGAGAAGAAACTGCAGCCCCACTCGAAAATCTCAAACTCCGCCTAGCCGTGATATTGACAACCAGCAGAATCGAAACCGGGATACTCAAAATGGGGCCAACAAGACAGATAAGCTAGTTAGTACTATCTCCAGAGGATTTGCAGGAGGAGATTTATCCAGTAATTCCCGGAAGAAAACATTATAAACTACAGTATTGAGCGTCTTTGGCTCTACGCATAGGCCTCGTGCTAATGATAGGGAAGAACCACCGATTTATTTCACCACTAAGGACTACGGCGATATTATCTGGGATCACGATGATCCATTCGCCATCTCCAGAATAATATATAACGCTGAGGTCTGGTGTATTTTCGTGGATCAAGGTTGCTCAGCAGACATAATGTTCATGGACGCTTTTAAAAAGTTGGAGTTCCCTATGTCTGCCTTAACCCCCTATGAGGGCGAGCTCACTGGTTTCTCTGGAGAGAAAATCACCCCAGTAGGTTATTTTGAAACATTCTTGACCCTAGGAGATAACAAAGTCTACAGAACCATCAAAGTCAAATTTTTTGTCGTAGACTGTCCGTCTGCATACAACATTATTCTGGGATGACCTACCTTAAACGACATTACCGCAGTAGTGTCCACTGTGTTACCAAGTGGCCTCAAACTCAAGAAGGGGGGTGAATTGAGTTTATGAAATATTTTCGCAAATCTTTCTTAAAACGTTTGTTTATCAATTTTTGTTGAAGCTATTGGATAATATAAGTGAATAGATAAATGAGATTGAATACTTCACTCATTAATTAAATAAGCCAAGATGAATAACATTCAAGTAAGCATATAAAATAAATGCTCAAAATGTAAAAAGATAGGGTTGAGAGAATCAAACACAATGATTTATCCTGGTTTAGCTACCCCTTGTGACCTATGTCCAGTCCTCAAGTGAACCATTCGAGATTTTCCACTAAACTTCAAGCTTGAACGGGTGCTTGAAAACCTTTACAGATTGGAGCACTCAACAACACCTTGGGATACCTCACCCTTGTACTTTGAGCCTTAAAACAGGGATGCCTCACCCTTTATAACCTTTGAGGGATACCTCACCCTCTTTACACCTTTGAAGGATACATCACCTTCTTCTCAACAAGGGATACCTCACCTTTTTTCACTAGAGGGATACCTCACCCTCTTTACACAATAAACAAAGTATTTGAATGATAAAAACTCTCTCAAAAAGTAGATTAATACAAATTGAAGCTCTAGCAATGCCCTTTTTGAATATCTCAAGTTTTCTCACAAAAACAGGGCAAAAACATTTTCAGGATTTGATTATCGTATATGAGTGTTAGATTGATGTTCTAAAATGAAATTCAACCCTTAATGAAGACCCAAGGCAAGTATTTATAAGTTGTTGGAAGAAAGGAGCCGTTGGGGGTGTTAAAGCCAAGCATTTAATGCAGTTAATATAGCCGTTGGACTCTATCAGATTGCTTGTAATCGATTACACAACAAATGTAATCGATTACATTATTGTTCCAAAATGTTCTTGGCTTTCTAGGTTCTGTGTAATCGATTACATTCTTGGTGTAATCGATTAAGGCCTCTGACTTACTTTGAAATCGATTACATGATTCCTTGAACGTGTTTTTGCCTTTCTGGGCTCATTGTAATCGATTACATTCTTGGTGTAATCGATTACAAGGCCTCTGTTTGCTGTGTAACCGATTACAAACATCAAGTAATCGATTACATTGGCCTTTGAACACATTTTTCTAGTCTAATTAAGTATGTAAGCCATTTCTAACACTTAGATCATTGGATTAAACATAAATGCCTTCATGAATATTGAATCCAAGATTAAAAACAACATTTCTTGAAAAACAAGTTTAACTTTGAATTTACAAGCTGATTTTGAAAACGATATTTGGAAAATCATTTGAGAATCATTGAGATACTTAAAGGGCATTTTACATTGATATTCTAAGACCTATATCTAATATATCTCTTTTGATCTTGGTCTTTATCTTTTGATCTTGGTCTTCTCTTTTGATCTTGATCTTGATCTTTGGCTTTGTTATCATTAAAAACTCATTTGACATGCTTCAAGACATAAGCATTCACATTCTCTCCCTTTTTGATGATGACAAACTAATCATTCAACAGAAGGAGAAATATTTATATTTATTTGATTATCAGATATTTAAGCGCAACTCTCCCCCGTAATGTATGTATGAGATAGAATATGTGAAAGCGCAAAACTCCCCCGTACACATGCAATATATTTCACTAATCTCTCCCCCATTAGCATTATAAAAAAGAAGACAAAAGCATTCAGATAAGATATAATCATTTCAGCCCAGCAGGATCAATATCAGAGTATAAATCGTTTAGCACATCAAACAGCAATTGATCAATCTCAAAGCCTTCAAATTAGTTCCAAAACATTCCAAATCAATTCCAAACATCATTTAAGCATATAGTCCAATTAGATTATGATTCGAAACACATTATTGTGCAGCAAAACAACATATTATGCATCAAGATATCATACTATACAACAAGATATCATATTATGCAGCAAAGCAATATATTATGCATCAAAATAGCATATTATGCAGCAAGTTAATGTATTGTACGGTAGAATTAGATGCATGATTGATCCAAAAAGGTAATTTCAAAGATATTTTCATCAAATATGCTATTTCAAACAAAAGGCAAGCTAATCTAGCATATGTAAAGATATTTTCAAGAAAATAAGCTAGAGAAGTATAAACCAAGTCTCCATTTTACCAAAGGTTGCAAGTCCAAGCTTCTTGGAGACAAAGAAGAGAGCTTGAAGTATTTTTTGATTTTGTGCTTAGAGCAGCCACTTTTCAAGATAGCCAAAGTCAATTCTTGGCTTTCAAGTACACCTACAACACACTTTAATTTTTGACTTTTGGAACCCAAATTTTCTTGAGTTCTTGTGTGTTAGCTTTTGGCAAAGTGCCTTTGGGAACCCAAACTATTTTAGTTCCTAACTTATTATTGATATTTTTCCTTACATTGCAAGTTAATGCACTATGCCCTTTCCTACTATAATGAAAGCATTTAATAAAGGAACTATTTGATGTACTTGATGAAAAAAAGAAATTTTTGAGAAACTTTTGTTGTTTATTGGGATTATACCCCAAACCAGCCTTTTGAAAAACACATTTTTGGTTCCCAAGCAATATGTTCAAATTATCTCTTCCAAAGATAAATTTTGAAAGAGTGTTTTTCAAATACTCAATCTCAATTTCAAATGTTTTGCATGATGAGCAAGAAAATGGTGTAGATGCATTATCAAGTGATAAACATGTCATGCATGAAGTGCATCTATCAATCCAAGAGTTTCATTTTCTAATTTCAATTCCTCAATTGCTTTATTTAAAGCAGAAATTTGATTTTCAAATGAGGAAATTGATTTCGTGGATGATGAAACAAGTTTTGCAAGTGTCGCGACCGGGATCGCGACGGGAAAATAGCAACTCATTATGATTTTAAAATATGGAAATGAAAAGTGGAGTCGCCATCTGTCGCGACCGGGATCGCGGCGGGAAATAGCAACTCGAAGGATTTTAAAATATGGAAATAGGAAAATGGAGTCGCCACCAATTTTATTTTAACTTAGGAAAAATTGGAAAACCTCTCTTTGAAAATGATCTTTGAAACCAGATTGGATTCGGGAGTCGGTTATGCTTAGGGAAGGGTGGAAACTTAATCCCACCTGCACTTAACACACCGAATCTTAAGACGGTACCTTAAGTTAAATGTGCAAATTCTTAATAATCCCTGAAAATATTTATTTTACCCCTTTTTTGCAAACATTGTAATTATTTATAAAATAAAAAAAACACAAAATTATGAAAATTTAAATTTGGCTTGACAGAAATAAAATTATGCTCCTACGTATCCCCTGGTGCAATGGGGAACTCAAAGTTACGTAGTTCTTTATAAAATAAGTGTGGGTTAATTGATTTAAAAAAGATTTTATTTGAAAGCGACTCCATTCTTGCACAGGATTCAAGTTAGCACAAGGCTACTCAATAAACCCTTATGATCCAAAAGATAATGAAGATAACATTCGCTATTCAATCATCATCATCGGTCATTGCATGGATTAAAAAATTTTATTTTTATTTTTATTATTTTTTAAAGGAAGGCACAAAGACAAATAAGTACACATAATTTTTCATGAGCTAATTAAATATAAATAAAGTAAGATACAAACACAACATCACAACACATTTCCCTTTTTTTTGACATTTTTTATATTTTTTTATATTTTTTTATTTTTCTTCATTTTTATAATAACTTTTATTTTATATATTTTTTTCTATATTAAAACAACAACCAATGCCTTTTTTTTTTTTTTGTATTATTTATTATTAATATTATTTTTTTGCTAAAGTATTCTAAAGTTATCTAAACTAACACTACACTCAACCCATTAATTTAAGCCTATTCCTCCCCCCCAAAAAAAATGACAGAATACTAACAGAATTAAAAAGATAAAAACTAAAAAAAACAATAGGAAACAGAAAGTGCAGCAACAGGAAACGGAAAAGCAAGCAACATGAACAACAAAAAAAAAACGTAAAAGAAGAAAGGCACAAGCAAGAGGTTACACTCGTTCACGGTGTGGCTCAGCTGAAGATGGCACGGTGGTTGCTGGTTCGGTGGCTGGTCTGGTGCTGCGGGAGGTGAGGTGGTTGAAGGTGATGGAGGTTCTGGAGGTTCATGGAAGGATGGGTGATTACGGGTTGCTTGAGGTGGGTGGTTACGGTTGAGAGGGATGTGGGTTTGGGTGGAAGGTGAAGAAGAAGAGGTTTTGGTTGGATTTCGGTAGCAAGGTGGTGAGGGTCACGGTTTTGAGGAGAGGTTTTGGAGGTTGAAGGGATGAGAAGGGAGCGGTCTTCTTGATGGGTTGTTGGGAAGACACGGTTTTGAGGAGAGGGTGGTGAGGATGAGGTTTGAAGGTGGAGGCTTCTTGCGGCTTCACGTGAATATCGGTGTGGGAGTAGTTGATGATGATAATGGGGAGGTTGGGAGGAGAAGGCTTTATGTGTGTTGGGTAGCGTGAAGCTCGGTTGGGAGGTGGTTTTTTTTATGGTTACAGGAAGTGGTGAGTGTTGTGATGGAGAGAGGGGTGAGGGTGTTCTGGAAGGAGAGTGGAGTTAGGAGGTTTATGGAGCAGAGAAGAAGAAAAAAAGATGAAGGAAGGTTTTTTTTTTATGCAAGTGGGAGGACGTGATTATGTGTGTGCTGCGTGAGTGTGGGCAGCAGGTGAGTGAAAGTGAGTGGACGTGAGTGAAAAGAAAAAGTGGGGAACAGTATAGCAGTGTATGCTGGGTGAGTGAAGAGGTTGCGTGTGTGCAGGTGAGCAGCTTGAGTGTGTGCAGGTGAGGACAGAAAAATCAGAATGAGTGTGCCCATTTTTTGTTTTGTTTTTTTTCTTTTTTTTTTCTTTTTTTTTTGTTTATTAAGCTGGACTTATGTGTTTGGGTTAAAAAGATGGGTTAAAAATGTGGACAACAATTTTTTGATTTTTTTGATTTTTTCTCTTTTTGATTTTTTTTCTTTCTTTTTTTATTTTATTTATACTTTTTTTATTTTTTCTTTTAGCCCGGTCAAAATTGGGTGTTCACAGTTGCCCCTCTTTACTTGTTTCTTATTAGATAAAAAGAAAAATTGTGATTTTTCATTTTATCGTCGTAAGAAACGAGTAAAGAAATGAACTCCAATTTTGTCCGGTAATGCATGAGAGGATAAATGCAAAACAAAGTAAAAACAATGATTGGAAGTTAAAATGCATAGAGCCGATGCGCTCAACAGAAAGTAAAATGCATGGAGCCGATACACTCAAAGAATTGACAGAAATTAAAATGCATGGAGTCGATGCGCTCAACAGAAATTAAAATGCATGGAGCCGATATGCTCAAAAGAATTAGACAAAAATTTAAAATGCATGGAGCCGATGCGCTCAACAGAAATTAAAATGCATGGAGCCGATGCGCTCAAAAGAATTTAAAATGCATGGAATGCATGGAGCCGATGCGCTTAACAGAATTAACAGAAATTAAAATACATGGAGCCAATGCGCTCAAAAGAATTGACAGAAATTAAGATACATGGAGCCGATACGCTCAATAGAAAGTAAAATGCATGGAGCCGATGCGCTCAACAGAAAATTAAAATGCATGGAGCTGATGCGCTCAAAAGAATTGACAATGCATGGAGCCGATGCGCTCAACAGAAAATTAAAAATGCATGTAATGCATGGAGCCGATGAGCTCAAAAGAATTGACAGAAATTAAAATGCATGGAGCCGATACGCTCCAAGGTAAATGACAGAAAAAAAAATGCATGGAATGCGTGGAGCCAATGCGCTCAACAGAAAGTAAAAAAAAAAACAACGGGCAACTGAGTCCCAGAATTTAAATGACAATGGGCAACTGAGTCCCAGAATTTAAAAGACAGTGGGCAACTGCGTCCCAGAATTTAAATGACAATGGGCAACTAAGTCCCGAAATTTAAAAGACAGTGAGCAACTGAGTCCCGAAATTTAAAAGGCAATGGGCAACTGAGTCCCTGAATTTAAATGACAATAGGCAACTGAGTCCCTGAATTTAAATGACACTTTGGCAATCGCGTCCGGAATTTAAAAGGCAATGGGCAACAAGCTAGTCCGAAATTTAAAAGGCAATGGGCAACTGAGTCCCGAAATTTAAAAGGCAATGGGCAACTGAGTCCCGAAATTTAAAAGGCGATGGGCAACTGCGTCCCGAAATTTAAAAGGCGATGGGCAACTGCGTCCCGAAATTTAAAAGGCAATGGGTAACTGCGTCCCGAAATTTAAAAGGCAATGGGCAACTGCGTCCCGAAATTTAAAAGGCAATGGGAAACTGAGTCCCGAAATTTAAAAGGCAATGGGCAACTGCGTCACGAAATTTAAATGACAATGGGCAACTGCGTCCCGAAATTTAAAAGACAATGGAATAAGCATCTTGATCCAAAAAGATTTTTTTCTTTTCTCTTTTTCTTTTTTTCTTTTTCCTTTTTCTTTTTCCTTTTTCTTTTCTTTTTTTTTTCTTTTCTCCTTTTTTATTTTATTAAAAGTCTTTTGAACCAACGACGACTTTGGAAAGCTTTGACCAATCAAAATCCTTATTCACATGTTTTTGCTCGTCGGACCTGATAACCTTGATCATTCTTACTCAACCTTTCTTCTCATTTTCTTATTTTTTCTCTTTCCTTGTTTTTCACTTTCAACTCTCCTTTTGAGAAATGAGATGATTATCTCTTGTCATGAATCCTTATTTGACTGAGTCCTTGAGAGAAAATTTTACTCCAGCATTTCGCTTTATCCCTCATCTAGTTGATTCCCTGCAACTGTTTGAACTCAATCACTGTCTCTGTTGCTACTTCGTTCAACACTTATCTCTTTAATCCTTCAAAAATCTTGCCCCAGTATGGTCAACTGAATACAAACAAAATTGTCCCTGTGTAGCTGATCAAACGCAATTCAAAATTGCCCCAGTTTGGGTGCACCCTTCAAGGTGTTTCAGATCAACTTTCCTTGAGATTTTGCCTATTTATTTGCCCTAACTTTTGCTTAGACCGACTTTTCGGGTTTTCAGACTAACGGGCTCTTTTCCATTTTTTTCTTTTTGCTCTAACTTTTGCTTAGGCCATCCTTTCAGGTTTTCAACCTAACGAGCTTTTTCTCCTTCCTCTTCTTTTTTTCTTGCTTTTTTTTTTTTGCTCGAGTGCCTCCTCTTCCATCAAATGGGACTCTCCAAGATCTCTTCAATCTGAATTGCTCATTAGGAGATTACCATTAGATGGTCAAATCATAGTATTGTACTCATGTTCACCTTACCTGAAGCATTACGTAACTGACACTCATGAACTCAAAAGGTTCAACAGAAAAGAAGCGAATAACTTCCAGATTGTTCTTGGAAGCTTGACTACAGAAAGGGTATTATTTACAAAGAGTAAAGACACAAGAAGTAGAATAGCAAGAAAGTACCCTTTTTTTTTTTGCCCCAGTATAGACGTGATTGATCTTGACTTGATGACTGGACACCATGACCATTTTTTCATTAGGTATATAGAAAAAATGCCCTCATATAGGGTATTAAATGAATATGGCTCAGAGTATGTCATTTGTGAACAAAATTGCCCCAGTGTAAGTCACGAAGCTACCCTAATGTAGGTCAAATTGAACCAAGAGAAATTTGCCCCAGTTTGGAGTCAAATCGAGCAGAGTAGAAACTTGTCCTAGTGTAAGAACAAATTAAACTAAGAAGAAGAATGCCCAGGTGTGGGACCAATCTCGGATAGGGTAGAAATTTACCGGTGCAAGTCTCCTTTTTTTTTTTAGGAGCAATGAATTGGATACTTAGATGAGCATAACCTTTGTCTCAAAATTAAAGTTAATGAAAATGACAAACCCTTCATTGATCGAATGGACTTTTTGAGGTTTGTAACATGGCCAAGGGTAGGGTTATGAAAGAAAAGATATAAGGCTCAAACAATTGTTTAAGGGTTTGAATGAGACCAAGGATCCTTGTTCAAAGTTAAACTTTGTCAATTGCCTTTGTACTTTCAAGTACACTTTTTCTCTTCGCTTCTTCATTTCTTCTTTTTTATTTTTCATTTTCTTTCATTCGCCCTTCTCACTTCTTTCTTTCTTCTTTTTTTTTTCTTTTATCTTTTTTGGTTTTTTTCTTTTTCTTTTTCCATTATGCTTCAAAATATTCACCATGACAATCAACATTTGCTTTGTGTCATTTCCTAGTATAGGGGTGATCCTTATCCAGGGTTTATTGAAGAAAACTTTCAAGCTCAAAAAGGGACAACGAGAGATAATGAATTCTGATGAAGGACAGAGAAACACGGCCAATCTTCATTTCAAATATTGATTGCTCATTTTCAAAAATTTTAATTCAGAGACAAAAAGGATGATACACACCAAGTGATTATTTCTTTGCTCCATTTTATTTTTCTTATTCTTCTTTTTTTTTATTTTTTTGTTTTTTTGTTTTTAGGCAAAGGATACCTACACACGTGAACTTTATTGACATCTACCAAATTGAGAATTACCAAGAATTGAAGTCCGATGGGCCCCCAAATACGAGGAAGACACTTTGAAGAAGTGAAAGAGAAGTAAATATTAAGAAAGACACTGAAAATGAAAGGAAACAAGATATTCATGCGAATTTATTACATCAATGCTTCAAGAAAGTTAACATAAGTTCATCATCACTGATTTTTTTTGGCAACCACTTCCATCAAATCCTCAGATCTCTCATTGTTTAGAGGTTTCAAATTGCTAGAGGATGAGTGACTTCTTCAGAGACGATTATCTTGACTGGTGCAGGGAGTATTTCCCTCAGATGAGGAATGTGCTGCATCATTTTCTTTTCCCAGAGTTATGCTCCTCACCATTTCCTCCAACTCTATATTGACCTCTTCAGAGGAGGCTATATCTTGCCTAGCTTGTATTACTCTTGAAGCGAGTAATTCTTGGATTCACACCTTGAAATCCCAACAACCCTCAACACAACTTGATTCTTCATTCTGCTTCTCCTCTTCTTTCTTAGTTGCAGCTGGTGTAGTGATACTACAATTTGCTTTCTTCAGCCCTTCGACTACTTCAGCCATTGGTGCATGCAAGCTTCTGACCTTTCCTATGGGTGATCCTTCCATCTCCCATGCATTTACCTCATCAAGAATTGGGTTGTTGACAACACTAGACCTAGCTATTTCTTGAATGTCAAACTTTCCATAAGCTATTAGCTTCCTTACTGCAATCTTGAAAGATTCACAATCTTCAATTGAGTGCCCTAGGATGTCCCTGTGGTATTTGTAAGTTAAACGCGGATTATACCATGCTGGGAATGGTGGTTCTAAAGGACGTACATGACTTCCTAACATGAGGTGGGCATCGAACAACCTTTGGAATAAGTCTGCATTTGACATGGATAATCTTGGAAAAGGAGGTAGGTTTTGAGGATGGAAACGACCTCGATTTCGGCAGTTTGGCTGAGGCTGTTGGAGGTTTGGGTAATTTTGTAGAGGTACAGGTGGATATCGAATATGAGATGGGCAAGTTAGCACATATGGTGATGGCATGGGGCCATTGTTGGTTTGGAATTGTGGAGTTGGGGTGCTATTTGTGGTTGGAACGAATTGGTGGGAAGGGTAATAAGGAAATGTAGGAGTAGGTGTTTGGTATGGAAAGTGAAGGTTAGGGTTATATGGTGGTTGCTCCCCCATGAATCCGACATTACCATGGACCTCATTTCGAGTATCCTCTGAAAAATGACACTCTTCTCCGATAGGAAGCACTAGCGGCGCAGTGTTCGAGGTTCTTCCCTCAACAGGAATCTCAGCGGTGATCCCAAGGTTTGTCCTTATGGAAGTGATAGTTGGCAGGTGCGGATGTGCCCCAGTCACTCCTGTACTTCGAGTAGCCCCAATCAAGTTGATAGTCTCCCTCATGGCCAACAACATTTCCTCCATTCTTCTATGAGATTTTGTCATTTCAATCATCATCTCTTTCATCTCATCTACTTGCATACTCAGATTTCTTCCTTCATCCTCAAGGTTATCAGCAGCCATTCTAGTCCGAGATCTAGGCTTGTGAATGTGGATTTGATTGGTCTCTTCCTTCCTAGGCTCTCTCTGGTTCAAACCAAATTGATTTATTAAAACAAAATAACATTTAACAAAGAACAGGATGAAATGCATGAGATGCACAAAATGAATGAACTTTGAAAACACTTTTTCATTTTTCTTTCCTCTTTTTTTTATGCTATGTCATGAAAATGCAAGATTTTTTTTTTTATGCTAGGGATGCTATGAAGATGCATGATTTTTTTTAAGTCAAGAATGCCATGAAAATGCAAGTTTTTTTTCTTTTTTGAATGCTAGGGATGCTATGCATGATTTTTTTTTAGGTCAAGGATGCCATGGAAATGCCTGATGATTTTTTTGAAATGCAACGTCATGAAAATGCAAGATATTTTTCCTTTTTTTTCTTTAATGCTAGGGATGCTATGAAGATGCATGATTTTTTTTTTTTATAATGTCATGAAAATGCAAGTTTTTTTTGAATGCTAGGGATGCTATGAAGATGCATGTTTTTTTTTTTTTTTAAGTCAAGAATGCCATGAAAATGTAAGTTTTTTTTTCTTTTTTTTTTTTGAATGCTAGGGATGCTATGCATGATTTTTTTTTTAGTCAATGATGCCATGGAAATGCCTGATGATTTTTTTGAAATGCAATGTCATGAAAATGTAAGATATTTTTCCTTTTTTTTTAATGCTAGGGATGCTATGAAAATGCATGATTTTTTTCTTATAATGTCATGAAAATGCAAGTTTTTTTTTTGAATGCTATGGATGCTATGAAGATGCATGATTTTTTTTAAGTCAAGAATGCCATGAAAATGCAAGTTTTTTCTTTTTTTTTGAATGCTAGGGATGCTATGCATGATTTTTTTTTAGTCAAGGATGCCATGGAAATGCATGATGATTTTTTTTGAAATGCAATGTCATGAAAATGCAAGTTTCTTTTAGAAGGTTATAAAAGTGCAAGATGATGTTTTTTTTTTTAGAATGCTAAGAATGTTATGAAAATGCAAGTAATGAATAGCCTCTTTTTTTTCTTTTTTTTAATTTTCTTCTTCCTCTTTTTTTTGCAAGAATGAATGAATGATATGAGAAGCAGATAAATAAAGAAGAAAAAGTACATTCCCTTTTGTGCCCTAGTCAAATGGAACTTAAGATTTGACAGTCACTATGTTCAATCTATCAGTGCAAGATTTTTCGGGATGGTCTAAACTTCTAAAAGTCACGGTTCCCAGATTGCCCTTATCTATAAAGATAAGGTCCCAAATCATGAATCAATCACAAGTAGGGATAAACCCTCTCAATATGATTCGTCAATGATAATGGTAACAATCTGAGTGGTGTCTCAACAAATGTCAAGTGAGCATAAAGCCCCTCAATAACAAAAGCCGAGACCCTCCTACTCCTCGGCCACGTACTCGGGTATAGAGCCCAAAAAGTGTGTGAGGTAAGTGATGTGATGTGTGAGGGAGCATACAAACCTGTATAAAAATTTAAAAGACCAAAATACCCAAAACCTGCAAAAGCATATATACAAAAGCCAGCCAGGAATCATCTATCCTAGGGTTTCAATAATTATGTACAACATATTTACAAATAACAATATACATAAGATAATGCCATCAGATATTTACATGGAACAAAATAAATAAACTCCATTTACACACAAAAAGAAAACAAAAAACAAGGATAAAAAGGGTAAAATAAATAAATAAAAATTATTAACAATTTGTACAACTAACAACAACAAGCTTGACTCTCCAAAATCCCCAGTGGAGTCGCCATCTGTCGAGACCGGGATCGCGGCGGGAAAATAGCAACTCATTATGATTTTAAAATATGGAAATGAAAAGTGGAGTCGCCATCTGTCGGGCCCGGGATCGCGGCGGGAAATAGCAACTCGAAGGATTTTAAAATATGAAAATAGGAAAATGGAGTCGCCACCAATTTTATTTTAACTTAGGAAAAATTGAAAAACCTCTCTTTGAAAATGATCTTTGAAACCAGATTGGATTCGGGAGTCGGTTATGCTTAGGGAAGGGTGGAAACTTAATCCCACTACACTCCTAACACACCCGTCCTAAGACGGTACCTTAAGTTAAATGTGCAAATTCTTAATAATCCCTGAAAATATTTATTTTACCCCTTTTTTGCAAACATTGTAATTATTTATAAAATAAAAAAAATACAAAATTATGAAAATTTAAATTTGGCTTGACAGAAATGAAATTCTGCTCCTACGTATCCCCTGGTGCAATGGGGAACTCAAAGTTACGTAGTTCTTTATAAAATAAGTGTGGGTTAATTGATTTAAAAAAGATTTTATTTGAAAGCGACTCCATTCTTGCACAGGATTCAAGTTAGCACAAGGCTACTCAATAAACCCTTATGATCCAAAAGATAATGAAGATAGCATTCGCTATTCAATCATCATCATCGGTCATTGCATGGATTAAAAAAATTTTATTTTTATTTTTATTATTTTTTAAAGGAAGGCACAAAGACAAATAAGTACACATAATTTTTCATGAGCTAATTAAATATAAATAAAGTAAGATACAAACACAACATAACAACACATTTCCCCCTTTTTTTGACATTTTTTATATTTTTTTATATTTTTATATTTTTCTTCATTTTTATAATAACTTTTATTTTATATATTTTTTTTCTATATTAAAACAACAACCAATGCCTGTTTTTTTTGTATTTTTTTGTATTATTTATTATTAATATTATTTTTTTGCTAAAGTATTCTAAAGTTATCTAAACTAACACTACACTCAACCCATTAATTTAAGCCTATTCCTCCCCCCCCAAAAAAAAAAATGAGAATACTAATGTAATTAAAAAGATAAAAACTAAAAAAACAATAGGAAACAGAAAGTGCAAAAGAACAGGAAACGGAAAAGCAAGCAACATGAACAACAAAAAAAAAACGTAAAAGAAGAAAGGCACAAGCAAGAGGTTACACTCGTTTCACGGTGTGGCTCACCGAAGATGGCACGGTGGTTCTTTGGTTTGGTGGCTGGTCGGTCTGTCGGGAGGTGAAGTGGTTGAAGGTGATGGAGGTTCGGAGGTTCATGGAAGGATGGGTGATTACGGGTTGCTTGAGGTGGGTGGTTACGGTTGAGAGGGATGTGGGTTTGGGTGGAAGGTGAAGAAGAAGAGGTTTTGGTTGGATTCAGTAGCAAGGTGGTGAGGGTCACGGTTTTGAGGAGAGGTTTTGGAGGTTGAAGGGATGAGAAGGGAGCGGTCTTTCTTGATGGGTTGTTGGGGAAGACATGGTTTTGAGGAGAGGGTGGTGAGGATGAGGTTTGAAGGTGGAGGCTTCTTGCGGCTTCACGTGAATATCGGTGTGGGAGTAGTTGATGATGATAATGGGGAGGTTGGGAGGAGAAGGCTTTATGTGTGTTGGGTAGCGAAGCTCGGTTGGGAGGTGGTTTTTTTTTATGGTTACGGGAAGTGGTGAGTGTTGTGATGGAGAGGGGTGAGGGTGTTCGGAAGGAGAGTGGAGTTAGGAGGTTTATGAAGCGAGAGAAGAAAAAAAAAAGATGGAGGAAGGTTTTTTTTTTTATGCAAGTGGGAGGACGTGATTATGTGTGTGTTTGCGTGAGTGTGGGCGGCAGGTGAGTGAGTGAAAGTGAGTGGACATGAGTGAAAAGAAAAAGTGGGGAACAAAGATATAAGTGTGTCTTTGCGTGAGTGAAGAGGTTGCGTGTGTGCGGTGAGCGGCTTGAGTGTGTGCGGTGAGGACAGTAAAAATCGAATGAGTGTGCCCATTTTTTGTTTTGTTTTTTCCTTTTTTTCCTTTTTTTTTTTGTTTATTAAGTGGGCTTATGTGTTTGGGTTAAAAAGATGGGTTAAAAATGTGGACAACAATTTTTGATTTTTTCTCTTTTTGATTTTTTTTCTTTCTTTTTTTATTTTTTTTATACTTTTTTTATTTTTTATTTTAGCCCGGTCAAAATTGGGTGTTCACAGCAAGTCTTATAGATTTATTATGCAATTCTTCAAATGCATCTTGCAATTCATCATAGGAAGGGGAAGAGTTTGATTCAGAATTTGAGGATGTTACCTCCATGTCGTCTTCATCTTCCTCTTCTCCTCTAGCTATGAAACATAGATTGACTTTCTCATTATCTGAACTATCGGTTGAATCCATGTCATTATCATCCCAAGCTATGTAGGCTCTTCTTTCTTTCTTCTCCCTTGATGATCTTTTGTGATATTTTTTCACTTTCTTTGATAGATTGGTCACTCCATCTTCATGTGACCAAATTCTCCACATTCATAGCATTTAGGAATGGATGAGGTTCCTTCCCCTTTGTGATAGACATTCTTTTGGGAAAAGAGAGGTCTTCTTTGAGCTCCACTCTTCTTGAAGAATCTTTCAAATTTCTTTACTAGTAGAGCAAAATTCTCCTCATCTATTTCTAAGACATCTCCATCATGTTCATCATCATCATCGTCATTAATCATGGAAGAAGTGGCCTTGAGAGCTATTCCCTTCTTTTTCTTGTCAATCTCCTCACTTTGGTTGAGTCTATTCAATTCCAATTCATGTTCTTGGAGCTTACCAAAAAGTGTGACTAAGGTAATGGTTGAGAGATTTTTTGACTCTGCAATAGCTGTCACCTTAGGTTGCCAATGCCTGCTTAAACATCTCAACACTTTGTTAATAAGATCTTCATTAGGAAAAGTCTTTCCCAATGAGGTAAAATGATTTACAATAAGTGTAGAACGTTTTTGCATTTCTTGAATGCTTTCATCTTGGTTCATTCTAAAAAGCTCATATTCATGAGTGAGAGTATTGATCCTTGATCTTTTCACTTCACTAGTACTCTCATGAGTTACTTCTAAAGTGTCTCACATTTCTTGGGCAGATTTACAATTTGAGATTCTAAAGAATTCATCATACCCCAAGGATGTGGTAATTATGTTTTTGGCACTCAAATTATATTGGACCTTTTTCTTATCATCATTAGTTCATTCACTTCTTGGTGTATTAACCCTTACACCATTAATAACTTTTGTAGGGATAAAAGGACAATTTTCAATAGCATCCCACACATCTAGGTCAATAACTTCAATAAAAAATTTTATTCTTTCTTTCCAATAAGCGTACCCATCCCCATTGAAAAAAGGAGGTCTATAGATGGAAGAACTTTCTAAAAATTCATTTGAGGAGGCCATCACTTTCTCTTGAAGCTGCTAAGCCCTTTACACAAGAGTCTAGCTCTAATACCACTTGTTACCAAGTGGCCTCAAACTCAAGAGGGGGTGAATTGAGTTTATGAAATATTTTCGCAAATCTTTCTTAAAACGTTTGTTTATCAATTTTCGTTGAAGCTATTGGATAATTGAAGTGAATAGATAAATGAGATTGAATACTTCACTCACAAATTAAATAAGCCAAGATGAATAACATTCAAGTAAGCATATAAAATAAATGCACAAATATAAAGAGATAGGGTTAAGAGAATCAAACACAAGGATTTATCCTGATTCAGCCACCCCTTGTGACCTACGTCCAGTCCTCAAGCGAACCACTTGAGATTTTCCACTAAACTTCAAACTTGAACGGGTGCTTGAAAACCTTTACAGATTAGAGCACTCAACAACACCTTGAGATACCTCGCCCTTGTGCTTTGAGCCTCAAAACAGGGATGCCTCACCCTTTACAACCTTTGAGGGATACCTCACCCTCTTTACACCTTTAAAGGATACCTCACCTTCTTCTCAACAAGGGATACCTCACCCTTTTTCACTAAAGGGATACCTCACTCTCTTTACATAATAAACAAAGTGTTTGAATGATAGAAACTCTCTCAAAGAGTATATTAATACAAATTGAAGCTCTAACAATGTCCATTTTGAATATCTCAAGTTTTCTCACAAAAATAGGGTAAAAACATTTTCAGGATTTGATTTTCGTATATGAGTGTTAGATTGATGTTCTAAAATGAAGTTCAACCCTTAATGAAGACCCAAGGCAAGTATTTATAAGTTGTTGTAAGAAAGGAGCCGTTGGGGGTGTTAAATCCAAACATTTAATGCAGTTAATATAGCCGTCGGACTCTGTCAGATTGCTTGTAATCGATTACACAGCAAATGTAATCGATTACATTATTATTCCAACGTGTTCTTGGCTTTCTGGGCTCTGTGTAATCGATTACATTCTTAGTGTAATTGATTACAAGGCCTCTGACTTGCTTTGTAATCGATTACAATATCCATATAATCGATTACATGACTCCTTGAACGTGTTTTTGCCTTTCTGGGCTCATTGTAATCAATTACATTCTTGGTGTAATCGATTACAAGGCCTCTGACTTGCTTATAATCGATTATAATATCCATGTAATCGATTACAAGGCCTCTATTTGCTGTGTAATCGATTACAAACATCATGTAATTGATTACATTAGCTTTTGAACACATTTTTCAAGTTCAATTAAGTATGTAAGTCATTTCTAACACTTAGATCATTGGATTAAACATAAATGCCTTCATGAATATTGAATCCAAGATTAAAAACAACATTTCTTGAAAAACATGTTTAACTTTGAATTTACAAGCTGATTTTGAAAACGATATTTGAAAAATCATTTGAGAATCATTGAGATACTTAAAGGGTATTTTACATTGATATTCTAAGACCTATATCTAATATACCTCTTTTGATCTTGGTCTTTATCTTTTGATCTTGGTCTTCTCTTTTGATCTTGATCTTGATCTTTGGCTTTGTTATCATCAAAAACTCATTTGACATGCTTCAAGACATAAGCATTCACACACTGCTCACCTGGCCATGAAATTCCTTAACAAGAATTATGAGGTGATCACAGTCAAGGGAGATCAGATCGCAGCACGCAAATGTTATAATGAGAGCCTCAAGATTTGTAAGACTCCCAAGAAAGCAAGAACACGTACGTCTAGCCCGGCTGTGAATCGTTAACATCCTT
Source organism: Ormosia semicastrata (assembly GCA_029884595.1). NCBI lineage: Eukaryota > Viridiplantae > Streptophyta > Magnoliopsida > Fabales > Fabaceae > Ormosia > Ormosia semicastrata. Next base: position 38,881,844 of record JAQQTO010000055.1, read on the forward strand.
ATGACCAAGCTAGATGTTAGAGAAGAAATTCGGGGCACCAAACCCCAGCCAAAAGGAGAACTTCTTCCACTCCAACTAGGTGACAAGCCTAACCAAGTCACCAAAATAGGCACAAATCAGGAAGATCAGGAGAAATGCTAGCTTATAGAGCTCTTGTAGAAAAATAAAGACCTCTTTGCTTAGACGTCCTTCGATATGCTTGGGTTAGACCCCGCTTTTATCTGTCATTATTTATCTATTAAATGGGATGCAAGGCCAGTCTCCCAAAAGAAAAGAAAAGTTGCCCTTGAGAGACAACAGATCATCCTACACAACAAATACAGATGACCTTCTCACAAAGCCCAAAGCAAGTTCATTTGTTCCATCAGAAGACCTCGAGTTCACGGGTACTTTGGCCCGACACAACCCGTAAGGTTGCCACACTTTAGAGAGATCCGAGGAGTACAAGGTCTGAAGAGAATTAGCTATACATGACAGCCAAATAGGGGAATCCACTTGACTACCTTCTAAGGCAAGTAGGGCATTCAATGGTCTTAACCTGTGCCCATGTGAGCCACATCTTAGATGGCCAAACAAGGGAATCCACTTGACCACCTTCTAAGGGCAAGTAGCGCATTCAAGGGTCTTAACCCGTGCCCATGTGAGCCGCACTTTAGATGGCCAAACAGGAGAATCCACATAACCATCCTCTGGGGGCAAGTAGTGCATTCAAAGGTCTTAACTCATGCCTATGTGAGCCGCACCTTAGACGGTCAAACATGGAGCCACCAATGGAATCAGGGAGTGCCTTACGTTCCAGGTTAAGAGGGCAACCCACCAAACCCTTCTCAGAAGGTTGGCCGCGATTCGTAAAATATCGACACTTGGTTATAACCATTAAATGGTTTCTAGCAACACGGATAATGAAATATGTGTTTAAGCCATCATGGTACCAATCGCGAGTTGTCTTATGCTAGATAGGTTGTGCAGTAGAAAAATTCTAAGTCTTGAAAAATTTCTCGCACTAAACCATAAGCACGAAGGACCCCAGCAAGGACCAGTCAATTAAATCAAAGTCACGAGGGATCCTAAATGCCCAAATAGTTGGTAACAGATCCCGGACAATGTTTCTTTTATGCCTAAGTCCTAAGAGGGATCCTAAACGCCCAAATAGTTAGTGACGGACCCCGGACAAAGTTTTGTTACCAAAGTCAAGAAGGGTCCTAAATGCCCAAATAATTGGTGATAGACCCCAGACCATGATTTCCCCTCGATCGAAAATATTCTCAAGTTCATAAAATGGCTGTGAAAAGTAACACAATGGGCGTTAGACCCAGTACGGACCATGGAAAAAGAAGTAAACACGACAACAATTCTGGCTCATTCTGCGGAACTCGGCCACTTATGGCCAACTGACGCATGGACCCTGTTCGGACTATGGCGCAAATGCCTCCAGATAAGAGCCCATAACCCAACAGAAAAGCACAGATTATGGCTTCAAGTAAAGCACGAATTCCATTGCCCTGGGGCATCGAAACTTAACACTTGACTGCCCTTCCAAGCACCGAGATGGGGGCAATTGTTCTAGACCATGATCCGGAATCTTATCCCACGGGTCAACTCGACACACACCCGACCAGAGTTCGTCGTTGACATCTCGACAGGAATTCGCTCATGACATATAACCGAGATCCCCCGAATTACACATGGGGGCAACATATGACTTACTTAGAGGGCGAAATGACAACGTAAGCAGAGCGATCCGACTCGATTCCCGACCTTACACGTCAACCCTAGAAGCATACTATGATTACCATGGACCTCCGCCCTTTGGAAAACATCGTGAGATCTGGTGTTAACTCTGATCCCTTTGTTCACTACATGCCGTGTGCTCCTACTAAACATGTGTACCTTGATACTTAACTGTCTCATCTAAGAGCCAAGCTAGGGACAACTGTTCTGGACTGAAATTTTTGAGTTATTAGTCAGGAGCAACCCGACTCACCAAAATAATACTCAAATATTACTACGTGCTATCTTGATGAGCATATCTGCCTATTTATTAGGCATAAATCTCTTAAGTATCCTTGGTGGATATGAAAGTTAATTATATCCCACATAAATAGAAAAATTAGTTAAAAAAAATCACAATCCCTAACGGATTCTAATTCTAAATAACTGCATTTAATACAGATTGTATTCATCCTAAGATGTTCCTATATATACTGTGTCAAGTCTCAAAGGTATGCATCTCTTCTAATATACAGACTATCTTTATTGAGCATGGTCTAACTTAAGCATCAAAGTGCCTTTTGCAGGTACCCACCCCCTCGCACCACCGCTGCCGTAGCTGTGCCACGGAGGAGTCTACCTTCAACCATCAATACGTGCCTATTTCAGGTACCTCTCTGAATTTACTTCAAAACAATTTTTGTGATAATTTGGTCTAATTTTAAGCTTAAACACAAATTAAATCAATTTTATATAATTCATAAAATTGAATCATGTTTAACCTTTGATTTAACGAAATGGGTTAGTGTAGTTCAAGGTTTTAGTCAAAAGATATGTAATTATTAGATAATTTACTATTTTAGAATAATATTTTTGCGATTTGACATTGAATAATTGGTTAGCTATTTTCCTTCAAGAGTGAATAGCACGATATATATCAGACTCAAATTTTTTGAATAGTAGAGATAAAATCAAAAGTAATATATACACTTTTTAAATGTTTATATTTACACATAAAAATAATTAAAGATTAATTGACATTTATTTCTTGTATATTTTTATATTTTGAGAATAAAAAATATTTTTTATTATCAATATCATCAATATATATATATATAATCAAATAAAAGTATTAAATCAACTTTTTGTTTTAAGTGATTATCGGAGTAAATATATTTTTTAATTCAAAAAACTATAAAAACACAATAATCAACATAGTTCCGTCTCTAATCTATATGAATTTGTATAAACAGTTCACAACAATTATAAGCAATATCATAATTTAAAGTTTAAATATATAATTTTGGATTCAATTAAAATATTTAAAAGACACATGGTTATGTATGATTCATAATTGAAGTAGAAAGCAACTAGTAACGAATAGAATATAGAAATTTGTAAAATAGTTATATCTATTCTGTTGTAAAAAAATAAAATTATAAACACATCTTAATAATTATAATTATTAAGACTTAAAGATAAACATAAAAAATAAAATTATAAATATCTCATAATCTTCTATTTCAGTTATTCTCAAGTACTTCTTAACTTTTTATAATATATTGTTACATTTCACTTTAAATAAATTTTTATTATTATTTGAAAAAGAAGCAAGTGGAGCAAATATTATAACAATGATGATTAGTAGCCTACTAGGCTATAACAGGATAAGGGCAGCTTGGGGAAAATAATCGTGTGCAGATAGTTACATGGATTTGCAAAAGGTGGACCCAATGTGTGGAGAGTATTATTCGGGCACTTTTTTTTTTTCAGGGATGGTAATTACTAAGTAAGATGATAGTTATGAAGTATTTTATTGATTATTAATCATATTTAATATAATTTTAAATATTTATTATAAAATTAACATTTAATAAATACTTGATAACTCACCTTATACATCATAACAAATTGCATATGCCGATGGTAATTATGACAAATCACTCTATGCTAAATTCATGTTTATTGTGAAAGAATTTTCAAAAAGTTTGATGTGATTTTGTGGTGTAGAAAAAAAATACTTAAATGTGTTTTTAGTCTATATAAAATTTAGTTTTTGGAGATTAATTTTTTCCTTATTTTAAAAAAATTAAATTTGAGAACTAGTCTTTATTAAAAAAAATTTCCCCCAAGTCATTCGTTACACTCTTATCAAACAATAAACTTTATTGCCTATATGGAGCAAGATAGTGACACTGAATTGAATATTCATCTTCTTTATTCCTCAAACAAATCATGCACTCTTTCTCAATCGTCTTAAATTCCTCTTCCAAACCCAATCCCATCAAACTCTCCCACACCTTTGACCACTCTTCCACCAAAGACACAACAAACCCTACCAAACATTTCCTGACACAATTCAGCGCATCTAAACACCCCACCAATCCCAACAACAATTTCACAAAAATCATTCTCAACTAAGTCCATTTCTCCACACACAGCTTCTACACATGCAATAAGTGAAGCTACTGATTGTGTGGTTCATCCCATGCACATGTTGGTGACAGTTAGATGTTGTAATCAACTCAACTAGGACGTTACAAGTTGTTATATGGCTTCTATAATTGATAATTGACTCTCTCATGTATTTATACTAATTACATAGTGCAAAGTGAACAAAAGTTCTCATTTTCACTCATTCCTGGCTTTCTCATTATATTACATAGCTCTTTTTCTTGTTGCACACAACCCACCCTTTCACCCTCCCTAACTTCTTCTTCTTCTTGAATCTTCTTGCTCCTTTCATAGCTGTCATTTCGTTCTTAATCCTTCTAATCCCTTTCTCATCCATCCAAATGAAAACCCTATACTTGTTTTGGTATCTTCCATTCTTTTTGAACCCAATTACCATCCTTGGGCATGTACCATGAAGATGACACTTCTTTTTAAGAATAAACTCAATTTCATTGATGGCCCTCTTTTGGTGCCTGCTAATGATCATTTGTATTTGGCTTGGGCTCAATGCAACAACTTGATTCTATCATGGATTAACCACTCTGTGTCTTCATCGATCACCCAAAGTTTTTTGTGGATCGATACTACTTTGGATGCTTAGCGTGATCTCCATTATCAGTTCTCTCAAACCAATATTCATTGCATTAAATCTTTGTAGGAGGAGTTGTGTTCTTTTCACTAGGGAGATCACTTCGTGACTGACTAATTCATTGAGATCAAAATCCTTTGGGATGAGCTCAAGAATCTTTGCTCCTTTCCTTCTTATAGTTGTCTGATCTGTTGTCAATGTGGTGGATATCACACTATTCAACTTCATAGTCAACATGATTATTTCATCCGATTTCTCAAACGTCTTCGTGATGAATACACCATTGTCTCTTCACATATCTTGTTGCTAGAACCTCTTCCCACGACTAACAAGGCATTCTCTCTTGTCTTGCAGCAAAACACTATATTTCTACATTTATGTCGCCTCAAATCTTTTTTAATGCCTCTTATGGCGATTTTAAACCGTAACCTTGGTTTAGGATGTGGTTTTTGGGTGGGGAGCCATAAATTCTAGTCGTGGTGGCCAAACCCTCAAGGTCATGGTCAGTCTTCTACAACTAGCAAATATTGTACCCACTATGACAAGTTTGGCCACAATTTGGATGTTTGCTACCGCAAACATGGTTTTCCCCCTTAGCTTCAAGTTTCGTAACCCTTCAATTAATTCGGTTTCCAATTCACTAGAGGTTGAATCTGATTCTCAACAACCTAAGGTAGCTTCTACACCATATTCTTCCTTCATTCAGGAGTGGTTTCACTATCTGTTGGCTTTGCTTCCATTTTTTGTTCGCACATCTCATGCTTTAAATCTAGTCAGTGCACATAATGTGAGTTCTATTGATCTTAATTACTCCTCCATCCTTAAGTAAATTTCCACCTAGATCTTAGATATAGGGGCTATGGATCATGTTACTTGTTCCTTATCTTCCTTTGTTTCTTATTCTTCTATTTTACCAATCACAATTCATTTACCTAATGGTCAATCTCTCATTGCTACACACCCAGGCATTGTTCATGTAACTCCCTTTCTTGTGTTACAATAATGTTCTTTACATTGCTTCTTTTTTGTCAATCTCATCTCCATTATGAAATTGACCTCTTCTAATAAATATTTTCTTACATTGACAATTTTTTTTTGTCTCATATAAGAATGCCTTACCAAGAAAATGCTTGGACAAGCTAGTGTTGTTCATAGACTATATGTGATTAAATCTTTTTTCCCAATTGTAATATACTCTCAACCCCATCTACTATTCTTAAATCATTTCAAATAAACTTGACTTATGACATTATCGTTTAGGCCACCCATCTGTGGGTAGAATTCATGTATTACATAAATAATTTCCCTTCATTACTTCTTTTAGTAATATGCATGCTTATGATATTTGTCAACTTGCAAAACAGAAGAAAATGTCTTTTCCTCTTAGTTCCTCTTCTATTGCAAACATTTTTAATGTTAAATTTAAACATTTGGGGTCCTCTTTCAATTCCATCTATTCATAGGCATCATTATTTTCTTACTATTGTTGATGATCATTCTTGTTATACATAGGCCATATTGATGAAGACAAAGTCAGAAGTCAAAATTCATCTTCCTCACTTTTTTAATTTTGTTGAGACTCAGTATAATGCCAAGGTCAAAATTATTCATTCTGATAATAGCCCTAAATATCTTTTACCTTGTCTTTATGATTCTAAAGGCATTGTTCATCAAACTTCCTATTTAGGGACACTGCAACAGAATGAGATTGTTGAATGAAAACATCAACATATCATTAATGTTGCATGTGCCTTACACTTTCAGTCTAATATGCCCAAACATTTTATAGTCTTATGCCATTAGCCATTGAATTCATTTGATTAATAGATTGCCCACTCCTATACTCTAGGATAAGTCTCCATTCGACGTTCTTCATAAATGTCCATTAGATCTTTCAGTACTTAGAGTATTTGGTTATCTCACTTTTGCTTCCACTTTATCTACCCATTGTACCAAACTAGACTAGCAGCCTAGAAAGTGCATATTTTTGGGGTACAAAATTAGCACCAAAGGGTATATTTTGTTTGACCTTTCCAGCCATGAAATTCTTGTCTCTAGGCATGTTGTTTACTATGAGCATTAATTTCCTTACCATGTGCTTCTTGCATAACATGTCACATATGCCCTTATCCCCAACATTCACCTTTGTCAACTTTGGACTTTCCATCACCACACACCACCCTAGTTCTATTCCTACCTCTTCACTTTTAGACCATGCTACTGTACAACCTATACCATCTCATATGCCACCCATTACTCCATCTAACAACGTACCATCTTCTACTTCTCATATTTGCCCTCACCCATTAGACATTCCTTAGACCATTATGAAAACCATCTTACCTTGAGGATTATCACTGTAATTTGTTAGCATCACAACCTTACACAACCACATCTTCAGGTACTGCGTATTCTTTATCAAGTTTTCTCTTATCATCGATATACTCCCACACACACACTTCATTTTTTCAATTTCTTTTGTTGTTGAACCCACATCATATAATGAAAAATCAGTGTTCGAAAGAAGTGATGGATTTAGAGATTGATGCCTTAGAACAGAATCAATAATAGGAATTAACGTATCTTCTTGTTGGGAAAACACCAATTGGGTGTAAGTGGATGTACAAGGTGAAGCACAAAGTTAATGAGAGTATTGAGAGATATAAAGCCAAGCTTGTGGCCAAGGGCTATACTTAGATTGAAGGTGTAGATTACTTTAAAACTTTTTCACCAATGGCTAAGATGACCATCATTCTTATGCTACTTTAAACGAAGATGTTTACATGAAGTTGCCTCTAGGCTTCACTTCACCTGAACCTCATCAAGTGTGCAAACTCAAGAAATCCTTTTTTATGGCTTGAAACAAACTAGATCCTAGTGATTCAACAAACTTCCTCTACACTTCTCTCCTATGGCTTCGTTTAATTCAAGTAAGATTATAGTCTATTTATTAAAAGCTCATTTTCCTTCGTTACTGCCATTCTGGTTTATGTTGATGATTTGATATTGGTTGGCAATGATTTGAGTGAGATTAATTCTATTAAACAAAAGTTGGATGTTGCTTTCAAAATAAACAATCTTGGTGACTTAAATTTTTTTCTAGGATTAGAGGTGGATTGATCACAAGATGGGATTGTTGTTTCCCAATGAAAATATGCTTTGGAGCTCATTGAGGACTGGTGTTTGTTAGCTTCCAAACTAATAGCAACTCATATGCAACCTTCAGTTAAATAGGATTCTGAACCATATATAAATGTTTCTCAATACAGGCGGCTCATTGGGCGTTTATTATATCTTACCACTACCCGTCCAGACTTCACCTTCAGTGTTCAAAATTTAAGCCAACATTTGGCTAAGTCATTCCAACATCACTACAATGCTTCTTTATGGATCCTGCGCTACCTTAAAGGTTGTCCAAGCCGCAATTTATTTTTCCTTGCTACCAATGACCTCAAACTCAATACCTTCTCAAACTTTGATTGGGCAAGGTGTGCAAAGACAAGATGTTCAGTTACTAGTCTATATGTGTTTCTTGGTTCAGCCCTTGTTTCTTGGAGATCCAAAAAGTAATCCACTATCTCCAAGAGCTTTTTTGAGGCTGAATACAGAGAAATGGCCTCTACAGTTTGTGAATTACAATGGTTGGTGTACCTTTCACATGATCTTCATGTTTCTATTTAGCTACTTGCATCACTGTATTTTGATAATCTTTCAACCATACACATTTCTTAAAACTAATTTTTCATAACCGCACCAAACATATCGAATTAGATTGCTACTTTGTACGTGAAAAATTGCAATCTAGTTTGCTTCATCTTCTTCTTGTCAATTCTTCTTCCCAGCTGGCTAATATTTTTACTAAGCCACTTGATGTTTCTCCTTCCAAACTAATGTGTTCCTAGATGCCCATGATAGATTTTCATTTACCTGCTTACGGGGTGGTCTCAACCAAGTCCATTTTTTCACACACAACTTCTACATAAGCAATGGGTGAAGCTACTGATTGAGCACGTGCATGGTTCCTCCCATGCACGTATTAGTCATAGTTAGATGTTGCAACCAACTCAACTAGGATGTTACAAGTTGTTATATGGCTTCTATAATAGATAATCGATTTTCTCATGTATTTATACTGATCACATAGTGCAAAGTGAATACAAGTTCTCATTTTCACTTTTCCCCAATTTTCTTAATCATCATCTCCTTAATTCCAAGATCAATGGAGGCTCCTCAACAAAATGAAGAATCTAAACCTACCCATCACAGACTCCAACGCCACCTAATCCTTAGGATTTGACCTCGACACCTCTTTTGCTAGTGTAAAACTTGGTTCCAACATGTCTTAATACTATCTCAATCTTTGATAGACGATGGAGAAGAATGACATATAATGGACAGAGGTGAGAATAAATCTAATGATGATGACGACAATAATATAGGGAAGCATGCTCACATAAACTATGTTGCAGAAGTATAAGGAAGATTTGAAGAGGTTGTTAGAGGATCAAGGTTCAAGGAGTTTAAGGATGTCCTTGTCCAGGGTTTTGGTGCAGGTTTGCTTATTGGGCATGGGTGGTATGAAGGTATGGGGATTGAGAAGAATGCCAATGAAAGAAGGAATAAGTTTTGTTCATGATCGTATTTCGATGTGGAGTAAGAAGGAAGGGGAAGGAACAAAGGAAAATGAGAAAGATGGGTTTTAAGTAGGAAAGAGTGATAAAATTGTTAAGGAAAGAGATGCTGAATTGAAAGGTGGTATAGTTGTGAGAAGAATTGGGAATGATTGTGTTGTTTTGAAGCTTTCGGGGAGCGAAGAGGAAGGAAAGTGAAAATGAATGATGTGATGAAATAGGGTTATGTAGAAAAAGAGAGGAATGGAATTGATATGGCATAACTAATTTGACCTAATGTCTACATAGGCAAATAATGTGAGAAGTTATACAAAAATATAATGGAAAGATACGACTTGGGAACGAAAATAAATTACAACAATTGGATCTCAAAATTTAAAAAATTAATAAGGACAAAAGTCAAAAAAAGTTAATTTTTATGGTGACTAAAATATATTTAAGCTGAAATTAAAACGGTTGTAGTTCTTATTCTTGGGTCAATTATTTTATTTATCTCACGAATTATTGATAGATTAATTTAGTCTAGTTTTAAGCTTAAATAAATTTTATAGAATTCATAATTTTTTTTAATTAAACGGTGTCAAGGATATCAAGAAACAAAACCACGCTAACTTTGATTGAAATGGGGTTTTAGCCCAAGCTTGTAGGAAGAAGATATGTAATTATTGGATAATTTACTATTTTAGAATAATAATATTTTTGCAATTTTATACTGCAGTATTTGGTTAATTAGTTTTAAAAATAAAAGTTTAAAGAAAGAAGAAGACGTCTTAGTTTAAGATCAGACATGCCACAAGCCTCATATGAATTTGTATATAAACTTGTATAACACGATCTATATGAATTTGTATAAACAGTTCACAACAATTATATGAAATATCATACTTTTAAAATTCAAACATATACTTTTGAATTTAATTAAAATATTTAATAAACACATAATTTACGTATGATTCATAAATGAAGTAGAAAGTGATTAATAAAATATAGAAAATTGTAAAATAACTATTTTTATCAAAGTATTAATTCATCGATGTAATATAGGAGTCATAATATAAGCTACAATGCAAAATAAAGTTTAATGGTCTAATTCAGTTCATATACTTTTGTTTTTTAATATTCGTCAGCTGAGTAAAACAGCTAAAGTGCAGTTAAATCAGACTAAACCAAATTAATGATTTTTAAAGTCAGACTAAACCAGTTATTTTGGTTCGATTTTAAGTCAGACTAGACCACTATCTCCCTCTCCCATGAATCATTATATATCTCCCACCTTCACGGACCAGAGTTACTCTTTGCAAGGAAAAGAAAAAATTCACACTGTGTAACCTGAAATAATTTTCAACCATCAATATCTTTCACATGTCGCAATTAATCCAAACACTTAAGCTTAATTATTCGATTAATAAAGAAATATCATCTCTCCTGATTATCACATTTTGCCAAAAAAACCTTTTCACCTATACTATTTTCTTGTTTTTTTACATGTAATTTTTTCTTTTTTGGGACAGTTGCTTTCATGACGTGAAAAAATAATTAAAACTCTTAACTCATTTTGTTTTTACTATTTGTTTTGTCATAAATGACTTGTAAATGCTACTTACCTGAAGCTGCTATTTTGAAACATTTTTTCAAATAAAGTTTAAATGGAATTCATTTTGTTTTTACTATTTGTTTTAGCATTTTCATTTTGGTCATAACACACCGAGAATTCATAACAATAAAATAAAAAACCAGAACTTAATTAGTACCAAACTTCATCATGCTTCAGGGTAAAAAAAAAAAAACTAATGTTAGGGTGTATTTGTTTAAGGATTGTTAATTTATTCTAAGAATGTGAATTTGAGTGTGAAATTCTAACTTAAAACTAATTGACATTAAGTTAGGTGACATAATAGATATATAAATTGCACTCAAAAGATTAAAATAGGATATGAAACTTTTAAAACCTTCCTCCACAACAGATATATAAACTGCACCCGAAATCGAAAGATTGAGACAAACGATGTGAGACTCTTAACACCCCCTTCACAGATGCCTGAATGAAATAGACGAACCTAACAAAGTAGGCAGAAGAAGCCTAACGAAATAGGTGATAGAAATGAGACCTTTACTTTGATACTATGTAAAATTCAAACTTAAAATCAATTGATATTAAGTGGAGTAATCTAACAGATAGGGATGGCAACGGGGCGGGGCGGGGATGGGTAGTAACCCCCCGTCCCCTGCCCCCGCGAATAATATCCGCCCCCGCTCCCGCCTCCATATCCGTGCGGCACCGTTTATCTTTCTCCCAGCGGGTAAAGCGGATATCCGCGGTACCCAATAAATTATAAAAAAAAATTCAAAAAAATCAAAAAAATAAAATAAAAAAATAAAAAATGAAAAAAAGTATAATACTATAATTTTTCAAAATTTTTCCAATACAACTTAATTTAAAAATAATATCAAATACCTAAAATACTTTTAATTTATATAACTTTATAATATTTAAATTTATATAATTAAGTTTTTTAATAATTTTATATAAATATTTATATAAAATTTTTTGAAATCATAGTCTATTGTGGAAACCACCCTCGCTCTGCACTCGTTTATTAAACGGGGATAACACTAAGCAGTATTTATATCCATGGGGAGAATTTGTGGTGTTATTAAAAATCACGGTATTACTCATGTAGAAGCGGGCGGGTAAAATTGTCATCCCTACCAATAGATAAATAAATCGCACTTGAAAAATTGAGACAAACGATGTGAGATTCTTAACATTGAGAATAACACAATCTTACGTTTGATACAAGCTTAAAAAAAATATTCGTAAGTATTGTCGATTCTTTAAAAAGTTATATTTCCATATTTTACCGAATTTTTATTCCCACTTGAGAGTTGAATATATTATTTTCTCATGACATAGAGAATGAAAATAGTAATTTTCTCATGACATAGAAAATGAAAATAGTCTTGCAAATGACTAAAATAACTATCATTAAGTACTCCCACTCCCACTTTCTTTTCCATGTTTTAAAAACATTTTTAAGAATAATAAATAATAAACAATCATATTTTAAATTTATTTAAAAATAACATTTCTAGTCATAGTATTTTTGCGAATGCCTTTCCTAAAAATGTAATCATACCCTTAAAATAAACACCCCATTAAGAATACTTTACCAAACAAGGCCACATAAATAGTTACGACTAGATCACCAAAATTTCCAGTGAGAATCGATCGACTTCATGAAATTTATCAATTTATTTGTTCATTTTACAAGAAGCTGCTTCTAGCTTATAACTGTAATTAGCTATAATTAAGCACAAGTAATCTGGAATCCCCTCTTATATATCTGTCTTCATAAGCAGCAAACAAAGTTATAGGCACCCATCTTCAACCCTTACTTGGGTGGTGGCCCGGGTGGAACAGTGAAATCTGCAAAACATTCCCAAATTCCTTTGTCGTCAATAATGGAATTCATTATATTCCCTCTACTTGTCAAGTAAATACTGAAGAATTTTTTAGAAAGCACTTGTAAATTGCAATTAATAGAAAATGTATAAATTATTATTAGAATTGAGTTTCTTACGTCCACACTTGGTGCCAACTGGCAGAGGTTTGCCACAGAAGTTCAAGCAGTGCAACACTTTCTTCCAGTTAAGCATATCTTCTATGGTAGTACCTGGCGGAAAATCTGTTCATAATGCCAGAAAGTTCAAATGACAATTAGTATGTGATTAGCCTAATTACTATTTCAGTGGTCAATACAAATAGTTTTATTTAAAATGAAAATATATTTTATTGTCCAGCCCCGTTTTGATTATCAAAAAATATATATTTTAATGTCGTCACCTTTTGCCGTTGATTATATTTTCTTTCTAACAGTCGCAACCATTATAAAACCTTTACTACGAAGTTACATGCTTGTTTTCAGATTTATTTTGATATATTAAGTGGGTAGCGTTAGCATTTATTTCTATTCACTTCTCAAAATTGGCAAATTAAAAGGGGGAAAATTCACAAATTCAAAATTTTTGTATGTCTACATCAAGTAAATTATCATTTTAACAAAAACAAAAGTTACTTATTACCAATCGCACATATCTTGTTTTCGTCTTTATATGTGGTTGAAGTGCTCATAGTTTATGAAAAGATATAGCAACCACATTGCAATGGCACACCAAACAAACACTGAATACTTATAGATAAAGATTAGAGAATGAGAAAATCAAAGAAAGAGTGTTGAGGAAGAAGCAATACCTAATTTCTGAGTGAATCTACTGCAGCAGCATGGTAAGTTGGCTTCTCTGATGACTTTACAGCACCGGTCATTAGGGTCTATCAATGTTGAAGGCTCGCCAGTGTGCATGTAAATAAAGCACTCTATTTCAAGGCCACGCATGTCTTGATCGCAATCCTCTGCAGCCACCACTGGTATCACCTTCTGGTCATGGCAGAGAGACAACACACCGATTGCAAGGATTGCCAACAACCAAATGGATTTGACATCAGAACCCACCATTTCTGTTCTTGTTTTGTTTTGTTTTGTTTCCCACTCTTTTGCTCTGTTTGATTTGATCTGTGGGTTTGGGGTGCTTAAGGGCTTGTTTATATATCAAGGTTAAGGAGGAGGGCTTTTATGTGTGTCATAAACGCGTATTTAATGTGGATTTAATATAAGTCAACTGAGATCTATATATCTCATTTAGTATCCACTAGCATGCTACCCATGCGATTGCACGGTATTCTTTGTTTCAATTACTTTAATAATAATTTATTTATCTAAAAGTAAATGCTAGCATGACATGCTGATTTATTAAATAAGCTATCAATTAGATGGATAAAATAATTAAAAAGTTATATACCAACAATTGGAAAAAGATGATAGCATAAATATTTTTATATATAACAAATATTTCAATTTTCTTTTAGTATTTTAATTTTTTTGTGATTTTTAAAATTTTATATTAAATTATTAAATATTTGCGGGTACCTATAGGTACCTGCCTATCCTATATCGATCATAAATGATGTTTGTCTCTTTATACGTTACAAGTGCACGGATCAAATAAGTAATACAGTTTAAGAGTAAGATATCGTTTACATAAGGACTACGTTATTTCTAATGTTAAATATCAATCAATAGCTTAAATAATTTTATTCAAGAACATACAAATATAGAAAAGTGCATTTAAATTAAATCTAAAGACTGAAATGTAATAAAATAGAATTAAAGATAATGTTTAGAGTTTAGGGAATCCTTCTTCACCCCTTACTTCAGCTGATAATATGCAATCTTCTAAATCAACATGAATGAATTATTTAATTAGCTTGAGAATCTAATTTAGTTAAAAGCTTATGTCTAGGTCAATCAATCATGCTTTATTTACCTAACTCACTATGTTTCCATGAAAACTAGTGCAAACTCTACTCATTAAGGTCTATTATCAAACACCAGTTATACATGGTTAAGAGATATATTTCAATCCCATTAGTGAATTGACTCATCTCACCATGAGCATGAAATCGAACATGCATCAACCATACATATGATCTCAAATCCAAATTTCTATGTTTAGGTTCATCAGATTTCAACAAATCACTTAAAAGTTGGCCAAACAATCAAGAACATTAAGATCTATATGATTGAACAAAACTAAACATCAATATAAACTTAAAGAAGTACAAAACTATTAATATTCATAGAAGGATCCAAAGTAACCCCTAAATACAGCTTATTTACTCATTGAACACGAAAACATAACCACAAAATCATGTTCATGATACAAGGAAAAGAGAAAAGAGAAAGGAATATGAAGAAAGCTCAATAGATGTGATCTTTGATGCTTGAATCTCCTTCCATGAAGAAAATGACCTTCAACCTTACTCCCTTTTGCTTCCTTTCAGCCTCAAACTGAAAACCTAGCTGCAACTTCTCCAAAACTAAAAGATTTTCTTTACTAAAACTAATAAAACAGTATTTATAGGCTCAGAAAACAGAGTCACGCCGCAACATTAACATTCCTGCGCTGCAGTGCGTATTCAATTTAGGTCACCATGCCGCAGCATAAACATGTCTACGCCGCAGTGTGAGTTGCTGAACTTCACACTTGGCTTTCTCTTCCAATTTTGGTCCAAATTCTCCAAATTTCAGATTAATTGGAGCCATTCCTATAATAAAGAAAACACTAAGTCAATAACAATTACAAATTCACTTAATCACTTACAGAATATGCACAATTTGCTCAAAATCATATAAGAAGATATCCAAATTGAATTTGACAAATATAAGTCTAAAATCTTTCATATATGCATAACAAACAAGGTCTAAGCTATCAATATAGCACATATATAGGGTACAAATAATTATATTTTATGGAGTTATCAAATGGGTATTGTGATGGGGACAAATGAAGCACTACTTGCCCTGTCCATGCCCTGTTACCTGGTGACATGTTAATAATGTAGATATAGATAGGAAAATAAAAATAAAAATAAGATTAACAATATAACCAATAAGATTTTTTATTTATTGAGTTTTCAGCAGAGGAAACTATTTTCGGTGGATAGAATTTAGTTTCAGTAAATTCAATGAATATAAAAAATTATTTTATTGTTATGTGTTTTTTGGTGAATTTTAAAATTTTATATTGAATTATTTAATACCCACAAATAACCATGGATACTTGCCTCCTCGTAGGATCATAAATGGGTATCAACAATAAAAATATGGAATGTACTATCCGCCAACCCTCATCTTGTTGACTTTCCTATCTCGAAACATGTAAATAATGTGAATAGAAAAATAAAAAGAAGAGTAAGATTAATAATGTAGTTAATAAGATTTTTTATTCATTGAATTTTCAGTAAAAAGAAAATATCTTCGATGGATAGAATATAGTTTCACTGGATATTAAAATTTATTTTATTAACTAAAGTATATTAAATTAAAGAAAAAAGGAAGAGTGTATTAACATGTGTTGATCTGAACGGAAAAAGATCAGGTCCCTTAAATATGTAGTCCAATGTTTGATTTCAAGATTCATGTATATGAAAAAAATACCGTTGAGAGAGGTTTCCGTTTAGGTGTTTAACCACACTCAATCTGAGAGTCGAGTGGGAGTCCAATAAAGTAAAAAAAAAAAAGGAGGAGTGTTGAAAATTAAAAAAAAGTGTTTGGGTGGAATAAAAAAGGCATGCCAATGATCTATCGATTATTCTTATATCTTGAGTGCCTTATAATTGATTCATTGAACTTCATTTGTGCTTAATTATCATTATTTAGCTAAGTTTTTGATATTAATCCCTAATTGAAACATTATTATAAAACTTTGCTTAAATGTGTTTATTAGTGCTCATAATTGAATTATGTCTTTTAGGAGATCTATAAGTGATAGAATCCATTAGCCTCAAACTAGCCAGCAAATGACACGTGCAAGGAAGGAGGCTCCTTTTCTAATATAGTAATAGATAAAAGATAGGAGAAATGATTTATTGACAAATAGGGAAAATGTTATTCATATATATATATATATATATATCAAATTGCAAGTAAACAAAATTAATAAATGAAATGAATTTGGATTTGAAAAAAGTAAAAAGAAATGAAACATTAATACTCTCCGTCCCATTTTATCTATTTTTTAAAGTTTTTACACAGATTAAAAATATTATTAAATAGCCATAGAGAAATGTAATAAAATATAAATAAATTATTTTTAAAAAAATATAAAAGTCAAATTAACTATGAATTATGTGTAATTATTTGTTTATAAGTTGAGATAATAAATAATGAAGGTAAAGTTAGAAAATTTTAATTAATAATTTTTTAATATTTTCAAATAACAAATAATTTAGAATAAAATAAATTTTCTAAAAAGAGATACAATTATAATAGGACAGATAGAGTATATGATGGGAGGAAATAAAGAGATTGGCTTCCCACAAGAAAAGAGTTGATTCAAACTTTGCATCCCTGTTACCTTTAAAGTAATAGAGTTATTGTCACTGCATTTTTAGTTTTCTTTTTTGGGTGGCCATAACCCATTGAAATCAATTTATATGCAAGTTAGAAAATCTTAATTTTATTTTTTTGATGCTGAAAATCTTGATTTTTGAATTGACTGATATGAACATATTGTAAAGAAGTTTAATAAAATATAATTTTAAGTTCTTTTTTTTTCCTTTTCTAAATTGGAGTTTGATTTATAAATAAAATTACGAATAAACTCTCAAATCTGTCCTTAAAAAATTTAGCAACGGATATATTAGTTCCTAAGAAATTAAAATCTCAATGTGGTCCTTAAGAACCTCAAATATCAACTAACTGAGTCCCTAATGAAGATAAATGTGACCGACAAATTAGTCTCTAGGAGAGACATATTTGACCAACATTTGAGTTTCTTTTGGACTACGTTGGGGGTTTTCAATTCCTAGGGACAAATGAAGTTACCGCTAAATTTCTCATGAACAAATTTGTGAGTTTACTTTAAAATTAAAAATTTTAGGATAAAAGATTAATATTAAAATTTTTAATATTAAAAAGTAAGAATTTAAAAAAAATGTTTGAACTTTTTTTTAAAATATTGAAATGAGTGAAGCTGCTAATTAAACACGTGGTTCATCCCATGCACGTATTGGTCACAGTTAGATGTTGTAACCAACTCAACTAGGACGTTACAAGTTGTTATTTGGCTTCTATAATAGATAATCGATTCTCTCATGTATTTATGCTGACCACATAGTGCAAAGTGAATACAAGTTCTCATTTTCACTTTTTTCCAATTTTTTCAATCATCATCTCCTCATTTCCAAGATCAATGGAAGCCCTCCAACAAAATTGATGAAGAATCTAGACCTACCCATCATTGACTCCAGCGCCACCTAATCCTTGGGATTTGAGCTCGACACCTCTTTTGCTGGTGTAAAACTTGGTTCCAACATGTCTTAATACAATCTCAAACTTTGATAGACGATGGAGAATAAACCTAATGATGATGATGACAATAATAAACAGAAGTAGCTTACGTAAACTATGTTGCGAAAGTTTAAGGATGATTTGAAGAGGTTGTTAGAAGATCAAGGTTCAAGGAGTTTAAGGATGTCCTTGTCGAGGGTTTCAATGCATGTTTGTTCATTAGGCATGGGTGGTCTGAAGGGATGGGGATTAAGAAAAATGCCAATGAAAGAAGGGTTGGGTTTTGTTCATGAACGTGCTTCGATGTGGAGTAAGAAGGAAGGGGAAGGAACAAAGGAAAATGAGAAAGATGGGTTTTTAGTAGGAAAGAGTGTTAAAAATTTTAAGGAATGATATGCAAAATTGAAAGGTGGTATGGTTGTGAGAAGAATTAGGAATGACTGCGTTGTTTTGAAGCTTCTGAGGAGTGAAGAGGAAGTGAAAGTGAAAATGAATGATGTTATGAAATGAGATTTGGTAGAAAAAGAGAGGAACAAAATTGATATGGCATAACTAAATTGACCTAACGTCTACATAGGTAATAAATGACATGAGAAGTTGTACAAAAATATAACAGAAAGATACGATTTGGGAAGGAAAAAAAATTACAACATTTGGTTCTCAAAATTTTTAAAAAAAAATAAGGACTAAAGCCAAAAAAATGTTGAATTTTATGGTGACTAAAACACTATTAGGAAATTCCAATTTAAAGATAGAAAAAATTACGTCTTTAATAGAGATAGAAAAAGAGACAGATCTGATGATTTAGAGAGAAAAGGTAAATTTTACAACTTAATTAGAGACAAAATTTACTCATCTCAGATTTTTTCGTCTCTAATTATGTCTCTATTTAGTCAATTTAGTGTTTTAAAAAGTAAAATATATCTAGACACAGAATTTAGAAATGAAGTTTACCTATCTCAAATTTTTTTCGTCTCTAATTATATCTCGATTCAGTCAATTTAACATTTTAAAAAGTCAAATATATTTAGAGATGAAATTTAGAGACCAAATTTACTCATCTCTGATTTTTTTTTATCTCTAATTGTGTTTCTATTTGGTCAATTTAACGTTTTAAAAAGTCAAATATATTTAGAGACAAAATTATTCTGTCTCTAAATAATTTATATACTTTGATTGAAAATTGTCCAGATTTTAGGAGTGATTTGAAGCTATCTCCTTCTATGTGATAAAAAGATGATACAAGAAAAAACTTTAGTTTTATTCAAACAAAAACGTTGAAGAAAGAGGAACGATGGTGAGGACTGTGTCTGGGGTAGAATGGTGTTGGCTTTGACAGAGTCACGTGAAGTCACCCCTATAAGCTATATTACCTAATCTTACCTATTGATTAACTTTCTTCATTCTCCATATTTTTGAGAAATAGTCAAAATCTATTCTTTTTTAGGGTGTACAACAATACTCTAATTCTTGAAGATGCTCCATCTCCTCTGGTGATGTATAGCGATACTTTTTGCTTTAGGGTTTTTGTGTTCCTCTTGGTGGAATTGGGATGGAACCCAAAGCTGGACGAGATTGAGTTCGAGGTAGCTGTAGAAGTGATTGAACTATGATTGTGAACCCCCTTCCTCCAGGTAGGTTTTTTTTTCACCTCTTTCTTCCTCTTCTTTGATTTTTTGCTTTTATTTGTTATGCTTTAAATTGTGACCACGACTTCTACATTTTAGCAATGGCAGCTTCGGGACGTGTTTCTCATAAGTGATAGTGAAGGGAATAATGGGGGATGCTGATGACTATTGTTATTGTAAGGGTGATAATATGGGATGCTGCTTAGAAGGCTCACCTCCTATTCGCGCTGATGAAGAAGCCCATGAGGTATTTCTTTTTTGCTTTTGTTTTGATGATTTATTTTGCCTATGAAATGAAAAACTGAATTTTCATTTCTTACTCCTTGCCCTAATTTGTATTAGTTTTGGAATAATGATGTTTTGATTAAATGAGAAGACAATGGAAAAGAAAATGAGAGTTTTATAAATCCTTTAGTAAAACTCATACAAAATAATATAAATATCATATTTGGTATAAAACAAAATAAAAAAATTGATAGAAGAAGAGCGTGGATGCTTCAAACCATACTATAAGAAGAACAAACCAGTCAATTTGTTGAAGAGAGAACAATCTCCCTATGGTTTATTTTTCTCTTTCATCCTTCTTACCTAATCAATCAAAATTTCAAATTCATAAAAACATATATAAAAATAAATATGAGTGAGTGACTTGGGTGTAGTCAAGTGTAATAATGTATGAGTAGAATCGATTTATTGTACTTTAATTAATTCCCTCTTTGTGATGATTTGAGTCATTTATATTTGAACTTGCCTCTTCATTTTGACATGTTTAGAGTTTATGAAGCTCAATGCTATTGGATTTGTTCCCGTAATAGTGGATGGCGATGTAGTACTTGCTGACTCTTTCGCCATTATTATGGTCGATGCTTCTCTTCCCTTTTCCAAATGTTAATATAAATAGTTCTATGCTTTATTTTTCTTGTTTCTCTTCAAATATGTTCATTTTCATGTTTTCCATATTTATGCAGTATTTGGAGGATAAGTATTGTAACATTTCAAAAATTATTTATTTCATCATAAATAGTCATTTTATAATATTTGAGATTTTTGAGAATTTTTTAGTATTTTTTCGAAAATGTTAAATATTTTAATATATTTTTCATTTTACGTGCACATTGCGCAGAGTCAGTGTAACACCCCAGAAATTATTTGTTTTGTGATGAATAGTCATTTTTTAATATTTGTGATTTTTGAAAATTTTGTGAATTTTTCTAGAAATGTCAAATATTTTAATATATTTCTCATTTTACGTGCACACTGAGCAGAGTCGGGAAAACGAAATGTTTTCTCTGAGGCTAGTAAACTTTGAACTATGGAAGCGTCGACGGGGATTTTACTAAACCCGAGGCTGGGCATAGTTTACGAGGTTTATATTTTTTGAGATTTTATTTGATAAATAAAATCTCTATACGTACTGTTAAGTAAAATTTTGCAATACGCTTTATTATCTATTGAATAATTAATACTGGCTTTGTGCACTGTAACAATTATCTATTGGGTAATAGCTTGTAGTTAAAATCCTAATCAAATTATTATTTTAATTACTTTATCACCTAATTATCCTATCCAAATGTAATCCACTTTATGTCTAATCAAATCCTCTTTTTGAAAAGCTACCAAGCTTCTCAAAGAAGCTACACACTCTTCTCTCTCCTCCCCCTCACACACGGCTGCATGGTCTCTTTGGAGCCCAAAAATATGCTTTTCACTTAATTAAGTTTTCTATTCTAATTTCAAAAATCAAAAGTCATCATCTTTTTCTACTATCAACTTCTCTCTCTACACTTATCTTTCTCTCATTTTCTCCTCCTTCTCTCTACACTCCACACGGCTGCCCATCTCTTCCATACCATCCACCATCACAAAAATTTCTAACAACCACATTTTCTTAATTCTCACTACATTCTAAACACCTTTCTAGTTGAAGATTTCTTGAAAAGCTTCCATTTTCATCATCTTCTTCAAGCTTCAAGTTTGAAGCTTTAGGGTAAGATTCTTAGTTCCTCACCTCCTCTTCCTCATTTTCGTTTTCAAGGTCATCTTTATGACCATTTATCTTCTTTTTTTCAAGCATTAGTGTTAATTGGTTGAAGTTGAAATTTCTAGGGTTTTGAAGGGTGAAAACCGAAATTGTCAAGGAGCAAGCAATGAGATTTCTTTTCTTGTTCTTCCCTTAGGTAAGAGGAAGATGATCCTCTTCAACCTCTCTTGGTAGTTAGAAACTTGATTTTGTGTTGGTTGTGAGAAACCCTTGTTAGGGTTACTCTCTTTGTTGTATGATTTTTGTGGTTATGTATTGATTTTGCTTTCCTTAATCTATTTTGTTAATCTTATATGTATATTAATGATCTTGGATGGATTGGAATTATGAAATGGAAATAAAAGTCCCTTGCTTCTCTCATGGAGGCTCATGGCCATGACCCTCAAATGGAGGGATCATGATTGAAATTTTGTAACTAAGATGGAAGCATAATTAATCAAGTGAATAAAATGTAATGGAGTTAAGAAAAATTCTAAGGTTACTACCCTTGGGAGGCCACGGCCTCTAGGACATTTTAGGTCCAAAAGATGTAATTTTTAAGTAACTTTGGACATTCAATAACCAAGTAATAAGTAGTTAATAAGGTGATGAAGAGAAATCTAATTGATAACTTAGAAGTGAATCTTTTGACCTAACTAAAGAACAAGAGTGTGAGACTTGGAAAAACCTTAAAATAATTCTCTAAGTGAGTTTGAATAAACCTAAAGTAAGGAACTTAATAATCAAGAGAATTCTTCTAGAGAAGAATTTCATAAGAAATATTAAATTGAAGTGAAACTTAATTAATTATATAATTAGGAATTAATTAGGGATTCATAAAATGGAAAGAACCAAGAATGAAGTTTTATCCAAAAACTTAGAATAAATTTTAATTAAAGCAAGACCATGAGTGCAAGTAAGAATGATAAATAATTCAATGTAAATCATTCTGAGGGAATTAGGTTAAAAATTTAATGATTGTCGTGACCGTGATCGCGGTGAAATATAGCAACTCGTAGATTTTAGAAAATGAAAATGGAGTCGCCACCAATTTTATTTAAATTAGGAAAAATTGAAAAACCCTTATTAGAAAATGATCTTTGAGAACCATATTGGATTCGGGAGTCGGTTATGCTTAGGGAAGGGTGGAAACTTAATTCCACAGCACCCCTAACGCACCCGTCATAAAATGGTACCTTAAGTCAATTGTGCAAATTCTTGATAATCTCAAATATATTTACTTTACCCCTTTTATTAAAACAACACTAAAAATAAATAAATAATTTGTGAAAAGTTAATTTTTGGTTTGACAGAATAGAAATTCTGCTCCTACGTATCCCCGGTTGCAATGAGGAAATCAAAGTCACGTAGTTCTTTAAAAAAAATACTTGTGGGTTGGTTGATTTTAAAAAAAAAACTTAATTTTGAAAATTTTAATTAACAAGTCGTCGCGACTCAGTTAATCGAATTAAGATTTGAATAGGTGAAACTCGGCGTCACACTAGAGATGTCACCCACTAATTATTAAATTTATTACAATTAAATGAAATTTTTTTAATTGATTTTACATTTTTTAAAATCAATTTTTATTTTATAAAAATTTGAATTAACAGGTCGTCGCGACTCTGCTAATTAAATTAGTGTTTGAATAGGTGAAACTCGCATCACGCTAGAGACATCACCCATTACTCATCAAGTTTGTTGCGAAAATTTTTATTATTATTATTATTATTTAAAAAAAAATTTGAACCTTTATCAATTAGTGATTTATTTTATTTTGAAAAAATAATTGAATCATCAAGTTGTCACAACTTAGATGATTCTAAAAGGTATAGGATTAACAAGCTGTCTCAACTCAGCTAATCCCGATTTACTCTTGAATTATTTTTAAAATTAAAACTATAAAAAATAAATAAATAAATAAACCAATCAAACTAACAAATGAATAAGTTAAAAATGAACAACACTTATATAAAATAATAATAATAATACAAAAATAAAATGAAATAAGCAAGCTTACCTTCAAGGCGTAAAAAATGTTATGCTCAAAGTTATTGCACAGAGCCCCACGCGTTCTCTTCAAATCAAATCTTGAAAAGCAATCCACTTGCAAGAAAAAAAAATTACTAAAGTCTCGGACTCTTATACTTAGTATTAAGTCCAAGTAAAAAATTTACTAAAGTTTTCGGGCTCTTATACTTAGTATTAAACTCAAGTGTGAAACTTTTTGGATGGTATCCAAAACAAAAGAGAACCACCCCTATATATAGGAGGATGGGAGGGAGAAGGAGCATGGCTTCTCCAATGTGGGACTTAGATACTTTAGTTTTTTTTCAACCTTTTTTTTTCATTTTTTATTTTCTTTGTTTTTTTGTTTTTGTTTTTGTTTTGTTTTTTTACTAAGGTGGGCCTATGTGTCTGGACTAAAAAAAAGCCAACAATGTGAACTTGAATTAATTTTTTCTTTTTTTCTTTATTTAAAATTTTATTTATTTATTATTCTTTTGAGTCCGGTCAAAATTGGGTGTTCACAGTTGCCCCTCTTTACTTGTTTCTTACTAGATAAAAAGAAAAATTGTGATTTTTCATTTTATCGTCGTAAGAAATGAGTAAAGACATGAACTCCAATTTTGTCCGGCAATACATAAGAGGATAAATGCTAAACAAAGCAAGAACAATGATAGGAAGTTAAAAATGCAATGAGCCGATGCGCTCAAAAGAATTGACAGGAATTAAAAATGCATGGAATGCGTGGAGCTGATGCGCTCAAAAGAAACTAAAATGCATGGAGCCGATGCGCTCAACAGAAATTAAAATGCATTGAGTGCATGGAGCCAATGCGCTCAGAATTGACAAAAAAAAAGAATGCGTAGAATGCATGGAGCCGATGCGCTCAACAGAAATTAAAATGACAATGGGCAAATGAGTTCCGAAACTTAAAAGACAATGAGCAACTGCGTCCCAAAATTTAAATGACAATGGGCAACTGAGTCTCGAAATTTAAAAGACAAGTGGGCTACTGTGCTCCCAAAATTTAAAAAACAGGCAGGCTACTGTGGTCCCGAAATTTAAAAGACAAGCAGGCTACTGTGCTCCCAAAAAATTAAAAGACAACGGGTAATTGTGCTCCCAAAAAATTTAAAAAGGCAATAGGCATCTTGATCCAAAAAGATTTTTCTTCTTTTTCTCATTTTTCTCTTTTTCTTTGTTTTTCTCTCTTTTTCCTTTTTTCCTTTTTTTTTCTCTTTTTCTCTTTTCTTCTTTTTTGTTCCTTTCTCTTTATTTTATTTTATTAAAAGTCTTTTGAACCAACAACAACTTTTGGAAAGCTTTGACCAATCAAACCCCTTGTTCACGTGTCTTTCTTCCTTAGACCCTTCGGTTCTTTCCTTCTTCTTCTTCTTCTTTCTTTCTTTCTTTTTTTATTTCTATTTTTTTGCTCTCAGCTCTTCTTTTGAGAAATGAGATGGACCCTTACTTAGCTGATTCCTTAAGAGAAAATTTTGTCCCAGTATTTAACTTTGTCTATCATCCAGTTGATTCCCTGTAACTGCTTGACAACTTAATCGTTGTTTCTATTGCTACTTCCTTCAACATACCCTCTCCTTAGTCATTCAGAAAATTTGCCCCAATGTGACTAACAAAGTTGCCAAAAATTGCCCCAGTTTAAGCAATTCTAATTCATTGGCCCTAACTTTTGCTTAAACTGCCCTTTCGGGTTTTCAGACTAACGAGCTCTTTTCCTTTTTTTTTCTTTTGCTTAGGTCGCACTTTTGGGTTTTCAACCTAACGAGTCCTTCTTTTTTTTTTTGGCTCAGGTACCTCCTCTTCCATCAATTAGGAATTCCAAGTTCTCTTCGATCTGAATTGCTCATCAGGAGATAACCATTAGATGGTCAAACCATAGTGTTGTACTCATGTTCACCTTACCTGAAGCATTACGTAACAGACACCCATGAATTCAAAAAGTACAACAGAGAAGAAGCGAACAACTTCCAGATTGTTCTTGAAAGTTTGACTACAGAAATGGTATTATTTACAAAGGATAAAGACACAAGAAGTAGAATAACAATAAAGCCAAAGGTTTTTTTTCCAGGTATCTACAAAAATCTACCCTCGTGTAGGGTATCAAATGAATTTGACTCAGGATATGTCATTTGCGAACAAAATTGCCCCAGTGCAGGCCATTTAACAACAAAAATTTGCCCCAATATGGGGCGATTGAGAACAATTTTTTTTGCCCCAATTTAGAGACGAATTGAACAGGACAGAGACTTGCTCCAATTTAGAGCCACATTGAACCACAAATTTTGCCCCAGTATAGGCCAAATCGAGCTAGAGAGAATTTTTTTTTTTAGTATAGGGCCAAATTAAACAGAGTAGAAATTTGTCCTAGTCTAGGACAGAATAGGGCAGAAACTCACCCTGGTGACCAACAGATTTGTCCCAGCATAGGTTAAATTGAATCAGGGAAAAGAATGCCCCAATGTAGGGACAACTCGAATAGGGTAGAAACTTGCTCTGGTGTAAGTCTCTTTTTTCTTTTTCTTTTCTCTTTTCTTTTTTTCTTTTTTTTAATAAAAAAGGCAATGAACTAGATACTTAGATAAGCATGACCTTTGTCTCAAAATTAAAGTTAATGAAAATGACAACAACCCATCATTGATCAGAATGGACTTTTTGAGGCTTGTAACGTCGCCAAGACTCAGGGTTATGAAAGAAAAGATATAAGGCTCAAACAAGTGTTTAAGGGTTGAATGGGATCAAGGATCCTTGTTCAAAGTTAAACTTTGTCAATTGCCTTTACGCTTTCAAACACACTTTTCTCTTATTGTTCCTCATTTCTTCCCTTTTCTTTTCACTTTCTTTCATTCGCCTTTGTCATGGCTCATTTCATTTCATTTTCTTTCTTTTTTTTTCCTTCTCTCTCTCTCTCTCTTTTCTTTAGTTTTACTTTCTACCCCTTTCACCTCTTTTCTTTTCTCCTTTTCCATTATGCATCCAAATAATCGTCATGATAATCAACCTTTTGTTTTGTGCTATCCCCCAGTATAGGGGTGATCCTTGTCCAGAGTTTATTGAAGAAAATTTTCAAGTTCAAAAAGGGACAACGAGAGATAATGAAAAGATGAATTCTTGTGAAGGATATGGAAAGATGACCAATCTTCATTTCAAATCTTGATTGTTCATTTTAAAAAATTTTCATTTAGAGACCAAAGGATAATGCACACTGAGTAATTACTTCTTTGCTCCCCTTTTTTTTATCCATTCTTTTCTTCTTTTTTTTGTTTTTTTGTTTTTGTAAATGTCACCTACACACATGGGATTCATAACCACCAAGCAAGTAAAGGAAATAGAAGAATGACAAGAAAGACATGACAAGAACATGAATGCTAAGAACATAGGAAAAGGAAACAAGGTATGTTGAAATCCATACAAATCCATTACATTAATGCTTCAAGAAAGTTAACATGAGTTTAAAAACCCAAAAGTCTAACATGATAATCACATCAATTAACGCCTTAGATCATCAATTGTTCAGAAGTTTCGAGTTGTTGGAGGGCGAATGACTTCTTCAGATATGATTATCTCGACTGGTGCTGGGAATATTTCCTTCAGATGAGGAATATGCTGCATCATTTTCTTCTCCCAGAGTTATACTCCTCACTATTTCCTCCAACTCTACATTGACCTCTTCAGAGGAATCTACATCTTGCCCAGCTTGTATTACCCTTGAAGCGAGTAATTCTTGGATTCGCACCTTAAAGTCCCAACAATTCTCAACATCATGTCCTATCCCCCCACAGTGATAAACACAACTTGACTCTTCATCCTGCTTCTCTTCTTCTTTCATAGTTGCAGCTGGTGCAGTGCTACTACAACCTGCTTTCTTCAGCCCCTCGAATATTTCAGCCATTGGCGTACACAAGCTCATGACTTTTCTTATGGGTGATCCTTCCCTCTCTAAAGGATTTACCTCATTTCCTCCATCATGATTAGGAATTGGGTTGTTGAGAATATTGGGTCCGGCTACTTCTTCAATGTCAAGCTTCCCATAAGCAATTAGCTTCCTTACTACAATCTTGAAGGATTCACAATCTTCAATTGAGTGCCCTGGGATATCCATGTGGTATTTGCAAGTTAAACTCGGGTTATACCATATTGGGAATGGTGGTTTCAGAGGACGTACAGGATTCCTAGAAATGAGGTGAACATCAAACAGCCTTTGGAATAAATCTGTATTTGAAGTGGATAGTTTTGGGAAATGGGGTAGGTTTTGGGGAAGGAAACAGCCTTGATTTTGGAAGTCAGGTCGAGGCTGTGGGTGACTTGAGTGATTTTGCAGAAGTGAAGGTGGATATTGGGTATAGGATGGGCGAGTTGGTTCATATGGTTGTGGTATGGGAACATTATTGATTTGAAATTGTGGAGTTGGGGTGTTATTTGTGGTTGGCACAGTTTGGCGGGAGGGGTAACAAGGAGGTGTAGGTGCAGGTGTTTGGTGTGGAAAGTGAAGGTTAGGGTTATACGGTTGTTGATGACTTAGGTATTGTGGTGGATATCGAGGTCCGAAGGTCTGTTGGTGTTGGACATGATTCACTTCAGATTCTTTCTTTTTCAGCTAGAATCTTTTCTTAGGAGCAGTATCCTCTGAAGCACTATTCAATGTCCTTCCCACAATAGGCATCTCAGTAGTGGTCCCAGAGTTTGTCCCCATGGAAGGGATATTTTGCAGGCGCGGATGTGCTCCAATCACTCCTGTGCTTCCGGCTACCCCAATCAAGGTGAGGGTTTCTCTCATAGCTGACAACATTTCCTCCATTCTTTTCTGAGATTCTGCCATTTCATTCATCCTCTCTTTCATCTCATCTATTTCTATACTCAAGTTTCTGCCTTCTCTTTCAGCTGCCATTATTGCAAGCCTTGCTCGAGCCCTTGTATTGTAAACTCGGGTTTGATCGGTGTCTTCTTTCTTTAGTCATACAATGGTTGCTGAACACGGTAATATCATACAAGGAATGAGATGAAATGAATGAGAATAATGTCAAGCACAAGATGAGATGAATGAAATAAAAACATTTTTTTCAAATGCAAAGAATGAAAATGCATGATTTATTTTTTTTATATCATTTTTTTTAGAAATGCTAAAAATGTCATGAAAATGCATCATTTTTTTTATGAGAATGCATGATTTATTTTTTTGTTTTTTTAATGCCAAGGGTGCCATGAAAATGCATGATTTTTTTTTAAGAATGCTAGGAATGACATGAAAATGCAAGATGATTTTTTCTTAAGAATGCTAAGAATGCCATGAAAATGTGAGATGGTGTATATTTTTTTTTATGCAAAAATGAATGACATGATGAATAGATAGATAAAGAAGATTTTTTTTATTTTTTTATTTTTTGCTAGGAATGAAAATGTAAGATGATTTTTTTTTCTTTAAATGTAAAAATGAATGGCATGAGGAAGAGACAAAGAAAAAGTACGCTCCCTTTGTGTCCTAATGGGACGACCTTAAACTTGAAGATTTCTATTCAAAGGATTTATGGGTCCTTCTAATTCGTGAGAACTTTTATTGGGTGACACTTCTATTCTAAAAGTCTCTAAAGCTAAGTCCCATTTCAAAATGCTGACCACAAACAATGGGTAAACCACCAGGTGTGAGACATTCTTGAAAAAGGCACACTCTAGATGAGCTTTTCACGATAACCAAACAGGATGTACATCCAAAATGGCTACCACTATGCAATCTCTACCTAATTTAGGTTTCACTTAGACCCGGGTATAGGGTCTCACTCGGATGTGTGTGATAAACGTGTAAGTGCAGTGTGTGTAAGAAGCATACAAACCTATACAAAAATTTAAAAAGATAAAAAAAAATTACCCTCTAACCTGCAAAAATATATATACAACAGCCAACCAACAATGATCTACCCTATGGTTTCAACAATTAAGCACAAGGTATATATACAAGTCACAATATACATAACATAATGCTATCAGATATTTACATAAAAGTACTAAATAAAATTTACTTACAAATAAATAAGAAAACAAAAAGAACATAAAAAAGGGTAAAAAATAAATAAAATAAATAGATCTCATTAATAATTTGCACAACTAACAATAATAGGTCTGACTCTCCAAATATCCCCAGTGGAGTCGCCATCTGTCGCGACCGTGATCGTAGTGAAATATAGCAACTCGTAGGATTTTAGAAAATGAAAATGGAGTCGCCACTAATTTTATTTAAATTAGGAAAAATTAAAAAATCCTTATTAGAAAATGGTCTTTGAGAACCAGATTAGATTCGGGAGTCGGTTATGCTTAGGGAAGAGTGGAAACTTAATCCCACAGCACCCCTAACGCACCTGCCATAAGACGGTACCTTAAGTCAATTGTGCAAATTCTTGATAATCTCAAATAGATTTACTTTACCCCTTTTATTAAAACAACACTAAAAATAAATAAATAATTTGTGAAAATTTAATTTTTGGTTTGACAGAATAGAAATTCTGCTCCTACGTATCCCCGGCTGCAATGAGGAAATCAAAGTCACGTAGTTCTTTAAAAAAAATACTTGTGGGTTGGTTGATTTTAAAAAAAAAACTTAAATTTGAAAATTTTAATTAACAAGTTTTCGCGACTCAGTTAATCGAATTAAGATTTGAATAGGTGAAACTCGGCGTCACGCTAGAAACGTCACCCACTAATTATTAAATTTATTACAATTAAACGAAATTTTTTAATTGATTTTATATTTTTTAAAATTAATTTTTATTTTACAAAAATTTGAATTAACAGGTCGTCGCGACTCTGCTAATCAAATTAGTGTTTGAATAGGTGAAACTCACGTCACGCTAGAGACATCACCCATTACTCATCAAGTTTGTTGCGAAAATTTTTATTATGATTATTATTATTTTTAAAAAAATTGAACCTTTATCACTTAGCGATTTATTTTATTTTGAAAAAACAATTGAATCATCAAGTTGTCACAACTTAGATGATTCCAAAAGGTATAGGATTAACAAGTTGTCTCAACTCAGCTAATCCCGATTTACTCTTGAATTATTTTTAAAATTAAAACTATAAAAAATAAATAAATAAATAAACCAATCAAACTAACAAATGAATAAGTTAAAAATGAACAACACTTATATAAAATAATAATAATAATACAAAAATAAAATGAAATAAGCAAGCTTACCTTCAAGGTGTAAAAAATATTATGCTCAAAGTTATGCTTGACAGAGCCCCACGCGTTCTCTTCAAATCAAATCTTGAAAAGCAACCCACTTGCAAGAAAAAAAAATTACTAAAGTCTCGGGCTCTTATACTTAGTATTAAGCCCAAGTGTGAAACTTTTTGGATGGTATCCAAAACAAAAGAGAACCACCCCTATATATAGGAGGATGAGAGGGAGAAGGAGCATGGCTTCTCCAATGTGGGACTTAGATACTTTAGTTTTTTTTCAACCTTTTTTTTTCATTTTTTATTTTTTTTTTTTTTTGTTTTTGTTTTGTTTTTGTTTTTTTACTAAGGTGGGCCTATGTGTCTAAGCTAAACAAAAGCCAACAATGTGAACTTGAATTAATTTTTTCTTTTTTCTTTATTTCAATTTTTTTTATTTATTATTTTTTTGAGTCCGGTCAAAATTGGGTGTTCACAATGATGGACTCATTTAATTAAAATAATAATGATTAAATGAATAATGTGAGAGAATTCTTCTAAAAGAGAAACTTATTAAGAAGAAAGTAGAAATTTAGGCATAAATCCATAATGTATCCTAAAGGTGTAATGCATTATTTAAGGACTTAATAATATTTATTATGGGTCCATGAGTGAGATCAAGAATATGTTGATGCTTACCTTAGTCAAAATTGTGGCATGTTATGGAGAGTATATTGTTGTTGAATATACATGATATATGCATTGAGTCATCATGCATTGTAGAAGTCCAATGGACTATTTGTCAAGGCTATGTTGCCTAGGAGTTGAATCACACCTTAGTGTGGGTGCGAATAGACTAGTGTAGGTCCTGTTGTTGACCTTGGGGGCGTCGGGGCGCGGGCGTCTCATAGCGGACAGTTGGTAGCCCCTCTGGGCCATAGGATAGACCGATACAAACGCACCGATGATCCGAACCTAGATACTGTCTTATATCGTGATCTTGTGGGAATGCCGCTGTATAAAGCCCTGTTGCGCAAAACTATTATTTTTCTAAAAAGCACTTGATTTTAGGCTGACGAGATACTGGCATGTCTCCCTGATCATTCTCTCTGATGTTTGTGTCTAGCTCCATGGAGTAGGATTTTGATATCATGTACATGTACATAGTGAGTCAATATATTACTTGGCATTTAATTTATATGATGATTGGAACTGCTATCTTATTGATGTTATAACTGTCTAGAATTGTTAAGTTGTTTAATATCTACTTCTTGACACTGTTTATATTTCTTGTAATGCTACGTGGGCGTCCTACGTCGTTTCTATTTTTTACTGCCATAATTGGTAATGAAATTGGATATCTCATCTCTTGCTTGCACTATTCTTGTTTTATGTGATATTTGATTAAAGACTGTGGAGGGGACGAGATTGATTTTCCTAGATTTTACGTGGTTTGGCCTCTTGCTTTCCGTGATGTCGTCAAGCAAGGGTTCTATTGGTTTCGTCAGGATTGTGTTCACCGAGAGCGTCAATGCTTAGCGAGTCGACTGGGCCGGCGAGCGCATACGGTATGTTGGGGATTTGATCTTGACCGTGATGAGGACCTGCAATGGAGATCCTATACTGACTCTCACTACATCAGTGCATCTGGAGTTTGCCTTGCCTATTCGAGAGCTTTGGGGTGATCCGCTTCACACCCCCGGAGAGGACGATGATTCCATGGCATCAGCTGCTAGGGCACCTGCCCGTGGGACCGCACTCGGTCCTGTCCTTGTGTCTTTAGATGAGCCGGGAGAGGATCCCGAGATGGATCCGATGAAGTTCCCAACTCCTCAGACATAGGCGTCGTTATGAGTAGTTATGTTTCTTTTGCATTATCTGTATAAGGGTTCTATGAGTATAACTGTATTTTGATGTATATCTAAGTGTTTTTGAGCGGTATAAGTAATGCGTCGCGCTATGTGTATCTTAAGGTAATTATCCAGTCTTATGTGCTATATTTTGAGTATACATTGTCAAATTATATTTTCAAATAATGGCATGCGTATCTATTCATTCGCGGCTCATATTTTCTTTATATGCATAATGATTAAATTTTGAAAACTTGTTATTTGAGTCGTAGCACGCCAAAAATTTAGTGACCATAGTATAATGATGATTGTTTCGTGGTTACTAAATCGAGGGGTGTTACAAGTATCCTCAACATCCGTTGCTGCCTCATGATATTCTTAAAAGAGTAATCAGTTTTCGGCTACAATTGCATTTTCTTTCAAAGCTATATTTCTCACCCTAATACATGGGTTCTCTTCTACATTCTAATGATGTGATCTATAGGCAACCAATATTGTTTCCTCAACAATGCAACCTCTTCAAAACATAGGTTTTCTAGTATTTATGTGCTTTTCTTTCTAAGATTATTGTTTAATCATTCCAATAGGAGGATTCTTGATCTCAATTTTATCTTTTGTTGATTCTTTTACTCTCAATATGTGCTTTCTCACGTCACTTTCTTTTCATCAATGAATTTGTCTATAGGTTTACTGAGAATGATAATGGTAACATGGACAAGTAATTTGTAGAGCTCTTAGTAAGGTTAAAAGCTAATATAGCTTCACCCTGCGATGTTATGTTTTGGGAAAAAAAATCATGTAATCACCACATTAAATGTTAGTCATGTTTTCCCTTAGGAATTGTTGGTAATTCAATTATATATTATTGCTACCATTCTGTGTCTTGGTAATTTTTTTCCCATTTCGTTCTAGGTTAATATTGTTGCTATATTTTTGTTGGATAAATAAGTCAATCTAAGCTGGCGATTCTTCTGAATCATAGAATATGCAACAAAAGAGCAATTGATGAATGCAGAGAAGCATGTGAGACACGCAGCTGCCACCAGATTATGAATGTTGTTTGTGATTGTTTCTACACTGTCCAAGGTTAGTGCACTTGAACATTTGGGTTTTTTAGTCTACATGTTTGTGCATTACTTTAGATTTCCAATTTTGCTTAGTGATTATAGTTTAGGTAGTTGGTGAGTTACCAAAGGATAAATTGCAATGATTTGACTCTTTTAGCTTAAGTGAGATTTTTTTTTTCCGTAAAATAAATGTACATGAAGAAGTTAGCTAATTTTTCCTTTTTAAATTCCCCACCTTTTCTAGATGCCTAAATTATAATTATTGGGTAGCATTTATTTTAAGAGGTTTACAATTGCATTGATTCGATGCCCTGCCTGTAGGTATCGTACAATTCCTTTGTAAATAATTTTAACCAGAGCTTAGTCTTTGCTCTGTATATATATGCATAAATAGAATTATTTAGACATATGTGTCTCATAAATATATCCTGTATTAAATCTCACATTGGTTGAATATATGAGCAAAGAATCATTTATGATGACTTGAGCAATACCCTTCCTTAAATTAGTTTTTGGGATGAAATTAGGCTCAATTATTCTATTATCTTGTAATAAGGATTTCATGATTTCTTTTTTTGTACCATTGTTCTTTGAGAAAATTGGATTTATAATTTTTGTAAGAAATTTGAGCGATAAATTTGTCTATCTTAAAAGTCTAATTGACTTATCACAATTTTGGTCATGGTCCCCTTTTTTGTCTATAACAATTAGTTACGCCACTTTTATTGATGGATCTATTTTCATATCTAATTCTGTCTCTAAATAATTAAAGACAAAATTTTAACTTTTTAGACAGACAAATCCATCTCTACATGCAATTTTTCTAGTAGTGAAAATATATTTAAGTTGAAATTAAAAGGTTGTAGTTCTTATTCTTGGGTAAGCTATTTTATTTATCTCACAAATTATTGATAGATTAATTTAGTCTAGTTTTAAGCTTAAATAAATTTTATGTAATTCATAAATTTTTTTAATTAAACGGTGTCAGGGATATCATAAAACAAAACCAAGCTAACTTTGATTGAAATGGGGTTTTAGCTCAAGCTTTTAGGAAGAAGATATGTAATTATTAGATAATATTTACTATTTTAGAATAATATTATTTTTGCAATTTTATACTGCAGTATTTGGTTAATTAGTTTCAAAAATAAAAGTTTAAAGAAAGAAGAAGATGCCTTAGTTTAAGATCAGACATGCACAAGCCTCACATGAATTTGTATAAACAGTTCACAACAGTTATATGAAATGTCATACTTTTAAAATTCAAACATATAATTTTGAATTTACATAAAATATTTAATAAACACATAGTTTATATATGATTCATAACTGAAGTAGAAAGTGATTAATAACATATAAAAAATTGTAAAATAACTATTTTTATCAAAGTATTAATTCAAAGATGTAATATAGGAGTCATAAGCTACAATGCAAAATAAAATTTAATGGTCTAATTCAGTTCATAGACTCTTTTTTTTTAATATTCGTCAGCTGAATAAAACAGCTAAAGTGCAGTTAAATCAGACTAAACCAAATTGATGATTTTTAAAGTCAGACTAAACCAGTTATTTTGGTTCGATTTTTAAGTCAGACTAGACCACTATCTCCCTCTCCCATGAATCATTATATATCTCCCACCTTCACGGACCAGAGTTACTCTTTGCAAGGAAAAGAAAAAATTCACACTGTGTAACTTGAAATAATTTTCAACCATCAATATCTTTCACATGTCGCAATTAATCCAAACACTTAAGCTTAATTATTCGATTAATAAAGAAATATCATCTCTCCTGATTATCACATTTTGCCAAAAAAACCTTTTCACCTATACTATTTTCTTGTTTTTTTACATGTAATTTTTTCTTTTTTGGGACAGTTGCTTTCATAACGTGAAAAATTAATTAAAACTCTTAACTCATTTTGTTTTTACTATTTGTTTTGTCATAAATGACTTGTAAATGCTACTTACCTGAAGCTGCTATTTTGATCCATTTTTTCAAATAAAGTTTAAATGGAATTCATTTTATTTTTACTATTTGTTTTAGCATTTTCATTTTGGTCATAACACACCGAGAATTCATAACAATAAAATAAAAAACCAGAACTTAATTAGTACCAAACTTCATCATGCTTCAGGTTCAAAAAAAAAACTAATGTTAGGGTGTATTTGTTTAAGGATTGTTAATTTATTCTAGGAATATGAATTTGAGTGTGAAATTCTAACTTAAAACTAATTGAAATTAAGTTGAGTGACATAATAGATATATAAATCGCATCTGAAAGATTAAAATAGGATGTGGAACTTTTAAAACCTTCTTCCACAATAGATATATAAACTGCACCCGAAAAATTGAGATAAATAATGTGAGACTCTTAACACTTCCTTCACATATGCGTGAATGGAATAGACAAGCCTAACAAAGTAGGCAGAAGAAGCCTAACGAAATAGGCGACGGAAATGAGACATTTGCTTTGATACCATGTAAAATTCAAACTTAAAATCAATTGACATTAAGTGGAGTAACCCAACAGATAAATAAATCGCACTTGAAAAATTGAGACAAACGATGTGAGGCTCTTAACATTGAGAATAACACATTCATACGTTTGATACAAGCTTAAAAAAAATATTCGTAAGTATTGTTGATTCTTTAAAAAGTTATATTTCCATATTTTACCTAATTTTTATTCCCACCTTGAGAGTTGAATATATTATTTTCTCATGACATAGAGAATGAAAATAGTCTTGCAAATGACTAAAATAACTATCATTAAGTACTCCCACTCCCACTTTCTTTTCCATGTTTTAAAAACATTTTTAAGAATAATAAATAATAAACAATCATATTTTAAATTTATTTAAAAATAACATTTCTAGTCATAGTATTTTTGCGAATGCCTTTCCTAAAAATGTAACCATACACCTTAAAATAAACACCCCATTAAGAATACTTTACCAAACAAGGCCACACAAATAGCTATGACTAGATCACCAAAATTTCCAGTGAGGATCGATCGACTTCATGAAATTTATCAATTTATTTGTTCATTTTACAAGAAGCTGCTTCTAGCTTATTAACTGTAATTAGCTATAATTAATCACAAGTAATCTGGAATCCCCTCTTATATATCTGTCTTCATAAGCAGCAAACAAAGTTATAAGCACCCATCTTCAACCCTTACTTGGGTGGTGGCCCGGGTGGAACAGTGAAATCTGCAAAACATTCCCAAATTCCTTTGTCGTCAATAATGGAATTCATTATATTCCCTCTACTTGTCAAGTAAATACTGAAGAATTTTTTAGAAAGCACTTGTAAATTGCAATTAATAGAAAATGTATAAATTATTATTAGAATTGAGTTTCTTACGTCCACACTTGCTGCCAACTGGCAGAGGTTTGCCACAGAAGTTCAAGCAGTGCAACACTTTCTTCCAGTTAAGCATATCTTCTATGGTAGTACCTGGCGGGAAATCTGTTCATAATGCCAGAAAGTTCAAATGACAATTAGTTTGTGATTAGCCTAATTACTATTTCAGTGGTCAATACAAATAGTTTTATTTAAAATGAAAATATATTTTATTGTCCAGCCCCGTTTTGATTATCAAAAATTATATATTTTAATGTGGTTACCTTTTCCGTTGATTATATTTTCTTTCTAACGGTCGCAACAATTATAAAACCTTTACTACGAAGTTACATGCTTGTTTTCAGATTTATTTTGATATATTAAGTGGGTAGCGTTAGCATTTATTTCTATTCACTTCTCAAAATTGGCAAATTAAAAGGGGGAAAATTTAACAAATTCAAAATTTTTGTATGTCTACATCAAGTAAATTATCATTTTAACAAAAACAAAAGTTACTTATTACCAATTGCACATATCCTTCTTTTCGTCTTTATATGTGGTTGAAGTGCTCATAGTTTATGAAAAGATATAGCAACCACATTGCAATGGCACACCAAACAAACACTGAATACTTATAGACAAAGATTAGAGAATGAGAAAATCAAAGAAAGAGTGTTGAGGAAGAAGCAATACCTAATTTCTGAGTGAATCTACTGCAGCAGCATGGTAAGTTGGCTTCTCTGATGACTTTACAGCACCGGTCATTAGGGTCTATCAATGTTGAAGGCTCGCCAGTGTGCATGTAAATAAAGCACTCTATTTCAAGGCCACGCATGTCTTGATCGCAATCCTCTGCAGCCACCACTGGTATCACCTTCTGGTCATGGCAGAGAGACAACACACCGATTGCAAGGATTGCCAACAACCAAATGGATTTGACATCAGAACCCACCATTTCTGTTCTTGTTTTGTTTTGTTTTGTTTCCCACTCTTTTGCTCTGTTTGATTTGATCTGTGGGTTTGGGGTGCTTAAGGGCTTGTTTATATATCAAGGTTAAGGAGGAGGGCTTTTATGTGTGTCATAAACGCGTATTTAATGTGGATTTAATATAAGTCAACTGAGATCTATATATCTCATTTAGTATCCACTAGCATGCTACCCATGCGATTGCACGGTATTCTTTGTTTCAATTACTTTAATAATAATTTATTTATCTAAAAGTAAATGCTAGCATGACATGCTGATTTATTTAATAAGCTATCAATTAGATGGATAAAATAATTAAAAAGTTATATACCAACAATTGGAAAAAGATGATAGCATAAATATTTTTATATATAACAAATATTTCAATTTTCTTTTAGTATTTTAATTTTTTTGTGATTTTTAAAATTTTATATTAAATTATTAAATATTTGCGGGTACCTATAGGTACCTGCCTACTATCCTATATCGATTATAAATGGTGTTTGTCCCTTTATACGTCACAAGTGCACGGATCAAATAAGTAATACAGTTTAAGAGTAAGATATCGTTTACACAAGGACTACGTTATTTCTAATGTTAAATATCAACCAATAGCTTAAATAATTTTATTCAAGAACATAAAAATATAGAAAAGTGCATTTATATTATATCTAAAGACTGAAATGCAATAAAATGGAATTAAAGATAATGATTAGAGTTTAGAAAATCCTTCTTCACCTCTTACTTCAGTTGATAATATGCAATCTTCTAAATCAACATGAATGAATTATTTAATTAGCTTGAGAATCTAATTTAGTTAAAAGCTTATGTCTAGGTCAATCAATCATACTTCATTTACCTAACTCACTATGTTTCCATGAAAACTAGTGCAAACTCTACTCATTATGGTCTATTATCAAATACTAGTTATACATGATTAAGAGATATATTTCTATCCCATTAGTGAATCGACTCATCTCACCATGAGAATTAAATCGAACATGCATCAACCATACATATGATCTCAAATCCAAATTTCTATGTTTAGGTTCATCAGATTTCAACAAATCACTTAAAAGTTAGCCAAACAATCAAGAGCATTAAGATCTATATGATTGAACAAAACCAAACATCAATATAAACTTAAAGAAGTACAAAATCATTAATATTCATAGAAGGATCTAAAGTAACCCCTAAATACAGCTTAGTTACTCATTGAACACGAAAACATAACCACAAAATCGTGTTCATGATATAAGGAAAAGAGAAAAGAGAAAGGAATATGAAGAAAGCTCAATAAATGTGATCTTTGATGCTTGAATCTCCTTCCATGAAGAAAATGACATTAAACCTTACTCCCTTTGGTTTCCTTTCAACTTCAAACTGAAAACCTAGCTGCAACTTCTCTAAAACTAAAAGGTTTTCTTTACTAAAACTAATAAAATAATATTTATAGACTCAGAAAATAGAGTCACGCCGCAACATTAACATTCTTGCACCGCGGCGCATATTCAATTTAGGTCACCATGCCGCGGCATAAACATGTCTATGCCGCAACGTGAGTTGCTGAACTTCACACTTAGCTTTCTCTTCCAATTTTGGTCCAAATTCTTCAAATTTCAGCTTGATTGGAACCCTTCCTATAATAAAGAAAACACCAAGTCAATAACAATTACAAATCTATTTAATCACTTACAGAATATGCAGAATTTGCTCAAAACCATATAGGAAGATATCCAAATTGAATTTGACAAATATAAGTCTAAAATCTTCTATATATGCATAATAAACAAGGTCTAAGCTATCAATATAGTACATATATAGGGTACAAATAATTACATTTTATGGAGTTATCAAATGGGTATCGTGATGGGGACAAATGAAGCACTACTTGTCCTGTCCATGCCCTGTTATCTGGTGACATGGTAATAATGTAGATATAGATAGGAAAATAAAAATAAAAATAAGATTAACAATATAACCAATAAGATTTTTTATTTATTGAGTTTTCAGCATAGGAAACTATCTTCGATGGATAGAATTTAGTTTCAGTAAATTCAATGAATGTAAAAATTTATTTTATTGTTATGTGTTTTTTGGTGAATTTTAAAATTTTATATTGAATTATTTAATACTCACAAATAACCATGGATACTTGCCTCCTCGTAGGATCATAAATGGGTATCAACAATAAGGATATGGAATGTACTATCCGCCAGCCCTCGTCTTATTGACTTTCTTATCTCGAAACATGTAAATAATATGAATAGAAAAATAAAAAGAAGAGGAAGATTAATAATGTAGTTAATAAGATTTTTAATTCATTGAATTTTTAATAAAAAGAAAATATCTTTGATGGATAGAATATAGTTTCACTGGATATTAAAATTTATTTTATTAACTAAAGTATATTAAATTAAAGAAAAAAAGGAAGAGTGTATTAACATGTGTTGATCTGAATGGAAAAAGATCGGGTCCCTTAAATATATAGTCCAATATTTGATTTCAAGATTCATATATATGAAAAAAAAATACCGTTAAAAGAGGTTTCCGTTTAGGTATTTAACCATGCTCTCAATCTGAGAGTCGAGTGGGAGTCCAATAAAGTAAAAAAAAAAGGAGTGTTGAAAATAAAAAAAAGAGTGTTTGGGTGGAAAAAAAAGGCATGCCAGTGATCTATCGATTATTCCTATATATTGAATGTCTTATAATTGATTCATTGAACTTCATTTGTGTTTAATTGTCATTGTTTAGCTAAGTTTCTGATATCAATCCCTAATTGGAACGTTATTGTGAAACTTTACTTAAATGTGTTTATTAGTACTCATAATTGAATTATGTCTTTCAGGAGATCTATGAGTGATAGAATCCATTAGTCTCAAACTAGCCAGCAAATGGCAAGTGCAAGGAAGGAGGCTCCTTTTCTAATATAGTAATAGATAAAAGATAGGAGAAATGATTTACTAACAAATAGGGAAAATGTTATTCATATATATATATATATATATATCAAATTGCAAGTAAACAAAATTAATAAATGAAATGAATTTGGATTTGAAAAAGTAAAAAGAAATGAAACATTAATACTCTCTCGTCCCATTTTATCTATTTTTTAAAGTTTTTACACAAATTAAAAATATTATTAAATAGCCTCAAATATAGATAAATGTAATATAATATAAATAAATTATTTTAAAAAATATAAAAGTCAAATTAACTATGAATTATGTGTAATTATTTGTTTAGTTGAGATAATAAATAATGAAGGTAAAGTTAGAAAATTTTAATTAATACTTTTTTAATATTTTCAAATAACAAATAATTTAGAATAAAATAAATTTTCTAAAAAGAGATACAATTATAATAGGACAGAGAGAGTATATGATGGGAGGAAATAAAGAGATTGGCTTCCCATAAGAAAAAAGTTGATTCAAACTTTACATCCCCGTCACCTTTAAAGTAATAGAGTTATTGTCACTTCATTTTTAGTTTTCTTTTTTGGGTGGCCACAACCCATTGAAATCAATTTATATGCAAGTTAGAAAATCTTAATTTTATTTTTTTGATGCTGAAAATCTTGATTTTTGAATTGATTGATATGAACATATTGTAAAGAAGTTTAATAAAATATAATTTTAAGTTCTTTTTTTTTCCTTTTCTAAATTGGAGTTTGATTTATAAATAAAATTACGAGTAAACTCTCAAATCTGTTCTTAAAAAATTTAGCAACGGATATATTAGTTCCTAAGAAATTAAAATCTCAATGTGGTCCTTAAGAACCTCAAATGTCAGTTAATTGAGTCCCTAATGAAGATAAATATGACCGACAAATTAGTCTCTAGGAGTAGGGGTGCACAACTCTACCCGCCAACCCGATCGACCCGACCTGACCTGATCATATATATTCAGGTCGGTTCGGGTAATTGGGTCAGTTCGGGTCAAACCCGATAAACCCGTTCGAATATCGGTTCGGGTGACGGGTTTAGTGAACCAACCTGATAACTCGATTCAATGACCCAATAAAACGACGTCATTTTACCTATATTCAAGCTTTTTTTAATTTTTTCTTGTAACCCGATCCAGTGACCTGACCAACCCGACCAACCCGATTAACCCAATTAACCAACCCGAACCAACCCGATTCTAATCGGGTTGGTTCGGTTCAAGTTACTCAAATTTTTTTCCCTAAACCCGACTCGACCCAACCTGAACACATATGATTAATTTAGATTTTTTTCTCCCCTAAACCCGACCCGACCCGTGATCACCCCTATCTAGGAGAGACATATTTGACCAACATTTGAGTTTCTTATGGACTACGTTGGGGGTTTTCAATTCCTAGGGACAAATGAATTCACTGCTAAATTTATCATGAACAAATTTGTGAATTTACTTTAAAATTAAAAATTTTAGGATAAAAGATTAATATTAAAATTTTTAATATTAAAAAGTAAGAATTTAAATAAAATGTTTGAACTTTTTTTAAAATATTGAAATGGGTGAAGCTGCTAATTAAACACATGGTTCATCCCATGCACGTATTGGTCAAAGTTAGATGTTGTAACTAACTCAACTAGGACGTTACAAGTTGTTATTTGGCTTCTATAATAGATAATCGATTCTCTCATGTATTTATGCTGATCACATAGTGCAAAGTGAATACAAGTTCTCATTTTCACTTTTTTCTAATTTTTTCAATCATCATCTCCTCATTTCCAAGATCAATGGAAGCCCCTCGACAAAATTGATGAAGAATCCAGACCTACCTATCATTGACTCCAACGCCACCTAATCCTTGGGATTTGAGCTCGACACCTCTTTTGTTGGTGTAAAACTTGGTTCCAACATGTCTTAATACAATCTCAAACTTTGACAAACGATGGAGAATAAACCTAATGATGATGACGACAATAACATACGGAAGTAGCTTACGTAAACTATGTTGCGAAAGTTTAAGGATGATTTGAAGAGGTTGTTAGAAGATCAAGGTTCAAGGAGTTTAAGGATGTCCTTGTCG
This sequence comes from Ormosia semicastrata, assembly GCA_029884595.1. Classification (NCBI taxonomy): domain Eukaryota; kingdom Viridiplantae; phylum Streptophyta; class Magnoliopsida; order Fabales; family Fabaceae; genus Ormosia; species Ormosia semicastrata. The sequence goes on from JAQQTO010000055.1 coordinate 38,925,210, forward strand.
AGGGTTTCAATGCATGTTTGTTCATTGGGCATAGGTGGTATGAAGGGATGGGGATTGAGAAGAATGCCAATGAAAGAAGGGTTAGGTTTTGTTCATGAATGTGTTTCGATGTGGAGTCAGAAGGAAGGGGAAGGAATAAAGGAAAACGAGAAAGATGAGTTTTTAGTAGGAAAGAGTGTTAAAATTTTTAAGGAAAGAGATGCAAAATTGAAAGGTGGTATGGTTGTGAGAAGAATTGGGAATGATTGCGTTGTTTTGAAGCTTCTGAGGAGTGAAGAGGAAGTGAAAGTGAAAATGAATGATGTTATGAAATGGGATTCAGTAGAAAAGAGAGGAACAAAATTGATATGGCATAACTAAATTGACCTAACGTCTACATAGGTAAATGACGTGATAAGTTGTACAAAAATATAACGAAAAGATACGATTTGGGAAGGAAAAAAAATTACAACAATTGGTTCTCAATTTTTTTTAAAAAAAAATAAGGACTAAAGCAAAAAAAAAATGTTGAATTTTATGGTGACTAAAACATTGCTAGGAAATTCCAATTTAAAGACAGAAAAAATTACATCTTTAATAGAGACAGAAAAAGAGACGGATCTGATGATTTAGAGAGAGAAGGTAAATTTTACAACTTAGAAACAAAATTTACTCATCTCAAATTTTTTCGTCTCTAATTATGTCTCTATTTAGTCAATTTTGTGTTTTAAAAAGTAAAATATATTTAGAGACAGAATTTAGAAACGAAATTTACCTGTCTCAAATTTTTTTGGTCTCTAATTATGTCTCGATTCAGTCAATTTAACATTTTAAAAAGCTAAATATATTTATAGATGAAATTTAGAGACTAAATTTACCTGTCTCTGATTTTTTTTTATCTCTAATTGTGTCTCTATTTAGTCAATTTAACGTTTTAAAAAGTCAAATATATTTAGAGGCAAAATTATTTTGTCTCTAAATAATTTATATACTTTGATTGAAAATTGTCCAAATTTTAGGGGTGATTTGAAGCTATCTCCTTCTATGTGATAAAAAGATGATACAAGAAAAAACTTTAGTTTTATTCAAACAAAAACGTAGAAGAAAGAGGAACGATGGTGAGGACTGTGTCTGGGGTGGAATGGTGCTGGCTTTGACAGAGTCACGTGAAGTCACCCCTACAAGCTATATTACCTAATCTTACCTATCGATTACATAAGTCACAAGAACTTCCTCTGCCTCTAACTTTCTTCATTCTCCAGATTTTTTAGAAATAGTCAGAATCTCTTCTTTTTTAGGGTGTACAACAATACTCTAATTCATGAAGACACTCCATCTCTTCTGGTGATGTATAGTGATACTTTTTGCTTTAGGGTTTTTTTGTGTGCCTCTTGGTGGAATTGGAATGGAACCCAAAGTTGGATGAGATTGAGTTCGAGGTAGCTGTAGAAGTGATTGAACTATGATGGAAAATGATGCTCCTACCGTGTACAGTAGGTACACCAGTTTTAACACCTATGCCATGTCATTATTTTTCATTTAAAAAATAAAAAAAAAGTTGATATACGTTGATATACGGTTTCCCTCTCTTTCTCATTTCTGTCTCCCTCTCATTTCCCCCCATTTCTCTACTTTCTCCATGTCTGAAATGTAAGTGACTCCGTCTCCCTCTCATCTCCGTCGCATTTCCAGCAACACTGTTGCCTTCGTAGCCTGCTCGAAGCTCCGCAACACCGCTGCCTTCGCTTCCCTCTGTGCTTCATCAAGGTACTTTCTCCATTAGATACGTAAGCTCAACAATATTCTAAGAACATGTAGTGAAGAGACACCTCCAGGCAGAGGCTGCCTTCACCGTGAAGGACTTGGTTCCAGAAGCATTGGGTTGGGTCTAAGTTATCAGGTTAAGGCTAGGTGGTGGGCTAAGGTTTGAATTGTTGGGTTAAGGTTTTAATTATTTATTTTTCTATAACTTTATTTGGGTGGATGAGAACTCATTTTGGTTTAACTCTAACTTAATCATACATAATCTTCTTACTAGAATAAGTACATGTAAGAAGTAATAAAGAAACAATAATGTTAGGATTGATTGTACAGAGAAGATGAATAAATTAATGAGATAAAAATTAGCTGCCTATATTGTTGCTGCATATCAATTACAACACTAAACCATGTGACTTTAAAGATGAGTACTTGCAGTTTTTACTTTGTCTTGTTGTTGGGAAATTATTGACTTGTGAATGGGTTTAATTTTGCATGTAAATGAGAAGGGTTGGATTCTTTTCTTTGGTTTGTTATCTTTGTGGCATGTTAGATGGTTGCTTGTGTTCGTTGATTATCTTTGCTTACAATGTAACTTTTTTTACACCATTTATAACTCTTGGTTAACGAGGTATAAATATATGGTTAATGACGTGTAGTGGATGGTTAACGGTTTAACCACTGACCATGATTCTACCCAATAACCAACATATACAAGTTATTAACCATAAATTTCTACTGTGTTAATCAAGAGTAAAAATGCAAGAAAAAATAATAGTCACATTTTTCTTTAGCATTACTCTAACTCATACATAATATGAAAGACCATGTCTTATAGTCACTTTGAGAAATTTGTTGACCATTAATAGATAGATAAAATGCTTTCCACTTGCCCATTTTTTGGATGGTAACGTGAGTTGTGCATGTGCAGGTTAATGGAATTGGAAATAGGTGCTTCCATGGAGGATGAAAATATTGTGAATGGCAGTGGGGTGTTATCTGATGTTGGTGGCGGTGCTCAATGCATTGAAGAAGCAAATGAAACTCAGATAATTGTGAGTTATAGCTGCAATGAGCAATCTGAACCTTATGAACCGGCAACAGGTATTATATTTCCTTCGGTGGATGCCGTTAAGTCATTCTATCGGCAGTATGCCAAGGCAAAGGGATTCGATTTCATCATTAGAAATTCAAGAAAAGGAGATGATGGAGAGTTAAAATACTTCATTCTAGCATGTTCACGAGAAGGCAGTTGTGTGTCAACGGTTCCAAATGATTTGAATACCTATCCAACAATCAAGAAGAACTGTCAAGCAAAGATAACTGTTGGTTTGAACAAAAATGGACTTTGGTGCATAAAAAAAGCTGTACTTGACCACTCTCATGATCTTAGCCCTGCGAAGGCAAGGATGTTTCAAGGAAACAGAAACATCAGCATGCACGTGAAGAGAAGAATAGAGATCAATAATGAAGCAGGCGTGAGGTTGAACAAGACCTTCCGTTCTCTTGTTCATGATGTTGGAGGGTATGATAATTTACCATTTGTTGAACGAGACGTGAGAAACTATGTTGGGAGGGAAAGACGTGCGATTGGGAAGGAGGGTGATGGTAAAGCTCTAAGGAGTTATTTTTCACGGATGCAACAACAAAATAGTCATTTCTTCTATTCTATAGATTTGGATGATGACTTTCACGTGAAGAATGTTTTTTGGGCTGATGCAAGAAGTAGAGCTGCTTACGAATCGTTTGGAGATGTTGTGACGTTTGACACAACCTATTTGACAAATAGGTATGACATGCCATTTGCTCCATTCGTTGGTGTGAATCATCATGGGCAATCAATTTTGCTAGGATGTGGTTTACTATCTACTGAAGACACTGATTCGTTTGTGTGGCTGTTTGAATCTTGGCTTAATTGTATGTCAGGTAAGGCTCCAAACGGTATTATCACTGATCAATGCATGGCCATGAAAAATGCAATCCAGATAGTGTTTCCTACTACTCTCCATCGATGGTGCTTATGGCATATCATGAAAAAAATCCCAGAGAAGTTGAAAGGTTATGGTGAATATAACAGTATCAAGGATGCAATGAAAAATGCAGTTTATGATTCCTTGACAGAGGCTGAATTTGAAGGAAAATGGGTTACTTTCGTCCAACAACATGACCTACAAGACAATGAATGGTTGAGTGGGTTGTACAATGAGCGACAAAGATGGGTCCCAATCTTTTTGAAGAAAGATTTTTGGGCTGGAATGTCGACGACCCAGAGGAGCGAGAGCATTAACGCATTTTTTGATGGGTATATAAACTCATCAACAACTCTGCAGGTATTTGTAAGGCAGTATGATAATGCTCTCCACGATAAGGCAGAAAAAGAATATGAGGCAGATTGTCGATCATTTAACAGCATTATTGCATGTGGGTCGAACTCTATGATTGAGAGGCAATTCCAAGGCGAGTATACCCATTCAAAGTTTAATGAGGTTCAAGCTGAATTTAGGGGTAAAATGAATTGTTCTATTTGCATTAAATGTGTTGAGGATGGAATCTCTACTTATGATGTGTTAGAGGAGATGGTAGTAGTTGGATGTATGAAAGAAAGAACAGTAGAGGTGGTATTTAATCGCAACAATCATGATGTTAGATGCAAATGCTTGTTGTTTGAGTTCAAAGGCATTGTGTGTAGACATTCTCTTGCTGTTCTTGCGCAAGAAAGGGTGAAGGAAATGCCTTCGAAATATATTTTGCCAAGATGGAGCAAAAATATAAGAAGGAAACATGCATACATCAAGAGCAGTTATGATGTGAAACAATTGCAACCTCAAATGCAAAGATTTGATAATTTATTGAAGGAGTTTTACGAGGTTGCCGAAGTTGCTGCTGAATGTGACAATGCTAGTGAATTTTTTCTCCAAACATTGCGTGCATGTAAAGGCAAGGTGCAGTCGATTGCTACATCGAACCACAATAGTGTCACATGTCATAAAGGTCAACACAAAACGGGCAATATGATTGGCACTGGAAGCAGTCAAACCAAGGAGTTATCGAGTGAGATTCATAGTCCATTACGTGTTGCTCGTAAAGGCCGCCCTCGATCAAATAGAAAAGTATCAAAAGTTGACCAAATTGTGAGGAAAAAGAGAAAGACAACACTTCAAAGGTCACACATGTTGACAATTGATGTGAGTGCATTTGGATATATTTTCTTGGTGTATGGAATAACTCTTTGCCGTTAACTCTCTTAGAAAGAGTGCATATATTATGAAATGTATTTTTAACTTATTTGTGTTGGTTTATGTAGGAGTGTATCGAGGGAAGCATGAGTCAGATCAATGGAAACAAGCTACATGTATGCTCATCTATGGAAATTATGACTCCTGGAGAACGAGATGACGATTGTACCGTGGTGTGTGTGTGCACAGAAATAAAATTTAAATTGTAATTAGTGTTGAAATGATTGTTATCATTTGGAGTAGTATTGATGGAGTCATTCTTATTTGTAAACTTTTATAAGAATTTATAATTTAACTTGAGTTATATTTCTCCTTACAGTCAACAACTGTTGACCTGAACACAAATGTTGATGATTACAACGATAGTTGTTGGACTTCGCAATTGGTAGAAAGTCCAAAGACAAAGTTCTTTATCATTACTTTGATTTTCAACATGATTTCAGCAGTGGTCCAAAGGCATGTGAAACGTATGCTAAATTTTAGGGTGTCAAAGTGGTTGTAGTTAACTTTTTCAAATGTTTTTTTCAGGTTACTAGTAGTGAAAATTCATACATGAATTTTGGCATGAGTAGTTATTCAAAGCAATTTGAAGAAACACGAGTTGAGTAACACTGACGTTGTACTTAACTCTTTCAATCAATTATATTTGTAATAGTTTTTATTAGAGTTAATGTTTAGTTTGAAAGACTAAGGCAATTAACTTTGGTATTGCAGGCTTATAGGGCAACTGTCGAATTACCTATAATGGGTGCAAAGATTAGTGGTAGCTGACATCAATATTTTTTGGCCACTTTTGATGAGATTAATGCATGGGAGTGGCAAACGGTGATATGTGATGACATAGTATTACGCTAGTTTTTATTATTATTTTGAATGTTTATTTTGCTGTAAGTAAAGTAACCAACTTATGTATTTTTTTGGAATAGGTTGTTTGTATAGTTTAGTGAATGACATAGTACTTACAATGTGTACATAATTATATAAGGTTATGTAAATGGTCGGGTAAAACCAATATTTTGGTACAAGTTTATAAGGTATCCAATGAAAATTGTACATGTATGAACTACTTTATTTGTTCCCAAGGCAATTAACCATTTATTTGTTCTTCGTTAAGGAACTACTTTTAAAAGCATTGAAACAAAGTTGGTTAATACTGAACAAAAAGATGGTTAATGAGCTATAAAAGTTGGTTAATGGTCATGCACAACTGAACCCGAGGTTCTTCAGACTCGAAACAAAGTTGGTTAATCATGAACAAAAATGTGGGTAATGAGCTACAGAAGTTGGTTAATGTCCATGCACAGGTTGAATGCAACCCCATCCATCATTGACCACGTTAACCAACTTTTGAACGAAATTAACCATCCTTTTGTTCATCGTTAACCAACTATTTTCAGAAGCACTGAAGTATAGTTGGTTAATCACGAACAAAAATGTAGTTAATAAAATATAGAAGTTGGTTAATGGTCATGCACAAATGCAACCCGACTCGAAACAAAGTTGGTTAATCATGAACAAAAATGTGGTTAATGAGCTACAGAAGTTGGTTAATGACCATGCACAACTTGAATGAGGTTCTTCAGACTCGAAACAAAGTTGGTTAATCATGAACAAAAAGATGGTTAATGAGTGACAAAAGTTGGTTAATGTCCATGCATAACTTGAATACAACCATCCATCATTGACCTCGTTAACCAACTTTCCAAGGAAATTAACCACCTTTTTATTCATCGTTAACCAACTATTTTCAGAAGCATTGAAATATAGTTGGTTAATCAAGAACAAAAAAGTGGTTAATCAGCTATAGAAGTTGGTTAATGGCAATGCACAACTTGAATGCAACAATTTTTATAGAAACAAAGTTGGTTAATCATGAACAAAAAGATGGTTAATGCGACAATAGTTGGTTAATGTCCATGCACAACTTGAATACAACCCACCCATCATTGACCTCGTTAACAACTTTCCAAGAAATTAACCACCTTTTTATTCATCGTTAACCAACTATTTTCAGAAGCATTGAAATATAGTTGGTTAATCAAGAACAAAAAAGTGGTTAATCAGCTATAGAAGTTGGTTAATGGCAATGCACAACTTGAATGCAACAATTTTCATACTCGAAACAAAGTTGGTTAATCATGAACAAAAAGATGGTTAATGAGCGACAAAAGTTGGTTAATGTCCATGCACAACTTGAATACAACCCCATCCATCATTGACCTCGTTAACCAACTTTCCAAGGAAATTAACCACCTTTTTATTCATCGTTAACCAACTATTTTCAGAAGCATTGAAATATAGTTGGTTAATCACGAACAAAAAAGTGGTTAATCAGCTATAGAAGTTGGTTAATGGCAATGCACAACTTGAATGCAACAATTTTCATACTTGAAACAAAGTTGGTTAATCATGAACAAATAGATGGTTAATGAGCTACAAAAGTTGTTAATGACCATGCACAACTTGAATGCAACCATCCATCCTTGACCTCGTTAACCAACTTTCCAAGGAGATTAACCATTTTTTTGTTCTTCGTTAACAAACTATTTTCAGAAGCATTGAAATAAAATTGGTTAATGACGAATAAAAAAGTGGTGAATAAACTGTAGTAGTTGGTTAACGGTCATGCATAACTTGAATCCTACAACGCTGTCAGGAAAGTTCATTGCTTTCCTAACCTCACCATTGATACAAAGCCCTTTCATAAGTGTTGTGAAGGTTATGGTATTGGGTTGATAACCCCTCTTGACCCAAGTGAACCATAAACCATAAACCCTACAAATGAACTTGGCATTTCCAATCAATCAGAAATAACCATATAGGAAAAACAAAATCCAACAATAACTCAGTTCACATTACCGATTATCAATACATACACTATTTGGAACTCGTCAATGGAGCCAACTTCACCCAAAATATCAAACATTCTACACAAATATATAACAAAAGACTATAATCAGGTTACAATGTTCACGTCCTAGTATCTGTTAAGCATCGGACAACCCGTTACTTCTAGGTGTTCTTCTTATTCCTTAGCTGATACACAAATGGTGTTCGCGTGGACGCACTTTGCAAACGCTTCCTCGGTTGGCATTTTGCTCGAGTGGCAATGTTTGATGATGGCTTATCAGTGGTAACAGCCTCAACATCAGCTTCATCTGTGTAATAACAGACATCAGGTTAGATGCTAAACAATTATGTATATATAAAGCATCTAAGGCGATGGAAAAAAGATTTTTTGGGTTACCTGCATCACTCTCTTGAGGTAAGCTTACTGATGATTCACCTGAAAAGGCATATGATAAGTCAAACAAAGAATAAAATGATACGTAATAACCATGAAATTCTAATGTTAATCAAACAACACTAACCAAAATTCCGAAAGAGTTAGCGGTTTGATCGCAAGCCGTGGGCTTCCTCGTCGACGGTGAAAAACGTCCAGCCCTTTGCTGAGAACCACCCTCATTCCCCTGACTATCACCATGGATAGGCGTTAAAAATGCATCATTTTGTCTATGTACATTTTGAGGATGATCCGCGGCAGCAGCTGAAGTTGAGGGAGCCGTCGCTGGACGCTGAAGTACTATTTCTTTCAACAGACTCAGTTCTTGCTCCAAAACAGAAATCCTCTCCGCAAACTGCGTATTTTGCGCCACCAACCGACGAAGCTCACTAGCATGGTCCTCTCTATCAAAAAACCTTGGTCCATGATGGCCAGACTCGGGTTGTGCATCGACCAATGCCTCTCTAAGTATGTCAACCCGCATCTCTTCAGGCGTGGCAGCCACATCCTCGATTATCTGATAATGCACAAAACACACAAAACGCACAAATATCAAATGTTGTATATTGCAAAACATATTACAATGTCTCACTAATTCAACCATGCTTACCAAATTGTGTCGAAATGCCCGATTAATCTTTGCCTTGCTGATTCCCACGTTTTGCCAATTCAAAAACCGTGGAAACGGAAACACCCGGGGGTTATTATCCATTTTCCACATGGACAGGTGGTCTAAAGCCCAAACCTACATCAAACAATTGTCAGATTTAAGTACATAGTTTTACTAAGAAGGTCAATATAGATATATGCCAATAAAATTCATTCATATGAATAAAATACAATGATTTTTCAAATATTATAAATTTATACCTGAAGGATAGCTGCACACCCTATTATGTGTCTCTGGCGTGAATTCTCCCCTCTTCTGACAACTGAGGCAGCTATGGTTAAGCTATCAACTAAGTAATCGTACACTGCTACACCCCAGGAGTAATTACCTAGAGCATCTAAGTCATCTAACATCTGAGTGAAGCCACCATACACATGTCTTCCTGTTCGTGGAAAGTAAAACACCCCAAATGCAAGGAGAATGTACAGTCTACAGAAATCATCCACCTGATGATCACCTTGATGCGCATGGAGCAGTTGGACTATTCTGTCAACGGTGACAACTTCACTCCCAAGCAGAGACAATGTATTACATTCCCTCCATCATCAGGTTGGAGACGTTCACCTCGAACGCGCAGTCAAGCGCCAAACATACATCAATGGGCTTAAAACCAACCACCCGACTTCTAACTCGAATCCCGTAGCTTGGTCGTCCCATCGACAAGCTAACTCCCACACAGTAGTACACCAGAGATTTGCAAATTCTCTGGCATATTTAGAAGTGATCTAAATGGAGTGTTCAATATTCGGGTTCGTTGCGCAAGTGGTCAAATTATAGTTAATCTCAACCAACACATGGGGTGCGCAGCGTGCCTCAAACGTAACTGAAGAGTATAACAATAAAGTCCATATTAGTAATAAATAAATAGCAAGTCATGCAAATAGTGAAAGCGATTCATGTGTACCATACATTTTGATTTGTTTGCCATGCTCCAAACAATTGATTCAACAAACACACTTTGCAAACGAAGCCACAACACACTGCAAAATAATTGAGAGCATTTAAATATGTCTCGTACTATAACCGAACCCCAAGTAATCAATGTAATGGTACAACAATGTAATCAATATAGAGGGTTAAGACTTAGAGAGCATAGTTCTTGAAACATTCTACTCATCATTTTCAGCAATAGCAAATTCTACTCAATCACATAATCTAAATATCATTTTAATAATTTTTTAAAAAACATATTTGTCAATGTGGTCTTTAACCAGTGGAACTAGTTTCCCTATGTAAGAAGCATATAACATAATTAGTAAATGAAAAATATGGCGAATAATTATAATCACTTTTAAACCAGTCCAACCAAGAAGCAGATAAAAAAGTGAATTATAAAACAGATATCTATTATAAGAGTATTATAATTGGTTAGGAACTTAAGTTACACATAATACAAAAACTTTTGACCAATTATATAACTCATGTAACCAGATTTGTTCTAATAAGAACAAATTTTATAGGAACTTATCTAGGCAACATGATGAAACACAATTGAGAGCAATTGTGTCTTATCCTATTAGGCAGCAAGGTAAATATCTATAGATTTTATAAGTGGGCTGCCCAAAAGTAATGTCTATACATATTTGCATCAAAAGCCTCATGGGCGCTATGTAAAATACGTGTATATTAAAATACAACTCAAAGTAACAAAATTTACATAGATTATCATAAAAACATATAGACTAAAATTTGATTACTATTGAGACTTTTTCTTCTTTTCTTTCCTCTTCTCCTCGTGATTGCCTCAAAAGAATTCAAATGGACATCCAAGTTGATGGGCTTTGGGAAAAAGTATGTAAGCTTGGTTAGTGATTCCACTAAAAGGTCATAACATTATTAATTCTATCTATCAAATGGGTTTCTAAAGCAGAGACTGCAGTCAAACAGTCAATCCTCCCAATTATCTATGATGACTTAACTGTGCTATTTGCAAAACCAGTTATAGCTCTCAACCTTAACATCATGTAACTGGCATTGAGGAGTAAGTGCAAACTGATTGCACAGTATAACATTAATCGCCCACCTTCCATTGCATCATCAACTGCTCAAAAATTAATATTTGATACCAACGGGGATGAATTTCCTCAAATCCGTAAAGACAAAAATATCAATCCTAAACACTGCCCAAAAATTTTGGGCACACTAATTCTATAGTCTAGATTTAAAATTTAAATCACACTATCAAAAACTGAAACATAATCTATATCATATGACCTATTGCGTTTAACTGTAAACATAGCATCTAAAGTTTCTAACATAAATTTATTTCACTAGGCACATAAAATGGCCAATTTTCCTAACATACATGGACAAAACTTTCCAACTATTAGCGAGATGACTATTAAGCAAGCAAATAGAATATCTTACATATATGGGGAAAGGAAACAAATAGACTTAGCAAGCATCATTCCGGGAAACAACATTAACAAGTTACTTGGTATAACCACTTGTTATAACCAGACGTGCAGCAGACAATAACAAGAGAAATCAACAGAGTTTGAAGTGGTTCAGCCTATAGTGAACCAATAAATTAACTATGATCAATTAACATGAGAAAAAGTAGCTGCTCAAAACTCAAACCCTAACTACTGAATTTACAAGATATCAAACCGTGAATTTGTCAAATCTGCGTCACATGATGGTCAGGAAAAAAAAATACATACAAGCCACATTTAACACCAAAATCAGCAAAAGCTACAACAGAGAAGCACATAGAAAGGAACCATGGTAAGCCATTCAGCTCGTGGCTATGCTATGTACAGCACATTCCTAAATATCACAATAAACAAAAATGCCACATTAATATGCTAATTGGTAAACAGCTGCCGTGGAACGCTACTTATAATTGAAGGTAAATACCTAGCATTAGTTGTGACCACACATGGAAAGATCCCAAATCATGATAATGAGAAAAAATGAGTAGGAGAGGGGAGAGAGATAATATGTAAGTCAGAATTGACATTTACCCCATAAACCTCATATTTAAATGAACTATGTATACCTGTTATGTGCAAAAGGTCGCTAGCGCGTGAGGGATGGGGGCAGAGCAATGAGATTGGGGGAAGAAGACGAAGACGAAGCCGGTGCGTGCTCTTCACCTGGCCCGGGAGTGCCAATCGCAACTTCGGACGGCGAGTGCGCTCACTGCGTGGTCTCCGACGGTCAAGGGGAAAAGGGAGAAAGGGAAAGAATAGGGGAAGTGACAATGCCAAATGAGAGGGTCGAAGGAAGGGACGAGAGAAAGTTACAACTTTGGGGTTCAGAAATTTCGGGAAACAACTGACAAATAGCAGAAGGGAGGGAGGGGGAAATGTGGAGAGAGTAGGGGATTTTTGAGAGGGAGAAAGGAGTAGGAGGGGGAAATGAAAATGAAAAAGAAGGGAGAGATACGGAGGAGGCAGACTTGAAAGGGAGAGATACGATAATTTCGTATGTATGTAAGTGATACGGTGTTAAATTGGGTGTGGCAATCGTTTCGCGGTAGGAAAATCGCGATTACCTCCTATTCGCGCTGATGAAGAAGCCCATGAGGTATTCCTTTTTTGCTTTTGTTTGATGATTTATTTTGCCCATGAAATGAAAAACTGAATTTTCATTTCTTACTCCTTGCCCTAATTTGTATTAGTTTTGGAATAATGATGTTTTGATTAAATGAGAAGACAATGGAAAAGAAAATGAGAGTTCTATAAATCCTTTAGTAAAACTCATACAAAATAATATAAATATCATATTTGTTATAAAATAAAATAAAATAAAAATTGATAGAAGAAGAGCATGGATGCTTCAAACCATACGATAAAAAGAACAAACCAATCAATTTGTTGAAGAGAGAACAATCTCCATATGGTTTATTTTTCTCTTTCATCCCTCTTACCTAATCAATCAAAATTTCAAATTCATAAAAACATATATAAAAATAAATATGAGTGAGTGACTTGGGTGTAGTCAAGTGTAATAATTTGTGAGTAGAATCGATTTATTGTACTTTAATTAATTCCCTCTTTGTGATGATTTGAGTCGTTTATATTTGAACTTGCCTGTTCATTTTGACATGTTTAGAGTTTATGAAGCTCAATGCTATTGGATTTGTTCCCGTTATAGTGGATGGCGATGTAGTACTTGTTGACTCTTTCGCCATTATTATGGTCGATGCTTCTCTTCCCTTTTCCAAATGTTAACATAAATGGTTCTATACTTTATTTTTCTTGTTTCTCTTCAAATATGTTCATTTTCATGTTTTCCATATTTATGCAGTATTTGGAGGATAAGTATCCTCAACATCCGTTGCTGCCTCATGATATTCTTAAAAGAGCAATCAGTTTCCGGCTACAATTGCATTTTCTTTCAAAGCTATATTTCTCGCCCTAATACATGGGTTCTCTTCTACATTCTAATGATGTGATCTATAGGCAACCAATATTGTTTCCTCAACAATGCAACCTCGTCAAACATAGGTTTTCTAGTATTTATGTGCTTTTCTTTCTAAGATTATTGTTTGTATATTTCTTTTATTTATGAAGCAACCATTTCTGGATCATTCCAATAGGAGGATTCTTGATGTCAATTTTATCTTTTGTTGATTCTTTTACTCTCAATGTGTGCTTTCTCACGTCACTTTCTTTTCATCAATGAATTTGTCTAAAGGTTTATTGAGAATGATAATGGTAACATGGACAACTAATTTGTAGAGGTCTTAGTAAGGTTACAAGCTAATATAGCTTCACCCTGTGATGTTATCTTTTGAAAAAAAAAATCATGTAATCACCACATTAAATGTTAGTCATGTTTTCCCTTAGGAATTGTTGGTAATTCAATTATATATTGTTGCTACCATTCTGTGTCTTGGTAATTTTTTTCCCATTTCGTTCTAGGTTAATATTGTTGCTATATTTTTGTTGGATAAATAAGTCAACCTAAGCTGGCGATTCTTCTGAATCATAGAATATGCAACAAAAGAGCAATTGATGAATGTAGAGAAGCATGTGAGACACGCAGCTGCCACCAGATTATGAATGTTGTTTGTGATTGTTTCTACATTGTCCAAGGTTAGTGCACTTGAACATTTGGGTTTTTTAGTCTTCATGTTTGTGCATTACTTTAGATTTCTAATTTTGCTTAGTGATTATAGTTTAGGTAGTTGGTGAGTTACCAAAGGATAAATTGCAATGATTTGAGTCTTTTAGCTTAAGTGGGATTTTTTTTTCCCGTAAAATAAATGTACTTGAAGAAGTTAGCTAATTTTTCCTTTTTTCCCCACCTTCTCTAGATGCCTAAATTATAATTATTGGGTAGCATTTATTTTAAGAGGTTTACAATTGCATTGATTTGATGCCCTGCCTGTAGGTATCGTAAAATTCCTTTGTAAATAATTTTAACCAGACCTTAGTCTTTGCTCTGTATATATATGCATAAATAGAATTATTTAGATTGAAAGTTGAAACATATGTGTATCATAAATATATTCTGTATTAAATCCCACATTGGTTGAATATATAAGCAAAGAATCATTTATGATGACTTGAGCAATACTCTCCCTTAAATTAGCTTTTGAAATGAAATTAGGCTCAGTTATTCTATTATCTTGTAATAACGATTTCATGGTTTCTTTTTTTGTACCATTGTTCTTTGAGGAAATTAGATTTATAATTTTTGTAAGAAATCTGAGCCATAAATTTGTCTATCTTAAAAGTCTAATTGACTTATCACAATTTTGGTCATTGTCCCCTCTTTTGTCTATAACAATCAACTATGCCACTTTTATTGATGAATCTATTTCTATCTCTAATTCTGTCTCTAAATAATTAAAGATGAAATTTTAACTTTTTAGACAGACAAATCCATCTCTACATGCAATTTTTCTAGTAGTGAAATTATATTTAAGTTGAAATTAAAAGGTTGTAGTTCTTATTCTTGGGTAAGTTATTTTATTTATCTCACAAATTATTGATAGATTAATTTAGTCTGTTTTAAGCTTAAATAAATTTTATGTAATTCATAAATTTTTTTAATTAAACGGTGTCAAGGATATCATAAAACAAAACCAAGCTAACTTTGATTGAAATGGGGTTTTAGCTCAAGCTTTTAGGAAGAAGATATGTAATTATTAGATAATATTTACTATTTTAGAATAATATTATTTTTGCAATTTTATACTGCAGTATTTGGTTAATTAGTTTTAAAAATAAAAGTTTAAAGAAAGAAGAAGATGCCTTAGTTTAAGATCAGACATGCACAAGCCTCACATGAATTTGTATAAACAGTTCACAACAGTTATATGAAATATCATACTTTTAAAATTCGAACATATAATTTTGAATTTACATAAAATATTTAATAAACACATAGTTTATGTATGATCATAACTGAAGTAGAAAGTGATTAATAAAATATAAAAAATTGTAAAATAACTATTTTTATCAAAGTATTAATTCAAAGATGTAATATAGGAGTCATAGGCTACAATGCAAAATAAAATTTAATGGTCTAATTCAGTTCATAGACTTTTTTTTTTAATATTCGTCAGCTGAATAAAACAGCTAAAATGCAGTTAAATCAGACTAAACCAAATTGATCATTTTTAAAGTCAGACTAAACCAGTTATTTTGGTTCGATTTTTAAGTCAGACTAGACCACTATCTCCCTCTCCCATGAATAATGATATCTCCCACCTTCAAGGACTAGAGTTACACTTTGCAAGGAAAAAAAGAAAAGAAAAAATCACACTGTGTAACTTGAAATAGTTTTAAACCATCAATATCTTTCACATGTCGCAATTAATCCAAACACTTGAGCTTAATTATTCGATCAATAAAGAAATATCATCTCTCCTGATTATCACATTTCGCCAAAAAACCTTTTCACCTACACTATTTTCTTATTTTTTTACATGTACGTAATGTTCTTTTTTGGAACAGTTTGCTTCATAACGTGAAAAAATAATTAAAACTCTTACTCATCTTGTTTTTACTATTTGTTTTATCATAAATGACTTGTAAATGCTACTTACGTGAAGCTGCTATTTTGAAACATCTTTTCAAATCAAGTTTAAATGGAATTCATTTTGTTTTTACTATTTGTTTTAGTATTTTTTTTTTGTCATAACACACCACACCCAAAATTCATAACAATAAAATAAAAAACCAGAACTTAATTAGGACCAAACGTCATCATTCTTGAGGGTCTAAATAAAAATAAAAATAAAAACTAATGTTAGGGTGTATTTGTTTCAAGGATTGTTAATTTATTCTAGGAATGTGAATTTGAGAATAACACAATCCTACATTTGCTACAAGCTTAAAAAAATATTCTTAAATATTATTGATTCTTAGAAAAGTTATATTTCCATATTTTACCTAATTTTTATTTTCACCATGGGGTTGAGTATGTTATTTTCCCATGACATGGTAATGAAAATAATCTTACAAATGACTAAAATAACTGCCATTGAGTACTCCCACTCGTACTTTCTTTTTCGTGTTTTTGCAAAACAATTTTAAGAATAATAAATAATAAACAAACATATTTTTGAATTTATTTAAAAATAACATTTCTACTCATAGCATTTTTGCGAAAGTCATTTCTAGAAATGTAATCATAAACCTTGAAATAAACATCTCATTAAAAATATTTTACCAAACAAGGCAACACAATAGCTATATGACTAGATCACCAAAATTTCCAGTGAGGATCGATCGACATGAAATTTATCAATTTATTTGTTCATTTTACAAGAAGCTGCTTCTAGCTTATTAACTCTAACTAGCTATAAGCACAAGTAATCGGGAATCCCCTCTTATATATCGGTCTTCCTAAGCAGCATACAAAGTCATAGGCACCCATCTTCAACCGTTACTTGGGTGGTGGCCCGGGTGGAACAGTGAAATCTGCAAAACATTCCCAAATTCCTTTGTCGTGAATAATGGAAATCATTATATTCCCTCTACTTGTCAAGTAAATACTGAAGAATATTTTAGAAAGCACTTGTAAATTGCAATTAATAGAGGCTGTATAAATTGTTGTTAGAATTGAGTTTCTTACGTCCACACTTGGTGCCAATTCGCAGAGGTTTGCCACAGAAGTTCAAGCAGTGCAGCACTTTCTTCCAGTCAAGCATATCTTCTATGGTATAACCTGGCGGGTAAACTGTTCATAATGCCAGAAAGTTCTAATGACAATTAGTATGTGATTAGCCTAATTACTATTTCAGTGGTGAATACAAATAATTTTATTTAAAATGAAAATATATTTTATTGTCCAGCCCCGGTTTGATTATCAAACAATATATATTTTAATGTCGCACCTTTTCCATTAATTATATTTTCTTTCTAACAGTCTCAACCATTATATAACCTTTACTATGAAGTTACATGCTTGTTTTCAGATTTATTTTGATGTTATGTGGGTAGCTTTAGCATTTATTTCTATTCACTTCTCAAAACTGGCAAATTAAAAGGGGGAAAATCACAATTTCAAATTTTTGTATGTCTACATCAAGTAAATTATCATTTTAACCAAAACAAAAGTTAATTACTTATTACCAATTGAACATATCCTTGTTTTCGTCTTTATATGTGGTTGAAGTGCTCATAGTTTATGAAAAGATATAGCAACCACATTGCAATGGCACACCAAACAAACACTGAATACTTATAGATAAAGATCAGAGACTGAGAAGATCAAAGAAAGAGTGTTGAGGAAGCAGCAATACTTAATTTCCGAGTGAATTTATTGCAGCAGCATGGTAAGTTGGCTTCTCTGATGACTTTACAGCACCGGTCATTAGGGTCTAGCAATTTTGAAGGCTCGCCCTTGTGCATGTAATACATGCACTCTATTTCAAAGCCACGCAAGTCTTGATCGCAATCTTCTGCAGCCACCACTGGTATCATCTTCTCGTCATGGCAGAGAGACAACACACCGATTGCAGTGATTGCCAACAACCAAATGGATTTGACATCAGAACCCACCATTCTCTTCTTGTTTTGTTTTGTTTCCCACTCTTTTGCTCTGTTTGATTTGATCTGTGGGTTTGGGGTGCTTAAGGGTTTGTTTATATATCAAGATTAAGGAGGAGGGCCTTTTATGTGTCAAAAACGCGTATTTAATGTGGATTTAATATTAGTTAACTGAGATCTATATATATTTGTTAAAAATATACAAATAGATAATGATAATTTGTATATATATTTGAATAAGTGTATATAGGAGGATTAATATCTATTTATAAAAAAATACTATTTTACAGAAAAAATATATAATTATGTAATAAATCAATTTAATTGTATACTAAATCAATTATAATCATCTCTAAAATCAATCGTAATCAATTATTATCTTAATTATAATTAATCATGCTAACATCTCAGGTTCCGAGATCGGGAACACAATTAATAACTTGAAATTTGAAGAGAACACATCAAGACTAAAAAAGGGAAAGTTGAGAGAAAACAAAGATAACGAAAACAATAAAATTATATATGAGTTTAAATGTCGTAAATAACGATTTTAATGAGTTTTATGAACTCTACATAGTAAAAAGAGAAAGTATTTTAAATGTGAATATTATGACTACGATACCATGTTAAAAATATAGAAATAGATAATGATAATTTGTGTATATATCTAAATAAGCGTATACAAGAGGATTAATATCTATTTATAGAATAAGATGTTGTACAAAAAAATAATATATAATTATGTACTAAATTAATCTAATTTTATACTAAATCAATTATAATAATCTTTAGAATCAATCATGATCAATTATAATCTTAATTATAATTAATCACATTGATTTATTCACTAGCATGAGTAGATATATACTCATGCGTTTGCACGAGGTACTCTTTCTGTCAATTACTTTAATAATAATTTATTTATCCAAAAATAAATATTAACATGACATAATGATTTATTTAATAAGCTAATAATTAAATAGATAAAGTAATTAAAAAGTTATACACCATCGATTGTAAAAAGATAATAGCATAAAAATAAGGATTTTATATATAACAAATATTTTAATATTTTAATATTCTTTTGGTATATTAATTTTTTTTGGTGATTTTTAAAATTTTATATTAAATTATTAAATATTTGTGGATATCCATAGGTACCCTCCTCCTCTACATGGATCATAAATGAGTATCACGATGGGGACAAATGAAGCACTACTTGCCCTGCTCCTGCCCTTTTATCTGGTGACATGTCAACAATGTAGATATAGATAGGAAAATAAAAATAAGAATAAATCAGCAATGTAGTCAATAAAATTTTTTATTTATTGAGTTTTCAGCAAAAAGAAACTATTTTTGGTAGATAGAATTTAGTTTCAGTAAATTTAATAAATGCAAAATTTTATTTTATTCCTATGTGTTTTTTTGTGAATTTTAAAATTTTATATTGAATTATTTAATATCCACGAATAACTATAGGTATTTACCTCCCAATGGGATCATAAATGAGTATCAACAATAAGGACGGGGAAGCACTACTCGCCTACCCTTATTTCATTGACTTTCTTGTCTCGAAATATGTAAAAAAATGTAAATGAAAAAATAAAAAATAAAAAATAAAAATAAGATTAATAATGTAGCTAATAAGAATTTTTATTCATTAAATTTTCAGCAAAAGAAAATATATTCGATAGATAGAATTTAACTTTTGTGAATATTAAAATTTATTTTATTAACTAAAGTATATTAAACTAAAGAAAAAGGAAGAGTGTACCAACGCGTGTTAGTCTGAGTGGAAATGGTTCGGGTCTCTTAAACATGTGGCCCAAGATTTGATCTGGGATTTATATGTATGAAAAAAATATTATTGAAAGAGAGGTCTCAACTTAGACACCTAAACATATTCTAGGTTCGTTTGGATAGCAGAATTAGAATTGATACATAGAATTTTAATTTCAATCCTAATTTTTGCAGAATTAGAATTAGTTCAGAATTTTAAAATTTATATTTAGAGTTGTTAAAGAATTAAGATAAGAAATTGTAATTCTAAAATCAATTATAATTTTATTATTTAAAGGTATGATCTAAAATATTAAAAAATTATTTATAAAATTAAAATTAATAAAAATATTCATGCAATAATATTTTTATAATATAATAATCATATTTTTTTCATAAAGAAATTTTTCATGAATTTTTAAAAAAATAAATAAATATTATAATAATTTTTATATAAATATAAAAAATAATTTTCTATATAAATATAGAATGATAATAAATATAATTGTTTATAAATAAATGTTGAGAAAAAGAGAGAGAGAGAGTTTTATTTTTTAACTATGAAATTAATAATTCTTAATGTATAAGTTAATAATTGAAAAAGACTTAACTTAGTTATTTTTTAATTTCATATAATTAATTTATAAAATTATAATTTTAATTTTAATTGATATTTTAAATATAAAATTAGAATTAAAAAATTAATTTTAATTTAAACTCTAATTTTATGCTTAATTTTACGAATTAAACGGACACTAAAAGTTAAGTGAGAGGATACTTCAATAAAGTAAAACAAAAGACAAAAAAAAAAAGCAAGAGTGTTGGAAAAAAAAGCAGAAGTGTTTGGGTGGAAAAAAGAGAGAGGATACTTCAATAAAGTAAAACAAAAAACAAAAAAAAAGCAAGAGTGTTGAAAAAATAAAAACAGAAGAGTGTTTGGGTGGAAAAAAAAGGCATGCCAGCAAATGACACGTGTAAGGAAGGGGCTTCGTTTTCAAATATAATAATAGATAATAGATAGTTAAAACAATTTATTAACAAGTAAACAACAAGAGAAATTAATAAATGAAATGAATTGGGATTCCAAAAAAGTAAAAAGAAATGAAACATTAATCCTCTCCTATCTCATTTTATTTGTTTTATAATGTTTTTCACAAAAATTAAAGATATTATTAAATAATCTTAAATATAGAAAAATATAGTTTAATATAATTAAATTATTGTTTTAAAAAAATAAAAATCAAATTAATTATGAATTATGTGTAATTATTTGTTTAGTTGAGATAATAAATAATGAAAATAAAATTAGAAAAATTAATTTATATTTTTTATATTTTTAAATAACAAGTAATTTAGGACAAAATAAATTTTCTAAAAAGATATACAATTATATTAGGACAGAAGAAGTATATGATGAGAAGAAATAAGGAGATTGGCTTCCGTAAGAAAAGAGTTGATTTCGGACTATACTTTCCCGTTACCTTTAAAGTAATAGAGTTATTGTCACTTCATTTTTCATTTTCGTTTTTGGTGGCCAAAACTGATTGAAGTCAATTTATATGCAACTTAGTAAATCTTGATTTTTTATTTTTTTTATGCTGGAAATCTTGATTTTTGAATTGACTAATATGAACATATTGTAAAAAAGTTTAATAAAATATAATTTTAAGTTTTTTTCTTTTTCTAAATTGGAGTTTGATTTATAAATAAAATTAAGAGTAAATTCTCAATTTTGTCCTTAAAAAATTTAACAGCGTAATATTAGTTCTTAAGAAATTAAAACTCCAATCTAATCATTAAGAACTTCAAATATCAACTAAATTAGTCCTTAATGAAGACAAATGTGACCGACAAATTAGTCTATGGAGAGACAAATTTGATCATTTGAGTTTCTTATAGACTTAAAGATTTTCATTTTCTAGGGGATAATGTATTCACCCCTAAATTTTTCATGGAGGAATTTGTGAGTTTCCTCTAAAATTAAAAATTTAAGGATAAAAGCTTAGTATTAAAATTTTTAGTATTAAATAGTAGGAATTAAAATAAAATGTTTGAAATTTTTTAAAAATATTGAAAATGTATTAAAATAATATTAGTATTTAATAGATAAATGAAATTAAACTAAATGGAATTATTGTAATTAAAAAATTTATATTTAAATTAAAAAAATAAAATTGAAACATTCCCTTTAGCCTTTATATGCTGAATATTTTAAATTTTAATTATTTATTTTATAAGTTAATAAATAAATGCAAATAAAGTGATTTTAATGTTAAAATAAAGTTCACTTATAGCATTAATTAAATTTAATATTTTAAAATGTTGTCCTTTAATGTTTCTGTTCTGGCATTTATTTTAAATGTTATATAAATATATTTTAAATGTTATAATAATTTAGTAATTTGAGTTTCATAAATGTACTTCGCAACTAGTCATACATGCGTGCATCGCACGGGTTCAATCTGCAATCCTTCTAAATCTTAATCATAAGCATTTAGTATTTACTCATCACGAGTTCAGTCTTTATCCCTTCTAAATCCTAATTAAAGGCCCTTAATTTTCACAATCTCATCCATCTTATTATGTTACATTTGGTAAATAATTAAAATAATAACTCCATTCTGTAGTTTACTCAAGGGTTTAAATTGTTTCCCACCCAAAACAAGAAAAAGGAGGAGATGTTTATTATATTAAGATGATTTTTATGTCAATTATTTCCATTGTGCTGTTTTGGGCCATTATTGTGCTGTTTCAATTGAAAAATTGGAGGGCTGTTTCGTCAGAGTGCTGACTTACTGAATGTGTGATAAAATATATTGGAATATATTGAATGTTGATTTTTTTTTCAAGTAAACAAGGTTGACATGATGGTTAATATGAGTCGTAATTTTAAGGAAATGATCAAAGTTTAAACCTTAAAATAAATACTTGGTGGGAGAGTTTCTTGGTTAATAACCAACCGCAACGTACCCGCACATGAAATTAGTTTCACAATAATATTTCTAAGTATATCTCGACCAAAGGGAGAAAGAAACTAAGTTGATCTTTCTTTAGTATGTTTTTTTTGCCTGAGTGGTAGTGTATAGTTATTGAACTTCGTAGCTCATTTTAGATTTAAATGTGGGTATTGTTTTATATATGCTGTTATTTGTTAGATTATCTTACAGATCAATGAATAAAAATTAAAAAGAATGGTATTTATAGTGGGTGTATATGGTTGTGTGCGTAATTAGGACCCAAAAATACATGCTGCTTCATATAGCATATGCATTGTCATGATATCAGCATTGCTCATTTGGTAGGTTTCAAAAATTACATACATGTACATAAAAAAAAAAAAAATACATATATAGTGCAACGAGTATCAATACTATGCCCAGTCTACCACACTATTATAGAATAGGAGTGTTTATTATTATTTTTTATTAACTGACTTTTCTCTTATTTTTCTAAAATGACTTTTGTTAAATAATTGAGACAAATTAATAATCTACTGAATATTTGAGTCAAACGTTTCATTTAATGTTTTATTAAAAATACATTATTTTCTATTTTATAAAAAAACTGTAATTTATTTTACATTTTTAAATTTAAAAAATATGATTAAACACTCTATTTTATTATATATAATATTCTTTCTCTCAACTATTTAAAAATATGTTTCATACTTTCATTATATCAATTGACAACTGTATAATTTATTTAAACTCAATTACGTAAAAACTTGATTGGATTATTGACACGGGTGGCTTAATATTTTCAGAAGCCTAAAGCTGAATATAAAACAAGGTTTTTCATTAAAATTAATGAAAATATTTTTATTTAGGTTTTATTCTTCTAACTTTTTGAGCTGCGAAATTTTTAATTAAACTTTTATAATAAGTTTATTTAATATTTATTTTTCAATTATTAATATAGTCAATCCATTTAAAATAAAAAGTACTAGCAAATCATGAAAGAAAAATTCAAAAGTTGATATTATAAGTAAATTTTTTTTTTTTATATTTGGGAAAAATTTCGTTGTTTGTACACAATAAATACATATTATTGTTAATTGACTGGACACTAGGGAAATAGTTAAGAATTAATAATATTATAGGAATTGGAAAGTAATAAAAAATGAAATTTATTACAACTAAATTAGGAAAGTGGGAGAATTTGTTATTAGAAAAAGTCTAATTTGTGGAAATAGGTTTGCCCCAATGATTTAATCTGTTAAGTTTTGATGATGACAAATACAAGACAAAAAGAATGATGCTTATGCTTTATAGTTGTACTTAATAAATGACAAATGTATCACAAAAGAATGTTGACCATGTTACATAAATGTGTTTAATGAGATATATGTAACATTCATCATATAATATATCCAATAATATTTTATATGAGTTATAAATGAATTAATATTGGATATGTCTATGAAAGTCTTGTATGCATGTTAGACTAACTAGAGTTACACATTTATGAATCATGCATATGAAGATATTGAGTTATGAATTTGGACTAACTATGTTTGGTTAAGTGAGTAATACTTTGTAGGATAGTCCAAGTATCAAGAGTAAGCATTGCAACAAGAAAGCAAAAGATCACAACTATGCTCAACTCAAGGAGAATGAAAATGAAAAGATGTTCTAAGCTTTTGCAAGTTTTGAAGAGAAGATTTTCTTTGTAAGTTTGGATTACATCAAGAATTGATGGAAGTGCAAAGATCAAGTCCCAAGACTCTTCAAGTTTAGCTTATAGGACTTAGATCTTGTGTAAAGGTATAAAGGAATCACATTAAGCTCAAATAAGTTTTAAACATATTTATAAGTGTTTCTAAAATGTTTAAATACCCAACAAACTATTTTGGAAAGCTAGTTATGGTAATAGTTCAAAACTATGAAAAATAGTCAAGTTTGTGTTTTACAAAACTGACCTTTAGTTACTCTTTTGATCATAACTTTCAAAATACTTTGAGTTTTACTTTGAAACTTATCTCATTTGAAAATAGACTCAAAGATCTTTCCAATGACTGGTCATTTGCTTTAAATGGATAAGAAACGAAAAAGTTATGACCAATTAAAGTTTGAGTTTTGAAAATATGACCTTTGGTTACTATTTTGATCATATCTTTCAAAATACTTTGAGTTTTGTTCTGAAACTTCTTTCATATGAAAATAGACTCAAAGAGCTTTCCAATGAGTGGTCATTTGCTTTAATTGGATAAGAAATGAAGAAGTTATGACCTTTTAAAGTCGGTTTTGAAAACCAGAAATGGTGTAATCGATTACACAAGTCATGTAATCGATTACAACGTTGACAGAAAGCTTGTAATCGATTACATACGTAGTATGTAATCGATTACAAAGTGCCAGAAAGCTTATGTAATCGATTACATGAAGCTTGTAATCGATTACAAAGTGCCCAGAAAGCTTGTAATCGATTACATGAAGCTTGTAATCGATTACAAAGTGCCCAGGAACGTTTCTAACGGCTATAAACGGCTAGTTTTCATAGAAAATCATTTCAAAACCCCTCCAACGGCTCTAAAACTCATTGGGCTATAAATAAAAGTGTTTGGGCATCAAAAACAAGTTGGAGAACATTCTGAAAATTACCCTTGAACATTGAAAACGAAATTCATCATCTTTTTCTCCAAATTCTTTGTTTTGAGCTAAGTGTGTAAATCCTTTATACCCATTGAGCTTCAACTTGTATTATCTACTCTTGAGAGAGTTTTCTATCATCTACTTTGTTCTTCAAGTTGTATATCCACTCTTGTGAGAGTTTCTATTCTTTCTCCTCATCTTGAAATCATTGTAAGAGGGTGAGGTATCCCTCAAGAGAGAAAAGGGTGAGGTATCCCTTATAGTGAGACTCAAACACAAAGGGTGAGGTATCCCAAAGGTGTTGTGAGTGCTCTTCATTGTAAAGGTCATCAAGCACCTGTGAAGCTTGAATAATTGGAGGCTCTAGCACAAGGGTGAGGTATCCCAAGGTGTGAGGAGTGCTCTTGTATGTACAAAGGTTTTTCTAGCACCGTAAAGTCTAGGAGATAGTGAAGAAAATCTCAAGTTAAGCTTGGGAATTTGGATGTAGGCCACAAGTGGTTGGTGGTGAACCAGGATAAATTCTTGAGTTTGATTCTCTCTTCCCTATACTCTTTAAATTCAGTATTTGGTAGAATATATTTATTTATTACATATCTTGATGTTTTGATTGTTACAACTTGATATCTAGCTTATTCACTTAGTTCATTATATATCCCAAGTTGTATTTGAGTAATCCTCAATAGTTGTACATTTATTAGACTTATTCCGCTGCATTTATTAATTGAGTTATTCAAAATGCATAATTTGTCAAAGTTGCATTAAAACTAGTCATCACCCAATTCACCCCCCTCTTGGGTAATGGTTGCCATGGCTAACAAGTGGTATCGAGCTTCGTGCTCGGTAAAAGCTTAACTTGACTTGGAGTTAAAGATCTTTGTTTGTTTGGCAACCATTACAAGCTTTTCAAAATGAATGGTTTTGAAATTAATAAACCACCATTCTTTGATGGTGCGAATTTCGTTTATTGGAAAGCTAGAATGGAAATTTATATGCAATCTATTGATATTGATTTGTGGGATATTATGCTTGATGGATTTACATGCAAATCAAAACAAACTTGGAATGACTATGATAAGAAATATTTTTCATTGAACATTAGAGCAATGCAAATATTGAGAAGTGGTTTAAATGATGATGCTTATGCTAAAATTAAGAATTGCTCTAGTGCTAAAGATATATGGGATGCTCTTGATTCTATCTATCTTGCTAATAATAATTTTGTGCATAAAGTTGTATATAGAGAGCAAGAAGAGGAAAAGTCATTAAAAGAATCTTGTTGTGCAAATTATTCTCAAAATGATGCTCAATTTGAAGAGGTGGCAAAGCAAGACAACAATGAGGAAGATGATGATTTCCTTAAGAAGCCAAGTATGCTAGGAATGGAGACTACTTCATATATGGCCAAAAAGGACTTTGAGGTAAATAATGCTAAACTAGATTATAGTCCTTCCTATGATGAGTTACAATGTGTATATGATGAATTATATGATGATTTGTTGAATTTAGAAAATAAAAATTTATCTTGTTTGAAAAACATTTTCTTCATTGAAAATGAAATTGATATCTTGAAAAATAAATATGCTTTTCTTGATGAGGAAATGCCTTTAAAATGTGAAACCTCAACTTCTTGTGAAAAATGCATTAATTTAGAAAATCAAGTTGAGAACTTATATTGTGAATTTGCCAAAGCTAATGATTCTATTTGCTTACAATCCATGTGTGTTAATAAGAATGCAATTGATGCTATTTCATATGAAAATTCAAGTAAGGCTTGTGGCAAAAATGACATAGAATATAAAAACAACAAAAGGCTTATGTTTTCCAAAAATGATCTTCAAAGGACCAAGTCATCATTAAATTCACTTGTTTGCAACTTTTGTGGTCATCTAGGACATATTTCTCATTTATGCAATTATAGAAGAAATTCTTATATGAGAAATAATATGAAATGGGTTCCTAAAGATCTTAAATGCTCTAGTACTAATATTCAAGGACCCAAGATGAAGTGGGTACCAAAAAGTCCTCCTAGTGTTTCAATTATGCAGAAAACTTCTCAAAAGGATGGACTAATTGATCAAAGGAAAAAGGAATCATCAAAGGAAATACTTCCAAAGCCCATTGGTAGATGTTTTGATCAAAGAAGGAAGATGACTTCAACCAAAGCTTCTCAAGTACAAAATGTGGAACTTGCAAAGTTCAAAACACCAAAAAGAGAAGCAATGGGTAAGGAAAGGAGTTTCCTTGATCACTAAGGCTAAGGTATCAAAAGTTTCTACCTCTTATGCACATTCACTTGTAAAGTCAATGAATTTGAGGTATATTCCTTGTAGGCCTTAAGTGATTATTTGAATCATGTGTACTTGATAAAATTTGAATATGATATATAGCACATGATTGTATTATTGTTACACCACTTTACTCACCACCTTGCATATCTCTTGATAATAAGGTATTCTATGACTATGGATGCTTTTTATGCTTTAAATTTTCTATACATTTTTACATGTGATAATATGCTAGATAAACTCACTTCTTGTTTGAAGTAGCACATTTGATAAAAATATATTAGAACTTGGCATATTGGATAAATCATAACTCTTGCTGCATAAAGTTACAATTTTTTGCATAATTTGTAGTTTTTGCATAAACATGAGTTTTGGATCAAGAACTGGTCAGTTTTTTATGCTTACATGATGTTTGGAATTGTTTTGGAAAGTTTTGGAATTATTTTGAAAGCTTTGAGTTCGGACCCTTACTGTTTGAAGTGCAAAAACTGAATTCAGCATGCTTGTAATCTATTACAAGACCTCGTAATCGATTACAGAGGCTCGCAAGCGTTCCAAGCAAAGTCGAGAGCGTGTAATCGATTACACATACTATGTAATCGATTACAACGTCTCCGAGAACTCGTGTAATCGATTACACCAAACATGTAATCGACATGAGGCTCGCAAGCGGTCCAAGCAAAGTCGAGAGAGCGTGTAATCGATTACACATACTATGTAATCGATTACAACGTCTCCAGAACTCGTGTAATCGATTACACCGAACATGTAATCGATTACATGGATTCCAGAGGGTTGGTAATCGATTACACACATATTGTAATCGACTTACACAGGCTTTAAAAATGAGTTTTAGTGCGCAAAAAGTCATATTTCTTCTATTACTCACCTTTTCTCTTGGTATGTGCTTAATGATCAATGAAATGAAATACCTCTTACCCTTGTGAACTCATTTATTATTTTTAATGCTTATTTGCTCATGAGTTTGGTATAATGACTAACCTCTATGGATCCAAAACTGGTGGATACCAAAGAAATTACTTTAAATTGTGTTGTAGGGTGACCATTAACTCAAGCATGCAAATGAAGTGAAAAACAACCGTGCTACTTGAGGTTGGGAAAGCTTAAAATGGTTCAAGTTCTTCAAAAGTGATGAAAAACATAAAAAGAAAGACATAAAGAACCACAACATTCTCAAGGGGCCTTGAGGCTTAGAAGTTAGAGTCACTTACAAAAACTCAAAGAGTACACTTTTGGTGATATCAATCTCTTATCCTTACTTATACTTTAAATTGTATATCATGTGATATTTGGATAAGTAAAGATTTGTTTTTATGCCTTATCATGTCTTAAGTTGTGCTTTTCTAGCACTATGTTTTAAAAATATTTTTATACATGCTAACATGTTATATATGCACACATTTTGCTTGGAATGACATGTTATGACAATATCTTTATTCTTGAGCTTGTGACCAATTCTCTTTGCTCAAATATGTAAATTCACTTGCTCATAAGTAGTTCTAATCCTTTCTCTTTGATGCTTAATTTGCTTATATGCTTACTTGGGGATTGGATAGTTAAAAGTTATTTGTCTTCTTGTTTGAAATTGCTTGATATGTTCATATCTTGAAAACAAGAAGTAAATGATTCTTTTTTTTTTGTGCCTTGAACTTGTCTTTGAACTTCAATATTCTTTTTAATGAAGTATATCTTAAAATGAATCATAAATGGTCTCAAAAGTTATAGTTCCATGATTTTTCAATTCTTTCATTACAATAAGGGACTTTTTGTTCTTGCTTGGCCTGTGTGCGTACTAAAATTCCTTACTTGATATTACATGCCTAACATGATCTTTGTTTGCCCCAAAATGCTTATATAAGTTTTGATGTTGATCATGTGTTTCTTGATAAACTTGAATCTTGCCTTGAAAATGCTCAAACTATGCTTTTGGATTCAAGTACATATATCATTCTTTTGTTCTCTATTAGAGCTAACAATTCATGGTTGATAATGTGGTACATATTTTACATTTTATATCAACCTAAATTATGTTTGTAAATAAGTTTAAATGATATTTGATGCTAACCTTTTTTTTGAAAACTTTTGAAATATAGTCATCAAATATTGAAATGTCAAGCATATGTGGATAAATGAGAAATGTTGAAGGAAGAGGAACATGAGGAGACTTTCTTCAAGTGCAATGGAATGAAATACTCAATGGAAGAAAGTACAATGACCTATAAATGAAGAACATTCTAAAGGAGCATCACTTTCTATCTAACCCAATAAGTATCTCTATCCCTAAACTATTGTGGTATTTTATATGCTATGAATTATATGATACTTATTGATAAATTGATCTTAAATGATTAGATGCCTTCCTTACATGAGAAGTATGCTTAGCATTGACAAAGTACTTAATTGGATATGAACTTGCTAATTTTGTCATTGCATATAGGGTGAATGATATTAGTCTATACATGCTTTGATCTCTATAGCATATTTCATCATGATGAATGCTTGACATCTATGATTCTCTTGATCTATAGTTTCTTAATGATATAAAATTTATGAGAATCATGCTTTTTGAAAAGAATTTCTTATTTGATTTAAAAAAAAAATTTAAGGCAAAATCTCCTATTATATTTGAAAGAAACTTTTAAAATTTCATATCTTTGAGAATCTTTTGAACTTGTCTTAAGAACTTGAAAGTATTTTCACCTCATATTTGTCTTGAAAATTTGAAAATCATTTGATTTGTGCTATAAATGTAGTATTCTCTTCTTTTGCTTTGAAAAGTGTTATTAAATCTTGAGAGAATACTTAAGTTTCTAAATAGATCTTTTGAAATGTTCTATAGAGCTCATCTTGATACTTCAAAAGATAAGCCTTGTTCTTCAAAAGTGTTTTATCTTTTCAAGGCTCTTGTTTAATGTGAAAAAGAGGATATGTACTTTCAAATACTTTTTTGACTTAGATTTGATCACTCTCAAGGAATATGTGATTTCAATATAAATCTCTTCTACCCTTCTAAAATGCTTTTGAAAATGTAATGTGTTATTATAAAATTCTTTTTGAAAGGGGGAGAAGTTTTTTTTTTAAATGATTTTGTTTGAGGGATTAAGAATATGTATCTATGCCTTGCTTTTCTTTATAGTAATATGCTTATATGATCTTGGTATGCATATTTCCCTTTATCTATCTTGTGCTTCAATAAGGGGGAACTTATCTTACATATCATTCTTTCATATCCTTGTTGACTAAGAACATATGCATAACTATGTTAAACCATTATATTTGATATTTTGATAACATGCATATTGTGAGGGGAGCCTAGCTATTAGATTATTGCTTATATCTCTTGACTTACATCCTTACTTGACATGAAGTGTTTTATTGTTAATACTATCAATATGTCAACAAAGATCATCGTTCATTCTCTTTTCCTATATCAATGAAAGAAGATAAACATTCTTAAACTTCATATCTTTTGATTCTTTCATTGAGAAATGCTTGATATGTGACAAGTTGTATGATCTTTTATTTGAAAACCTTAATTCAATGATCTTACATGAATATTTTGTATCCCCTATCAAGTAATATCAAGTGGTACTTATTTATGATGTGGTATGCAAGATATTATATGTTAGACATAATTTCTTAAGCTTATTGCTATCATATGCTAAATGTTGAAGTACCAAAATATGACAAGTATTGCATGAATAATCTTTTATATCTTGAAAGCATACTTATTTCATCTCTCCTTTCTTGAATTAGGTATATAAGAATAACTTGAAGAAGTTTATGGTCTTGATGATCCTACTCTTTTTGACAACATGGTTCTTATCTTTAGGGGGAGAGAAAAATATTATCTTTTCTTCCTAAGCCTTTTTGTTGATGTCAAATAGGGGGAGAGAAAATTGGAAAGAAAAATATGTGTTTGTGCTTAATTGTTTGATATGCTTACATGAATATTTAATCTATATATTACTAAACATATTTTTTCTTTGGTGATTTGTCATCATCAAAAAGGGGGAGATTGTGGAAATAGGTTTGCCCCAATGATTTAATCTGTTAAGTTTTGATGATGACAAATACAAGACAAAAAGAATGATGCTTATGCTTTATAGTTGTACTTAATAAATGACAAATGTATCACAAAAGAATGTTGACCATGTTACATAAATGTGTTTAATGAGATATATGTAACATTCATCATATAATATATCCAATAATATTTTATATGAGTTATAAATGAATTAATATTGGATATGTCTATGAAAGTCTTGTATGCATGTTAGACTAACTAGAGTTACACATTTATGAATCATGCATATGAAGATATTGAGTTATGAATTTGGACTAACTATGTTTGGTTAAGTGAGTAATACTTTGTAGGATAGTCCAAGTATCAAGAGTAAGCATTGCAACAAGAAAGCAAAAGATCACAACTATGCTCAACTCAAGGAGAATGAAAATGAAAAGATGTTCTAAGCTTTTGCAAGTTTTGAAGAGAAGATTTTCTTTGTAAGTTTGGATTACATCAAGAATTGATGGAAGTGCAAAGATCAAGTCCCAAGACTCTTCAAGTTTAGCTTATAGGACTTAGATCTTGTGTAAAGGTATAAAGGAATCACATTAAGCTCAAATAAGTTTTAAACATATTTATAAGTGTTTCTAAAATGTTTAAATACCCAACAAACTATTTTGGAAAGCTAGTTATGGTAATAGTTCAAAACTATGAAAAATAGTCAAGTTTGTGTTTTACAAAACTGACCTTTAGTTACTCTTTTGATCATAACTTTCAAAATACTTTGAGTTTTACTTTGAAACTTATCTCATTTGAAAATAGACTCAAAGATCTTTCCAATGACTGGTCATTTGCTTTAAACGGATAAGAACGAAAAAGTTATGACCAATTAAAGTTTGAGTTTTGAAAATATGACCTTTGGTTACTATTTTGATCATATCTTTCAAAATACTTTGAGTTTTGTTCTGAAACTTCTTTCATATGAAAATAGACTCAAAGAGCTTTCCAATGAGTGGTCATTTGCTTTAATTGGATAAGAAATGAAGAAGTTATGACCTTTTAAAGTCGGTTTTGAAAACCAGAAATGGTGTAATCGATTACACAAGTCATGTAATCGATTACAACGTTGACAGAAGCCGTGTAATCGATTACACAGAGTATGTAATCGATTACAAAGTGCCCAGAAAGCTTGTAATCGATTACATGAAGCTTGTAATCGATTACAAAGTGCCTAGAAAGCTTGTAATCGATTACATGAAGCTTGTAATCGATTACAAAGTGCCCAGGAACGTTTCTAACGGCTATAAACGGCTAGTTTTCATAGAAAATCATTTCAAAACCCCTCCAACGGCTCTAAAACTCATTGGGCTATAAATAAAAGTGTTTGGGCATCAAAAACAAGTTGGAGAACATTCTGAAAATTGCCCTTGAACATTGAAAACGAAATTCATCATCTTTTTCTCCAAATTCTTTGTTTTGAGCTAAGTGTGTAAATCCTTTATACCCATTGAGCTTTAACTTGTATTATCTACTCTTGAGAGAGTTTTCTATCATCTACTTTGTTCTTCAAGTTGTATATCCACTCTTGTGAGAGTTTCTATTCTTTCTCCTCATCTTGAAATCATTGTAAGAGGGTGAGGTATCCCTCAAGAGAGAAAAGGGTGAGGTATCCCTTATAGTGAGACTCAAACACAAAGGGTGAGGTATCCCAAAGGTGTTGTGAGTGCTCTTCATTGTAAAGGTCATCAAGCACCTGTGAAGCTTGAATAATTAGAGGCTCTAGCACAAGGGTGAGGTATCCCAAGGTGTGAGGAGTGCTCTTGTATGTACAAAGGTTTTTCTAGCACCGTAAAGTCTAGGAGATAGTGAAGAAAATCTCAAGTTAAGCTTTGGGATGGATGTAGGCCACAAGTGGTTGGTGGTGAACCAGGATAAATTCTTGAGTTTGATTCTCTCTTCCCTATACTCTTTAAATTCAGTATTTGGTCGAATATATTTATTTATTACATATCTTGATGTTTTGATTGTTACAACTTGATATCTAGCTTATTCACTTAGTTCATTATATATCCCAAGTTGTATTTGAGTAATCCTCAATAGTTGTACATTTATTAGACTTATTCCGCTGCATTTATTAATTGAGTTATTCAAAATGCATAATTTGTCAAAGTTGCATTAAAACTAGTCATCACCCAATTCACCCCCCCTCTTGGGTAATGGTTGCCATGGCTAACATAATTTATCCCTTTTAACTTAGGGTCATATACATTTTGATTCTCAAATCTTAAAAACGTGTAATACAATTTCTAAACTTTTTAACGTGTGCATTTTCTTCATTCTATTTTATTTCTGTCAAACTCTAATAGTTGAAATAATATTTTTAAAGTTTTAAGACTAAAGTGCATATGACACTAAGTTGGAGAGGGTAAATTGAACTTTTTTCATCAAGAAATTTGGTACAAAAAATTGTTACATGATTTTAGCATGACAATTTCCATTGGAGTTAGACAGAAAATCAAACAAAATGACTAAAACGTACAAATTAGAAAGTTTAGGGATTGCATTGCACGTTTTTAGAGTTTAAGGACTAAAGTGAAGTTGACAATAACACAAGAAATGATGTTAAATTGTGCTCCTTTTTTCTTGAAATATCAAATTTTTCACAACTTTTTTTAGTGATTCAAACTTGGAGGTGAAAAAGTTCAAACTTGAAATAGTAGATTAATGAGAATGTTCATAATATATGAGTAGTTCTGGTGAGAAAATTTTGAAAATGTTCATATGATTGAGTTTAAAGAAACTTTCTCACATTAATATGAATTATTAACATTTCTCTTCAATAATAGTATTTAGTGAAAGACAACTTACAGTTATCAAATCTCCTTTTTCAAACTAGTACAACTTAATGGATAAATATATAATGATAAATCTGAATTTTTTAAAATATTCAACTTGTAATGTTTTGGATTATTTGTCAAGAGTAACTTTCAAAATAGCAAGTTTAACTTTCTTAAAACTCTTGAACTTTCAACTAACTTATTTATTAGTTGTTGTAACTCAATTTACCTTAACTTTTTGATTTTATACTTGTTGAAAAACTCTTAAAAAACTTTGTAAAAATTAAATTAAAAGAGATGAATTGAAGAGAAGCCTAACACCATTATTTATATTGGTTCGCCGTAAAAACCATATGGGACTATGTCTAATACCTAACAACTACTAGGATTTTTCACTATCAAGAGTATTTTTCATCAACCAAGCCTCTCAAGGCTTCAATATAAATATTCTTTTACTACAGCCTCTTCAAGCTCAACAAGAGTATTCTTTGTCAACCAAACATCTCCAAATTTCAATACAAGTATTCTTTTACCACAGACTCGACAAGAGTATTCTTTATAAACCAAGCCTCTCTAGGTTTCAATACAAGTGTTCTTTTAACACAACTTCTTTAGGCTCAATAGTACAAAGGCTTCAAGTGACTTTTACAACCCATAAGTTCACTTCCAACACTCAAGGATCAATACAAAGACTTAGGTGTTTAAAACCACTGGGTAGCTCTCAAAATCACTCAAGAAGTGGATCAACACAGTTTAGCAGAGCTCACAGTACAACTACTAAGGATTTAACATAATAAGGATCAAGTAGGTAGAGATGAAAATGTTCAACTATGTGTTCAATATTCTACTAAGGCTTAAGCTTCTAACCTTCAAATCTTCATGGGTAGGATCTCTAAACACTCAAGGAGTGTGTTTCACTTTTAAACTCAGTAACCCTTCAATTCTAAGATGTAGAGCAAATCTCTTCTCTCAAAGAGAGCATAAAACAGAATATGAACACAAATATGAATTTCTTCCTTAATATGATGTTAATCCATGCAAAACTCTTGTTAATCTTCATAGGTAGGTCATATTTTATACTTAGGAATATGTTTCTAGCTATTAGGAATAAATCTCAAGTGATTCCATGTGAGAAGTAGCTGTTACTAACCATTGCAGCACTTTCCAACACATGTTTGTCTTTTTCTGGTATAGGTGAGAAGGTTGCTAGAATTGAACTTTCCCAGCTCGAACTCTCTCAACTTCTACGCGGCTCAGCTTTGACATTGCTTTGCTAGAAACTTTCATGCTTATCCTTTTTTTAACTTGATTTTTTCAAAGTATGACTTTGCACATCTTGTCTCTTTTAGACTTGTAATCTTGTTAAAAAAGGCTTTAAACAAACTCATCTTGTATTTGAACTTTTTCAGCTTGTAAACACTTGATCAAAACTTCTATTCTGATGCGTCTCATCTGATACTAACCATTTTGAGCTTTAACTTTCTCCTTTGATAACTCAGTGAAAAATTCATTTTGATCATCTTATTAGCTTTGCTTTCTAGATTTGTTCTTTAGAGACTCTAAGAAGGGTTCTTCATGATTGTTCTCAGCTTGAACGTTCTCAACTAACTTTCTAAGGTCTTCAATATTCTTAGACTTGGTTTCTTCCACTTCACTGAATTTAGCTTTGTCATTGTATGTGTATAAAATGCTAGCTTTAGTCTTTAAATATGTACTGGGAGAGTTATTCATTCTTTATTCAACTTGATGTGAACTTTCTTAAGACTTGAACTTGCATCAACCTTCTCAGGTTCTTCAAGAACTTTCTCACGTTATCCAGGAACTTTCTCACATTGTTAGGAAACTTTCTCAAGTTTTCCATGAACTTTCTCAAGTTGCTCTAGTCATCTAGAGATCTTTCTCATGAATGATTTTCAAGTCCTGTATATAAACAACTTCAAGAAAACGCCCCAGAAGTGCATTAATCTACTCAAGAATGTTACAGCAATAATTCAAGATTTTCAATATAGTTTATTAGCATCAAAACCATTATAGAAAAATTAACACAAAAGGACTTTGAAACTTACATTCTCCCCATTTTTTATGATGACAAACTATTTGAAAATTTTAAATAAAATTTGCAAAGGTTAAATTTTTTTTACCATTTTTGCTTAAGACATGAAAAGTGCAAGAGCTCAGTACTTGAGAATGTTCAGCAGCTCCCCCTCAACTTGATACTCATTGATGATCATTAGCAAAATATTATAACAAACATTTGTAGGATAATTTGCACAAGTTATGAACAGAATAATATGCTCCCCCTAAACATGTGATCCCCCTAAACATTTTAATATTTTATAATATAATTAATTTTATAAATAATATAATATTTTTTAAAACCTAAGCCTGTTAGCCTACCATGTTGGTCTATTTAAAGATAGGTCTGTTATCTTATTTAAAAGTCTTATTATGAAGTAAACATTTAAATAAGTTTTTAGGCCAACCAAACTTTTAAAATAGTTAGGTCACACCTTAAAAAATGACTTATGTCAAATAAATAAGTTAGACTCAAACTTTATATTTAAAAAATAGATCTGGTCTGATCAAGTTAAGGTCTGACCTAACTTGACTTGTTTCCACCCCCTAGTCACGGTTTTGTTAGAAACTCTAACTAAAGTGATGACATGTCACTGACATAACAATAATGTGGATATGATATAGCGATGATATAGTATAACTGATGAGTAACATGTCATCACTTATGTTAGGGAGACGATAGAATTGTGATGAAAGGGTCATATTGATAGACGACTTGCAAGATAAATGATCGAATAATAAAAAATAAAAAATGGGGGATCAAATTGAAAAAAGTAAAAAATAGGTACCAAATTAAAAAAGAAATAAAGATAAAAGACCAAAACACCTATTTTGCCTATTTTTTAATGAAAAATAAGAGTTGAGAATTAATAAAAATGTAAGAAATGGGATAATATAAAGTTTTTGAGAACTTAATTTAAGAAAGGAAATAATATAAAGATATTTTATTAATTATCTTAATTTTTAATTTTAAATATAATCAATTATATCACTATAGAATTAAGGAACCTATGAAAAAATGGGGCCTAAAGCCCTTCCTTTGGTGACTTTACCTAAGCAGGCCGTGATCATTGACATGTTGAATTGTTTTATATTAAATGAAAAGTTAAGAATTTTTAATAAAACAACTTACTTTACTCTTAAATTACCTCTATAAATGTAATTACTAACATAAAAATACCCTCATCAAGTAAATTTGTTATAGAATTTCTGGACTTTTTACTAAAAGGAATGGATTGTGGAAATTTCGATCAAGAATAATGGCACTCAAAATAATATATTTTATTTCACAATTGTTCAAAACCTTTATTATATGGCAACATGTATTTTTCTTTTACAAATTGAACCAACCACCTTTCAATTTTGGTTTCGAGATTATTTTCATTAATTAATTTTTTAATTTGAAAGTTAAATGAACAAAACTATAATGCGGTGTTTAGTTTTATTTAATATATATACAAAAAAGTCGCTAGTATTGTAGTGTTTTGTTTTATATTTTATTTTTTGGCTTAGTGCCCAAAAACAAGTGCCTAATCTGGCTGACTGGAAAAGGGACAAGACCTTGGCAGATCAAATATCTACACACCTATCCTCTATATCAATGAATGAAACAACTAAAGAAGCAGGGTTAAGGTCAAATCCAACAACCCCAACATATGATGAAAATGAGGCCAACATCATGGAACCAATCTTGCCCAAGGTGAGGACCCCTCCCAGACTGCACCCTTTCAAGAGCTTAATGCCAATGACAACATCGTCATTATCACACCTCAAAGCAATTAGGAGGTACACATAAAAGCTGGAAGTATGAATATGGACTTGCCTCCTCAAGATAATAGGTTTGGCCAGATTCAAGCTCTAGAAGAGAATGAAACTCAGATGCAAGATTCAGCCTCCCCCTTTCCTCCCATTATGCAATTCATGGATGAGAAATCAAAGGGTTTGGTGCCTTCCAAGGCTTAAAACGTTATAAAAAGACTGAGCTGAAGCAAAAGCTATACACACAAGAGGCACCACTAGTGTATTTTCCAATTCTCCAGGACTTTTTTCGGGAAGAGGTCCCGTAAGAAGTGAAGTCTAGGTAATGAGAAAAAAAAAAGGATATGGTAAAATTAAGACACCACTCAAATGTTACCTAGAATTAGATAAAGGTGGACTAAAGATGCTTGTTAGCTATAATTTCAGGCTTGTTGGATGTCACTTCACAGTTATGATCTCTTGGAATTTGTTTTCTTTTTCATTGTTATGAATGAATCTATCTATCTTTGGAAAAAAAATTGGATGTTATTTTATATTTAAAACTAATTATTATAATTGTTAATAAGAAAATTAGTTAAGTGAGGAGTGGAATTATACTATTAATTTAACTTAACTATTTCACAAAGGGTTAACTTAAGAAAATTTTAAAAAAATAATTAAAGAAGAGTGGCCGACAATAAACATTCTCTATTAGAATGCTTTCTTTCTAAGCTGGAAAAGTCTGCTCACACGCCTACAAATTGCACAAAATGCACCTCTCAATGAAAATGATTCTTACACACCATCTTTTTACACTTTTTAATTACACCTACTTCATTAAGAAAAAAAATTTTAGAAAAAAAATTATTTTTCTCACAATTAAATATATTCAACTTTTACTCTACCGTATTTTTATAAAAGAAGTATTAAATTAAATTATATATAATTATAATATTTTTATGAGATATAATATAAATTTATAAGTGTGATAAAAAAAATAAAATACTTTTTGTAGACGAATAACAAAAATCATTTTAAAAAATGTGTTTATCTTATTTTATTATAAAAATGGTATAAAACAAAATGATGTGCAAAGAGCATCACTCACTCTCAATAAGTAATCTATTTATACTTGCAAATTACTTGTTGTGTGAAGTAATATTATCCGACGACAAACAAAAAAAAGTGTATGTATTTATTTTTTTTTACTATTGGGTGAGGTCTTTAAAGGAAATTATCATCTTATATCTCTAAAAAAAAATGTAAATATTATTTACATGTTTTGTAAATAATGTAATTGAATAATAAAAAATAATAAAAAAATATGTATAATAAATAATATTATATTAAATATAAAAAATATATTATTTAATATAAAAATATAAAAATTTAATATTTAATTAGTGCAACAAATTCTTTTTAATAGTTTAAGTGCCACAATGACACACCATTGGCAACGTGACATATGTAAAAAATGCAGGGCCCACATTTTTTGCAACCTATTATATTATGTCTTTATGTTATATCATCTTCGCCCATTAAAAATGATTATATTAACAAATTGACCCCGAAATTCACAATAAGGTTGGCATCATGGTCACCTTGCCATCTATGGCTCACCACGTGCTCAAAGACCGACACCATTTTCGCCAACCGTGATGTGCCTGTCATTGGTAGGGTTGCTACCTACGGCGAAACGGAACGGCGAATGTTGAGGAAAGTGTGCGCGCTCAAGATGCATAGCAACACCACCTTGGATTCCATGTATATATAGTCTCCACCATGGCTCCCATTTTGTCTTAAAATCCTGTGCATCAGATCAGGAACGAGTTGAACTCCCGGGAGGAGAGGAGCAACAGATCGGCAGAGGCCAATGGGAGCAACTAGAGATCGATCTCGGTCGGTGCCGATGGAAAATGAGGCTCTGACAAGGTGAGCTTTGACAGTTGGAGCGTTTTCTCGAAGAAGTAACTGAATGATAAAGTTATAAATATTAATGTTTTATATGGGGTTAAATGCAAAAGTCAAAAGTTAACCTGTTGTGTAGGTAACCGGTCATTATTTTGGAACATTAGATTGGCATTACAGCCAAGATTCATCCACCTAGACAGTGGCATCTAAACCACTTGTGGCACCGTAGATTTGGCTTTATTGTTAGTTGGGCTAGTAGAAGAACTAGAAGAGATAATAGTGCAAGTCAATGTCAATCTTTTTTTGGAAAATTAAAAACTATAATAATTGTAGCCAATTTCCATTGCTCATAAGATAAAATTAATAAACCAAAACTGTCCAAATTTATATCATATACTTCAAATCATCATATAAGTTATAATAGCCAGCATAAAATTAAGGACGCCATTTCTTCCACTTGATCATAGCACGGTAACACCTGCATAACAAACAACAAGAAGAGTCAATCAGTGCAGATATCATAATCAACCACATTTGATTTGGTTCATAAAATTATAAGCAAGCAAATAATGGGCTCAAATTAAATTGATTAAATATTTTTATACCTCCACAATTGGTTCCAGAGGGTATTGGCCTTCCACATGACTGAGCAACATAAATCACCTTCTGTATATCAACAAACTGCAGAATTGCCTTGGTTAAGTGCTGACACACACATGAAAAATCCGCGTTCTTGATCACGTTGCTGCACTCTTGTGATGGATTCACCTTAGGGGTAGATTTCTGGACATGCATAACGCATTGGGTTACCAGGTCCTGCATGTCATCTTGGCACTGGCCACAACAACATTGTTGGCACCAAAAAACAGTAAAATTCCGATGACGGCCAAAACCATGAGGTTGGTGCTCATCAGCTTTGCCATTTTTATTTTTTTTATATGCTTTCTCTTGTGGATTGGGTTTTGGGGTGGGTAGGTGAGGTAGATAGGTATGGAGGGGTTTATATATATAAATATTTTGTGAGTAACAAAAAGAGGGACGCATTGCATTAGGATCATGCATGGAGCACGTTTTCCTTTTTGTGCGTTGTATTTTGCAGCTTTGGACTGAAAATGAAAAGCATGTGTGAGAGTTCTTGTTGCTTATGGGAAATGGAACTCAGGTGGAGTGGTTTGGTTTTCCATGTGAGTTGAAAGTCCATTTTTCTAATGATGTGCATATCACAAGCCTTAATTTTTTTTCCCAATTTGTTAAAATGAGTTGCATTTTATTTTTAACTCCAATTTTTTTATCACACTTTTTTTCATGTCATTTTTTACACTACTTTTCACATTATTAAAATCAATATTCACATGTCAATAATTTCTTTCACTTAATTACAACTATTAAAAAGTAATGTGAAAGAAAAAGTAATATGAGATAATCATTTTTCTTTTATTTTACAATTTGGTGTTAACATGACATTAGTTGTAGTGCTTGGTATAATCAATTCATAACGAATTGAGGATTTTAGTATGACATAAATTTAAAATATTGTGCAACTACAAAAAAGCTAATTTTAAAGATATTCATACCACAAATATAATATATATATATATATATATATATATATATATATTTTTAGTTGCTTTTTACGTTTATCTGTTTTTTTTTAATTTTTTTTCTAGTTTTGTTAGACAGGCACAAAAACTTGAGAAAACTCAGTAAAAATTTGTCAAGATTCAAATTAATGAGAATCACCCGTAAGTCTATTTGGTACACTATTAAAATTTGCGAGTAAAAAGTTTAGGAGAGAAAACTCTATGGAATAAATATTCCAGATTAAAAATTTATTTTTCAATTTGTTTGGTATACTTAGTGCCAATATCCACTTAGCTTGTCACTATATCTCTCTCTATCCAACCACATCACAGCTCCATCAACACCACCTCGATCTGCAACTTCACCGACATCACTACTTTTGTGGTCTCAGAGCCCCTCTGCTTTTGCCACCCTAATGAGAAGACCCTTGCTTCTTCCTCCTCCCGCTACCTCTTTTGTCACCAGCGGGGAAGCTGACTTCGATTGTTTGCTTCTACAACTTTGTGATTGACCTTTCGATCATCTCCTCGCTCGAGCTCCTCCTCGTCGATCTAGCGACAAGGCATTCAACTGTGACGTCATGCTTCTCGTACGATAGAGGAGAATGAATTGTGCATTGATCAACAATTATGGCAACAATGAGCATTATCTAAGAAAAATGTATACCATTGGAGAGTTTGTTAGAGAGGGAGACTCCGGTGAGGTAGAGGGCAGCGACATGGTGGCGCTCGTCGCAGGTGGCTCTAGGAACAGTGGGTGATGGATGGGTTCCATGAAGAAAGAGCATGGGTAGAGTCATCAATGATTATTTAAGAGAGGAAAATGTTTGGCGTCTAACTAAATAGTTCAACTTCTATCCAACTTATGTCACATGACAATATTTTGCTGACTTGGCCTTCCCTTTCCTTCCCTTTCTTTGCGCTTCTCATTTCTTTCTTTCTTTTCCAAATTTTAAACACGTTTCTCCCTTTTCTTCATTCACTCTCAGTTTCTTCCCTTTCTCTCACTCTCAGTCTCAGTCTCTTCCCTCTCTTCTCTCACTCTCGGTTTAACATTTCCCCCTTTCTTTTCTCACTCTTGGTGCCATCTTCTCCCAAACTCCCACCATCATCACCATCTGCCGCAAAAACAAAGTAGTCACCAAAACAACACCAACCAATTTCAACCTCTGCCCAAACCGCGAACCAGGCCTAGCAACCCATAACACCTAGATCCTTTACCATGCAAAACCTCGTACGCACCAGACCTACCAGCCACCGTGACCTAGTACCAAGAACCACCGCGCGCTCCACCGTCTGAGCCAGTTCCCCATCCTAGCTTCTTCTCCCTTTACCCATTCTCCCACGCCCTTGAATGTGGATCATCTAGGTCACCACACATTGGGCATTTTGCTGCTGAGCCGTGTTAAGAGAACTTTGTCATCCATATCTGTGTTGTTGCCTCCTCTGGCATAGCCTTTAGCGGTACCGTCTCTTATTCTCTCAACTATATAGAATCTTTTTGAATGTGATTATATATTAATGTTGTGACCCTTTTTTATTTCATGGGTTGAAATTTGATTTGTGATTAATTCTAAATGAACCTTGAATATATCTTATTTTCTGGATGCTGATAAATGGGCGTGTGAGTTGACCTTATGTGGGGGTGAGACTATACAAATCTTGTTGGATGGATTGGAGTTGTGCTAATAGGTTCTTTTCTATGAAATGCTTGGTGTGATGATTTAATTTATTAGTCTAATAATGCTGACTTGGATGCATGTACATTGTCTGACAAAGTGCCAATATACTTGTTAACAAGTCCTGAACACATGTACGGTTTGCCTATGCTAGAAAACAATCTAATAGACTTGATTAGAAGATTTTAGTGTTTGCTATAAAGGAACATTAATAGATGAAATCAGGTTTTATTGTCAGTTTGAGTACTGAAATTATTTCAAGGATAAAAGCTAAATTATTGCTTTTTAAGGTTCCTAATTTAGTCTGGGGTCTATTTTACTTTTCTGGGGAGGTAAATCATTATGTCAAAAGCTTGTGTTCATTATTCAATACCTAGTTTAATACCCCTTTGTTCGTTCAGTCTGTGCTAATTATCTATTTCGTAGTGTTATGGTTTGCTTGATCTTAATCCCTTGCTGCATTCTGTTTGTTCAAAAAAAAAATATTGCTTGAATAATGTAATGATGTATGCTCATATGAGTATTTAAGAAATGTTCCTTCCCTTTTCGAAGTAGTTAAATTATTTTTAGTACTACAAGTTGAGTTTTGCTACCTACCAAAATCTCAAGATCCAGATCTTTATCTTCAAACTTTTTAAAACTTGGAAGTATAATAAGACTAGAAGAATCAATAATTAGGAATTTTAACAAGGTATAAGATAATTTTTTTTTTTTAAAAAGGCATTAGGTTACTAACCAGAAGCTCCAAGGATGTCAATCTATCCTGAGGATCCTTTTGGATGGTGTAAATAAACCAAAGACAATCAATGTGATATGTTTATTTAAACGTGTTAAAATTTAATCACCCCAGTTCCTAGATAGATATAGAGAAAGCTAAAAGTTAAAAATACAAAGCAACTTGTTGAACTATAAATTGAGTATGCTATGTGGCAATCTTG
The DNA here is from genome assembly GCA_029884595.1 of Ormosia semicastrata. Lineage (NCBI taxonomy): Eukaryota > Viridiplantae > Streptophyta > Magnoliopsida > Fabales > Fabaceae > Ormosia > Ormosia semicastrata. The sequence continues at coordinate 38,969,536 of JAQQTO010000055.1, forward strand.
ATGTGTCAATGTCACTTTTTAGCTTGAATGCTCGGTTCAAATTAAGTAATTGAAAGTATGTGTTGCAGCAAACTAGTGTAGGAAACTATAACTGGTCAGAGAATGGTTGTGGTGTACTACTACCTACATTTACAATTACAACAACCATATGATTTTCAGTGATGTCATTTTCTAAATTTTTTTGCTTATAATTTGATAAAGTTCGTATCTTTAAACACTTCAATCAGATTTATACAATAGAAGTGCCAAAGAGGGATAAAATTAAAACTATTTAACAATATTTGTTATTAAAATTAAAATATTGTGTAGAGAAAGTTAAAAAATGAACCAAAGGCTACCCACTAATACTTTTAATAATGAAAGAAAACTGGTCATATAACCTAAGCAGGCCCAATTATAGAGGTGGAATGACCTTCATAATTTTAATGCACACATTTAGTGGGTAAGTGAAACAAGCTAAAATAATTAGACCAGAACAAGATATATGATCAAGAGTTTCAAATGATGCATGGCACTTAGACAAAGCGATTAAAATCATCCACTCACATATCGAAAACCCTGCCAGACCTACAAATATACAATAATCCAAGTTTTATATTAGCATATTACGACTTCATCTACAAACCAACCCCAAACAAGTCCACTTAAGTTCTGGGTATAAATGTACAACTCAATGTTCAAATAGTGGCAGAAATGGCCTAACGAGTTTTAAATATTCTAGGCTGACCTGCCCATCTTCTTGCTATTTTACACTTGAAATATCATGACTTTTCACTAATTCTGACTCAAACCAGAGAACTATAGAAGACAAATAACTTGATTTAGAATAACTAGTTGGAAACAATTTAATACCTCTATTGACGTTGCTAGTGGGATCACATGAATAGTATAATTTTTTTGAAAATCACAGTTAATTAACATAAATTTAAGTTTTAAATTGCAACAAGAGGCTAGCTAGTGTTTTAAATCCTTATGGACTAACTAATGCAACTCACTTGCTATGTGCTATCAAGTAGTGCTTTCCTATAGAAAACAGATTCTGTTTACACTCGTAACTCAATTTCTTTTTAAGACAAGATTCTGATATTTTTACTCTTGAAAATGTGTTATCTTAGCTTTCTAATGCCGCCGGTAGCAACTCAATCAGAACCCTATAGCTTCGATCATGCACCCAAAATTATGACCTGCCAAGCAGTATGGTTCTGCAGAATAGGCTATGTTTTTATATTGTAAACTGAAATTTTATTAAGATTCTAAAATCTTGAAAATTTTATCATAGAAATTCTTGTATCGTAGCTCCTAAATGCAATTGATAGCAGTCTGGCCAAACCATCACAACTCAAATTATACAACTAAATCTATTTGCTTCCAGAAATATGTGTTTTGCTGACTTTAGATCAGTTTCAAACATAAACTGGTGCTGTTTGAGAGGTCCAAGAATTCTGAAAAAGAAAAAATTACTACATAAATCCTTGTGTCTTGTCTTTAAAATGAGACCAACCTCATACAATTTGCATCCCTACTACCAAAATTATGCATCTAAAACCATACGCTGTCAAGATTGTAATTCTGCAGCTGTGAACACCATATTTTGACCGGGGTTTTTTATTTATTTATTTATTTATTTAAAAAAAAAATTAAAAAAATTAATTAAAAAAATAAAAAATTAATTCAAGTCCACTTTTTATATTTCTAACCCAAATACATATGCAAAAAAAAATAGAAAAATAGAAACAGAAAAATAAAAAATAAATAAAAATATAAAAAATAAAAAAATAAAAAAAAAGATTTGTTCTTGATTTGTTTTTTCTTGTTTGGGTAAAAAATCAATTTTTCCTTTCTTGCCTTTTTTTTTTTTTTCTTTCTTTGGCCATGCAATTTTGCTTTAACACCCACTTTTACGTTTTGCACCGAAAACCCACCCACAAAGCAGAGACAACCTTTTTGGTTCCCACTCACTATCGCACCTCACCTTCACACACCGCACCAAAGATCACATTTTCACTCCAAGGTCGCTATCCATCCGGACGTTCCCACTAATAGACGGACACGGAGAGAAGAAAAAGCAGATGCAGAGGCGAGAGGGAGCCGGAGTTTTTTTCGAATCATTTTTGTAAGAAAAGCTCCCTTCAGCTTTTACCCGACCAACTCTCACCACCATTCCAAGACCCCTCCCACTCCACACGTCCAACCATCCAACCACCTTTCAAACTCTCAACCATATCACCCAGGCATCCATTCTGCTATTTTTTTTAGAGAAAAAAGGCACCATCAACAAGCAAAGGAAGATTTAAAGCACACACCAAGGGACCTTGCGGGCAACCATTTCCATCACCTTCCTGAAGAATATTCATTCTCTTTTCATGGTAAGCTCACTTCACCCTCACCTTTATCCACTTTCATTTTTCAGCATTTTCTCTTACCCATCAACCTGCCTCCAACTTCACTCCCAAATCTTCACCTTCACTGCTTTCATCCTCACAGATACCTTCACCACCTTGCTCCACTCTCATCATCATCAACTTACTACCTTGCTGCCAAAAGGGGAGAGACAAAATTCAGGACCACCATCACCTTCCATCCTAAGTTCCCATAGCCACCCAAAACCGTGAGCCACCCCACTCAAGCAACCTTGAACCTCCCATTTCCACACCTTCTATAACCTTTCCAAAGACCACCATCAGAGCCTCCAACCGTGACCGGCTTTCCTTACCCAACCAAACCAGCCCACCACTTCTAACCTCCCTTCACCCACGCACACCATGCACCCATCACCACCCTTCCATCATCAACCACCATTCACGTGAACCCCTCCACCTTCAAACTCAGCCATCATCAACCTCCCATCACCACCTTCAACCACCATTCTCAAGCTTCACCCTTCCCCAATGTCCAAACCGTACCCAACCTTAACCATGCACTTATAACCTTTTGCCACCCACCTCTCCATTCTCACCATCTCCCATCCATCTTCCACGTGAACTCCTCTCCTCCGCCACGTCCAAGCCTCACCACCATTCAAACTGCTTGACTCTCAACCAAGACAAGCGAGCCTCCCCCCTCCCCATCCAACCGAGTCAACTCACTCACCACTAACCTCCATAGCAGCCACCATCTTCCACGTGAAGCTCACCTCCCATCCCATCTCATAAACTTCCATCTTCTTCCTCATCCCTCCACCAAAACCATGACCTACCAACTCGGTCTCCTCAACGTAAACACCACCCTTCCATCCTCAACCACCCCCATGCACACGTGAAACCACCTTGCACCTAACCTTCACCAAGCTGCAGCCCACCTAGCACCCAGGCCATCCACTTCACGTCCACGAAACCTCCGACCAACACCACGTGAAGAGCGCGTATTTGCCTCCCCCTGTTTTTTTTTTTTTTTTTTCTGTTCTAAGGGTCCTGTTGTTTGTTTAATAAGCTTTATTATTATTATTTTTTTTTTGTTGTGTTTTGTTTTTTTATGTAATTTAATTTAAGTTGTTACTTTGAGCTAGGATACTGTTTTGACATGTGTTAGGTTTTTTTATTTTTCCATGTTTAGGTCTTTTATTTGGCCAAGTGTTTGTTTTGTTTAAATAATTTTAGAGTATTTTGTTAAACATAAAAAAATGAAAAAAATATAAAATAAAAATAAATATAAAAATAAAAAAAGAAATCAAGCATGATGGTTGTTTTAATAAAAATAAAAATAAAAATTAAAAATTAAAAAAAGAAATAAAAAACAAAATAAAACTTGTTTTGAATTGTTATGTTTATTTATTTATTTATTTTTTTTATTTTTTATTTTGACAATATATTATTTGTGTTTACTTGTTTGTCCTTATGTTTTTTTTAATAAAATAAAAAAATTTAATTAAGATGCAATGATTAATGACGATGATTGAATAGCGAATGCTATCTTCATTGTCATTTGGGTCATAAGGGTTTATTGAGTAGTCTGGTACTAACTTGAATCCTGTGCAAAAAAAAAAAAAACAACAAAAAAAAAAAAAAAAAAACAAAAAAACTAAAATAAAAATAAAATAAAAATAAAATAAAAAAATCTTTTAATCAATGCAATGATCAATGATGATGATTGAATAGCGAATGCTATCTTCATTATCTTTTGGATCATAAAGGTTTATTGAGTAGCCTAGTGCTAACTTAAATCCTATGCAAGAATGGATTCGCTTTCAAATAAAAATCTTTTTTAATTAAAATCAATTAACCCACACTTATTTTATAAAGAACTACATAACTTTGAGTTCCTCATTGCACCAGGGGATACGTAGGAGCAGAATTTCATTTCTGTCAAGCCAAATTTAAATTTTCATAATTTTGTGGTTTTCCTTTTATAAATAGTTACAATATTTTGCAAAAATGGGTAAAATAAATATTTTCAAAGATTGTTAAAAATTTACACAATTAACCTAAGGTACCATCTTAGGACGGGTGTGTTAGGGGTGCAGTGGGATTAAGTTTCCACTCTTCCCTAAGCATAACCGACTCCCGAATCCAATCTGGTTCTAAAAACCATTTTCAAATAAAGGTTTTCCAATTTTTCCTAAATTAAAATAAAATTGGTGGCGACTCCATTTCTATTTTTTAAAATCTTTCGAGGTGCTATTCTTCGCCGCGATCCCGGTCGCGACAGATGGCGACTCCACTGGGGATATTTGGAGAGTCAGGCCTGTTGTTGTTAGTTGTGCAAATTGTTAATAATTTTTTTATTTTACCCCTTTTTATCCTTGTTTTTGTTTTCTTTTTGTTTGTAAATGGATTTTATTTATTTATGTAAATATCTGATGACATTATCTTATGTATATTGTTACTTGTAAATATATTGTACATAATTTTTGAAACCCTAGGATAGATGATTACTGGCTGGCTATTATATATATGCTTTTGCAGGTTGGGGATATTTTGGTCTTTTTAATTTTTATTTTTATTTGTATAGGTTTGTATGCTCCCTCACATATGTCACTGTCACGTACCTCACACACTTTTTGGGTTCTATACCCGAGTCTGTGCGAACCCGAGGAGTAGGAGGGGTCTCGGCTTTTGTTATTGAGGGGTTTTATGCTCACTTGACATTTGTTGAGACACCACTCAGATTGTTGCCATTGTCATGGATGAATCATATTGAGAGGGTTTATCCCAACTTGTGATTAGTTCATGAATTGGGTCCTTGTCTTTCGAGATAAGGGCAATCTGGGAACCATGACCTTTTAGAAGTTTAGACCTATCCCGAAAATCTTGCACTGATAGATTGAACATAATGACTGTCAAATCTTAGGTTCCATTTGACTAGGGCACAAAAGGGAGCGTACTTCTTCTTCTTTATTTATTTGTTTCTCATATCATTCATTCTTGCATTTTTGTTTAAAAAAAATCAATCAAATAAAGAGAAAAAAGAGTTATTCATTGCTTGTATTTTCATAATATTCTTAGCATTCTAAAAAACAAAAATAGGATCTTGCATTTTCATAGCATCCCTAGCATTCAAAAAAAAAAAAGAAAAAACATCTTGCATTTTCATGACATAGCATTTTAAAAAAGGAAAAAGAAAAAAAGAGGGTAAGAAAAAAAATGAAAAAAAGTGTTTTCAAAGCTCATTCATTTTAGGCATCTCATACATTTCAGCTCATTCTTTGTTAAATGTTGTTTTGTTTTAATAAATCAAGTGAGTTTGAACCATTATGCAGCCTAGGAAAAAAGAGACTAATCAAACCCAAATTCACAATCCTAGATCTCAGACCAGAATGGCTGCTGATAACCCTGAGGAAGGGAGAAACCTGAGTATGGCAGTTGATGAGATTAAAAGGAGGATGGATGGAATAACAGAGTCTATGAGAAGAATGGAGGAAATGGTGTTGTCCATGAGAGAGACTCTCACCTTGATTGGGGCAGTCAGAAGCACAAGAGTGATTGGGGCACATCCGCGCCTATCAACTATCACTTCCATCGGGACAAACTCTGGGATCGCCACTGAGATTCCTGTTGAGAGGAGGACCTCGAGTACTGCACCGCTAGTAATTCCTATTGGAGAAGGGTATCATTCTTCAGAGGATACTCGAAATGGGGTTCATGGTAATGTCGAATTCATATGGGAACAACCATGTATGTCCATCCCAGTGACAACGAGACTTCCTGATGGGAGGGGTCATGCGTCAATTCAGAAGAATAGGATGGAAGAAGAATGGAAGGAAATGATGGAAGAACAAATCAAAACGATCAAGGGCCCCAGCGCTTATGGATCGCTTAGAATAGAAGAACTGTGTCTTACCATGGAGGTCGTAATCCCTAAAGACTTCAAGATTCCTCATTTTACCAAGTATGACGAGAGTGGTAACCCTCGGTTTCATTTGATTAGTTATGGAACCAAGATGGCTATTTGGTCCAGGGATGATAAGTTCCTTGTTAGCTTTTTCCACGAGAGTCTTACAGGCCCTGCTTTAGAGTGGTATATTCAATTAGACCGCTTTAAGATTTCTCGTTGGACGAAATTGGCTGATCTATTCATGGATCAATACAAGTTCAACCTAGATGCAGCTCCTACCCGGGAACATTTGAGCTCAATGCAAAAGGAAGATGAGGAAGCCTTCAAGCAGTATGCCCAGAGATGGAGAGCTCTCGCAGCACAAGTGCAACCACCGTTGACGTTGACAGAAATGTGCTCATATTTTCTAGGGACTTTGGGAGCTCCTTATATTGAGACAATGGCAGGCGCCGTTTATCTAGACTTTGCTGAGTTGATAGCTGCCGGAGAGAGGATTGAAATTTTGGTAAAAGCAGGTAAATTGTCAACTGGCAATGATGAAAGTAGTTTCAAGAATGAGTTTTTTCCTCTAAAGGAAAAAGAATCAAAAGTGAACTACATGCAAAACCAAAATTGAAAACCCATCATATTACCCTGCCTACACTGTTTGCCCTCCATCAACTGGAAACCTCTGAACAATTGGCGATCTGAGGCGTTAATTGATGTGATTGTCATCTTAGACTTTTGTGGTGTTAAACTTATGTTAACTTTCTTGAAGCATTAATGTAATAAATTTACATGGATATCTTGTTTCCTTTCATTTTCAGCGTCTTTCTTGACATTTATTTCTCTTTCACTTCTTCAAAGTGTCTTCCTCGTATTTGGGGCCCATCGGACTCTAATTCTTGGTAATTCTCATTTTGGTAGATCTCAATAAAGTTCACGTGTGCAAGTATCCTTTTCACAAAAAAAAAACAAAAAACAAAAAAAAATAACAAAATAACAAAAAAAACAAAAAAAAAGAGAAAAAAAGGAAAATAAAAAAGGGAGCAAAGAAGTAATCACCTGGTGTGCATGGGCCTTTTGTCTCTAAATTAAAATTTTTGAAAATGAGCAATCAAAATTTGAAATGAAGATTGGCCGTGTTTCTCTATCCTTCATGAGAATTCATCTTTTCATTATCTCTCGTTGTCCTTTTAAGCTTGAAGTTTTCTTCAATAAACCCTAGACAAAGATCACCCCTACACTAGGGGATGACACAAAGTAAAGGTTGATTCTCATGGTGGCTATTTTGAAGCATAATAAAAAAAAGAGAAAAAAAACAAAAAAGAGATAAGAAAAAAATGACATTAAATAAGTCATGACAAGGGCAAATGAAAGAAAGTGAAAAGAAAAAGGAAGAAATGAAGAGCAGTAAGAGAAAAGTTGCTTGAAAGTACAAAGGCAATTGACAAGTTTAACTTTGAACAAGGATCCTTGGTCCGATTTGACTCTTAAACAATTGTTTGAGCCAATCTTTTCTTTCTAACCCCTATCCTGGCCATGTTACAAACCTCAAAAATTTGATCAATGAAGGGTTTGTCACATTAGACAAAGGTTAGCTCATCTAAGTATCCAATTCATTGCTCCTAAAAAAAAAAGGGGAGACTTGCACAGAGTAAATTTCTACCCTATCCAGCTGGTCCCACACTAGGGCAATTTTGTTCAACAAATGACATACTTTCGATTTGAGCCAAATTCAATTTGATACATTAGGGTAGAGCGTGACTTACACTGGGGCAATTTTGTTCACAAATGACATACTTTGAGCCAAATTCATTTGATACCCTACATGAGGGCAGATTTTTGTATATACCTGATAAAACAATAGTCATGATGTCCAGTTGTCAAGTCTAGATTAATCACGTTCAAACTAGGGCAAAAAAAAAAAACTTTGGCTTTCTTGCTATTCTACTTCTTGTGTCTTTATCCTTTGTGAATAATATTCTTTCTATAGTCAAACTTCCAAGAACAATCTGAAAGTTATTCGCTTCTTCTCTGTTGTACTTTTTTGAATTCATAAGTGTCTGTTACGTAATGCTTCAAGTAAGGTGAACATGAGTACAACACTATGATTTGACCATCTAATGATAATCTCCTGATGAACAATTCAAATTGAAGAGAACTTAGAAATCCCAATTGATGGAAGAGGAGGTACCTGAGCAAAAAAAAAAATTAAAAAAAAGCTTGTTAGATTGAAAACCCGAAATGACGGCCTAAGCAAAAGTTAGAGCAAAAGAAAAATGGAAAAGAGCCTGTAGTTTGAAAACCCGAAGGGGCGGTTAGGGCAAATAAATGGGCAAAATCTCAAGAGAAAGTTGGCCTGAAATGCCTTGAAGGGTGCACCAAACTGGGGCAATTTTGAATTGCGTTTGATCAGCTACATAGGGGCAATTTTGTTTGCATTCAGTTGGCCATTCTAGGGCAAAATTTTTGAAGGATTAAGGAGAAGATGTATTGAAGGAAGTAGCAACGCAGACATAGATTGAGTATCAAGCAGTTGTAGGGAATCAACTAGATGAGGGATAAAGTGAAATACTGGGATAAAATTTTCTCTCAAGGACTCAGTCAAATAAGGGTTCATGACAAGAGATGATCATCCCGTTTCTCAAAAGAAGAATTGAAAGTGGCAAACAAGGAAAAAAAAGAAGAAGAAGAAAGAAAGGAAAGATCGAGGCTATCGGGTCAAACGGGCAAAAGCATGTGAACAAGGGTTTTGATTGGTTAAAACTTTCCAAAAGTCACCGTTGGTTCGAAGGACTTTTAATAAAATAAAAAAAAGGGAAAAGAAAAAGAAAGAAAAACAAAGAAAAGAAAATGAGAAAAATGAAAAAAGAAGAAAAAAATCTTTTTGATCAAGATGCTTATTCCATTGTCATTTATATTTGGGATTCAGTTGCCCATTGTCTTTTAAATTTACGGGAGCACAGTTGCCCGTTGTCTTTTAAATTTTTGGGACTCAGTTGCCCATTGTCTTTTAAATTTACGGGAGTACAGTTGCCCATTCTCTTTTAAATTTACGGCAGCACAGTTGCCCGTTGTCTTTTAAATTTGCGGGAGCACAGTTGCCCGTTGTCTTTTAAATTTGGGAGCACAGTTGCCCATTGTCTTTTAAATTTCAGGGACTCAGTTACCCATTGTCTTTTAAATTCTGGGACTCAGTTGCCCATTGTCATTTTAATTTCTGTTGAGCGAATCAGCTCCACGCATTCTATGCATTTTAAATTCTCTTGAGCGCATCGGCTCCATGCATTTTACTTTCCGTTGAGCGCATCGGCTCTATGCATTCCATGCATTTTAAATTCTGTTGAACGCATCGGCTCCATGCATCTTAATTTCTGTCAATTCTTTTGAGCGCATCGGCTCCATGCATTTTAATTTCTGTTAATTCTGTTGAGCGCATCGGCTCTATGCATTTTAAATTTTTGTCTAATTCTTTTGAGCATATCAGCTCCATGCATTTTAATTTCTGTCAATTCTTTTAAGCGCATTGGCGCGTCGCATGTTATTTCTCGCATTTGTTTTACATCTTATGCATCACCGGACAAAATTGGAGTTCATGTCTTTACTCGTTTCTTACGACGATAATAAGAAGACCACAATTTTCTTATTATCTAGTAAGAAGCAAGTAAAGAGGGACAACTGTAAACACTCAATTTTGACCGGGCTCCAAAAAAAATGAAAAATAAAAAAAATAAAAAAAAATAAATTAATTAATTAAGTTAATTAATTTTGAGTTTAATTAATTAAAGGTCCATTTTCTTTTTTTAGCCCAAATGAAAGCCCGTTTTAAAAAAAAGAGGGGGGGAAGGGAAGGGTAATCTGTGTTACGTTTGCTGCTAGTTGCTCTCTTTCGGTTTGCTTTCAATTTGGTTGAAATGCAACTACACCATGTCAATGTCTCGCAATGTTGCAGCACTCCAAAGGCCCAAGGCTCAAGAGAAGCAAATATGGAAAATTATCAGTGATTTGAAGTTGGAAGAAAGTGACAACCTCAATGAAAATACATGAAAATGGAAAATATCAGTCACTTAGTCTGCTACCTACACTGATCTACTAGGGGTGGCAGATTTTTCTTACAGAGCGTGAAAATGGGTGGGGGGATGGATTGGATATATTGAAAGAGGAAACACAGAGGAAAGAGGAGAAAAAAAAAAGAAAAAAAAAACAAAGTGCACTCCCTGCTGCCATCTCCAAGAGGAACCCATCCTCACCAACACTTGGACCTTTACCTCATAACCAGCTTGCTGCCATCTCCATTGTTGAGCCACCTTCAACTTCCATCTCCATTGTTGAGCCACCTTCCAACCGAAATACACAACCATCAAGCATCTTCAACCTCACCTTTAACCCATCACTAATATCTCATCAAAACCCCCATAACCAACCTCACAAACTTCCATCTTCTTCATCACCTTCAACCGAGTCAACTTACCCCTTTACTATTCATCTTCTTCAACCTCCATCTCCACCACTCCAGCCTTCACTTAGAACCGTCAAACCACCACCCATAGACACCCAACACCCACCATAACCAACCTCTTCAAACCAACCTCACCACCACCCAACACCCAAAACCCAAAACCACCCCCGTTTTCTCCAACCGCCAAGACCGAGCTCCTCCACGCCCAAGATCGACCCCGTACCAGCGGCCAAATCTCGTCCGGCGCCGACCTTGAGCCCCTACCCGAGGCCGGATCCAGAGCTCACCTTCCGTCAACGCCGCACCGGTCGCACCTTCCGCAGCGCCGCACGAACTCGGAGCTCCCCCAGATCCTGCCGTCGCCGCGCTGTACATCAGTTCTGAACCGGAAAGCCAGATCCGGCCGACGAACCAGGAGCCGCTCTACACCGAACCAGTCGAACCCGATCTCGAGCCCGCCGAGCCACCGAACCGCCGCCCGCTGGTAGCCTCGCCGCGTCGTCCTCTGCTCCTCTGCCCGAGCCCACCGAACCTCTACGCCGCCGGTGGTTCCTCTTCCTTTCTCCCCTGCTCTATCTCCTTTGTGCCTCTAGAACGTTTTTCAGCTGCTTAAAATTTTGAGTTTTTGCCTTATTATTGTTATCTTTGCTTTTTCCTTTGGGTTGTGTTAATCTGAGATAAAAAAAATACAAAAAATGAAAATATAAAAAGGGGGCTTGTCAGTGTAATTTAAAGTTAATCCATGCTTTATAAATTTTTTTTTTACCTCATGATCAGTCAAAAGGGAATGTGTTAAAAAAATTTTTTGTTTTGTGTTGTTATGCTTAAAATATATAAAAAAATAAAAAAAAATGATGAATGTTAAAGGATAAAAAATAATAATAACAAATTTTTGTTTTGCATTGTTGTGTTTAATTTGGTTTGTATGTATTTTTATTGTATTTACCTAGCTCACGGTGTGACAATGTGTTGTTTGTGCGGTTACTTATCTGTCCTTGTGCATGCCTTAAAACAAAAAAAAAAGTTTTTTTAATCTATGCAATGATCAATGATGGTGATTGAATAGCGGATGCTATCTTCAACGTCATTTGAATCATAAGGGTTTATTGAGTAGCCTGGTGCTAACTTGAACTCTGTGCAAGAATAAATTTGTTTTCAAACAAAAGTCTTTTTTAATTAAAATCAACCAGTTCACAATCATTTTCTAAAGAATTACGTAACTTTGAGTTCCCCATTGCACCAGGGGATACGTAGGAGTAGAATTTCATTTCTATCAAGCCAAAATTAAATTTTCATAATTTTGTGGTTTCGTTTTTATAAATAGTTACAATGTTTTGTAAAAAGGGGTAAAATAAATATTCCAAGGATTGTTAATAATTTGCACAATTAACCTAAAGTACCGTCTTAGGACGGGTGTGTTAGGGGTGCAGTGGGATTAAGTCTCCACCCTTCCCTATGCATAACCGACTCCCGAATCCAATCTGATTTCAAAGACCGTTTTCAAAGAAAGGTTTTCCAATTTTTCCTAAGATAAAAATAAAATTGGTGGCGACTCCATTTCCATTTTTTAAAATCTTTCGAGTTACTATTCTTCGCCGCGATCCCGGTCGCGACAGCAGCACATATCATGTTTTCAAAGCAATGTAGGAATTTCTCAAGAATCCTAAAATCCTAAAATTTTTTATCACATAAAGTGTAGGGTTTTAGGAGCTAGAATACCTCTTTTTGATGTATGCTAAAAAATGCAGTGATGTAGTGATGTATGCTCATATGACTTTTTACTAGAATACCTCTTCCACGTGCCAATTTGACTTTGAACTTTACTTTGAATTCGTAGAAGCTTCGATTTGAAGAAGTTTTGAAGTTACTTAGTCCAACCTTGAAGAATCATACTCCTTTAGAGCTAGTGGATGTTGATTTGCCCCGGTAGCGCAACTCATGAGTACAGTTGCACTTTTTAAAAAGTATTAATTGTTATGTGGAGGCATATGTGTTTAATTTTTTCACTTGTGCTTGTTTGTATGTCATTGAAATATGGATGATTGCGGAATATATGTCATCAAGTACATGGAGATATGGGATGGATACAAAATGTTTGGAGAGAAGACTATGCCTGATTGAACTTTGGTGAGAGAGTTGTTTTGATTTCTGATTTAACAATTACATTATGTTGGAATTTCTATTTATTCATACTATACTGGTACATGGAGAAGTCATGCAAATTCGATGTGACTTATTATGTGGCTGGGTCTTGCATCCGAACAATGAGTGCAGAAAAGATGTTTTGAGAGCTGCAAATGTTATAAAGTTGTTGCCCTGATTTGTAAATTTTGTTCTTCACTCTTTAACTTGTCCCTATGTATAGTTATGTATACAAGTGTAATAAGTCCAACATCCCTGTAATGTGTATAGAATGCATGTAATGTGTATAGAACGCATGTAATTCCATGTAAAGGAGGAAGAGATATATATTTTTTGAGGATGAATGGTAGAAATGTATTATTGCAATGCCTCACAATTAATAATGTATAAGGATACATATTGTGATACATAGGCGATAAATGACTTTTTATTGTAAACCAGATGTATTGTTTTATATTTACTTTATTTATGTATTTCTACTTACAGCCTTAAGAATATTTGAAGTTGAAAGAAATATCAAATTTACCCCTATTATTGGGAACTCTTTTTTGGATTCACCAGAAACTCATAGAGATTAACCACTTTTACCTAATGTATTAACCAATTAATTTGGATTTACCATTAAACCATGAACATTCACCATTTACTCCTAACATATTAATCACAAAATTACACATATCAACTCCAACTAGTCATGGATTTGAAATAAGTTTATACCCATTATTGGGAACTCATTTTTGGATTCACCAGAAACTCATAGAGATTAACCACTTTTACTTAATGTATTAACCAGTTACTTTGGATTTACCAATTAATGAGATTCACCACTAAACCATGGATATTCATCATTTACTCCCAATGTGTTAACCACAAAATTACACATCTCAACTCCAACTGGCCATGGATTTGAAACAAGTTTACACCTGTTATTGGGAACTCGTTTTTGGATTCACCAGAAACTCATAGAGATTAACCACTTTTACATAATGTATTAATCAGTTCATTTAGATTCACCAATTAATGAGATTCACCACTAAATCACGGACATTCATCATTTACTCCTAACGTGTTAACCACAAAATTACACATTTCAACTCCAACTAGTCATGGATTTGAAACAAATTTATACTCATTATTGGGAACTCATTTTTGGATTTACTAGAAACTCATAGAAATTAACCACTTTTACCTAATGTATTAACTAGTTAATTTAGATTTATCAATTAATGAGATTAACCACTAAAGCATGGACATTCACCATTTACTTCCAACGTGTTAACCATAAAATTATACATCTCAACTCCAACAAGTCATGGATTTGAAATAAGTTTACACCCATTATTGGCAACTTATTTTTGGATTCACTAGAAACTCATAAAGATTAACCACTTTTACCTAATGTATTAACCAGTTAATTTGGATTCACTAATTAATGAGATTCACCACTAAATCATGAACATTCACCATTTACTCCCAACGTGTTAACCACAAAATTATACATCTAAACTCTAACTAGTCATGAATTTATACTAAGTTTACACCCATTATTAGGAATTCATTTTTGGATTTACCAGAAACTCATAGAGATTAACCACTTTTACCTAATGTATTAACCAATTAATTTGGATTCACCAATTAATTTGGATTCACTAATTAATGAGATTCACCACTAAACCATGAACATTCACTATTTACTCCCAACGTGTTCACCACAACATTACACATCTCAACTTCAACTAGTCATAAATTTGCAACAAGTTTACCCCCATCACAAGAAACTCATTTTTGGATTAACTAGAAACTCAGAGATTAACTGTTGTTGCCCACTATATTAACTAGTTACTTTTCATTTACCAAGTATATTAACCACTTCAACAAAGTTACGATTCCTATTACATTAAATACAAGTCAAGTCCTTACGACATATTTTCATACAAATCATATACATAACTTAGCCAAAATTGATCAAAAATTCTAGACCATATATATGCTTTGATGGAACTTGTGGTTGAGTATAATGACAGTTCCACAAAAAGGTTAGCCACAGCAGGCAAATGCATGTTGATTCATGCATATTTTTATACAATTTCTAGAACACTAAGGCACTGTCTTCTTCTTCTTTTGCAGTTCGGTGTAAGGAGTTCAGGTGTATTTTGTAACATCCTAATACAGATATCTAGATATATCCTAGATATACAGAAATATATAAACATAACCAGTACTAGAGATGTCAATTTTACTTTCTACATGCTAATATATATCCATAATTACAACTGAGTAATTATGGAAAGCCTTGAGAAAATGCGAAAAACTTAATTCATACATATATATATATACAACACTAGTCACAGAAGGACATATTGTAATACATACTACTTAAGACATACAAAGCAAATATAACTTATACATCAACTTTGTCTACTAAAGCATATAAAAACTATACTAGTCTTCATGTTTTACCTTCATTCCCTTAGCAGGTCTGTACCTCTGTACCTGAATTTACATGGAAGAACAATTGAGGTAAGAATTATAATTCTCAGTAAAAACAATTCCAATACCAGTTAGCTATAACATTATATAACAAACATAACAATTGTTATAACTACTAACATAGGAGTTTCCTCCACTAATCCTCATAACTGCACACTACTTGTATAGTGCGATCTAAAATCGATAGCATACATACCATTAAATAAAAACAACTGCCTATACAGCTGTAAATACTAACAGCAATAGACGATGCTCATACAACTGTCTATAAATGCAATGCAAATGATATGCAATATGATTATGCTCAAGCAAGATCCTAAAGATATGTTCGTGCAATGCTTTATTTTGAAGTACATGCAGAGTTCTATGTTTAAAACAAAGAAGATCATCAGGAACTGATTCAGTATATTATCCTATGGTGAATAGAGGTATCTCCTCATGTCACACATGTCCTGGCACGTTGAGATGTTCGGTCTAAATCCTGATTCCGAAGAACCTTATGGACCCCTACTTATCTCCTTTGACCTCGACACTAACGAAATATCAATGTTATATCCTTCCTCAATTGAGTCTGTCATACATCCTTCAATCTCTCTTGGCCTTCATGAGTGCACATTAAAGGATACTTACTAAGATCAATACTGCTAGACCATTTCTATTTACATACATATATACTTATATCTAAACATAACCTCATCACTTATAACTCTTAAGTGAATCCTATGCAATACTATGTTGCTAAAGTGTTAGATACTCACTATTGGCAAACCATTACTCTTGGTTGCACAAAGGTTCTCATAACTTTCACATACAAACTAGATTAACTATCTAGTATGTGAAAAGTGTAGTGTTATGTTTATCTCTTACATAAACACCATTTGAATATTCTTATAGAATCAACTCATCCTAGTGAAAGAGTCTATCTTAGCTAATGTATCATTCAACTTTGCTTAAGGAAATAAATGAGCATTTCACTATAAATTTACTTACTTAATGAATGCAATAAGCTTACAAGTCAACATTCATCGTTGTGTGTATTCTACAATGCATAAAGTCCCATTAAACTAGAGACTTAGTACATAACATTCCCTCTTCAGAACTAAATACACAACCTTGTCTCCATTCAAGTGAATCTAACTCAAAGTGGTTCTTACTTACAACTCTTTGTTGCTTAAGATTCTAGGTACCTTCCAAAGATAATCCATTACTCTTGGATATCCTAAGACTCATACCTTTCTTATTCTTACTAGAGTGAATACTATAATCCATCCTAGTATACTTGTCTCCATTGCACCATCTCATCATATCTTGAGTGATATCTAATGCAACACTAGGCTACCTAAGGTGCTATGTCCTTACCTAGAGCAAACCACATCTTTTGGATGCTCAAAGCCTAAGCTTTCTCATTTCTTCTACGTGATAATTTCTCTCTTGAAAATATCCCTATTTGTGCCTTAACACTCTTTAAGAAACATATACTAATGATCTCATCTAGTCTATAACTTCAAAACATCCAAACATGACATTTTTGAATATTCTAACCTCAGACATAGCCCGTGTCTAATTACATAGCCTCCCCCGTGCCTTACTCTGTGAACACTATTCACGAATTCCACTTGCAGAGAAGGACATGCCCCCCTTGTGTCTTCGGACACGGGCCGTGTCGCTTAACCAGAAGCATTGCAGCAGCTTCTGTAGAACCGTGGTACTTTTCCATTAGTTCTTTTCTTGGATTTTGGCCATTCCCAACCAGTTTCTAAGTGATTCTAAGGTCCCAATCAATTCCTAAACACATAGGAATCAAAAATCACAAACTTAAACCTCTTAATTTGTATTAAAACACCAAAATCTCCTATAGAGTGACCTAACCCTTCTTTGGGATTTCAAAGGACCAAATAAGATGTTCAAAGCTTCTAACTTCTATTAATGCTATGAACAAGTCATAAAAGACCAAAGAAACTCAATCATGTAACCAAAACACTTCAAGAACTCAATTTGACTTATCATGCACCTTAAGTGCATCTATGGTGAAAATAAGGAAAAGAGATTAATATGAGCATAGAACCCCTATTTCTATTCAAAACCTCTAACCTCATTCAATGAAAATCAAAGAGGAGAAAGATGAATAGAAAACCCCTTACCTCTTGATTGGATGATCAATCTTCAAGCTCTATGCTTTAATCTTGATCTTCCCTTGGTTTTCCTCTCCTTCTTCTCCTTTTTCTTCTTCCTTTATCTCTTCTCTTCCTTCGTTTCTTTCTTTCTCTGTTTTGTTCTATTTTTGCAGCTTTTGTTGCTTATAAGTGAGAAAGAGAAATGAGACAATGACCATCAAGTCCCTTAGGATATTTTGCTAGAACTTCCTTATCTGCTAAGAACACTTGAATTATGCTAATTCAAGTTTTTTAGCTACCAACAACTTTAAAATAAATCATAAGATTCATCAAATTATTGTTTCATCATTTTCATGATTTTTTCATATCTGCTGATAGTCAATCTGGTATTAAATACACAACAGTATGCCTAAAATTACTAAACTAACTCAGATTCTTTTGAAACTTTAACTACTTCTTACTTAGCTCATATGTGACCTAAAAACAAACTCTCTATATTTATTTCCCTCAACTTTACCTTTTAAGCCATTATCTAAGTCATTTTAAGCTACTTTTCAACTTCTATGTTGTAACTAAGTGCCTAAACGAACTCAGCTTATCACAAAATTGAACTGACATGTTAAGTAAGTCATATGCTACCGTTTGTAGCCATATACAAATCTAGCATGTTATTAAGGATATTACACATTTGCCTTTCCTACGCTTCCTAGGCTAAGCTTTAACCCGAGTGCAAATGTTGGAGTTGGGTGATAACTCCATGTAATGTAGTTATTTGTGCCCCATAATTGTGCTTCATAGAATGTTATGTCCTTGTTATTATGCATATATGGGAGATTTTATGCTTATATTAGTTAAATTTTCTTTGGATGTCTCTCTATATGATTATGAGTAATTTGTATCTATTCGTTAAGTGATTAAGTAGATTTACAACTTTTATTTAACTTGGTGATTTTCCTAATGTAGGATGGGCTCAAAATTGATGAATTGGAGCAATTCAAGACTTAAAAACCCAAGAGAAAGCCAAGGAGGCATTCCAGGGGTGAACAGCGCCGCGCAGGTTAGTGCGCGCTGCGGTGCAAATGTGCATTATCAAGCTGCCATACAAAAACCCGAGGCTAGAGTGCCGCGGCACAAAATAGTGTGCGCCACAGTCCTAGGTGACCGACTTAACGCCCGCCGCGGCGTAGGTTAATGTGGGCTGCGGCTTGATGTGCAGAACTAAGCCTATAAATAGATTTTTATCATATTTTCTTAGAGTAGTTTTTTTAGGTTTAGAGAAAGCAGCGGCTAGGGTTCGTGTGTGGAGGTTGAGGAGGCCAAAGGAGCCAAGGATGAAGGTCTTCTTTCTTAGGAAAGTTGATTGGAGCTTCAATGATCATATTCTAAGAGTTTCCTCCTTCTCATTTCTCTTTCTCTTTTCTTCTTTATCATTTGAACATGTATTTTGATTTGTAATTTCATGTTCATGGATTAGCTGAGCTGTTTTAGGGAATACTTTGAATCCTTTCTATGATTATTAATGAGTTTGTTATCTTTTGAGTATATATTAATGTTTAGTTATATTCAATCATATGGTTCTTAATGCTTTTGAAGGTTTGATCAGTTTTTGATTGATTTGTTGAAGTTTGATGAACCTAGACATAGGAATTTAGATTTTAGATCTAATGTATGGTTGATGCATGTTCGATTCTATTCCAATGGCGGGATGAGTTGATTCGCTAACTGGATAGAAATATACCTTTTAGCCATGTATAGTGTGTAATTGAGAATATATCTTTCATAAGTGGAGTTTACACTAGTTCTCATGGAAATATAGTGAATTAGGTAAATGAAACTATGGTTGATTGACCTAGACATAGGCTTTTAGCTAAATCAGATTCTCAAGTTAACTTAACAATTCATTGATGTTGCTTATGAGGATTTTATGTCATTAGTATGAAATAGGAGGTGAAGAAGGATTCCCTAGATCTCTAAACCATTATTTTTATTATTTTTTGTAATTTAGACTTAGTTTATTTGCTTTTCTCTATTTTTATGTCCTTGTCTAGAATTAATTAAGTTATTAGTTGATACTTAGCTATGGAAGCTTTTATCCTCTTGGGAACGATCTCTTACTCTGTATCTGTATTACTTGAATGACCCGTGCATTTGCGATACAAATGGTCTAAACAAGTTTTTAGTTAAGAAAATAAGTTTTTATCTTTTGAAAGGACCAAGAATTTGCTTATCATTGGGGTTGTCTGTGATTGGGTTCAGGTGTGTATCAGAGTAGCAAATAGTTGCACCTGTAAAGCCCTCAACAGAGAGAGAGGATGAGTGGATGTATTAGGGTTTCGAACCATTGAAAAATAGAACTCAATTTGGCTTGAAGCAGAAATAGCATTAGCCATAGCCAGTGACTGCCATCAAATATGTCCCATTGAAATGAAAACCCCTGTTCTGTAACCCACGAACCAGAGCCACCACTTCGTGCCTCTACTGCACCAGCCATCGCAGTGAAGAGAGAAACAAATGCAAGGTGGAAGGAAGAAAAAAAAGCAGGAGGAAGATCTGCTGCACCATTCGTCGCAGTGAAGAGAGAAACAAATGCAAGGTGGAAGGAAGAAGAAGAAGCAAGAGGAAGGTCTCGTGAAGAAGAAGAGGAGAGAAGAAGATAAGGAGAGATGAAGAGAAGGAGAGAAGGAGAAAGGAAAGTTGAAAAGGAAATAGAAATTCAAAAACGAAAAGAGAAAGAGAAAGAGAAAGAGAGTTGGAGTATATAGTCCATGTGATATACGGTAGACGAGAGTTGGAGTATTTTCGTTGTACAAATAACGCAACTGAAAATTTAATCCCTAAAAGAGGGGAAACATTACTCTCCATAAAATTTATTCTATTTTCTATTACTCTACCAAACATCTAACTTTTCCATAAACTTTACACCCTTAAAATTTCTCCTCTTTTACCCCCAACCAAATGTAGCCTAACCTTTGCTTGGATGAGAGGAGAAAATGAGAAAGAAAGAAAATAAATAGAAAAGTAAAGGTGAGAGGTGAAAATTGATTGCTTGGATGAAGAGAAATTGAGAAGAAAGAAAATAAAAGGAAGATGATTTATTATTTGGCCCCGCACTTAAATCTATTTTTATTATTAAACCATTTTTCCTTTTTCTCCTACATATTAAAATAAGTGGGGTTATATTTTAAAACTCGTTGTTTTTGATGCACAGTCGTCACCTTCATTTTCTTCTCAACTTTAGAGAGATTTTTTTTTTGGTTCCATGGCTATAATTTTCTTCCTTTCATGTTTTCTCTCCACATCCAAGTAGGAGGAGATGACATTTTCTATTTATTTTCTCTCCCTCTTACTTCTCTCCTCTTATTTTCTGCCGTTTCAAGCAAATGGTAAGGGTATGTTTGGATTGGTGGGATTGAGTGGAATGGAATGGAATGAGATGAGATGAAGATAAGTTCCATTATTTGGTTATGTTAAAAAATGATAGAATGAGATGGAACTGAGTGGGATGGATTCCATCCCATCCCATCCCACAAAAAATCCTCAATTTTCTTTCCCTCCAAATTGGGGGTATGAGATTGAATCATCTTTTTTATTATAATTATAATTAAGATTTTACTACATTAACCTCATACCCTAAAATTGGTGTGTTTGCAATAAAGGTAATTTAGAAAAAATAAAGTTATAACTCATATCATTCAATCCACTTCCCAAACAATGAAATGATAACTTTACTCCATTCCATCCTAAAATATCCAAACAATAGAATGATATTTTTATCTCATTTCATTCCATTCCATCTCATTCCATTCCATCTCATCTCATTCCATCAATTACTAAATATCTAAACATAGCCTGAGTTAGTACATATTTGAGATAGTTGTGAAAATTAAATTATTTTAATAATTAATTATTGTATAATTTTTTTTTGTTATAATCAATTATAATAGAATTAGTTTTATGTTTGAATATATTAGTTGAAAAGTGATTTTAAACTAATCTGTTTCATTTGAATAATATAAAAAAGAATCACTTTAATGTATTAAATTATCAAAATAAGTATAGAATGATTAAAAAAATTATTTAATTGATTAAAGAATTTATTTGATTGAAAACAAAATGATATTTATATCTCAAAATGAGAAATAATCCCAACATCTTTTATGAAAATAGCTCAAAACTTAGCTTTTAAAAAAAGTTGGTGATGACCAAAATTTTAGCATCAACTGCTTTTTTAGGGAAAACCCAAACACGTTGCAATATGTTTGTAACAATTTTTTTAAAGATATAACGTATGTTGGGGACAGAAATAATTCGTCTCAAATATGCTCTTAATAATAAGAATATTTATTTGGTAGGCATTATCTACCCTATATAGTATGTCCACTGTTAATTTGTGTATATATGATAGATTATACTTCCTTAAGAATGATTCAAATAACAAATAAACAATGTTAATTCAATTCTCACAAAAATTGTGATTATAGTGTTTTTTTTTAAATTTTTTTTATAGCTTTCCTGAAATAAACATGTTGAGGATTTAGGCCCATGCTTGCGGCCCAAGACCATTTTGTGACGTGAAATACACAAGCGAGTAACTGCGTCACAGCTTGATTTGAAAACTGAGAGAAACCTGGCGCGGCATGGTTCTGCAACCACTTGCGTGATCTTCTCCACCGAGTCCCCAACCAAAACCCAAACAAACCCATTGACCGACCACAAAAGATTGCAAATATTTCACTTTGATTTCAGCAACCCAGTTTTCTGGAACCTTAACCTAACCCAATGGAGAACGGGACCCGGGTTCAGTGCCCGGAGAACCAAGAGCTGGCGTCGTACATGTGGAACAAGTGGAAGGAAATGGCGGAGCAACCAAAAGGGGTTTCGGATAACATCGAAATGACCCTCTCTAAGGCCCACTTCAATGTTTGTAACTCCAGAAACCCAATTCGAACCATCAAAGATTTCTCTCAGGTCAAGTATGTGTTTATTTCTCTCACATTGTGTTATTTTAGACTCGTTTATGGTGAACCATATATGTAGAAACATATCATAGACTATAGATATGTCATATGATTAAAAATTATAGTTATATAGATATTATAAAAATAAAAATGTGACCATAAATTTGTTGTCATGTATATCTTGTACTTGAGTTTATAGTAACAGAACTCCATTCTTTCTTTATTATTATTTTTTTTTTGAAATTGAAAATTATCCAAATTTTGATATATCTTTGTGGACCTTGAAAGCTTGAACTTTAGTGCAGAAAGGGTCGTTGGGTGTTTAGTGATTGGTGCTATGTGTGTGTGAGTGAGTGTCTTTCTCTCTCTTATTGATGTGTTTGAAAAGTGATGAGGGTAAAGGATGAAGTATGGTTATTTAAATTGGTTTTTGTAGTGTACTAATCTAATGGGGTTCTTTTATGTTTTTTGGAATTGTGTGGAAGGGGTGTGGGGAAAATGATTTTGAGGCTTATGCAGGGGTTTTTTGGGACCGTTTCAGGAGGTTCTGAACCAGAAGACTTGACCAAAAAGGGTATGTCTGGTGCTATGTAGTTTTTATTTTCTGTCATCTTCAATTGGTTTTGCATTCTTTTGTCCATAGTTCTGTCTAAATCTTATTATTTTTCTCCAATCTTATAGGAAAGAAAACTAAAGGAACCAAGCGCTATGTGCCTCAGAGGAACTCTGTGGCATATGCATTGTTGATAACCCTTTACAGGTATGTACACATGCATTACTGATGTACATGTTTTTTTTTTGTTATATATGTTATAGAAGTTGTCATGGTAAAACTTGTTTGATTATGAGTTTTAACACATTTTTAATAGGGGAACTTCAAATGGGAATGAATTTATGCGTAAACAGGAACTTATTGATGCTGCTGAAGCTAGTGGGCTATCTCGAGTGCCAATTGTGTATGTTTCATATAGTTTCTTTATTATAGTGTCCATGAAAATGTATGCAACTTTTGACCAGGCACATTTTGAATGTTCAGGCCAGAAAAAGGGAAAGGAAAACCTGGACATTTTGGAAGTTCTCCACAGGATTGGTATAGTGGATGGAGCTGCATGAAGACATTGATAACTAAGGGATTAGTTGTAAAATCAAGTTGTCCAGCAAAGTATGGTTTTCCATTGTGCATGTCTTCTTTCACTATGTACTACTAGTTTTGTACATAAACCTTTTCTCTTATTCTTGTATATTATCATTCATATATTAAAATCCAATAGTTAAGGGAACCTCCTTATTATGAATCTGTAATTAATTTCTTGAATTGTTTATTTATAGTTAGGCTTGGGCATATTTGTCCTTGTAATATGGTTCAACAATTGAGCCTTGCCTATAGTAACACAAGAAATTTTTTTAGACAGTATATTTTTTGATTCATTACCAGTGAACATTGTGGCTGTGATTTGTTTAAATGTGCTTTCTTTGGATGAATCTGCCTAGCAGAGCTAATGTACATCTACAATTTAATTTAATATATGCTAAGTTCTAAGATCAGCAACTTTTAGAGTGGTTCTGTGAAGCAACTTTAAATGATGACATATGGTTTTTAAATGAAAAGTGGAATTTGATATGTTCAAATGAAAATTTCTCCATATTTGTACAGATGAATTCTGTTTTGTTTTCAGGTACATGCTAACTCAAGAAGGTAAGGAAGCAGCATGTGACTGTCTCACAAGATCTGGAATGGCAGAATCTCTAGAGAAGTCGATTTCTGTTGAAATTCCTTCTTATATGGATAATCAAAACTCATTAGATAGGGAACTCAATGGTCATGATGTGGAATCAGAAGTGATGTCACCATTGACCCAGCAAAAGAAGCCAATGGATGTTCCTCTTGATTCCCTTGAGAGGGTATTTTTCCTCTTATTTAAAATCCTTGTTACTTCTCTTGTTTCTTCATATTTATATCTGTTAGAATTAAAGCACATGTTTAATATGTGGCTTTAGTCATTACCTAGTCATAGCTGACTCATAGAGCTGATTACTTGATATTGTAATCTGTAATTATAGGAATTAGTGTTTGTAATTACTCCTGCCATGTACTAATCTGTATATAAATACCAGATTACTTGTGTGTTTTCACACAAACAATTCCTCAACTCCTCTTCTAATTCTATACGCTATCAGTGGTTTAAATGATCCTCCCCACTACTGTGCCTTACCAGTGGTGCCAGTGCTGTCAGTGCTCCATTCCCGTGCACACAGCTGCTCCTCCACCAGCTGTGACTTCTCCGGCGATGCCCTCCACCACTGATGACCCCTGATCGGCAGCAGAACCCGCCGACAGGCCCAACTGCCGCCGACCCACCGCCACCCACATCTACACACACCCTCACGCCTGCAAAGGCTTCTGCTCTTTACTTTGCCCCTTTTCTGTGGAAAGCACTGAAATCATGCCTGATGCTGATTTGTATGGCATAAAATCTGATTTATTCTTCTTTTGTTATCCTTGGATGCATTTTCTTAAAACTACAATTTGATCATTGGTCTTAACTACATCCAATTGTAATTATCTTCATAATCTTTGCTTCTTGTATAAGGTGTGTATAGTAAGTAAAAGTGTCTGGTGTCAACACCCTTAAAAGAGGTATACGTGTTTTAAAAAAAATAAATAAAATTTATTCATCTCTTATTGATCTTGCTTTCTTTGTTCTTTCATGGTTAAATTGACCCATTCATTTTCATTTCTATGTCTAAGACTTCAGCCAAAAAGAAAGATTGTATTTTATTAGTTTTGTGCTGCCACTTCCTTCTACAATAGAACACAAAGGTATTGTTTGATCCATATAGTTGACCCCACCTAGTAGGAAAATGCTTTGTTGTTGATGTTTGTTGTGCTGGCACTTCCTCAGTTACCTCCCTTTTCTTTCAAATGTGGTCCATGAAGTTTATGTACTAAGATTACCTGATTTAATTCATTTGTTGTCATGTCACTTTACTTGCCGATGATTGCTTTGTATTTTTCCCTGATAGTTGAAACACAATCTTTTCTTGTCTATTACAATTTCTTCTTTTGTAGTTTACACGCATGGGTTACTCCAAGGAACAAATTGCTAGTGCTTTCACTGAAGTTTCCAGAAGCCATCCAAATAAAGATGTTTCATCTCTGTGGCCGACTGTTTTATGTCATCTTCGAGAGGAGCAAGTCTATGGTTCGCAGCCAGAATCTCAAACTATTATAAATAATTGCCACATGATGAGTGCTAATACTGTTGTAAATGGTATTTCTTTTTCCCTGTTTCACAGCATTTCTTAATGACACTGATGAAACTTTTTTCTCAGTAAGTCATTTCATAAATGACCAGGTTCCAGAGACCTCATTGGAAACGAGAGCAAAACTGTGAGTTCATCCTGCGGTGGGCATGTGCCAAACTTATGTTCTCCTGATATTCCACCTTTTCCTTGCTCATCAGCTGTATGGTTTGATCCATTTGCCAAAATTGATCTACTTTTTACATTTTGCATCATTTCTAATGTAAAAATGGATCCTTAATGTGATAGTGTACTAGGAATATAATGAGTAGTACTTTCTTATAGACTAATTGAAATATTGCTTTTTTTTAATTTAAATTTTGTTGGTTTTGAACACAAATTTAAGAGTTTTCAAAAGGGGTAACCACTAATAAGTACCATTCTTGTTCAGATTGCATTTGTGTGGTACAAAATGTCATGAAAGTTACATGTTTCATTCAGTTAACATCAACTAAATTCCATTTTTTTTGGGGGGGTACATTCAGTTATCAGTTTTGCAATTACATGTGCATGGAGTAAGAGTAAGATGATAGTGCTAATATTACATTAAAGTAGGTCAAATGCACTTTACCCCTTGGTTTATTATTTCAGTTGCACTTTCCACCCTGAGTTATCAAATTAAGCACATTAGACGCTAATTGAGCAGAACTCAATGTAATATCCTCATCTCCTCCCTTACATAGATGTCGACATTGATAGAATAGAACGCGAATGCCCTGCACATGAACTTTTGATATTATAAGACAAAATTGTCCTCTTATACATATCTCTATTTTAATCAAATTTTATCTTCTTTTTTTTCTTATTTATTCTTCAGAATAAAATTTTTCAGAGACTCAAAAGTTCAGTGACATCGTAGTCTGCGGCTGCACATGCTCTCAGTTACCTACACAAACAGTACCACATTTCACTACTAGCCTTGGACTCATGTTCAAATATCTCCAGTCTCAAATCTTTCACCCGTCACTCACAGTTCAAAGCCTACACCTTTTTCTATGCTCCCATTTTCTAGTTTCAAACTTTTCTAGCCACCTTCATACATTTTCCCTCTAACCTAACCAAACATCCTTGCACCTAGATATCTTCTGATATTTTCCCTCTAGCCAAAAATTCCTTTCTTGGCTTCACAGCCGTTCTTCTCTTGCTCCCATTCTCTTTTCACTCTCCTAAAATCTCCTCTCTCCAAAATCACAAACATTTTTCACCTCCAAATACTGAGGTTAAGAAAACCCCCATAGCCAGATCGAAACTTGGGCGAAAGTTCTCGCATTTTCTGTTGAACCAAACATGTCGTTGCTGTTGTGCCCCCTGCTGAAAGTTCAAATATTTCTCATTTGTGCTTCTCCATCTCTTTGCTCTTTGACTGAGCTTGACACTCTCAAGGCCTTCAAAGACAGAACGAGACAGCCTTGTGTTGGCCTCATGGACTCTGCACTCTGGCCCATGTAATTGCACTTTTGAAGACATCACCAATAAGGTTGTGTTATCTCCATAACTATGGGCATTCTAAGTCTCTATATTTTTTTTATTTTGAGCCATAAATAAAAGAAAAAAGATAAATCTCAATGAAAATAAGGTACGTATAAGAGGATAATTTTGTCTTTTAATACCAAAAGTTCTTGTGCCCGGCATGTCATTTTATTATGTCAGTGTAAACAGCTGAATTGGATGGAAGGGAGGAGATTACAATGAGTTGTATTAAAATTAGGGTGTATTGTACTTAATTTGATAATTAGGGTGGAAAGTGCAAATAAAATAATAAATCAGTTGGCTAAAATACATTTGATCCTGAAAGTAGATGAACTTTTCTTTGTTCCTATGTATTTATCTAAATTTTAGCTTATACATTTCTATGAAGTTGTTTATAGTTTTTGAATCAATTTTTTAAATTAGTACTTGTCCTGATGAAAATCTTAGGACCATCCCATGCAAAAGCCAAACAAAGATGAGCTTGAATCAAAGATGAATGTTTTAACTGTGCCACCGTTGAGCTTGGGGGAGAGATTTGAGGATGCATATGAAGTAATTTTAATATTGGATGATCGGGAGCAATTTGCCACTCACGGGTTAGTAACATAAATGCAATGTCACAATTTTCACTCAGGGATATTGTATCAAATGCTTTATTTGGTATTCTTTTTAGTATTTGTGACATAACATACAGTTAATTTGTATTTATGGCACCCTAGTGTATTGTCTGGCTTGTTGCTAATGACTCCAATGAATTTTTTATTCTATTGTTTTCAGATCACGATCCAGGAAAATTATTGAGAATATCCGCAGCCAATTCAAAATCCAAATAGAGGTGAGTTTTGATGTCTTTACTATTTACAAGTAGTTCCTATTGCTTCACAAAAAATAAGTGTATGTATTATTTACTGCATGCTGGTGCTAACATTTATCATGGAAACTGACATTGAACCATGTGATCACTAGGTGAGATATCAATATTATGCATAGGTTTTGCATGTATAAGTATATTCATTGCTGCATTAAGATGAACTTGACTTTGGATAAGAAAGGTTCTTGTAGTCAACTGGGACCTCTTGGTATGGTGATATAATGTATTTTCAGGAGGATTGTTGTTTTAGATGCTGGCCTTTCCAAGTGATATGGCTCCTGATATAGACACCCAATTGTGTAATATTTTTTGGGAAATGGGAACTTATCTTTGGCAGATTATGATATACTTCAAGAAAGACACGGCCAGGAAGTTGTAACAAAACTGTTCAATTTGTACCCATTACCTCTGTTTTGATTTTATTAATGGAAATTGGAAACTCAGTTATGCTTTTTTGACAACATATATGATTGTAAAACAAATTAAATGTGATATTAGTCTTTCTTTGACTTGGATGAAACAAACATTTAAATCTTATATCTGTGCTTCTTTGTTTAGAAGATGGTAAAAATCATCTACAAATTGATTCATATCTAGGTTCGACGATTGCCAGTTGGAGATGGGATTTGGATAGCGCGCCATAAAACTCTTGACAGTGAATATGTATTGGATTTTATTGTTGAGAGGAAGAAAATTGATGATTTACGCAGTTCAATCAGGGATAACCGCTATAAGGATCAAAAATTAAGACTTCTGGTAATTATTCCTTCTTAGATAGTTAGAATGTTTTCTTGACTTTTTAAAATTGTTAGAACATGATGGTGAGTGTATGCATATATAGTCACTGATTAATGGTTCTGCTGCTTTCTTTTCCTGTTTTAAAGAAAATAAAGTGATTGATGTTTGGTTGTAGAGTTCTCGTAAAGATCTCATGAAGTGAATGGTATCTTCACTTGGATATCCCATCTTTTCTGGCATGATGTTGAGGAATCTTATCGCTATTACTCAAACAACATGACATTTACTAGGAACTTCAATTGAATTGTATCATTTATTTTCTGTACTGGAACTAGTACATTATATTTTGTGATTTGATTTCACTGGCGAAGAATGTGGTGCATTTTTGCTGTGAAGAGCTTGCACATTGTTTGTCCTGTGCTGGTTGAAATGTGTTCATGTTATTTCTCATACTCAGCAATATAATTGTAAAGCATACCATACTGATGTAGCCTCCCCAACCCCCACTTCTCAATCCAATTGCACATTGTTAGAGGTGTGGACTGAAGAAGCTGATATATCTTGTGGAAGGTGACCCAAATTCTTCTGAAGCTGCTGAAAGCCTAAAAACTGCGTAAGTATTATTTCTTTGTTAAATTCATGTGTTTAGTTAGGCATGGGGTAAGAAACCAGATTCAGGCCCATCTGTGTCATTATTATCATCACTATTATGACATTCATAGCAAATGTTGAAGTACTGCTACATGATATGGTTGAGTGGGGTTCATTCTATGACACTATGTTGCTTTCTAGCTTTAATAATCATACTAGTAGTTGCGTACTGTTCTGGTCTCTTCAACTCTAAAATTGGCTACTTCTGGGTACTGCATTGTGCATTTGTTTCTTGTAGTTTTTATCATTGATAACTGGAAGTATCAGTTCTTGACATGCTTTTGATTGGTATAAGTGAGTGAGCAACCATTTATTATAGAAATTTCCTGTAACAACTTGTCTGTTTATTTGGTGAAGTGGTTGTTAGAGTTCTTATGTTTTGTTATGATGCTATTTTGCATGAGGTTTCTGTACCAGTGAGATGAGTATGGGTTGCTAATTTTCGCTAGAGTGAAGCTTACTTCTGGTTAAATATAAAATTATTGCTCTGTGAACGTCAAGGACTCAATTTGTTTGTTTATATCTTAAAAAAAATCAATACGTCTACAATTGCTGTTCGTGTCAAAATTATTCCCATTTTCAGACTTTTTCAATCCCACCATGTGCAGCTGCTTTACAACAGAGATTCTGGAGGGATTTGATGTGCAGAGAACAAGTGGCTTAGGTGATACCCTAAGGAAGTATGGTTATCTTACCCAAGCAATTTCTCAATATTACAAGTCAGGAGTTTTTGAAGACCATGTTAAATGCTCTGGAACATGTCCTCCTTTTGATGAATTTATTAGACGGTGTCAAGACGTTGAAAAAATGACAGTTAGCGATGTATTTGCCATCCAGCTTATGCAGGTACTAACAATCTAAAAATTAAATTTGAACTGTTTTTCTAGTGATTGTTTAATTTGTCTGTGTTGAATCTGTTGACCTTGAGTATCCTTTTAATTTACAAGTTACAACACATTTGCACTGCCTTCTGGTATAGTTTAGCTTTCAATTGTTATATACAGGCAATTCTCAGAAGAATACACAAGCAGCTTAAACTGCATATGTTAAAACTTATATTTGGATAAATTTTTGTTCTTTTTCGCTGGATCCTCAAATTTACCATAATACTTTTCAGTGAAATATAATTGGAAATGTTTGAGGTTTACTGGCTGGATGACAGCCTTATTTAGTCTTCTGCAGTTTCATTGAACAGCATGCTTTTTGTTCTAAAGCCTTTGTTTTGCATAAAGAACTGCAATTTCTTGTAAAGTTGGATAAGTAAATCTGGTACCTAACTATTTCATCCTAAATTGATTAAATGTTTTTGAGTTAGACTTTTTGGAACTTATACAAATGTAGGTCCCACAAGTTACAGAGGAGGTTGCCATGGCTGTGTTGGATTTGTACCCCACACTTCTGTCTCTTGCTCGTGCGTACTCACTACTTGTGAGTCCTCATTCCTTTCTCCCTACTAGCAAGTCAATTGATAAGTGTGTTTGGAATTATATACTTATGAGAATCTTAGGAAATGACACTTGTATTTGAGAGCCAGTTTGAGGCTGATCGAGCCTCCCATAGGCTAATTTAAGCTTGTTTTTGGATGCTTGGTCTTTAAAGTAACCTCTGCTCCATGCCCCTTCTAATTTTACTCATTCCAATTGTTTGATTTGACTAGGATGGTGATGCTTGTGCCCAGGAGGAGATGCTTCGAAGACAGAGTAACGATGTGATCAATGCAGTTGCCAGTAGGAACATTTTCCAGTTAGTTTGGGGCAGCTGACTTGCATTTCCCCCTCAAAGTTGGGTTTTTGGATGTAAATCCACTAAGCAAAGGCGAAAACCATATTTTTTACTTTTGCAGCTTCTCGTTGTATACTTGTATGTGTATATAAAATTAATATTAATTGACTTTATAACTAAGTTTTAGTTTAGCAGCAATCTGTATTATTTTGTTAAGGAAAATGCTATGTCATTTTTTTTTCTCTGGCTGTGATCTCATTTACCAACTGATCTGGCATGTGAGCATTTAACTGAAACTTGTCGAGAATTGATATTTGATGACATGTAGGCTGCAAGCCTACAACGTCAGTGGGCTTTCGATTCCAATGCAAGCTTTTGGTTAGTTTTGTTTTATGTTTATGTTCACAGCAAATTGCAAAGCATTGGATTGAAAGGAGCATGGCCAATGATTGTGAGCTCTGGTTATAACTTACTGCTTTAGGTGAACTTTTCTTAGCTCCTTAAGGGAAATTTCTCCTCAGATAATTCTTTTTAGGGTCAGTTTGGTAGAAGCTAAATACTCACCGGAGGAAAATTTAAAAGAGAAACAATTGAAGGAAAAAATTAAAGGGGTAAAAAATAATAGGGGAGATCAGTGATGCCGCTTTGTGGCCATGACCCATGAGAGAGAGAGAGAGAGAGACCATAGGGGAGGAAATTTACCCTAGGCTGAAATGGGGTAAGATTTACTCTTAAAATTGGGGAAAAGATTAGTTCTCTTAAATTTTCACCTTTTTTTTGAAAAGTAAATCAAACATTTATTTCTTAAAAATTTACCCCCATCAAATTTCTCCCCACTTTAACTTCTCTACCAAAGATAGCTTTGAGGTAAGTAATTAACAGATAGAATATAATGTGCTATTCACATGCATTTCCGAGAAAGCTGCAATGGGTTATAGAGTTATGAATGATATGGAAATAGAGATGCAAGAAGCCACTGAAGAGCAAGTTAATTAGCCTGTGAATGTCATTTCTCAACCAATCAGAGTAAATGAATACACAACAATTTTGCATCAACAGAAGTACATTTTCATCTAACATCTTTCTAAGATTGTTGGACATCAAGATTAAAAGAATACGTTAATAAACTAAATGAATTGCTTGCTTGAAAATATATCAATGGCAATCACTTATGTACATACAAAGTCTTCAGGCCGAACGATTTCGTGCCTTTTCTATTTTCTAATAAAAAAATTGAAATAATACAACGGGAAGTTGTTTTAAGTATGACGACTTTCCACTGTTACCAAATTCTAAAATAAGTGTTGTTATGAAAATTATATTTAAATAGAAAACAAATAATTATTCTAAAGTGAGGTTATTGACACCCCAATATACTTATTCACACTACTTTTTTTTTTAGTTTTTATTGTTCTTTTTAAATTTATCCTTACATGAGTTTTTCCTTTGAATAAAAGTCAATCATTTTTTTTTCATACAGTAGTTGCCTATCCACAATTCAAAATAGTTACAATTAATTTACAATCCTTATTCAATTTACCTACCTTCTAATCCTTATTGAAGATATTTAATTTATCTACCCATTATACTCCAAAATTTTAAATCATTATATTAGAACTAATTTGCGGTTCTTATCGAAACCATGACTAATATTTCAAAATCAAATGCAATAGAAGCACATAGTTGCTATCATGACCCACCTCAGTGTTCGTGACAGACACAAATTAAATATCAAAATTCAATTAGCTTGGCAAGCTTGATAATATAAACTGGAATTTAACAAAAACAATTATTACAAATCCATAGACCCACATAGGCTCAAAGCAGGTATATCAAATTCACTTTAAACATAAAGACAACCCAAATCGACAATCATACAACCGCAGACTCTGAGATCAGGAACAACAATACCCACCAAGCCAAGTTGGAGGCATACCAAAGAAATATCGACTGGGATGAACAACAAGTCTCGACCCATTTAACCAGTAACCTGCACGTCTATTAGGATATATAATAGGATGATGCACACAGACTTAGTGACGGTGTAATAAACAAAGTGAACATGAAGGTAAACAAATAATAGTATGAATCTTTAAACTTCTAAAATAATTCAAAACATAGTAATTGGAGAAATGAAGTATTCAAATGAAACCAAATTGCCAAATGCTTTCCTTTCCAAAGCTGTTCATAAGTATAAAGGTATTCAAGAATATTAGTTATATATAAATCAATCCATATGATTACTCCTAAAGAACCATACACAAGTTGGGGAGTTGACTCCACCCAACAAGTCACATATCATATTGATCTCAAGATAGGGCCCTTGCTTCACCCGGCATCATCTTGTGGCTAAGGTCCGCTCACCTTACAACCACGTAATAGGTCAACTGAATTAACTATGTGTACATAGGCCATTATATCTCTCTGCTAACGACAAATAGATATAATGCTAAGGGTGCTCTCACCTCATAGCTTCACTTAATCTGTTATGTACACATAAATCGTTATATCTCTTCGCTAACAAAAAACAGATGTAATACCAAGATTCTTCTCACCCAATAGCTTAACTGAATCTATTATGTGCACATTATATCTCTTTACTAATGACAAATGGTACCATTATATCTCTTCACTAACGGTGAACGAAGTTTTAACACGAAACCTATCATAAAATATTTAAAATATAAATTCAGCTTAAAATACTGTAATCAAATCCAAATCATTAAGGTCAACAATGTTCACTTCTCCATTTCAAAATAAAACTCAACCATGATAGTTTAATTTTCGGATCAGGCTCTTCTCAATTTTTTTTTCTCTCAAGTGGTCAATTGTAGGAGAGAGAAAAATACAAAAAAAAATATTAACAAGACTCAGTTGAAACTTATGAAATTTCTTTTATAACCTTGTGTCTTTCTCTCTCATATAATTAACTAATTAAAAAAAAATTATGAAAATCTTGATCCTTAATTCTTATAAGTAACAGCGCACATAAATCAAGAAACCTTTAAAATTGTAGCTTGAAAGCATAATCAATACTATTGTAAAAGACGTTTAGCAACGTCTAAAATAATGACAATTGAATCTAAGTTAATAATAATAATAATAATAATAATAATAATAATTATTATTATTATTATTATTATTATTATTATTATTATTATTATTATCTAAACCAACAGTAAGAGTTATAATTTAGTCATCCTCTCATAAACAGAATTTATGTTAAAGGGAAAATCAATATGATTGAAAATTTATCCACTCACATACTAGTTGTCACATATGCTTCAGTCAACATGTCAAGCTCATTTTGCTACATGAAGGAATCTTTACCCACAATAACTAGAAAATAGTGCTATTACCACTACCCAAAATTCCTACATTGCAAGCTCAAAGTCCATGAAAATGAAGCTCAAAGGATGGCTGTTTTGGGTGGGAAAGAGAGCGAAAATATGAGATAAAAAGGGTTTGATACAAGTGACAAGCAAAACAAAAACTTGGGATGAGTGGGTTTGAGAGAACATGGATAAAGAAAGGATGAGAAATGTTAGGCCCTCCGAATTTGGAAAAGGGGGGGGGGGGGGGGGGAGGCTTTATGGTGGGAAGGGAATAGCACTACAAGAAAATCACAAATTAGCGAGGAAAATTTGTTGCTAATCCCTCAATATATTTGCGAGGGATTAGCGAGAGACCAGTCGATCGATTTTTTTTCATTGTTAAGTAGCGATGGAATGTTTTCTCTGGCTAATTCGTCACTAAATACAGAAAATTCTCTCGCTACTCCGTCGCTAATCCCTCATAATTTTTTGCCTGTATTCCCTCGCAAATGAAGGTTGAAATTTTCGTTACTAATCTATCACTAAAATTTGAAAATCTATACCAATTTTGGATCAAAATTCCTTGCTATTTCTTTACAAATCCCTCCCTATAGTTTGAAAATTTCTAGATCTAATACAACTAAAATCCATCGCTATTCTCTTGCACAAACCCCTCACTAATTATCCTCGTATTTCCTCACAAACCCCTCACTAATTAATTTTCCTCACAAACTCACTAGTATCCCTCGCAAATCAATATTGATTTTTGTCAATTATAAAATAATATAAAAGACATAACTTTTAATATCCAAAATATACTTGTATGAATAGCTCAATCAGCATAAAAATCCAATAAATAAATTTATGAAAATCAACAAAATTACTATACAAATAATCCAAAATAAACCTACTAATGAATCAAAGTTATAAGTTATATAATTAGTTCAAGATTATTATACAAATAGTTCGTAAAATGTCGTACAAAACATGAAAAGAATAGGTAATCAGTCTCATTTTTCTTCGTCTTTGTCATCGTTATCCTCTCGACCCTCCCCATCTGCTTGACATTGTGATAGTGCTTGTGGAGCAAGATTTGATGATTGGATCATAGATAGGATGGGAGCCAACATAGGAACTAGTTGAGTCTGGACAAAGGAAGCCATCGCTGCTGTCACTGCTGCATTTACAGCTTCACTTATGTCCTGTGTCAAAGGTGTAAAGCAAGAAGGACCCGCAACTTCAGAGGATGAACCATGCTTGGTGTTATTAATACCAATGTGCAAACTGTTACCTATGCCATGCACCCGTCCTTTCTTATTAGGACCCGCTGCATCCAACCATACTTCTGGGTCAACCATAGGATGAGTCGAAGAGTTTTCTCCATACTTTTCTGACATCACGGTGTCATATGACTCCTAAGATAATAAAACAAGAAAAATGTCAGCAAAAAAATTAATAGCTTAACAAATACAAATGACTTTTAAATTTTAAAGCCACTTACAACGAAGTTCCTTGAACGCTCAGAGACAAAGCTTCCATCTTTCTTCTTATAAACTTTGGAATAGAGATCTCTGTAAAAAATCGGATGCTTTAACTCTGTCTCCTGTAATCACATATGGAAGAATGTATAATAAACAGTTCATATAAAAAACAATGAACATATACTAGAAAACAGTAGGCAGCTAGCCATTATATGTTATATTCATTAATTTAGGAGAATAAACTTTTAATTAGTTCTGGTACAACAAATTTGGGCACCTTAACCAATTTGAACGTAAGGTTGAAGTACAGTACTTTTTCAAACCAACCTAGCCTAGCCTTCAAAATTGGAACTTTGCAATGTAAGTATTTCATGTAATGAGAGCAGAGAGAAGAAGAATAAAATAAAGATTTGCTAGGATTCATTCAAATTTTTTAAAGAAGTAACAAGTTGAGATAATATAAAGAGAAAGAATTTCATAGAACTTAATGCAACCCTGATGTCTCGATGTTTTATACTAAAAATTATGCTTAATTCAGCCAATTACCACACCAACCAATGCTATTGATTCCTATAATTCAAAGAAAAATATTAATTTATCCTAGAGAATTAATAGCCTCCTACTACATAAAGAATACATTCCTATGCCACTAAGGCAGTCAATCAATTCCACAACATGGTTGCAAAGTTTAGTAATTATTAGTATCATTTTCCTCAATGCAGTCAATGATCAAGGAAAGCTGCCTAGGTCATCTTTTGCACACCTTAATCCTTGAGTCTCCACTAACTATAAATAGACCAATTTAACTTAAATAAAAATAAACAATATATAACAAATCCAGTTGTCAAAAGCCAGTCAAACTCACAAACACACTCACGTCAACTAATCAACAAATCATCTCAAATGAAGAGGAATAGCATCACACCACACCCATAATAGCAAGTCAACTCACACAAACACGTACCCACAAATTCAAAAGTCAGCCCCCTGCACCCGTTATCACACTTCCAACGGTCAACACCACAAAATCAAACATCGACAACTGCAACTGCAACAACAACAACCGAGAACCAAATCTATCCCACTACATGTGATTCTACTGTATTACCAACTTTTTAATAATAAATTGCAATTAACAACTCAAGTTTAAATTCACAACTCAAAACTTTAAATGGTTTTTATATTACCATTTTGTTCTTATGTTGACCAAAACTTATTGACCTTTCTGTATGTTTCAAGGCATCAGGCATGACTGCTCTGTTCCTTCGGGTAGCTTTAGACCTCCTCATCCATTTTTCTGTCAACCAAACGTCGACCAGGCCATCCCACACTTCTATCCTCATTCCTTTGGGCCCATGGCCCTTAATGTCAGCCAAGTTATTTGAATTTGCCCTATCAAAAGCCTTATCCCTTGCTCTATTCAAATGGTCTGGATAGCGGTCCATGCAAGTCCGTTCTCAAACAATTCTCGCCATGCCGCGATCATGATCGGATGCGAACCGATACTTATCCTACACAAATGTTATGTAAGTATATTTATTTTTCGATGAACGTATAATATATAATTCTAGAAACACTACTTACCATAAAATCCTTAAATAGTATGTCCTCATGTCAGCAGGATACTCTCTCCACGTACTAGCCGGAATAGGCATCCTTGACATGACATTGTACATAATGTCACGGGTCACTCTTGATGGGAGAAACCTCCTCCTGTAAGTACAAGAAGATAATGTTGGTAATCTAAAAGTAAATAAATGTAAGAAGAGATGACAATCACATTTACTTACGGTTCAGAAACAGGCACCACATATATAAGTTCCCTGCTATCAGTTTCTATATGAGATTCTCCACCTGAAGGCACCACATTCAAGTTACTAGTTGGTGGGTTAGCAAGAGCTGGCACAGAAAAAGGTGGGCCAATAAGGGGTGGGACAGAAGCTGATTCGCCTCTAGTGGTCAATGGGACAGACAGTGGTATGTCTGCACTGGACAATGGGTCAGTAGCTGAAGTTGCACCTAATATAATTATAGATAAACAAAAAATAGAGTTATATATCACTTATATAAACCAAGAGTTAACAATAATTAAGAAGATTATCCTACAGGTATACTTGGGGAGTGCTGAGAAAGCTGTAGTGGTGGAGAAATATGGGAAGATGGAGAAGGCTGGGGTGGAACATTACGGCCTCTCCCACGACCGCGTCCAACTCCTCTACCTCGAGTTACCATGATGAATATCTACATAAGGAAACATAATGAAACATGCCGTGTTAAGAAACTATATGTCAATAAAAACTTCAATATAATATTTCAATGTAAATACCATTAAAGAAATTTATTGAACAAGATTCAACTGTAACTAGAGTCTAAAGCATGATTCCTCATCTTCATCTAAGAATTTATTAATTTCATTATCTTCGTTGTCATCAATGAACTCATCATCAAGCAGAACGTCCATTAGATTATGTATATCATGTATGTTTACTTCTTCCATCTAAACATGTGCATCAAACAAAGAAATTGCTTCATCTTCAATGACAATATTGTGTGTTCCAAGTGATCCATCATTTTGGTAATAATCAGTAACAACTGGCTCATTCAATTCATCACCTTCATCATTCAATGTCTCATCCACGAAGAGTTTTGTTCTGACCTTGCAAGCTGCCCACCATTCACCATTAGCTCCATTCCCGCTTTGTGGGTATCTTGTGTAGTACATTTGTTGTGCTTGTTCAGCTAAGACGAATGGCTCATTTGAGTGAAGTCTTAACTTATGCTTGATGTCAACCAACCTATATCGCTCATCAACATTGACTCCATTAATCGGGTCAAACCAATGACATTGTAAAAGAAATACTCTGTTTTGATTTCCTAAATATGAAATTTCCAATCTTTTCAACGATGCCATAATAGTCGAAGTCATTTTCACCATATATACTATCTCTAACACATACGCCATTATTCATGGTAGTTTTATTTTGTCCGTATTCCTTAGTATGAAATCTATACCCATTAACCAATAAGCCACAGTAAGAAGTCACAGACTTAAATAGACCATAACTTATCTCTTGTATCATTTGATCCTCAACTTGACCTATATTAACCTGTATCATTACATAGACGATAGATAGTTGTAGCATTTGGCATCATTAACATGGAATTTAATATGATAGATGTGATTATGGATAAAAGGACTCATTAGATGTTTTAACCACCTACTAAAGTCTTTATCTCGAGTTTCCAATATTTCATCATCAGTGATATTGGGATATGTTTCCCTTAACGAATCCTCGAATCATCTAATCAATACAATAATTAAT
Organism: Ormosia semicastrata; assembly: GCA_029884595.1. Lineage (NCBI taxonomy): Eukaryota > Viridiplantae > Streptophyta > Magnoliopsida > Fabales > Fabaceae > Ormosia > Ormosia semicastrata. Next base: position 39,008,824 of record JAQQTO010000055.1, read on the forward strand.
ATTTAGCAGAACATAGTTAAAAATTAACAAATTCATTAGTTAGGGAGTAGACTTACTGGAGATAAGGTTCTACTTCTCCATAATTTATAAGCACATATGTCTTAGCAATCTGAAGTTCCACATCTGTCAAGAATCTATTTAAAAATAGATGTTTAAAAATAGACAACCGTTCATTAATTGTATCTTCCCCACTATCGTCATTACGAGGAACTTTAGTGCGCCTGATCAGTAGATGGGGATTGAAATACATAAATGCAAAATTGAAAATTTCTTCTAAAATATATGCTTCACAAATAAATCATTCAACTCTCGCCTTATTTCAGACCTTCCTTTTCAAGTACAACATACACCGCTGACCTCTCAAAGGGGTACATCCACCTGTAATGCACTAGTCCTCCAACCTTAGCTTCATAAGAGAGATGCATGACTAGATGTTCCATCACATCAAAGAATGCTGGAGGAAAAATCTTCTCTAACTTGCAAATTGTTTCAATAATGGAAAGCTCAACATTCTCCATGATGGAAGCACGAATTTCAATTACACAAACTTCTTTAAAGAACAAGTTGAGTTCTGTTAATGGTCCCCATGTAAGTTTTGGCAAGATATCACAAAATGTCAGAGGAATTAACCTTTGTATAAAAACATGACAATCGTGACTTTTCATTCCATATATCTTCCCACCGTCTACATTGATGCAACGTGCGATATTCGACGCATACCCATTAAGAAACTTCAACTGTTTTATCCACTCACACACCATCCTCCTTTGATTGGCATCCAAGACATATGTCGCCTTTGGTTTTTTACACTTGCCATTCTCAACTATTAGCTCCAATGTGGGACGTTTGCATATTATCTTCAAATCTTCTCTTGCATTTGCATTTTCCTTTGTCTTGCTTTTTATGTCCATGATAGTGTTGAAGATATTGTCAAACACGTTCTTCTCGACATGCATAACATCTAAATTATGTCGTATTAGATTAGTGAACTAATAAGGCAATTCCCAGAATATGCTCTTCTTCACCCAGTTGTGGCGTATACCAAATCCATCTTGTTTTTGTTTACCTGATTTCAAGCCGAAAATGACTTCCTTAAGTTGAGTCACTCTATTCAAGACACCTGTCCCACTCAGCCGTGACGGTGGATTAGATCTTTCCACTGTTGATTTCTTAAAAGAGTTTCGATCACGACGAAATGGATGATCAAAAGGTAGAAATTGACGATGACAATCAAATCAACAACATTTCCTATTGTACTTCAATACAAATGACTTACTATAATTCATACAAAGCGAACAAGAAAGTTTTCCATGAGTGCTCCACCCAAACAGCATTCCATAGGCTGGAAAGTCACTTATTATCCACAATAAAGCCACTTTCATATTGAAATTTTACTTTTTCCAGACATCATAAATGTGCACCCCATCGTTCCACAATATCTTTAGATCATCAATTAGGGGTCTAAGATAGACATCTAAACTTTTACCTGATGACTTTGGTCCAAGAATCACAAGGTGAGGAATATGTATTCTCTTCTCATACACATACTTGGGGGTAGATTGTACGGTGTGACAAAAACAGACCAATATGAATATAGTGTGGCTGAACCGCTGAAAGGACTAAAATCGTCTGTACAAAGGCCAAGCCTAACATTTTGAGCCTCTAGCACAAATGTTGAATGGGTAACGTCAAATTGTTTCCAAGCCTCAGCATCAGCTGGATGCGTGATCACTGATTCATCTTGACACACTCCATCCGCATGCCAACTCATATATTGTGCAGTGTTTTTAGACATAAATAGACGTTGGACTCTGGGAATAATGGAAAAATATCGCAATACTGAGTGCGGCACATCCTTCTCATTCGATGAGCGTCCCGTCTTCAGTTTGAATCGTGGGTGTTCACTGGTGTGGTGTGGAATGTGATTAAAAATAAATATAAAAAACAATTGCCAAGTTCCACCAAAAATACAAAAACCTTGCAACCAGTTGTAGTAAGCAAGGGTTGATCTACAGAGAACCAATTCAATTAACACTATCAATCTAATTCCTAAATTAAACTCTGATGAAAAATAAATAGTAAAATTAAAAAGGGGTTTTGTTAATTCAAACTAACAAAAGAAATTAAACTTAAACCAAAGCAGTAAACACAAATTGAATATCAAGTTAAAGATATTGGTTAAGAGATGGAATCCACCACTAGATTTATATGATTATGCCAACTTACATACCTTTTATACCAACATGATCAATTATGTTCTTATGTGATTGTGAGATAAATCCCATGTCTTCCTTAAGTTTCACTTAATTCAGCAACCGCTCAAATCAAACACTAACCATTAGTTATTTGTAAAGCAACCACTCTTACACCTACCTAATGATTGCATTAAGAATTAGAAAACCAATCACACTAAGGTCTAATCACACACCGAGATTAAATTACTTAAATCATATGTTTCACTAGTTTTACCATCGCAACCGCGCATAGCAATCCTAGTTTCACCACTCTCGAAGGTTGGCAAGAATATAAAGACCTTTATATTGATTTAAGAACAGAAACATATGAATAAAAACATAATTGTATTGATATAAAGAAATATGCAAGATTCACATAATCAAAACTAGAGTTTCATCTTCCCTTAACCAATCAAGAAGTTTAGCCACACATGGCAAATTCAAAATCACAAGAAAAATTCATTGTTCGGAACAAAAGAAGAAAAGAAAAACTAAAGATCAAACTAGTTTCCAAGGCTTGAGGGTGATTGATTTTTGATCGCTCGAATCTGAGTCTCCAATCCTCGATCGAATCCTTCCCCTTCTTGGTCTTTGTGTTTCTCTCAGTTTCCTTGACGGCTTTCTCTGTCCAGATCTCCTTTAGGGACTCTAAGCAACCCTATTTATAGGTTTGGATACCTATTTTAGCATTAAAACACGAAATTAAACTTCTGAGCCGATGACACGTTTATGAGTGCTTATAACCACATTTAAGCATAGTTTCACAATAAACATCCAAAGACAACTCTAAATCAGAAACTTAGCTAACTGTCAACAATTAAGCATATATGGAATCCAATTAGATCAAACAAAGAACATTTAAGAGTTAAAATTATTAACAGATCATTCACACACTAAACAAACTGTGTAGAGTCTCTTGTCACTGTATTCTTTGTAATACATGCAATGATTAGGACACGCATCTATCTTCTCATATCCTAATCCCAACTCACGAACCATTCTCTTCAATTTGTAAAAGTTTTTGGGTAACCTTTCAGACTCTGAAAGCATGCTTTTCATTATGACAATCATTCTATCATAACAAGTCACACTCATGTTGAACTTTGACTTCAAGTTTAAAAGTTGAGTTACAGCTGACAATTTCATGTGCTAATGGCAACCATCCCATAAAGGTTCGTCAGCGTCTCTTAGCAAGTCATAAAACTTCGAAACTGACGGACTTGGATCCTCTTCTAAATCTTTAGCTTTTGGATTTAATCTATCACCTACGGCATCCATAACCATATCCAGTATGAATTCCTAGTCTCCATAGGATTATCATGGACAATGGATGTTGAGCCGCTATCCTCCTATCTGTCCTCATCATGAATGGTCTAATTTACATAACCATCCACAAATCTATACTTATACAGATGTTGTTCTACATCAAATGACTCCCTCCAAATACGGTTCTTACATCTAGCACATGGACAAAGGATGCAACTTAATACATCAATAACCGTTGGGTCTCCTTGAGCAAGCTTAATGAAATCATCAACTCCATTCATGAATTCTTCACGTACATAACCAGTAGGATCATTTCTTCGTCACATCCAACATCGATCAAGTCTCATGATTGCTGAAATTGGTTTAGCACATTAATACAATCATTTCCAAAAATAAATTGAAGAAAAAGTTTCTTCCCAATTTGAAGAAACTAAGGCTCCTTAATTCTTCCATCTCCTTCTTGACATGGTATGGCCCTATCCCATTCGATAAGAAACTTTTTTCACACTTGATTAATAGTTATTCCTTAAATATCATATTTTATACTTGACAAAATTTCGGCAACATTTTCCATTGGTCTCCAAGTACACAACTTAAACGCAGTGAGATCTACCGCGTTTAAGTATGCACCCAGAGAACAAAAGGAAATGTAGTAGACCAAAATTTCAACACGTATAAGATATGAGACTTAAAGAATAACTATTAACCAAATGAAGAAAAAATTTCTTACCAGACTGTCCCACTTGAACAATTCAAGATTCAATACAATGAGTAGTACCTTGATAGGGTACGCGTGCTCATTAATATTGAATCTCAAACGGGAGACTAAGGTTTTGCACAAATTTTTACTCGAATAAGAAAATAAAACTTTAATTTTTACTTGAATAAGAAAATAAAACTTTAACCATATGAGGCAGTTTTACCCTAAGTACTTGAAATTCAAGTTCCCAGAGTATATGCCAAAAGAGTTACCAATAATGGTGGCTAAAAACGGAGCCATTGTTACCAATAAACCAAAAGAAAAGGAAACAAAGCAATGAGCTAAAAACAACATAAATAAAGTTTGGTGACGATAAAAAGTATGGATACTATCTCGAAAAGTAAACTTGTGGACCCTCTCAAGACCCTCCTAAGAGTCTTGATTACTTTGTTCATGTGGAACTCAACAAAGTGTATGGATACTACCATTTGTCCTTTCCTTTTTATTTCAAAAAAGTTTGTAATTCTAATAATCCTGTCTCCATAGGATACATCACCTTTATGTTGATGTGTGTGTGTGTGAGAGAGAGAGAAGGTATACTTACTTTCACTAATTTTTGTAATTAAATGTTCAACAGTTGGGAGAAACATTCACAAACATAATCCTAAAGCCTAAAGAACGATTCATTCAACAGTAGCAAGAGTAAAATTCGAAGAGATTAGTGATTCAATTAATATATAGCCAAGGCAGCTTGTGTCACATACTCATTTTAAAGTAGGACACTAAAATGTGGAGAGCTTACCAATTCAATTAATATATCAAGGATACTATTTGATAAGAAGCTTAGCCTAAGAGTCACAAAAAAATGGTTCTGTATAACTTGAAGGGTTCTTGTGGTGGTTCGGCTATGTGGGATGATGGGATGGTGGCCAGTAGCTCGGCTATGTTGATGAAATGTGGTTCTGGTCTTATTATGGGAACAGGGGTTCACAAATTTGGCGTGGCTTGCGGCTCTATTGATACCTGCTTGTGGTGGATAGAGTTTTTGGGTTTCTGTTCTTAGAGTTGGTTGTTGTTATGGGTGTTGATTTGGGATGGTGGGTTCTTTGATTGTCATTTGGCTTGAGTTTGATTGATGAGGATGCCATGTTTGTTGATTGTTTTGTGGTGTAGGAGATCCCAATTTGCTGGTGCTATGGAGTTGTGTTTTGTTTTTGGGTTCTTGAAAAGGGGTATGAAATCATAGCAGAGATTTTTGTTTCTCTTTTTTTTTTTCAGGTTGATGTTTCTGGTCCATACCATTCAAGTTCTTTATTGTTTGTGTGCAAGTGAGTACATTTGATCAGGATAGAATTTTCAAGTAACAAATCAACACAAAACATGCCCAAATTTCATTCCACATTACATCAACAAGGGTTTAAAATCTGAAACAAAAATAAAAGTGGGAGAGTTCTTACTTGCAAAGAGAATAATATGAGCAAGTTGTTGTTTCCCTCTCCTACTTCTCCACTCTTACTCTTTCTCACACTTGAGTCTTCAAGCTGAACTGGGAAGATTAAATGTACTCATGATCATACTAATAACAGCAGATAAAGCAGATGCAATAAAAATGGATGGTACACATTTTCAAGTCATGAGGAAAACAAAATCAAATAGATTCCATGCGTGACATAAATTAAATGAACAAATTCCTAAGTAGGAATATTAGTGAGAATGTTATAAAAAGGTTTAATATGTATCTAAAGCAGTGGAGGTAAAAAAATGCAAATAGAACAAGGCAAGCAACAATAGAAATAAATGAATCAATATGGAAGTTAAGTTCTCCTTTGCATGTCCTAAGCAGTAGGGAACAATTAAACATGGTACTAGATCACAAAGCAACCCAAAAATTGGCCAACGAGTACTTGACTACTCGAGACCACTAATGCTTATTATTTGTATTAGAAAAAAAATGAGTTAATCATATTTATTTTTTCAAAAAAAAAAAGGGAATGCCATGGGTAGAGAGAAAAATCTTATATATGTCAAAATGCAAAAATATGAAAATATGATTAAATGATTTAATGAAAAGAAAACGAAAAGAACGAAATATAGCAACAGAAACAGAGTCGTGAAAAATCAAGCGACAAATCTAACCCATAAGAAATAATTCCACACAACTTAGCCATGTGCTTTGCACATAACCACGCAGTTTGACATATATGTTCGCCAGCAATCTTTGCGCCACTCGTGTGGAGAATAATATTGTCTCTTTGTGCTTTAACTTCTAAAAATTATTAATAATAAAAAATGTTTTGACTTGGTGTAAATGGCCTTCTAGATGAGTTGCAACATTTTCTCTACAGGTTTTGTTTAGTATTATTTGGGTGCTAGACTTCTTGATAATTGTTTGCTTCTGTTTGTTGGTAGTCCTGGTAACTCACTTTCATGAGGACCTTCGAGAGTCCTGTAGCTCTCCCTACACTCTTACACAAAAACTTTCACACCCTCCACACTCTCCTCTCCATTATTTATACTCCACTATTTTTATTGGTATTCTTCTACAATCAGTTAGTTAGTTACTAACAACTGGTTCTGATCCTCTACACTCACTCCTATTCCTTCTAACATACACCTGTCTAATCGGGGGCTTGCTAACACATTCACATGACAACTGGGTATGATTCCACTCATAAAGTGGATATGAGGGGAGTGTTCAACAAAATGGGGAAATAGGAGCTCGGAGATCACACAACCACAAATGATCTCCTAATTCCCAGGCAAATCTTTTAGACGCTGTGAACATTTGATAGCCATTAATGAAAAGCTGGACATCACAATAAACTGGCCAGTAACACAGAAGCAAATCTTCTCTGCTCAAAATATAACACACAGCAATATCAGGGAATTTATCATTACGAAACCAGAAGGAGATGTGTTCGTCTATGCTGATGAAGTCAAACCATTCGGGAACCCTTGAAGCAGGCAAAACAATGTCTAGCTCTCTGGTCTTACAAAATACCTGCCATATAATAACCATAACTAGTTGGAAAATACTAAAGTAAATGGAATTTTTAATATGTAAATATAATGCAATTTAATGGTGAAGTATGCAGCTAATATTATTTTTAGTAGATATATCTTTTGGATGACAAGTAAAGAGGAAGACCTGACTCAGTAAGATGCTTAGTGACTGTGATGTCAACGAAGTTCAATTTCGTGCACTGATTTTCTGTGAATTTGGAGGAATTCTTGAAATATCTTGAAGCTGCTCACAATCATCCAAATAAAGGGATTCCAAGTAAGCTAAGTTTATGATGCACTTGGGGAGGACTTTAAAATTATTATGTGACAAGTTTAGGGAAGTCAATTTGGGAAAACAGCCAAAAATGAATGGAAGCTCTTCATCCGATAAGTTACTATTAACGAACATCAGCTCGAATGACTGGGTGTTCTCAATTGAGGACAAAATATCATTTGGAACAACTGAACTTCTAGTGGAGTGATCTGCAGACAAAGTTGCCTGCATTTGAAGATAACCTTTGAGTGATTTTCGCAGCTGTGGACAGGAAGAAGCATCAAGAGATAACAGATTTTGCAACAAGCCAATGCTGTGTGGTATATGCCTAAGATTTTTGCATTTTGACATATATAAATATGAGAACGTGCAGTGGCAGAAGCAAAAGTATAAGCATTAAATCATTTAGCCATATTTTTATCAGCTAAGCTAGAGAGACTGCAAGGAACCGTGACCTGGACAGAGAACGTGCAGTGGCAGAAGCAAAAGTATGGGGAGAGAATTGGAGAGAAAAGAAGAGAGCAAATGCCACGGGTAGCTTTGATGCTACAAACGAGTGAACAGAAGAGGTGTATGATTGAATCCAATTTACCTGGTGGTCGCTGTGGCTGTGGCTGTGGCTGCGGCTGCGTGGTGGCGTCGCTGCCTCGCTCGTCACTCACGCCGCTATGGTTGTGGCTCGCGTCGCTGTAGAAGGAGGGGAAGGGGGGAGCCCGCAAATTCCAGATCTCTTTTTTCTGAGTATTATTTTTTTTAATATTAAAAAAAAAACTAGACCGTTGGATTTTCATCCAACGGTTCAGAATCCAGCTGCTGGACTTCCAGCAGTTGGAGAAAAGTCAAATTCAAGGGGGGAGCCTGCAAATTCCAGATCTCTTTTTTTGAGTTTCACACTTTTTAAACCCTAATTTTGCAGAGTATTTCTGTTTTTTATTTATTAAATTTTGGGAGGGAAATTATTCTGTCGCAAATTCTTCACTGATCATCAATTTTTGATGAGAAAAACTATTTTATCGCAAATTTTTCACTAATCATTGAACAAAAATTTTTCGTTGCTAATCACTAATATTTTTTAGCGAGAAAATTTTTCTATCACAAATCCCTCACTAATTATTAATTTTTTCATTTTCACATATTCTTTTAAAATTTAATGATATCTATATTTTTTCTCGTTAATTTCTCACAAATTAAAGAAGAATTAGTGACAAAAATATCTCTCACTAAATTCTCTCGTGACATAACAAATTTCTTGTAATGTAAAAAAGAGAAAAAAAAACCCTTTTTAATAAAATTACAAAAAATGTCATTGGTAACTTCATTGTTTGTGAAATGCCCAAAGTATCCTAAAAAAATCTGCTCCTATTATTATTTTATTTATTTTTAGTGATGTGCATTATTATAGTTGTCATTCTTCAAAAACCGCGATGCATTAAACTAACATATTTGGCTGTAATTTCATCTCACTACTGGACACCAATGTTTGCAATAATGTTTATGGGCAAGTCTCACATGATTATACTTAATTACTAGACTAAAACTCGGATAACAAAGAAAGAAAACAAAGGCGTTTTTTAGAAGTGAAAAAGTAAGAGAAAAAAACAAAAGCATGGAAGCAAAATCTTAGTTTTTTTTTTTAGTAAGGTGCATGGCTCACCTTATGGGCATGATGGAAGAGTCCCTAATGAGATTTTTGGATAGTCCCTTAATGGATCCGTGGTAAGGGGTGGGGAATAGGGGAAGAGAAAGTGTGAAGGAATCTATTTATGAAAATCAAATTGTGCTACTCTCTTTACATGTTCCCAACAAAATCCTTTTTTTTCAATAGTAAGCAATGATGCACTTGATACATAAGGGCAGAACATGAGTTGCATTCATTTTTTCTGTTGATATGTTAAATTCTAGTGTAATTTCCTACAATAACAATGGTTTGCCAATAATTTTGAGGGTGCGATCGCCACATGACCTTCAATATAGTTCTATTGAATTGGTAAATAAAAAGAGCGAAAAAGAGTCATTTTTCAATCCCTCAGAAGTGTAGTGCGGGGCAACACGGACTATGAATTTATAAATTATATAGAGTTATATGATTTTTTTAAGTATTATTTTTTTGTTTTTATTTTAAAATTAAAATAAATTTATAGCTTTGTTAGTATTATAGGTAGAGTTTTTTTTAAAGCTAAAATCTAGATGCATATCTGTGTCCTCCTATAATGTAAAGAACTTAAATAAAAAATGTGTGAAGAAAAAATATTTTTGAAATGTTTTAGTTGTAATTAGTTTTGAGTGTAAATAGGCAAATATAATATAAAATAAAATGATTTTAACTTTTTTATAAAGGAAAAACATAAATAAGGATAAATTTAAAGAGTATAACAAAAATAATTGAAAAGTAAAGAGTGTGAATAAGTATATTAGAGTGACAATTATCCCGCTCATTATTTTAAATCATAATTTAAATGAATGCAAAATAAATAAAAAAATGGATTAATGTTCACGTGGTAAAAGTGACATGCAATCAATGTTGGTAAAACTAGACCAAACAATGAATTGACAAGACTTTCGGTTTTGATTTAACTTATTCAACTAATTGGTTAAACCAAATGAAATTATAAAAATAATTTACATGTGACAATATCAAACATATAAAAACGGTTATGAAATGTGACAACTGTTGAGTTTTTTTTTTTAATTAATGATCATTGATTCAACTAGTTAAACTAGCTGGTCCAACTAAGTTTTGACTGATTTTGACTAATCCAAAGTGATCTAACCGTAATTTTAATTAAGAGATTGAATCATATCCAGCAAAATGTCCAGTTCAAAGTCAAATTGGTGGGACTATCAAGTCTGATCTAGTTTTTGACAACGCTGCATGTACCAGAATTGATATGTTGAAATCCTATCAATGGCTCACCTTCTTCATCTCTAATAAGAAAATGTAATCCTTCTCTTTTTTACGCCTCTTCGAAAATGGAATCTATTTTGTTTTGGTCTAGTAGGTTGTTGGAATCTAGATCAAGGGTTACATTACAATTCATAAATACAGTAGTGAGAGGACATACAAATACACTCTAAAAATTGAACTAGCAGTGTTTAAGGTTTTGAATGACGACGGAGTGTTCACACCTTCTATACGGGGGCTTTTCTACTTTTTATAAGGTTGGAGGTTAGTGTTAATTGCAACACTAACTATAGCTAACTTTAGAGCCATAGAGAACATGTATGGGATGCACTATGGCTGATGCTAGGACTGTAGGAATTGGGACATGGTGAGTTGACACATGTAGTGTTTAGGTCGTATGTTCAGGGGATAGATGTAGGACTTAGGTGAGGGATTTTTCTTTTTGGTCGAAACCCAGGCGAGGGATATAAACTATAGTAGTTGGACGAGTGATCTTGTGATTAGTGGGCCTGTAACGGGTTAAGTGTTATTAGACCTAGTGGCCATATATTGTAACGCATCCCTCTCACATAATTTAATTAACTAAAACCTTATTTTGATCATTGACATTTATTTTTATTTTTATTTTTATTTTAGCCCTTAACATTTTTTTTATTTTAGTCTCTGATATTTATAGAATTACTTTAAGTCCTTTTATCTATATACCTATTATCTAATAAATGAAAATGCTGATTTATTCTCGTCAGAAATGATGTGATTCTATTATTTACTGATGTTGCAATTTATCAGAAGATAACTATATGAACATGATTAAAATTGTGTCTATTCATTATTCATTTATCATTTGAAAAAAAGTAAGAAACCCATCCCGTGTTTCAAATAGCATGTGAAAGATAAAATGATGTTATTTTAGACGCATTCATTTAGTTATTTTCTATTAAACTGCCACACACTAGCATATATGATATCACATTATGTATAACGTTGACACATCAACATCTCTATTTATTAGATAAATAAAAGAATAAAATTAAAGTAAATTCATAAATATTAAATACTAAAATGACAAAAATAAAAGGTTAGGGATTAAAATAAGAATAATGACAAATGTGTGGAAACAAAATGAGGTTTTAGTAAATTTAATTTTAACGCAATGTGGTGTGGATATTTTATGTTCGTGTTCTTAAACCACCGTTGTACCAGCATTGCATAGAAGATTGTACGGGGAGTAGGTGAAGCAAAGGTACAATTTTAGGGAAATTTCCACGTCCTAACAGAAGGCTACAATCATGGAAACATCCAGTGTATCTCATAGTTAGGAGTTAGGACTTAGTACCATAACATAGGTTTTCACAAGATCACAACAAGGCTCTCTTCCAAAACAGAAGGTAAATTTTTTTGACTGGGTCTCATTCTCAGCACACACATGTGAAATAAAATGCTTCAGATCATTTCGTATAAAAAAAAAAAAGGCTTCAGATCAGCCTCGACATTTACCTCGTGAACTTTTGCATATGGTTTAACATCTTTCATTTTTCAGGCCCTATACAGAGGGAGAAGTGATGAAAGGGCAAAGTACAGAGCACTGGGAATGATTAGTTTCAAGTTAAAAAAATTATGATATTATATATTTCAGTTTTCCTAACGTGTGAAGTATTTTAATTGTCATGCGATAGGTATTGCACTCAATTAATTACCAAATTACCAATCCATTTATATTTAGAAGAAAAATGCAATTATGATAATAATCTACCTAAATTTGACATTTATGTTCTAGAAGATCACCATGTAATTATATACTACTAAAAAATCTCGTTAGTGCTAATAGCATGTTCGAATACATGATTGATACCATTCATGGAAGATCTAATTAAGATTTATTCCTTTCATAGTTTCATTGGTTATAATAAATATTTCTTTCAGGACTCATAAAACTTATTGTCTATAAGAGGGAGAGCAATTGTGATGAAGTTATGTTATGGTAGTATTTGTTTTCTTCCTGTACCTTGCTTGTCACTACTGGATAATGTAGACCAGTCGGAGCACAATCTTATGTTTATTTTTGTTTTTTTTTACTTCAAGTTTTGTTTTTATCTTAAGTTGTGGCAGAAACCTGTTAATTAAGCGGCTAATAAAACCATTAAAATAAAGAGTTGGTGAATCAATTTAAGTTACAATTGTTATCCAAGTAGGACATTGATCCAAAATGCTCTAACTAATGAGCATTGATTATGTGCCTTGAATGAAGGTTATTTTAAGCCAAATTGGTCAAATATATAAATCCGAAGGTTGTGTAGTATCCTAAGACACTGCTTAGGAGAATATTATTTATTGCATAGAGAGCATAAGATATTGCACCTACTTCCTATGTATGAGTATATGCTAAGAGTATATGCATATAAAACGTTCTATCTCAGTCTCAACTATTTTCTTGTCTCTTTCTCCTTTGTCCAAGGAGAAGTCCCTAAGTGGAAGGGCTTGCCTTTAGCATGAATCCAATATAGTTTTGGAGGCACTTCCTAAGATTTTCCTTGTAATGCTCATCATCAACCACTAAGAAACAAGCAAAACCCGTTTGGACATGTTTGTATTTAACTATAATACCCATTTTGGCCAGCTCAAATATCACGTATTCCATATAGAGATAATTCTGCTTAGAGAGGCCTCTGCATTTCAGAAATTCCATATTCCTCTGTTGCTCCTGAAGGATGACAAATTAGAGGTGACAAAATCAACCTCTTCTCTTGTCCATTCTTGGAAAGTCTTCAAGTCAAGAGCTTCAATTCAACTGACTCGGTCTATAAAACCCCTCACCACAAATACTGTACAGCTTTGCATTTAGCCGGGGATTATTAGGACCTTTGGCTAGGTTGCTCTAAGAGGGCCTTTTTCTGTGTTTTTGGCCTTACCAAGAACGCTGTTAATAATTTGAAGTTGGTGGTGTGCTTGATCAGTTGGACAAGGTGCACCTTATGGACTCAGGTAATACTCTTTGGCTAGACTTTTGTTCTTTATTCTTCAACAAATTCATGGCTAAAGAAAATGCTGCATTAAAAACAAAAAGGAGAAAAACAATAGAAACTTCAAACAGTTCATATGCATCTCTTGGTTTTCTTAAGGGAAATGATTGTTCTTTAATGTTAGAAATTTGAGCCCTTCAAAAAAGAAATGAGATACAACTCAGAGCCTAACATTGTGAGAAGTGTGTAAAAGTTTTGTTAGTATAAATAGTTATAAACTACAGTCACAAATAGAGCACAAATACTGTGCTTGGTCATTGGATTTGACAGCCTGTTCGTCATCTAATGGACTGCATAATTTTTTAGTCTTTTTATCATTATTTTAGAGATAATATTTTACAGCATAGTAATTGGTTGAAATCTCCGTTTGAAAAGGGAAGCAACAGTTGCTACCACCACAGACATCATAGACAACAATCTGAATAAATCTAAAACAAGTAACCTGGATGTGTGAACTTAGGTACATGATAAGTTGATCTATTAGTCATGATGAGATAACTGGGTATTATATTGTATAGCTTTTCATATTTAATTTTTTACTCTGCAACTAACCTTTTTTTAACACAGTAAATTGAGTTTGATGAAAGAACAGAATAATTATCCATTTGACTTGATGACCTGTTTTGTGAGAACTTATATTCTAGAAGAGGCATTGTCTAATTAGCAGATTGTATCTGAAAAATGATGGATGAATCTCTTGTGTTTTCTTTTAACCCTTACAGTTCTTACTTATGCTAATTCAGCTGTCATGGACTAGGTTCACCATACCAATGGCTCAGGGATCTGAGATGGGACTCCCAGGGCTTAAATCCGATGAGCCTTCTCATTGATTGTGCTAAATGTGTTGCATCCGGCAGCATCAAGAATGCAGATATTGGACTTGACTATATTTCTCAGATTTCATCTCCTGATGGTGATGCAGTGCAGCGGATGGTCACTTATTTCAGTGAAGCACTTGGTTATAGGATAGTCAAACATTTGCCCGGTGTATATAAAGCTCTCAATTCCTCTAAAACATCATTGTCTTCAGAAGACATCCTTGTTCAGAAATATTTCTATGAATTGTGTCCCTTTTTGAAGTCTGCATACATGATCACAAATCAGGCCATTGTAGAAGCCATGGAAGGTGAAAAGATGGTTCACATTGTTGATCTCTATTGTTCTGAGCCAGCTCAGTGGATAGATCTTCTACTAACTTTAAAGAAACGTCAGGGAGGCCCACCTCATCTGAAAATTACAGGCATTCATGGAAAGAAGGAGATTTTAGACCAAATGAGCTTTCATTTGACAACTGAAGCTGGGAATTTGGATTTTCCTTTACAATTCTATCCAGTTGTTAGCAAAGTGGAAGATGTTGATTTTGAAAACTTGCCAGTCAAGACAGGAGAAGCTCTTGCAATTTCTTCTGTTCTTCAGCTGCATTCTCTTCTTGCCACTGATGATGAAATGGTTGGGAGGATTTCACCAGCGGCATCTATGAATCTGCAGAGAGCAGTGCACATGGGCCAAAGGACTTTTGCGGAGTGGCTTGAGAGAGATATGAGCAATGCATATATCTTGAGTCCTGATTCTGCATTATCACCTCTTTCTTTAAGTGCTTCACCTAAGATGGGGATCTTTCTAAATGCTATGCGGAAACTCAAACCAAAACTGATGGTGGTTACTGAACAAGAATCAAATCTTAATGGATCGAATTTAATGGAAAGGATTGACAGAGCATTGTACTTTTACAGTGCAATGTTTGATTGCTTGGACTCCACTGTTATGAGAACATCAGTAGAGAGACAAAAACTTGAGAGCATGCTTCTTGGAGAGCAGATAAAGAACATTATTGCTTGTGAGGGAGTTGAGAGAAAGGAGAGGCATGAGAAACTTGAGAAATGGATCCAAAGACTTGAAGTGGCTGGGTTTGTGAAGGTACCTTTGAGCTACAATGGGAGGATAGAAGCAAAGAATCTGTTGCAGAGTTATGGTCATAAATACGAGTTTCGAGAAGAGAAAGATTGTTTGCTTGTCTGCTGGAGTGATAGACCCCTCTTTTCGGTATCAGCCTGGAGCTTTAGGAGATGAATGTTCATATATATATATATATATATATATGCTGGAATATGAAGGTCCCCTTGCGTTGTGCCATTATTAAGCTATGGTTTTCAAGAGATATAAAATGAAATAATCAACAAGACTAGAAGATGGATGGGTTTTTACTTTCATCTTTCTTTCTTTTCCAAGTTTTAATTGTTTCTATGTATAAAGGATATTATGTTTTTGTCCTCTAGAGCTGCTGGGTGTTTCAAAGAAGTCAAACAACAAATCCATCTTGTATTATTGTAAATGTTGATATCAATTCATTTCTCTACAACATATTTCATATATAATTCCAACCTGTGTTGAATATGCAAAGAAATTTATTAGATGTCACTCCTCTTGGTTTCTATCTCTCGGAGGTTTGGTGCTCATTGGTTTTTATTGAAAATGAACCACTGCATTTTTTCCTACTCAAGCTTTGCTGGATCTCCAACTTCAGTGATATTAGTACATAGGATTGGCTAAAACTCTTTCATTTACCACAACCGAAGGACAGTGGTAAGTCAACAGAAACTGCAAAATATTTGCAGATGAGAGACTGAAACATAGTATGACAAAGGCATGTTTGAGTAGGTGAAAAAAGGGAAGGTGGAAATTTGAGAATGAAAATCATTTCATAGTTGTTTGATAAAAACAAAATGTAGGAAGGATGAAACAGAGTGCAACTGATTTACTGATTCACCCTCAAAGTTGGCCACTCTCATAGCTGAAAGTGGACTGACATTGATTTTTCACCATATATCAAACAACAATGAGTGAAGGTCAAAACTTTTCTATCCTACTCTATTTTCACTCCCCTCCTTATTTTTCATTTTTCTGTTTTCCATCTACTCAAATAAGTGTAGCCTCAGAATGCTGAGAGCACTGCCATTGTACATACTATCTTTGAAAGCAAAACTCATCATCATGAACAATCTGCTGTTATGAGAAGCCAAAGCCATTGTAGATTCTGGATGGATTTGATTTAGTCCTGTAAGTTGTAACTGTTGAAATGTATGCATGTCATTGCTCCTTCATAAGCGCATCCTCCCTGGTTGGCTTCCTTTCGTCCATCAAGTAGCATATTGGAAGAGGTATGGACTGAGGGGGCTGCTATATCTTGAGGATGATAATCCTAATTCTTCTGAGGCTGCCGGAAGCACCAAAACTGCATACGCAATTGTGTAATGCTAGCTGATTGGCCATAATATTTCAGTTTCTTTCTTGATTAGATGTCAAATCATGTTGTTCAGTTCATATTGAAGGATAAATCCAGTTTCCATCCATCTGCATCATTGCTATCAACATCTCTGTTATATTATTTATGGCAAATGACTGCTATTTAAGTGTATTGCACTGGTGATTGTTTGTATGTTTAAACTTTTTTATATCAATAATAATTGAAATTACCAGTCCTGGACATGGCTTTCATTGGTAAAACTGAACGAACATCATTTGATAAAGACACTTGCTATTATTACACCTTGCATATAAATATTTCGTAAAAATAACTCTTGTGCCATAGTAGTAATATAGCTTTCTATTCGTTTCATAAAAAGTCCCATTATTTAAAATATTTTACATGAGGTTTTCCGTTTTCGTGCCAGTGAGATGAGTATGGGTTGCTAATTTATGTTTGAATGATTGATTCCTTCTGCATTAGTTGAAATGAGTTGTATTTGGTGCTGTTAAAATTTAATGCATCGCCTTAAAATTCTGGTCCAGTGTCAAGATTGTGTGCTCATCTTCAAATATTAATAATATGAATCTGGTTTACAACAAAAATCAGTATCCTTCTGTTTAGAGGTATGAAATGATGCTGTACAATAGTTTGGATCTTAGTTTTAAGATAACTTTTAAGCTTTCAAAGGTTGTGTCCATAATGCACTTCTGCTTTTATGTTGTTGGTTGTGGACTTGTGAGTTAGCATCCTGCTATGGCAAGACCCAGGTAGGGTCGGAGTCAGATGGAACCATGGGGCTTGCTGATGATTTTAAGTAGAAAGAGTTGCACTTTGACTAATAGTTATAGTTTTTTGGCCTAGTAGTAAGCACTCTATTTAACAAGTGGTATTAGAGTAAGGGTTAGAGTTAGATTGAGTTTCACGTAGGCCTAGGTAGGGTTAGAGTTAGATTGAGTTCAGTAATTTGAACCCTTTGGTCAACCACGCTTTTTGATCTTGCAATCTCACCAGCACCTTTAGCTCACACAATATTCTTCTTCATTTTTCTTTCTGAACCCTTTGGTGGATGACACTTCTTCGTCCTTGCAATCTCACCTGCACCTATGGCCAAAGGCTAAACTTCATGTTGCCAACTAGTGATCATTGGTCTTTCACTTGAGTTTCTAAAATTTAAAAATTAGGTGTGAGTTGTTAAATGCAATCAAATAAAGATATTATACACTTCTAAGCATTTAAATATCATATTAAACATAGAAATTTTACATAGCAGACATCATATATATCGGCATCGCATGGCTATATATCTAAACGTTTCTAAGATATCAATGTAATGCGAGAGTGTAAAATTATCATTAAATTATTATCTAAGACCCTACTTTTTGTTGCTATTCCCTGTGTACTGTGTAGACCCTACTTGATTTCCTAGGTTTATCCAATTCACATATCTATAATCTCTTGTGAAATACTCATCTTGTTCGCCATTGCTTTCAAAAGGACTCTTGCTTTTATATGGTTCTTCACGCTTTTGTTTTCTACGTTGCAGAGTTATATATCTCAGGAGATTTTCATGTCCAAACAGAAAAGTTACAAAATATTAACCCTTGCATTCTCCCACAGCATAGCATTGTTTAGACCGATAGTTGATGACTTGAATTTTAGATAAGAAGGCTTTGTTTCAAAGCAAAAGGCGACTTTGTTTGAATGTTTTTCCCCTTTGCTATATGAAACCTATGTTTGTTTGTCCTAAGCTATTGCTGAAAAGTATATTATATTTCTTGACATAGGGTGCTAAAATTATTCTAAGTTCTTCTTTATCTAATAGTAATCAGCATATAAAGTTTCTATCCACATTTGGCTTTCTCAGAAGTTACTTGTCTCATTCTTTCTCCATATACAAAGGTCTAAGGAGGAGTAATGCAAAATATTTTTGTGTCCTCCTTTGCAAACAAATTTCTTTGTACCAATCTCCTTTGTCTAAGTCTAGCTACCCTTTTACATGAATCCAAATAATAGTTTTGGAGGCTTTTAAAGACTAATGTTGCAATGTCCACTATCAAGCACCAAGAGTCTAAGATGCAAGGAAAGGTATCAGTTTGTTTGGACATTAATTGTTTGATTGTAGTTGAATTATTGGACTAAGATACCCAGTTTAGCCAGCAATAATCTCATCATATGGAGAGAAGAAAACAAATATGGTTAGAATTCCCATTCTTGTACAAATCAATGGAGACAACATCAACTCCTTGTATTGACGGCAACTAAATGCAGCAAGCCGTTCATGACAAGAACTTTAACTTCAATTGGTTCACTTCCCTATAAAATCCAACATTACAGTCCCTATGGAGCTTTGCATTCTCTTATAGGGACATTGGAACCTCTAATAAGTGTTCATCTGCGTTTTCAATTGGATTTGGAGCAAAGAACTTGAGATTTGAGAGGTTGCTGGTGTACAGGTCTTTTAGGTGTCCGAGGGCCAACTTATGGACCCAGGTAATAATACCCTCTCTACATAATAGAATATTACTCTTCGAGAAATTTGAGAAGAAAGAAGAAATTCAATTAAAGAAAAAAGGGGAAGAAAGTTGTGTGCCTTTCTTACCAGATTACGGTGTTGAAACCATAAAATATTTTCCTCTTTTTTGTTTGATCAATCTTTCAGGTACCACTGGTGTTTTATTTATTTACCCCTCATGTATAATTTGTTTTTCTTCAGAATTTAAGATTATTTTCACAGTAAATTAAGTGGTATTCTTGAAAGAATGATAGAGGTAGAACAATTTATCCTTTGACCTTGTATCTTTGGTCTGAATACTTGTTTTCATGAACAGACAAAGTTTATTGGGAGATAATTGCTTGAAAATGATGAATGATTACAACAACTTATTATCTTTCAAGCAGTACTTTTTCTTCATGCACTAAATGTGACCCTGCAACACATGAGTTTGCTAAAACCAAGCTCATTTTGTTGGTGATGGTGGAAATGGTTGAAGAGGAATAATCATCTTCTGTTACACTCTTTATAGTGTTCTTTTCCAGTTTTCCTGATAAAGCTACCTGGAATATTAGGTTCACCATACCCGTGGCTCAAAGATATGAATGGGGAGGATAGGGGCAAATACCTGGCCCATATTCTTAAGGCCTGTGCCAAGTTTATTGAATCAGGAAGCATCATGAATGCAGATACTGGATTGGACTATATTGCTCACCTTGCTTCCCCTGATGGTGATGCAATGCAGCGGGTAGCCACTTATGTCAGTGAAGGACTAGCTTGCAAAGTGGTGAAAAATTTGCATGGTGTACCTAAAGCTCTAAGTTTGTCAAAAACTTTGTCAGCCTCTGAAGAACTACTTGTTAAGAAATTATTCTTTGACTTGTATCCATTTTTAAAGATAGCATACGTGATCACAAGTCATGCCATTGCTGAAGCCATAGAAGGGGCAGAAGTGATTCATATCATTGATCTCAGTGCATCTGAGGCTGCTCAGTGGATTTATCTTATGCAGAGTTTGAAAGAACATCAAAAGAACCCACCAATTCTGAAAATTACAGGCATTCATGAGAAGAAGGAAGTTTTAGAGCAAATGGCCCTTCATTTGAGAGTAGAAGCTGAAAAGTTGAATTTCCATCTCCAATTCAATGCTATTGTAAGCACTTTGGAGAATCTTGACCTTGAAGGATTGCCTGTCAAGAAAGGAGAGCCTCTTGCAATCAGCTCAGTACTTCAGCTACACTCTCTTCTTGCCACTGATGATCCAATGATCTGCATCAGGAGCTCACCTGCAGCATCAACGAATCAAAGGACGTTTGCAGAGATGCTTGGGAAACATAATATCAACCCAAGTCCTGATTCATCATTGTCACCACTTCCTCTATGTGCTTCACCCAAGATGGTGTGCTTTCTAAATGGCCTGTGGAAACTCCAACCTAGACTGATGGTGATTACAGAACAAGAATCCAATGTTAATGGTTCTTCCTTGACAGAAAGGGTTGACAAAGTATTGGACTTTTATGGTGCACTGTTTGATTGCTTGGAATCTACTGTTTCAAAAACAGCAGTAGAGAGAATCATACTGGAGAGGATGCTACTAGGGGAGGAAATAAAAAACACTGTTGCATGTGAAGGAGTTGAGAGAAAGGAAAGGCATGAGAAACTTGAGACTTGGATTCCAAGGCTTGAATTGGCTGGGTTTGGGAGGGTACCTATCAGCTATGATGGGATGATGCAGGCAATGAAGCAGTTGCACAGCTATGGAAATGGATATAAGCTACGTCAGGAGAATAAATGTTTATTTATCTGCTGGAATGATAAGCCACTCTTTTCTGTATCAGCTTGGAAGTTTTAGAAGATGAATATATCTCTACGTGCTGGAATATGAAGGTCCCCTGAGTTTATTAGAATGCTGATAGTTGCACTGAACACAAGTGTGATAGTGTGTGCACTGAACATTCTAGAAAAGTTACATTAGGGTTCAGTTGTTATTAGTTATTTGCCTAAGTGTGTGAATGTTCATTACTCATTATATTATCACTTATCAGCCATGTGTTCTATGATTTTATAAATTGAAGATTACAAGATAGTAAAATGGGCTTTCTGCCATGTGTTTAGGATTTTGTGTAAAGGATTCATTTTTCTTGATTTTGTTAGAATGAGGGGAGCTTAAAATATCGAGGAGATATGAAACACAATGGATTTAAAGAGGAATAACAACAATAGTCTGGATATCACATTTTAATCCAAAACCTTAAACATCAAGTTTATGAGTCTAACCAAGAAATAAAGTCATCACTTTGTCTATTCCTAAACAATGTGGGGCTTAGAACTCACATTTAAATTTCTAACAATCTTTCCCTTAAGTGAGTCCATACATAGGACATCATACACAAAGGACATTCACCCTTAAGCAAAGTATCGAGTCAATGGTCTTGTCCCAAAGTTGGTTTTACTTCTCACATGGGATGGGCAACCATGAGAATTGTTAGAATATCTAAAATATATCTTGGGATTAAATTAGACTTGATTTTGTGTTATTTTAGAGATTTAATTTTTACATAATTAGAGATAATATTTTAATTATATTTTCTTCTTTGTATAGATTCCCTCTTATATAAATATGAAACCGTCTTATACATATTGATTAATTCAGAGAATATACAACCAGACTTTTTCCGTGTCCCTGATTATCTGTTTTTAACATGGTATCAGAGTCATGTTATTCACATTGAAGAAACTTTCTCTTTTTCGCTACGTAGAGTTCATAGAGCTCATTAAAATTATTATTCACGACCTTTAAATCTAGATCTAATTTTGTTGTTTTCCTTATCTTTATTTTCTCTCAACTTTTCCTTTTTTACTCTTGATATGTTCTTTTAACAAGAACGCCAACAATTATGATAAAGATATTTGTTCAAACCAAACTAGTGCCTCTGATACCATTTGTTAGAAAAAGAAAGCCCAAAACATCCAAGAACAATAATAATGAGTTAGACACCACGCCTTAATCCAAAATCTTAAAGTATCAAGTTTATGAATTCAATCACTTATAAAATCGTCACTTTGTCAATTCCCAAACAATATGCAGTTTGAAACTCACGTTTGAATTTCCAATAGATTTCTCTTCACGTAATTTGTGCCTTAGAGAAAACAATCTACAGCTATGTTCGTCAGTCACTTATCCTATGGTTCAGTGATTCTATTTCAGCAACGAGTAAGTTTTAGTATTACACCTATTTCTGTTTATAGAAATTTGCAAGATGTTGATGCTCCTGCTCTGTCTCTCCAAGCATATCTCTGTGGATATAAACTGGATTAAATAGAACACATATCTCTGTCTCTCCAAGCATGTCTAAGATTATGTCCAAGATGTGTGAGGAAGAGCAAAATCCAAGATTGAGGAATGAAGGAGTGCGTGTCAAAGTCTTAGAGACGAGCTAAAGAGAGACTACTTATTTCTTCTTCTTCTTACCAAATGAGATATGTTGACCCTTAATGGGTTTAATGGGTAAGCTTGTAAGATGTAACTATATAAGAAATTAAGAATATGGGTACTGGGTAGGAAAACCATGATGTAGTTATAGTAAAAACTTACTAAATTTTAGAAATAAAAAATAGAATCCAGCTAGAAAAAAGTTCCTTTTCTAAAATAATAAAGAAATATCAAAATAATTACTCAATAAGAACTCCACTAATTAATTTTTAAAATATTAAAATAAAATTTATATGAAAATTAATACCAAAAATTAATACCAAAATCAAGTTTTACAAGATACATACTCTCTTTGTTTCTTCATTAAAAAAAATAAAAACAGCTCACTTTGTTTCTTTCGTAAAATATAATATTGTATTTTATTGGCCAATTAACGTTTCTTTTAAAAATTAAAATAAATTATTTGGAACGTGTGAGTACTACAAGTCTACAAGCTTACTAATAAGTATAAGAAAAAATGCTTATTATTCATCATTCATTATCTATCTTTACTTTCACACCACTTACATTAGAGTATAGGTGTAAAAATGAGATGGGAATAAAATCTATGTAAATGTAAAGTAATATGCATATATAAGTGTATTTAACATTGTAATTAAGTATATCATCAATATCAAAAAATGGTGGTCCTGTTTGCTTAAAAAAGATGGAAACAAAACTAAAACAGCAATATAAACTAATAAATAAAAATAATGATAGAAATATATTAAAATAAAAATATATAAAAATTGATAAAGTACATGCCACAAACAAACCAGCTGAAGTTGTTCAACCATAGCTTAGACACTTGGCCAAGCTGCGGCCACTTATTGACACGGGCACTACCTCTAAGGAAGTCAAGTCTAGGTGCCATAAGGCATATATGCTCTCAACATTTTAAGGATGGTACACTGTGATATTGTACTCCACAACAAAATGTTCTGGAGTAGAAATGGACATAACACTATTTGCTATGGCATAGCCCCTTGCAAACCTGAACACACCAGTGCCACCAACTATTGGCATTTCTCTGTTTTCCTCCGAAATAGGATTTCTCCCTAGCATGCTCAGGGTGCTCCCTGCATAGATGCCCTCTGTGAAAGCAAAATTTATCAACATGGCCATCCCAAGATCCTGCAGAGAAGCCAGACCAAACAACCCCTGAGCTCTTCCAATCTGCTTTGAACTAAGCTCTGGTCCTTCTGTCATGGCATCATCCATCACAAAAGTGGATCCAAACCCATTAGGAACATTTTTGGGAGTGTCAATAATTTGCACAATCGTCGGGTTTTTGTCATTTCTGATGTCGTGGTAATAGAAGTGGAGGCGGGTCAGTTTCTCTGTGCGGTGATGATCTGTGGGTAACATGATGTGGGATTGTTCTGCGAACACTCCATGGGTAGTTGGAAAGTACCTAGAGATGAGAGTAAGAGAAAGGAGAAAGAATAAGCTAAGAGGAGCTGCCATTGTAAGAAATTTAACAACTAAGTTGGTGGGCATAAACTCTGGAAAAAAGCACTCATTTATAGGAATTTTGGAGTTAAATAATGTGTCTTGAATTTTATATTACCCACGGCCATCACGAGGGATCCATGTGAAGCCCTAATTGTTGGGGTTTGAGAGTGAGATTTCACGTGGCAACACTTCAGACACGTGCGACAAGTGAAACATGGGCAATCATTTTGGGGAGATTTTTATGTGTTCTCATAATAACATAAATTTCTTATTCTGTTTGATTGAATGAATGTATATTACTTCACTTATTTAAGCCTTCATTATCTATTACTTTAAACTTTAAGCCTTCACTTCAGCGATTCCCTGAAATGAGAAGGGAAACTCGGGCACCTCCCAAGATCTCTATGGCCTTAGAATCCATCAATCGCCCTAGTGCCCTTATCAATTCAACCCTTTTTCGGACTTTATCATGGGGTCCAACTATCTACGGGATTCAAGATCCCACCCAGCATCGACTCCTATGATGGCACCATAGACCTCTAGGAGCACATAGAAACCCATTCACCAAATCTATGTTGCTCTTGGGGAGCATTGATCTCATCATGTGTTGTGCATTTCATGGGACCCTCAAGAAAGCCATCCGGGAGTGATTCATCTTGTCCATGCCTAAAGTTGATGAGGCTTGCCAAAGTCTTGGGTTGCATTTTACTAATGGTGAAGTGCAATAAAAACTTCATAGCAAGCTCATCAAAATGGTTCACAAACCTAGGAGGCAGGGCGGAGAACCACTTTAGAGCGACTTTCTTAAGGGTCCTAGGAAAGGTACAACACATGATGGGATAGGTGCTCCCCAAGAGCAACATAGATGAGCTAAATGAATCTATGTGTTATTGGGGGTTCGTGGTGCCGTCATAGGAGTCGATGCTAGCTGAGATCTTAAATTTCGGAGGCAGTTAGATCCTTATGATAAAGTTTGAAAAGAGATGATTGAACTGATAGGGGCACTAGAGTGATTGGTGGGTTCTGAGGCTATAGAGTTATTGAGAGGTGCTCGGGGTTTCCTTTCTCAATTCACGCTCAACCTGCGTTTTAGGATCGTTCACAAGGGCTCTATCGTACCAGTGTCTTGGGTTGTTCTCATCCTAACACTTCGCATTCATTGCTCTCTAGAGCTCTGCGATTTGCCTTCCTTATTCCTTTATTTATCTGTTTTGATGGCAAACAATGGCCAGCTTTCTTGACAGGTGGGCTCATGATGCGCTGATCGCTACAGAGGAAGTGATGGGTTCTCATCGCAAGGTTAAGGCTCGTGACGAGGTGGTACTTGGACGATGGATTGAAGCCTATTATTGTTGTTGTTGCTATGCGATGGGGGATGGTGAGCCTTATTCTGGTTGGTGAGGGAGGCTTCCTTATTGTCCTATCACTACTATTGGTTAGTTGCAGTTTGCCTTCTAGTGTTAACTATGGTGATGGTGGGATTTGTAGTTTAGCGCTCTCACAGAAGGCGCCAATGTTTAGAACCGAGATCAGAGGGGTTATTTGATCTCGCCTCTAAAATGGTGATGAAGGTTGTTGATGATGGTTTCCTTCATGTGTGCAGCAGCGGAGAGGAGGGGTGTACCTACAAGGTACTTTGATGCTCAAGTTAAGGTTGTGCACTAAGAGAGAGAAGTATATTAGAGTAGATTCATACCTGAGTGGCTTAACCTATATTTATAGAGTGTGTTTACTTGTTGGGGAAGTAGTATCTGAAGAGATATTGTTTCCATATAACTAGGATAGGTAGCTATGAGGGAATTTGATACTTAAATATTCTCATTAAATGAAGGATATTGTTATGATATGGTTGCTATTCTTTAAGTAGGCTGTTTGGTTAATGAGAACCACAACAAGCTGAGGTCGTGGTTAGGCCAGCTAAGTTGGGTCGCTCATGTTAGGCTATGGTTCAAGATATCGGGCCTTAATATTATAGCTTAAGTGGTATATATTACAAAATATTCACCACTTTTGGGATAACGAAGTAGAGCAATTTACAACTTTATCGCAGCAAGTGTTTAGACTATAGAGGTGTTTGGGCTCGTCATTTTTTAAGTTGGGTGGACTAGCCTAATTTATGATAATAAGTTGTCACCTCTGGTGTAAGCTACTAAACCAAATGGTCCATGGGTTGCCTCCTAGCCAGTCATAAGAGTGAACTAGAGGTTGGTAAACAAGCTAATTTGATCCGCACTAGCCCAATTTGTTTCACATCGAATTTATAAATAGGCCAAACTAGATTGGACCTATTTTAAATGGGCTTATATAATGCTAACTTGGGCCCGACCTGTGTTAGCCTACAGGTTCGTGGGTTGGCTCACAAACTTGTTATCTTTTTGTTTTTTGTTTTTGCTTTTTTTAAAAAAAAATTGGTTTTCTTTTTAAATTATTTAGAGTTTTGGATCCTATTTGGGCACTTGGTCCCTTAGAGTTAATTGGGCTATTACTTTTATTATTATTATTAGGCAAAAGAGCTAGTTGAGAAAAAAAAGGCTAAAATTTTGTGTGTTTGTGTTTTTATTTATTTTTAAATATATATGTTTAGAGGGTTAGCAGGCCATAGTCTATTTAAACTGCGGGGTAAACAAATTGAGCTCATGGACCAATGTTTAAACGGGCCTGCAAAATGCTTGGTCATAACCTGCGTGAATTGCGGGTTAAATAAGCTAACTCGCAGGCCGCAACTTGTTTACCTAGCTTTAGAATGAATTATGCCATATCTAAAGTCAAAGGAAGTTCTTACCAAAAATAAAAAAATAAAAGTCAAAGGAAGTTCTAGCTTAGTTGTCTAATGGGCTTACTTGATAGGTTCATTACCAAATTTCCCCTTTTGTTCTTGCTAACTTTGGGACCTCCTTGTTTTACAGGCCTAAATTTAGCTAGCCTTGCATGTTTGGATTTACTTAATTTTTGCGGGAAAAAATCACTTTATTTCAAAAGCACTCTTAGTAAGATTTTGATTATAAGCTATTCTAAACATAGAATAAGCTAATTCAAACACACTTCAACAAAACCAAGTAAAATTCTTTAGGAGCTTGTGGTAATGTTCCTTAATTAAAATATAACGTGCATTATTTTTCATAAGAACATGAATAAAATGAGCGATTTAATGAAACAGTCCAATCACAACAGAGTTCCTAGGTTTATGGTGTTTAGATTGCACCTACTTGCTGAGAACTCGAACTCAGTTTTGATAAGTGTATATCTAAAAGTTTTTCTCGTAAATGACTTTTGTTTATTTTTTCATTTTCGCTTCTCAATGTCATTCATGGCACCTCTTGATTTTGAACAAAGGACAATCTATTGTCTAGTTTTTCAAGAACTTCGACTCTTTGCCATGAAAGCTCTTTGGAGCTTCGAGTTTCAAACCAAGTCCAACACCATGAACCCAAATCTCAAAAAACAAGTGCTGGGCAATGTCCATGCTGTGGAGATGCTTTACATCGCAAACAATCTTAGCAAAGTAGAACTGAACAATGACGGGGGAGAAGACTAGATCGATTTGAAGTAAAGGATCACATTGAGGTTGCTGTCGAGGCATTATGGGACAATGCAGCCTAAGAATTGGTCAGACTTAAAGGTTCCTAGAAGGGAAGGGAGAACGGGTGAGACAAGTGGGATAGGACCTAGATTTTCCTAGTGGGCACGCCAGCTAGCATTAAGATTTATGTAGATGGAGGATTTATTCACGACGACCCTGAGCACCAAGGGAGTGTTCAATAGAGGTGTCCTTTTTTCTATTTTTTTTGGTTTCCCAAGTTATCTCCTCACCCGATAAGTGAGAGACTAATCTCCTAGGGTACGATCAGGCGCCAAAGCAGGGACTCCTTCCAACGGTGTTATTTCTATACACATGAATATTAGGATCGAACCCAAAATCATATGCTTAAGGGACCCGAGTCCCTTATACTTGGACCAATACATGTTGGTGATAGAAGTGTCTTATTGTAAGGACTTTGGGTGCTCTCGACTTGTTGAGGTCAAGCTCCAACAAGGGTGGAGTTGCTAAATCGAAGTCTCCAAGACAATGATTCTGATAAGTATGAAAAGGATGATGAGGTGTAAAAAATAACATACATGTTATATTTTAATTGGGGAACAACACCATAATCAACTAAAGAACTTTACCTAAGTCTTATAGTTTTTAGATAAATTCTAACATCTTGCAGTACAATATAAATTTTGAACTTCATAAATATTTCATTAAGTGTTGTTAAAAAATTTGGCATAAAAAGAGAATGTAAGTCCAAATTATAAATAATTTATCTATAATCTTTTATTATATGAGCATTCAATAATTATACTAGAGTTGTTGATGCGTGAGGATATAGTGATTAAAATTCAAATAAAAATCAGTTGTCAGGCTCACCAGAAAATAAAAACCTTACAACTAGTTGTAGTTAGTAAGGGTCGATCCACAGAGAACCAATTCAATTAACACTATCAAATAATTCCCAATTTAAACTCTGATTAATAATAAACAATAAATAGGGGGGTTTTGGAGTTTTGATGAACAATGAACAGCTTCAAAGACAATAACAATAAATGAACTGAAATCAACAATATAAGAAAATTGATTAAGAGATTGAATCCACCACTAGATTTATATGATGATGTAAATCCACATATCCTTTTATTCCAACATGCTCAATTATGTTTTTATACAATTGTGAGAGTAAATCTCTGTTTTCCTTATGTGTTGGCCAATTCAGCAACCGCTCAAATCAACTCCTAATCACTGATTAGTTATAAAGCAACCGCTCTTACAACTATCCAACAATTGCATTAAGATTTAGAAAACCAATTACACTAAGATCTAATCACACACCGGGATTAAATTACTTAGAACATACATTTCTCTAGATTTATTACAGCAACCGCGCATAATAAACTCAGATCTACCACTTTTATAACTGGCAAATAGTACAAAGATAATTATACTCATATGAACATCATACATTCCACTAGATCTACTACCGCAACCGCGCATAATAAACCCAGATCTACCACTTTGAAAGTGGGAACAAGTACAAAAACCTTCATACCAACAATAGATTCAGAAATATATGAATAAAAACATAACTGTATTGAAATAATCAAATATGCAAGATTCACAACATCAATACTAGTGGTTTCATCACCCCCTTAACCAAGGAAGGTTTAGTTACACATAGCTAGAACAAAATCATAAGAAAAACTGAGAAAGAACATTATAAGAAACAAAGTGCAGAAGAAAAACTAAATAGCAAACGAGTTTCTGAGGATTGAGGATGATGGATCTCCGATTGCTCGAATCCGAGACTCCAATCTTTGATCCAAGACTCCCCTCTCCTTCTCCAAGGAGTTGCAGCTGCTCTCCTAGGTCAAAACTCCCTTTAAAACATGCCAAGAGTGTCAATATATAGGCTTCCAACACAAACTTCTCGTAGAAGTTTCAATAATTGAGTTTCTGACACAAATACACGGCCGTGTATGACACTGCTTGAAAGATCAAAATTTACTGTTTTAATTACAAAAGTTAGAGGAGTACACGGCCTATGCAGTGTACTCTCACACGGCCGTGTATTTTTACGCAACCTAGGCCCTGTATTCTGACGCAGACCCTGTATTTTGACGCAGGCTCAATATGACCCATTAGACCTTCGAATCTGGAAAAGTGTTCAACATGAAAGTTGTATATTTGGATCTTAACTATCAACCATAAAAATTTCAGCCCATTTGAAAACTTGTAGCTCGAGCTATGTCATGAACAGTACACAAAGGTCAAGCTGTCACGATCAGCACCCTAGTTCTTGCTTCAACTCTAATTTGAGTTATCCAAACGTGTGATTGGGCCTTTGAGGTCTTCATGAAAGTAGTAGAGAATTGTCTTAGCTTTCCTACAAGACCAAAATCACATCAATCAGATATTTGAAACTCAAATTATAGCTAGTTTACTGAACATTGTCAAAGAGATAAATTAGGGCTAATTCATGCAATAATTCCTTCAATGATCCAATTAGGCTCAATATCATAAAATGTGTCAAAACTAACTTAATTAAACCTAATTGAACCTTAAGAAGCCCAGTGACTGAAAAGCATAATTCAATTATGAGTACTAATAAACACATTTAAGTAAAATTTTACAGTAATGTTCCAATTAGGGTTTGATATCAGAAACTAAGCTAAATGATGACAATTAAGGACAAATGGAGTTCAATGAATTAATTATAAGGCGATTAAAATATAAGAATAATCAACAGATCAATTACCCCCACACTTAGCCTTTTGCACTCCTGGGCAAAAATATACAGTTCAATACAGTTTCACAACAAGCCAAGCAAATGCAGAATAATGAGCAAAAACCTTTATGTTTTTAGTTTTCAAAGCATTTAAATAATCAAGAATTCCCTTTCTTAGCAATCCAAGTTGATAAGCAAAATCAATCAAATTTCAGGGTTCAATCAACATGATAAATCCTCACTGAAATGCTCTCCCACTCAAGTGTTTCAGGCTTGCGTTTTCACTCAGCCAACTCATGAGAATATGCTTTACCATAGGCTTGTCAAGCCTCTACTTCTCAACTACTCAGACCACATGCAAACAGAGATCAAAATGACTTTATTTAGGTTGTAATGAGGTCAGGGTTAAGGTAGGATACATCAAAGATAGACAATATTAGAAGAGCAAAATGGAAAGATATTTAATCATTATATAGAATTTCCCAATAGTCTTCAAATTCAAATTCCTATTATGTACTTTATCCTTGTTCTGATTTCTTTTTTTTTAATATATATATATATATATACCTTGCATTCAATTCAACCTGACATTTTGCCAATATGAGATATTTTATACACAGACATAACTAGGCAAAAACATCATGAATCACACCCCCACACTTATTCAAAAGCCACTTTCTAATGCAATATTTAAGCTCTTCTACTCCCTAAGGTAGGGTAGTAAAATGGTTTTTTCACTTTTAGGTTTAAATTGAGCTTAGATAGAAGGAAATGGGGTCAATTAGGCTCAAATGAGTTAATTAATGGATAAAATACAAGGATGACTATTTGGCCAGTAGTTATTTAAAAGAAAAAATGTCTTTATCATTTCAAATGCATGCAATGGTCATTAGCAGCTTAAAAGAGAATCAAGACAAGTTCTGAAAAGCACAATAATCATAAGTGGAATCACACAATCAAAGATCCAAAATGGCCTAAAGTTAGCCATTTACAACAAGGCCCAAAAACTCACTAGGTTTCGATTCATAAATTTCAATTAAACCCTTTAATTTTTTAAAATTTCACCCGACAAAATTGATAACCAGAAAGTTCATTCAATCATGCTCAACTTTTTTTATTATTATTTTATATGTCAATTGCTCACTAATCACATCTCTTGAAAGCTTATCGGAAACTTTAAAACCCAATAGAAAGTATCCACAAGAAAAATTACATAATTAAGATCACATGCACTCATTCCAAGAACGACAATTTAGTTCAATCAGTCATTCAATCCTCAGGAGAACAATTCAGAACATCAAATAGAAAGAATAGAACAACAAAGTATCCACACCCCCACACTTAAACTAGGCATTGTCCTCAATGCTACACACATCTAGAAAAGGAAAAATAATGACAAAGAGAATGCTACACATATCCGAGAAAAGGAAAAATAACGACAAAGAGAATGCTACACACATCCAGAAAAGGAAAATAAAAGAAATGCTGAGACATCCAAAAAAGAAAAATAAAAGAAATGCTACACACATCCGTAAAAGGAAAATAAAAGAAATGCTATACACATCCGAGAAAAGGAAAACAACCAACAAAGCTATAACATAAACATACGAAATGAAAAACATCAACCAGTAAATCAACGACCAAATACATAGTTTAAACCAAAGATCAAGACTATATAATACAATACAGTGGAATGTGCATCATAATGGAAACTACAGGGGTACATAAATGGGGTATGGGAAAACTCTACATGACTCGATTAACACTGAGATGATAGGAAAACTCCCACAGATGATGATGTTCTTTGAAAAACAATAAGAAATCAGTTCAAAAACACAAGTCAGGGTCTTTTAAAGTCAGATTCCCAAGACAAAAACTCATCATGCTTGAGGCGATTCCCAAAAATCGATGAAGTTCATAAGACACCAATTCATAAGAATGCGTCTCAAGAGATTGACTCTTTACTAAGGCCATTCATCATGAAATTTAAAATTTAACTTCTCAGTTGAAGGAAATCATTCCCAAAGAACATGGTTCAGAATTCAGAAGAACAAAACAACAATTTACAAACGAACTAATTCCTATAGTTTCGCTTGGTTTCCACTGTACTTAATCCACACAATTATCAATCAAACAATCCATTCAAACACACAATTAATCAAACCAAACACAAAGTTCTCCAAAGATTCATATGCTCACAATCAACAAACAGATAAAAACATAAAATAAAAGAGTTAAAGAAAGCAAATATGATTTTCTTGATAATAGGTTGCCTCCCAATAAGCGCTTAGTTTATTGTCCTCAGCCCGACATGATGATACTTTCAATGCTCCTCATATTGTGGAAGGATGAGGGTCATCACTTCCATCTCTACACTTTCAGGAAGTTCATGATATAGTTTGAGACGGTGACCATTGACCTTAAATGCTTTGCCAGAAATTTCACTCCTGATCTCAACTGCACCAAAAGGAAAAACATTAGTTACCACAAACGGCCCAATCCACTTAGAACGCAGTTTACCTGGAAACAATTTGAGTCTGGATTGGAATAGCAGAACTTTTTGTCCTTTGTGAAATTTCTTTCTGGAAATCAATTGGTCGTAGAATGCCTTAACTTTAGTATTATAAATCAGGGCATTCTCGAATGCCTCATTTCTTAGTTCTTCCAGTTCCTGTAACTGGAACTTCCTTTGCTTTCTAGCACCTTCCAATTCCATATTAACTTGTTTAATGGCCCAGTAAGAGCGATATTGCAGCTCAACGGGCAAATGACAAGGCTTTCCATATACCAACCGAAATGGTGACATGCCAATGGGAGTCTTATAGGCAGTCCTATAAGCCCATAAAGCATCTTCAAATCGATTGCTCCAATCCTTTCTTGAGGGATTCACTGTCTTTTCAAGGATTGACTTAATCTCCCGGTTGGACACTTCAGTTTGCCCATTTGTCTGTGGATGGTAAGGAGTGAAAATTCTGTGCATTACTTCATATTTCTTCAATAGAGCATCAAAGGTTCTATTGCAAAAATGGGTCTTTTGGTCACTGATGATAGCCTTCGGGGTCCTGAACCTGGCGAAAATATGTGATTTAACAAAATCTGCAACAGTTTTAGAATCATCAGATCGGGTGGCTTTTGCTTCCACCCATTTAGACACATAATCAACAGATAAGAAAATGTATGTGAAACCAAATGAGGGAAGGAATAGTCCCATGAAATCAATACCCCACACATCAAAGACTTCCACAAAAATGATCAGAATCTGAGGCATTTGATTACGAGGACCAATGTTATCTGTTCTCTGACAACAGTCACAAGACTTACAGAAGTTGTAAGCATCTTTGAAAATTATGGGCCAATAGAAACCACTGTCAAGCACTTTGTTGGCTGTCTTTTTACTGCCAAAGTGTCCTCCACATGCATAGGTGTGGCAAAAGGAGAGGATGGAGTGTGTCTGAGAATCAGGAATGCACCTCCTAATGACTTGATCTGCACAATGCTTCCATAGGTACGGGTCATCCCAGATATAGTTTTTACAGTCACTCCGTAATTTATCTCTTTGGGCCTTGTTCAAACCCTCCGGAAAGTCCTTAGTAACCAGGTAGTTAACAATGTCAGCATACCAAGGGATTATGACCTTGACAACTATCAAATATTCATCCGAAAAAGTCTCCATGATAGGCATTTCTTCCTCTTCAGTTACCAACCTACTCAAGTGATCGGCCACCAAGTTCTCGCTCCTTTTTTTATCTTTAATCTCCAAGTCAAATTCCTGGAGCAATAAAATCCATCGGAGCAATCTAGGTTTTGCTTCTTTCTTTGTTAGGAGATACTTCAAAGCTGCATGATCTGAAAACACAATTACTTTAGAACTAATTAGATATGATCTAAATTTGTCCAAAGCAAATAAAACAGCTAGAAGTTCTTTTTCTGTGGTTGAATAATTAAGCTGAGTATCATTTAGAGTCCTTGATGCATAGTAAATGGCATAAGGAACCCTATCAACTGTTGTCCCTAATACTGACCCTCTTCGCGAAGTCACTAGCATCACACATTAGTTCAAACGGTAACTCCCAGTTGGGTGGCCTGATGATAGGCGCAACAATTAACAACTTCTTGAGTTTATTGAAAGCTTCTATACATTTCTCATCAAAGTTAAAATTGACATCTTTTTGAAGAAGTCTGCAAAGGGACAATGAGACTTTAGAGAAGTCTTTAATGAATCTCCTGTAGAAACCTGCATGACCAATAAAAGAACGAATCTCCCGCACACTAGTGGGTGGGGGCAAAGAATGCATGAGCTCTACCTTAGCTTTATCTACTTCAATTCCCCTAGTAAAAATTACATGACCTAACACAATACCTTCATTTACCATGAAATGACATTTTTCCCAATTCAGTACCAGGTTAGTGTCAATGCATCTTTTAAGCACCAATGTTAAATGTTCCAGACAATTTTCAAAACCATTTCCAAAGACACTAAAGTCATCCATAAAAACCTCAATAATATTTTTAATGTAATTAGAAAATAAACTCATCATGCATCTCTGGAAAGTTCCTGTGCATTGCAGAGTCCAAAAGGCATTCGCCTATATGCAAAGGTACCAAATGGACAAGTGAATGTAGTCTTGTCTTGGTCTTCTGGAGCTATGGCAATCTGATTGTAACCTGAAAAACCATCCAGAAAATAATAATGAGAATGACTAGCTAATCTCTCTAACATTTGATCAATGAAAGGTAAAGGAAAGTGGTATTTTCTCGTGGCGGCATTCAACTTCCTGTAATCAATACAAACACGCCACCCTGTCTGTAACCTAGTGGGAATAAGCTCATTTTCATCATTTCTTACCACAGTAATTCCATATTTCTTTGGTACTACCTGGACTGGGCTTACCCACTTACTGTCAGAAATGGGGTAGATCACCCCTACACTTAGGAGCTTCAGTATCTCCTTTTTCACAACCTCCATCATGGGAGGATTCAACCTCCTTTGGGGGTCTCTCACAGGTTTAGTACCCTCCTCCATTAATATCCTGTGCATACAAATGGAGGGACTAATACCCTTGATATCAGCTATTGACCAACCAATGACTGTCTTATGTTCCTGCAAAACAGCTACCAATTTCTCTTCTTGCTCTTGGGTGAGTGACTTTGCAATTATTCTTTGGAAGGGTGTCCTTCTCCCCAAGAAGATGTATTTAAGATGATCAGCGGTGCTTTCGGCCCAATTCAGTCGGCCTGCACAACGGAAGGTTGAGGTATATCAGTAGTAACAAGTAAATCCACAAAAGTTACCTCATGCTCTTCTGGAGTGGAAGAGAGCTCTTGTAAGGCAGCAACAATTTCATCAATGTCTTCACTCCATGGCTCTTCTTCATTCTTCTTCTTTTCCTCCTGTACATCTAAGCTATGAGTTAGAATTGTATCAAGAGCATCAAAATGGTTAGAATCAAAAGCTGTAGAAATTAAAGAATCAAAAGAATCAAAAGAATTAATTAAACAAGCAGAGTGCACATCACTTGGGTATCTCATAGCTTCAAAAATATTGAATCTAATTAATTCCCCATCAAATTCCATTGTTAGAGTTCCTGAGTGCACATCAATTTTTGTCCGTGCAGTCTTCAAAAATGGTCTCCCTAACAAGATAGGGGCAGATTTGAGAGAATCATCCTCTTCCATGTCCAAAACATAGAAGTCTGTCGGAAACACTAATTCATTCACCTGCACCAAAACATTTTGAACCACACCCTTAGGGTATGCATTAGATTTATCAGTCAATTGAATAATAATACCAGTAGGTTCCAAAGGACCCAAGTATAAAGATGCATAAATAGAATATGGCATGACATTTATAGATGCACCTAAATCAAGCATTGCCCTTTCAAACCTTGTGTTACCTATAGTGCATGGAATGGTGAATGTGCCAGGGTCTTTACATTTGGTTGGAAGTTTCTTTTTAATTACAGCTGAAACATTTTCTCTCACTTGGACCTTTTCATTTCCTTTTAGCTTCCTCTTGTTAGTGCATAATTCTTTCAGAAATTTTGCATATCTAGGTACCTGCTTAATGGCATCTAACAAAGGGATATTAACCTCTACCTTCCTAAAAGTCTCAAGTATTTCTTTTTCTGCTTCTTCTTTCTTGGTTTTAACCAACCTACTAGGAAAAGGAGCTTTAGTGACATATTTAGGAAGGGGTTCAGAATTACTTACCTTAGGGGCTTTGGAATTTTGTCCCTTATCATTTGCTTCTTTGGGTGGTTCATATTTCTCTTGAGTGATTGGTGGAAGAGATGTAGGCTCATCCATCGTCTTTTTGCTTCTCAATGTGACAGCACTAGCATTTTTCCTCGGATTCACTTCTGGCTGTGAGGGTAGTTTCCCTGAAGCTTGACTTTGAAACTTGTTGAATTCTGTGGACAATTGCCCTATCTGATTCTGTAAGTTATTGATTGCAGTCCTTGTTTCTTACCTCCTCATTTGTGTCCTCTTGGAGAGTGGGACACATATCAGTGGGATGTCCAGATGAACAACAGATCCCACAAGCATGAACTGGTGCTTTTCCTGTATCCATTAACCATTTGAACCATAGCAGTCAATTGAGTCATTTCTTCTTTGTAGACTGGTTGTCTCTACTTCTTTCACTATTCTCACTCCAGTGTCATTTCTAGAGTAAAACTGTTGAGTATTGGCAGCCATTCTTGAGATCAAGTTTCTAGCTTCTAGAGGAGTTTTATCAACCAATGCTCCTCCGCTAGCAGCATCAATCATATTGTGATCCATCACTTGTAAACCTTCATAGAAATACTGAATTAAGAGCTGCTCACTTATTTGATGATGAGGGCAGCTGAAACATAGCTTCTTAAATCTCTCCCAATAGTCATGGAGTGATTCCCCATGCCTTTGTTGAATACAACAGATTTTTTTTCTGATTGTTGCAGCTTTTGAGGCAGGGAAGTATCTGTCTAGGAAAGTTTGGGCCATGTCCTGCCATGATTGGATGGATCCGGGTGGCAAGTAGTAAAGCCACTCCTTAGCTGAGTCTTTCAATGAGAATGGAAAAGCTCTCAACTTAACTTGCTCTACATGAATTCCTGCAGGCTTCATGCTAGAACATACCACATGGATTTCTTTCAAGTGTTTATTGGGGTCCTCTCCGGGTAATCCATTGAAAGATGGCAAGAGACGAATTAAATCGGATTTCAATTCAAATTCCTCTTCATTTTCAAGAATGTCTATGCATAGAGGTTGTTGATCTAGATCTGGAGCACCCAATGCCCTTAAAGTGTTTTCTGCCATTGTCACTTCTTTAGATATTTCAGATGGCTCAAATGTCTCTGAACTCGATAGATCAATATAACGGACAGCTTCAATGTCCGCAAGTGTGAGTTGGAAGTTAGCCGGATGGAAGGGAAATTAAGGATGTGATTTGAGTTGATTAATATAGTTCCTCAAATTTTGCAATCCTTTGTCTATCCCTTCTATGGACATCAGCACCTACAAAACACTCAGAAAGAAAGATTCAAAAACTAAAAATAAAATAAAAACAAAAAATAAAAACAGAGTAAAAATAAGAAATAAATTAACAGTGTAATTGAAAAATTAGCTCCCCGGCAACGGCGCTAAAATTCTGATGCGTGAGGATATAGTGATTAAAATTCATGTAAAAATCAGTTGTCAAGCCCACCAGAAAATAAAAACCTTACAACTAGTTGTAGTTAGTAAGGGTCGATCCACAGAGAACCAATTCAATTAACACTATCAAATAATTCCCAATTTAAACTCTGATTAACAATAAACAATAAATAGGGGGTTTTGGAGTTTTGATGAACAATGAACAGCTTCAAACACAACAACAATAAATGAACTGAAATCAACAATATAAGAAAATTGGTTAAGAGATTGAAACCACCACTAAATTTATATGATGATGTAAATCCACATATCCTTTTATTCCAACATGCTCAATTATGTTTTTATGTAGTTGTGAGAGTAAATATCTGTTTTCCTTACGTGTTGGCCAATTCAGCAACCGCTCAAATTAACTCCTAATCACTGATTAGTTATAAAGCAACCGCTCTTACAACTATCCAACAATTGCATTAAGATTTAGAAAATCAATTACATTAAAATCTAATCACATATCGGGATTAAATTACTTAGAACATATATTTCTCTAGATCTATTACCGCAACCGCGCATAATAAATCCAGATCTACCACTTTTATAACTGGCAAATAGTACAAAGATAATTATACCATTATGAACATCATACATTCCGCTAGATCTACTACCGCAACCGCGCATAATAAACCCAGATCTACCACTTTGAAAGTGAGAATAAGTACAAAAACCTTCATACCAACAATAGATTCAGAAATATATGAATAAAAACATAACTGTATTGAAATAATTAAATATGCAAGATTCACAACATCAATACTAGTGGTTTCATCACCCCCTTAACCAAGGGAGGTTTAATTACATATAGCTAGAACAAAATCACAAGAAAAATTGAGAAAGAACATCATAAGAAACAAAGTGTAGAAAAAAAAACTAAATAGCAAACGAGTTTCTGAGGATTGAGGATGATGGATCTCCGATTGCTCGAACCCGAGACTCCAATCTTTAATCCAAGACTCCCCTCTCCTTCTCCAAGGAGTTGCAGCTGCTCTCCTAGGTCAGAACTTGATGCAAAAATTTTAGTTTCAAATAAGTCTGCAAACTTGATGTGGGATTAATTGTTGCATTGCGAACCCAAGTGCAGGTTGTCTCAAGTAATAAATTTCTCGGGAGTCCGAGGTCAATCCACAAGGAATTGTTGAAGATCAATTAAGGTGAAGTAAATATTTTGTTACTACGGTAAAAATTATTTACTTGGGTTAAAAGATCCACTCTTGGTAAATAAAGTAAAGGTATGATTAATTTCTTTTATAACTCAATTAGAATTCTCGCAACATGGAGGTTCAAATTAGAAAATACAACATTAAAAGTCCATTTAAAATAATATACGTAATTATATTATGTTTCCTAAAAATATTACCACCACTTATAAATGGGTTAAAGATTCATTGTGCCAATATTTTGTCTACAACAAATCAAGAACTCCTCTTTACAAAGATGGTTTCTAAATTATAAGAAACAAATTATAATACGTATAATGGTTACTAAAAAATATAAATCATTTAAGCACAAGAGAAGAATAAATCTAACCTTACTTTATTACCAAGAGCTTCACCCTTTCACCCAAGTAAAATAAAACTTAGTTACTCATAGATAAGAAGAAAGAAAGAGAGAAGAAGAAGAAGAAGAACATGACTTTAACTTAGAACAAAGGAAAATTACTACAAGAAAATCTAGTAACAAAATGACATCATTTTGGTAACTAAGATCTAACACCTTTCAATGATCTACCAAGGACCCCTTTTATAGAGGATTAGAGATACAAAATGATAAGGGGGCTGAGTCATTAGTCGGTGGATGAGTGAAAAATGAGTGGAAAATGCCAAATGACTTTTGGTGAGTGAGAAATTATGGAGATTCCTTGTCTCCGAAATCATGTAGCTCTGAAGTCATTGCATTCGTCATTTTTGAACCAAATTGTCTTCATGAAAGTTGTAGGTATGGATATTAGCTTTCAAATGGCTTTGGTTTGAGTCCAATATCATTTCTATAACTCCAGATACGTTTAAATTATTGCACACTATCCAGGCCCAGTCACAACTCCTCTGTTCTGACTTGCAAGCCCAATATCACTCATTAGGCCTCTGATTCTGGAAAAGTGTTCAACATGAAAGTTGTAGATATAGGTCTCAACTATCCAGCATCACAATTTCAGCCCATTTGACAACCTCTAGCCCCAAAAATCGCATGAACAGTACATATAGGTCAAGTTGTCAGGAACAGCACTCTAGTTCTTGCTTCAACCCCAATTTGAGTTATCTACTCGTGTGATTAGACCTTTGAGGTCTTCATGAAAGTTATAGATCTCTTTCTTGTATTTAAAATGCCATCAGATTCACCTAATTTGACCACCTACATCCCAAGATATAGCCCAAATACATAAATAATGTAAGACGTAAATTATGCTGAAAAATTCAATTAAGTCCAATTTGAGTCCAAACTTACAAAACATAATCAAAATCAATCAATTAAGTACATGGAGAGTGTAAATGACTAAAAATGAAGGCTTATTAATGTATCAAATATGTGATCATCAAATTCTCCCACACTTAGCTTTTTATACTCCTGGGCAAAACACACAAGACCAAAACGAAATAGACTCAAAAGTTAAACACTCTAAAAGACTTAATTCCTAATAATATTTAAAAATGAAGAGCAACCAATCATTCAAGTAATCAAAACATTCATGAGATAACATATTTTCACATCTCAAACCAACAAGCAAGGAAACTTCAATTGAAAAGCATGAGTCAAGAATGATAGATCTTCACAAGATTCACTCTCAATCCCTCAAGTATTTAAAAGGTAGGTATTTCACTCAGTTCAACCCATGAAAATTGCACTACCATAAGCTTGCTTATCTTCTCCTTCTCCACTACTTAGAACACATACACACATAAATCATGAGGGCTTTATTCAAGGTTGTAATA
The DNA here is from genome assembly GCA_029884595.1 of Ormosia semicastrata. NCBI lineage: Eukaryota > Viridiplantae > Streptophyta > Magnoliopsida > Fabales > Fabaceae > Ormosia > Ormosia semicastrata. The sequence continues at coordinate 39,049,758 of JAQQTO010000055.1, forward strand.
GGGTCAAGGTAAAGGAGAAGGTAATATGGATATGACAAGTTAAATATCAAAGAGAATAAAAGAGCATGAAAGCTGAGTTTAATTAACAAGCATGAAAGTTCATCCCAACTCCACCTAATACAAATTTCCTTTACATATTCTTTTCATTTCCTTTATTGCCTTGTTGACCTTCTTTTTCTTTTTACTTTTTTTTTATTTTTGATTTTTTTTGTCTTTTTTTTTTTACAAAAAGAACATCATATATACATTTTTTTTAACCATTCTACACACACACCCCCACACTTGTTCAAGAACTCATCAAATGACAAAGCTAATGTTCTCTTATTCCCTAAGGTCAGGTAAGAACATGGTTTTTCATTTAAGACACATAATGAGTTCGAAACAAAGAATAGTCAAATAAGCTCAAAGGGGTTAAGTATATGCTGCTAAGCAAGGCTGACTATTTGATTAAAGTAGCTATTTTAAGAAAAATGCCTCAATCATATTTATGTATGCATATGAAAATGTAGTTTCAAAAAGAATCAAAGCAAGTTCTAGAGTAACAATTCCATGAATGAAATTCACACAAGAAAGGAGAGAATGGTACAAATGTTCAATCCATTCATCAATAGGCTCAAAATCTAACAAGGCATAATTCTATCATTCTCAGTCCACCAATTCAATATCCATAACCAAGCATGTGAATTTTAAGAAAGAAGATAATTAACTCAATCATACAAATTTCCCTGAATTTGAATTGCTATTTCCACACAAACTAGTTGTCTACCCCAACTAAGATGCGTCTCAAGAGTAAAATTTACTCATTACTCTGCCATCCTTAACTGGTTTAGTAAGTTATTGACAAACATATAAACATAACAAACATATTAATACACACACTTCCTAATATTTTTGTTTTTTTTTTGTTTTTTTACATAATTGTTATTCACACAACTATCCTTCCCCCCAACTAGATCACAACATTGTCCTCAATGTTAAAAATTAAATCCAAAGTGAAGAAATAATCATCAATATACATCAAATAAATTATTGGGACAAAATTAAACAAAGTAATGAGGAGAAGTCACATACTCGAAATGCTTAGATGAGAAGAGAATAACTACATCTTGACAATGGTTTGCAATGACAAAAAAAAAATGAAATAAAATGAAATAAACAAGTATGCAAACATTTTTTTTTGTGTTCTTTTGTTTTATAATTTTTTTTTGTTGGCCGACACTATTTACATCCCCATACAAAGGTTCCGAAATTTGGGAGGCACTTAAGCCGACTCAATAAAAACACGAAATACTAAAAACTTACCTCAGCTTTGGTAGACAGGATCGTCTGCTAAAGTCTCTGCTACATCTAGATCCTTCAACTCAAGTTATAACTTCAACCGCTGACCATTTACCTTCTTCTAAATTAATTTTATAAGAACAGACTAAGGGATGAACACCTTTTTTATCAGTAATGCTCCAACCTTTCTTAAGAAACTCCTTAAACTTTGGTTGCCATGCCTGAGTGTCATGATCCTGAGTTCTATAAAAAATAGTTGAAATATCAACTATATCAGAGGGATTACTGATAGAATCAAACTCAGAATTGACAATAAAATTCTCAAGGGGATCAAAATCATAGGTTGTAGAAACTCCCCTATCCATGATTGAGTCAATCATGTATGTCTGGTGGCGCTCGATATCATTTTCTGACTTAACAAGACTTTTTGTCACCTTAGGTTCCTTGGGTAGCTCAGCATCACTACTATCTTGATTCTTTTCCACATCCTCTAGCTCATTCACACTCAAGGAGTTCATCACTTTAGACACTTGACTCTTTATCTCTTTACTTTCTTCAACAACCTTTCCATTTCTAAGGGTTATCACTGACTTGACTTGATCTATTTGTTGGTTTTTTGAATTACCATCATTTAGATTGTATTGACCCTTAGGATTTAGTTGAGGTTGAGAAGGAAATTTTTCTTTCTCGTGAATGGTAAGTGCAGAAGAAAGTTTAGCAAAAGTGTCTTTTATGTCAATCATGGCTTGAGTGTTTTGATTAATAATGAAATCTTGCTTTTCCATGAATGCATGCAATGTTTCTTCAAGGTCATTCCTGTATGGTGGGACAAAAAGTGCATATCCTTAAAAATTTTGAGAGCCCTGTTGTGCCTGAGGAGGTGGTGGTTGCATGAATTGTGCCTGATTGTTGGTCCTCCAATTGAAGTTCGGGTGATTTCTCCATCCCGGATTGTATGTATCTGAAAAAGAAGAAGTGAATGACTTTTTAAAATTATTCATTACATTTACTTGCTCATGCACAACTTCTTTAAAAACAGAAATTTTTGGACATTCATTTGTTAAGTGTCCCAATTCATCACAAATGCTACAAATTTCTTCATTTTGCACAGATTTGATTTTTTTTACTTTCCCGGATTCCATAGCTTTAATCTTTCTAGCCAAACTGGCAAACCTTGCATTTAGATCTTCTTCTTGACTAAGGTGATATTTTCCTTTACTAGCATTTGTAAGGTTAGATCTAATTGAATTTTCAGAAGGATTAGTACCATGCCAAGATTGAGAATTTTCAGCCAAATGGTCTAAATAGTCTAAAGCTTCTTCAGGTTCTTTATCAAGAAACTCACCATTGCACATTGTTTCCACAAATTGTTTAGTTTCGGGTGTTAACCCTTCATAAAAGAAGCTTATAGTGTGCCATTTTTCAAAACCATGATGTGGGCAAGAATTCAACAAATCTTTAAAACGTTCCCAACTTTGAAAATATGCTTCATTGGAATTTTGAGATAAATTTTGGATTTGTCTTTTCAAAGCATTGGTTTTATGTGTTGGAAATTTTTTTTTCAAAAACTCACCTTACATTTCTTGCCATGTGCCAATTGATCTTGGTTTCAAAGTGTTAAGCCAAGTTTTTGCTTTATCTTTCAAAGAAAAAGGAAACAATTTAAGCTTAACAACCTCTTCAGTGCAAGTTTGATCATGAAAAGCTGTACATACTTCCTCAATTTCTTTTAGATGTAAATATGGGCTTTCAGATTCTAAACCATGAAAATTAGGAAGTAAAGAAATCATACCTGACTTGAATTTAAAATTATTAGCATTGAGTGGAAAGATAAAATATGATGGACTAGAATTTCGAGATGGTTACAAATACTCACGCATGGTTCGCAACGGTTGATTTTCATGTTCATCATGCACACTTTCATTTTCAACCATTGTGTTTGATGCGTGTGATTGTGATTCAAATAAATTAATATGTAAAGTACTAGGATTAACTTTAACTAAATGACCATAATTTAAATCACGATACTAATTAAGCATAAACAAGTAATTTACAGTATAAAATAAAATGTACAAGCTAGCAGTATAAACCGTCTATTAAATATTAACAAAGATGTGGTATAAACCAACCATCAAATATATATTAACACTTAGTAAATAAATATTAACAAAGGTGTGGTATAAACCAACCACCAAATAAGTTAATAAGCATAAAAATTAAAAAGTTAGTAGATAGATAAATTAAAATGTTAGAAGCGAGAAAAAGTAAAAAGTTAGATAGGTGATAAAATAAAAAGTTAGATAGTTAGTAAAAGCGTTAGTAAGTTAGTAAACAAAAAAAATGACAGAAAATAAATAACAAAAAAATGACAAAAAATAAATACAAAAAATAAAGTACAGAAAGTAAATTTAAAATATGAAAATCGAAAAATCGGCAAGCCAATTTTTTGCACCAAATGAGAGAGAAGAGAAGAAGAAAGATTATTTTATTAATGATTAAAGATTATAGAGAAATTAGGGAGAGTTTCCCCCACAAGTTAGTATGCACAGAAATTAAATAGGGAGAGGTTCCCCCACTAATTAGTATGTTAGTATATATACAAAATTTTGACACAGTAAATCGGTCTTCAAATCAAGTTCCTAGCAATGGTGCCAAAAACTTGATGCACAATTTTTAGTTTCAAACAAGTCTACAAACTTGATGCGGGATTAATTGTTGCATTGCGAACCCAAGTGCAGGTTGTCTCAAGTAATAAATTTCTCGGGAGTCCGAGGTCGATCCATAGGGAATTGTTGAAGATTAATTAAGGTGAAGTAAATATTTTGTTACTACGATAAAAATTATTTACTTAGGTTAAAAGATCCACTCTTGGTAAATAAAGTAAAGATAAGATTAATTTCTTTTATAACTCAATTAGAATCCTCACAACATGGAGGTTCAAATCGGAAAATACAACATTAAAAGTCCATTTAAAATAATATACGTAATTATATTATGTTTCCTAAAAATATTACCACCACTTATAAGTGGGTTAAAGTATTCATTGTGCCAATATTTTGTCTACAACAAATCAAGAACTCATTTTTACAAAGATGGTTTCTAAATTATAAGAAACAAATTATAATACGTATAATGGTTACTAGAAAATATAAATCATTTAAGCACAAGAAAAGAATAAATCTAACCTTACTTTATTACCAAGAGCTTCACCCTTTCACCAAAGTAAAATGAAACTTAGTTACTCATAGATAAGAAGAAAGAAAGAGAGAAGAAGAAGAAGAAGAAGAACATGACTTTAATTTAGAACAAAGAAAAATTACTACAAGAAAACCTAGTAACAAAATGGCATCATTTTGGTAACTAACACCTAACACCTTTCAATGATCTGCCAAGGACCCCTTTTATAGAGGATTAGAGATACAAAATGATAAGGGGGCTGAGTCATTAGTGGGTGGATGAGTGGAAAATGTCAAATGACTTTTGGTGAGTGGGAAATTATGGAGATTCCTTGTCTCCGAAATCATGTAGCTATGAAGTCATTGCATTCGTCATTTTTGAACCAAGTGGTCTTCATGAAAGTTGTAGGCCTGGATCTTAGCTTTCAAATGGTTTTGGTTTGAGTCCAATATCATTTCTATAACTCCAGATACGTTCAAATTATTGCACACTGCCCAGGCCCAGTCACAGCTCCTCTGTTCTGACTTGCAAGCCCAATATCACCCATTAGGCCTCTGATTCTGGAAACGTATTCAACATAAAAGTTGTAGATATAGGTCTCAACTACTCAGCATCACAATTTCAGCCCATTTGACAACATCTAGCCCGAAAAATGGCATGAACAGTACATATAGGTCAAGCTGTCAGGAACAACACTCTAGTTCTTGCTTCAACCCCAATTTTAGTTATCTACTCGTGTGATTAGGCCTTTGAGGTCTTCATGAAAGTTATAGAGCTCTTTCTTGTCTTTAAAATGCCATTAGATTTACCTCATTTGACTATCTACATCCCAAGATATAGCCCAAATACATAAACAACGTAAGATATAAATTATGCTGAAAAATTCAATTAAGTCCAATTTGAGTCCAAACTTACAAAACATAATCAAAATCAATCAATTAAGTACATGGAGAGTGCAAATGACTAAAAATGAAGGCTTATTAATGTATCAAATATGTGATCATCAGAACTCCCTTCAAAACGTGCCAAGAGTGTCAATATATAGGCCTCCAACACAAACTTCTCGTAGAAGTTTCAATAATTGAGTTTTTGACACAAATACACGGCTGTGTATGCATACACGACCTAAGCCGTGTATGACACTGCCTGGAGGATCAAAATTTACTGTTTTAATTACAAAAGTCAGAGGAGTACACGGCTTATGCCGTGTACTCTCACACGGTCGTGTATTTTTACGCAGCCTAGGCCCTGTATTCTGACGTAGGCCCAATATGACCCATTAGAGATTTGGATCTTAACTATCAACCATCAAAATTTTAGCCCATTTGACAACTTGTAACTCAGGCTATGTCATGAACAATACGCAAAGGTCAAGCTGTCAGGATCAGCACCCTAGTTCTTGCTTCAACTCCAATTTGAGTTATCCAAACGTGTGATTGGGCCTTTGAGGTCTTCATGAAAGTAGTAGAGAATTGTCTTAGCTTTCCTACAAGACCAAAATCACATCAATCAAATATTTGAAACTCAAGTTATAGCTAGTTTACTGAACATTGTCAAAGAGATAAATTAGGGCTAATTCATGCAATAATTCTTCAATGATCCAATTAGGCTCAATATCATAAAATGTGTCAAAACCAACTTAATTAAATCTAATTGAACCTTAAAAAGCTCAGTGATTGAAAAGCATAATTCAATTATGAGTACTAATGAACACATTTAAATAAAGTTTCACAGTAATGTTCCAATTAGGGTTTGATATCAGAAACTAAGCTAAATGATGACAATTAAGCACAAATGGAGTTCAATGAATCAATTACAAGGCGATTAAAATATAGGAATAATCAACAGATTAGTTGTATAACATTAATATGAAAACTACAAAAGGGGGGCAACCCTATCATTAAGTGTTGCCGCTAAGTGCAAACGATTAAGGTCAAATGTAACGAAAATATTAATCAATATTGCCAAACTCGTAAGGAGACTTGTAAACTTGTACAAGTTTTACCTATTAGTTTTATGTAAAAAAATTACACACCTAAATATAATTTAATAACATGATCATAATGAACATTATTCAACATTAATTAAACATTCCAAAACAAAATCCATCAAGCAATAAATAAATTAAAGCCCACCAACCTCAGCTTAAATGAATGACAAACAACGATAGGAAGCACTGGGACAGATCTTGATGATGAACAATGGTGTGTGTTGTAAACTAAGAGGAATATGAATATATGAGGCATGAATTATGGAGCTATGAATTGCACAAACTGTAAACCAAAATTATTTAAGTTGTATAATTGTATTATTATTGTTAACCAAACTTTTTTTTGCATGTTATTGTGGTATAGTAGAATTATTGAAATAATGCTCTAGGAAGTTTAAAATAGTAAATTAGATGACAATAGTTGTTTTGGATTAGCATAGATTTAGGATTGAGTGATTCTGAGCAATTCAAGATTCGATTGCTTAGATAATTTATCTTTTGGCATCCACTGATTGTGAGGATGATGACTAGAAATATGATTATCAGGTGGTGGATGTGATAGAAAGTTTAAATAGTGACACGATTCCACTTTTTATGATGTTGAGGAGGTGGCTAGGTCGGGAGATTTAGCAATAGGAAAAAAACATTGCAGTATAGAAAAATAAAGGTTAAATTAAAACTTTAGTCCATATGGTTTTTTCTTTTCAAATTAATCATTACACTTATAAATATTTTTAAAGTAGTCCCTACTATTAATTTCTGCTATAACACTATCAATTTAGTCACTATTAAGCATTTTACAAAGATAAAAAGAGCATCTAAATGAGCACATAATTAACAAATGAGCACTTATAGGAGCACTTATTGAATGTTTTATCAAAAAATGAACATCTAAAATGTACACCTACTAGACAAAGAAATACTTACTAGGTTAGCTAATTGATGGTACTATAATGGCATTGTACTAGAAACTGATGATAGGGACTATTTTGAAAATGTTTGTAAGTATAAGAATTGATTTGAAAAGGAAAAAATTATAGGGACTAAATTAAAATTAAATGAAAACTATAGGGAACAAAATTTTAATTTAACCAAAAATAAATTTGTATATCTTTAAAAGTAATTTTTTATGGAAAAAATTCGCATTATGGAGCAATTGGGGAATAAAATGGAATCGAAAGCAATGAAATTGATATAAAGAATAGTTGCAGCAACGATAGTGACACTATACATGAGTTTCGTGAAGAGGAAACGCCTAGTGAAACTGTGAGCTGAACATCACTAGGATTGGGAAAGTTGAGTGGGCAATGCCAAGACCATTGCCTTTGCAGGTGATATAGGAAGTATGTGTCTCCTTGCATTTGTCTATTGAGTTTTGGAGAGTGGTTGGAAAAAAAATTATTTTCAGGGGAATTTGGATGAAGTTGAGATTATAGATTTGAGAGTGATTGTGAAGGAAAGTGGGGTATATGTACTTTTCTTATGAATTGTGATATATTAGGAACTCAAAGGAAGATTAACCATATTTAACAAGCCAATTTAGGAATTGGGAGTGGCAGTATCAAGAAAACTAAAATTTCTTTTGAGCTTTTAATTGAATTGCACTTATGTTGAGAGGCTTTTCTGCTAGATTTCTCTTGGTAAACTAGGATAGAAATCCTTGAAATAATTTGGGAAGTACATTTTTTCTAAGCAATGCTCCTTGTGAAATACATCAATCATCATCATTGTCTTCATAGTTAGAAGCACGTATGATTTTTCATAGCTTGTTGACACTTTTCCTCATAGTGATGATATCCAGAACCTATAGAGGTTAGCTTATATAGTCCTCCAATCTAGAAAGGTCTTTGTTTAGAATTATAAAGACCTCTTTAGATTGGAGATCGTATATCGGATGACCTCTGTAAACTTTGGCTATCATAGGGTGTTAAGAGGAGTGTGAACAAGTTAAGAAATTTTTTTGCCTCTAATAGTTGATGACAGTGATGATGATGGATGTATTTCACAAAGAACATTATATAGAAAAATGGTACTTCTCGAATTGTTGTTCCTATTTCATCAGGAAAGAATCTAATAGAAAAACCTTTCAAACACAAGTATAATCAATTGAAAGTGTTAGCATATGGATTATTGTGTTGTCTGTTGCCAATGAAGTTTATTGATTCAATATAAATAGGACATTATTCCCTTGAATGTCTTTCCCAATACAAGTCACATGAAACGAATGTGCTTTGAATTCAATTAATGCTCAAAGTATCAATAATCTTAGTCAAAGTAGCCACTTGTGCAATCAAAGTAGTAATGGCATCAACCTCAAGGATACCTACGACCTTCTTTGACATGAATCTCTCGAATGGCCATTTGTAGTTCTTTGAGGCCAACTCCTTTAGCATATCATAGGCATAATCTATAAACCTCCCTATCAAGGTTCCATCGGCCACAAAATTTATTGTGGTTCTGATAGCACATTCAAGTCCGTTATAGAATGTTTGCACTTGCAAGCATTTGGGCAATCCATGATGAGGGCACTTCCATAGCAGCTCTATGTATCTTTCCCAAGCCTCATACAATGATTTTGAGTCTTATTGTGTGAAGGATATAATATTGTTTCTCTTTTTTAATGTCTTGGCTAGTGGAAAGAACTTTGCCAGAAATTCTTATGTTAAGTCATCCCTCTTGTTATGGATCCTATTGGTAATGAAGTTAGCTAACTCTTTGGCTTGACTCAGAGTGAGAAAGGAAACAGTCTTAATCTAATTGCATCTTCTAATACCCAATTATGTTTAAAAGTAATGTAAATTTCCACGAAATTGGCAATGTGATCATTTGGGTCATTACTTGGCATCCCCTCAAATTGTACTGAAGTTTGGATCATCTGAATAATGGCTGGCTTAATTTGGAAGTCATTTGTTTGGATTTCCAGCCTTTGGATGCTATTAGGAATTCTTTGAATAAATGGGATTGCATAGTCCTTCAAGGGTCTATTCTCTCATTTTTCATCCATTGTGTTGGCTTTCTTTGAAGCATGATTCCTCTTTTTCAAAAGTTTGTGGAAGGTTCATTCAATCTTCAAATCAAAAGGGAGAAGTTCTAAGCTCCTTGTGTGTCACATACAATAGCAAAGAACATCTAATAGTGAAAGAAAATAAAGTTTAAAGTAGGGCTAAGATTAATTGGTATTAATATTGACAAAGATATAGGAAGACAAATGTCTATCAATGATGTAAAAAAACTTGTCAATTTTCAAACCATACAAGTGCACTTGTTAGCTCAAGTCATATAGTGATAAATCAATATCATTTCCATAGAGATTTGTATTCTAAATCTTGTTAACTACTAAAATTATACCAACCTCAACCTTATTTAAACAACTGAAAGAATTGATAAATATAGCATGTAATAAAAACAAGAATCACGCGAGAAAGTAAATTTTCATTAAGTCAATCAATGAGAGAACGTAGGATTATAACTTTATTCTGCACTTTACATGGACTTTCTTCACTCCATCTTAACTTATCCAATGCCTATGAGTTGCTAATCTAGGGAACTAATTTATGTATTAACCTCTTCAGTTGGTCAAATAAAAATCCCCTTCTTAAATAACTCCCTATATTTCTATGAGAATTATATTAAGAAAAATTTATTAAGTTTAAGCCCTAATCTTGATTACTTATGGCTTAGGAAAATTCCTATCTCACAAGCGAATCTATTCACCCTAAAATTGAATGAATTTGAACATAAGCTATCCAATCTATGGCTTAACCCCAAGTCCCATTTTCCAAGTTCAACTTAGGGATTCTAAGAATCTATTAATTGGTGGCCAATTAACTAAAATCATTAAGAACAAGAACAAATTAACAACTCACATAAATGTTGGAATAAGAAAGAAAGAAGAATTCAATCAAACTACTTATTGAGATCCATTGAAATCCTTGAATAGGAAATTTAGTTCATAGTAGACATGAATATCACAATTCAATACAAAACAAAGAAATAAAAGAAGAATAGAAGAGGTGAGAGAAAACTAAGAATTGATGCCCTTTGATCTTCAAATTCTCCAAGAATCTCTTGATGACTGGTGGCTCATTTTCTTTCAAAAACCCTATCTAAATGACAAACTATAAGTGTTTTAAAATTTGCTAAAGATTCTATTTATATAACCCTAAAAATTAGTTGCATTAAAATCACGTTTCTATGCCTGTCATGTGGGCACTCTTGTGCCAATGTTTGGGAGTAGCTGTGCCCTGCATTTTGCCAAAAAAATTCATGTTTTAGTTGTCAACACCATATTTTGTCCCCACTAATATAAATTTTAAAAAATAATAAATAAAATTTTTCAAAAACAAAAAATATAGAATAAAAATAATGAATAATTCAAAATCTAACCCAATTTCCTTAATTACCTATTGTTGGCCCAATTTTGCTTCTTGTGCACCTTAGCCCATTTAAAGTAACATTAAAAATAGAAAAAGGAAAATAAAAGAAAATTATTTTATTTTGTTAAAATAAATTGAAACGGAAAAATTAAAAGAATATTTTAAGATCTTGCCAACATATCACTTCCAGACACATTCTCTCACTCACATACATTTTCATTCACACACTTATCACCTCACATGCACTCTTATACATGCATCCATGAAGCACTCTCTTTTTCACCCTCACACATGCACCTATATCCATTAACACTCATACATCACACTCATTACATAAATGCACTCATTTTGACACCTATCTCACTTTCTTAGCCCACTCTCATACATGGATTGAAATATTCTATTTCCTTTTCTTGTCCCTTTAATTGAATATTAACAACTCAACAAAAAAGTTTCCTTCTCTCTTAATTAGCAATAATTTCTCTTAGTTTATTTTTTTAACAGGTTCTCAACATGCAATTGGGGGATAAGAAATCAGACAGAAAAAGGGAATAGAGGATTTGAATCCCTGCACACATAACACACATGCATCCACCTCTCATACATTCATTCTACCTATAGGAGACAATCATACACACTTTCACTTACGTTTGGGTAGCACCAATGGATTCACACACACTCTCATCATATCTCACTTATTTTTATCACGCACTCTCATAAGATCCACGCTCTTTAAGTGTGACCTCATTTTCACACAAAAAAAGAAAAATACAATATCATGATCATTCTTGTAGGATGAGCAGCACCTATCTCATTGAGACCCTTAAGCAATCTTACTCAAGCATTCTCACTGAAATCACTACAACCACCAAGCCTTGCCCTAAAAGGAACCTAACGCAAAACTCCATCCCAGCTCCATTGTGAACCTACATAACCACCCACACAAACCCACATCTAACTAGCTCCACCGCCATTAACCCATAGTCCCCAAACCCAAAACCTTCATCGAATCAACCTTAAAACCACAACAACCAGATCAAAACCCACAACTTATATCATTTCACAAATCACTCCCTAAATCCCTTTATATCGCCACCAGTGCTTAAAGGTCCAAAACCCATGGGTAAGATGCTCAATTGGGACTACCAATCTTCTACATCAAGCCATGGTTCAAGCCTCTGTTTTAACCCAATCAAAAAACTCCATTGATAGACCTATGCAACTAGGGGTGAAAACAGGTCAGATCAGGTCAGGCTTTGCCTAAAACAGGTCTGACCTGTATCCCAATTATAAAGCCTGAACCTGACCTGTGAACTTGTAATAGGCTAATTTTTAAGTCTTGATTTGACCTTTTTAAAAATGTCTGGTCTGGCCTGAAAGCTTATTTAAAGGCCTACTTTGCAATGAGACCTTTAAATAGGCTAACAGACCTACCTTTAAATAGGCTAATATGCCTTTATATAGGTTAAGTTTTAAATAGGTCAACATGTCTTTACATAAGCTAACATATCTAAGCCTTGAAATAGGTCAACGAGCTTACTTAAAGCCAATAAGCCTTTGATATAACTTAACACTTACCTTATAATTTTATAGACGCTCATTACTTTCTTACTCTAGTCTTTGGTCAATGTGGAACTTGAAGATATATCAAGTTACAAATTTATTAGAAGCATATATCTTCAAATTCACATCAACTAAAGATCAGAGTAAAAAAATAATGATCATTTATAAAAGTAAAGGGTGAGTATTAATTTATTATTTTTATTTTTATAAATATATTATATTAAATATATTAATAAATATGTTATTTCTATTCTAACTTATTAACTTAGGTTTTAGTTATTGATTTTTATTAAAATTTAATAAAAATATATATTAATATATTATAATAAATTAATAATAATAATTATAATTTATAATTATTATAATAATATATATTATATTATATTATATTATATATAGTTAAACAATTTAGCAGACAGATCGTCTAACTTAAAAGGCCTATTAAACGGCTTAAGACCTGACCTTTTTAGTTAAATAGACTTTTAAAAAAATCTTTGTCTAACTTGTTTAATAAACAGACTAGACCAAATTAGACATTAGACAAGTCCCGTAACATATTTGACAAAATTTTAACCTATTTCCACCCTTACATGCAACCCACCACTACTTGAGCACTCACCCCCACAACTTGAAGTAGAGTCGAGATGCAAAGCTGTTAGAGCCACAGACAAAGCCAACCCAATAGAACAAGCCACCGCCAATTTTTGCCTCAGCCGTAAACAACCAACCTCAAAGCAAAACCAGAGCTCCCACCACCCATTCTTTCATCGTTCTAACCTATACATCATCTCACCCAAGACCGATTACAATCTCATTTTTTTAATATAAGTTTTTACTATATTTCATTAAAATTGCTTTGATTCACCAGTTCTAAGTGTTGACTATGTGGTGAGACATGTTCACCAATTCTTTAATGAACAAAAGTTGTATGAGGGTGTTTTGTTGTCGGTTCAGAGTCTACCAAGGCAGGTCTGTTGGAAGAAACCTTGTGCAAACTATGTGAAGGTTAATGCTGATGGTAGTTTCATGGCTTCTCCTAGAAGGGTAGGGTTCGGTAGCCATAGAAATTGGATATCTAGCTTTTTTGGTTCAGTTGGTGATAACGATATTCTTCTAGCTGAGCTGGTTGCAATCAAGTTTGGACTTAACCTTGCTCGGGATCTGGGTTTCAAGATGTTGTGGTGTAAAAGTAAAACTGATTCTATGGAAGTAGTTCACCTAGTTACATCACCCCAACCTCTCGTCTTTCATGCATACGAAATTATTCTTGGAGACATCAACACCCTCATGACTTGTCAGTGGGAGGTGTATATTAGTCATGCTCTATATGAAGGGAGTTATTGTGCTGATTTCCTTGCTAAAAAGGGTGCTCTTGGCTCAGCAAGGTAGATGATTTGGAATGGTCCTCACATGGTTTGAGCCCTTGACTTTTGGCTGATTTTGTAGACACTTTGATTCTTCATAGTTAGTTTTCTTCTTTTCTTTTCCAATGTATCGAAAACCACTTGTTTCTTTGATTTTTGGCCTTTTGTTCTGTAATGCGGGTTGATGAATTTTTGGATTGATTATGTGCTGATTGGGCCTGCTTTGATAAGATTTAATGAATTATGGCATTTGAAAAAGATAATTGCACACAAATGTTTGTACACCAATTTTATACCCGTGATTAGCATACAAATAACTGGTAAACAATGTGTATTATATGGTGATCAGGCATATTAATTGATTATCAATATTGATAATTGATTAACATCCCCTCACCACATAATATACGATGTTCCTCAATTATTTGCACATTAATCACTGGTACAAAAATCGTATACAAAATTAGTGTGTGAATAGCAAAGCTGTATCGCATTAACATTTTTGTTGTTTGGCTAGTGCCAATGTTCCCTGGTGTGGAGAATTTTAATTAATGAGGATCAAAGGGTTATTCGGCTTTATTTTGTTTATGTTTTTCTTCTTCGTTTTTATGGGTTCATTAGTAAGTTAATTATGAAAAAATGAATAAATAAAACAAGCAAAAATAGACATGAAATGTTAATAATAGAAAAAAATAAAAAATAAATTAAAATGACCTTGTGATCTGGTCATGTAATTATTGGTGTTTGATAATATTAGTACATTTGTTTTGTTATGCTATTTTCGTGGTCTAGACGCAAGAAATAGGAAAAGTGGTCTTAGACGGTCTCTCCTTGGTGCTCTTCATCCCCTTTTCTCGTGCCTTTTTAGCCTCTGGCTTAATGTTGCTTAAATAGGGAATAAGTGCGTCTCTATTTAGAAAAGTAAAACCCTAAAAATGGTCTATAAGTGTATTAACCCAAGCCCAATTGATTTCATCCTTTGAAACCACATGTCTAGATCACATGACGTTGTGATCTGGCCATGTAATTATCGGTGTTTAATAGCAGTAGTAAATTCATTTTGTTATGCTATTTTTGTGGTCTAGATGTAAGAATTAGAGAAAGTGATTAACACAAAAATTATAACTTTTCGTCTTAACTTTTTAATCCCACTAGAATTACCTTTTTCCAAACTTTCATAGCTCAGGATATTATCAAAATATTATATAGAGGTCAGATAACAAAGTTACCTAAATTAGATTTGATTGTGTTTTTTATTTATCTTTGATTGACTTCGCTTCAAAACAAAACCAAATCATTGAGATACTATCGAAACAAACATTAATAAATCTAATTAATTATAATTATAAAATAATTAAGAAATCTATCATATTAATTACGAGAAAATTTATCAAAATAACAGCATTTAAGACTGGTGAAAACATGAACAAATTTAATATTTTCAATTTCATGGCTAATTCATAGAAATTGTACAATAAAACCTCAAAGTAATATAAAAAGAAGAATTATAATAATTTCTATTAAAAGAAATCAATTAATTATAATTAAGATTCAAAATAATATTAATTAAATGCTAAAAATATCCATTAATTGTAACCTATTAAAAATCTCGCTTTGAAGTTGCGGAGGTAATACCATAAAGTGATTATGCTAAAATGAAATCATGAGAGTTTGTGAGAGTGACCGAGTTTATGAGATATTCCGATAGAGTAGGTGAGCTTCTCATGTTTATGCTTAAGTGACTAAGAATAAGAATAGTTTTGTAGTGAGGGTGAACTAAAGCTAAATGAGGAATTTAGCGATGGTTGACACAACCGCGGTTATTAAACCGTGGCCACTAACCATTTCTTTTTTTAGTGACGGTGGATGAGATCAAAAGAGAAGTTTTATATACATTGATATTTTCTCCATGTTTCTTCATAAAATATAAAACTGCATTAGTAAAAAAACTGGATACTTTTTTTTAAAACACTACATACTATTTAAAACTTATAATGATAGCCTAGGAACAAGTGAATACTACAAATTAGTACAATGTTGTTAGTCACCAAAAATAAAATCCTTAGAGAGTTTTAAAACTTTATTTCATATTTTTCATTTTGTTTCTCCCTCTCTTCTTTTTCTCTTCCCAATCAATGGCTCTCCTTACTCTTTGAGACTTTGTGAAACAAAATTTTAATGCAAGTATAATTTGATTAATTTTCGTATGATATATATATATATATATATATATATATATATATATATATATATATATATATATATATATATATATGTTGACAATTGTTTTTAGACATGGATGAAATATTAAAAAATAAAAAATATTAAATAAAAAAATGTAACATTTAATATATTAAAACGTAAAAACTTTTATTACTTTTTTTAAATAATTAGAAGTATTTAAATAAGAGTATTAAATAATCCTTATTAATATTCTTAAAACAATCATTAAAAATATATATATGGTGATGATGATAGGGGGCCGTATAAAATATATATTAAAAAACATATAAAAATAGATAAAGTAGATGTCTAAAAATAAACCGTTTTATCAAGCCACGTGGCCTAATTACTCTAACTTATTGGCAGCTGTACTAATACCCGAAAAGTCTAGTTGGGGTACCGTAGTAACATCCTAAAAGATCTAGGGATGAGAAACAGTGACATCATACTCCACAACAAAATGTTCTGATGAGGAAATATCCCAAAGACTCTTTGCAATGGCATAACCCTTAGCAAACCTGAACACACCAGTACCTCCAACAATTGGCATTTCTCTAACTGTGTCCTGAACAGGGTTCCTCCCAACCAAGCTGAGAGTGCTGCCTGCACAAGCGCTCTCAGTGAAAGCAAAATTGATCAGCATCACCATTCCACGGTCCTCCAGAGAAGCCAAGCCAAACAACCCCTGAGCTCTCCCAACAGGCTTTGAGCTTAGCTCTGGTCCCTCAGTCAAAAGGTTGTCCATCATGAAAGTGGTTCCAAAACCACTAGGAGAACTGCTAGATGGATCAATAATTTGCACAACCGTTGGGTTTTTGCCCTGTAGGATGTCATGGTAAAAGAAGTGCAAATGGGTCAATTTCTCTGTGCGCTGTTGATCTGTAGGTAACATGATGTGGGATAGTTCTGAGAACACTCCATGGATAGTAGTGAAGTGACTAGAGATGAGAGCGAGAGAGAAGAGAAAGAAGAACTTGAGAGGGGCAGCCATTGTCTGACAATTTTCAACTATGTTGGTGGCAATGGCATAATGTGGAAAAACACTTATTTATAGGGGTTTCCTTTTGCCGTTTTGGAATTATATTGTGCGTCTTGAATATTTTATGAAAAAATTTAGATTCATTTTTATGTGTATTATATTTATTTTATTAATTAAGTTATAATATATATTTATTAATATTTTTTTATTTTTTAAATATATATATATATATCATAATTTAATTAATAAAATAAATATAAAAAAATAAACTTAAATTTTATCTAATATTTTATTACTCCATGATCTTCACGACGCATAATTGTCCACAATTGGAAAATTTTTAAATAATGGAGATTAATTTGTTATAGCCACGTGTATAAGTGTTAAGCTGGGCAAATCTTCCATGCACTGACAATAATCTCTTTTTTTCTTTTTTTTAAATATATATATAGATCATAATTTAATTAATAAAATAAATATAATAAAAATAAAAAAATAAACTTGAACTTTATATAATATTTTATTGCTCCATGATCTGCACGAGGCATAATTGTCCACAGTTGGAAAAAATTTAAATAATGGAGATTAATTTGTTATAGCGACGCGTGTACAAGTGCTAAACGGCAAATTCTTCCGTGCACGGACAATAATTCAAAATAAAATATTAGAAGGACAAATTATGAATGATAATTGCTTGGTGGTTAGGAACTTTTTATTATTTATGTTTTGGACCATGATTCGGGATTCAGCTAATTAGATCAATTTAACCTGATATAAGTATAATCGAATTCTACCATAGATGATGTGGTTAAGGATTTAAGTGGAGTCTGGATCTCGGAGCCCTACGCACTGAATGATACTGAGTCATAGTATCAAGATTTCTAGATATGAGTAAAGGATATATTCCTAAATATCCATAACTGTCAATCATTTATTTACGATATTATAGGATTCATAACAGTTTCAGATTGATAAGCAATTTTTATATTGAGAATTCCTAACATATAGGGATCGATCCTAGTTATAGAAGGAAAGTAATCTTTTCCAAGATACTAATCCTAAATACCTGCATTCGATGACAGATCACACAAGGATTCAACACACGCTCTATAAATACAAGGCTAAGTATCCTCCATTAGGTATTAGTAAATTACTCAATATACTCCTCCTACTTGTGCACAGTCTGACTTGAGCGTTGGAGTCCCTTTGCAAGTACCCACCCCCAGACTCAACACGCTTGATCGCTGCTGTTAAAGGAGGAATCCACCACTCACGTACCTATCTTAGGTATCCTCTGAATCCACTTCAGAATATTGGTGCCATCTGTGAGAAACAGTAAATTTTTAATCCCACGCCAAACATGGTGAACACAAGACAATATTCTAAGAGAAACATTGCACAACTTCTTGTCGATCAAGAGCAGGAGCCAGCAGCCCAACCTCCTCCTTGGTCACTTCCACCAGCCGCGACTGAAGTTTCGACCGTTGGAAACCGAGAACATATGCTTCAAGAAGGCAACGAGACTTCAATTTCTGATGAAAGTCTGCATCCTCCCCGCAGGACATTCGTATTGGACAGAGTTGCCCAACCCGGAGAGGGAGCGAATAGCACTATACGGAGACCTAGGGACTCTGTGCAATCACGCCTAGGTCCTCGAGACAACAACAATGCTATTCGTCCTCCTTGCCGAGGTCCTGCTAATTCAGAGGCAACCAGAAACATCTTCACGAGCTGGTGGCCCAGCAGATGCAGCAACTTGATGAACAGCGCCGCCTGTTAGATGTCCAGCGGTGTCGGATCAACGAGTTGGAACAGTCAGTACGCATAGAGACTGTCCACGAAAGAAGGAATACTGATGTCCACCAGAGAAGATCTCCACGTAATGAAAATAGCCACGAAGTCGGCAATAACATCCCATTGCCCGGCATTCAGTTACAACCATTTTTGTAGGAGTTGATGGCGTACAGGGTTCCACGGGGCTTTAAGCTTTCCTCCAATCTGGAGCAGTACGATGGCACAACGGACCCACAAGAACACCTTGATGCCTACACCCATTCCATGTAGTTCCATGGAGGAACACCAGAATTACTATGTCGGGCTTTTCCCCTTTTTCTGAAGAAAGGAGTCCTCCGCTGGTTTTCTCCCCTACAACCGAGGTCAATTACAGGATGAGATGACCTCTCATAGTGCTTCCTGTCACACTACACCACCATGAAGGAGCAATCAAAGTCAGTTGACTCCCTGTTCGCTATCCGACAGGGGAGCAATGAATCTCTCAAAGAATATATCAAGAGATTAAGCACCGCATTAGCCCATGTGGCCAGTCCTGATGACCGAATAACTCTTCACTATGCCTGAAGCGGCCTCCGAGCTGATTTGGATTTCTTTCGGTTGTTAGCTAAGAAGAAGTCAGAAACTATGAATGAGTTCCATACTCGGTCGGCCAAATACATTGCGATGGAAGAAACAATCAAGGATAAGGAAACCTTAGAGAAAGGTGAGCCCATTCATTAGAAAATTAACCGGGGCGCTAATCAACCATGGAACACTACCAAAGTTGATTCTTATCGCTCCAAGTATGCAGACTATACTCCCCTAAATACTTCACAAGAAAATATTCTCAAAGAGGTACTTCAGATGGAGTTTCAAAATATCAAAAGGCCATCGCCACCGAAGAAAATAAAAGATCATTCCAAGTTTTATAAATGGCACAAAGGCCATGATCATGAGACTGAAAAATGCCAACAACTTCAGGATGTGATCGAGTCTTTCATCAAAGAAGGCCGCTTGCAAAAATACATTATCGAAATCCAGAATAACAGTAATCCCGAAAGACAAAGGGAGAGAAGACACAGCCGCAGCCTTAGACGAAGCCCTACCTCTAGGCAAAGAAGGAGAATCCGCAGCCCTGTCAGGAAGTCCCGAACCCTGCCTCGTCAAGAGAATGGAAATCGGGACAACGAAAACTGGGATAAACATAACTGAGCTAATAGAACCAATCGATTGGTCAACACGATCTCCAGAGGATTTTTCGGGGGAGGATCTTCCAGCAGCTCCTGGAAGAAAGCACTACGGACTGCGGTATTGAGCGTCTCAGGCTCTACACGTAGACCTCCTGCCAAGGACGATGAAGAACCCCTGATCTCCTTCACTACTAAAGATTACGGTGATATCATTTAGGATCATGATGACCCACTCGTCACATCCGGAATAATATCCAACACAGAAGTTCGTCGTATCTTCGTCGATCAGGGTAGTTCAACAGACATAATGTTCATGGACGCTTTTCAGAAATTGGAATTCCCTTTGACCGAGTTAACTCCATATGAAGGCAAACTCACAGGATTCTCTAGTGAGAAGATTACCCCGGTCGGATACTTTGAAACATTCCTAACCCTCAGGGATAATAGAGTCTACAGAACCATTAAGGTCAGATTTTTGGTCATGGATTGCGCGTCTGCATACAACATCATCCTAGGACGGCCCACCCTCAACGACATCGCTGCCGTAGTATCCACTGCCCACCTAACCATGAAATTCTTAAACAAGAACAATAAGGTGATCACAATTAAGGGCGACCAAATTGCGGTGCGCAAATGCTATAACGACAGTCTCAAAATATGCAGGGCGCCCCAGAAGGCAAGAACACCCAGGGATGCCCAAGTGTTGGAACAAGTGAACATCCTCATGACTGAGCTAGATGTAAGAGAAGAAGTTTGGGGTACCAGGCCCCAACTGCAAGGAGAGCTATTGCCCCGTTAACTAGGTAATGAGCCAGACCAAGTCACCCAAATAGGAGCAACCCTAGACGAATAAGAGAAACGCCAGCTTATAGAGCTCCTTCAACACAACAAGGACCTATTTGCATGAACATCTTCTGATATGCCAGGATTGGACCCCACCTTCATCTGTCATCATTTATCCATTAAACGAGACACAAAGTTAGTCTCCCAGAAGAAGAGAAAGATCAGCCTAGAAAGACAGCAGATTGTTCAAGAGCAGGTCAAGGAATTGCTTAATACCGATTTCATTAGGGAAGTCTCCTACACCACATGGCTTTCCAATGTGGTCCTAGTGGAAAAGTCAAACGGAAAGTGAAGAATGTGTGTGGACTATACAGACCTGAACATAGCATGTCCAAACACCGCAACCTGACCAATCGACATATCCTTTCAAAGGCCATGATATTAGCCCAACTGTTAGTATAAATCTGGGTTGGAGCGGCATTTAAGGTCTGGAGTATAGCAATATGGAAGTCGGTGAACGGAAGCCTAAGTCCAAACCAAACAAAGAAGTCCTTGTACATATACGTGAAGTGTTCTCCCCCCTCACGAGCCGAACACACCCTTTCGTTCCCCGGTGAAAGGACCTCGAACTCATGATCCCTGTTCTTTCCCTCCGTCAACACCAGGTATCTTTTCAATTCCTCCATATGTACTCCCGGTTAAAAGCGGGATATCCGACTATAAGCATCATCCCCAACCCAAGGATAAACTAACCCCGGACCACAGCAAATACGGATTTCATCCTCCATAGCCACATCTTCTTCTGGTTCACCTCCCTCTGCAACCGGGGCAACATCTGGTTCCGACTCCTTGATTCTCATAGCTCTCCTTCTGGCCATTGGAAGTTCCTAGACACACACACAGAGGCCGACCATTAGAACCATTCAAGTTCAGAATCCAAAAATAAAGGCAAGCAAGTAAAAAGCTGCTTACACCCACATACTGCCTCTGCCCCAACCAAGACCGAAGCCTTAGTGGGACACCTCCATTGCAGACCTGGAGACGGAGGAGGTGGTCCAAAAAGCAACACCACTTTAAGAGAGAAACTCTCTTAAACCCTTAATGGCAGAAAGGGGCACCCCAACAACAGAGTACACAACCTCTCATAAAGTGAAATGAATCAGGAGAAATCAGAACAAGAAGAAAGTAAGTACCTTTAGGGAAACTGAAGGTATTTGATTGAGCAAAGCATTAAGTAGAAGACCACCAGAATTGCTTCTGAGAACCGCTGAAAGTTTCTCTAAAACCACGAGAGTCAAAGAAAGTGATAGCGAAGTGAGCAATAAAGGTTAAGGCCCTATTTGTAGAAGCTAGACGGTTGAGGGGCAATCCAGTCATACCAACCCATGATTTGAAAAGATATTCATCATGGCGCATGAAGCTCTATGCACGTCTTTCCAGTAAAAACATGCCACGAAGCCCATACGGTTATCAAAGTGATCGAAAGGATAACTGTGCAGTAATTCAAGCGTCGAGTTAACTCCAAATCATCAAACTCAGGAACTCCTAGGGAAACTCGAGTTAGGTCAGGATACCCGAAAAGAAAAAGAACCCCGGCTACCGCCGAGGAAACAAAGAAAAGCTGAGAACAAGACCGCTAATTCAAGGAGCCCCGTTCGTAAACTTTAAACGGACCCCGATGGTCAGATATGTGACTCATCATTTCGTAAGCCGGTGGTTAAATTTAAACAGAGTTGGGATTAAGCCGGCCATAAAGTAAGCGTTGGACTTACCCCGGGCCATGTAAAGCAAAAAATAAGAAAGTAAAATATGATGGAAAGAATAAACAAAAGAAAGCGGACATTGTATGAAGTTCATAATCTGCTAAGTTTTATTAATTACTTCTCATTCCATACATCGTCCTACATCTACAAAAGAGGGAAAAGAAAATATTGAGACATGGAATGTATAACGGTAGAGCATCGGTCTCTTCTTCCCTGCGTTTGAACAAGGTACGATCCAAAAACCAACAAGGCTTTAACCGAATCACTTTCCAAGTCCCCGAGAATGAAGTGGAGCAGGAACCCCATCTATCTGAGGAAGCATCTAACACATTCATAAGAGAGTTTTAGGACAGGATGTCATGGCAGGAGCACCTCGTCATGCTGCGCATTCATAGTTACATCCATAGTTCCTCCACTCTCTTCACCGAAATAAACTGAAGCCACACCAATTTCTTCTTCCCTGCCTCATTCACTGTGATAATAAAGACAGACCCCAGTCATCTCTTCAGAGCAGGTCTAAGAAAGGAAGTCACCCCAGGTCGCTCCAAGAGGGTTTTCCTTCCCTGTGACCCGACATTACTGCATATCCGGTCGTACTATGAAGAAGACCGTCCAGGTGCCCCCAAATGACTCAGGAAGAAGGTAGAGGAAGGAACAGTGTGCTCCATTGAGTCCCCATGCAATGGAGGACGGAAGCATCATTCCATCCTAACAATACGTTGGATCAGACACCCCCATGTACGCCTGGGTAGAAAGGCTTCCGCCTCCCTAAATGCATGGCTACTCCACTTTATGCCAAAAAAGAAAGGCTCCTTTCAGGCAAGGAAACTATCTGATGGGAATTAATTACTTTCAAAAATTTCGAAAGGATTAAGAGAACAGCCCTTACAGGAGGCAAAACTCTCCATATGAGTGCAAAGGATGAAGGAAAAATCACCCTCTTAGAGAGAAACATTTTTGAACAGAGCTACTGAATGAAAGCAAGGCGATACCAACTGAGGTGCACACATTCCCTATTTATAGAGAAAATGAAGCACCCTGATTGGCCCTGTAAAAAGCAGTCTGATCATATGATGACATCCACATTTAATGCTTCCAAGTTTTTGATACGTTGCAGAGTATCGGGTAGTTAGGGAACAATATAAAACAGGCATCTTCTTTAAAGGATTTTTAATTCCCAATGAAGTCAAAGTAACAACTCTCTATAGAGTTATAGGCTGTTACATTTGGAATAGACGTGTAAATCGTATAAAGAAATCCCGATAATTAATGCTTAGGGGCAGAGAATCTCCATGACGTAATGGCCTATCATGATTACTGGTACCATACGCAAGCCATTCGGGGTCTGGGGTTTAACTTACCGAGGTCCAGCAATGATCTTATCTCAGGACGATCCAGTTATAACTTGACACTTGGTTATTCCTCTAAGTGCCAAGCTGGGGTAACTGTTCTGGACTGTGATCCAGGATCCAGCTAATCGGATCAACCCGACTCGGTATAAGTATAACC
The DNA here is from genome assembly GCA_029884595.1 of Ormosia semicastrata. Classification (NCBI taxonomy): domain Eukaryota; kingdom Viridiplantae; phylum Streptophyta; class Magnoliopsida; order Fabales; family Fabaceae; genus Ormosia; species Ormosia semicastrata. The sequence continues at coordinate 39,073,726 of JAQQTO010000055.1, forward strand.
GGACTCTACCATGGATGACGTGGATAAGGACTTAAGTGCAGTCCGGATTTCAGAGCCCTACGCACCGAATGACATTGGGCCATAGTATCAAGATTTCTAGATATGAGCAAAGGATATATTCTTAAATATCCGTAACTACTAATCATCTACGTACGATATTATAAGACTCATAACAGTCTCAGATTGATAAGCAGTTCTTATATTGAGAATTCCTAACATATAGGGATCGACCCCAGTTATAGAAAGAAAGTAATCCTCCCCAAGATACTAATCCTAAATACCTGCATTCAATGACAGATCACATAAGGATTCAACACACGCTCTATAAATACAAGGCTAAGTATCCTCCATCAAGTATCAGTAAATTACTCAATATACTCCCCCTACTTGTACACAGCCTAACTTGAGCGTTAGAATTCATTTGTAGGTATCCTCCCCCAGACTCAATACGCTTGATCGTTATTGTTAAAAGAGGAATCCACCACTCATGTACCTATCTTAACTATATTCTGAATTCACTTCAGAACAATTTCTTTTTAAAAATGAGACATCAGTTTGTCCCTCCCATGTTACTATAAAAATATACACACGCGCATAAACTTTATTTTTATTAAGCCTTTCGCGTACTCTTATTGAAGTTATTATATAACATATTGGTTAAATTAGAAATTTTTTTAATAGTTCAAATAAGTCGATCTTAGATTTCTAATAAATTTATAGTAAAAAAGTCTCAACAAATATTATTATTATTATTATTACATGAGTAGTCATGTTAATACGTGTCTTTTAGACACTGATTAAAGAATTACAATAGAAGTTATTAAATTAAAAAATATTTTTAATGATTTTAAAGTTTAAAAATTTACATAATTTAATAGGAAGTAGTAGATGCTTCTTACACCTTAACAAAACCATTATTATATAGAATTTTGTTACTAAAAGCTAGAGCCTACAACATTCGAGCTCTAACTTGATTTTCAACCACAAATTTGTGATTTTACTAATTTTTAAAACTAAAAATTATTATTTATTTTATTGTTGTCGAATGAATAACTCGAATATTTAAATGCCTGAGCATACCCTAGTATCATCCTATAATATATTAGCAAATTAACTCCCCTAAATATTTTAGTTTGATTTCTTTTTCTGTGCTAATAATTTATTTTTTAAAAAAATTTCTTTAAAATAAGTTTATTTTTAAAGTGAATAAATAAAAATATATGTATCTTTAATTTAATATATAGGTCACTAAGATATTAATTTATTAAATAATTTAAAAGTAAATATACTAATACTTATTTACTTTAGAGAAGTCTTATTTGTATTTTTTTTAAGAACAAACCCTCCTTATTGAAAGATTTCTGAGACAATAATTTTGTACTCGAAAGATTTGTGTCATCAATGAAGTTCTCAAAAGATTATTTTTAACATCGCGTTAGTCCAAATGTTGCGGTTTGTGAAGAGATAGTTAACTTGTGTTTGATGTGTCACGTTATTAGATGATGTGTGTTGTTAAATGGAAAAAATGATATTCATACACTTCTTTTCAGAGATATATTATTATTCACACTTTTTAAGGATTGTAATTAAGTGAAAAAAAAATAAAAAAAAATAAATATAATAAATAATATTAAAAAATATATAAAAAAATATATGTATTATTTGTGATAAAAATATTATTATTGTATTAAATGGTAACATGGCTTGTTGTTGGTAATTTGGTAGACATGCTGGCATTTCTTCAGCAACTATAAGGAGGAGTAAACCCACAAATTGGTTAAATTAGAAAAAAATTTAATAGTTCAAATAAGTCAATCTTAGATTTCTAATAAATTTATAGTAATAAAGTCTCAACAAATAATAATAATAATATTATTATTATTATTATTATTATTATTATTATTATTATTATTATTATTATTATTATTATTACATGAGTAGTCATGTTAATACGTGTCTTTAAGACACTGATTAAAGAATTACAATAAAAGTTATTAAATTAAAAAATATTTTTAATGATTTTAAAATTTAAATATTTAATATTTTTCTTTAAAAATTTACATAATTTAATAGGAAGTAGTAGATGCTTCTTACACCTTAACAAAACCATTATTATATAGAATTTTGTTACTAAAAGCTAGAGCCTACAACACTCGAGCTCTAACTTGATTTTCAACCACAAATTTGTGATTTTACTAATTTTTAAAACTAAAAATTATTATTTATTATATTGTTGTCGAATGAATAACTCGAATATTTAAATGCTTAAGCATACCCCAACATCATCCTATAATATATTAGCAAATTATAACTCCCCTAAATATTTTAGTTTGATTTCTTTCTCTATGTTAATAATTTATTTTTTGAAATTTTTTCTTTAAAATAATTTTATTTTTATAGTGAGCAAGTAAAAATATGTCTATCCTTAATTTGATATATAGGTCACTAAAATATTAATTTACTAAATAATTTAAAAGTAGATATACTAATACTTGTTTATTTTAAAAGAGTCTTGTCTGTATTTTTTTCAAGAGCAAACCCCCCAAATTGGCCATTGAAAGATTTTTAGGACAATAATTTGGTACTCGAAAGATTTGTGCCATCAATGTAGTCCTTGAAAGATTATTTTTAACATCACGTTAGTCCAAATGTTGCAATTTGTGAAGAGATCGTTAACTTGTGTTTGATGTATCACGTTATTAGATGATGTGTGTTGTTAAATGGTAACATGGCTTATTGTTGGTAATTTGATAGACATGCTGGCATTTCTTCAGCAATTATAAGGAGGAGTAAAACCCACAAATTGGTACTTGAAAGATTCGCGAGATATCAATTTGGTCAATGAAAGATTTGTGACATCAATTCAGTCCTAAAGCAAACCTAAACCCCCAAGTCCCAAGAATTATAAGGAGATTTCCTGAGTGTATTGAACCGTAAAGCATAGAACCCTAAAGCCCCCATTTTATTGAACCCTAAACCACTGAACCCCCAAATCCCAAGATTCGTGTGACGCTTCCTAGCTCACTTAGTTCCACTCAAGGTGTTACCTTACTCAATTGAACTCAGATGAACTAGAGTTCATAACAATCTTCCCTTTTGTCTCATGTTAAGGTAGCCAACTTGGTTAGCTTATAATTCTTAGTAAATATTTCATTTTAAGGCCATATTCATGGTTTGTAATTCATCTAATTTATACATAGTTTTCAAAACCACAATGGACTGGTTGGTCAGTTCGAAAAAGCCAGGAACCAAGAACTAGTACTTTGATCAGTCCAATCAATCCTTAAAAACCAGATTTCTAAAACCCGGTAAAAAAAAGAGGGAAACCAGTCCTGAACCGATCAACTAGTTTGAACTGATCACGGTTCACATGGTTGAACTGGTCTATTTTATTTTATTTGAAAAACCTAATTTTTTTTAAAAAAATATCTAGAACTTTTTCAAGGCACTAATTATTTAGTTATCAATTTATAGCCAAAACATATCATTTCTCCTCTTAATTTGTCCAATGTGGGACAAATAAGAGCTTAATGTAGTAAGAGTTTGACTTCAATTTATAATAAGAAGGTTCACCTCTTACCCTTTTACTTATTCGATATGGAACAAGTATATGTTAGAAAATCATGCTAGTATTAGTATAAACTTTAGTTTAATGTTTATTTATGTGATAAATGAATATAATCATGTTATAAATACATTTCAATATTTCTCTTTGGTATTATTTATACAATTAACATATGTATATTATATTTTTATTACATATTGTTATATATTTATATAATATATATGTATATATATATAATCCTGGTTGAACCTTAAAACCCTGACCTCTCTTTTTTTCGGTTTAATGACTGGTCTGGTTCTAAAAACATTGATTTTATACTTATACTTACTTTCTAGTTGATTTTAGGCTTGAAACTAAGTTGTTTAACTCTCATGGTGAGTTAAGCCAAAAGTCTTAGGAGCGATTTCTTCCACTATGACTATCATTTAACTATTCGAATACCCTTCAAGAGTCCTTCAAGGTAGAATGCTTAGGTGGTAGATTATCTACATTGTGGAATCATTCAATCAATTCATCAAGCAAGTAAAGAAAAACTACATACACATTAAGATATCATAATTACATCACATGCACTAGTACATATGAATAAGCACAACCTATTATGGGTATACATATCCAAGTCTAGTATTTAGCAAGTTACTATTAGATAAATATGAAAGATATTATCTACACAACTATGTAAAATATATGCAAATAAAAAAATAAAGCATGGGCTTTATCTAGCTAAGCCCTAGGTGTCCATCTCAAAAAGAACCATTTTCCCTAGCCTCTGTTAGCCAAGTGGCCTCAAACTCAAGAGGGGGGGTGAATTGAGTTTATGAAATATTTTCGCAAATTTTTCGTAAAACGTTTGTTAAACAATTTTCGTTGAAGTTATTGGATAATTGAAGTGAATAGATAAATGAGATTGAATACTTCACTCACAAATTAAATAAACCAAGATGAATAATATTCAAGCAAGCATATAAAGTAAATGCACAAATGTAAAGAGATAGGGTTGAGAGAATCAAACACAAGGATTTATCCTAGTTCAGCCACCCCTTGTGACCTACGTCCAGTCCTCAAGCGAACTACTCGAGATTTTTCACTAAACTTCAAGCTTGAACGGGTGCTTGAAAACTTTTACACAATAGAGCACTCACCAACACCTTGGGATACCTCACCCTTGTGCTTTGAGCCTCAAAAACAGGGATGCCTCACCTTTTACAACCTTTTGAGGGATGCCTCACCCTCAAGGATACCTCACCCTTTTCTAACTTTGAGAGATACCTCACTCTCTAAGGGATACCTCACCCTTTACTCTAGAGGGATACCTCACCCTCTCTTTTTCAGTTTACACAAAAGATAGAAGATAGAAACTCTCTTGAAGAGTATATAAATACAAATTGAAGCTCAAACAATGCCCCTTTTGAATATCTTAAAATTTCTCACAAAAATAGGGCAAAAACATTTTCAGGATTGATTCTCGTGTATGAGTGTTAGATTGATGTTATAAAGTGAAATTTAACCCTTAATGAAGACCCAAGGCAAGTATTTATAAGTTGTATGAAGAAAAGAGCCGTTGGGGGTGAAAAAACCAAGCATTTAATGCAGTTAAAATAGCCGTTGGGGTCTGTCAGACCGCGTGTAATCGATTACACAGCCTATATAATCGATTACATGGATGTTTGAACGTGTTCTTAGCTTTATGGGTTACATGTATGTAATCGATTACATTCTTGGTGTAATCGATTACATGGTTTCTGACTTGTGTGTAATCGATTACACAATCTATGTAATCGATTACATGGCTCCTTGAACGTGTTCTTGCCTTTCTGGGCTTCAATGTAATCGATTACATTATTTGTGTAATCGATTACATGGCCTCTGACTTGCGTGTAATTGATTACATGAACCATGTAATCGATTACCAGCTCTCTGTTTAGCTTGTAATCGATTACAAATCATGTGTAATCGATTACCTTGGCCTTTAAACACATTTTTTAAGTCCAATTAAGCTTGTAAACCATTTCTAACACCTCAAGATGATTGATTAAACATAAAACCTTTCATGAGTGTTGAATCCAAGATTAAACACGACATTTCTTGAAAAACATATTTAACTTTGAATTTTCCCACTTATTTTGAAAATAATATTTGGAAAACCATTTGAGAATCATTGAGATACTTAAAGGGCATTTTACATTGATATTATAAGACCTATATCTAATATACCCTTTTGATCTTGGTCTTCTCTTTTGATCTTGATCTTCACATTTGGCTTTGTTATCATCAAAAACCCATTTGATATGCTTTAAGACATAAGCATTCACATTCTCCCCCTTTTTGATGATGACAAACTAAACATTCAACAGAATGGAAAATATATGCATTTATTTGATTATCAGATAATTAAGTGCAATACTCCCCCGTAATGTATGCATGAGATAGAATATTTGAAAGTGCAAAACTCCCCCGTACACATGCAATATATTTCACTAATTTCTCCCTCATTGGCATTATCAAAAAGAAGACATAAGCATTCAGACTTGATATATTTATTTTAGCCCAGCAGGATCAACATAAGAGTATAATCTCGTTTAGCACATCAATATGTGATACCAATAGCAAATGCATATGAAGAAAAACTTAGATAGTATTTATCATTTATGCTAATAGAAATCATAGTCATATACAAAATCAATATGGGATTAGATAGAGATTAAGCAAAAGGAAAGCATCATGAAGGACCAAACTTGAAACAATAAAAAAATTCCAAATCATTCCAAGACAATTTCAAACATCATTTAAGCATATATTCCAGTCAGATTATGATTCAAAACACATTATTGTGCAGCAAAACAACATATTATGCATCAAGTTGATGTATTATGTAGAAGATTGTGACATTATGCAGCAAAGTGTTATGCAATAAGACATTATGCAAGAAGGTGACCAATTTATGCAGCAGATAAGCATATTATGCAGTAGACTAATATATTGTCCAGCAGAATTAGATGCATGATTGATCTATTATGACAAGTTCAAAGATATTGATATTATACATGCCATTTCACATGAAAAATATATTCATTTAACATATTCAAGATATTAAACTAGTAAAGCATAGAGCAAGTCACACTTAACCAAAGGATGCAAGTTCAAGCTTCTTGGAGACAGGGAGGATAGCTTGATGTATTTTTCTGGTTTTGTGCTTGGAGCAGCCACTTTTCAGGATATCCAAAGTTAATTCTTGGCCTTCAAGCACACCTACAACACACTTCAATTTTTGACTTTTGGTACCCAAATTTTCTTGGGTCCTTGTGTGTTAGTCTTTGCCAAAGTGTCTTTGGGAACCCAAACCAATTTAGTTCCTAACTTGTTATTGATATTCTTCCTTACATTGCAATTTGATGCACTATGCCCTTTCCTACCACAATAAAAACATTTAATAAAGGGACTACTTGATGTACTTGATGAAATAAAGAAGTTTTTGAGAAACTTTTGTTGTTTATTAGGATTATACCCTAAACCAGCCTTTTGAAAAACACATCTTTGGTTTCCAAGCAAAATGTTCAAATTATCTCTTCCATAGGTAAATTTTGAAAGAGTGTTTTTCAAGTTCTCAATCTCAATTTCAAATGCTTTACATGATGAGCAAGATGAGGGTGTAGATGCATTATCAAGAGATAAACATGTCATGCATGAAGAGTTTGCATCAATCAACCCAAGAGTTTTATTTTCTAATTTAAGTTCCTCAATTTCCTTATTTAATATAGATATCTTGTTTTCAAAAGAGGAAATTGATTTATTGGAAGATAAAACAAGTTTTGCAAGTCTTATAGATTCATTATGTAATTCTTCAAAAGCATCTTGCAATTCATTATAGGAAGGGGAATAGTTTGATTCAGAAATTGAAGATGTTACCTCTATATCATTTTCATCTTCCTTTTCTCCTCTAGCCATGAAACATAGATTGGCTTTCTCATTATCCGAGCTGTCGGTTGAGTCCATGTCATTATCATCCCAAGCTATGTAGGCTCTTCTTTCTTTCTTCTCCCTTGAGGATTTTTGGTGGTATTTTTCTACTTTACTTTGATAAATCGGGCACTCCATCTTCATGTGACCCAACTCTCTATATTCATAGCATTTTGGAATGGATAAGGTTCCTTCCCCTTTGTGATAGACATTCTTTTGGGGAAAGAGAGGTCTTCCATAAGCTCTATTCTTCTTAAAGAATCTTCCAAATTTTTTGACTAGTAGAGCAAGATTCTCCTCATCTATTTCCAAGTCATCCTCATCATCTTTATCATCTTCATTCACCATGGAGGAAGTGGCTTTGAGAGCAATTCTTTTCTTTTTGTTGTCAACTTCTTCATTTTGTTTGAGTCTATTCAACTCCAATTCATGTTCTTGGAGCTTGCCAAAAAGTGTGGCTAAGGTCATGGTTGAGAGATTTCTTGACTCCGCAATAGCCGTCACTTTAGGTTGCCAATGCCTGCTCAAACATCTCAACACTTTGTTAATAAGATCTTCATTAGGAAAAGTCTTTCCCAATGAAGCAAGATGATTTACAATATGTGTAAAACATTTTTCCATTTCTTGAATGCTTTCATTTTGATTCATTCTAAAAAGCTCATACTCATGAGTGAGAGTATTGATCCTTGATCTTTTCACTTCACTAGTATCCTCATGGGTCACTTCTAAAGTGTCCCACATTTCTTGGGCAGATTTACAATTTGAGACTCTAAAGAATTCATCATACCCCAAGGATGTGGTAATGATATTTTTGGCACTCAAATTATATTGAACCTTTTTCTTATTATCATTGGTCCATTCACTTCTTGGTGTATTAACCCTTACACCATTAACATCTTTTGTGGGGATAAAAGGACCATTTTCAATAGCATCCTATACATCTAAATCAATAGCTTCAATAAAAATTTTCATTCTTTCTTTCCAATAAGCATACCCATCCTCATTAAAAAAGAGAGGTCTATAAATAGAAGAACTTTCTAAAAACTCCTTTGAGGAGGCCATCATATTCTCTTGAAGCTACTAAGCCCTTTACACAAGAGCCTAGCTCTGATACCACTTGTTAGCCAAGTGGCCTCAAACTCAAGAGGGGGGGTGAATTGAGTTTATGAAATATTTTCGCAAATCTTTCGTAAAACGTTTGTTAAACAATTTTCATTGAAGCTATTGGATAATTGAAGTGTATAGATAAATGAGATTGAATACTTCACTCACAAATTAAATAAACCAAGATGAATAATATTCAAGCAAGCATATAAAGTAAATGCACAAATGTAAAGAGATAGGGTTGAGGGAATCAAACACAAGGATTTATCCTAGTTCAGCCACCCCTTGTGACCTACGTCCAGTCCTCAAGTGAACCACTCGAGATTTTCCACTAAACTTCAAGCTTGAACGGGTGCTTGAAAACCTTTACACAATAGAGCACTCACCAACACCTTGGGATACCTCACCCTTGTGCTTTGAGCCTCAAAAACAGGGATGCCTCACCCTTTACAACCTTTTGAGGGATGCCTCACCCTTAAGGGATACCTCACCCTTTTCTAACTTTGAGAGATACCTCACTCTCTAAGGGATACCTCACCCTTTACTCTAGAGGGATACCTCACCCTCTCTTTTTCAATTTACACAAAAGATAGAAGATAGAAACTCTCTTGAAGAGTAGATAAATACAAATTGAAACTTTAACAATGCCCCTTTTGAATATCTCAAAATTTCTCACAAAAACAAGGCAAAAACATTTTCAGGATTGATTCTTGTGTATGAGTGTTAGATTGATGTTATAAAGTGAAGTTCAACCCTTAATGAAGACCCAAGGCAAGTATTTATAAGTTGTATGAAGAAAAGAGCCGTTGGGGGTGAAAAAACCAAGCATTTAATGCAGTTAAAATAGTCATTGGGGTCTGTCAGACCGCGTGTAATCGATTACACAGCCTATGTAATCGATTACATGGATGTTTGAACGTGTTCTTGGCTTTCTGGGTCCTATGTAATCGATTACATTCTTGGTGTAATCGATTACATGGTTTCTGACTTGTGTGTAATCGATTACACAATCTATGTAATCGATTACATGGCTCCTTGAACGTGTTCTTGCCTTTCTGGGCTTCAATGTAATCGATTACATTATTTGTGTAATCGATTACACGGCCTCTGACTTGCGTGTAATCGATTACATGGTTCATGTAATCGATTACCTGCTCTCTGTTTAGCTTGTAATCGATTACAAACTATATGTAATCGATTACCTTGGCCTTTAAACACATTTTTCAAGTCCAATTAAGCTTGTAAACCATTTCTAACACCTCAAGATGATTGATTAAACATAAAACCTTTCATGAGTGTTGAATCCAAGATTAAACACGACATTTCTTGAAAAACATATTTAACTTTGAATTTTTCCACTTATTTTGAAAATAATATTTGGAAAACCATTTAAGAATCATTGAGATACTTAAAGGGCATTTTACATTGATATTCTAAGACCTATATCTAATATACCCTTTTGATCTTGGTCTTCTCTTTTGATCTTGATCTTCACCTTTGGCTTTGTTATCATCAAAAACCCATTTGATATGCTTCAAGACATAAGCATTCACAGCCTCCACAAACTACTAAAGGGTCACTACTATGCTCATAGCCACACTAATATGGAAAGTAAAAGTGTCGGTCTTAGGTGAATACACACATCCACCATTGGCCTGGTACAAGATAGAAACAAGAGGTATCTTGACTATGCACGAAGTGGATCTAAGTTTTGAACATAATGGAAATGAGGTGAGAATTCTAGAAATTCCCAGTAGATAATGACAATTTAAAAATATGTAAACTCACATGATGGTTTTAACTGTATCGGGAAACAAAAAATCATTTCTTTTACTATGAGCAAAACCTTTTAACAAACCTAATAATTCAATGCACCTCTAAAATCATGAAAGATGCAAATGTAGAATGAGAATGACAATCTTTTCATTTAGCTGATCTCTTTGTATTCTTTCTTTGCTTGAGGGCCTCTGTGCCCTTTTTGTGTAACTGTGATCTCTCTTACCTCTATCTTGCTATACATGGAACTATCTTAGCAAAGTGTTTTTCTTACTCATTTGCCTCCTATGGAACAAACATCTTATTTTTTTAGGCAAAGTACTTTTCTCACTCCTTTGCCACAAATGGAACAAGCATTTCATTTCTTTATTATCTCATATCATTTTCATCTTTAATAATGCATACAACTTTTATGCATATTTCTCAAAATCATGATAATGCCATCTTTCTCAACATCATGCTAATGATCATGAGCAATGTTATGCATATCATTACAACATCAAACACTTATATATACATGAGATAATAACCAAGGAAAACTATACTTTATAATACTTTCATTCTACATATAAGATAACTTATCACAACTATAAGTTATCTTATCCTTAATCATCAGTCAACTCATGTCATTCTAAGCTATCTAACTTCATTCACAACATAACTTAATTACAACATTCATCACCAGACCAACAGTATACTCATATAGCTACAATGAACTATATTACTTGTATCAATGAGATAATACATGTTTTACATTATAAGTAACTTAAACTATACTCTGTGATTAGATGAGATAACAAATCTCAGACATAAGTGGGAACCTTAATGAAGAATGAGAGGTTAAGTGGCGGATCTAAATGAGTCTATATGTTAATAGCTTGAGTCTATATGTCTTATGTTTCATAATTAAGTTCTAATTGCATTATGTCAAATTAAATCAAATTAACACAAATTAAATAGGAAGGAATGTGGGCAATCCCATCCCTCACCATTGGGCCTTCAAGGCCACAATCCCTAATTCCACTCCAATTTCCAAATTCACCTTAAATCATCATTATGACCAAGAATCCATTAAGAATAAGAAGAAATGAAAAATGGTTTAAGTGGTTGCACCAAAGGCCACCATGGCCAAACCCTCCAACCCAAAATGCCATTTATTCTCAACTAATTCATTCCAAAGTGTAAAAAAATGTAGAGAAGATGATTAAATGAAATAAAAGAGAGGATTTGAAGCAAAGACCCCTTACCTATCTTCATTGAAGCCACAAGTTCACCAAGGAAGAATGGAGGAAACAACTTGATCCTAGGCTTGATAGAAAGCTCTAAGCTTGGTCTTCATTTTCTTCTTCTTCTTCTTCCTCAAGACCTATGGTGATCTCTGGCTTGGACATGCAATGGAAGAAGCCTTCTCCTTCTTTTCCTTCTTCACGCGACAGCCCACACACCACACCCCTTCTCTCTAATTTTCCTTTTCTCTCTCTAAAGGTGGTGACTTAGTGACTAAGTGGAGGAAGTGGTGATTGTGACACAAATTGTGGATGGTTTTGTGTGTAAGAAAAGTTTTACCATTTAATTCTATGATTTACACAACTCATTCATGCATTAGGACATATTAGATAATTTTCCAATTATATTGGAAGCCCTCTAATTATGACACCTAAATTTCAACCAATGTAAACTAAGATAGGTGTTTAGTGCTTTTTTGCATGAAATTCTATTGGCTCTTGTCAAATCATAATTGTTTCTACTTAAATAAATTATACTTACACTTACTTACACACTTTGAGCATATAATTTAAAGTGTAATTAAATGTAATCATGTGGCCTAATTCTAACCAGAGATGAGTCATTTCATATGGACTACAGCTAGCTAATCCAGACTATGAGTTAGCTCATGACAAAATTTAAAACATAAAACTACTCATAATTTTTGTAGCATGTTATTAAGATTCACATAGTTAAACTAGAAGGGAGGATGTTACAAACCACACAATATTATGAAGGTCGAACTCCTTCAAATTACATTATTTTAGAATCTTGAAACCTTGAAACCCTTCAATTTTGCAAGTTTAGCAGGCATGAGTTCTCAAGCTCAAATCTTGTTGCTCCTTTCTTTGTCAATACGTCAGCAGCTTTCTAGCACTATTAAATCAAAATTCTCTCTTGGCCATTCAGAGGATAAAAATATGTATAAGAGCAACTATCTTTACATGAAAAACAACACATCAAGCAAGATTACTAGCATGCAAGTCCAAATCTTCAAAATAGAGGCTGTAACACAGAACTGAAACGCATAAAACACCAAATTCCTACCTACCTACCTAAAGAAGTCAATGGAAGAAAAATTTGGAAGCTTTCAAGCATCTGAAACAATGGTAAGTCCCTTGATTCCTCTACATTTTTTATCACTAAAAAGGCTCCTTCTTCAACCTCTACTAACTTTCCTTTGTCTCACCGATAAGACAGCACACTGAACCCCTCCAATTGAGCTCATTCGATAGCCTAGGAAGAAAACTTTCATTTTTTCTTTTACTTTAAGACTAAAAGATAAGATCTTCCAAGACATGCAAAGCTCTCTACTTCTTATCCCCCTTTTGGTTTTCTCTGCCTTCTTTTTCTCTCACCATAAAATGTTTCACTTGTTTGAAATGAAGAGAAAAAAGTTTGTGGGAGGTAATTTGGTGATGGTTTGCTACATGGATGGGTGGTGGTTCAGACAAGTAGAGTGCAAGAAAAGGGGTCTTGTATATAACACTTGGAGGGGTATGTGTCACTCCTTAGTTCTCCCACCTAACACCTGAATTATTTGCTTAATTAATTTAGTTAAATAACTTCCTTTAAGTGTCATTAGTCCATAACTACACTAATTATGGTGTTTAAAAGTCTAAGATAATTTATGGTAATCAAAAGAACTAGTAATCTTAATTAGTCTAACGAATGACTATGTCATCATTCCATTTACTTATGCTCTAAGTGCCATCATTCCACTTACTTATGCTCTAAGTCTTTCACAAACATATTATGATTAGAATCTCTCTTCTTTTAACTAATCCCTCTTTAATTTAATTTACCACTACATCATATTTTACTATACTATTATCTTCTAATAAATTAATTCTTTAGTAATCCTTTTTTTATTTAACTTATAATTAATCCTAATTTTTTCCTCCTTCGCAAGATTCTCATTAAAATCTTAAGCTAATTATCTAATTAAACTCTTATATTTTATTATCTAAAGTTTAATTATTTCTTTCTTCCAAAACCCCTCAATTAAATAATTAAGCTTAATTGACCCGTTTAACCCTTACTTTAATTATGCTCATTTATATAATTGAGTATAATTTTTGAGGTGCTACACCCGTCATGCACATGGCCAACCCACAGAAATAGGCATGTTTTCTTCTTTAAGAACTTGTGAGTCCTTGATGCGAATTATAAGTTGCAAACACAAGTGTAAGTTATTTCAAGTAATAAATTCTCATGAGTCTAAGATCGATCTATAGGAACTTGATGAAGAAAAATTCTTTGAGGTAAGGAAAAGATTTGTCACAATAATAAAAGTGATAAAATTTATTCACAAACGAAAAAAGATTTGCTTGGGTTAGAAGATCCACTTTTGGTAATAAATTAAAGATAATATTATTTCTTTTTATGACTCAATTGAAATCTACAAATAACGGAGGTTCAAATCGAAAAATACAATATTCAAAGTTCAATTAAGATTATATATGTAATTATATTATGGCTCCTTAAATTATTCACTAACACCAACACTTGTAAATGAGCTCAAGTATTCATTATGCCAACCTCTCATCTACAATAAATTAAGATCTCTACTTTACAAGGAGGGTTTCTAAATTGATTGGAAACAAAATATAACACATATAATGACCACTTGATAATACATTATTCAAGCACAAGAAAGAAATTAATCTAACCTTAATTTATTACTAAAAGTTTCACCCTTTTACCTAAGTAAAATGAAAATTAGTTATTCATAAACAAGAAGAAAGAAAGAGAGAAGAAGAAGAAGGAGATAAACATAACTTCTATTTAGAACAAAAGAAAATTGCCACAAGAGAAACAAATAACACAAGAGCATGATCTTGATCTCTAAGCCAAGATGATCAAATGAGCAACCAATGCTCCCTTTTATAAAGCTTGACGGAAACAAAATAACAATGGAGTTATTTTATAATGAGTGAAAAATGCCAAGGAAGTTGTTTGATAATTGTGAATGAGTAGAATATTATTAAGATGCTCGTCTCCCAAATGATTCGGTGCTGAACTTATAGCTGTCATTAGAAAATGGAAAAGTGGTCTTCATGAAAGTTGTAGACTTTTATCTTAACTTTCTAATGCCGCTAGTTTCAGCCTAATATCATTCCTATAACTCGAGATATGACCCAATATTTGCATATTATTCAAGCTCAGCTATAACTCCTTTGTTTTGACTTCTAGGCCTAATATGACCTACTATACTTCTAATATGACTCTTGTGTTCTTCATGAAAGTTGTAGATTTGAGTCTTGACTTTCCAATGCCACTGGTTAAGTGTCAATTGAACTCATATAACTCTAGAAATGGGCTAATGAGTGTGCAGATGTTAAGCTGTCAAGATCAGTACTTTAGTTCTTACTTCAACTCCAATTTAAATTATCCAAACATGTGATTTATCTCTTGAGGTCTTCATAAAATTTGTAGAAAATTGTCTTAGATTTCCTACGAGACCATAATCATATCAACTAGATATTTGCAACTCAAATTATAATCAGTTTACTAAATGCTGCCAAATAGATAAATTAAAGTCAATTCAAGCAATAACTCTTTCAATGATCCAATTAAGCTCAATATCATAAAATTTAACAAAACTAACTTAATTAAGCCTAATTGAACCTTAAAAAGCCTAGTGAAAAGATTATAAAATGAATAAAATATATTGCTATCAGTCCTAATGCTATGGTGGGTTATCTTCAAGATTTTAGAATCATAATAGAAAACTTAGACTACGATGAACCTAAGAAGAAGAGAGCTAATATCAACTTTGTATCTTCCCACTTGGCTCAAAACTCAACCAATGTTCGCTCTTTTGCTTACTGATGAACCTGCAAAAATTCATATTTTTACGGTTCAAAGTCTTGGGTTTTCATTCTCTTTTAATCTTTTTTATTGAGTTTGTTCTCAAGTTTCTTTTATTTTTAGTTATTTTAAATTATGTTTTAATTGTGTGTTTTTATGTGTTTTTGTAGGTAATTGTACATAGAGAAGACTGGGCATTTAAAGAAGCAGAAAAAAAGAAAAGAAAATAATTCAGAAGCCTAGTGCTTGAGCGTTGGGCCCTCACCGCTTGAGCGCGCAACGTGCGCTAGAGGATTCTTGTTTTAATGGGCTAGCGTTTGAGCGCTGAACAAGGAGCGCTTGAGTGCTGATTGCGTATATTGCACCGTGACTTTAGTGGGCCAGCGCCTGAGCGCTGAAAGAGGAGAGCCTGAGCGCTGAACGCGTAACAGCAGCGTGAATTTCTTATAAAAAAGAAAGTCTTGCCAATCTTTTCACACTTTTCTTTTTACATACTCTTAGACACTTGGAGAGAAGGCAGTAGATGTCAATAGGCACAAACCCTAATGTGGTGTGGGCGCAATTAGGATTAAAGATTAGAAATTTTCTTCAACTTTTTCACATTTCTACAATGGAGTTTGTCATATTCTTCCCTTTGTGTTCTTCTTTTTTCATGTGTAACTAATTTCCCATTGTTAGGGGGATGATGGATCTTGTTCTTAAATGATGTAATTTTCTTTTATGGGTTTAATTTATATTTCTATTTCATGATTTATGTGTTTATCTCTATTCTTAATGCTTTTTTAAATTTGGCCAATTTGGGAATGATCTTTTAGGTTTATGTATGATTTGAAAAAAATTGCATGAACCTAGAACTTGTGATAAACACCATAACTTCTGCAATTGCTAGGAATAGACGTTGTGAGTTATGTGGTCTTTCTTTTAATTCCCTTGTTCTTGATAATGTCTTTCTAATTGGACTTAGACTAAGAGATTAGTTAATTTCAATCAGCGTAAGAGGATTAATATACCAAGGGATTGAGTATTAATTAATTTTGGGAATTGACCATAAATAATTGAAATAGAATATAGTTAAACTAATATTTGAGTGTGCATCTAAAGAGTTCAAGTGAAATCTGAACCCTAACGCTTTAACATTATTGTTTTTCACCCCTTTGATTTATTGTTTGCTGATTTTTATTTTTCTTTTTAATTTAATTTTTACTAACTCTCTTATGTCTAGGTTTATTAGATTTTAACAAATCAATCAAAAGTTAATCAAACATTCAAAAGCATTAAGCACTATATGATTAAACAAAATCATATCATGTATATAAACTCAAAGGATTACCATACTATTCAATATTCATAGGATGATCTAAAGAAAACACTACTACACAGCTTAGCCAGCCATGAAGCACGAAAATATAGCAAAATATATCATGTTCATGAGAAGGAAAATGAGAAAGTAGAAGATAGAGAAGAGAAAGCTCAAGGGTGATGATCCTTCAAGCTCTAATCCTCCACCAAGGTGAAGAAAGCCCTCAATCTTGGTTACTTCTGCTTCCTTTATGTCTAAATCACAAAACCCTAGCAGCTGCTCTCTAAAAAACACAAAAATTCTCGTGCAAAATGGATACAATAGTATTTATAGGCTGAATAAAATAGAATCATGCCGCGACATTATACACACCACGGCTCAGAGCGCGTGTAATCAGGTCCCAAACACCTGAGGCGTCTACTCTTAACGTTGCAGCGCTTTGGCCTTGGGTCTTATGTACTGAACAGGGGATGCACCACGTTGCAGTGTTATAGGCATGACGTCATGGCATTGCTTGCTGATCTTCAATTTTGGCTTTCTCTTGGGCTTCCTAGTCCAAAGCTACTCCAAGTTCTTCATTTTCATGTTTTATTTGAGTCCTACCTATAACAGAGAAGATACCACTTTAATAGCTCGTGCAAATGTACTTAATTCATTATAGTTTAGGAAGTATTTGCTCAAAATCACAATGGAAGTCATTATAATGAAATTAGAAGAATATGATACTAAAATCTTCCATTCATGCATACAAATAAGGGCTAAGCAACCTATATAGCACATATATAGGGCACAAATAACTACACTTTGTGGAGTTATCAACCAACCCATCAACCAACAATAAAAAGCATAAGAAAAAAAAAGCATAAGCCTTAATCTTTCTCCCTTTCTTCTTTTTACGTAGTTATATATGCTAGTTCAATTTCTCTCGTTGATGTCTTTTGTTCAGTTGATAATTTAATTTTGAATTTTCACATTCGTTCATTTTAGGCTCCGTTTTGTACCAGAATGTTGGCACCCCTGATCCGTCCAGGATAGGCTGTATCTTTAGCCTAGCTTCCATAAAGGCTGAAAGCGACCTTATGAGGCTAATTAGCTCACCTTCTAGAAGACCACAAGATCTTTACAAAGTCCACTTTTTAATAAAGATAAATGTAATCATATCCCTTCATAACTATCAAGATTCCTAATTTTATAAGAAAACTAAATCTTTGATACTACTTCATAAGCAAATAATCCCACACTATAAATAAAGGGTTTAGCCACTCAGGTAGGCATCTATCCCTGTACACTTTTCCTTCCTAGTGTAAACTTTAACCCGAGCATCAGAGCATTTTGCAAGTACACCACCCCCTCTTTGCGTTGCCACACAAAGAGGAGCCACCATACTTAAACCCCCTAAACTAGACCAGGCGTGTCTCTACGAACCCAGGTTCATGAAATTTGTGCTATTTGTGGGAAATGATAAACTATGATTCTTATTTTCACCATGGTTAAAACACGAAAAAAAACTATAATAAACTAAGATCTTTCGTGTGATGGGGCAAAGGCCTCCCTCATGGACTCCCAAAATTGTGGTTCAGTAGAGGCCCTACAACCACCTTATGCACTAGAACAACGCCTATGATCCATGTCACAATGGTCGTTGGAGCCTCAGCCCTATGCTTTTACTATGGCCTACCAATACATCTCGGAGGACCTTGCACCACCGAACTTAGGCTACTAAGAACTCCTCGCCATTATTCGGGCCTAAAGTAGGCAGATCACAAAACCTCAGAGGGCATTTCTCACAGAGAGAGTTGGTGAGAAAAACCCAGGAGCATGGATCAGAGGTGAGGTGTGAAGAAATCCTAGACCTTAGGTTGAAGTAGAGCGAAACAATTATCAACCCCTTGGGTTGTCTGCTGCCTTCAAATATTTGCAATGACAAGGCACTTTATATCAATTTAAGCACCTGTTCTTTGACTTCATTATGGGCATGCCTCTCCCCAATGGATTCTAGATTCCATCAAACATTGAACCATATAATAGGACAACAGATTCCCAAGAGCACTTAGACTCCTTCAACTTGTCCATGATGCTTACGGGAAGTACCAACACTATTATATGCCTTGCTTTTCCAAGAACCCTTAAAAAAGTCATATTAAAGTGGTTATCTTCCTTACTTTCGAAGTTTGTGAACAAGTTTGAGAAACTCGCCACTAAGTTCCTCTTATAATTCCCCACCAGTAAGACACAACCTAAGACCTTTGCCAACCTTATCAACTTTAAGCAGAGGCGAGATGAACCCTTTTATGATTATATGACCATGTTTAACAAGGAAGCCTTGCAAATGAATGATCTTGACAGGGCGGTGGCCATGCATGCCATCATAGTAGGACTGAGGCCAAGGCCATTCACCTCTTCTCTAGCCAAGAAACCTCTTATTAATCTAGATGATCTCAAATATGGATTCGAGAAATATATTAACATGGAGCAAGTGATTGAAGCCAAAGAGGAGCTGAAAAAGTTGATGACCCACAACCGAAGAAAGCCCAATAGCCCTGAATATCACGAATATAAGCTTTGAAGCCCTTCAAAAGTCTTAAGCTCTACTGAAGATCTTTAGACTTTTCTGAGTTTGGATAGTCAACAAACTTAACGCTTAGATTTTTGGTTACTAATGAATAATTTTTAAGTGTTGCAAAGAACAGAAAGATAATTCAAATGACTAGCTCCATGGAACAAGTTAAGAACCCTTCTGAAAGTTTAGAAGTATTTATTGTAAGTTACAAAGCCCTTCATAAGTTTGAAGCTCTGCTGAATTTCTTTAGATTTTGTTGAGTTTTGACGATCAACAAATTCACATTTAGATTTCTAGTTACTAATAAATGTTGACAATGAATAGAAAGATGATTTGAAGGAGTCACTCCATGGACTAAGTTAAGAACCCTTCTGAAAGTTCAGAAGCATTTATGTCTTACTTCAGAAGCATGAAAACTCAATAAGTTTCAATGTTCTAATAAAGTTTTGAAGTCTAAATGCAAAAGGTATCAACGGGCATCAATAAGAAGATGTACATAACACTAAAAATAAGAGTTCTCAAATCTAAAAGAATTCAGACCTCAAGACAAGATCTCAAAGGAAAAGCTTTTTCAAGTCTTAATTCTAAAAGGAAGCTATCAAGATGAAAATTGATGAAGACTTAAGTCAAAAGCTCGCAAAGAAAAGAAGTTTCTCATTTATGAAGCCAACATGTCCTAAACTTAAAATAAAAGCAACATGAGAATCTTTGAACTCAAAAGAGAAGAAAATATCAAAGTCTAAATGAGTCAAGATAAAAAAGCTCTCAAAATCAGAAACATCTCTCTATCGCTAGAAAAGGACAAAGACTGAGCAAAAGTTACCTAACTGCTACAAGACAAGAAAACGATAACTGTCCTTTTGAGCAAAAGACCATTAGTCAGCTCCCAAATAGCTAGAATTTGAAATCTATAAATACCAAGGGACTAGAATCAACGAGAAAGAGAAACGTTGTTACATTGTCAAACTTCTTATCATTTTTTGAACTTATACTCTTGCTTTTGAACTCTGTTTTTACACTGTATATTTTTTAAATATCTTCTCAAGTGTAAAGCTACAAATCTCTTAATTGTATTTGCTTAAATCCATTCCTTGAGTGTTGTGAGAAAGCCCAAACACTTATTAAAACTCTTGTAACCCGATCCAGTAGTGATCATTGTGAGAATCTAACTTAAAGAGGATAGGGTTAATTAAAGACTATTTATAATATAGCACGGAGAAGTTAGGATTGATCAAAAAATACTCTTCGTATAAAAATCCTGGTGGTTTGCAAGGGACTGAGCATAGGCAAATGCTTGGTCGAACCAGTATAAATCTCTGTGTGCTATTTCTGAACTCTTTTTTTGTTTTATAAAATTTCCTACACTTGCTGTTTGTTGCATCTTTATCTTTTGAACTCTAAAATTTTTTTGTTTAAAGGAAGATCTTCTAAGTTCTTTTAAAATCAAGTTTGATTACCTTTAGCAATGTATCTCAACTATCTAAGTTTTTGTTTCTAACTTCTATTTATCCAAGTAAATATACTTGAGAAGCTTCTGAGTTTACAGAAAAAGTTGAGAAAGTTAGAAGAACATTCTAACCTCCCTTCTTGTGTTGGTGTCACCTTTAATTAGTATAAAAGTTCAGCTTCTGGGTAGAGTGCCTAACAAACAAAGAGGAAAAGATCCTATGGAGAAAATGGCAAATTCCAATACCTACATTGTTGAGGGTCAATCTATCAACAAACCACCTACCTTCACTGGAGAAGACTACCACTATTGGAGAGAAAGGATGAAGCTATTCATAGAATCCACTTAGCTCGATATATGGGATGTCATCGAGAACAGTATCTTTACTCCAATGCATGTATTAGAAGATATGACTATTGTACCTACCCCAAGAGTTCAATGGACAAAATTTGAAAAAAATAGAGTACAACTGAACTCCAAGGCAAAATATTTTCTTACATATACACTTAGCAAGAGTGAATATAATACGATTATAGACTGTGCGTCCGCCAAAGAAACTTAGGGCAAACTTGAGATGTTGCATGGAGTTAAAGAAACCAAGATAAGCATATTGGTTCACCAATATGAGCTCTTCAAAATGATGGATTATGAGTTAATTAATGATATGTTCATTGAATACATGCACATCATCAATTAACTTAAGGTACTTGGAAGAACTTATTCTAACAAAGAAATGGTCAGATAATTATTGAGAAGCTTACCTAAAATATGGAGACCTAAGGTCACCACCATACAAGATGCCAAAGATTTGAACACTTTAAGTCTTGATAAGCTTATGAGTTCTCTAAAAACTCATGAGTAAGAACTAGCTAATATGGATGAGAATATCCTTAGAAAGAGCAAGTCCATTGCTCTAAAGTCTAGACAAAAAAGTGATTCTCAAAGCTATTCTCTCAAGGTATCAAATGATTCTAATGATGAAGAAGAAGATTATGATTCTAAGTCAAAAGATAAAGAACTCTCCATGTTGTCATTGAAAGTCGCTTAAATGTGAAGAAGAAAAGTTAAAACCAAGAAAGGTTTCCTTCAGAAGAAAGATTAGAAAGGAGATTTAAGCACTCCCAATAGACACCAAATAATTTATTATGAATGAAAGAAACTAGGCCATATTTGAACTAAATGTCCTCAGCTAAAGAAATCATCCAAAAAGTTCAGAAAGAAGAAAGACATGATGGCCAAGTGGGAAGACATGGATGATGACTCTTTTGATGATGAGGAAGAAGATGAAACAATAAATTTTTGTATGATGGCTAACACAGAAGATGGGGATGGGGTATCAGATTTTGAACCTTTTATGTCCTATGATGAACTATAAGATGCTTTTGTTGACTTATTATGTGATACAAAACTACTTTCA
Source organism: Ormosia semicastrata (assembly GCA_029884595.1). Lineage (NCBI taxonomy): Eukaryota > Viridiplantae > Streptophyta > Magnoliopsida > Fabales > Fabaceae > Ormosia > Ormosia semicastrata. The sequence goes on from JAQQTO010000055.1 coordinate 39,095,931, forward strand.
TCCAAATATGCCTCTTTTAAGAAAAGTTTTATAAAGCTATCAAAGGATTTTGATACTCTGAAACTTGAGAAAGATAAATTGACACATGAGGATGATGAACTCAAAGAAAAAAAATATTCATCTTAAGACCTGTATGAAAATTAGAAATGTTAACTCTTCTGATGATTCTTCTTATGTACTTTGAGCTAAATGTGTTGAAAAAAAAAGTTGAAGAACTTGCTGATGACCTTGCAAGATTTGCAAATGAAAAAAAAGTCACAACATGTTGCTTAAAAGTCATAAATGTTCCTTTGATAAAGCAGGTTTGCGCTACAACAACTTTAAAACACTGAAGCTATATAAAAATCTCTTTGTTAAAGCTTTAGATAAACTTGTATGTTCTTTCTATAACAAGTTTGATCATGATTATGATATATGCTTTCTAAAATATAAAAATAAGGAAAATGTTATAAAAAAGAAGAAAACTAACCATAAAGGATCCAAACTGATCTGGGTACCTAAACAAAAAGTATCTGTTTCTACAGATGTGCCTGAAGATAATTTAGAAAAGGCAGAAATGGTAGCCCACATTGGAGAAACTGCATTCAAAATGAGAACTACCCAGCATTATAAAGCCAAAGTCCTCATGCAGAAATTTAAACTTGGGGACCAAGTCCTAAGAAAAGTGGATATTGGCAAAAAGAACATCTCTCAAGGAAAATTAGAGCCTAACTAGGACGGACCTTATTAGGTGTCGGACACCACAGATAGAAGAGTGTACAAACTTGAGCACCTGAAAAGACAAGCCATTTGAAGGTAATGGAATGCCACCAACCTCTGAAGATATTATTGTTAGTTTTATTTCACAATGTACTTTGCTTGTAATCACCCTCTAAGTGGATCTTAAAGTTTACTTTCATATTCATTGTACAAACGCCATCACTTTGATAGTCGTTAATGAAAGTCTATCTTTATAATTCAATGACTTTCCTAAGTATTCAATTAATTTCATAATTCAGAAATGGTATTTGGATAGTGGTTGTTCAAGGCACATGATCGGAAACCAATCCATATTCCTATCACTTAAAGAGAAAGATGGAGGACTGGTTACTTTTGCTAATAATTCAAAGTCAAAGATCATTAGTAAAGGTAATATTAGTAAAGATTCTTCTCCTATTATAAATGATGTGCTTCTGGCCAAGGATTTGAAACATAACCTTCCGAGAATATATAAATTTAGGGACAAAGGCTACAAAGTTATGTTTGAACCATTTTAATGTGTCGTGAAGGACCTAATTCTGATAAAGTTCTTCTTACTGCTAAAAGGTATTACAATACCTATATAATGTACCTAGATGATATTTCAAACCAATATGTAAAGTTCTTAGCATTATTTAATGATAAGAAGTGGTTGTGGCACAAAAGGCTTGGTCATGCTAACATGAAAATAATTTCAAAGTTTATGAAAAACAATTTGGTTAAGGGGTTACCTAAGATCATATTTGAGAAATATATGTTTTGTGAGGTTGTCAAAGAGGAAAGTAGACTAAAGCTTCTTTTAAGCTAAAGATGTTGAACCACCAGGCCACTTGAGCTTTTACATGTTGATTTGTTTGGTCTAACTAGAACTACTAGTTTTTGTGGTAAGAGATATGGCTTTGTCATCATGGATGATTCTTAAGATGCACATGGGTACTTTATCTTTGCCACAAGGATGAATCTTGTGTGGCTTTTAAAATATTTTGCAAGAAAGTTCAAAATGAAAAAGATTTTTGCATTACTGCCATCAGAAGTTATCACAGAGGAGAATTTCAAAATCATTTTAAAGCCTTCTGTGATCAAAATGGTATTTCTTATAATTTCTCTTGTCTAAGAACACCACAACAAAATGGTATTGTGGAAAGGAGGAACATATCATTGCAAGAAATGACAAAAACCTCTTTTGTGATAATGGTTTACTAAAATATTTCTGGGAAGAAAACATAAATACTTTTTGCTATATTCAAAATCGTGTTTTCATAAGGCAAATAAAAAAAATATTATATGAATTATGGAAAGGTAGAAGACCCAACATCTCTTATATATGAAGGAAGTTGCAGTCATCACCTCGACGACAAGTCCTTAGCCAGCAAGGTGTTAAGAGTCGGTTACTATTGGGCTATAATCATCTCAGAAGCAATGGCCCATGTTCAAAGTTTTGACAAATGCCAGAGGTCTCGTAGCCATTCTACAGGGGGATGCACCTGTTAAGACCTTTTCCCCCTAGGACTCGAGCTAGCTTAAATACATCATAGTAGCAATTGACTACTTTAGTAAATGGATCGAAGAAGAACCATTAGCTACTATCACCTCGGCCAGAGTACAGAAGTTCACTTAGAAAAATATCATAAACTATTTTGCCATTCTAGAGTCCATGGTCACTGACAACGGAACACAATTCACTGATAAAAATTTCCAAGGGTTTCCATTTGGACTCCATATCAAACAACATTATTTCACCTCTGTGGAACACCCCAAACTAATGGCCAACAGAATCCACCAACAAGTGATCCTTTGTGGTATAAAGAATAGGCTAAACTAGGCCAAAGGAAAATGGGTAGAATACCTCAGCCACATTCTCTAGGCATACTAAACCACACCCCACTCTACGACGAGAGAAACACCATTCAAGCTAACTTACGGTTACAAAGCCATGATCCAGGTAAAGATAGGAGAACCGAGCTAGTGCAAGTAGCACCTCTTAGAATCCACCAATAATAAGCTTCTACGTGAAGATTTAGACTTAATCAAAGAACAAAGGGAGATAGCCCACGTTGGAGAAACTGCACTCAAAATGTGAATTGCCTAGCATTATAATGCCAAAGTCCTTTTGTTGAAATTTAAACATGGGGACCAAGTCCTAAGAAAAGTAGATATCAGCAGAAAGAATGCCTTTCAAGGAAAATTAGAACCTAACTGGGAGGGACCTTATGGGGTCTTAGACACCACAGATAGAGAAATATATAAACTTGAGCACTTAAATAGATAGGAATTATTAGGCAATGGAACGCCACCAACCTCTGAAGATAGTACAATTAGTTTAAATTTCACAATTTATCTTGCTTGTAATTGTCCTCTAAGCGGATCTCTAAATTTACCTTCATAATCATTGTACAAACATCATCACCTCGATATTCATTGATAAAAGTCTACCTTCATAATTCAATTACTTTCCTAAGTATTCTACTTATTGCTATTACTTAACATGCTGCCCCCAAGGCCTCTTATGGCTTCCTTGCAGAGGTCTTAGAACCACAGTCCCATTAAAGGTGCCATGTATAAATGTGTAGCCCACAAGACTGTCTACGGTCACTGTGCTGAAGCACTAGAACCATGGTCCCACTAACACATTGCACTATAACTCAAAGCCCCAAGGCCATTTATGATCACCTTGTCGAGGTCCTAGAATCACGATCTCTCAACGCTATCCTTAAGGGTTACTTAAGATTGCCTTGCTGACATCAAATTGCTATAATACTTAGGCTGCACATGATTCAAAGTTTACCAAGTACGAGGATCTAATCTGAGATTCCCACTTTGATTATAAGGGACGTTGGATCTTGTTCCGTCTTGTACCCGAGGAGTAGTCACCAAAGAGATCCAGGTCGGTCGTCTGATAGTTCGTTGATTGGAGACGAGGTGAAATACCTGAAGGGGCACTTCAATTGATTAGTCTTGGAGTCAAGACAATGATGAAGACACAGGTAGAGAAAAGTGAACATACTTGGCCTAGGCTACCAGGTCGATTTATATAGAGCTACAAAGGACTAACTCTTTGGATACCTTCCATTTAGACTATTTAGGATTCTGAGCATTATGTCTGGTCATTATGGCATAAAGCCATTATGTCTGGTTATTATGGCACGAGATGTTATGTCTGGTCATTATGGCATAAGGACGTTATGTCTATCGGTGAGTCGTATTAACGTGTTTGTCGAGCCATTACCTATTCGGGTATAGGCCGGTCAGACCTTACAGAAATGGGTCTAACTTATGGTCAGATGTCAATTGGGTCAGGACGGTCCACAACCCTTTAGCTTGGACATCTGTGAAGATGGGCCGAGCTTATGAGTGGTCGGATGTTAATTGGGCCAAGATGGTCCATAGCCCCTCAGCTTAGGCAATTAGTGATGATAGCCCAAGCTTGTATTAATGTTTATTCTTTATCCAAGCTCATGAATTTGGATGGTCCACAGCCCCCCAGCTCGAGCAATCAGGCAATTAGTGATGATAGTCTGAACTTGTATTAATGTTTATTCTTTATCCAAGCTTATGAATCTGGACGGTCCACAACCCCCCAATTTGGGCAAATCACAAGGTGAATAACCGAGCTTTCTGAGCTCTTCATAATTTTTAAGTTTTGTCCCTTGGTTACCTTTCCAGATGAGTGATAAGGTCTTTTGTGCATATATTTTCCTGACATTAGCTATGAATTTTCCCAACTTGATCTAGAGTTTCTTTGATTTAGGCTAGTCTTCAAAGGCTGATATCATGGTTTGACCATAACCTTGGATAGCTTCATATGTTCTTCACTTTTCAAAGGAAGATTTAACCTCAAAACTTTTTCTGAGCTTGGCCGACTTTATACATATGGCCTTTTCAATCAACATCTCAATTTAATCGTGATCAAGGTTTCTCCTCAAGCTTGGTCGATTGAATCAGCACTGAACTGAACATGACATCGACACTTGTAATCAGTTCGAGGTTAGCATCTACTTTAGGTCGGCATCGGCTCGGGACCAGTTACTGGCTCGGGCCCTTTCATCAACTCGGGGCTGGCATCGGCCGGGAGTCGGTTACTTTCATCAGCTCTGTGCTAGCAGTGGTTGAAAGTCGGTTACTTTCATCAGCCTTTTGCTGGCATCGACTGAAAACTAGCTTATTTTCATCAACTTTTGCTGGTATCGGCTGAAAGCCGATTACTTTCATCAGATGTTTGCTGGCATCAGTTGAAAGCCGGTTTACTTTCAACAGCTTTTGCTGGCATTGTAACACCCTGACTCTGATACCAACTAATGTAACATCCTAGCTAGGGCATCACATTTCTGACTTCCGACTCATAATCTAAAAATAAGTTCGCACAAAGTTTGAGTTATAAAAAAATGGGTTTCAAAATTTCTTCTTTACTGAAACGTAAATTTACTGAAAATATTAGGTAATATTGAAAATCATATTTCAACTATTCATTATGTAATATTGACACCAATTAATATCACAATTTAAAGAGAAATATAAAATTAACAGACTTATTTTTTTCTTTTTTTTTTTACAGTAGCAAACCCCATGACGGGTCCTACTTAATAGCACGGTACAACACTAACGAAAAACTTTAACATACTTATTCCTTTTTCTGTCCATCTTGATGCATTAGACATCTGTTCCTTTGTCAACAATGCACACCTTCGAGTCCTGAATATCCACTCTTTATTGTTGTCACCAATCTCAGAGTATCCATCGTCCGTTATGTCTAAGACAACTCGATCCTTCTATTATTTGATTTTAAAAGTACAGACAAAATAAAACAATATAACAAAGAGGTGAGATCACCTATACCAATACCAACATGGCAGCACAGAGATAACACAAACAACAATATTATACAGATAGATCATACCATAATCATGCTATCAGCATTAATCAACTATCATCATCTAATCATTTATCAGTTCAATCATCATCCAAGTACTCAAAATAATTGTCATAGCCAACATTCCTTAATTAATATATCATACAGATATAAATGCTCAGATTTATGCGTATGCACAAAGACTCAGTTTATCAAAAACAACTCCATAGAGGTTTTCACAATTTCGAGAAGAATGCTCTGGTTAATTGTCAGCCTTAGCCCAAAGACAATCTCCCAGTCGTTGAAAAGAATCGTGTTCTTGTCGGGTATCGTCAATGCGTTGTAACGGATGCATCACCAAGTGGCACAGTGGTACTCGCTAACCGTCCAGCGGTCGACCGCCGCTACTGACGCCCCAAGATCCATCATAGACCTCACTATCAATTCTCATTCCCTCTTCAACCACAAGGGCCATAATAGCTATTAGCTATCTTTTATACAATGCACAAATTTATCAGTGCAAGTCTAACTCCAACGGGCCAAATCTTTTCAATTTCATTTGTATAATGCACGAGTATATCAGTGCAAGTCCAACTCCAACAGGCCAAATCTTTTCAATGCATGTATAATGCACCAAATCCAAATACGGGCATCTCTTTCCAATACATATAAAATGCACAAAATACCAATCATAGGCAAAACACGTCACTCTCTCATACAGTGTCCATACACTGGTTAAACAGTAATTATACTGTATTTTCAACACAAAATCATGTTATCATGTTTTCATAGTTATAAAACACTTTCGCCGTATTTTCACAAGATTGCGCAACATTTTCATTATGTTTTCACAATTCCAAAATATTTCTGTTACGTTTTCAAAATATCGTAACACTTCTATTACGTTTTCAAAATTCTGAAACGTTTCTGTTATATTTTCACAATACCGTAAAAATATTCTATTACTTTTAAATCACATAGTGATTTTTCAACAGTATGTCAAATATTTAAACTCACGTAAAATATTTAAATGTAATTCAAATCACGTAGAAATATTTTAACATATTTTAAATCGCATAGGAATATTTTACTATATTCTAAATCGTTTTTAAGATACGTAAATCATTTTTCACCACAATTCTATTACGAAAAATATTTCTTAACCTTCAAAAATTCCATTTCATCCTTTCTCAAAATATTATGACTTTGTACTTCATTTTTCACATTTTCTTACTCAAGAAAATCTTTTTCCACATTTCTTTACTCAAGAAATTCTTTTTCAAATATAATCCACAAAATTACTTTTCCATTGATATAAATTAATGTTTCAAATCTTAAAATTTTCAAACGTACTTCAAAACTTGAAAATAAGTTATACTTGAGTAAATTCTCAAAATACCATTATATTCTCCATTTTTCTCAAATCATTTTCAAATTAACCTACTTCAAAATAAATTGAAGTTTGAAAACATTTTCGTTTACAAAACTTAATTTTTCAAGTGAGTAAAATACTCTAATTCCCTTTTCAAATTTCTTATATTAAATTAATTATATTTTCACTTGAAAAATTACTTTGTTTCATCAAAATCTAGGCATTACTATTTGAAAAATTATCAAAATATTTTTTCTTTTAAATTGATATGGTTTTACACAAATAAAATCATTAAAGTTTTATTTTCAAAACCAAAGTACCGATTGGTCATAAAACAAACCCATTTGTTCAAATTCATTTTCACTTTCTTTGCAAATCCTTTTTCATTCTTAGTCAAAAATCTTTTCCTTAATATATATTTTCTCAAAATCACTTTTTATTAATCTAGTCCTACAAAATCATATTGAGTTGATTTAATTATTGTTTCTTAACTTTAAATTTTATAACGTTTTCCAAAACCTAATAAATAAATTCTCTGTTAGAAATTTTAAGTTACAAACATTTTCTTTATATTTCTAAATCACTTCTAAAAATTGATTAATTTGAAGTTCAATACTTTCAATCTTCTTTTTTTTTTTTTTATGAAAATTTCACTTCACTTAATTTATAACACTTAATTCCCTTTTCAAAAATCCTTATTTGAAAATTCTTGTATTTCATAGCATCAAAACATTTTTCTAAATTATCAAAACCTTATAGATGACCATTGGAACCATGAAATATTTTTCTTCTAACTTAAATAAATTCCATTCTTGTTTCTACACAAAATAAATCAATAAAATTTCATTCTAAAATTTGTGTTCATGTTTTCTTAAAAAAACAAACCTTTAGTTCATTTTCCATACTCCTCAAATCAATCCAATTTTATTCTTCCATAAACATATTAATTTGTAAACACCTATTTTGAGGTGTCTTGGCCAAAATTCTCATTGTTCTAGGGATCAAAATTTAATTTTCTTGTTCTTAAAAAATTTTAACATTGACCCAAATCAAGGGCATCAAAACCGTAACTCTTCCTTGGCCATTGAAACCAATATCAATTTTCTTTCCATCCATACATCATGACATACATATATATATTTCATCATAAATATCACAAACATGCCATATACTCATCATGCATATTATAAGTATACTCAAAGCCATAAAATCATGCAAAGCATGTTAAGCATAGACAAAAATAATCAAAGCACAAGAAAATAAAGCAAAGCTCATAAACACACAATTAATTATTACATAACCATGGATTAGAATTCTCACATGAATTCACAATCCATCAAATATAAGACCATCTCCCACCACCATAATTGGTTGGTGAGATGGATCTCCCTCTTACCTCTTGAAGATCCTCAAAGCTTCTTGATTTTGCTTCTCTTTCCAAGTCCTTCACCACCAAGGGCTTCTCAAATTCAAAACAAAATACATAGAAATTAGTATACTAAGCTTGATTAAGAGGAACCATAGATCAAACATGATTTAGATCATGAAAAAGAGATAAGAATTGAAGTCTTCTTACACTTCACCTTAAAAACTCAATAACTTGGCTCTTGAAGAAAGTCCATGAAGATGAATGATTTTGAGAAAGTCTCCAACATGAAAGTTGCTTAGAATATCATTTAAATTCAAGATCTATGGTTGGATGAAATTAAACAAACCATGGAACAATCACGGCTTAGAAAATCATAAACATGAATTTAAACCATAAAAATCAAAGTTTATCTCTAGGAAAGTAAGGTAAAAGTGGGATTTTGAAGCACTTAGAGTGGGATTTTGAAAAAACTTTCTAAATGAAAAGTGTTTAGAATGGTGTTTAGCTTTAAAAAATGATGAGAGTGAAAATTATAGGTGATGGATAATGTATTTGGGTGTAGAGACTGAACCAATGGAGAGAAAATGGAAGGAAAAATGGTTGTTTGGTTCTTGAGATTTTGAGAGAATAAGATGGAGGCTTTTTGGTGAAGTAGAAAAATGAATATGGAGAGTGTAACCAAAGGTGCTGCTGCCGTGGGAGTGAAAGAATGGAGAGATATGAATTCATTTGGCATAATTAAAGGCTATCACATGATGCACAAAGTCTTCCACTTTGTCATCTTTTTCTTTGGCCTAAAAAGGCTATACAAGCATATCTAAACATGTCTCCTCCTTCCTAACACTCCAAAACTGTCCCCCCTTCATCATGCACTCCAAAGTTGTCATAATTACTTGCTAATTGATTAGTTAATTCATTAGATTAAGTTTCTAACCAATCTTAACTAATTTTCTAATTACATAACTAATTAATTAAACATATTATTTCATATATTATAATCTCTAATTAAAATTAGGATATCTAATTAAGAATTAGATTATAACAATTTAACATTTAATTTAGTTTACTTGGCTTGTTAATTAGGCCATTATTTGAAGTATTTCTAGCCATTGATTAATTCAATGGTTAGGATTTAGGTAGACTTTTGATTTTTAGAAGACTAAATCTAAGCCATTGGATCATTCTCCTTTAAATTCTAGCCATTAGATGTTTTTCCAAAATAAAGGGTCAAGATTGCTCCTTCAAACTTTAAATCCAAGGGTTATAATTAGTCTTTGCTACTTTTTAAGACCAAATCTCCACCCTTGATTAATTCTTCATCCAATGGTCATAAATGGTCTTTGTCACTTTTTAAGACCAAATCTCCACCCTTGATCAACTCTAAATCCAATGATTGTAAATGGTCACTTTATATAATTAATTTTACACCGTTGATTAAATCTACGGTTGATATTGAAGCTTGCCTAATTAAGTTTATTCTCACACTATTGATTAAATCAATGATGATTATCTTATGTTTCTTTATTAAATTTATTTCTTAACCGTTAATTGAATCAATAGTGGATATCCAAACCACCAATAATGACTTAAGTAATATAATTTCTATTTTTATCTACTAAAAATCTCACGAAAGAATATATTTACTGTATTTTTATCTTCCGATAAATAAATACGGTACAAAACAAATTTTCTAAAACTGTTTCGGATTCAGGTTTAGTAAGATCCCCTGTCTCCGTCTAAACAGTACAAATTTTTCTATGCGTAGAAATTTTTTTCACTTTGCGGGACCCACCTAGGCTCACGTATGGTCACCTGGACCCACAAACACCTCGTGGGGCCCACAAACAGAAAAAAATTCAAAATCACACATAAAATCACAAAAATTAGAAAACGTATGAAAATCAAGTTAGATTGTTAAAAATAATTAACAGTCAAGAGAAATAAATACAGAAAGATTCCCCGACCCGAAAATTATTATTTTTCTGACACGGAGTAAATCACTCAAAACGATCAAATACGCTGACCGAATAAACAAAATAATTTTACAGTATCCAGAAATGACTAAACAGTAAAATTCTGTTAACTGTCAAAATTACTGTTTAAGAGATAGGAAATTTGGGGTGTTACAGGCATCGGTTGAAAGCCAGTTTCTTCCATCATCTTTTTGCTGGCATCGGCTGAAAGCTGGTTTCTTCCATCAACTTTTACTGGCATCGGCTGACAGCCAGTTTCTTCCATCAGTTTTTGCTGGCATCGGCTGAAAGCCAATTTCTTTCATCAACTTTCGCTAGTTTGACCGAGTTTTCGAGACCACCATCTGGAATTTTTCAAGATTTTGTTGGAGATTGTCTTCATCCTATCATGTGAGTAATTCTGATAATAATATGCAATTTAAATAAATATCACTATATTTTCAAATAAGTGAATTCAGCCAGTTTCTTCCATCAGCTTTTGCTGGTTTGACCGAGTTTTCAAGACCTCCATCTAAAATTTTCTAAGATTTTGTTGGAGATTGTCTTCATCCTATCATATGAGTAATTCTGATAATAATATGTGATTTAAATAAATATAAATAGATTTTCAAACAATTGAAATAAACATAACTAAATTTGCATATCTCGATAAGGTTGATTATATTAAGATGTGATGAGATTGTCCTAAAGTTATGTTTGAAGCTATTTAACAATATTATTTAATGAACGATTATCTCTTCTATGGCTAGTGAATGAGAAATGACAAAGTAATATGATATTATAATCAATTTATAATTATATAATTATTAATTAATACTAAAAAAATTAAAATAATGAGAAATGACAACTAAAGTAATATGACATACAAGTATGATCAGTTTAATGTTATGTAATTATTATTTAATAAATTAATGACAAAGAATGGGGTTAAAGAATCAAATGACAATAAATATTATTTAAAAAATCAATTAATATCAATGTAAAAATTAATATTGAATCAATGTTCCACCAACAACATGCCGAGCAATCAATTAACAGTCAGTTAATTATGTGATATCATGAAATGATAATAAGATAATGACCAATCAATAACCAATTAATTCCATGACAATAATGCACATCAATGACATTTACTATCATGCCATATATGTTCCTAATTAGTAATAAAAAATAATAATATATAAAATAATGACAAATTAATAACCAATTAATTCTATGAAATAACAATAATATGACCAATCAATGTCATTTATTATCATGCCATATGTTTTGAATTAGTAATAAAAGATAATAATATATAAAATAATGGCTATCAATATGATAATATTTAATAGAGAATAAATTACCTTGAATGTCTTATTTATAACATGCTCTTGAAAGTAATATTTAAATGCGTAACTAACAAATAATTACAAGAATTAATAAATTTTAATGTTATCATAATTACTCTGTTTGACTCATTTTCATGGAAAACTCCAAATTTTGCACATGATGAAAGTAAGCAAATTAAACAATTTCATGCCTTTGCAATAAAGACAAAATTTAGTCAATAAGCAAGCAATAGAAAAACAATGTTAGGCCACGAATATAACAAGGCAATTATAATACGCTATTAATATGTATGAAATAAAAGCATAAAATAAATGAGCGTGATAGTGGTTGTTAGGCTAGTATTAACACTAATTGATAAGTATATTTTTTTAAAAATTGATCATGATATAACGCGATAAATAATTAACGTATAAAACTTATAATGGCCAAAAAGAAACAAAAGTGGTTGGAATCGACAGATGACCTTTGATTTTGGTCAATTTTTTCTACTATTGAATGAGAATTAACAAAACTTGTTTAGCAAAAGTGACCCCAGACCTAAACTTTACGCTTAATAGTGATAAAAAAGTCTTGTGTTTGAAGAGAAAAAGAAACACTCACTATTGCTAACACTTACTATTCAGAATGTTCCTCCACCATAGCTAATAGCTTGATACAAAAATGACATGAACATAGTGAAAAAAAACTTTATACAAGTAGGGAGAGTTACACAGAAACAAAGTTGAATAAAAAAGGAAATATTGTAAATAGTTGACAAACATTTGGTTGCACTATTGCTAACAATGTGTAAACTTTTAACTAGAGCCACTAATGTTGAACAACGTTATACACAGCTCATGCAATGCACTAAAGCTTTATATCTTTGAGTACATTACTCAGTATATATAATGCAAATAAGAGGAGCACAATGCATCAGATTATACAATGGGCCGGTACTAACCAAAAAGAACATAGCATATTAACAATCATAATGAGAAAATCCAACCAGTTGCTAGTACCAGTACTAACATTAGGCACGAAGAATGCAATTAAAAATGACAATTAAAGTAATATTATAATCAATTCAATGTTATGTAATTATTAATTAATAAAATTATGACAATAAATAGAAATTAAAGTAAATGATAATAAATAAAAATTAAAGCAACTAAAAAAGACAATTAAAGCAATATGATATTATAATCAATGTTATGTAATTTCACGTTTAAGGGTACAAAAATATTCAAATAAAGATTACAAAATATATAGAGAAATGGAATATACACTGAAAGTTTGAAGCTTACCGATTTAAATATGCTATTAGCGTATTTGATTTAATAGGTTATATATATATATATATATATATATATATATATATATATATATATATATATATATATATATTTGTATTATGTTTGTTTTTCTTATCTTACCGATTTAATATGCTAAGTAAATAATCAATTTTCTCCTTCATCATTATACTCAATATTTTGGTTAAAGTGCCCAATTTCTCAGAAAACGCGTCTAGATTATACCTTCCGACAAATTTCTTATGTTACTGATCCATTTATGACTTATAACTGATGAACTACTTTACCAACCAGAGGCAAACATTGTTCCTTTAGGGAAATGAGGAAAACCCAGTAATGTAAAAGCAATAAACTTACTTGACCAATAAATCCTCTACTAAATCATTCATGGTAGTCCAAAGGGTTTTAAAGGAGCTCAGTAGCTTAACTTGATCGAAGTCTTTCCGGTCAGAGAAATCTTTCGACGAGATACTATTCATGTCGATGTATGAAATAGCAATTGGAACGTGACTCTTTTGATATCCTTGTAGGGTGGGAGAGTTTAACCTTGCCTCACGGTGGGCGTCAAATGTTCTGTCTTCTACCCGAGAAGTAGTCGTCAAGGAGACCTAGGTCAGTCGTCCGACAGTTCGTTGATTAGAGACGAAGTGAATTGCTTGAAGGGACACTTCGACCGATTAGTCTTGGAGTCAAGACAATGATGAAGACATAGGTAGATAAAAGTGAACATGCCTGACCTAGGTTGTCAGGTTGGTTTATATAGAGATCCGAAAGACTGACTCTCTAAATACTTTCCATTTAGATCATTTAGGATTCTAAGTGTTATGTCTGGTCATTATAACGTAAAGCAGTTATGTTTGGTTAGTATAGCACGAGACGTTATGTCTAGTCATTATGACGCAAGGCCGTTATGTCTGTCGGTGAGTTGTATTAAGCACATGTTTGTCGAGTCATTACCCATTCATGTATAGGCCGGTCATACCTTGTAGAAATGGGTCTAACTTATGATCGGATGTCAATTGGGTCATGACGGTCCAGATGCCAATTTATTAATAAAATTTTACTAAGTATGAGGACTAAACCTTAGATCCCCACTCGGTTCAAAGGTACGACGGTTCCCCATTCATAACTAAATTTCTACCAAGTGTGGGGACCTATTCCGTGATCCCCACTCTGGTTTAAAGGGGCAATGGACCCTAACAAAAAAATTTCTATGTCTTAGGACCCAAACCGAGGTCCATGAAGCAAAGGGTGTTGGACCCGTAACAATGTTACAAAAAAAATGCTAAGGCAAAGGCAAGCATGCAATGTAGACGTAAGAGAAGCTAAGTATAAATATACAAACTTTAGATAAATAAACCCCACCTTAGGGATTTCTCCATACAAAATTCAAAAGCTCCCCGAAGGGGGTGCCAACAAAGACAATGAAAAAAGAGAAATCAGGATTGCAGAACGTCATCCTTGGCTGCTCTTCATCCTTGACCTCCTTCTTACCCCAGAGGCTGGTCAATTCCTCCTCTAAAACTTTTAGCCTTTTTACGCTAAAGGCAGTAGTCTCCTTATAGTGAAACAGAGCTGCATTCCTTAGCTACCGCATCTCGGCCTAGTGAAGAAGCCAACCAACGTTAGCATCCTCTAGGGTAGCTAGGTCCCCGAAAGTGAGGAGGTGTGAGTCAATATATGCAACAACATTAAGCTCGGTGCCCCATAGAGAACTAAGAGCGAAGTTTGGAGGATTCACAATTGAGGTCCTGATAATCCCAGCACTCGGGGTCAGGTGCAGAACCTGACTGGGTTCTGAGGCGGCCCTCTTTAGTCGACTTTGATTGCTTTGCTTTGAGGTTTTGCATTTTCAGGGCTAGAGATTGGTGGACTACCTAGATGACTTAGAGTTGGAACCTTGCATCTGAATGGTTGGCCTTAGGGGATTAGAGCTAGCAGTAGCAGAGACCTCCTCCCTTCTCATTTTGCTCCACAATCTGGCGCTGGAGCTTTTCAATGTTTTCAACTGGGGCCATACTAGCTATAGAAAAAACACCAAGAATATTAGGTAATGGAAAGTAATAACTTAGACAAAATAAAAGTACAATACAATAATCCCTAATACAGCTCAGTTATGCACCCAAAAAAAAGTACAATACATAATCCAATATAACCAACCTCGGATCCCACCTATGATTGCCCCGACATCATTGTCAAGAGCATTGATAATGGTGTAACACTTGATGTATCTCATATTGTCCTCCGTAAGCTTGTTGTCTAGATTTTCCCTAAGACCGTGTTACCAAGTGTCTTCAAAGCTTAAGAATAGTGTGAATTGAGTTTTTTAAATTTTTTTGCAAATAAGTTCCTTTTGACTTTTGATGAAGCTATTTTTTTATATACTATATAATGAATGAATTTATGACAACAAAAAGATTTCACAAGTTTTAAAGAAAGTGAATGAGTAGAGGATGAAAAAATAAGTATACAAATTCAATAAACAAGCTTGAAAGTAAAGAGATAAGGGTAAAAAATAGTGCAAACAAGATTTATATTGGTTCAATCACTCTTGTGATCTATGTCTAGCCTCTATGATCATTTACCCAGGAGTTTATACTATTCTTCAAGCTTCAATAGATACTTGAGAAACCCTTACAAGCTTTGAGCATTTCTTATACTTTAAAGATCATCCACATTTATGCGTAGAAGCCTTTTTGTTTCCTAACGGGATCATCCCATTCACAAGTGTTTACAATAATGATTAAAAGAAATAAACTCTCTCAAAAAGTAAATTATACAAGCTGAAGCACTATAAAACTCTCAAAGATATCTTAAAAGCTTTAAAAACAGAGAACCTAAAAACAGAGAAAGATTGTTGAAAGAATTAAAACTCAGATTTAATGCTTGGGAATAGGTTGTTGGATGTTCAAGAGTTAGCATTAAGTGTCCCAAGGCTTGCAGTTATAGCTCATCAATGAAATAGAGTCGTTAGAGAGAGTTGCTGTAGCATTTAATACACCAAAAACTAGCCTTTGCTGGTTTCAGAAGAGTACCATGCTTTAGAAATGAGTTCTGGGTGTTTGAGACTCTTGGTAATCAATTACAACATATGGTAATTGATTACCAGCTTTAAAAAAAAGGTTTCTGGGCTCTTGGTTTAAGGTTTAAAGTTTAGGATTTAGGGTTTACTATGCTTCTATTTTGATAAAAAAAAAAGAGTTTCGGAAAGCCTATAATGATTACAAGCTTGTGGTAATCAATTACGAGCTTTTTGATATGCTTGTAATGAATTACGAAACATCTAAATAGATTACCAACTGTTGGTAATAGATTATCAACTGCCGATAATGGATTACAGAGCTCTTGTAATGGATTACAACCATTCTAAAACTAACTTTTGGGCACAAACAAGCTTTTTAAAGATTACCAACAACTAAAACTTGGATTTTTCAAGGATTCAAATAAGTTTTCATAACCTAAGTTTAAAACACGATTCTGTGCAAAACAACCCAAATTATTCAAAATCAATAACCACTAACTAAAAGACTTCATGATGGACTTTTCAAAAACCATTTTAAGCTTATTGAGATATCCTAGATCACTTCTCACAAAAAGATCCCAAGTCTTATAAATCTATTTCTTTAAAGCTTCCATTGGACTTGGTCTTTGTCATTACTTTGTTATCATTAAAATTTTCATAAATAAGCATTCACAGATCGATATTTTTGCTCTAATATAAAAAGATGGCGAGATGCCACTTGAATGTAAAAAAGAAAAGGGTGAGTCCCTAGTATCGGCTCTAACCAAAGGACCTCATCCTTATAGAATTGCTTGTACACCTCAAACACTTTGCGGCTAATATGGGCACACAATAGGATCCAAGACTAGGTGAACCGTACCCCAAAAGGCTTTAGTTGAAGGAAGAGGTAGAAGAAAACTTGGAAGGATAGAGGAGTGTCAAGGTATTGGTACACCAACACAAATGTCCATATAAAGGCCAAACTGTTGGGATGGAACTGTGATGGAGTCACTTCTATCTCATTCAATACTGAGCATTGGAACTCGGTTAATTGAAGCTGAATTCTAAGGCGTGTGAAGAATGTCTCATACAAGTACAAGAAGTGTGGATAATACAAGGTCTGTGCTGTGCATACCTTCTCTTGGTCTCCAGGGGGAAGAAAATGAATTTGTTTTCATGCTTGCTATCCGGATTCAAGACCATGTAGCTCTTAAATTGCACAATCTCAGACGACATGTTGAGTCATGACAATGTACCCAAGGGCTCCCGATCAACCTATTGATATAAAGAAGTCTCCCAAGGGGAAGGATACTCCTCAGATGGAGCTGTCACCATCTTTCTCTTGACCATCACGACACTTTGGGATCTTAGGTGAGAACTTATAGAGGTTGAACTCTCAGAAATAGAACTATTACTCAAAGGACCTTTATGTCATTCTATTTCAGCTAGGACTTTGGCGATAGGACGAGGTTCTCTAAGCACAAAACACCCTCTTGGAAGCCTCAACTCGTCTCTCTATCTCATTCCAAACCTCGGTCATGGAATGTGACCTTTGTACTATATGAGTGCGAGCATCCTTTGAGGCTTTCCTCCACCATTCACAGCGCGGCGGAGAAGGGAGGTTTTGATAATATTCCAAAGAAGACCATCGCTTCCCATTTCCCTAACCCTTTTCATAAAATGACAGTGATGAAAATGGGAGAAGATGGAAGGTACCTGTTGAAAAATGGATGAAAATATAGAAGAATAGAGGCAGTAATTATAACCACCGCAAAAACCACCATGTAACGTTGTGCTAACTTATGTGGACACTCATTGGAAAACTCCAAACACTTGAGAGCTCTGATAAGTAAGAGTAAGTAGAGAGCATAAATAGAGGAAATAGTGGTTCATCCCCCTTTTATAGGCACAATGGTAAGCCTCAACTATTAACCACTATTAGGGGGCAAAAACTTTAAAGTAGTCCATTTTGAAATGATTGCAACACAAAACCCAAACTACAAAAGCTAATGGTCACACCTTTGGTTGACACATGGTATCACAAGAATGGCTAATAAGGGAAATGCCTTTAGCACCTAAACGAAGCGTCTTTGTTGAGGCAACGCTCCTACAACAAGGAAAGCTCATGATGAGTGTAAAATACACTCATCTTTTGAGTTTATTTATTACGATTTTTATTTTTTTAAATTTTTTTATTTTTAATTTATTTTTAAATTATTATCTCTTAACCTAATCATATTTGAATAAATCATCAGATTTTGTGTAAAAATAAGAAATTCTTAAAAATAAATATTTGAATGACTCTTATCCTATTGTTAGATACTAATTAGAGTTCTATTTGGATACAAAATTTTAAATAAGGATTAAATTGAGATGAGACATGTTCTTTCTCTCTCTCTATTTTGCTGCCTGATCTTGGTGTCTGCACCTTGTTTGGATTAAGTCCTCTCTCCTTCTCTCTCTCTCTCTCTCTCTCTCTTTATCTCTATCTCTATCTATCTTTCGCCTTATCAAACCATTGAATGAAGAACACATGGCATAAAGGAATTGAGATCAAGATAAGTGGTAAACTGACATAGAGCGTCATTTGCCACTACACCACTTAACAGATATGAGATAATGGCATGGACTAACTTCACCTGTCTCGAAATTTAAAGGGACCAAAACGAGATAAAAATTTTTAGAGGGACTAAAACCAAAAATAAGTATATTTAGATGGACTAAAAAGATAATTAAACCTTATTTTTGTATGCATAAGATCCTATTTTATTCGATCAATAAATACAATAATATAAAAATTTATCTTTTAAGAGGAATAATATAAGAATCTAAAAATCTAGAAAATTATGATTCATAATATTCTAAAAAAGATAAAAATTAAACTTACGAGAAAATGAAAATTTACATAAACATTTTTTTTATAAGATTTCTTACATATTTTAATGTGATTCAATCCAATATATTTACATCCATAGATGAGAAGAGATCAAATATGCTATAAACAATATTACAAATACAACTTTTGCATAAAGAAAACTACAAACCTTCTTCAATATACTACAACTTTTGTGGACAAAGCTGCAAACCCTTGCAATTTTTGTGGACAAAATTACAACCTTAGTCGATGTAACTTTTAAGGACAAAGTTGCAAACCCTCTACCGCAACATTACTAATAATTTTGTTTCCCTCATTCTCATAACTCTACCAATTCCCCAATACAAATATTTATAACCCACAACAACTTGTTTGACAAGCAACCACCCTTGCACTCTTTATGACTTTCCTAATTTCCTATTAAAAGTAAATCTCTCTCATATCTTGCATATCTCTCACATATGTTTCATATTTATTACATATATCTTATATATATCTCAATATTAATTACAAGATATGAATATACCAATAAAATAGCAAACTATTAATATCAATTTTTAAATTAGGAATTTGGGTCAAACCCAACATTCTCCACCTTGATCAAAATTCCATCATCAATGGACATTCTTCACGATCTTCAAATCTTTGATTCTTATCCACCTTCATTGCAAATCTCATTAAATCGCATCACTACAAGAAATCAAATCAGCGAGGGAAATTTCCCTCTCTAATCCCTCGCTAATACACTTAGCGAGGGATTAGAAAGGGATAAGTTAGTCACTTTTTTTTCATCACTAATTAGCGAGGGATAGCATTCTTTCTCTATTCCGTTTCTAGAAATTTTAATTCCCTCGCTAATCCCTCTCTAATCGCTCACTAATATGCCTCCATTATTCCCTCTCAAAAAGCGAGGAAAATTTCCTCGCTATTACGTCGCTTGAGTATGACATAGCGAGGAAAATTCCCTTGCTATTCCCTCACAATTTCGTCGCTAACAGTTCCCTTATTATTCCCTTGCTAATCCCTGTCTAACTACCTGTGTGATTCCCTCGCTAATCCCTCTCTAACTACCTGTATGATTCCTTCGCTATTAGGTTGCTATTCTCTCCCTAGATATTCCCTCGCTAACACATCCCTCGCCATTCCATCGCTATTCCCTCGATAATTAATTCCCTTGCTATTTCATCGCTATTCTCTCGCTAATTACCATGTGAGATTCTGTAGCTAATCCCTCGATAATTAGGTAGGTTTTTTTTAATAACCTATATATATTATTACTTTCCCAAAACCTGCATATCAAACCACAACAAACAATCTAGCAAACAGAAATCTAACAACAACAACAACAAACAATCTAATAATTGTAAACTACTACAATAAAAAAACTTGTACAAATAATCCAATAATATAGTTGAAAGTTAATATACAAATAATCAATCCAATATAGTTGAAATTTATTATACAAATATAGACAAGAAGAATAAAAAATGACAATCAGTCTAAGTTAGCGTCGTCTTCGTCTTCGTCTTCCTCTCGACCCTCCCCAACTAAACCTTCCGATGGTGGTTGTGGAGCAACATTTGCTGATTTGATCATAGATAGGAACGATTGGAGGGGCACCAACATAGGGACAAGTTGACTCTAGACAAACGAAGGCATCACAGCTGCCACTGCTGTATTTACAACTTCAGATATGTTCTGTGTCAATGGTGTAGATTGGGAAGGACCCGCAACCGAGGAGGATGAAGCTTGCATGGTGTTATTACCAATGTGCAAGCTGTTACCTATGCCATACACACGTCCCTTCTTGTTAGGACCCGCCACATCCAACCAGACATCCGGGTCAACCATAGAGTGAGAGGAAGAGTTTTCTCTATATTTTTCTGTCATCGCGGTGTCATATGACTCCTAAAAATAACAAAACAAGAAAAATATTAACAAAAAAATAAATAACTAAAATATATATGACTTTTGAATTTTAAAAACACCTACAATAAAATTCCTCGAGCGCTCAGAAATATAGCTTCTGTCTTTCTTCTTATGAACTTTTGTATAGAGATCTTTGTAAGAAACCGGATACTTTAACTCTACCTCCTGTAATCCCATATGAAAGAATATTATATAATAAACACATATCAAAAGTAAGACAATCCTTCTAAAATACTATGTCATACTCAAGATAGGCAAATAACTCAAGTAATTACAACATGTTAATACACAGATTATTAAAATAAAATAAAACTTAGAAAATTCCAGATTAATAAACAGATAACCATCAAAACCTTAAATGAGGAAGTTATATTACCATCTTACTCTTATGTTGACCAAAGCTTATCGACCTTCCTGTATGCTTCAAGGCATCAGGCATGGCTGCCCTGTTCCTTCGGGCAGCTGCAGATCTTGTCATCTATTTATCTGTCAACCAAATGTCGACCAGGCCATCCCACATCTCCATCCTCATTCTTCTAGGCCCATGGCCCTTAACATCAACTAAGTTGTTTGAATTTGCCTTCTCAAAGGCCTTATCTCGTGCTTTGTTTAAATGGTCTAGATAACGGTCCATGATAGTTCGTTCCCAGACAGTTCTCGCTATGCCGCGACCAGTATCAGATGTGAACCGATGATTAGCCTACACAAATGATATGCATGTATATTTATTTTTTAATAAACGTATAATATATAATTCTATAAACACAATTACTTACCATGAAGTCGTTAAATAGTATTTCCTTCATCTCAACTGGATAAATTCGCCACGTACTAGCCGGAACGGGCATCCTTGTCATGACATTGTACATAATGTCACGTGTCACTCTCGAGGGGAGAAACCTCCTCCTGTAAGTACAAGAAGATAATGTTGGTAATTTAAAAGTAAATACATGTAATAAAATATGATAATCACTATTACTTATGGTTCAGGGACAGGTGCCACATATATAAATTCCCTGCTATCTGTTTCTACATTAGATTCTCTACATGAATGCACCATATTTGGGCCGCTAGTGGGTGGGTTAACAGGGGGTGACATAGAAAGGGCTAGGTTAGTAAGGGGTGGGACAGAAGCTGGTGTGCCTCCAATAGTCAATGGACTAGACGCTGGTAGGCCTGCACTGGTCAATGGGCCAGTAGCTGAAGTTACACCTAACATAATTGTAGATAAACAAAAAATACATATATATTACATTTATATAAATCACGAGTTAACAGTAATTTAAAAGATTATCCTATAGGTATACCTGGAGAGGGCTGAGAATACTGTAGTGGTGGAGAATCATGGCTAGATGAAACATTACGACCTCTCCCACGACCGCGTCCAGCACCTCTACCTCAAATGGTCATGATGAATATCTGCATAAAGAAACATAATGAAACATGACGAGTTAAAAAACTATATGCTAATAAAAACCTCAAAATATAATAATGATATTTCAGTGTAAATACTATTAATGAAATTTATTGAACAAAATTCAATTTTAACTACTTGAGTCTAAAGTAAAAGATTCCTCATCTTCATCTGTGAATTCATTAATTTCATTATTTTCATTGTCATCAATGAACTCATCATCAACCAGAACGTCCATTGGATAATATATATCACTTATGTTCACTTCTTCTATTTGGGCATGTGCATCAAACAAGGAAACTGCTCCATCATCTATAACAATATTGTGTGTTCCAAGGGATCCATCATCTTGGTAATAATCAGTGGTAGTTAGGTCATTCAATTCATCACCTTCGTCATTCAATGTCTCAGCCACGAAGAGTTTTGCTTTGACCTTGCAAGCTGCCCACCATTCACCATTAGCTCTATTCCCACTTTGTGAGTATCTTGTATAGTACAGTTGTTGTGCTTGTTCGGCTAAAACGAATGGCTCATTTGAGTGAAGTTATGCTTGATGTCAACTAACCCATATCTCTCGTCAACATTGACTCCATTTATCGGGTCAAACCAATGACATTGTAAAAGAAATACTCTATTTTGATTTCTTACATATGACAATTCCAATATATCTTCAACGATGCCATAATAGTCAAAGTCATTCTCACCATATATACTACCTCTAACACATACGCCACTATTCATGGTAGCTTTATTTTATCCATACACCTTAGTATGAAATCTGTACCCATTAACTATTAAGTCACAGTAAGAAGTCACGAACTTGGATGGACTATAACTTATCTCTCGTATCATTTAATCATTTACTTGGCCTATATTAACCTGTATCATTACATAGACGGTAGGTAGTTGTAATATCTAGCATAATGAACTTTGAATTTAATATGATAGATGTGATTATGCATAAAATGACTCACTAGATGTTTTAGCCATCTACTAAAATCCTTATCTCGAGCTTCCAATATTTGATCATCAGTGATATTGGGATCTATTTCCCTTAATGAATCCTCAAATTGTCTAATCAATACAATAATTAATATTTAGCATAAATTTAGCACATTAATAACAAATTCATTAGATAGAGAGTAGACTTACTGGAGATAAGGTTCTGCTTCTCCACAATTTATAAGCACATATGTCTCAGCAATCTGAAGTTCCACATCCGTCAAGAATCTATTTCGACTTCGCCCGATAGGATGACATGGATGTTTAAAAACAGACAATCGTTCATTAATTATATCTTCCCCACTGTCGTCATTCTGAGGAACTTGAGTGCATCTGGTCTGTAGGTGGGAATCAAAATACATGGAAGAAAAATTAGAAATTTCTTCTAAAATATACGCTTCACAAATAGATCCTTCAACTTTTGCCTTATTTCAAACCTTTCTTTTCAAGTACAGCTTACACCTCTCAAAGGGGTACATCTAGCTATAATGCACTGGTCCTTCAACCTTAACTTCATAAGGGAGATGTATGACTAGATGTTCCATCACGTCGAAGAATGTTGGAGGGAAAATCTTCTCTAGCTTGTAAATTGTTTCAATGATAGAAAGCTATGCATTCTCGATGGTGGAAGCATGAATTTCAGTTGCACAAACTTCTTTAAAGAACAAGCTTAGTTCTGTTAATGGTCCCCATATAGGTTTTGGCAAGATATCACGAAATGTTAAAGGAATTAACCTTTACATAAAAACATGACAATGGTGACCTTTCATTCCATATATCTTCTCGCCGTCTACATTGATGCAACGTGCGATATTTGACGCATACCCATCAGGAAATTTCAACTGTTTTATCCACTCGCACACCATTTTTCTTTGATTGGCATCCATGACATACGCCGTCTTTAGTTTTTTACACTTGTCATTTTCAACTATTAGCTCCAAGGTAGGACGTTTGCATATTATCTTCAAATATTCTCTTGCATTTACATTATCTTTTGTCTTGCCCTTTATGTCTATGACAGTGTTGAAGATATTGTCAAACACGTTCTTCTCGACATACAAAACATCTAAATTATATCGTATTAGATTAGTGGACTAATAAGGCAACTCTCAAAATATGTTATTCTTCACCTAATTGTGGTGTATACCAAAGCTATCTTATTTTTGTTTACCTAAATTCAAGCCGAATATGATTTGCTTAAGTTGAGTCACTCTATTCAAGACATCTGTCCCACTCAGCTGCTGCAGTGGATTAGATTTTTCTACTGTTGATATCTTAAAAAAGTTTCGATCATGGCAAAATGGATGATCAAAAGGTAAAAATTGGCGATGACAATTAAACCAATAATATTTCCTACCGTGCTTCAACACAAATGGCTTACTGTGATTTATACAAAGCGGACAAGAAAATTTTCCATAAGTGCTCCACCCAGACAGCATTCCATAGGCTGGAAAGTCACTTATTGTCCACAAAAAAGCCGCTTTCATATCGAAATTCTGCTTCTTCCAGGCATCATAAGTTTGCACCCCATTGTCCCACAATATCTTCAGATTGTCAATTAGGGGTCTAAGATAGACATCTAAACTTTTATTTAGTAACTTTGGTCCAAGAATCACAAGAGTGAGGAATATGTATTCCCTTCTCATACACATACTTGGAAGTAGATTGTACGGTGTGACAAAAATAGGCCAACATGAATATGGTGTGGCTGAACCACTGAATGGATTAAAATCGTCTGTACACAGGTCAAGCCTAACATTTCAAGCATCTAGTGCAAATGTTGAATGGGTAGCGTCAAATCGTTTCCAAGCCTCAGCATCAACTGGATGCCTGATGACTGATTCATCTTGGTGCACTCTATCCGCATGCCAACTCATATATTGTGCAGTGTTTTTGGACATAAACAGACGTTGGAGTCTTGGCATAATGGGAAAATATCGCAACACTGAATGTGGCACATCCTTCTCATTCGATGAACGTCCCGCCTTCGGTTTGAATCATGGGTGTCCACATACTAAGCAAACTGAGTAGAGTCTCTTGTCACTGTATTCTTTATAATACAACATGCACTGATTAAGACACGCATCTATCTTCTCATATCCTAATCCTAACTCACGAACCATTCTCTTCGATTTGTAGAAGTTTTCAGGTAACCTTTTAGGCTCTGGAAGCATGTTCTTAATTATGACAATCATTCTATCATAACAACTCTCACTCATGTTAAACTCCGACTTCAAGTTCAAAAGTTGAGTTACAGCTGACAAATTTGTGTGCTTATGACAACCATCTCATAAAGATTCGTCAGCGTCTCTTAGCAAGTCATAAAACTTCACAGCTGATGAATTTGGATCCTCTTCTAAATCTTGAGCTTCTGGATTTAATCTATCACCTGCGGCATCCATAACCATATCTACATATGGATTCCTAGGCTCCACTTCATCATCATGGACAATGGATGTTGAGCTGCTATCCCCCTATCTGTCCTCACCATGAATGGACCAATTTATATAACCATCCACAAATCCGTACTTATATAGATGTTGTTCTACCCCAAATACCTCCCTCCAAGCACGATTCTTACATCTAGCACATGGACAAAGGATGTGATTTAATGCATCGGTAACTGTCGAGTCTCCTTGAGCAACCCTAATGAAATCATCAACTTCATCCTTGAATTCTTCACTTACATAGCCAATAAGATTATTTTTTCGTAACATCCAACTTCGATCGAGTCTCATGATTGCTGAAATTGATTTAGCACATTAACACAATCCTTATATCTCCATCTCCTTCTTAACATGGTATGGCCCTATCCCATTCGATAAGAAACATTTTCAATACTTGGTTAATAGTTATTCCTTAAATCTCATATTTTATACTTGATGAAATTTCGACAGTATTTCCCATTAGTCTCCAAGTGCATGACTTGAATGCAATGAGATCTACCGTGTTTAAGTATACACCCAGAGAACAAAAGGAAATATTGTAGACCGAAATTTTAACAAGTATAACATATGAGATTTAAAGAATAACTATTAATCAAGTGAAGAAAAAATTTCTTACCAAATTGTCCCACTTGGACAATTTAAGATTCAATATAATGAGCAGTCCCTTGAAAAGGTATGCGTGCTCATTAATATAGAATCTCAAATGAGAAACTAAGGTTTTGCTCAAATTTTTACTCGAATAAGAAAATAAAACTTTAAGCATATGTAAAGCGCAATCAAAAGTTAAATCAAACTAATATTCTTAACACATAATTCGTTAGAAATTCATAACTTTTATTTTCAACATCCAATATTTGATGTCATATTTAGATAGTCCTAAATGTACTGGGGCATGAGAGAAAAGCATAAAGAAAATCTAAGTTTTCACTGGCCACAATGATTGTTGCTATGCGGCCTGACATAGACAACATTCATGAATATGTTAGGAACACTACTGCTAGAGCTTTCAGTGTTATTGCCTCTGCTCTTAGCATACCTGCACTATTACCCTTCTTGAAGGTTGTTTGTCAGAGTAAGAAATCATGGCAAGCTCGGCACACTAGGATTAAGATTATGCAATAGATTGAGAAGGTGAAGCAGTGTGTAAGGAATTGGAAGCCCTATATGCCAGTTACTATACTGAGGAAGTCATGATCATTCTGATTCGTGAATTTCAGTCGCCTGATGAAGAAATGAATAAAATTATTCTGAAAGTGGTGACGTAGTGTGTAAGTACCGAGGGTGTGGAAACTGATTATATTAGAAATAATATTCTCCTTGACTTTTATATTCTCACCCCGTTATGTACCATGGTTAGCAAGTCAAGGCCTTACAAGAGGGTAAAAAGATGAAGAAAGGCAAAGACAAGGAGATTTTTAGTTATGTATTTAATTCAAAGCTTATGTAATTAATTTATATTTGCTTTGAAGTTGTTAAAGTTATATGTATAAAGTTATATATGTATAACTTTTAGATATGGCTCTTCGTAATATTTGTTTAAATATTATGGATTAGTTGAAGTAGAAGTAGAAGTAGCATGACTAATACTGTTTATCCAGGTATATGTCAGATATACTAGGATATCTTTATTAGGGATGTTACAAAAACACACTATAGACTACTCTAATTTTATGCAAGTACTTTTCTTTGTATATTTCTTCCTTAGAAGACCACTATGGGGGTCTTATACAACACAATGGATAAAATTAAAGTATTTGAGGCATATACAGATTACATTAGATGTGTGGTAGTTCATCATACCCTTCCTTATGTGCTGTCATTATCTAATGATATGCTCATAAAGCTTTGGGATTGGGAAAAAGGCTAGGTTAGTACCCAGATATTTGTGAGACATGCTTATTATGTCATGTAAGTGACATTTAATCCTAAAGACACAAACACCTTCGCCAGTGCATCTCCTGATCGCAACATAAAGGTATACATGTGTTTTTATAATTAACTTATGAAGCAGTGCAATGAATAAGGATGAAACTAACCTTGACTCAAGAAGACTCCAGATGAATCAAGACTCAGGAACAAAGGCTACACTTGCAACAAAAATGCCTTTACCAAGCTTAGATAGCAAAAAGAATAAGAAAGGCAACAAGAAGCTGCATCCATAGCATACAATCAAATAACATTTTACATATCCACCTCTTTCAAATCAGGTTCAAAGTTATGATCTAAATAAGAGCATTCCAACAAGGAACTCAAATCTAAACATAAATAAGAGAACAAAAGTCATAGCACCACAGCAAGTACCACATTTGTAAGTTCAGAATGCATTGAGGACCATATAAAAGTCGATCCAATCATAAACAATGCATAAATCAAAAGAACTTTGCACATAAACAATGCTAATGTTTAGCCTAGTGCCAAACATAAAACAAAAGAACCTGTGAGTCATACCAGAAGAACACACTCAGTGGTTGATGATTTTTAAGATCCTAGCTCTTGTTGATGATTTTTTTTCTTTGTTAGTGGGGATGGGATGGCCACACTCAAATCTAATTTTCTATTGTGTGTTTCTATATATTGATTACTGTTTAAAATAAAAACTAAAGTATTTGAGGCATATACAGATTACATTACATGTGTGGCAGTTCATCCTACCTTCCTTATGTGCTATCATCATCTGATGATATGCTCATTGATCTATCGATTATTTCTACACTCTTAAGTGCTTTGTGTTTGATTTAATTAGACTCCACTTGTGCTTAATTATTAACATTTAACCAAGTTTCTAGATTCCAAGCTTAACTTTAAACAACTACTAGAAGAAATTATATCCAAATAAATCTAGTCCCAAAAAAAGTTGAAGACTTGAAGGTAAACCATTATTGATATACTGGCTTTTACAAGTAGAAATTCTTCCTTTGAAAACATCCCTTTTGTTTTAACATACCATATTTCAAATCTTATATGCTCATAAAAATGATATATTCTAATATGTCCAAATGTACATCACACATGCTTTAACAAATAGTTAATTATATAACAAACAACAATTTCAAATTTTGAGGAGCAAGCCAAAGGACATGGAATTTGCTGCTTTCCAAACATTTAAAAAGCATATCACAAAAGGGTACTAGCTAGAGAAAGGGGCTTGAGCAAGTTGAATCCAGAAATAAAAATAGAAAAACCTCGAGAAATGTGTATTAAGAGTTGGAAATAAATTGGTAGAACAAAAAAAAAAGACAAACTTCACAAGTTACAACACATAATGCAAAGTAGTTTGCACTATAAAGCAATACTAGTCTATTAAAGCCACTGCTCACTACCATTAGGATCAGCTTTTAAGTTACAATGTTCTTTACTACCCAATCCTCTGTAACCATCTCTGCCATTTCTCCATACACACTCCAAGGCAGCCCATACTGGCACAGTCCAACTACTATCACCATCACAACTTGCTCAATGATGTCACCATCACTAGAGGTACCTGAACACCACCATTAAACTGACTAATACTTGCTGAAAGATAGTATGCTTAGCAAGGAAGTTGATTAAGATAGGTTCTCTTGATGGAGAAAAACCTCCGGGCTATTAAATGTTTAGTTAGGCATTCAGAGTGACTCTGATTATGACAACTCAACTCGCCTAAAAGCTTCAGTCTTGATAAATTGACACACTATGTACACTCCTACAAGAATTATGACCTCTAATCCTATGTTTAGATTGAGTTTTCTTCCTTGTTTAATGTAATTTTAGAAGAGGAAAGCAACCCTCTAAAAAGCTTCAATCCATCATTTTGAGTCCCTACGGGCCTTCGTTAGGTTTTCTTTATGACTTTTTGTTTTCCAACGTGGGAATGTGGAACTTGAGGTCTGAGTTTTGGGCACGACAATACCTTGGTCAACAGTTTTATTTGCAATTGAATTTGAACTAGTTACTAAACAAAATCTATAATTTGAAATGTACTCCTCTAGCTCACGAATTAATGGATCAGAACAATAAATGATACAATGCGAAACTCTAACGTCTAACTCAATGCATTTGATTTGATTTATCCAAATGAAATCCAACAAAAACTTAAACAATAGCTCACCTGAATCGGAGGAAGACGAGAAAAGGCGCGATGGGCTAGTGTTGGCCAGATCCAGGTGGAGGCACGATGGTGGCACAGGTTTCACGGCGGTTGGACAGAGGAGGTTTTGCTCAAGAAGGAGGCAGAACAGAGGGGCGGTTCTGAGAGAGGGAGAGGGAGAGGGCGAGAAAGGGATTTTTGAGAGAGTGAGAGGGATTTGTGTGAGAGGGGGATTTCTGAGAGACTGAGGTGTGAGAGAGGGATTTCTGAGAGCGTGAGAGTGTTTTATGCATGAGAGGGATTTTTGAGAGTGTGAGAGGGGCTGCTGGGGCGCAAGAAGGAACGTGTAATAATTAAAATATTTCAGGATTTGCGAGGGATTTGTGACAGAATATCTCTCGCTAAAATTTTATAGGTTAGCGACAACAAATTTTCGTCGCAAATCCTTCACTAAATACTTTTTTTTTAGCGAGGCCCAATTTTCGTCACAACTCCCTCACTAATTTTAGCGACGGACACTATCCCTCGCCATTGCCTCACTAATTTTACTGACTTTTAACTATGTTTGTTACCGAGGGAAATTATCCCTCGCTAATGTTAGCGAGGAAAACTATCCCTCGTAATTTCTTCGCTAATATTAGTGAGGAAAATTTTTCCTCACAATTGTCTCGCTATTAACTCGCTGTTAACCCCTCAAAATTTTCTTTTGAAATTTAGTGAGAGGGACAATTTCCCTCGCTAATCCCTCATAATTTTCTCTCTAATTAGCGAAGGAAATTGTCCCTCGCAAAATTTCGTCGCTAAATCGTGCATTTCTTGTAGTGCATCATCCAAATCATCAAACAATGATCAAACTTGCCAAGCAAATCTTCTAATCAATATATCGTGCTTGCACCATCATTATATAGAACATGCTGCTTGATCCCCACTATCAAGAAGACTTTCGGCACACCCACCGCCATATAACAAGACATGCCACAAAATCTTCATTAGTAAGACTTTTGAAACAAGGGGTCAAATGGACATCGTATCATCTCACAACTCCTTGAACCATATCTTTGATACCATTTGATGGGGAATACCTCATCTTCTTCTACACGTGCTTACATAAGCATTAGTAATTAGGGAAAGTATTATAAACACATCATGAACAATTTAACGTGGTTCAACTTAACATGCTTGCATTTACGGATGAGAAAAGATCAAATTCATTATGAATAACATTACAAATACAACTTTTGCATGGATAAAGTTATTAACCCTCTTCAATCTACTACAACTTTTGTGGACAAAGATGCAAACCCTCGCTGATGCAATTTTTAAGGACAAAGTTCAAAACCCTTTGCCGCAACATTACTCACAATCTCATCTCCCTCATTCTCATGACTCTACTAATTCCCCAATACAAGTATTTATAACCCACAACAACTTGCTTAACAAGTAACCACCCTTACACTCTTTATGACTTTCCTAGTTTTCTATTAAAAATAAATTTCTCTCATATCTTACATATCTCTCACACTACATATATCTTTCATATATCTCAATATTAATTACAATATATGAATCTGACAATAAAATAGAAAACTATCAATATTAATCTTTAAATTAAAAATTTGGGTCAAACACAACATTTCTCTTGCAGCCCGTTCAAGGTGATAGTCATAGATCTTCTAGTCAGGATTGCAATAAGATCAATAGTAGAAAAATTGGAAGGTTAATGGGTGAATGTTTATTAGTGGATATGAATGAGCGTGGTTTTGGCTCAAGGTTGCGGATTAGGGTTAATTTGGATATCACAAAATTTCTTCATAGAATAATAATACTCTAGCTGGACCTTGATTCGGAACCTCTATGGTTCTTCATGAAGTATGAAAGAATGGCCAACTATTGCTATAAATATGCCATCATAGGACACTTGGTTGACGATTGTGCAACGATGGACACTGAGGATCCAAAGGAATTGGAATATGGTGAGTGGTTTTGTTGGAACCCAAGGAATTATGGTAGATCAAATGGTCCAAGCTTTTAGGACACAATTGCTGGTAAGGGAAATCTTGCAAAGGGAGGTGTAGGGAAGGAGAAAGGGGCAGTGTTGAGTTCGTCAACTGAAGTGAGTAGCCCGGAGAAGAATTGCCATCACTTAATAAACACAGAAGTTGCGGAGGAAGGAAGATATCAAGGAGTTGAAACTTGTGAGGTGGTGGGCGAGAACATTCAAGAGAGAAGTAATGGAGAGCAAAACCAGTTTAAAGTAGTGGATCAGGGTAAAAAGGGAGAGAAGTGATGGAAGAAACTTGCCAAGGGAAGCACTACGCCGAAGAAGCAAAACAACTCACCTACTAAACTAATGGCAAAGAAGGGTCTGGATACAGTTTTGCATAGGGATGATATGGAAGTGGATTTGGGTCTTACTACTCAGAAAACACGAGCAGAGAGCACTCTAAATATTGTGATTTCATCATAAATAACGGCGATGGTTGCTCAGCAACCCCACCGAGCCCAATGAAAGTCTTGGTGTGGAACTTTCGTGATCTTGGGAACCCACATGTAGTTTCGGTGTTACGCTTCTTGTAAAGGCAAGCTAATGTCAAGGTTGTGTTTCTCTCATGAACTAAACTTTCTTCTAAAGAGTTCTCACAACTAAAATGGAAGTTGGGCTTCTCCAATAGGTTCAGTGTTGGTTGTCAGGGTAGGAGAGGTGGCATTGACATGTTGGGGAAGCGAAAACAAATTTGTCAGTTAAGTCCTACTATAATCACTTCATTGATGTAATGGTTAAAGGTTTCGCAGGTGAAGAAGAATGGGGGTTTACAGGCTTCTAAGGAGATCCCTAGGTATCGGAAAGATCACACTCATGGAATTTACTAAAGGGCTTGCAATAACAGGATGTGGTGCCATGGCTGGTGGGGGTGACAGGAATGACATTCTGGATAACTCTGAGAAATCCTCCATACGTGGAGCTCTACGTGTTGGTACCAATTTCACCTCCAATCCTCATCATCTTAACTCACACTTCATCAAACTAGGAGAAGAGATAGAGGACAAATTTTGTCTTTTTACTCTTTTCTTTGTTCTTCTATCTCTTTTACTCTAATCCATGCTTGTGTAAGGGATTTTGAGTTAAGACTGTGAATTGGATGCTTGTCTTTGTGTATGTAGATTTTAGTTGATGATGGCCATAAATGGTTTGCATGTTGATTTTTATGGTTTAGATTTATTGTATGATGTTTGTTGAAGCTTGTGGTATGAAATTTTGTTTGAAAAAGATTGAATCTCCTCTTGCTATATTATAATAGTATTCGGCCATTTATGTAGAATGATGTTGAATTAGTTCCATGAAGTTGTGTATATTCCTTTTGATCAATCTCGACTTTAATATGTACTTGGTCTTGTAATTTGCTTAAATTCTAATTTTGAGTGAAGTTGTTACTGCAACTAGATCATGATAGCATGTGTTCTAGGATGTATATCTTGAGTTGTAGAAATCATTTTGACACAAGAATTGTCCCATTAGAAAGCTAATATATAAGAGTATTTTGAGCAAAATTTGAATGAATCAAATCCATTAGACACATCATCAGTTTTATTTTGAAAATAGAGTAGGTGTTGTCATGACTGGATCTTGACAGTAGGCGTTCTATGACGTATGTCTTGAGTTGTAGGGATCCTTTTGACACGAGACTTATCCCATTAGAAAGATAAGACATAGGAGCATTCTGAGTAAAATTTTCATGAATTAAATTCACTAAAAGCAGCATCGCTTTTATTTTGAAAACAGAGTAGTTGCTGCCACAACCAAATGTTGACAACATATGTTCTAGGATGTATATCTTGAGTTGTAGAGATCCTTTCAACACAAGACATATCCCATTAGAAAGCTAAGACGTAGGAGTATTTTAAGTAAAATTTTCATGAATTAAATACATTAGTAGCACCATTTTTATTTTGAAAATAGGGTAGTTGCTGTTGCGGTTGGATCCGGACAGCATGTGTTCTAGGTTGTATATCTTGAATTGTAGAGATCCATTTGGCATGAGACTTGTCCCAATTAAAAGATAATACATAGATGTGCTTTGGATGAAATTTTCATGAATTATGTCCACTACATAAGAAACCAACTTTACTTTGAAAGCTGACTAGTTATTGTCGAGATAGGATTCTGACAATATATATGTTGTAGGTTTCATAACTTTGGCTTTAAGAGTACAATTGTTCTTATTCCAATAGTTTATAAAAGCTTAGACACAATACTTTATTGGGTCATATATATGGAATTTTAGAGGGTCTATGGAACTCTCCGTACACGAGTTTGAGGCTTACTTGGTAAAACTAGTGTTGTTGTAATAATTAATATGAACGAATTGTGTTATATTATTGGGTTGAAAATTCCCTATGGCTGGATTTATATAGTGGCTTAGTACATATCTAACTAAAAGAGTTGTATAATAGAAGAATGGAATCAAATCAGAAATGGTGCGTGGTTGACATGAAGTGGCCGAATTGGTTGTGAAGAGATGGATGTGATATATAGAGAAATACTTGAATTGGGAATAGAATGTCTGATTGGCATAAGATGATATAAGAAATTGTGTTGATTGAATTGATTGTATGTAATTATGTGTGTATAACATTATTCTAATTGAAAAGCCCTTTCAGCTTCGATCAATGTTCCACCCAAATGTTTGCCATGGTGGTACTTTTTGTATTGCCATTATTCAGGATTCCAATTATTTGGTTCCGATGGAAATGTATCAGATGGATTGGTTCATTTGCTACAGAACTAGAGTTTATATTAGTTAGTTGGTACCTTTCATCAGCTAGAGTTTCATTTAATGGCAACTGCTAAAGGATAGTGGTCAATCAACAGTAACTGCGAAACAAGCAATGAATTAATATTTAGATTTAGATATGATAGACTGACACGTTGTACTCAACAATAGCATTTCCTGATGAAGAATTGGACCAAATAGTTTTTGCCAACGCATAGCCCCGTGCAAACCTGAAGACACCAGTGCCTCCAACAATTGGCATTTCTCTAATTGTGTCCAAAACAAGGTTCCTCCCAAGCATGCTGAGGGTGCTCCCTTCATAGATGCCCTCTGTGAAAACAAAATTCATCACCATCTTGAATCCAAGATCATGTTGAGAAGCCAAAGCATAGGTTCCCTGAGCTCTTCCAACTAGCTTTGAACTTAGCTCTGGCCCTTCGGTCAAAGGGTTATCCACCATAAAAGTGACTCCAAAACCACCAGGAGAACTAGCAGGTGGATCAATAATTTTAATAGAAGTTGGGTGTTGACCATCTAGGATGTCATGGAAATAATAGTGTAGTCGGGTGAATCTCTCCGTTCTCTCTGTGGGTAAAATTATATGGGATTGCTCTAAGAAAACTCCATGGTTAATTGTGAAGTAACTGGAGATGAGAAACAAAAACCTAAGAATGTAAGCCATTCTTGGTCAATTTACGGATAGCTAGGTTATCGAATGCCGAAGGCTAAAAACTACTTATTTATAGGACCGTTTGGAAATAAATATTAAACTCTCTAACCCTCGTGAAGCTCGTGGGTGTGTAATCAACGATTTAGGTTTTATTTAAATTTTATTAATGTAGTTAATCTAACAGTATATTAATATTTTTTTAATGTCATGTGTTATGTTTTCACTAATTGGTGTACTATCTTCTCAAAATATACAAAATCCTTTCTTATGAGTAGAGGGCTGTGTGCCTTCAATTTGCAAATTTTGATTGTTTGTAAGCCGTAGAGAAGTCTTCTATCATCTTGGAGTCTTTATGCTGTCAGTGAATTCTCATACCCTATTTTTTTGGTTTATTTTTTGGTGAATCAATTTTAAATATCAAATATTTAGTTATAATGTTTTAATTTTAATGTTGTTATTTTTACTAGAATTATATCATTAATTTCATTTTTTCTATCTGTAGAAATTAATATTTATATACCTATGCTTTTAAATTTACCAACATAACTCTTTGAAATCACTAAAATATGTATATTATTTTATATTGGCTTTTTCGTGTATGTGTAGAAAAATCTGTACAAAGACGATATACACGGTTCAGTAAATTTAAAGAATCTTTATTAGTATGTTTTAAAGCACGATGAGATTTTTGCCAATGACTTATAATTTGAGAATTTTCTTTGATTTTAAATAAAATAACATTTTATAAAATATTAATTAATTTTATTAAATTGTTACACACATTTCAAATAATACTTGAACAGGGGCATTAATTTCTTTACTAAAACCATTGGATGCATCGTCGGTCGTGTAAACAAATGGAATTTTTGAAGTGTTGGGCTTGGTAACACATCTTACATTAATGTTTCTGTTTTTTTTTTTTTAAGTTTACATCAATGCATCCTTGTATTGATTGGAAGGATGCATTGCATCTTTACTGGCATATACGAGCGTCAGCATCAATTTTTTAGGGGATTATTGCATGCCTTTAGAATATGATAAATGCATGATACATGATATTTACTACCTCTATTTCTTAATAATTATTTTTTAAAATTTTTTATTTATTTCAAATTATCTGTAATTTAAAAATATTAAGAAAGTATTAATTAATTTTTTCTAACTTTATTCTCTTTAATGGAGAGAAAATTTATTATATCATGAGAGATTAATAGAGAGAATTAATAGAGTGATAGAAAAGATAATTTAATTACATTACATCATATTTTCTTGTATTCGAGACTATTTAATTTTGTTCTTAATTTTTGTGCAAAAACCTTAAATAACATATATAAAAGAATGGAAAGAGTATTGTTAATTTTAAATTTTTGAATTAATATTTATTATGTAAGTTTGTTTAAAATTAAGAGTTTTGTTATATCATCTTACAATATCCTTCTAATAATCATCTTAATATTTAATAGAAAAATATTAAATGTAAAAGTAAATATATTCAATATCTTGAAAATATAAAAAGTATTTAATAATTTTTTTACTTAGTAAGCAGAAAGATGATTAGAAAGAATATTTTGAAAGATTTAGAATTATTCTAAAATCAATGGTAAAAAGTTTTTCTAAAGCATGTATTAATTGTGCTAGTTTCATGAACATTCTATAATTTCTCTTCATTAGAGGCAGTTTCTTTAATGTATTAACAATGTTACTTGTGTATATTTACATACATCACCTCATATTTATTTAATTTTTATCATTTAATTATAACTAGATTTAACTTATTATATATATATATAATATATATAAATGCAAAAGAAATTCGTGTGTAAGTGATGTGCAATTATATTTTTTTTATTAAAATTGTTGCGTCGAAGCAGGTCCTAACTTTTTAGCAGCGGGTAGGGCACCAGTTCACAAAACATTTTATAAAGGCTTAAATATATTTTTAATCCTTCTAAATATAACGGATTTTGATTTTGGTCTCTATAAAATTTTTATTACGGTTTTGGTTTCTCTAAATTTTGGGGTAAGTGAAATTAGTTTATGTCGTTATCTCAACTCTGTTAAGTACTGATGTGGCAAATGACGTTCTACCTCAGCGTTGCCACATATCCTTCATTAACCAATCCTCTTTGCGACATGGAGCCATGTCATCTTGTGGGTCCAATATTAAACAAGTCACATGCATGTCACGTGACACTTTCTTCTTCCGCCCCCTCCCTTATCTCTTTTCTCCCCAGTTCTGTGTAAAGGCAAAAATCAAAATTTGCCATCTCCTTTTTATCTCCTCACCCTGATTTCTTCCTTCTGCATAATTGCTTCCTCTTCCTTGACTACTTTGTTGACATTTTTCATCCCTCATCCCTCGCATTTGCAGAGACATTGTCATGGCTAGGGTTTCGCAATCTCTAGCATTAACCTCAGCTAGCCCCACCATGTCCTCGTGAAGGAGACTATGTGGATGTAGATACGTAATGTTGTACCTTACCTCAAAGAGTGTGAAGAATCCTGGAAGAGCTTATTGGACATGCCCAAATTGGAGGACAAGAACAAATCCATTTTCTGTTGCTAGTAAATGTTGGTTAAAGATTTCTAACTCCTCAAAACTCTCTCTTGTTTCATTTTTTTAGCATAATGACGACTCTTGTGGTTGGTTCGAATAGGTTGATGAGGCAATAAACAATCAGGAACCTATTTGTGAGTGTTCTCATAATAATGAGGTTGTGGTTAAAGAGATTAGAAGAAGGGCTGCTAAGTTAGAGATGAAGCTTGCTTCTGAGAGGACCAAATTGACCATGTTGTTGGGGGTGATTTTTGTGTCATAGGCAATCACATTTTTTGTGTTTGTTTTAGGATTTGAAAGGCTGATGTACTATGGTGTCTGTTGAATGGTTTGAATGGTTAATGTATTTGGGTTTAGGGTGAATGAAATTAGGAGCTATGTTGACTTCAATGTAATTGATTATGAATGAAATGAGGAGATTTTGATGTTGAAATGAGTATATTGAACAAAATGCACTGCCCAATATGCACACATATTACATGCAATAGTGTATTTTTTTTGGATAGAAATTGATGAAGCCAATAGAGTGAAATTGTCAACTAAATGGACTGAATTTAATGAAGTAAATAAACTAACCCTAGTTACAGTAAATGGGCATATCTAATTAATTATATAAACTGAGATGTACTATAACCAAATCATGCATTTCATTGCATCCTCATGAAGGATTTCATTACATTGTAATAGTATTTATAACACATAACTCAGCACATTACATCATACCTATTATATTTACAAACCAAAGAAAGATCAAATGCTTTTACATGGTTGATCTACTTCATACACATCATTTCACACCCAAAAAATATATTATTCACCATAATGTATTTTCTATACCAAAACAAATTGCCAATACTAGTTACAGACCCATTGAATATATCCAAAAAAAATTGAGCACTTCAAAAAAGTACAACTTGTTTTAGTAACAAAAACAAAGCTACATATTTCCTATCCCAACTTCTCATTTTAGGATCAATGGTCAATATGCCTAGGGCATTCTACCAATGATCATAACTTTCTTTCTCAATTTTCTTCGACCCCTAAGTCCCAATGTTCTTTCTCGAACTGTAGCTCTACTTGTCCCCTTTCGTTGTGCATTAGTTGCTAGCATTGGTCTGCATGGTGGCTTATCATTAGTAGGTAGTGGAGTAGGTTGCACAATTGGACTTGGTAACACTGATGGGACTGATGGTGTTAGTGTTGGTGTAGTATATGGTTCTGAAAAACTTTTACCAGAACTGATTTGGCTTAGTCTATCTATGCCTATTCCAATATTGGTTATAGTTGTAGCAGATTTAGCATTTTGGCTTACAGCGGGAGGATAACTAGTAGCATCTTGAGTTGTAGTAGCTTGAGGTGAAGAAACTTGTTGATTTGCAGTGCTTGGTGCACTACCTCTTCCTCTACCCCTTCTTCTACCCTTTCCTATCTACAAAATAGTCACAGTTTGTTAGATTGTAAGATACTTGCATACCCTTGTTAGATTGTAAAACTTATTAAATAAGGTACTTAATTTACAAGTGGCTACTATATTTGCATATCATATATGGTCCATATTTCTTACCCTACTATCAGTTATAGAATTTTGTTGGGCTGCATCAGTTACATTAACTTAGGCTTGGGCTACATCAACTGCATTGTCTTGGGCTTGGGTTGCATCAGATTGTGCAGTGCCTCCATGGTTAGCTTAAGTGCTTCCATTATTGTGTACTCCCTGCAACAAAGCATATAAGATGACATGTAATGTTATTTTATTATGCATTGGCTAAAAGAAATGACCAACTAAATTTCAACATTCTTTACCTAAACCTCATTAGCTTGTTGAACCTCCACTACCTTACGAGGGCAGCCCCTAGAGTTATGGTCATCCTCATGACAATATCCATATTTTTAAGTCGTATTGATTCTTCTCAACTTGGTTTGATTTTGTTCTTCATCACACTCTTTCCTTATTAACTTTGTGGGCCAACCTGGCCCTCTTTTATAGTTTAGCGACAAAATGGGCTCATAATTAGTTATGGGTCATCTATTCTGTCCATTAATTGAACTAATGACTTGCCCATTACATTTCTCATATGCCTGTCTCCTGTAGCAGTCAATGATATATGCCTCAGGGTTATCTCCCCTGTAACAGATGGCAGTCATTGCATGCCTACATGGAATGCCCACCAACTGCCAAAAGTTATAAGAATAACTTTTAGTTTGCATCTCCACTATGAAACTCTCAATGAATATCATATGAGTAACCTCAAATTTAATTCCCCTACCTAAGTTGGAAACCAGTTTCCACTATTATGCACTTCCCTGTCTAATCTTTTCTTAGGTTTAAGCATAACATCAACAAGATACTTACTAAGTTTCTCCCTAAGTGCAGTAAAGCTACCCATCAGATAAGTCCTAAACCATTGAAACATAGTAATTATAGGCTTGTCCTTAGCCATCAAAATAGTGCTATTGAATGCCTTAGCTAAATTATTTATTACAACATTACATTTAGGGTAAAAACTAAATGCATGCTTACACCATGCATTTCTAGGGATTGCAGCCAACCAATCATATGCTCTGCTATTTATCTAT
The DNA here is from genome assembly GCA_029884595.1 of Ormosia semicastrata. Classification (NCBI taxonomy): domain Eukaryota; kingdom Viridiplantae; phylum Streptophyta; class Magnoliopsida; order Fabales; family Fabaceae; genus Ormosia; species Ormosia semicastrata. The sequence goes on from JAQQTO010000055.1 coordinate 39,136,160, forward strand.
TGTATTTGAAGTATTTTCTCCTGCCATGCTTCTAAATATGTGGCCTTGGAAGCACCTATCATTAAGTCCATCTTCAAGGTCCCTCCTTTAAACTTTTTTTTTGAAGTTATCATACAGGTGTCTAATATAGAACCTATGTTCAACACCCATAAGGATCTCTTCAAAGGTTGGCATCAACCCTTATGTAACATGACACAATTAGAATTAACAATACAAGATTATAAGCACATTAACATAAATAAATAACCATTACATATCATTACCTTCTACTAGTCTGATATGAAAACTCATTTTGTCATTAAATAATTTTGTAATCATCGACGGATTCTTCAAGCATTCGTTTGACATTAAATAATTTTGTCAACTCTAAAGAACTATTCATGGAACATCCCTTCAAATTGAGCCTAAGAATGGATCTGTAACACCGGTGAAAACATGATGGACTTGTATATGGTTATGGAGGTAGCCTAATACTTCTTTGTCATGTCTGTTAAGTTTTGTGGTCATCTGAGCAAGTTTAGTCACTTTGTTGTAACATATATGTGTAAAATATAACTGTTACAAGCCTCAGAATTGGCTTAAACTGCTTAGTTAATGGAAATAAATGTAGAGAGTTTATTTCTAGGTCACAAAAATGTGGAAGAAGATGTGGTTAAAGTTTGAGATTAATCGAAGTTAGTTTGGCATTTTTAAGCATACTAGTTGTGTGTTTAAATGTCAGATTGACTATCAGCAGATATGAGAAATTATGAAAATGGTGAAATAAGGTTTTTGATGAATTTTAAGATTTATTTGAAACTTGTTGGAAGTTAGAAAACTAGATTCGGTGAAATCTAAGTATTCTTAGCATATCGGGAGTTTAGTACCTATCCAAGAGAAGCCAAATTTGACTTCTCCTTTTAAAATATCCCATGGCTGGGAAAAGGAAAACAAAAAAATAGAAGAAAGAAAAGAGAAAAGAGAGAAAGGAAAGAAGAAGGAGAAAGAGGAAGATAAGAAGGAGGAAACCAAGAGGCAAACAAGGATTGGAGAGCTTGGATCCATCCTTGGCTATCTTCAAGACCTTGAGGTAGGGGAAAAATCTGTTTTGCACTATTCTCCTTTCCTCCGTCTTGTTCATGTGTGGCTTGATGTGAGTAATAGGGTTTAGTGTGAGTTTTGTGTGTTCTTGGCCTATTTCTCATTGTTGAACTTGAGTATGACTTGATGTTGGTTTGTTGGATGCATGAAGATGAATTTTTCATCACTTGAACACCTTTGTTCTCATTTTGATGATAACAAACAATGAAAATTTTTATTGAAACTATTGACTTAGATGTGTGGGATGCTATTGAAAATGGTCCCTTTATCCCCCACATAAGTTATTAATGGTGTAAAAGTTAATATACCAAGAAGTGAATGGACTAATGATGATAAGAAAAAGGTCCAATATAATTTGAGTGTCAAAAACATCATTACCACATCCTTGGGATATGATAAATTCTTTAGAGTGTCAAATTATAAATCTACCCAAGAAATGTGGGACACTTTAGAAGTAACCCATAAGGGTACTAGTGAAGTGAAAAGATCAAGGATTAATATTCTCATTCATGAATATGAGCTTTTTAAAATGAACCAAAATGAAAGTATTCAAGAAATGCAAAAACGTTTTACACTTATTGTATATCATCTTGCTTCATTGGGAAAGACTTTTTCTAATAAAGATCTTATTAACAAAGTGTTGAGATGTTTGAACAGACATTGACAACCTAAAGTGACGACTATTGTGGAGTCAAGAAATCTCTCAACCATGACCTTAGCCACACTTTTTGGCAAACTCCAAGAACATGAATTGGAATTGAATAGACTCAACCAAAGTGAGAAGCTTGACAAGAAAAATAAGGGAATAACTCTCAAGGCCACTTCCTCCATGATTAATGATAATGATGATGATGAAGATGATGGAGATGACTTGGAAATAGATGAGGAGAATCTTGCTCTACTAGTAAAGAAATTTAGAAGATTCTTCAAGAAGAATGGAACTCAAAGAAGACCTCTTTTTCCCCAAAAGAATGTCTATCACAAAGGGGAAGGAACCTCATCCACTCCTAAATGCTATGAATGTGGAGAATTGGGTCACATGAAGATGAAGTGCCTAATTTATCAAAGAAAAGTGGAAAAGTATGAGAAGAGGTCCTCAAAGGAGAAGAAAGAAAGAAGAGCCTACATAGCTTGGGATGATAATGACATGGATTCAACCGATAGCTCGGACAATGAGAAAGTCAATCTATGTTTCATGGCTAGAGGAGAAGAGGAAGATGAAGATGACATGGAGGTAACATCCTCAAATTCTGAATCAAACTCTTCCCCTTCCTATGATGAATTGTAAGATGCATTTGAAGAATTACATAATGAATTTATGAGACTTGCGAAACTTATTTCATCATCTAAGAAAATAATTCTCTTTTGAAAACAAAATCTCTATTTTAAACAAGGAAATTGAGGAACTAAGAATAGAAAATGAATCTCTTGGACTTATTGATGCAAATTCTTCATGCATGACATGTTTATCACTTGATAATGCATCTACACCCTCATCTTGCTCATCGTGTAAAGCATTTGAAATTGAGATTGAGGATTTGAAAAATACTATTTCAAAATTTACCTTTGGAAGAGATAATTTGAACATATTACTTGGAAACCAAAGATGTGTTTTTCAAAAGACTGATTTGGGGTATAATCCCAATAACCAACAAAAGTTTCTTAAAAATTTCTTTGTTTCATCATGTACATCAAGTAATCCCTTTACTAAATACTTTCATTGTGGTAGGAAAGGGCACAGTGCATTAAGTTTCAATGTAAGGAAGAATATCAATAACAAGTTAGGAACTAAAATGGTTTGGGTTCCTAAAGGCACTTTGCCAAAAACTAAGGTCAAGAATTGACTTTGGATATCTTGAAAAGTGGCTGCTCCAAGCACAAAACCAGAAAATACTTCAAGCTCTCTTCTTTGTCTCCAAGAAGCTTGGACTTGCAACCTTTGGTAAAATGGAGATTTGGTTTATACTTCTCTAGCTTAATTTCTTGAAAATATCTTTACATATGCTAGATTAGTTTACTTCTTATTTGAAATAACATATTTGATGAAAATACCTTTGAAATTATCTTTTTAGATCAATCATGCATCTAAAATCTTACTGCACAATTTTTTGCTGCACAATTAACCATCTTGCTACATAAATCTCAAAATTTGCTGCATAAAGTCTCAATTTTCTTCATAATTTCAAAATTTTCTGCATAAAGTCATAATCTTCTACATAATCTCAAATTTTACTGCATAAGCTAATTGATTTGCTACATAATTGTCATTTTTACTGCACACTTTCCTTGCTTTAATCACTTTCAAATCCAATACTAACTTGAGCGTTAGAGGTTGCCCCAAATTTGTTTTGCAGGCAGTCCATCATGTCCAAGTCCTCCAAGTTGCTCAAAATTCACCAATCCTATTAAAGTAGTTTAATCCTTGACAAAAGTGATGATTTTGTAAGATCATATGTTTTGGATCAAGAATTGGTTAGTTTTTATGTTTACATGTTGTTTGGATTTGATTTAGGATGTTGTGGAACTAATTTGAAGGCTTTGAGATTGATCAATTACTGTTTGAAATACAAAAACTGATTTCAGTAAGCTTGTAATAGATTATAGGATCTTTGTAATCGATTACTGATCTGTTGATTATTCCTATATTTTAGTTGCCTTATAATTGATTCATTGAACTCCATTTGTCCTTAATTGTCATCATTTAGCTTAGTTTTTGATATCAAACCCTAATTAGAACATTACTGTGAAACTTTGCTTAAATGTGTTCATTTGCACTCATAATTGAATTACAGTCACTGGGCTTCTTAAGGTTCAATTAGGTTTAATTAAGTTGGTATTGACACATTTTATGATATTGAGCCTAATTGGATCATTAAGGGAATTATTGCATGACTTAGCCCTAATTTATCTCTTTGACAATGTTCAGTAAACTAGCTATAATTTGAGTTTCAAATATCTGATTGATGTGATTTTGGTCTTGTAGGAAAGTTAAGACAATTCTCTACCACTTTCATGAAGACCTCAAAGGCCCAATCACACGTTTGTATAACTCAAATTAGAGTTGAAGCAAGAACTAGGGTGCTGATCCTGACAGCTTGATCTTTGCATATTGTTCATGGCTTATCTCGAGCTACAAGTTGTCAAATGAGCTGACATTTTGATGGTTGATAGTTAAGATCCAAATCTATAACTTTCATGTTGAACACTTTTCCAGATTTAGAGATCTAAGGGGTCATATTGAGCTTGGAAGCTAGATTACACGGCTTGCCCATGGTTTCTACCACGGCCATGGTTCGAGGGAGTCAGCATTAACAAATTTACTTCCAGAATCAACCACGGCCTGGCCGTGGTGGCCACCACGACCATGGTTCGCAGCGCAGACAACAATTATTGAAACTTCTATGCGAAGTTTATGCGGGAGGCCTATATATTGACACCCTTGGCACGTTTTTGAGAGAGTTTTGACCTAGGAGAGCAGCTACAACTCCTTGGAGAAGGAGAGGGGAGTCTTGGATCAAAGATTGGAGTCTCGGGTTCGAGCAATCGGAGATCCATCATCCTCAATCCTCAGAAACTCGTTTGCTTTAGTTTTTCTTCTGCACTTTGTTTCTTATGTTGTTCTTTCTCAGTTTTTCTTATGATTTCCTTCTAGCTATGTGTAACTAAACCTCCCTTGGTTAAGGGGGTGATGAAACCACTAGTATTAATGTTGTGAATCTTGCATATTTGATTATTTCAACATAGTTATGTTTTTATTCATATATTTCTGAATCTATTGTTGGTATGAAGGTTTTTGTACTTGTTCCCACTTTTAAAGTGGTAGATCTGGGTTTATTATGCGCGGTTATGGTAGTAGATCTAGTAGAATATATGATGTTCATGTGGGTATAATTATCTTTGTGCTATTTGTCAGTTATAAAAGTGGTAGATCTGGGTTTATTATGCGCGGTTGCGGTAATAGATCTAGAGAAATATATGTTCTAAGTAATTTAATCCCGGTGTGTGATTAGATCTTAGTGTGATTGATTTTCTAAATCTTAATGCAATTATTGGATAGTTGTAAGAGCGGTTGTTTTATGACTAATCAGTGATTATGAGTTGATTTGAGCGGTTGCTAAATTGGCCAACACGTAAGAAAAACAGAGATTTACTCTCACAATTGCATAAAAACATAATTGAGCATGTTGAAATAAAAAGATATGTGGATTTACATCATCATATAAATCTAGTGGTGGATTCAATCTCTTAACCAATTTTCTTATATTGTTTATTTCAGGTTATTTATTGTTATTATCTTTGAAGCTGTTCATTATTCATCAAAACTCCAAAACCCCCTATTTACTGTTCATTGTTAATCAGAGTTTAAATTGAAAATTATTTGATAGTGTTAATTGGATTGGTTCTCTGTGGATCGACCCTTACTAACTACAACTAGTTGTAAGGTTTTTATTTTCTGGTGGGTCTGACAACTGATTTTTATCTGAATTTTAATCACTATATCCTCACGCATCAATTACAGAGGCTCTGCCAAGCGTCCTAAGCAAAGTCAGAGAGTGTGTAATCGATTACACACACAATGTTTCTAGAACTCATGTAATTGATTACACTCACACTGTAATCGATTACAAGGTTCACAGAGGGCATGTAATCGATTACTTACCCATTGTAATCGATTACACAGAAGTTTAAAAACCAATTTCAGCGACGAAAAGCTATTTTTTTCCTCTGCAACTCATTCTTCTCTCTCTTGAGCATGATGTTTATTACCTTGACTTGCTTAACTATGCTTATTTTGAAATGGATTGTTTGCAATGAATGATCTGTTAAAATGATTTTTATGTTGGTCTTCTTATCTTGTTGCTACAATATTGATTGCATATTTTGTTGTGTGACAATAGTTTTGTGTAACTTCTCTTTGTCAGAATCTATATATTGCATATCTTTTTTATCATGACAAAAGGGGGAGAAGTTTATGTGTCATTGAGAAAAGGAAAGTAAAATAGAACAAGGTGCAATTTTAATGATCTTGGGATTTCAAAATTAAGGGGGAGCTGTGTATTTCTGATATAATCACCTCTTGAAAAATAGAGGGGGAGTAAGTCTCTAACTCTTTTTGTGAATTCCAATTTATTTATACTAACTTTTTTTCTCAATGGATGTTTGTCATTATCAAAAAGGGGGAGAATGTAATTGGCATTGATTAAAGCAATGGTTTTGATGATAACAAACAAGAAAGGAATGGAAGTGTTTCTAAAATGCAAAGATCAAGTTCCAAGACTCTTCAAGTTTAGCTTATAGGACTTAGATCTTGTGTAAAGGTAAAAAGGAATCACACTAAGTTCAAATAAGTTTTAAACATCTTTATAAGTGTTTCTAAAATGTTTAAATGCCTAACAAACTATTTTTGGAAAGCTAGTCTTGGTGGTAATTTAAATCTATGAAAAATAGCCAAGTTTGTGTTTTGCAAAACTAATATTTGATTACTTTTTTGATTATAACTTTCAAATTACTTTGATTTTTATTGTGAAACTTAATGCATATGAAAATAAACTCAAAGATCTTTTCGATGAGTGATTATTTGCTTTAAATGGCTAAGAAATGAAGAAGCTATGACCATTTAAAGTCAATTTTCAAAAACAGCCAAGATTGTGTTTTGTAAAACTGACCTTTAGTTGCTAATTTGATCATATCTTTCAAAATAGTTTGAGTTTTATTTTGAAACTTATTTAATTTGAAAATAGACTTAAAGATCTTTCCAATGAATGTTATTCACCTTAATCAGATAAGAAATGAAGAAGTTATGACCTTTTAAAGTTAGTTTTCAAAACCAGAAATGTTGTAATCGATTACACAAGACCTGTAATCGATTACAACATTGGCAGAGGCCATGTAATTGATTACCAAAAGTGTGTAATCGATTACCAAGTGTCCAAAAAGCCCAGAACGAGTTCTAAGAGCATTGTAATCGATTCCAACATCTATGTAATCGATTACCACGAGTCTGAAACGTTCTCAATAGCTATAAACAGCTAGTTTTCATAAAGAAATCTTTCTTTAAACACCACCAACGACTCTAAAAATGTTTGGGTTATAAATGAAAGTGTTTGGGCATCAAAGAAATGTTGGAGAACAATCTGAAAATCATCCTTGAACATTAAATTCGTGTTTCACTATCTCTTTCTCCAATCCTCTATTTTTGAGCTATAAGTATGTGAATCCTTTATACTCATAAGTTTCAGTTTGTATTATCTACTCTTTGAGAGAGTTTCTATCTTCTACATCTTTGTATAATCTGTAAAGAGAGGGTGCGGTATCCCTCTAGAGTAAAGGGTGAGGTATCCCTTAGAGAGTGAGGTATTTCTCAAAAAGTTATAAAGGGTAAGGTATCTCTGTTTGAGACTCAAACATAAAGGGTGAGGCATCCCAAGGTGTGGTGAGTGTTCTAGTTTGTAAAGGTTGTCAAGCATCTGTTGAAACTTGAAGATATAGTGAAAAATCTCTAGCCGTTGCTTGAGGACTGAACATAGGTCACAAGTGGATTGGTGGCTGAACCATGATAAACATTGTGTTTGATCTTCTAAACTCATCTCTTTATATTTGTGCATTTATTTTATATGCTTGCTTGAATGTTATTCATCTTAGCTTGTTTAATTCGTGAGTGAAGTATTCAATCTCATTTATCTATTCACTTCAATCATCCAATAGCTTCAACGAAAATTGACAAACGAACGTTTTACGAAAGATTTGTGAAAATAGTTTATAAACTCAATTCACCCCCCTTCTTGAGTTTGAGGCCACTTGGTAACAGGTTTAGGCTTAGGTTGATGATTTGATTCACAAATTGCATAATTGAGTGAAATTAAAATGGTTTAAGAGTTGTAATATGCTAATAGATCTTGCTTGATGTGAGAAATCAAGTGGAATTGAAGTTGGAGGGTTTGGAGCACCATTGTTCCTCAATGAAACAATAACTCCATCTGTAAAATTCTGCAGATTTCGTTATGCCTAGTCAACGCTCAAGCGCTGAGTGCTTGGTGCTTAAGCGCCAACAGGGCAGGCAGAGAGCATTTTTGTGCTATGCGACGTGTGCTTGAGCGCCAGGCAAGGAGCTCCTAAATGCCCATCGCTGGGAAAAATAGGGCAGAGCCTTAATTTGGTGAAAGAATGGCTTACTTGTATGGTTCTTTCTTATATGTTTCTTAATGAGTAATATTCTCTCTATGTTTGTTGAGTAGTGAGGTGAGTAATATCCTCTCTATATTTGTTGAGTAGTGAGGTGAGTAATATCCTCTCTATGTTTGTTGAGTAGTGAGGTGAGTAATTCTTCTCTATGGTTGTTGAGCAGTGAGGTGAGTAATTCCTCACTATGTTGCTGGGTATTTGAGGTGAGTAATTCCTCATTATGTTTGTTAGGTAGTTGAGGTGAGTAATATCCTCTCTACGTGTTGATGAGTAGTGGAGGTGAGTCATATCCTCACTACACCTGATAATTCATGACATATTATAGCATATCTCTGAGTAATTGAGGTGAGTAATATCCTCAATATGTCTGAGGACTCATGACATTCTTAAATTTCATTCACTCTTAGGACTTGTATAGATATAAACATTTGACATAATTTGGCATAACATAACAATTGTATGGGAGGTTGCCACCATGACATGAACTCATGACATTACAATTGTATGAGCAATTGGTATCTCTGAGATGGAGATAATGTTTTCATGAGTGTGGTGTTTTCTTGAAAACTGTTTGTGATATATGAGTTTTTATACAAACTTATAAAATGAGAATCTATTTCGGGAAGAGAAAGGATATAGTTTTGGCTTTTGCCACCTTTCTAGCTTGTTATGAATGAGACTTGAGTTTTAAAATTGTGTTTTCCCCAAAATAGCTGGAATGATTATGATGACATGATTTATGGATTTAACTACTGAGAATATATGATTCGCACCTTTTGTGTGTGTTTCCATGATGATTCCAGGGAGGAAGCCTTATGAAAAGTGAAGACAAGCAGGAGCTTGGAGTGCTTAGTTTAGAGTAGCTTTGTAGATTCTTGTGATGATGTACACATTGTATTAGTGATAAATATAAATATTGTGTATTATTTATACATTCGAGGCTCATATTTTCTATATATATATATATATAATTGTTATATTTGAAAATGCTTAGTTGTAGTAAGTAGCATTCTTAGATTTAATGACTATGGTATAACACCAATTATACTATGGTTATTAAATTTGGGATGTTACAGGATCAACCTTGGAGATAAGGTAAAATACCATGTAAAGGCGCTATGAGTCAAAAAGTTAGGAAATACCTTTATTTTGAGATACTCATTTGACGTTAAATCACCACACTTTGTAGTGAACCTAGCAATATGTTCAACAGATGACTCTCCAACTTCATCAGAAAAATTGGTAAACTTGGAGATTTTATATCCCCTAAACAATTCTAATTCATTTATCCAATCTGGGAAAGTCAAAATAAATTGTGGGTGAAATGCAGTGATGACATTAAATCCAAACTAAGTTAAAAGCTTGTTTGATGGCTTGATTAACATTTTGGTTTGGGAGGGTCAGTGGTTGACCTGGTCCAAATTGCCCACCTCTTTGACTGTGCATTAATTATATGACTATTTCTGTCCATATAGCCCATATGGTCATATTGAAACTGATTGTTTGTATATTGATTTTGTGTGCCAAGGGTATAATTAAATTCATGACCATAAGGTTGTTTATTTTCTGTGCCTCCTAGCACACTATTATGTCAGCCCACTTATTGAACCAAGGCATTGCAAGTACTATTAGTTGTCTCTATCAATGAACTAAGAATTGTATTCATCTGTTGGGCTAACATATGAACCATATCATAATTCCTCTCATCGATATGTTGTCTCATGGTAGCCAAAGTTTGAATTGTTTGGCTTTGACTTGAGGATAGTGTTGGCATTCCTTCTTGTCATTACTAGAAATATGAATCCAAGAGGTCGAGTTGCACCTCTTTTGACACCCCTTTGCGAGTATGCAGAAAAATTTTTGCTACTAGAACCAGCACTATTCAAACTAGGTGGATTGTTCATAATATTCATAGTCGAAAAATAACTAGGGTCGAAAACTATATTTGGTCTAAACACCGAAGTTCCACTAACCATTAGAATTGTAGTTAGAGGGGTATATGTGGTAGTGGTTATTGGCAAAGTACTTAAGATGTTAGTAGTCATAGGCATTCCATACATAGGTACGAAGTTAGGGTGATAACTATAATTTTGAAGATTCAAACTACCTATATGCTCCTTAGTGTTTATCCCATTTGATAGTGCAACAATTATAATCGCCGTAGTTGACACCTGCATTTCTCTAACTTCTGGTGTAGTCGGGATTGTGGTTGTGGGATCTGAATTTGTATTATCATTTGTGGATATATTGGAGGTTTTAGTACTACTTTATAGTCGTGACATAATATTTGACACCTACGATTTTAACAGGTCCCACTAGGCGTTCCAATTTGTTTCCATCATATTTCGATAATCTAATTAACAGTGTGATTCCAAAATCTCAATTCGGGGAAGAAAATTGCTTCCTCTTATGTGCTCTTTGTTTTCACATAGTGTCTAAATTTGGGAATGCAAATGTCAATTCGACAAAATACAAAATGACATTAACATGTATAAGAAACAGTAATTTGATTTAACTGGAAATAAAAAGTACAACTTACAGAGTTGTCAGAGTTATAGCAACAACAAAACAACAAAGGGTAAAATGAACTAAATAACTAAACAAAAGAAAGGAAAAAAATTTGGAAAATGTAAAGGTGCTTGAGGGACTTTTTCTTGCTATGTGTGCGAGGAGTCGTGACTGTCAAGCCTCTTTTCCTTCTTCAAATTTGCTATTTATACTTCCCCTTACCTTTAATCACTTCTGCTCCTTTTGAATTTTGAAAATTATGAGATTTTAGGCACCTTTGCAATAATAATTAAGCTTTTCTTTCAAGATTAGCCTCTATGTTTTCCTCTTTACAACATGTCTTTGGCGGTTACGAGCAGTTCCAAGCAGTTTTCTTAGAGTCTCAGGTGGTTTGTGTCCTTTGTTTTGATCAACGTGAATTCGAACTTGTGATGACTCCTTCCTTTTTGTTGACTCTGGTTCTTATGTCGAGTTTCTTCCGATGTCGACTCTCTTCTTTGGTCACATGTTTCTTTTGTTTAATATTTTACTTTTTGTGAGTCATTGTCCCTTTTTCTATGTTACTAAAAATTTTAAAATACTCATAACAATAGGTAATAAGTGTTTTTCAATATGTTTCCTAAAAGAGAATATTAAATGATTTAGGATTACACCTCTTGCATGAGATAATTAAAATTGAATTATCAATTAATTAAATTAAATAAGATTGGTTCAAGTAAAATCAAAATGCCCTAGTTTAATGATATTGTTTTGTCTCTTGTTAGTTTCTGCATCGTTTGAATTTAATTCATTAGTTTTAATTTAATTGAAATTTCTTTTGATAATTTAAATAATAGTAGAGTTAATATAATTTTGACAATTGGTAAACACTCTCTATGAAAATAATATCTTATTTACTACTTTATTATTTGATTGATTTCATGCACATGTGAATTTCCTTATCACACAGGATACTCACTATTTAATAACTTAATTTTGAGAAGTTTGCTATTCACACACAAAATTTTGTACATTACCTTTCTTGATCAACGTGTAAATAACTAGTCAATAACGTGTATTATATTGGTACTTTTATTTTATTACTTTTTAAAAGAAGTTGAAAAAAAAGTGAGAAATTGAGAAATTTTAAAACTTAAAATTTTATTTCATTTAACTTTATTTTTAAAAAAGTGATTAAAAAAGTGAGACAAATTTTGAAAAAATAAAAAGGTCCAACTCTTTAGAATAGACAAGCTTGACCCAATTTCCTTAAAGTTAGGCCCTAAGCTAATCTGTGACCCACCAAAATGGGTGAACCAGGGTCCATCTCTTTCTCCTCCTCGTTCCAGACCCTTGCAGTCATCCACCAAAGGAACCTAGCCGCACATCATGCTTCCATTTTAAGCTTTTTAATGAATAAAATGTTGATTTGTAAAATTATACAAAATGTTAAATATAGAGTAAATCTCTGATCTGGTCCTCAAACGATTTTCAAAACATTAATTTAGCTATTAAAAGATTAGTTACATCAAATTGATTTTCAAATAATAATTTTTATTTATTAAATGACAATACTTTGCTCCCAGTAAACACAAACTTTTAGAATACTTTGATGTTAAAAAATTATGATTTTAGGACTAAATCAATACTCTAAAAATCTTCTAAGTTCCAAAATGGGAGTTTATTCCTCATATATAATAAAACGAAGATATCTTTTCGGGGCATAACAATTCCATACGATGATGATATTGATAATGTGCCTAACTAGTAATTCCCACACCACACCAAATGTTTAACTATTGTGCTTACTAATAGACCGAATGTTCTCTGGTGGGCTTGTAAAATACATCTGTTAATCCATTCACCACTTAGTTACATTCTTTCTAATGTTTGAAATTTAGCCACACCACACCAGCATTTTTTTTAATCAAAATACTCTTTGCAGATTTGATGGGAAAAGTTTCTTGACAAAATTTAAGGGGAAGCAGATCATGTTTATAGGAGATTCTGTCAGTTTCAACCAGTGGCAATCACTTATATGCATGCTTCATTCTGCTGTACCTCAATCTGAAATAGTACAGCAGGCCAGTGGCTCCATCTCTAACTACACATTCCAGGTCAGTGAGCTAACTTGTCATAAACCACCAAGAAATGATAATGACGAGTTGTCGTCAAAAGAATAACAAGGCCACCATCCTCTTTCAGAATCGTTGTCAGAAAATAATGCTATTTTATTAAAAATTCAAGCAATTATAATAATTCTGCAGGACTATGGAGTTTCAGTGATTATCTTCCATTCTACATATTTGGTTGACATTGAAGAGGAAAAAATTGGTAGAGTCCTCAAGCTTGATTCCCTTCAGAATGGAGGCATACGGAAAAAAATGGACCCAAGCAACCGTAGGAACTCTACAAACTCATTTAAGTAGTGCACCACAAAGGTGATTCTGACAATAGCTAGCGAGTAATGTGGTCATTTTCTGCTGCAGATGGGATTACGTTCAAATAGGCGACAAAATACTCAAAGCATGGATCGTATGGATGCTTTTAAAACGGGTTTGACAACTTGGGCTAACTGGGTAAATGCAGAGGGTTGATCCAAGAAAAACCAAGGTGCTTTTTCAAGGAATTTCTCCTTCACATTACAAGTAAGTTTAAAAACATTTTCTTCTGATATAATAAATGCAAATCTTTAAAAATAGTTAGCATGTAATATATTTTTAATTGATGTTATACATTTTTCTTTCTTTTTTTGACATCTGCAAATGCAAATCATATAAATTAGTGGCGCAGACTGGAATGAGCCAGAAGTGAGAAACTGTTCAAAGGAGACACAGCTAATAAGTGGATCAACATACTCAACTGGATTGCCGCGGACATATGTAGTGCAAGATGTGTTGAAGAAAATAACCAAGCATGTTCAGCTCAACATTACAACTCTCTCACAGTTGAGAAAAGATGCACATCCTAGTTCTTACAATGCCTTCAAGGGCAGATCTAGGGATGGATGGCATTTATCAGGCTCGGGAGCGCCTATTTTTGGGATACTTTGGCCTGGCCTATTTAAAATATAAACAAGGCTCAGGCCATTTTAATAGTCTGTTTCATTTAATAGGTCACGCCTGACCTTTCAATAAAACCTGTTAGGCCTATTAAATTAGTCTGTTTATACTATTTATAAATATATTTAACAAAAATTTGAAATTATGCTTAACAAGAATCGAACTCACTACCTAATATAAACACTCCACTCCACTTTACCCTAAGCTATGGTAAGTTATTATTCTTACAATCACATATTTTATAGATTTATGCAGATTAACTTTACCACGTTTCACGTTCAATTCATTTCCTAATTCCTAATCAGTTCAGAGACCTAATTCCACACTTCCACTTTAGGCTCCTCTCAAATCAAGACTCCCTCTTCTCCTCTTCTCGATGCACCACGCTCACCATCACCGAACGCTCAGTCCCTCCTCTCCTCTCCTGATCTCCTCCTCCACTCGCGGCTGCACGCCTGCACGCCCTTCGTGACCGGTCCCTCTCCTACGCTGATTTCTACCAGGTAAGAAAGGTTTCGGGGTTAAATCTGAGGGTTCATAGCATTCCAATAAAAAAATTTGTGATTTTGTGAATGAAATCTGCATACATTTAGTTAGATCCATTATTCCTGACAGTAGATTGAGAAATGGTCATCCTATTATTGAGAAATGGCTTTCATATTTAGATTTCCTGTATAAAATTGATGAGTCCACTAATTGTATCATGACTTTTATATATGTTCTCAGAATGAATTCCATCAAAACTCCCATTTCTGCTGGGGTGGTCATGTTGCTGAATGTTCTTTGATAGGTGGTTGTGCTCTGTGGTTTTATTAAATTTTGTTTATTGTTCTTTCCAGTTTTTATTATTGGGCGCAGTCCCATTCCCCAAAGATGTTCCTCACTTGAAGCAGCTTGGTGTGGGTGGTGTAATTACTCTTAATGAGCCTTATGAAACTTTGGTACCATCATCTTTATATCACGTAAGTGTTATCCCATTTTATCTTTAGACGGTCTCGTCTTTGTTTTTTGTGTGCTACTTATGTAGAAAGCCTACTTACTTGCTATTAGGAAGTTGTGGAATCTCTGATGTCCAATGAAGACTATATTTGTGTTGGTGTGCATGTTTAATTGATACTGGAATAATGTATTTTCACAAATATCACCATAGTTTCACAATGTCTTAGCTATATTTATTTTAGTATAAAACCATTGTTGATATTCTTAGTTTATTTGCTTGATTTGTTTCAGGCTCATGGGATTGATCATTTGGTAATTCCCACAAGGGATTATCTCTTTGCCCCCTCATTTGTGGATATCAGTGGCTGTGCAGTTCATTCATCGTGGGTGTTTTTTTTTTAATTATTTTTGGGAGAAGTGGCAGGGATGTATCTATCAATGTGTTTTTTCTTCTCCCCCTCTTTGAAATGTAGTTTTTTTGGTCTTACCTTTGTATTTTGTACAGAGAATGCAACTTGCGGTTAAACTATTTATGTTCACTGTAAAGCTGGGCGGGGGAGGAGTACAACAATTGTGCTTTGTTATCTGGTAAATTTATGACCTACAGTTATGCTTGTAAGTTGTTATTTGATGATACTATGATGTTGATGATGAGTGATGACCAATTGGTTATGAATGTGATGTGAGAACAAGCTTGAAAGAGGTGTTTTATGTGCTTGAAAGAGTCCAATTTTTTATATGCTCAAGTGACTTGAAAAAAGTCTTTGAATTTGATGAATTTTGTGTGTTATGGTTGTGTACGATTTAATTGTGTAATTATATTTTATTTAGTCTAATGAGTGATTAGTAATGGTATTTAGAAACAAATAGGAGTTGTATTTAAATGTTAATTTTTTTTTTCAATGGTCTTTCAAGGCCTGTTTGAAGGCTTAGGCCTATTTCAGGCCTATATGAAGGCCTTGGCCTGTTAGCCTATTTAGATGCCTTAATATAAATCAGGCTTTCTAAACAGGCTTCAGGTCAGGTCAGGCCAAGTCAGGCCCAAAAAAAAACCTTTGATAAGTAACAGGCCAGGCTCAGGCCAGGTATTTGTAACACAGGCCTGGCCTGTTTAGTGTGAAGCCTGGCCTGGCCTGTTTCCATCCCTAACTGTACCCATTGGTGTGTAGCTGGGCTGCCAGATACTTGGAATCAACTGCTGTACGCAGCAGTCATAAGTTAGAAGTGAAGACAAACTATTTGGGATACCTAAATAATGTTAGGAAAAATTGGTATATCCCCTAGATCCAATCTATTGTGTAATATTTTAGAACACATTGTAATCATTTTATTTTGATAAATAATATGACATTCAATTTATTTTGGTTTTATTTGTTATATTTATTATTTAATTATTTAATTAATATGACAAGGTCCTTGATTAAATTTAAGCATTTGTTATCATGATAGAGATCATGATAATGAGAGATAAGTTTTTATTTATAATTTAATCTAAAATGTTCTTGATCGTAAGATTTTTGAGAATAAGATATTAGTAATTTGGATAGATCTATATGTGTGATTGTCTCTATTGGATAGAGATTAATAGATTTCATTTATTAATTCACATATATAGATGATGCATATGGAGATATGATCACTAAATTGACTCAATTGAGAATTCTTAATGATTTATATTACCATTAATCTGTCAATAGGATATTTTCATGATGGACATGATGTAAATTTTTCCTTTGACTTGAGATTATCATAGTAATTAATAAGCAACTTGTTATACTTTGATTCCGAACACCTAATGCCCTAGAACGCCGCTAGTTGAATGGATATTAGGTATGACTAAATACTTGTATGATTAATGATATATCAAGAAAGAATCTATCAACTCTTAGTAATGAGTTTGAGCTCTATGATTATAACAATAAAATTAAGATATTGGTCAAGGCAATTGAATGAATGCAGAAATGAATTTCTTAAATCATTCACTAGTTGGTTATTCTTTTAAAGGTTTACCTATTAGAGTTTGACAGTTATACCATACTCTAAGGTTAACTCAGAGTTGGAACGATAGAAAGAAATACTGCATTATTCTTCTAAAGGTTCTTGAGGAGCAAAAAATATTACTTCATATTATCCAATTATTAAGGAGTGATGGTAGACACTAACCTTGATTGGTAATTTAATTCGACTAATTTACTACCGACTTAGTATTGAACCTATGAGATCACACACTAACGAGTGTTCTAATCTTTGTTAAAGATTATTTAATTTATTATTTGATAATTAAATTAGAGAATTTAATTTAATCAAATAAATAAAATTTTGATTCAAATGGAATATTATTATATTCTTTACTAGTATTTAGAATATAATTAATACATGACACAATTATCTGAAGAAATTCTATTTGGAATATAATTATCAGAAGTTTTCAAATTTAAAGTAGATAATGATGTTGTAGATATGACCAAATTCTCAATGTCTCCACATTATGGTGATATATATGCACCAAAAGTCAAATCATTTAAATCCTATTAGATAGGATTTATTATTGCATGTTAGATAATATTTGAGATGCTGCTTATTAGATAGGATTTGATGTGCTGCACATTAGATATTTTTTATATGTTGGATGACCATTTTTTATATTATAAGGAGACGTTTTTAATTGTTATTTATGTTTTAATAAAAAAATTAAAATAGCTTTTATGACTATTTAGACGTGCATGTGCAGCAAGAAAACTAAAAAGATGTACAACAAAGGAAACTTTAATAGCTTTTATGGCTATTTAGACATGTACGTGTAGCAAGCAAATTGAAAAGGTGTGCATCAAAGGAAACTTTAATATATAGTGATATATGATAAATAGAAAATATATATTTTTCTGCTCTGGTTTTTTCTTTAAAATTTGTGTAAGTTTCATGTTCTAAAAAGAGTTGATAGCAGGACTTGGTCTCGGTGTGAATACGCATAGAGTTTTCGTACAATTGAAGAGAATTTTTAAAGTATCAGGAATCCTTTATCAGGTATTTATTTTTTATCTTCATAGTGCTAGAATACATTTTAAATACAAAATAACTTTTAGTTTGCTTATATTTTGATCCGCTACGTGATTTAATCATTATGCAATCCTTTCAAATAATACACCTACGGTAGTCATATTTATTAATACAGAATATAGATTAAGTTAGAATGGAAGGTTTCTGTTGTGTTGATGTTTCATATTGCAAAGTGGGTGAGAAAAATTAAACCCAGTACACCACAAACAATTAGATTTCTCAAAATTTCAATTCAATAAAATGAGAATGTTAGAGCATGTGTTTATAGTAATTCTAAATTCCATTATCATTTAGAAAAAAAAAACCCAGCTTCGATATAATGTCTATGGTAAACATGCTCAACCGTATTTGAGGCCCAAATGACCCTATATATTTGCACATTAGAATTTACATGCTATTTTTATATCAGTTAATGACATATAATTTTTTTTGTTAAAAACTATATTGTTTGGCTATCGGGCTAGTAATTGATTACCACTATATGATAATTAATAACTAGCCCATTTACCAAACAATACAGTATGCTAACTAAAATTTTGTACATTGTCAACTAATATAAAATTGATGAAAGCAAAATGGTGTGCAAGCATCATTTTCCATTTCTAAATGCTTATCTTTCATACACAACTACAATAAAAAAGGCAAATTTTCAGTACCTTATTTCCCATTGTGTGTGAACCGCGGCCCACTATTTTTTTTTTCTTGGAATGGCCCACAATAATATTGATTTAGATTTAGACTTCAGCTTTTGTAATTTTCTTATGAAAACATCTTTTGTACCCCAAATGTTGACACCGTAGCCTTGACATTGTATTCCTACCCTCCCCTTTATACGATTTGTCAAGCTAGATGCCAAATAAAAAAAAAGTAGCAAAATGGGGTAAGAGAAAAATGGGGTTTTGTCTCCTCCCTCTAAACCTGGTTTTTGTCCCGTTGATAACCCATTTTTTCCTTATGAAATTCAGCTTCAAAACTTGGCATCTGGAGAGAGTGAAGAAACAAAGCAACCTCCCTTGAAGTCTTGTTTAGCTTCCATTTTGTTGTCTATCCCTGCAAATTGGTGTAAGTTTTCCTTTCTTCCTTTCCTTCTACCCATGTTTCTTCCCGTTTGTAGTTGCCAAGTTTTGTTAGTTCCTTCCTATAGCTCTGCATAGAAAACTTCTTGGAGAGTTGAGGCCATACATACAAATATATATCACCTTCTTTTTCCACGTTTTGAATGGATTGGACATCATCTTATTAGTATTTTGCTACTTTGGCACCTTCAGGTCTCAAAATATTTTGTACAATTCTGTTAGTTCCTCCTACTCTTGTTATTCTCTAAAATATTATAGTTCTTTTCTACTCGTATTGTTAGATTTTGTTACACCTCCTACTATGGGCACCTTCTTGGCAGAGTTGAAGGTGACTTTCCAATTTTAGTGGGGTTAAAAAATGCTTGAACTTGCCAAGTATTGTTAGTTCCTTGAATGTGACTTTCTCATGTGTCTTACCCACTAAAATTGTGGAGTGTTTGTAATATAGATGGTTAGAGGGTTGGTTGGGTGGGCGAGAATATAAGGAAATATGACTTAATAAGACTAAGGGTATATCCTTATTCCATCAGTTCCAATTTGGAAATTAGAGATTGTAGGAGATTTGCAGTAGAATATGATGATTAAAAGTAGTTATTGATCGGGTATAATTTTCTGTAAGTAGATTATAACAGTTATAACATTGTTGATAATTTCTATTATAGTTGTTGATAATAATTTGAATATGTTGGTAACTTAGCAGTAGAATGTGATGATGAAAGGTTAGGTACCTATGAGGAAGGTGAAAAAGGTGGAGCTTTCTTTGGTAGAAAAGTTGAGGGACTAGTTGTTAGTTCTTTCTCTTGGACAAAGGAGAACAGTTGGAACTAAAAATATAATTTAATTTCCTATAATTCCAATCTAACAAAAACTAAAATAGACAAAGAAGAAAATGGGTATAAAATCACCTCTACATATGGTGAGATCTTTTGCAACTAGGTTGTAATTAAACTTATACTATTGATAATTATACTGGCAAAAGTTGATAACAAATGAATTCGGCTGATAACATGACAACACAACAGGTCTGTGCAACAACCCATAAAATTTTGTGTTGGTGTTGTTGTACTTATATTGACAGACATGTTAGAATTATACTACGGTGATTTGTGCATATGGTTAAATGTTTTGCTAGAGATTGTAATAATGAATATTTTTGCTGATAATTACTTGTATAGTAGTTGATGAAATATAAGAATTGCTGGTAACATGGTAGTATTTTGTGTAGGTGTGTGCAACAACCAAGACACAGATTTGATGAAGGATTCAAACAATGTTCATACTTATGGTGATGTTGATAATGTTGATATATTGAATGGTGATTCTGCAAATTGATGGGGCTACCTATTTATTTACTTTTGTATAGTAGAAGCTGACATCACAATGCAATCTTTGTTTTTTTGGTTGAAGATATGTTGTGTGAAGATATTTAGGGACAATGTACACGTGGGCAAGTGTGGATAGTGGGCATTAATAGTGGAAGGGTTAGGAGTATTAATAGACCCTTGTTTGTGTTTTGTTTGTGTATATTAGTGATATTACTATATAGCAAATGCTTCTTAAATACTTATATTTGGTTTAGAGTTAATGATGTAAATAAATGTTCACTTCAATTTCAACAAATGCTAGTTCTAACCACAAATTATATCAGTATTGATTTCCATTCAATTATCGTTACCTTCCATAAGCTAAGTTAAGGAGTGGATGACCAATTCACCACATAGGAATACACCACTTATTTACACATGATTTACCACTTAATTATGAATCGTGTACATAACAATTATTGCTAAGTGTTAAACCATGGCAAAATAAGTGGTGATTCTTGTCTTTCATTTGAAGAATTATAATTTTAACCCCCTGAGTATGAGTGCCTTCTATGGACAAGTTAGAGAGTGGATGACCAATTCATCACATAGGATGTAGTATTCACCACATATTTATACATGGTTCACTACTTAATTATGAATTGTGTGCATTACAATGTTGCTAAGTGTGGAACCATGACAAAATAAGTGGTAATTCTTGTATTTTTTTTGGGGAACTATAATTTCAACCCCCTTTGTGAGTGCCTTCCATAAGCCAAGTTAAGAAGTAAATGACTAATTCAACATAGCATATAGGATTCACCATTTATTTACACATGGTTCACCACTTAATTATGAATCGTGTGCATTACAGTTATTGCTAAGTGTGGAACCACGGCAAGATAAGTGGTGATTCCTGTATTTCATTTGGGGAATTATAATTTCAACCCCCTGAGTTTGTGAGTGCCTTCCATAGGCCAAGTTAAGGAGTGAATGACCAACTCACCACATAGTATGTATAATTCATCACTTATTTACACATGATTCACCCCTTAATTATGAATCATGTGCATTATAGTTGTTGCTAAGTGTGGAATTATGACAAAATAAGTGGTGATTCTTGTCTTTCATTTGGGAAACTATAATTCACCACCTAGACAATTTCATTCACCACTTATTTCCACAAGGATCACCACTAATTTGAATTATGTCAAACTAAGTGTTGCTAAGTGTGGAACTTGGACAAATTAAGTGATTATTCTTGTGTTTGATTTGGAGAACTATAATTCAATTTCGTATGTGTAAGTGTGTGCCTTCCAAAGGCCAAGTTTGGGAGTGGAGAACCAATTCGCCACATAGACAATGTTATTCACCACTTATTTCCACAAGGATCACCATTTATTTGACTTATGTTAAAATAAATGCTACTAAGTATAGAACTTGGGCAAATTAAGTGTTGATTCTTATTGGGAAACTCTAATTTCAACTCTATATGCATGAATGTGTGCCTTCCAAAGGCCAAGTTAGAGAGCGGAGAACCAATTCACCACTTAGATAATTCCATTCATCACTTATTTCTACAGGAATCACCATTTATTTGAATTATGTCAAAACAAGTATTGCTAAGTGTGGAACCTGGGCACATCAAGTGTTGATTCATGTATTTAATTTAGGAAACTCTAATTTCAACTTCGTATGTGTGAGTGTATGCCTTCCAATGGTCAAGTTATGGAGTAGAGAACCAACTCACCATATAAACAATGTCATTCACCACTTACTGCCACAAGGATCACTACTTATTTGAATTGTATCAAAATAAGTGTTGCTAAGTGTGGAACCTGGGCAAATTAAGTGTTGATTCATGTGTTTAATTTGGGGAACTCTAATTTCAACTCTGTGTGTAAATGTATGCCTACCAATGGCCAAGTTAGGGAGCGAAAAACCAATTCACCACATAGACAATGACATTCAGCACTTATTTTTACAAGAATCACCACTTAATTATGTGGTGAATTTTCCCTTATAACAATTATGCTAGATTAATGTCTCTTGTCACCACATAATACACGCCAATCAAAAGTTATTTTCATGTCTATTAAAGTCCTCAATCATTACATAATACATACTAATCACCAGTTATTTACACATGAATCACTAGTATGTAAATAGTGTGCAAAAATAGGTATGCAAATAGCAGAACTATAAAAAGATGTGCCTAAGTAGTGAACAAAGAGAAGTTATCGGTTAATAATACGTAAACATTGATTAATAGACAAGTCATCAAAATTCATATTTTGATTTTATATGATAGCTTTGACAAAATAGTTGATAACAATTTAAATAATTGTTCATAACACAAATCAAATTTTAATAACTTTTTGGGTCAACTTATTTTTGGCCATACATATTTAAGATATTTACAAAGTACTCATCAAATATTAAATTAAAATCGCCATTTGTTATAAGTCATGGTCACCAGATCTGAAATTTCAAATATTAGAAAGAATATGGCTAAGTGGTGAACAATGGAAAAATAAAAGGTGATTTTATTGTATGTGACTAGTATTAAAAATGTCACTTTGTGTTGTGACAATCAAAGTGCTATCCAACTTACTCACGATCCAGTTTTGCACGCTAGAAGCAAAAACTTTGAATTGGATTATCATTACATTGTGAGAAAGTTGAAGCTGGAGAAATTATAAGAGTTTGTACCTTCAACTGAGCAGCTTGCTGATATATTTACTAGACGTCTGCCTACATCTCAACACTTTTGGGTAGCAAACAATTTGTCCCTGTCATTTCAGGACATTTGTTTGAGAGTGGTGTTAACGGTGTTAATTCACTTTTAGCTAGTATTCAGTTACCTGAACTACTGTATATTTAACACATAATTAGATTTCTTATACTTTTAATAATGTCCTACAGCTGTATAGAAAAGATATATGTGTATATGTCTATTGTATCAGTTCTTCAATATACAGAACTTCTGTTCTTTCTCTCAGTTCTCTGTTATCCTCTTCTCTTCTTAATGAAGTTCAAAACTTCATCCTCTTCTATGCTTATGTTCTTCACACCTGGTGATGGAATAAATACAGCAAGCAGCATGCACCATGATAACAACCAGTTCACTACTATAATGGAATAAATACAGCAAGCAGCATGCACCATGATAACAACCAGTTCACTACTACTGATTATTATAGTCAGCAGCAGCAGCAACATTATGGTGTTCCTCAGAGGAGCTATGCTGGGGATAGTGTGGTTCCAATTCAGCAACACTAGCAGGGACAACTTTTTCAACTTGGGTTGGAGTTGAGTCCTTCAAAGCTGGGTTCAGTTACGATGGTTCTATTAGTCATAAGTGTAAGGCTCTTTAATTCCTTTGTTTTTGTTATCTGACATAACTTTTATTTTCTAAAAGAAAATAGGTCTTTTGTTTTTTCACTGTTTACATATGGTTGTTGGTAATCAAAGGTCTGATGCATGATTACATTTGATGATCTTTGCAGTCATTATTTCTTGATTACGAACTGCAATGAACTTTGCTCTTTTGCTTTATTTCTTAATCCAGGAGCTTGGAGTTAGGATTAATTGTTGCATAAGGTGTGGACCAAGGGTATTAAGTGAAATTCTGAAGTAGAGTTATAGTGTAACCCGGGAATAAAGTGTCTCAATTTTGCTTATAAAGACTAAAATGAGCTTTGCTCTTTTGCTTTATTGATTTTTTTTATATATATAAGTATTGACAACTTTCTGGTGTCTAGTAAAATAAGAAGAAAAGTGGAAGAAATAGGAAAATGATAAACTAGACTTCCTTTACATAATCTTAACAATGATTATCAGTTGTTTGCTTTTCCTCTTGCAATCGTCTGAAACCAAAGTGGAAGTAAAAGCTTAAAAATATAACTGAAATTCCATAAAGCACTTAAAGGAACTAATTAAATACCCTTTGCATCATTTGGATGGGAAAGCTATGTACATAAGCAAAGCATGCCATTACATCATAAAGAAATCCCTTTTAAGCATATGTTATAGGACACTTTTGGTGCTAGTACAGCATCAATTTCAGAATAACAGAGAAAGAAAACAGCATTCTTCTTTTGGAGAATATGGAAAACAATTATTGCTACACTCATTGGCCATATTCTATGTGGATGTATATACATCTCTTAAGGGTGTTGCTTAGGTTCTTTCAAAACTGCTGAGTAGGTGACATTTTATTTTGTTTGGACGAACAAGGGTGGGGGTGTTTCTGTGTGTCGGTGGGCGGTGGCTTATTCTTGCATGCAATTATTTGCAGTGTCAGCACCCATAACCTTGACTTTTTATTAAATTATCTTACCTCCTGGCCCCCACCTTAGCCCCTTCCCTGCCAATCTGCAATGCTATGTACCTGAATGCGGTGTCATTGCTACACTCATTGGCCATATTCTATGTAGATGTCTATGCATCTCTATCTTCTCCCTAAATGCTAAACGAAAATTTACCTATATGTTCATTCCTTATATTCCTAGTCTATGTTTGCTTGCTCCGTAAATGTCTATGTTCATTCCTTATATACTTGGTTAAAAAGAAATGGTCTACTATTTCACTTTGGCTTTTCTATCGAATAAAAAGTGTGTACGAAATTAAATGAGATCTCTTTATCTCTTATGACCTCTAAAATTTACACTATATTTAATGCATTTTGTTATATGAATAGCATTTGGATATTTTTCCTTTTCCTGCTTCTCTTTTGCTTAAATTCAATCTATACATACTTGGCAGGGAGAGCAGTTGAAGCGAGCAAGTGTCGTGGACCTTACAAATGAATCTCCACTCCCCCTTGGCTAATTCTACAAAGTAAGTTTCTTTTGCTTCTCTTTCAATCTTTTATTTCATAATTATTTGAGAACTTGCTTGATATATGTTTGCAGCACTAATGAGGTGGATAATGGGTTTAAAAAATAAAGATTGTCAAGGACCCCAAGATACCCTAGTTCAAGTGCTAACGAAGTATTTCCTAGCAAAAAGCCAAGGCTTAGAATTGTCTTTGGAAATGAAAATGCAAAGGTTATTATATTTGCCCAACTTATGACTCATTTAGTTTGCTCAGTCAACATCATCATTAAAGTATTTAAAATTCATTTGCATGATATTATGTCTAAAGAAAAGTAAGTCTGGTCATTTGCATCATATCAGGGTTGTGGATAATCAGCCAAATGCATCTTCTATAGGTTGATGCTAGTTTACCAATTTATGATGCCCTAAAACTACAGGGCCAATTGCACTTTCCAAGCTCATGAATATGGTACAACCTTGTCAAATTTTATGAGACAAAAATGGTGGTGCGTGGTACTAATGGATTTGAACTTTCGTTACAATCAAACCTGCCTGCCCAACTTTGTCTAATATCAGCATAATTTACTGTTTGTAAGTTAGTTGGTGCTTTAGCTTGATGTGTTCTTTGCCAATGGTTCACTTGTCATTGACTTGTTTTTATTTAATTGTTTGTAGGGTTTGTTCCTACATATATATGTTTGTTTGTTTTTCAGTCACATCAGAAGAAGCTTTAAGCATTTTTTTTTTTTTTGGATCATTCATTCTGATTTATAGACAGTTTCTCTTTCATGCTGTGTTCAGAATATATTTATTGTAAAATATTTGATGTTTAATTTCAATTTTCGGGGTCCTAATGTTAATGATGGTGCCGAACTAAGCAAAGGAAGCTCTTGTGCAAATCATGAATAGTTTAGCTTTTGAGTTACATTAGATACAAGTCATATTTCGTTTAAACTTATGGTTATGGCATAAGAATAATACATTCTGTGGGCACTAAATTTTTCGTTTTAGAAAATCTTCAGCCTCTGCCATGTAAACATACTTAGCTATTCTAGAGATGTAATCATACTTTAAGTCTAATACTTGTTCCTTGACATGTCTTTCAAAATTGTTATGATGTTACGTGGCTCATATTATACATATAGTTATATTAGTTTTAACTTGGATTATTGTATTTATTTTTGATAGATTTAAATGTTTATATATGATTGGGTGTGTTTATTATTGTTATATTCAAAATGCTGAGCATTTAAACCAGTTGAAATTGAACCACACAATATTGTATATTAGCTCTTTAAAATTCATTTTCATTCCCTCATTGTATTCAGAAAGGATTAAAAAAAAACAGAACGTTTAGCTGCGATTGCTATTAAAAATAGAGGTCAAACAACACTTAGCCACGATCGCGCCAACGAACTACTTTTGACGGCCACAGGTCGTTTAGTGACCCCCTAACGCAGGGACGGCTGGGGTAGTTGACTAGTTGTTGGTGTGGCATTTAACTGCAGTTAAAAACTCGACTAAACGAAAACGATCAAATTAACCATGCCTAAAAACCTTTTTTCCAATAGTGAATGAGTGCATATACTGTAGACTAATACACCTAACCCGTCAAACAGAAATCCAATCCGTCACTTAGCAATTAAAGAAAATAAATATATCAAATTTGACCCAACAGGCCTATCCACCTTGTTGTACCATATCTCGTGAGTTATATGGAGAGAGTTCAGCAACTCAACCGGCAAAAAAAAAACAAAACAAAACAAAAAGGTTACAACATGGAACTCAACTCACCATTTTTCAGTTAAATGGGTCGATCCATCAAATCCAACCCTGTGACAACTCTAGCACTACAACATAGTTGTTATCACTGAAGAGCCAACGTCTCTTTCGAAGTATCTAAAAAATAAAAAGTTTGGCCACAACAGAAATAAATAAAATCCAAGACTTTATCCAACTCCACATCCATCCGTAGCAAGATATAGTTTGCATCTTATAAAGCTAATAATTTTTTCCAATAAAATCAAAGTCCACAATCATCTGATTAAATTAGGTTAAATTGAATTTCTGCTCATTGAAAGAAAGTAAAAAAGTGAATTAGTATATCTTAAAATATGATTCATTTAAAAAATCACCTAAAAATAAAACTCATCTTTCCACCAACACACTATGAATCATAAGAAAGCAAAATAAAAATGGATCTTAGGCAAGGGTCGAAAAGCATATTGATACCATGTATGAATTGAGTTTCTCTAGTAGTAGTAATAGGGAGCAACAAAGCTTTGACCTAACTAAAAAAGAAAAACTAATTACATAAATTGTTAGTCCAAAAGAAGCCTTCAATCATCTGCAACACGCAGATTATACTTGCGTGCCAAACGACGGGCAGTTCCATCAGCCACAATGTCATCTATCATCTTAAACTTTTTGTAATGCAATTTAAGCGTGTCTGCCTGCTGCTTCGCAAGCTTCTCTTCTTCTTGCAGTTGCAGCTAACAAAAAATAAAAACAAAACAAACACGCACAATTTAGAATAACCTAGCTAGAGTCTCAAACAGGATATATCAAACATAAACATTACTTATAATGATGACATTCATAATAGTCAATAGCGCGTGATAGCGGCACTATCACACCGTCACATCGCGTTGTGGCACCAATCCGCGACCAGGCTTCCATTGCGTCACGTTTCTGAGCAGCGGGAATTGCGGCTGCGATAGCTGCCAAGAGTCACGGCCGCTACCCCATGACGAAGTGGAAAAACCAATTCTGCCATTCCCTTTCTTTGACAACTAAGGTTTAATTTAGGGTTAGTTTTAGGATTTCATTCCTTTTATGCTTTAAGACTATTTAGGGTTCTTTTCTCAGATTTCTCTTCACTTCTTCGATAGAACCCACTGCCCCTCCCCTCTTCTTTTGACAAAACCCAGCTCCCAGTCTTATCTGGCAGGTGATTTCCGGCCAGACCCCGGCATTTTCTGGCAGCCCTCTTTCCTGTACGCACCATTTGCAACCCTGTTCCTCTAGCATTCAGTTCGTCCCATTCCAGCAGCATTTAGTTCGAGCCTCTGTTCTTGAAGTTGAAGTCCTCTATTAATTCCAATCTCAGGTAGTGCAGCTATGTCATCATCTCAGTCACAACCAACTCAAAAAAACACCCCAGCCTCTGCCTCTTCTTCCTCAATGATAAAAACCTACAGGTGAAAATCTTGACACAGCATGGCAGTGGAATAGCTTGAGAGATGTGAATAATAAGAAGAGTGTGACATGTGATTTTTGAGGCAAAGTGACTAATGGTAGGATTACTAGAGCCAAAAGACACCAAATGGGCATAAGAGGAGATGTGAATTCATGTAAGAGTTGTCCACCTGAAGTTAAGAAGTTGCTTAAGGAAGCTTTTGAGAGAAAAAAGGCTGACAAGGATGCATACTCTGTGGAGTTGAATGAAGATGACGATGAGGAATAAGAGGTGCAAGAAATCCACAATATTCGAAGAGGAAAAAAGACAGCAACACCACCATCAAGTGATACTGCTACAGATATTCTCAATGCCAAGCTAAAACTGTGAAAGGCCCCATGGATTTGCTTCTTTTCAAAAGTCCAGAAGTATCTCTTAAATTAGGAAAAGCCAAGAGGCAAACAAGCATAAATGATGCCTGTGATAAAGAAGCAAGGGCTAGAACTTGTCAATACATAGCTCGATTTTTTTATAGGAATGGAATAGCTTTCAATGTTGCATGCTCAAAAAGCTTCAAGCTGATGATTGAAGCTATTGGAAACTATGGTCCACACTTAAAGGCTCCAACCTACCATGAATTGAGAGTTCCATTCCTTAAAAAGGAATTGGAGCTTACAAATGAAATGTTGAAGAGTCACAAGGAAGAACAGGTGAAAATTGGATGCTCAATTTTGTCTAATGCATGGACGGATAAGAATAGGAACTTGATTAATTTCATGGCGAATTGTCCATCTGCGACTATGTTTGTGAAGAGTGTTGATGCTTCTTCTATATGAAGACTAGGGAAAAGATATTTGAGTTGTTGGATGCTTTTGTAGAGGAGATTGGAGAAAATAATGTTGTTCAAGTGGTAACCGACAATGGCAACAACTATGCCTTGGCTGGTAAGAAATAAAATTAAAGTAGTTTCACAATTTAATTGTTATAAATGCCTATTACTTCCTTTGATAATTGACCATTGATTTAAGTTAATTTAATTTGGTCTTATTAGGTAAATTATTACAAGCCAAGAGAAATAATCTTTATTGGACTCCATGTGCTGCACATTGCGTGGAATTGATGTTAGAAGACATTGGGAAACTTCCTCGAGTTAAAAGGACAATACAAAGAGGCATTACTTCAGTAGGCTTCATTTACAACCACTCATTGGCCTTGAACACAATGAGGAAGTCACAAACAAGGCGGAATTGGTTAGGTATGGAGTCACAAGGTTTGCTACAACCTTCCTTACATTACAAAGGCTGCACAAACAGAAAAACAACCTTAGAAGGATGTTCACTTCGGATGAATGGCTGAACTCTAAGACAGCAAATGATGCTAAGGGGAAAAAGGCAGCTGACACTATACTCATGCCTATATTTTGGAATGATGTTGTATTCTCTCTTAAAGCTATGGGGCCTCTTGTTCGTGTTCTTAGGCTTGTTTATAATGAAAAAAGGCCTGCAATGGGTTACATATATGAAGTAATGGATAGAGCTAAGGAGGCTATTCAGAGATCTTTCAATAGAAATAAAGAGAAGTAAAAGGAGATTTTTGCTATCATTGACAGAAGATGGGAGTGCCAACTTCATCATCCTTTGCATACAGCTGGCCATTTTCTAAACCCAGAGTTCTTCTATAGCAATCCACAAGTTGAATTTGATTCAGAAGTGATGAATGGGCTTTATCAATGCATTGAGAGGCTAGTACCAAATGAAGATGGAGATAAAGTTTTAAATGAGTTTCATTATACAAGACAGCTGGAGGGATCTTTGGAATGAAGTCAGCAATAAGACAAAGAGCCACTTTGGCTCCTGGTAAGTAAAGTGTACTTCTTGATAAATTTAATTACATGACATGATGACAACTCATGAAAATAGTAATGCTAATTAGTTATTGCATTATTACAGCTGAATGGTGGAGGATGTATGGATCAAATACTCCAAAATTGCAACAATTTGCAATTAAAGTGTTAAGCTTGACTTGTAGTGCATCCAGTTATAAGCGTAATTGGAGCATTTTTGAGCATGTAAGTAGATGTTAAGTGATTATACTTTAGAGTTTCATGTAGTGATTGAGAAACTAACTTACTTTTTTCTTTTTTTTTGGTAAATTATGCAATAGATTCATTCTAAGAAGAGAAGCAAGTCATTAAATATAACCAAGCTCTTAAAGAACATTTTGACAACCGCGATGTGATTGATCCCATTCTCCTCAATGACATCGATGCTAGCAATGAGTGATTGGTGGGGGAAATGGGTGAAGATAGAGATGATGCTGAAGAGGAGTTAGTTTTTGAAGATGACACTTTGACTTGGGGAGATGTTGCTAATGTAGTTGGGGCTGGTGAGCCTACAAAATTCACTAGGCTGCAAACTAGATTGAAGAAGAAAGCAACTTCAAGGCCTTCAACTAGCACTAGGAGAAAGGGAAAGAGTATTATTGAAGATGAAGAAGAAGAAGAGGCGGATGATGAAGAAAGTGAAGGGGAGGAGGAAGAGATTTATAAGTCTAGTAGTGATGAAAGCAACAATGATGAAGAGAACTTGGATGATCTTGGAGATGTTGATTTCGATTGAAGAATTAGGAGAATTGTTGCATATGTTTATTGTTATGTTTTGAATGTTTAGTTTGTGACTTTATGCCTTAAAAGTTTACACTTATTTAGGATTTTGGTGCTGTACTGTTTTTTGTTCCTATGCTTATTGACTTGTTACTTATGCCTTAAATTAGTGATGTTTGTGTGTTTAAGTCTTTAAGATATGACTCTTGATTATTAATGACGAATTTGTCTTAAATTTTGAGTACACTTTGATTTTTGGGCATTTATATGTCTGTATTATAGCTTATTTGATTTATATACCCTATTCTTGGGGTCAGCCGCTATGCGCCGTGATCCGGGAATGACTACTATGATGACATTAACAAGCCACAGCTTTGGGCATCATTTTGATACCATAGAAAGGGGGACTCGATGGTCTTCCATATGAATGAAAATGTGTTCTAAGCCACTACTAGTGAACTAATGGAGAGGAGTTTAGATAGTTTACAATAGATCATGGGTTTAAACCTCCATGTTATCATTGTAAGTTTGCAACCAAAAAAAAAGTGTGTTCTTCAGCCATAAAACAAAAAGGATGTGCTTTCATTTCAGTTTCTGCATATAACTAATGTTATAAGTTATTTATTTAAGTCAACGTCTAATTTTTTAGACTCTCCCACAAACACTTTAAACACATGCATGTTTTCCTTTCAGTAATATTCCCTCATTGAGGGCAACACCAGGGTAGGGAGAATAAAGAGCACAGTGGCATTACATTGCACACCGTAGCAATATCTTTCCTTGAAAATAAAACTCAGAAATCGGCCGCAAGGACAAACTGAAAGATCAAAGCAATTAAAGTAAGATAGCAGACAACATAACATGAAATGCCAATCATGCATACATGGTAACAAATCAACCAATGTTTCAAACAATTTTCTTTTATTCCAATTTCACAAAGAATGTGAAATCCATAGTTTCTGGTATATTTACTATGGCTAGATTATTCTTTCCATCCCTACATTTTTCCTGTTTCTAATTTTGTACCTGAAATTTTCTATTATATCAATTTCACCCTAACTTTCCTTATGATAGTACCAGTTGTACAAATAGGAATCCCCCTTGTTACTTGATTTCTTCTTCATATAGATAGATATAGGATCTATGGAGCAATTACTTAGAAGTACATTTTGTGAAACAGCCCTTCCTATCTGATAGAAAAAGATCCCATGATCCTGAACCGATCTTACCTGGGATCGCAAATCCCAAGTTTGTCTATGAAGAGCAGATCTAATTATATTAGTGTCTATAATGGATTTCTTTTGTATAATACTAATCGATAGGGCCTCATTGGTAAGTGCTACAAGATCTCGTACATTGGAACCCAATGTTATGGACCCGAATCCATTAGTATGGAACATTTTCTTTTCCAAGTGAAATCCCCTAGTATATGAGTTGTTCTGTCGGATTGATCGCTCAAGTCCTTTGGTCTCTACTTGGACCTAATGAAAAAAAATGAGATCACTTCTTATGGACTCGTTGAGAATGATTCTGATCTAGTTTATGGCCTATTAGAAGTAGAAGGCGCTCTGGTGGGATCCTCATAGATAGAAAAAGATTGCAGTCAATTTGATAATGATCGAGTGTTACTTCTTCGGCCCGAACCAAGGAATCCCTTAAATATGATTCAAAATGGATCTTGTTCTATCGTTGATCAGAGATTTCTCTATGAAAAATATGAATCGGAGTTTGAAGAAGGGGAAGGAGTCCTCGACCCGCAACAGATAGAGGAGGATTTATTCAATCACATAGTTTGGGCTCCTAGAATATGGCGCCCTTGGGGCTTTCTATTTGATTGTATCGAAAGGCCCAATGAATTGGGATTTCCCTATTGGGCCAGGTCATTTCGGGGCAAGCGGATCATTTATGATGAAGAGGATGAGCTTCAAGAGAATGATTCGGAGTTATTGCAGGGTGGAACCATGCAGTACCAGACACGAGATAGATCTTCCAAAGAACAAGGCTTTTTTCGAGTTTGTCTGCTAACAGCTCATAAGAATCATATGTTACTGCACCATCTCCACTGGCAGCTCCTACAAACTTACTAGTAATTTTCACACACTTAAGTAGAAATGCTTGATGTTACTGCTAACTGCTCTTTAGTTAAAGCAAAATGTTGAAACAAATTCGAAAATTCAGGGATAATATTGATACAAGTGTGTGTTTAGAAATACACCAGGTAATTACATGAACATCAAGGGTAAAATAAGAAAATAAATACTCATTTGGAAATAGATATTCCTAACACCTACTGCTATAGGCTTACTCTGCCAATTGCAGAAATTATCGGGATAGAATAGTAATAAGAGCTATAAAAAATTAATTGATTATTAGGAATAAACTTACTTTGTGCATTAATGCAAGTTCCGCAGTATGTTTGTGTGTAAGATGCTTTAGTTTCTTTGCCACCACAAAATCAGGGTCACTTGGATCCAACCAACGGCACTTTAACTTCCTGTCAGGCCTTATTGGCCGATCATCAAACATTTCCACCACAGCAGGACGAGCCCTTACAGGACGTGGCATCCCAGACATCATGAAAGGATACTGCCTTATCATTGATATAACTTCCTTGGCCTTCTTGGCAGAATCCAATTCCACTAATGCACACTGTGGCAGATTGCTTGGTCCAATGTAGTTGGGAATAAACTTGACACTTTTTACAGTTGCAAACTGATCAAGAGCAGTTCTCAAGACAGATTCAGTGACCTGTGGTGACAGGTTGTCAAAGTACACAGTTCTTCTAACCTTCTCTTCAAATGCAGCATACTCTTCCACTGATGACCCCATGTAATAAAGTAAATGAGACCTAAGAATAACAAATTTCAAAAGTTAGGGCAACTAATAGCTATAAAATTTTTACAGAAAAAATATGAAAGAAAAATGAAAAAAATAAAATAAAGAGTAAGTTCTGCACCCAGACAACAGATTGATTTCCCGAAAACAAGCCATTAGCAATGACAGTTACTTTAAAAATTAGGACAGCTTAAAGTTCTTCAACAGATAATTAATTGAAATAAATAAGCATTTTATAGGGTGTAAAAGCATATAATTCCTTTAAAATGAAAAACACAATTATTTTATTTCGGCTTAACAAAGGCAGCAACAGATAAATATCAATTTCATTGGAATTTATGAGCTAATGCATTATTTAACTAAAGAAAGAAAGAAAAGAAAACAACAATGATAACAAAATAAGACAGCCACATTCATAACTAAAAACACAAAGCCAACGCCATTTCAAGAACAAATTTCAACTGCAAACTCAGCAAAATCCGTTAAAGGTAGCAAATCGAAATAAGTAGACTTAACTCAATCATACTAAATGCAGAAAAACGACCTTAATTTGGACAAAAATCTAGTGTTGATTGGGATGAGTTAGGAGGTGAAAATTTTATGCATTACAATCTTACATGTTAGTTTTTCAACAAAATAAAAAAGCACATAATTTCATGTTTTCCAAGCTCTGGATCAAACATTAGATGCGGCAAAACAGTGACAATATGCAGAAACAAGCTCCAGTTTGCATCAAAACTTGAATAAATAAGAAAAAAAATTAAAATTGAAAAAATTTCAGTTACAAGCCTTATGTGTTAGATTTTGAAGGAGAAAAACAGTGCATGGTTTCAAGTTGTATTGCTCAATTTATGAGACAAACAGTGGAAACTGCCATAAACAGGGGACAATGGGACAGTATGTGAGCTTGCCAAATCCCATGAATTAAAGGCCAAAGGGGACAACACTAACCACAACTTAAAGAACAAGTTTAAGGCATCAGTGAGCAACATCAATCAAGAGTATTCTATCAGGTAAACCATCCATGTGAGAGCCCAAAATCCACTTCGAAAAGCCAAAATCTTGAACATCCAAACCTATATGTATATGCAGAGTGGGATTCAAAACCAGAATTTCCAAATTTGAAAAACGTGGTG
The DNA here is from genome assembly GCA_029884595.1 of Ormosia semicastrata. Classification (NCBI taxonomy): domain Eukaryota; kingdom Viridiplantae; phylum Streptophyta; class Magnoliopsida; order Fabales; family Fabaceae; genus Ormosia; species Ormosia semicastrata. Next base: position 39,170,919 of record JAQQTO010000055.1, read on the forward strand.
CAAAATTAGAATTCTCACAGGAAGAAGTATATAATAGAACACAGAACAAGACCCAGACCCAGAAATTTTGTTACAACATAATTTCTGCAAACTGCATCAAGTATCAAATAGAATTTCAAATCAACTGAACTAAGGTTGAAACAATCGCCAATTTACCAAGTTGAACCCACTTTGGATGACCTGGACTTTTGTGGAATTCAGATAATCAAAGAAAATCTGGAAAGTAAGATCCTCAAGTCCTCAACTAAATCCCTCAAAATAACCAGATTTTAAAGTTGAGCCAAGTCTGAGTGTAGCTTTCGATGTGAGCTAAAATTTATGGACATGTTGAAGGCAAAAATGCTCATGGACATTTCAATAGTAGGAAATCATGCAGCAAGACTCAAATTGTCCAAGGAGCATTAAACTCACAGACCTAAACCTCCCACACATGCCACTGTAAACTGCCGATGGTTGAGAGGAAGGAGAAACGAGAGAATGGAGAAACCATTGAGAGGAAAAGTTGTGACCTTTTGGTCATTCTTCTGATTTTATTATGAGTAAAAATGAACTAGCTACAGCTGTACAAAGTACAAAGGAATAATAAAATAATGAAACTACTGAAAGTAAAAAGACCAAAGGCAAAAACCTATTTATCTAACAGCCACAATTACATGGAATGAAACCAAAATGAGCAAACAGGTTTCCTTCCGTAGTGATAACTGAGAGGGCAGGAATACAATATCAGTCAACATAATAAAAGCACCCAAAATGAACCAGCAAAGAGATCCAACTTCCACTCAATATCAGCCAAACCAACATAGACTCGCTTTTGAAATCCCCATTCTTTTTTTGCAACACATTGTAACAGAACCCACATGAGTCATACCATGAAGTTATGGGAAAGAGTAATTGAACGAAGATTAAGACAAGAGGCTCATATTTCAGAGAATCGATTTGGTTTTATGCCTAGGAGGTCAACCATAGAAGCAATCTATCTTTTACGAAGATTGATGGAGAGATATCGGAGGAAGCAAAAAGACCTACACATGGTTTTCATTGATTTGGAAAAAGCCTATGATAGGGTACCGAGAGAAGTCTTGTGGAAGTCTCTGGAGAAGAAAGGAGTTCGTATCGCTTATATCCGAGTAATCAAAGATATGTATGATGGGACTAAAGCTAGTGTGAGAACACAAGATGGGGTCACAGAATATTTCCCTATAACTATAAGATTGCACCAAGAGTCAACTTTGAGTTCATATCTTTTTACCTTGGTCTTGGATGTGCTTACCGCGCATATCCAAGAGCTGGTGCCACAATGCATGCTTTTTGCAGATGATATAGTCTTAATTGGAGAGTCGAGAGAGGAAACAAATGGGAAGATAGAACTATGGAGACAAACTTTGGAAGAACATGGCTTCCGTCTAAGTAGGAGTAAGACGAAGTATATGGAATGTAAATTCAGTAAGAAGCGTGCTAATGCTAACTTAGCGGTGAAAATGGAGACCATACCATACCATAAGTCACACGATTTAGGTATCTTGAATCTATCATACAAAATGATAGAGAAATAGAGGGAGATGTAAACCATAGGATTCAAGTTGAATGGATGAAATGGATGAGTGCTTCAGGAGTTATTTGTGACAGAAAAGTGCCTCTCAGGCTTAAAGGTAAATTTTACCGCACAACTATAAGGCCTGCAATGTTATATGATATTGAATGTTGGGCGGTAAAAAACCAACAAGAGCATAAGATCAGTGTCGCAGAAATGAGGATGTTGTGTTGGATGTGTGGCCATACAAGACAAGATAGGATTAAGAATGAATGCATTAGAGAAAAAGTAGGGATAGCATCTATTATGGAAAAAATGAGAGAATCTCGCCTTAGGTGGTTTGAACATGTAAGAAAAAGACCCTTAGAAGCCCCTGTAAGAAGAGTAGATCAAGTAGAGGATAGCCCAATAGCTAGAGATAGAGGGAAACCAAGAAAGACTATAGGTGAAACGATTAAAAAAGATTTAGATTGGAATGGCATTTTCTGAAGACTTGGTTTATGATAGGACACAATGGCGTCGTTTGATTAATATAGCCGACCCCACCTAGTGGAAAAAAACTTGGTTGTTGTTGTTGTTGTTGTATTGTAACAGAAACCAACCCATAGAAACATAGAAAACTTTCAGCAAAATAGAGAAGAAGGAGCAACTACACATGCAGACCCAACAAATATAGCCTAGAGAACCAACACTTGAGTTTAAGAACAGGGAAACACCAAGAGAACACACAACTACCAAACTCCAAATCCAACACAGATCATGTCCATTCATCAGCAAAAATCAATTAACCCAAGCAGATATACCTCAATATAAACAATATTCATCCTCAAATACTTTGAAAACAACGAGATTAAAAAAAAAGGATACAAAAGATTCAAGTTGAGTTAATGCTATAGATAGAAGCTTTGTGTTAGGGTTTAAGTTTCGAAAATAATGATAGGGAAAAATAATGGACTCACCTGAAGGGAAAGCACTCACTGAATTTGCGATTTCCCTATCATAGCCAAAAAGCCGCAAGGAGGGACAACTGGCGAGAGAGAAACTCGTCAGTTGAATCAGCAATATGCCTCACTACCAGGGTTGGAGAAGGAATAGGATCCTTCAGTTTCTACTTAGCACGATGCGGTGTGTGTCAGAGGATTGAAGAGGGTATTTGGCTTTAGAGAAGCTTATTCCTTATGATCCAAATATCCTCTTCAATACCAATAGATCCAAAATAGAATTAACCTTGATTTTCACACACCAAAATGACTACACCATTTTTACACCTAATGACACATCCTCAGTAATGGACCAATGGTGAGATATTCACTTGCCACTTCATCAAAATTATGAAAAAAATATTTGCACATCAAATTTTGTACATTATTTCTGCACTGGTGATTAAAATGCAAATAATTGTTAAACAACATATATTATGTGGAGATCCAGAATGTTAACCAATTACCAATTGGTTATTTGTACATAATACATGATGTTCACCAATTATTTGTATATTTATCACCCAATCAATTAACATCCATTGACATGACCGGGGTCACAAGATGGCGGAAAAATTTTATGAAAAATGAAGTTACTACTAATTTTATTTAAATTAGAAAAAATTAAAAAATCTTTGAAAATAAAATAATCTTTGAAACTAAGTTGACTTTGAGAGTCGATTGTGTACAAGGAATGATAGAAACCAAATTCCACAATACGCCTGACATAAGGGGCCTCAGACAGTTATCCTAAATTAATTGTGCAAATTAATAATAACCCTTAAAATATTTATTTCATCCCTATAAAGTGAAAACAAGTATTTACCAAAAATGTTTAGTTTATTAATTTTAGTTATTTAATAATTTTTATTTTTTTAAAAATATTATTGAGTTATTTAAAAACTTGTTTAAGAGCATTAACAAATCCTAAGCAGGATTGAACATGGCACTTAAGTCCACGGAACAACCACAAAATTTGTCAAGGAGAACACTACTTCTCAAGACCACTAAACACACAATTGTTAAATTATTAGCGAGACCCTATAAGGTTGAACATGGCACTTGAGTCCACAGTGCAGCTCAAAATTTGGCTACAGAGTACTTTACTACTTGATACCACTAAATGCGCGTAAAGCAACATCCAAATTGCTGTCCTTAGAGCAACGATGGCACACTTCGGAATAGCATGTGAAACAAGCCATGAGTAGGACCACATTATGCACTAGGAAAACTTAAGCAAGAACAAAAGAAATAACAAAAAAAAAAGAATTTAAAAAGGTAATGTAAAATTGATGAAAGAAAAAAAAAAAAAGAGGGCAAAAATAATTATGGTAGAATACCAACCTGCACCTCATAACATTCAAACCAACGAAAAGAACATGCACAAAGACAACCCCAAATCCCATTCATGTTAACAGCAGATGAAAAGGGATAGAGCCCATTAATATTTCTGATTAACTTGAAAGACAATACCAAGGCATTATTATTACCATTAACAAGTATCACTATCAATGAAACCACTAGTCACAACATGACAGCAACCTGTTTTCACACAATATGCCTATAAATGACAATGGCTATACCAATACCTAACAAAATCCACCGCATTTATTTATGCTTCTGCCAGAACAAAGAAATTTTGACTCCATAGTCATGGTTGTCACTTTTTATTGAAGAGAACATCATTCTTATTTAGAACAGATTGTTACTAAGAACAAAAGGATCAAACAAAGTCAAACAGGTTGCAGGCATAGTCAAAACTGTCGAGCATGAACAGGAGTTACATGGTATAGTAAAAGAATTGAATGCAATCATGAAAGAGTACTAAGGCAGCAATGGCACCACACCTTCAAAGGTGAATTAACACATTTATCAATCACGTGACTTTAGGAATCAGTACTGGGCTTAGAAACAGATGATCAAACTCCTTGACACATTTTATGCACGGGAAAATTCAGCACCAAGACATATGAGTTTGACTGATACCATGGTCAATCCCAAACACGGCATTCACTAACACAAATTCATCCTGATTACCATTATGAAAACTCCAACCCCCTCATGGACTACAAAGCAATGACAAATTGACAAGCATGTGCAAATGTAAAGGTTTAAACATGCTAACATATCCATTAGTCCTAAGAGAGACTAAGCAGTGGAGAACTGACTAATTGTATTTTCAAATTCATGCATTCAAAGTAAAACAAAGTCAGTGAATCAAGTAGTGAAGCTGGCCACTATTTATCAGACTGCTCACCATTCCATACGGACTCAAGAACCAATATAAATCACATTTCATCAACACAGATAAATGGTGCATGCATCAAAATTTCTGGTAAAGCGAATAGGGCTTTTTATCAAACACATTTGATACCAAATAACCACCACCAACTCAGCATTATGAAGGTCTAACAATGTATTCAAACAGCTTGGAACAGGATGTACGGCACATCTAGAACACATTCAATAGCGCAAACCCAACATCAAACAGCTCATTCATCCTTTTATTTGAATTTTTTACAAAACCAAAACTCCTTGACAGCCCAAAATACATTTGATCATCCATGATTGAATCACATAGCCAGACATGTTCACGCTTTTAAAAAAAATGACACAATGAATTTCAAACAGATTATGAGCAAACTTAAGAAAAAGAGTGATGGCATGCAGCATACAATAGAACAAGTTAATCATTCATACCCCATCAAACAGAAGGAGAGAAAAGATTCAGGAACAAACAAAACCTCACCCCCATCTGAAAGCCCTCAAGAACAGCAAACTAAAAGGTAACAAGTCATACATTGTGCACTAAATTCGGAATCAGTCACAGGGTTTCAATACCTACACCTTTTCAGGCTGCCTCATGTTCTCAGAAATAAAAAGTAAGGCAAACACGAATCTATGTACGATCAGCCATATAGCCAGATACAAGGAGAAATATATATCTGTTAAGTGGACAGAATAAACTAGAAGAAAAGGGGGATTTACAAAGTGTCGATGAACCTAGCTCGAAGCTGTGTGAATCTGGAGAAGGACACTGGGGACTGAGCTCTAGTTCACTCTGAGCGTTGAAACTCTATCTGTTTGTCTATCAATCTTGCTCGCAGCTTTTCAACCACTGTTTCTTGGGGGTATTTAAAGGCTCACATCCGCGCCCCCATCGAGTTCAAATCTCCTAATGCTCCGCGATCTATTGATTCACTCGTGATTGAAGACAACTCGGAGAAGAATCTTGTCAGATAAAATCAGAAATGGAAACTTACCAAAACCTAGGTGAGGACGCGTCCCTGATACATTAAGGGATAGAATACATGGATAAAATATATTAGGTATGTGCACAATTTAAACCATTTAAAAAAATTACAGTAAGAGTTGTTATCCGATAGCTTGCAACATCAGAAAATTGTGAAAGTATAAATTTGTACAAATTAATATCATTACTTAAAAGCTAAAATAAAAATTAGGGGAGGGACGAAATAAAGAAATAAAGACTTATGCTGATACCTAACTCTCATTAAAAGAATTTTAAAACTCAACTAAGGACCACTCCTTCATCTTCAAGCATGTGAAACCAAACCAAAACAAACATATGCATATAATATGTGCACGTAATTACAGGTGTTCCCACGCAGAAAATTTTAGTTCACGTGTTAACCGCCAATTCTTCAAAAGCTCTCTAGTCCTTTTCCTTGGCAGAGAATGTTGCTACTTATTATTATTAAAAGTATCACATGCCCTTTGTGCCAACTAGCAAACACTTACTTCACAAAAATGAATTTCGTATCACAATGCCAAGTAAACTATGCCATGTTCCAGAAATGATTAGCACTCATATTTAGGCAAGGGAACAATTTAATTTTTTATTTATTTATTTTTTTGGGTATAGGCAAGGGAGCAAGATTTAATTCTTGAAGCATCTATTATCTCATGTCAAGAATTAAGCCCTTGAAAGGTCCCAATTTATAGTCTGCAAAATTGAAATTTCATCTAAACCCATTCTGAGTAGAGATTTTCTTTAGGATTATTGAAATCAAATGAGTTTCTTAGTAGAGGTTTCCTTTAGGATTACTGAAATCAAATCAGTGTTGTTGAACTACGATTATATTGAGAAGTCATTACCACTATTAATCTTCAGCCATTTTACAAAAAGTTTCACCCAATACAATTAACTAAGCACAATTTTTACATTTGCTTTTGTGTTTAAGTTTAATGGTTTCAACAATGTTTTCATTAAGCATAAGATAAAGTCTGAGGTATTGGGATCAATAGTTTTTAATTTTTAAACCAAAATGAGAGGCACGATAGCTTTCTAGCTACCTTGCTTTGTATGTATTTCTTTTCTTTTTTTTAATTTCTATGAGACGTTAAGAAATTAAAAAAAAAACAAAAAAAAAACAAAGCCGTTGACAACGAATGGTGTTTACAAAATGTTTTGTCACATCATAAAAAGCACAGATAATTGAGACTGAGATGATGACATAGCTGCACTACCTGAGATTGGAATTAATAGATGACTTCAACTTCAAGAACAGAAGCTCGAACTGAATGCTGCTGGAATGGGACGAACTGAATGCTAGAGGAACAGGGATGCAAATAGTGCATACAGCAAAGGGGGCTGCCGGAAAACGCTGGGGTCTGGCCAGAAATCACCTGCCAGATAAGACTGGGAGCTGAGTTTTGTCAAAAGAAGAGGGGAGGGGGCAGTGGGTTCTATCGAAGAAGTGAAGAGAAATCTGAGAAAAGAACCCTAAATAGTCTTAAAGAATAAAAGGAATGAAATCCTAAAACTAACCCTAAATTAAACCTTAGTTGTCAAGGGAATGGAAGTGCAGAATTGGTTTTTCCACCTCGTCACGGTGTAGCGGCCGCGACTCCTTCGAAACGGCCACTCAGAAACGTGACGCAATGGAAGCCTGGTCGCCGATTGGTGCCGCAACGCGATGTGACAGTGCGATAGTGCCGCTATCACGCGCTATTGACTATTATGAATGTCATCATTATAAGTATGTTTATGTTTCATATATCCTGTTTGAGGAGGGTTATTTTTAATAAATCGTGTTATTTGTCTAATTAAATTATTTTTTTTTTATATTTTATAAAAAAATTATAATAATATATAATTTAATTTAATATTTTTTATATAAATTTGATATATAAATATGATGCATATATTTTAATTAAATTAAAAATATTATCTTTTTTAATATTTTTTTAATCAGTTGGAAATACAAAAAAAGGTAAAAACAGAGAGTGGGCTACACTCTCAACCTAGGACACAACCGAAGCGTCGAGCAAAACCAAAGACAGAGGTTGAGGGCAAGTTTCCCAGATCGTGTAACTGATATCAGTGGAAGCACCATACTTCGCAAGCCAATCTGCGCATCCGTTCCCTTCTCTAAAGGTATGGCTGAACGAGACCACCCAAGGGAGAGCAAGTAAGCTTTGAATACTCCTAATCAAAGGAGCGAACGGGTGCAACTGATGCACCCCAAATTGAATAAGCTGAAGAGCACACTTGGAGTCAGTCTCAAAAATAAGATAAGTAAAGCCTCCCTGCAAGCAGACGTAAGCCATGAAAGATAGCTAAGAGTTCAGCGTTTAAAATAGTGGTAATGCCACAGTACCCCGAGAAACCAGAGCACCAAACTCCCATGCTGTCTCGTATGACACCCCCGAAACCAGAGCGACCCGGGTTGCCCAATGAACTCCCATCAACATTAAGCTTATAAGTAGCAGCAGGGGGAGCTACCCACGACACCTCCTTGGGAATTTTGGGATGACTAGTATGAGCAAAACAGTCGCACACAAGCTGAAACAGACTCTCAATTTGATTAACAACATACCACATCTCCCATCTCGTATCTTTGAAAATTTCTTCATTACGGGATTTCCAAAGAATCCAGCATGCAACAGCGAACTTGACCCCCTGTTTTCCGTTTATATGCAGATGCAACCAAGCAGAGACGTCTTGAATCAGAAAATGAGGCCCACAGTCCAAATGCAACCGATGCCAAATCTGTCTTGACCTGTGACAGTCCCGAAGAACATGTAGAATAGACTCCGAGGCTGCCCCACATCGAGGGCAGGACGCATCGTGCGTGAGATGACGGAAGTTGCGAAACTGGTTCGTAGGAAGATTACCATGCAATGAAAGCCACACAAAATGCTTAATGAACTCGGGTAGGTGCAGCCTCCAAACCCAGGTCCATTTACTCACTCCCGGAGCTCGCCCAGAATTATGAGATATAAGCCAATCATAAGCGCAGCTAACTGAGTACTTCCCTGCTCTAGCCGAACCCCAAATGAAAACATCATCCGAAGTCCCATCAATAAACTTACACACAATCTTGTCCTTGATATCAGAAGAGAGAAAAGTAACACAATTGTCCCAATGCCAATAACCATCATAAAAAAAATCCCGGACCATAAGAGCAGAATCATGAATAGCAACAAAGGGCACTTCATTACAAAGCGGGCCTTCCTCAAGCCATTTCTCATACCAGAAAGACACTTCCCCCTTGCCCAATCTAAGCAGAAAGCCATCCGAAAGCCACTCAACAGCTTTTAATATCGAAGCCCACGTATAAGACATGCCGTTAATAGGATTCGTATTAAAAATGTGAGTCGATTTAAGATATTTAGAAGTAAGAAGTTGAACCCAAATTTTGTCCTGGACATGTAGGCACGACCAAATATGTTTCCCAAGCAGGGCAATATTGGTTTCACGAGCCTTCCTGATGCCAAGACCACCCTTATGCTTCGGCTGGGTAATGGTGTTCCAAGTCAACCCAATGAGATGACCTCCCACCCCAAATGAAGCCTCTCACCTTAGAATCAATGCTATCACAAACCCCCTGAGGGAGCCAATAATTCTGCATGGTATACACTGGGATAGCAGTCATAACTGATTTAGCAAGGGTGATCTTTCCCGCTCTATTGATTAACTTACTCTTCCAGCCAGCCAACCTGCTATCAATCTTGTCCAGAATATAAGCGAAGTCTGACTTTTTGACACGCCCGGAGAGCATGGGAAAACCAAGGTACTTGCCTAAATTCCTGGTGTGATGGTATCCTATAATGGATTCAAACTTTGAGATTTTGGCTCTGGAGACATTCTGTGAAGACAAAAATCGAGACTTCTGCACATTAATCTTCAAGCCTGAAGCTCGACAAAAGGATTGCAAAGTCTCTAGTACCATTCTAACTTGAGACGTCTTGGCTTCAGTAAAAAGCAAGCAATCATCAGCAAAGAACAAATGAGAAATGGTGCCCATTTTTATTAATACGAATAGGGGACCACTTACATCGTCCCGAACCTTCTCCCGAATAAGGAGGGCCAATTTCTCCATGCAAAGAACAAATAAATAAGGAGACATTGGGTCACCCTATTTGGGTTGGAAATGATCAAGCTTTTCTCCATTCCACTTCAAAGACAATAATGTAGAAGTAGTGCAATTCATAATAAGTTGGATAATTTGAGGCGGAAATCCAAACTCATTAAGCGTGATTCTTAAAAAGTCCCAATTCACCATATCATAGGCTTTTTCAAAATCTATTTTGAAAAGAAGAAAGCCTTTCTTACCCTTTTTCCTCTTATGCATGAAGTGGACAATCTCCTGGGCAACAATAGCATTATCAACAGTACCTCTATTTGGCAGAAAGCTACTTTGGAGGGGACCGATAAGGCTATCAAGATGGGGCCGGATTCTGTTCACCAAGACCTTAGAAATGAGTTTGAAGAGCACATTGCATAGACTTATGGGCCGGAATTCTTTAAGACAAGAAGGGGCATCCACCTTAGGAATAGGAACAATAAGCGTTTCTGCAAGGCCCTCATTGAAAAAACCCGTAGTGAAGGCTCTCGCAACCATCTCCCACACTTCATTAGCAACAATAGGCCAATAGGTCTTGAAGAAAATAGGCTGAAAGCCATCCGGACCCGGGGCCTTATACGAACTCATAGCAAACATAGCATCACGGACTTCAACCATACAAATAGGTTTAATGAGGTCGTTATAAACATTCTGATCCAAACGAGGGATGTACCTCAATTGAAAACTATCTGGCTGGCATGGATGGGGAGCTTGGAACAAATTCTTGAAAAAACATTGAGCCTCTTTCTTAATGAAATCCTCATCAGTACACCAAAAACCATCAATGTTGAGCCCTGAGATCGTGTTCCTCCTGCGCCTAATAATAGTTTGGGTATGAAAAAATTTAGTATTTCTATTACCAAACTTAACCCAATTCTCACGAGACTTCTGATACCAGAGCATTTCCTCCTGCGCTAACACTTTATTATACTGAAGCTGCAAGTCCTTCTCCAAAATGATAAGATCATTCCAAGAATACGAGTCAAGTTGGCGGTGGACCCCTTTGATACGAGCCTCCAACTTCCTCTTCTTTTTAAAAATGTTGCCAAATGTTTCCTTATTGAAGATGATAGACTCATTCTTAATATTTTCCAATTTGACCATAGCATCCCCGGGGGCGGCCTTCCAAGCGATATCAACCAAACTCTCGTAGAGAGGGTGAGAGATCCAAGCAGCTTGGAAGTGGAAATATTTTACTTTGTGGCTTGTGGATTTAAAACAACTGAGAAGGAGGGGATTGTGATCAGAATTGTGAGGGTGCAGAACTTCCACCAAGGCATGTTGGAAGAGAAGACGCCACCCCACATCAGCTAGGCACCTATCCAGACGTTTACGAACATGTCTCCTTTGCATAATATTCCTACGCCAAGTGAAAAAACCACTAACCGTATCAAGATCAATGAGGCCACAGTCAGACAACATACTAGCAAAAAAATGGGCCCTATGTTGGCTAAAGGATCCACCAGAAACTTCAGAATAATGAAGAATCTCATTCCAGTCCCCTAGTAGGATCCAAGGACCAGCAATACGAGAACGAAGGCGACTAAAATGATCCCAAAGTTCACAACGGATGGAGTGAACGGGAGATGCATATACCGCAGAGCAAAACCAAGATACTTGCCGACGCTGAAGAGAGAACGTAATAGCTTGGAAGGACGTGTCAATGAGGGAGAAGATAATATCATCACAACAAGAAAGGACCCCAAATGCCACCTGAGTGTCCACGAGCCTCCTGCACAAAGACCAAATTATAACCAAGAGCGGACCACAACCCCTCAACCTTAGCGAAGGGACCATGAGTCTCGAAGAGAAGCACCATTGAAGGATGGTGAGCAGCAATAATGTCACGGACATGGCGCCGAGAGTCAGACCCCAAAGCACCTCGAACATTCCAGGAGAGGATAGAAAAATTCTTAAAGACTTCCATGAGACACTTCAAGAAGAAGAAAGTAGGGACGAGAGCCCTACACTGCTGCATGGTTGTCCATACCCGGAGTCTCAGGGACCATATCAACCGAGTCCCCCACTTGAATGGGTTCTTCCATATCGTAGGGCTTCTCCATATAACCCTGACCATTTATAGTCTCATCATCAATGAGAATAAACCTGTTAGCCGAGACCGCTTTCAACTTCACGGTTGATTGAGCCCCATATCCAAGGTCGTAGACCTTAGGTGCAGGAGGAAAATCCTTCTGAATAACCATTTTTGGTGTAGCAGCACCTTCGTCCTCAGGTAAAGTGCGCCCCACATCATGGTCCTTGCGGGCTCTTTTATTTTTGGCTGTGGAAGTCTTAGCCAAAACACCCTTCCTCGGCAAAGAAGAATCCCCGAGCGACGAAAGATGCTGCGCCGTTTTAGCATAAGACCGCAGCGTGCTTTTGGTTGCATGGGATTTCTCTCTCCTCTCATAATGGTTGACTGTGCCTTTATTCTTGACCGTATCTTTTCCCTTATTTTTCGCCTGGCTATTACGCTGTTTACGTTTCACAATCATCCAGTCCCCATGCAAAGAATCCTCCGACGTAACCGCCATATGATTATCCCGTGGTAAATGCTCATTAATGTCGATACTGTCATTATTGGCCAAGGGTTGCTGCACCACCGTGGGTGTGGGTGGCCGAGGAACACCAGCGCCTCCAGCACCACCGGCTTCATTGACAGTACCATCATGAGGCAAATTCTTAATAGTACAATCCCGCCCCAAATGGCCATAGCAACCACAGGAGGTACATATCCTGTGTAAGCCCTCATATTCAATCCGATACCAGTGATTCCGGAGCCACACCTTAGCCTAGTGAGATCAACCTCAACACAGACTCTGGCGAAACGGCCTCTCTTCACGTCCAAGGTATTATGATCAACCTTAATTGGAGTCCCCACCGCAGAAGCCAAAGCCATCAAAATACTTTCATCATAATAAAACAGATTCAACCCTGGAAATCTGATCCATACCAACGTTCTATCGATCCTCGCAGTTGGCGAGACAAAATCAGGAGACCACGTTTGGACAGTAAGGTAATGGTCAAAGATCATCCATGGTCCCCCATCCATGACTTTCGTTCGATCAGCATCATCATCAAACTTCACCATGAAAAAGTCGTTGCCTATATCCAAAATCTCAAAACCTGCCCCTAGCTTCCATGTTCTGGAGAGCCGATCCTTCATAGTATTAAAACCAATACTCTTTCCCAGCAATTTAACGACCAAAGCATCCTTCCAAGGGGCGCACAACCCCTCAAATACTGAATCATCAATGTGAACCATCGGTTTCAGAGGGTTACCGTCTTCATACTCGATACGTGCAAGATTCTCTTTAAGAAGGTCAACCTTTTGTCGTAAAGGAGGAACCAAAGCAGGAACCCCTTTACTGCCCAAAACCATGTCCCGAAAAGAAACTTTATGTTGTCTGCCACCACCACCGTCAGGCGGCTCTTTTCCAGAGTCGCACTTGGCTCCCGCACTTGCAGAGAAAACAAACGTCCCCATTTCCCTTTCACCAATTCTTTTTTAATATACATCTTATTATACAGGGTATATTATATATTTGGTACATTTTAATTATTAATTATGTTAAAAAATATATAAACGACTATGATTAATGATTTATAACATATTGCACTATTCACTATTATTGTTTCTTTGTTTTGCCAAAAATATTGTTTACCATAAAAAAATATTGTTTATATAAAAAAAAAACTATTTATGTCAAAAAAATATTATTTATGCCAAAAAAATGTTCATCACTAAAATTCACATTATTCTTGTCAAAAAAAAATATTGTTCATCGTCATAAAATTGTATTGTTCATAGCCTAAGTTACTGTTCACGTAATTATTATTTTATTTTTAAGTTGCATAACTATGTAAAAAATGTAGTTAAAATAATACCAGTTAAAACTATACTAGTTTTTATATTTTTTCATAAATAATTGTGCATATTAAAAATTCTATAGATTTTATTGTGTGTAAATATTATCGTTAAAATGTAGAATTTTTAGTATGCACAATTATTTATGAAAAAATATAAAGATTAATATAATTTTAACTGATATAATTTTTACTTGTATTATTTTTTAATGATTATACAACTTAAAAAAATAAATAGTATAGTTTGAAAAAAGATGGTAGCCAAACAGACGATGGTCGATCGACGATGAAAGCGATTACTAGCCAAGATATGATGATGGTAATGATATGTAAAAAAAATAATAAAAAAAATTAACCTTAAAAAAAACTAACCTGAAAAAAAAATTAACTTAAAAAAAACTAACTAGAAAAAAAAAACTAACTTGAAAAAAAAATGTTAACCTAAAAAAAAAAAGACAAAAACCTAATATTACAAGTAAAAGACAGGGTGTATTATACCCCCAAAGCTAGTACGGTGTATAATAGCACCCGTCCCTATTTGAGACTCTAGCTAGGTTATTCTAAATTGTTTGTGTTTGTTTTGTTTTTATTTTTTGTTAGTTGCAACTGCAAGAAGAAGAGAAGCTTGCGAAGCAGACACGCTTAAATTGCATTACAAAAAGTTTAAGATGATAGATGACATTGTGGCTGATGGAACTGCCCATCGTTTGGCATGCAAGTATATTCTGCGTGTTGCAGATGATTGAAGGCCTCTTTTGGACTAACAATTTATGTAATTAGTTTTTCTTTTCTAGTTAGGTCAAAGCTTTGTTGCTCCCTATTACTACTACTAGGGAAACTCAATTCATACATTGTATCAATATGCTTTTCGATCCATGCCTAAGATCCATTTTTATTTTGCTTTCTTATGATTCGTAGTGTGTTGGTGGAAAGATGAGTTTTATTTTTTGGTGATTTTTTAAATGAATCATATTTTAAGAGATACTAATTCACTTTTTTACTTTCTTTCATTGAGCAGAAATTCAATTTAACCTAATTTAATCAAATGACTGTGGACTTTGATTTTATTGGAAAAAATTATTAGCTTTATAAGATGCAACCTATATCTTGCTACGGATGGATGTGGAGTTGGGTAAAGTCTTGGATTTTATTTATTTCTGTTGTGGCCAAACTTCAATTTTATTCTTTAGATACTTCGAAAGAGACGTTAGCTCTTTAGTGATAACAACTATGTTGTATGCTAGAGTTGTCACAAAGGGGTTTGGATTTGATGGATTGACCCATTTAACTGAAAAAAATGGTGAGTTGAGTTCCATGTTGTAATTTTTTTGTTTTTTTGTTTTTTTTTTGTCGGTTGAGTTGCTGAACTCTTTCCATATAACTCACGAGATATGGTACATCAAGGTGGATTGGCCTGTTGGGTCAAATTTGATATATATATATTATTTAATTGCTAAGTGATAGATTGGATTTGTGTTGGACGGGTTAGGTGTATTAGTCTACAGTATATGCACCCATTCACTATTGGAAAAAAAGGTTTTTAGGCACGATTAATTTGATCGTTTTCGTTTAGTCGAGTTTTTAACTGCTGTTAAATGCCACACCAACAACTACCCCGGTCGTCCCTGCGTTAGGGGCTCACTAAACGACATGTGGCGGTCAAAAGTAGTTCGTTGGCGCGATCGTGGCTAAGTGTTGTTTGACCTCTATTTTTAATAACAATCGTAGCTAAACGTTCTTTTTTTTAAAAAAAAATCCTTTCTGAATACAATGAGGGAATGAAAATGAATTTTAAAGAGCTAATATACAATATTGTGTGGTTCAATTTCAACTGGTTTAAATGCTCAGCATTTTGAATATAACAATAATAAACCCACCCAATCATATATAAACATTTAAATCTATCAAAACTAAATTCAATAATCCAAGTTAAAACTAATATAACTATATGTATAATATGAGCCACATAACATCATAACAATTTTGAAAGACATGTCAAGGAACAAGTATTAGACTTAAAGTATGATTACATCTCTAGAATAGTTAAGTATGTTTACATGGCAGAGGCTGAAGACTGTCTAAAATGAAAAATTTAGTGCCCACAGAATGTATTATTCTTATGCCATAACCATAAGTTTAAATGAAATATGACTTGTATCTAACGTAACTCAAAAGCTAAAGTATTCATGATTTGCACAAGAGCTTCCTTTGCTTAGTTCGGCACCATCATTAACATTAGCACCCCGAAAATTGAAATTAAACATCAAATAATTTACAATAAATATATTCTGAACACAGCATGAAAGTGAAAGTGTCTATAAACCAGATTGAATGATCCAAAAAAAAAACTCTTAAATCTTCTTCTGATGTGACTGAAAAAAAAAACATATATATGTAGGAACAAACCCTACAAACAATAGAATAAAAACAATTCAATGACAAGTGAACCATTGGCAAAGAACACATCAAGCTAAAGCACCAACTAACTTACAAACAGTAAATTATGTTGATATTAGACAAAGTTAGGCAGGCAGGTTTGATTATAACGAAAGTTCAAATCCATTAGTACCACGCACCACCATTTTTGTCTCATAAAATTTGACAAGGTTTGTACCATATTCATGAGCTTGGAAAGTGCAATTGGCCCTGTAGTTTTAGGGCATCATAAATTGGTAAACTAGCATCAACCTATAGAAGATGCATTTGGCTGATTGGTGGCAAATGGATGGATTGATTTAATTTTGAATTGGATCGTAATGGATGAATTCAAAATAAATCATTAATCTATTTAAGATCTATTACAAAATATTTAATATTATTCAATTCATCCATGATCCAATTTAATGGATGAATATTCAATCCATCCATTAATTCATTTTAATGGATTGAAAGGATGGATATCAATCCACTCATTTAAAAAAAATGTTTCTCTCTAAAAAATTTTATTTCTCTCTAAAATATATTTCTCTCTCTAAAATATATAAAATATATTAGATATCCATTGAATTAGTTTTTAAATGGATATCCATTGGATATCCAATACATGTTTTAGTTGGATTACTAACCATCTATAATTAAATTTAATCCATTAAATCTAATCCAATAAGATATATTATTCTAATTAGATGAATTGGATGAATTTTAATATAGACAGATTAGATAGATAAAAAATCAATAGATTTTATTACCAGCCTTACCACAACCCTGATATGATGCAAATGACTAGACTTACTTTTCTTTAGACATGATATCATGCAAATGAATTTTAAATACTTTAATGATGATGTTGACCGAGCAAACTAAATATGAGTGTAAGTTGGGCAAATATAATAACCTTTGCATTTTCCTTTCCAAAGACAATTCTAAGCCTTGGCTTTTTGCTAGGAAATACTTCGTTAGCATGTGAACTAGTGTATCTTGGGGTCCTTGACAATCTTTATTTTTAAACCCATTATCCACCTCATTAGTGCTGCAAACATATATCAAGCAAGTTCTCAAAAAATTATGAAATAAAAGATTGAAAGAGAAGCAAAAGAAACTTACTTTGTAGAATTAGTCAAGGGGGAGTGGAGATTCATTTGTAAGGTCCACGACACTTGCTCGCTTCAATTGCTCTCCCTGCCAAGTATGTATGGATTGAATTTAACCAAAAGAGAAGCAGGAAAAGGAAAAATATCCAAATGCTATTCATATAACAAAATGCATTAAATATAGTGTAAATTTTAGAGGTCGGCAACAGTGTTAGGATTCTAAGAGAACCAAAGTAATATTGCTGAATTACTATATTGTATTAATCATCACAAACGAATGCTCTTATAGAGCTGAAATAGAAGACCATAAGGCTAGTAACAAACTAACAAATCGAAAAAATGAAACATAGACATTTATGGACTTAGACAAGCGACTTTCTATTAAAAGCTAAGAGCTATCATAACAATCCTCCCTTAAAGTTGCAATTATAAGCAACTAGTTTAACTCGAGAATTTAGGTAAACTTTCACCGCTTCTCTAGCATTTAGGGAAAGAGTCTAGAGAGTGGCTTTGTCATCCAGATAGCAATTTGCTCCTTAGTTCCACAATGAACCATTTCTATGTCACCATCTCTAGATAGGTTCCTCGAGAAAATGGGAACATCAATGTGTTTACTTCTTCCATGCATGAGGATTTTTGAAAGTTTGATATGAACTATTGTCACACATTAAGGTAGTGCAACCTTGCAAGTATGTCCCATGCTCCTCCAATATTCTTCTCATCCACCACTTGACAAGCAGAAACACCCCACCCTTGTTCGTGGTGGAAACAAAATAAAATATCACCTTCTTGGCAGCTTTTGCTCCATTACTCTAAGCAAATACATAAGAGAGGTGCTTTTACATCTTCCAAGTCAATATAGTCCTATGAGTGTAGCAATAATCCTCATTTTCCTTCTTATACAAAATGCCAAAATTCACTGTACCTTGAAGATCGAGAACTCTCTTTATTCTGATATGCATTTGTAGTAGTTGACTCAAAAGTGTCTTATAACATATGAGAACATCTTTATGATGTAATGGTACTTGTAATGTACATGAGACTTCCCATCCAATTGCTTGTATTGAGTCTCATTTACCTTTATTCTTTCATCTTTGCATAGTTTGTAACGGCACTATAGGAACTTCAGTTACTATTTTTAAACTTCTCTTCAACACTTTAAGGCATACTTTCAGACGATAGATGTAGAAAGCAAACTCTGACCTCTCATTCCAAGGAAAAATCTCATCTTACCATGGAAGTCTAGTTATATCAAATTTTCCTTCATTGAATTCTTGAAGGTACTCATTAAAGATTCATCTTGCCTGTGTATATAGAGGTCATCAACATACACACCGACAATTAGAAACCTTCAATGAAAGTGCTTCAAAAACAATGAGCTTCATGATTGCTTTTTTGAAGCCCGCATAATAAGCAAAAGTATGAGATTCACTTTAACCAAGTTACTCTTGGAGCTTGCTTTAATCCATACAAGGCCTTGTGGAGCTTTGGCTCACACTTCTTCACATAACAATTTTGGTTGTTGTATACATCCTTAGAATAAGTGCCATATAGAAAAGTTGATTTTACATCAAGTTGATACGACTTCCATCCTTTATGTCTTTATGCAAGTGCTATAATCATTCTCACAAGTATCCATTCTACTTTGGGCAAAAAATAAAGTATAATCCACCCACAGAGTAGCCTTTGGCCACTAACGGCCTTGTACTTGTCTACTTGACCAAGTTCATTCAACTTAGCCTTGTAAATCCACTTGACACCTATCTTCTTTGCTCTAGTGATAGTCGGTGAGTTCCCATGTACCATTTTTCACAATTGAATTGATTTTGGATCCATAGCTTGTCTCCATTTGAAAATTTTTTTTGAATAAGTTTCAAATTTGACTTGTCGGGATCCGTACATTCAATGAAGGCCATGTTGATTGCGTTTCCTCGGTTCTCAAGAACTCTTCAGATAATTAGCATTTAGTTTTCATCTAGCCAAGGTGGATGCCTACTTACCTCCTTCATCTTTAACAACTTCGGTTCTCTCGGTTTGTGTCCGAATCCCATCTTCCTCATCATTGGACTCATACGCAACACTTTCTTCTTCAAAAAAAGAATGCTCTCGGCATCCCCTTTTTCGTATCTACAATTAGTTCCTCCTTTTGCTTCTCGATCCCAATTCCATTGAGTATCTTCCTCAAAGATCACATCTCTACTTACAACAATCCTTCTTGTAGTTGGATTATAAAGCCTCGTATCCCTTAGATTCCTCACTTATTCCCAACAAAACACATTTGCGCTTTTGTCCTCCAGTTTAGTCCTTTTGGCATCCGGAATGTGTACATGAGCTACACAACCAAACACCCTAAAGTGCTGTTTCTTTTGAGGCTTCACTCCAACAGGCCAATGAGTTTGATTCTTCACGGCCGGGGTTGGTGATCTATTCAACACATAAGTCACCCGATTCACAATAACGGCCAAAAGGACTTTGGAATCTTCTTCTACAAAAGTTCTCACCAAGTTCATGATGGTTCTATTCTTCCTCTCAAACCATTCTGCCGTGGAGTGTATTCCAAGTCAATTGTCTTTTGATAAAATTTCAAAAGATGGCGAACTCATTGAATTCCAATGAAGTAAACTCTCCTCCTCTGTCAGTTCTAAGACATGATCAACAAACCAGATTCTTTTTCAACTAATTTCTTAAAACATTGAAAATAGTGAAAGGCTTCTGATTTCTCCATCAAGAAATAAATCCATGCTTTTCTAGAGTAATCATCTATAAAGCATACGAAATACCTCTTTTGGCTATTGGATGATGGAGTGATAGGGCCACAAATATCTGCATGAATTAGTTCCATTTTCTAACGAAGTTGCCCTCCATTGACTCCTCTTAGGAAGCAACAAAATTTGGGAGTCTATGATTGTGTGCTTTCCTTTCATACAATCTTCACACTTTCTTGTTGGAACTATAATGAGGAATGGAGACCCCCGATGTCTTTACTCGAAGAGTTTTGATATCTTGTGACTCGGATGAGCATATCTGCAATGCCATAAGACGGAAAGATCTTGTGCAGTGAAGTGTGGAAGCATGCATCATTCTTGGTTGTAGTCTGTGCAGACAAAATAAACATGTTTGTTGTCATGCTAGTCTCCAAAATTAACCCTTTGTCGGGATGAAAGAGCTTGCGGGACTACGAAACATTATAGTCAAACCTCTTTCTTCAAGCACCTATGCTTAAAAGATTGTTCTTGAGTTCTGGCACCAAGAACACATCTCTAATTATATGAGTGACTCCTCTAATGTTCAGCTTCACACTCCCTTTACCAGTCACCTCCATTCTTGTGTTATTTCCAAGCTTCACATACTGCTTGAAAGTATCGTCCACCTCCTTGAACCAAGATCTGTTTCACACATATGATTCGAGCACCCTGAATCCAAGAACCATGCATCTGCCCTTTGCTCATCATTCAATTCCTCATGAGCCATCAACAAAAGTTCTTCTTCCTCATTGAAAGAAATAATTGGCTTCTTTATGTGTCAGACATTCATACTTGTAATGTCCAAGTTTGTGGCATTTGAAACATTCAATAGTGGCTCGGAAATTGTTCCTTCTTCCCCTTCCTCTTCCTCTACCTCTACCTCTTCCTACATTATAGTTCCTCTCATCGAACTTACTTTGAGAGCCTACTCCTCTCCATGATTCTTGTGGAATTTCTGCTCATGAACTATCAAAGAACTCTGAAGTTCATCAACAGAAAGGGAATCGGTATCCTTAGATTCCTGATTGAACAAACTACATAGTTGAATTTGTCAGTTAAGGATCTAAGGATCTTCTCAACAATGATTACATCCTTCATCTGTTCTCCATAAGTTCTCATCTTGTTAGTCACACTCATAACCCGAGAGAAATAGTCAGTTATTGTTTCACCTGTTTTCATCTCCAAAGTCTCAAATTCTTTCCTCAATGCTTGAAGAATTGATTTTTTACTCTTGCATTGCCTTCATACTTTCTCTTCATTGAATCCCATATCTCTTTTGATGTGTTCTTTTGCAAGATAGTCTCCAAGATTTTTATCTATGGCTTGAAACAAGTAGTTTTTGACCTTCAGTATCTTTGAGTCTCATCAATTTTCTTAGTGAGTTGACAAAAAATTGTCTTTGTGCGGTTCCGCAATGGTTTTGTAAGCTCCAATACTCTTTGGATCGAGAAAATTCTCCATTAGCATGCTCCAATGATCATAATGACCATCGAAACGAGGAATTGCAGGTTGCACAAAACCACCATCATTTGCCATTTCTCTCCACTCACAAGAACACCAAGACTCACGCTTTCTACTCAGGCCCCAGTAGGAGCTCTGATGCCAAAATGTTAGGATTCTAAGAGAACTAAAGTAATATTGCTGAATTACTATATTGTATTAATCGTTAAACGAATGCTCTTATAGAGCTACAAAAATAACAAAAAAATCATAAGGCTAGTAACAAACTAACAAAGAGAAAACTACCGAAGTTCAGAAAGCTGAATTAACTCATTCGACTTTAGGAGACTTTCTATTAAAAGCTAAGACCTATCATAACAAATAGTAGGTAAGAGATAAAGAGATCTCATTTAACTTCGTACACACTTTTTATTCGATAGAAAAGCCAAAGTGAAATAGTAGACCATTTCTTTTTAACCAAGTATATAAGGAATGAACATAGACATTTATGGAGCAAGCAAATACTAACCTTAGAAGAGCAAGCAAAAATAGATCAGGAATATAAGGAATGAACATATAGGTAAATTTTCATTTAGCATTTAGGGAGAAGATAGAGATGCATAGACATCCACATAGAATATGGCCAATGAGTGTAGCAATAACACCGCATTAAGGTACATAGCATTGCAGATTGGCAGGGGAAGGGGCTAAGGTGGGGGCCAGGAGGTAAGAAAATTTAATAAAAAGTCAAGGTTAATGGGTGCTGACACTGCAAATAATTGCATGCAAGAATAAGCCACCGCCCATGTCACACGTACAAAATAGAATTCGTCCAAACAAAATAAAATATCACCTACTCGGCAGTTTTAAAGAACCTAAGCAACACCCCTAAGAGATGCATATACATCCATATAGAATATGGCCAATGAGTGTAGCAATAATTATTTTCCATATTCTCCAAAAGAAGAATGTTGTTTTCTTTCTGTTGTGAAAAATGCTTTATTTCAAAAGAATAAATGTCCTACATTGGTTAGAAAATAAGTTTTTGAAGAGGTTTAAAAATGATTTAGTTTTATACGAGTTTTGATTGGTCATATTCCAATCATATTCCAAAAATGTGAATATTCTAACGGACATATTCCAACAGTCATATTTTAACGGACATATTCCAACGGTTATATACCAACAGTCATATTCTAACGGTCATATTCTAACGGACATATTCCAATCATATTCCAACGGTCATATTCCAACGACCAAAAACTGTTTTCTATAAATACTATCCTTTATTAAGTTTTGTGGTTGACTTCCTCTTCATCACACTTCTATCTCTGTTGATTTCTCGGGTTACGTGACTTAAAATCTCTTGCAAGTTCTTTTCTGTCAACTTTCTGCACATTTTTACGGGGATTTTCATCTATACCGAAATAATTTGATTACAAAATGTAATACTTGGGTTTTCACGATTTTTCTTGTTTCATTTAAACCAGGTTAGATTAAATGGACGGTTTATAACAATCTCAAGGATTATTCTTGCATGTCAATAATTATCCAAAATGTTTAATTTACCCATTCGTATATTATTTTATTTTTCCTACAATCTCTCGTGATACTAATATAACTTATTTAAATGTGAGGTTTTTATGAGGAAATGGGTAACACAATGGAAAGGAAAGAGAAGCTCGTGGTTTTGGACGTAGGGCGAGGTGCAAACGGCGTTACGTGGGTTCACACGTTGGTTTTGGGTAGTGTTTTGGTTATGGTGCTTAGAGGCCATGGGTTTAAATGAGGCAAAGATTTTCTTTGGAAAATGGTGCTTGAAGGAGATCAAAGTTGCAAGAGTAAAACACACAAAACTCTCAAACTAGTTTGGAGAGTGAGAAGAGACTAAAGTCACTACTTCAAGCTTCTCACCAATTTTTTTTTGTTTCTATTAAAAAAAAAGAAAAAGAAAAATAAGAACATTTAGAGTAAGATTAATGTTAATGGTCAAACGTGTGTAGGTGAGGGTAATGCACTAATTTTGTGATATGTGGTTTTGTTATTTAATTATGTTTTGAATTTATGTTAATGACTTGGTATATGCTAATTTTCGGTACTAGCCATGACATAAATATATTAAAGTGTGGGGGTATCTAACTAAAATTCTCTACCTGAACCAAGAAAGAGACATTGTGGTGCTTCTAATTGTGTAAAATAATTTTTAGAAAGACAATTTTTGTTTATGTCTCTCTCGGATAAATCCATTTTTATGTTGAAGTTGTTTTAAATTCAAAATCATGATTTAATGAGATTAGAAATGAGTAAAAAGGCTCTAAAGAGTTTAGAATATGACCTCAAACTTTGGTGCATCACAATCTGAATATGCTCAAATATTGGTAGCATTTAAATGTGTTATAAATTGAATGAGTAAATATACACATATAATCCTTATAATGGTTTATGTAGAGTTTAAAAATTAAAATAGAGCATTTGAGTGCTTCATATAATGTCTTACATAGTATCGCATATATCCTTGTTATTTTTGAGTTATTATTAACTTGGTTATGTGACATGCATAGTTAATTATATATGTATAGAGTGTGATAACCATGATCTAGATGTAGCATGATCAAGTATTTGATGATATTTGCATGAATGAATTCCATGTCCCTATTGCACTATGAGATTAGTTGAGATTGATGAGACTATGGACCAAGAGCCATGGTGTTGAATTTGAGGTGTGGACATGATAATCATAATGATAAATAAATCATTGATTCAAATAAGACAAAATCCATAAGTGGGTTTATTTTTAACCTCAATGGAGGTGATGTCACTTGAGAAGTCATCCAAGTAGACCTAATTGCAAAATCCAAAATTGAGGTCAAGTTTATTAACTTGGTAGGATGAGGTCGAGTGGTTAAGAAATCTCTTAGCCGATATTTTATGGAAGAATAAAACATAGATTCTTCGTAGTGCGTGCATTGCCAAAATGGCAATATAGTAAGAAAGTAAACAAAATTAATGTATAATGAAAAGTGACATATATGTATACGTCACATGAAGTGATAAAGCATATGCTAAAAGATGGAATTAAATCTATTAATTATGTGAAGTGAAAATTTGGCCAATCCTCGACAAAATCTTGGGAAAAATGAATAAATACCACATCGAGGGAATGAGACTTAAGCCAATTTGAAATAACGGTGATGTAACCCGACTTTTATGAGTGGAGATCCCATGAAAAAGTTCATATGGGTAATAACAAGTCACTTGTTAGTACCTGCTAGCACCGTGTTTGTCCCTTCCTATGGTGTGAGAAGCATGAGAAGTGCTAGATCGCATTTAATGTAAGGATAAGCTATATGCTTTTAATGAATTTCATATCCCTTATGGGTGGTGTATAAAGTGCAGTATACACTTGATGAAATCACCTATATGAGTGTGGAGTGGGGCCGCTCCTATGAGATAATGGCATAGTCTTTAGAGCACTCATGAACAACCAGGCATGCACATGGCCGAAAAGTGCAAAACTGCGTTAACAGTAAGAGATAAATGAGAGTGTAAATGTGATCAAATGGGATTCTAATTTACACGAAAAATATTTTGGTTTATAGAAGTTTAAACTTCACCAATTACATTGTAAGTTAAAGTCTTATTTATCTAGGTCCTGGTTCATAGTCCGAAGACACCAGATTCGAAACGTTTACTCGATGATGTAACCCATATTCTTTTTATTTATTATTGATTTTATTTTAATATTCTTTTGAAATTGTGGGGATTGTTGTGAAAAATGCTGTATTTTCAAAAGAATAAGTCCCACATTGGTTGGAAAATAAGTTTTTGAAGAGTTTATATTTCAGTTTTGTCGAGTTTTGGGCTGGTCATATTAAGAAACAAATATAAATGGACATATTGGGTCATATTTTAACGGACATATTCCAACGGTTATATACCAACAAGTCATATTCTAAAAACTCATATTCTAGTGACATATTCCTCGATATTCCCCCATATTCCAACGACGTGATATCATAAATACTATCTTTTTGTGTGGTTGAGAAATATTTAATTTCTTTTTGGAGTTACGTGAAAAATCTTTTGAATAAGTCAAAGCCTTGACTGGGAGATTTTCACTACCGAAATAATCCTAGGCGTGCTTTGCACGCAAATAAATTTGTTGTTTCATTTAATTAGTTATTAATAAGCAGTTTATAATTAGCATTTAGTTTTCAATGAAACAAATTTATTTTCTAAACGTTATTTCGAAATTGCTTTGTACTAGCACCAATATTTTCTATAACATATGCTTATAAATTCTTTAATTAATGGTGATTTTGGTTATGTACATAGCTTTCCCATCCAAATGATGCAAAGGGTATTTAATTAGTTCCTTCTGCTTTACGGAATTTCGGTTATATTTTTAAGCTTTACTTCCACTTTGGTTTCAGACAATTGCAAGAGGAAAAGCAAACAACTGATAATCATTGTTAAGATTATGTAAAGGAAGTCTACTTTATCATTTTCCTATTTCTTCCACTTTTCTTCTTATTTTACTAGACACCAGAAAGTTGTCAATACTTACAAAAAAAAAATCAATAAAGCAAAAGAGCAAAGTTCATTTTAGCCTTTATAAGCAAAATTGAGACACTTTATTCCCAGGTTACACTCTAACTCTACTTCAGACATATCACTTAATACCCTTGGTCCACACCTTATGCAACAATTAATCCTAACTCCAAGCTCCTGGATTAAGAAATAAGGCAAAAGAGCAAAGTTCATTACAATTCTTAATCAAGAAATAATGACTGCAAAGATCATCAAATGTAATCATACATCAGACCTTTGATTACCAACAACCATATGTAAACAGCGAAAAAACAAAAGACCAATTTTCTTTTAGAAAATAAAAGTTATGTCAGATAACAAAAAGAAAGGAATTAAAGAGCCTTACACTTTGACTAATAGAACCATCGTAACTGAACCCAGCTTTGAATGACTCAAACTCCAACCCAAGTTGAAAAAGTTGTCCCTGCTAGTGTTGCTGAATTGGAACCACACTATCCCCAGCATAGCACCTCTGAGGAACACCATAATGTTGCTGCTGCTGACTATAATGATCTGTAGTAGTGAACTGGTTGTTATCATGGTGCATGCTGCTTGCTGTATTTATTCCATCACCAGGTGTGAAGAACATAAGCATAGAAGAGGATGAAGTTTTGAACTTCATTAAGAAGAGAAGAGAATAACAGAGAAAGAGAGAGAGCTGAGAGAAAGAACTTCTGTTCTGTATATTGAAGAACTGATACAGTAGACATATACACATATAGCTTTTCTATACAGCTGTAGGACATTATTAAAAGTAAAAGAAATGTAAATATACAGTAGTTCAGGTAACTGAATACTAGCTAAAAGTGAAGTAACACTATTAACACCACTCTCAAACAAATGTCTTGAAATGACATGGACAAATTGTTTGCTACCCAAAAGTGTTGAGATGTAGGCAGACTTTTATGATAATCCAATTCAAAGTTTTTGCTTCTAGCGTGCAAAACTGGATTGTGAGTAAGTTTGATAGCACTTTGATTGTCACAACACAAAGTGACATTTTTAATACTAGTCACGTACAATAAACATCACCTTTTATTTTTTTCATTGTTCACCACTTAGTCACATTCTGTTGACTGTTTGAAATTTCAAATCTGGTGACCCATGACTTATAACAAATGGCGATTTTAATTTAATATTTGATGAGTACTTTGAAAATATCTTAAATACGTATGGCAAAAAATAAGTTGACCCGAAAAGTTATTAAAATTTGATTTGTGTTATCAATAATTATTTAAATTGTTATCAACTATTTTGTCAAAGCTATCATATAAAGTCAAAATATGAATTTTGATGACTTGTCCATTAATCAATATTTACGCATTATTAACTGATAACTTCTCTTTGTTCACTACTTAGTCACATCTTTTTACAGTTCTGTTATTCGCACACCTATTTTTGCACACCATTAACACACTGATAATTCATGTGTAAATAACCAGTGATCAGTATGTATTCTGCAGTGACTAAGGACTTTAATAGACATGAAAATAACTTGTGATTGACATGTATTATGTGGTGACAAAAGACATTAATCTAGCATAATTGTTATAAGGGAAAATTCACCACATAACTAAGTGGTGATCCTTGTGATTGTCATTGTCTATGTGGTGAATTAGTTTTTCACTCCCTAACTTGGCCATTGGTAGTCATACATTTACATACAAAGTTGAAATTAGAGTTCCCCAAATCAAACATATGAATCAACACTTAATTTCCTCAGGTTTCACACTTAGCAACACTTATATGGACACAATTCAAATAAGTGGTGAATGACATTGTCTATATGGTGAGTTGGTTCTCTACTCCATAACTTGACCATTCGAAGGCATACACTCACACATACGAAGTTGAAATTAGAGTTTCCCAAATCAAACACATGAATCAACACTTGATTTGCCTAGGTTCCACACTTAGCAACACTCACTACAAGAAATAATCAAATTAGCGAGGGAAATTACAGTCGTTACTCCATCGCAAAAAAAAAAATTGTTAGAGAATAGCGACGGACTAGCGAGGGATTATTTAGTCACTTTTTTTTTTCATCGCTAATTAGTGAGGGAACGTATGCCTTCACTAATCCGCCGCTAGTGAATTCATTTCCCTCACTAATCTGTCTCTAATCCCTCGCTAATACGTCACAAATATAAACCCTTATTCCCTTGCAAATTAGCGAGGGAATTTTGTGTCGCTATTCCATCGCTGTATATTAAAAATTCGTACCAATTTTGGATTTATTTCAACCAACCCCCTCACTAATCTGTCGCTAATCCATCGCTAAAAATCCCTCGCTATTCCTTCGCTCATACGTCGCTAATATTCCCTCACTAATCATTTGCTTGCTATTCCATCACTATTCCTTCATTAATTATCTATATGATTTACTCGCTATTCCGTCTCTAATCCCTCGCTGATCAGTCTATTTTTTTTTGAATTACCTATATATTATTGACTTACCAAAACTTGCATATCAAACAGAAATCCAACAGCAGTAGCAACAACAAAATTGTCCAAAATAAATCTACTAGTTATGTAAATAGTTCATAAAATGTACAAAACAAGATAAAAAGAATGTTGTGTTTATAAAATGTACAAAACAAAATAAAAAAGAATGTCATATAAAAAGAACAGACAATCAGTCTATAAGTTGGCTTCATCTTCATCTTCGTCTTCGTCTTCATCTCGACCTTCGCTAACTGTTGCACCTTTCGATGGTGCTTGTGGAGCAACATTTACTGATCCGATCGTAGATAGGATGGGCACCAACATATGGGACAAGTTGAGTTTGGACAAAAGTAGCTATCGCTGTTGCCACTGCTGCATTTACAGGTTCAATTATGTCTTGTGTCAATGGTGTAAAGCGGGAAGGACCCGCAACCGAGGAGGATGAAGCTTGCACAATGTTATTAATGCCAATGTGCAAGCTATTACCTATGCAAAGCACTCGTCCCTTCTTGTTGGGACCCGCCGCATCCAACCAGACCTCCGAGTCAACCATAGAATGAGAAGAAGAGTTTTCTCCATATTTTTCTGTCATCGCAGTGTCATACGACTCCTAAAATAACAAACAAACAATATTAACAAAAATCAATAACAACAAATATAAATGATAGTTTAATTTTAAAGACACCAACAATAAAATTTCTCAAGCGCTTAGAAACATAGCTTCCGTCTTTCTTCTTGTGAACTTTGGCATACAGATCTCTGTAAGAAACCTAATGCTTTAACTCTGCCTCTTGTAATCACATATGAAAGAATATATAATAAACACATATCCAGTAGGCCAATCCCTCTATAATATCAATGCTTTTATGTCATACTCAAGATAGGCAAATAACTCAAATAATTACAACTTGTTTTGACATAATTCAAATAAATGGTGATCCTTGTAGAAATAAGTCATGAATGGAATTGTCTAAATGGTGAATTGGTTCTCCGCTCTCTAACTTGGCCTTTAAAAGGCACACATTCATGCATACAGAGTTAAAATTAGAGTTTCTCAAATCAAACACAAGAATCAACATTTAATTTGCCCAGGCTCTACACTTAGTAGCACTTATTTTGACATAAGTCAAATAAATAATGATTCTTGTGGAAATAAGTGGTGAATAACATTATCTATGTGGTGAATTGGTTCTCCACTTCCAAACTTGGCCTTTGGAAGGCACACACTTACATATACGAAATTGAAATTATAGTTCCCCAAATCAAACACAAGAATAATCACTTAATTTGTCCAGGTTCTACACTTAGCAACACTTAGTTTGACACAATTCAAATAAGTGGTAATCCTTGTGGAAATAAGTGGTGAATGAAATTGTCTAGGTGGTGAATTGTAGTTTTCCAAATGATAGACAAGAATCACCACTTATTTTGTCATGGTTCCACATTTAACAACAACTATAATGCACATGATTCATAATTAAGTGGTGAATCATGTGTAAATAAATGGTGAATTATACATATTATGTGGTGAATTAGTCATTCACTCCTTAACTTGGCCTATGGAAGACACTTACAAACTCAGGGGGTTGAAATTATAAATTCCCAAATGAAATACAGGAATCACCACTTATCTTGCCATGGTTCCACACTTAGCAATAACTGGAATGCACACAATTCATAATTAAGTGGTGAACTATGTGTAAATAAATGGTGAATCCTATATGGTATGTTGAATTGGTCATTTACTTCTTAACTTGGCCTATGGAAGGCATTCACAAACTTAGGAGGTTAAAATTACAGTTCCCTAAATAAAATACAGGAATCACCACTTATTTTGTCATGGTTCAACACTTAGCAACAATTGTAATGCACACAATTCATAATTAAGTAGTGAACAATGTATAAATATGTAGTGAATACTACATCCTATGTGGTGAATTGGTCATCCACTCTCTAACTTGTCCATGGAAGGCACTCATATTCAGGGGGGTTGAAATTATAGTTCTTCAAATGAAAGACAAGAATCGCCACTTATTTTGCCATGGTTCTATAGTTAGCAACAATTGTTATGTACACGATTCATAATTAAGTGGTAAATCATGTGTAAATAAGTGGTGTATTCTTATGTGGTGAATTTGTCATCCACTCCTTAACTTGGCTTATAGAAGGTAATGATAACTGAATGGAAATCAATACTGATATAATTTGTGGTTAGAACTAGCATTTGTTGAAATTGAAGTAAATACTTATTTACACAATTAACTCTAAACCAAACATAAGTATTTAAGAAGCATTTGTTATATAGTAATACCACTAATATATATAAACAAAACACAAACCCGAGTCTATTAATACTCCTAACCCTTCCACTATGAACGTCCATTATCCACACTTGCCCACATGTACATTGTCCTTAAATATCTTCACACAACATATCTTCAACTAAAAAAACAAAGATTGCATTGTGATGTTAGCTTCTACTATACAAAACTAAATAAATATGTAGCCCCATCAACTTGCAGAATCACCATTCAATATATCAACATTATCAACATCACCATAAGTATGAACATTGTTTGAATCCTCCATCAACTCTGTGTCTTGGTTGTTGCATACACCTGCACAAAATATTATCATGTTACCAGCAATTCTTATATTTCATCAACTACTACACAAGTAATTATCAGCAAAATATTCATTGTTATAATCTCTAGCAAAACATTTAACCATATGCACAAAGCACCATAGTATAATTCTAACATGTCTGTCAATATAAGTACAACAACACGCAACACAAAATTTTATAGGTTGTTGCATAAACCTGTTGTGTTGTCATGTTATCAGCCAAATTCATTTGTTATCAACTTCTAGCAGTATAATTATCAATAGTATAAGTTTAATTATAACCTAGTTGCAGAAGATCTCATCATACGTAGTGGTGATTTTTATACCCATTTTCTTCTTTGTCTGTGCTAGTTTTTGTTAGATTAGAACTATAATAAATTAAATTATATTTTTAGTTCCAACTGTTCTCCTTTGTCCAAGAGAAAGAACCAACAACTAGTCTCTCAGCTTTTCTACCAAAGAAATCTCCACCTTTTTCACCTTCCTCATAGGTACCTAACCTTTCATCATCACATTCTACTACCAAGTTACCAACATATTCAAATTGTTATCAACTGCTGTAATAGAAATTATCAACAATGTTATAAATGTTATAATCTACTTGCAAAAAATTAAACCCAATCAATAACTACCTTTCATCATCATATTCTACTGCAAATCTCCTACAATCTCTAATTTCCAGACTGGAACTGATGGAATAAGGATATGCCCTTAGCCTTATTAAGTCATATTTCCTTATATTCTCACCCACCCAACCAACCCTCTAACCATCTATATTGCAAACACTCTGCAATTTTAGTGGGTAAGACACATGAGAAAGTCACATTCAAGGAACTAACAATACTTGGCAAGTTCAAGCATTCTTTAATCCCACTAAAATTGGCAAGTCACCTTCAACTCTGTTAAGAAGGTGCTCATAGTAGGAGGTGTAACAAAATCTAACAATATGAGTAGAAAAGAACTATCATATTTTAGAGAATAACAATAGTAGGAGTAACTAACAGAATCGTACAAAATATTTTGAGGCCTGAGGTGCTCAAAGTACCAAAATACTGACAAGATGATGCCCAATCCATTCAAAAAGTGGAAAAAGAAGGTGATATATATTTGTATGTATGACCTCAACTCTCAAAGAATTTTTCCATGTAGAGTTGTAGGAAGGAACTAACGAAACTTGGCAACTACAAAAGTGAGAAACATAGGTAGAAAGAAAGGAAGAAAGGAAAACTTACTCTAATTTATAGGGATGGACAACTAAAATGGAAGCTAAACAAGACTTTAGGGGAGATAGCTTTGTTTCTTCACTCTCTCCAATGCCAAGTTTTGAAGCTAAATTTCGTAGGGAAAAAAATGGGTTATCGGCAGGAAAAAAACCAGATTTGGAGGGAGGAGACAAAATCCCATTTTTCTCTTACCTTTTTTTGCCATTTTTTTTTTTTGGCATCTAGCTTGGCAAACCATATAATGGGGAGGGTAGGAATATAGTGCCAAGGCTACGATGTCAACATTTGGGGTACAAAAAATGTTTTCATAAGAAAATTAATTACAAAAGCTGAAGTCTAAGTCTAAATCAATATTATTATGGGCTGTTCCAAGAAAAAAAAAGAAGAAAATAGTGGGTCACAATTCACACACAATGGAAAATAAGTTATTGGAAATTTTCTTTTTTTTATTGTAGTGATTGTGTATGAAAGATAAGCATTTGGAAATGGAAAACGATGCTTGCACACCATTTTGCTTACATCAGTTTTATACTAGTTAACAACGTACAAAATTTTAGTTAGCATACTGTATTGTTTGGTAAACGGGCTAGTTATTGATTATCATATAATGGTAATCAATTACTAGTCCGGTAACCAAATAATATAGCTTTTAACAAAAAAAAAATTATATGTCGTTAACTAATATAAAAATAGCATGTAAATTCTAATGTGCAAATATATAGGGTCATTTGGGCCTCAAATACGGTTGAGCATGTTCACCATAGACATTATATCCAAGTTGGGTTTTTTTTCCTAAATAATAATGGAATTTAGAATTACTAGAAACGCATGCTCTAACATTCTCATTTTATTGAATTGAAATTTTGAGAAATCTAATTGTTTGTGGTGTACTGGGTTTAATTTTTCTCATCGACTCTACAATATGAAACATCAACACAACAGAAACCTCCCATTCTCACTTAATCTGTATTCTGTATTAATAAATATGACTACCTTTAGGTGTATTATTTGAAAGGATTGTATAATGATTAAATCACGCAGCAAATAAAAATACAAGCAATCTAAAAAAATTATTTTGTGTTTAAAATGTATTCTAGTACTATAAAGATAAAAAATAAATACCTGATAAAAGATTCTTGATACTTTAAAAATTCTATTCGATTGTACGAAGACTCTATACGTATCAACACCGAGACCAAGTCTTGCTATCAACCCTTTTAGAACATAGAACTTACACAAATTCTAAAGAAAAAACCAGAGCAGAAAAATATATATTTTCTATTTATCATATATCACTATATATTAAAGTTTCCTTTGATGCATACTTTTTCAATTTGCTTGTTGTACGTGCATGTCTAAATAGCCATAAAAGCTATTTTAAATTTTTTATTCAAAAATAAATAACAATTAAAAACGTCTCCTTGTAAAATCAAAAATGGTCGTGCAGTATATAAAAAATATCTAACGTGCAGCACATCAAATCCTATCTAATAGGCAACATATCAAATCTTATCTAACATGTAGCAATAAGTCCTATCTATTAGGATTTAAATGATTAGACTTTTGGTGCATATATATATCACCATAATGTGGAGACATTGAGAATTTGGTCATATCTACAACATCATTATCTACTTTAAAATTTGGAAACTTTTGATAATTCTATTTCAAATAGAATTTCTTCAGATAATTGAGTAATGTATTAATTATATTTTAAATGCTAGTAAAGAATATAATAATATTCCATTTGAATCAAAAATTTATTTATTTGATTAAATTAAATTCTCTAATTTAATTATCAAATAATAAATTAAATAATCCTTTAACAAAGATTAGAACACTCGTTAATGTGTGATCCCATAGGTTCAATACTAAGCCAGTAGTAAATTAGTTGAATCAAATTACTAATCAAGGTTGGTGTCTACCAATAGTACTCCTTAACAACCGGATAACATGAAGTAATATCTTTTGCTCTTCAAGAACCTTTAGAAGAATAATGCAATATCTCCTTCCATCATTCCAGCTTTGAGTTAACATTAGAGTATGATATAACTGTCAAACTCTAATAGGTAAACCTTTAAAAGAATAACCAACTAGTGAATGATTTAAGAAACTCATTTCTTCATTCATTCAATTGCCTTGACCAATGTCTTAATTTTATTATTATAATCATAGAGCTCAAACTCAGTACCGAGAGTTGATGAATTCATTCTTGATATATCATTAATCCTATTAAAAGTCCCACATCGCCTACCTCAACCTTCCAAGTGCGGTTCATATATCTGTTAGGTCACTCCACTTAATACCAATTGATTTTACGTTGGGATATCACATGGTATCAGAGCCAAGATCCAATATTTGTTTCTGCCTACTTCGTTAGACTTGTTTTCGCCTACTTCGTTAGACTTATTTGTTTCCTCCTGTTCCGTTCAGACATCTGTGGAGGGGGGTGTTAAGAGTCCCACATCGTCTGCCTCAATCTTCCGAGTGTGGTTTATATATCTGTTGGGCCACTCCACTTAATGCTAATTGGTTTTAAGTTAGAATCTCACAAATCTATAAGTATTTAGTCATATACCCAATATCCATTCAACTAGCGGCGCCCTAGGACATTAGGTGTTCGGAATCAAAGTATAACAAGTTGCTTGTTAATTACTATGATAATCTCAAGTCAACGGAAAAATTTACACCATGTCCTTCTTGAGAATATCCTATTGACAAATTAATGATAATATAAACCATTAAAAATTTTCAATTAAGCCAATTTAGTGATCATATCTCCATAAGCATCATCTATATATATGAATTAATAAATGAGATCTATTAATCTCTATTCAATGGAGACAATTACACATATAGATCTATCCAAATTACTAATGTCTTATTCTCAATAATCCTACGATCAAGAACACTTTAAATTAAATTGTAAATAAAAACTCTCATTATCATGATCTTTATCATGATGATAAGTGTTTAAATTTAATTAAGAACCTTGTCATATTAATTAAATAATGAATATGACAAATAAAACCAAAATAAATTGAATGCCATATTATTTATCAAAATAAAATGATTACAATGTGTTCTAAAATATTACACAATAGATTAAATCTAGGGAATATACCAAATTTTCCTAACATTATTTAGGTATCCCAAGTAGTTTGTTTTCACTTCTAACTTATCATTGCTGCGTACAGCAGTTGATTCCAAGTATCTGGCAGCCCAGCTACACACCAATGGGTACAGTCCATGCCCTTGAAGGCATTGTAAGAACTAGGATGTGCATCTTTTCTCAACTGTGAGAGAGTTGTAATGTTGAGCAAATGAACAGGCTTGGTTATTTTCTTCAACACATCTTGCACTACATATGCTGCCCGCGGCAATCCAGTTGAGTATGTTGATCCACTTATTGGCTGTGTCTCCTTTGAACAGTTTCTCACTTCTGGCTCATTCCAGTCTGCGCCACTGATTTACATGATTTGCATATGCAGAAGTCAAAAAAAGAAAGAAAAATGTATAACATCAATTAAAAATATTACATGCTAACTCTTTTTTTTTTAAAGATTTGCATTTATTATATCAGAAGAAAAAGTTTTTAAACTTACTTGTAATGTGAAGGAGAAATTCCTTGAAAAAGCACCTTGGTTTTTCTTGGATCAACCTCTGCATTTACCCAGTTAGCCCAAGTTGTCAAACCCGTTTTAAAAGCATCCATACGATCCATGTCTTTGAGTATCTTGTCGCCTATTTGAACGTAATCCCATCTGCAGCAGAAAATGACCACATTACTTGGTAGCTATTGTCAGAATCACCTTTGTGGTGCACTACTTAAATGAGTTTGTAGAATGCCTACGGTTGCTTGGGTCCTCTGCGGTACCACCAGAGCCAAGTGTTGAAAACCAAAATGTCCATTTTTTTCCATATGCCTCCATTCTGAAGGGAATCAAGCTTCAGGACTCTACCAATTTTTTCCTCTTCAATGTCAACCAAATATGTAGAATGGAAGATAATCACTGAAACTCCATAGTCCTGCAGAATTATTATAATTGCTTGAAATTTTAATAAAAATAGCATTATTTTCTGACAACGATTATGAAAGAGGATGGTGGCCTTGTTATTCTTTTGACGACAACTCGTCATTATCATTTCTTGGTGGTTTATGACAAGTTAGCTCACTGACCTGGAATGTGTAGTTAGAGATGGAGTCACTGGCCTGCTGTACTATTTCAGATTGAGGTACAGCAGAATGAAGCATGCATATAAGTGATTGCCACTGGTTGAGACTGACAGAATCTCCTATAAACATGATCTGCTTCCCCTTAAATTTTGTCAAGAAACTTTTCCCATCAAATCTGCAAAGAGTATTTTGATTAAAAAAAAATGCTGGTGTGGTGTGGCTAAATTTCAAACATTAGAAAGAATGTAACTAAGTGGTGAATAGATTAACAGATGTATTTTACTAGCCCCCACCAGAGAACATTCGGTCTAATAGTAAGCACAATAGTTAAACATTTGGTGTGGTGTGGGAATTACTAGTTAGGCACATTATCAATATCATCATCGTATGGAATTGTTATGCCCCGAAAAGATATCTTCGTGTTATCATATATGAGGAATAAACTCCCATTTTGGAACTTAGAAGATTTTTAGAGTATTGATTTAGTCCTAAAATCATAATTTTTTAACATCAAAGTATTCTAAAAGTTTGTGTTGACTGGGAGCAAAGTATTGTCATTTAATAAATAAAAATTATTATTTGAAAATCAATTTGATGTAACTAATCTTTTAATAGCTAAATTAATGTTTTGAAAATCGTTTGAGGACCAGATCAGAGATTTACTCTATATTTAACATTTTGTATAATTTTACAAATCAACATTTTATTCATTAAAAAGCTTAAGGGATAGAATACACGGATAAAATATATTAGGTATGTGCACAATTTAAACCATTTAAAAAAATTACAGTAAGAGTTGTTATCCGATAGCTTGCAACGTCAGAAAATTGTGAAAGTATAAATTTGTACAAATTGATATCATTACTTAAAAGCTAAAATAAAAATTAGGGGAGGGACGAAATAAATAAAGACTTATGCTGATACCTAACTCTCATTGAAAGAATTTTAAAACTCAACTAAGGACCACTCCATCTTCAAGCATGTGAAACCAAACCAAAACAAACATATGCATATATTATGTGCATGTAATTACAGGTGTTCCCACGCAGAAAATTCTAGTTCACGGGTTAACCGCCGACTCTTCAAAAGCTCTCCTAGTCCTTTTCCTTGGCAGAGAATGTTGCTACTTATTATTATTAAAAGTATCACATGCCCTTTGTGCCAACTAGCAAACACTTACTTCACAAAGATGAATTTCGTATCACAATGCCAAGTAAACTATGCCATGTTCCAGAAATGATTAGCACTCATATTTAGGCAAGGGAACGATTTAAAATTTTTTTATTATTTATTTATTTATTTTTTTGGGTATAGGCCAGGGAACAAGATTTAATTCTTGAATGCATGATTTAAGGCATCTATTATCTCATGTCAAGAATTAAGCCCTTGAAAAGGTCCCAATTTATAGTCTGCAAAATTAAAATTTCATCTAAACCCATTATGAGTAGAGATTTTCTTTAGGATTATTGAAATCAAATGAGTTTCTTAGTAGAGGTTTCCTTTAGGATTACTGAAATCAAATCAGTGTTGTTGAACTACGATTATATTGAGAAGTCATTACCACTATTAATCTTCAGCCATTTTACAAAATGTTTCACCCAATACAATTAACTAAGCACAATTTTTACATTTGCTTTTGTGTTGAAGTTTAATGGTTTCAACAATGTTTTCATTAAGCATAACATAAAGTCTGAGGTATTGGGATCAATAGTTTTTAATTTTTAAACCAAAATGAGAGGCGCGATAGCTTTCTAGCTACCTCGCTGTGTATGTATTTTTTTTTTTAAATTTCTATGAGACGTTAAGAAATTAAAAAAAAAAGCCGTTGACAATGAATGGTGTTTACAAAATGTTTTGTCACGTCATAAATAGCACAGATAATTGAAAATGACAGATGTGTTAATATCGTATCTGTATCTAATAGGAATAGTGATACTTGTACGCTAAAATACTGAATTTTTCTGGTGTAATATATGTTGTATCTCTATATCCAACTCCTATCAAAGATATGTAATATGTCGTATCAAATACGAAACTTACACCGATAACCATATTGCATGCCGTACCACATGAATATTCAGAAAATCCCTATTAACAAGGGATCTATACACACAAACATATTAATGCAGACATATGGCATACGATTTGGAAAGTGAGATTGAAGAACATAGAGGGTTAATTGTGTACCTTGGTAAGTCACAGTTGTTGGGTTGCCATCTGTATTTGAGGTATTGCCGATCAGGACGACCATATTTCAAGCAGTCAAACTCTTTACGAATGTGAGGGCAGGTTGAAGAGTCATAAAGAGGATAAGAATCATCCAGCACCCAGCTCCCTTCATACACGTTGCAGCTCAATCGCTGTGGTGATCTTCTCCAATTCATATTGGTTGCATTACGGTGAACATATCCTCCAGCACTCCCCAAACACAGCCATGGACAGAGGCAAATGACCCCAAAAATGGCCACTAAGAGCCAAGCATATATCCTCATTCCAACACCCATCTCTGTGTGTGTATGTGTGTGCGCTTGCGAGCTACAGAAATGTGAAGGTCTGTGGGCAGATATATAATTCTAGATAGTTTGGTAAAAAATGGCAAAAAAATTTGGGTTAGTCTCTGTACATAGAATGGATGGAAAACGGTGCCTGAACCAATCCAGTGCAATTATAATCAATTAATTGATATTCCCAAATGGCGTTATAGTATCCCCTTGGTCATTGATGCAATAATAATTTTGTTTTGTAGCCAGAAAAATTGTATACATGGTATCTCGATGGAAAAAGTAAAGGTTGTTATTGACTTGAAGAGGGTTGGTTGGTATGGCTAGCTAGCTAGTTAGATTGGTCTTTTATCTCATTAAATTAGTGATCTAGATCTGTAGTTCTTTTCCTAATTATCTTTCACATGCAACACATGACCAACACCTCACTCAAAGAGCATCATTTTAAAAATAAAAATAAAAAATTGCCTCGACCAACACCTCCCTCAAAGAGCGCCAATTTTTGTTTTTTAACAATGATATTTACACATCATTTTTATTACACTTTTTTTACATCATTCTTTTTTTAAATAATAATATACAAAATGCAATTCCTAATACACATTCTTTCTCATTCTTTTTATAAAAAACAAGTAAAATATAAAGTAGTGTAAGATAAAATAACGTGTGATGAAAATTATTCTTTTTTTATTTGCCTTATTGTTTCATGTCTGTTTCCTTTCTTTTTAATTATTCTTCTTCTTTTAGCTTTTTCTTTTTCGGTGAGATTAGATAGACACAACTATGAATGGAAAGCAAGGAATGTCATATGTTGAGCTTTATTGTATAGATTCTTTGTATTGATTTATTTCATTATTTCTGTTATTATGACATATTTTTATTTTTGTTATTAAAATAGATTTGATTTATTTTCTTATTTTTGTTATTAATACAAATTTAATTTATCTCTTTATTTTTGTTATTAGAACATATTTGTTTATTATAATTTAATTTTATTCTAAACAAATAGTTAATAACATAAACTTATATAATATATAAATCATAATTATATAATTAAAATTCAAGTAATAACAATATTCAAAAATATTCTTTCAAGTCCATCTTATTGATTGGTATGAAGAAAATGTTATAGGAATTTTGTTGTAGGCATGCATATGTGAAAGGTGCAAGTAAAATATATCAACGTACATGTTATTTCTTACATATCTTTTTGGAACCGTCTGGATATAATTGGAATGGATCCAACTGCAAGCAAAATGGAAAAGGACAAGAAATGAAACAAATTTGATGTCATGTGAAGAAACTTAAAGTAAGGATGAGGATATATAACAACATTAAAATACCTTTGCCCTTGCTTCAATTAGGAGTGGCAATCTATTTAATTTTATATACATATAGTAAAACTCTTTCTTAATAAACAATTATATATATATATATGAAAATTTTTACAGGCGCTATATTTTTTTTTTTGTAGATTTTAAGGATAAATATAATTTTGAAAAGTAATTAACAACACTTTCTCATAACGTTAATTTTTAAGGAGAAATGACCCCCATTCTATCTATATATATTAGTGAGATTAGCATGAGAAGCCATTATTAATATTATTAAATGAATAGAGTTAGTAATAGTATATTTATCTTATTATTATTATTATTATTATTATTATTATTATTATTATTATTATTATTATTATTATTATTATTATAAATAATATCATTAAATGCATAACGTGAAAGTTTTGATAAGAAAAAAATTTTATTGCCATGAGAAGCAATGCGTGCAATGCACGAGATGGATAATTAAAGAAAAATTTAAAATATATAATTTATTTATATAGTTTTAGATAAATTTAATATTGGACTTTATAGTTTTTTTTATATTTTTTATATCATTTACTATATTTTTACTTGTTTGAATTTTTTAGATCATTCATTTATATTTTAGTTCATACTAGCAAGATATCAATCTTTATATTTTTTATCCATTTGAGTTTTTATCACTATAGATACTCTTCAATAAGACATCGATCCATATTTTTTATGAAAGATTTATTATTATAATTTTCAAAATTTGATGACATTAAATCCAATTTAGGAATATAAAATTTGTCACAACATGTTTTTATGTTACTATTCTTACTCCTATCACATTAGTCTCCGTTTATCTACAATTACTTTATCTCATTATACAATTTTATTGCTTAATTAATATTTCTAAAAGTACAATCGAAACTCCTTTCTTAAGGTTATACAAAAATGATCTATAATGAAAATTATATTATCATTTATAGTCATTTTAGTGTATTTTCAGATAAAAAAATTCATAAATAGAATACAAATAAAATTATACTAAAATTCTCTCCTTAACTTTACACTCTTATTTTTAAAAATATACCAGATTAAGTCTTAATGCAAACAAAAAATTATTTTATTTTATAATTATTATTGAATACTATTAAATATTAAATATCTAAAGAAAAGTTCATTAATGACATTTTCATATAAAATTATATTACAAATTAAATCCTTAATTTTTCACTTCCGTTATCAAAGTTATATCAATCTAATCACTAATGTCAAATTCTATCCAAAAAAAAAATATTCGTAAGTTGATAGATACTACAATGACAATTAAAAAATATATATATCTATAAAAAATTATAATAGTCTATAACAATATTATCAAATAATACTCAATACATTTTAATTCTTTAACACTCTTTAACCTATACATTTAGTTCATACAATTTAAGTAAACTAAATAAAAATAACGCATTAATTAAATCAATCATTTGACATTTAACTTCTTAAGTTCTTTGACTTTTTTTAAATTCATTTTCTTTGTAATTTCTATTCTTTCTTTTTCTTTGTAATTTTCTGTTTTATTTTTTTATTTCATTTTTATTTTTATGTATATGTGGCAATTTTTTTACATATGTCAATATTTCTTTTAAGTTGCTACACCAAATGACACATGGTATTAGGTTCTTTGATTTTTTTAATTCATTTTCTTTGTAATTTTTGTTCTTTCTTTCCCTTTGTAATTTTTTGTTTTATTTTTTATTTCATTTTCTTTTTATGTATATGTGATAATTTTTTTTATACATATCAATATTTTTCTTAAGTTACAACATCAAATGACACATAATAAAAAATTAGATAATGTATTTGTCATATGTCAAAAACTTAATGCATTTACTAATTAATTTTAATGAAATATGACAGATTTTTAGATCATGTATTTTATTTTTATATATTAAATATAATTATTATAAATTATATTTATTGATTGATTATATTGATGTATATGTGTCAATTTTTTCACACGTATTAATATTTCTTTTAAGTTACTATATTAGATGACACATGATAAAAAATTAAGTAATATATATGTCATATATTAAAAATTTAATGTATTTATTAATTAATTTAGATGACATATAATA
Organism: Ormosia semicastrata; assembly: GCA_029884595.1. Taxonomy (NCBI): domain Eukaryota; kingdom Viridiplantae; phylum Streptophyta; class Magnoliopsida; order Fabales; family Fabaceae; genus Ormosia; species Ormosia semicastrata. Next base: position 39,213,393 of record JAQQTO010000055.1, read on the forward strand.
AAATTTTAGATCATATATATTCTTTTTTCTATATTATATTGATAACTGGAGCTAATTAACTAATCACGTTAACCAAACTCAACAGGTACGCTAATAATAAACTGAAAACTACAATTATTTTCTTTAATAAAACTGAAAACTACAATTTGATCTAGATTATTTGAATAGATTTTATATGCTGATGCAACACGAAGACTTCTCCTCAGTCCTAACATGCCGTTTCAGGATGAAGATCTCTTACAGCATGAGTTGAGATTTGAATGTTAAACTCTAATATTTTCTCTCTGCTCATGAATCTCGTGTCAGTAGGTAATGAAATTAATAATTTTTTTTAAAAAGTTAATATACTAATAAAGCATAATGTTTCAATACTTAAATAAATTAATTAATACAATAAATTGGAATGTAAGCACACGTTAGAAGCAAAGAAGGATACCTTCAGCCACTTTTATTATTTCGTTCAACGCCGGTTGGCGTTAAGAGAAATATAATAGAAGTCAAATTATTATTTTATTGCATTACAATTCATGTTCCGTATTAAAAATTAGAATTAATCCCGCAATAATGGCTTGTCAGTATATTTTTGGTGCTGTGGTTTGTGAATATTGTAAGGCTCAAAAGAGAGACGAAAAAAGCCGAATAATGCTATTCAAAGACATTTCAAATAAATCACCTCACATTATTTTAACTAGTCTTTTTTATCCTTGCTATATGCACAGGATAATATTAAAATTAAAAATAATGTAAAAAAAAAAATAAAATAAAATAATTTTTTTATTGTTTTGTTTTGTGATTTCGTATAAAAATTTGTGTTGAAGATAAACTTATTATAAATAAAAATTTAGTTTTTAAATTTAATTACAACTTAAAAATAATTAAACACATGCAAAATAGTAGAACTTAAAAAAATTATATATATCTTAATTAAATTGGACATATATAAGAAGATGATTATATTTAAAATAATTATACTGAGTATTCAAATTCAAATATAATGCGAAATCAATGTACAAAAATGAAAATGACTTTACATTATAGCCTATTTTGCTAGAAAACATGAATATCGATACGAATGACATGATATAGATACATTGATAGAAGCGTTTATAAATTGTAGGATATGATATAGCTACGATACAACATATAAGTTAATATAATATAAAGATAAAAGCACAAATCTTAAACAAAATAAAGACATTATTATTAATAAGTCTTCTTTAGTTATTGTAAACACAAAAGAATATTATTATCTATCTAATTATTGTGATATCCCACTTGTAAATTGATTCAAATTGCTCCAAAAATAACATATAGGAGCTGTATATTGAAAGATTAGAGCTTGTAGCGTATTCAATGATATCAAATATATTTAAAGAACTTTGAAGACTAAATTTATTATAGCTAAATTGTAGAGACATTTATGAAGACACCAAATCATGTAGTGTGATTTTATACACAAAATTGAAATATTCCAAGATTTTACCATGATATATTCACACACTACTTTTTATTACACCTTTTTTATATCATTTCTTTTTTAATCATAATATAAGAAAAACACAATTCTTAATACACATTGTTTCTCATTCTTTTTAGCAAAACAAGTAAAATATAAAGTGATGTAAGATAAAATAGTGTGTGATGAAAATTATTCTTTTTTTATTTGCCTCATTGTTTCATGCCTGTTTCCTTTCTTCTTAATTCTTCTTCTTTTTTTCCTTTTTTTACACAACTATGAATGGAAAGCAAGGAATGTCATTTGTTGGGCTTTATTGTATAAATTCTTTGTACATATTTATTTCATTATTTTTGTTATTAGGATAGATTTGATTTATTTTCTTATTTCTGTTATTAGTACTGATTTGATTTATTTCTTTATTTCTATTATTAAGACATATTTAATTCTTGTATTAAAACATATTTATTTTTTATAATTTAACTCTATTTAAGTAAGTAATTATTGACATAAACTTATATATGTAAATTATATTTATATAATTAAAATTCAAATAAAAATAATATTCAAAAATATTCTTCCAACTCCATCTCATTGATTGGTATAAAGAAAACGATATAGGAATTATGTAGTAGGAATGCACATGTGAAAGGTGCAAGTAAAATATATCAATTTACATGTTATTTCTTACATATCTTTTTGGAACCGTCTGGATATAGTTGGAATAGGTCCAACTGGAAGCAAAATGGAAAAGGATAAGAGATGAGACAAATTTGGGCTGCGTTTGGTGTAACACCCTAGCTTTGATACCAACTAATGTAACACCCTAGTTAGGGCATCACATTTCTAACTTTCGACTCATAATCTGAAAATAAGTTCACACAAAGTTTGAGTTATAAAAGATGGGTTTCAAAATTTCTTCTTTACTGAAACGTAAATTTACTAAAAATATTAGGTAATATTGAAAATCATATTTCAACTATTCATTATACAATATTGACACCAATTAATATCACAATTTAAAGAGAAATATAAAATTAACAGACTTATTTTTTTTCTTTTGACAGTAGCAAACCCCATGACGGGTCCTACTTAATAGACTGCAGACAACACTAATGTAAAACTTTAACATACTTATTCTTTTTTATCCATCTTGATGCATCGACATCTATTCTTTTGTCAACACCGCACACCTTCGAGTCCTGAATGTCCACTCCTTATTGTTGTCACCAATTCAGAGTATCCATCGCCCATTAAAGACAACTCGATCCTTCTATTATTTGATTTTAACAAGATGCATACAAGCAAAACAATATAAAAAAGAGGTGAGATCACCTACACCAATACCAACATGGCAGCACAGAGATAACACAAACAACAATATCATACAGATAGATCATATCATAATCATGCTATCAGCATTAATCAACTATCATCATCTAATCATTTATCAGTTCAATCATCATCTAAGTACTCAAAATAATTGTCATAGCCAATAACCAATATTCCTCAATTAATATATCACACAGATATAAATGCTGATTTATGCATATGTACAAAGACTCATTTTATCAAAAACGACTCCATGGAGGTTTTCACAATTTCGAGAAGAAATTCCTGGTCAATTGTCACCTTAGCCCAAAGACAATCTCCCGGTTGTTGAAAAAAGAATCGTGTTCTTGTCGGGTATCGTCAATGCGTTGTAACGGATTTGCATCGCCAAGTGGTACAGTGGTACTCGCTAACCGTCCATCGGTCGACCGCCACGCCTTGACGCCCCAAGATCCATCATAGACCTCACTATCAATTCTCATTTCCTCTTCAACCACAAGGGCCATAATAGCTATTAGCTATATTTTATACAATGCACGAATATATCAGTGCAAGTCCAACCCCAAAAGGCCAAATCTTTTCAATTTCATTTGTTCAATTTATATCATATGCTTCAACGCATACTTTTCCAATGCATGTATAATGCACCAAATCCATTCACAGCATCTCTTTCCAATGCATACAAAATGCATCAAATACCGATCATAGGCAAAACACGTTATTTTCTCATACAAATTGTCCATACACTGGTTCAACAGTAATTATACTATATTTTCAACACGAAATCATGTTATCATGTTTTCATAGTTATAAAACACTTTCACCTTATTTTCACAAAATTGCGTAACATTTCCATTATGTTTTCACAATTCCAAAATGTTTCTGTTACATTTTTAAAATTCTGAAACATTTCTGTTATATTTTCACAATACTGTAACACTTTTGTTACATTTTCAAAATGCCGCAGCTCTTCTGTTGCACTTTTAAATCACGTATTAATTTTTCAATGTCTTTCTCAATCGCGTAAAAATATACATTTCTCAAATTGCATATTATTTTTTTACTGTTTCAAAATTGCGTATATTTTTCAATAATATTTTCAATAGTGTAAAATATTTAAACGCTTTCCAAATCTCATAACAAATTTTCCACCAATTTTCTACCATTTTTCATAATCGCGTAAAAATGTTTTATCGTTTGTTCAATCACGTAGTGATTTTTCAACAATATTTCAAATCATGTAAAATATTTAAGCTTACATAAAATATTTAAACGTAATTCAAATCACGTAGAAATATTTTAACATATTTCAAATTGCGTAGAAATATTTTACTATATTTTAAATCATTTTTAAGATACGTAAATCATTTTTCACCATTTTACAATCATGTAAAATATTCCTTAATATTCCAAACATTATTTTGGACTTTCAAATAAGTCAATATCATTTTCAACACATTTTTAAGATACGTAAATAATTTTTCACCATAAAAAAATATTTCTCAACCTTCAAAAATTCCATTTCATCTTTTCTCAAAATATTATGACTTTGTATTTCATTTTTCACATTTTCTTACTCAAGAAAATCTTTTTTCACATTTATTTACTCAAGAAATTCTTTTTCAAATATAATCCACAAAATTACCTTTCCATTGATATAAATTAATGTTTCAAATCTTAAAATTTCCACACATATTTCAAAACTTGAAAATAAGTTATACTTTAGTAAATTCTTAAATCACCATTATATTCTTCATTTTTCTCAAAGCATTTCCAAACACAACCTTCTTCAAAATAAATTGAAGTTCGAAAACATTCTTGTTTACAAAAATTTAATTCTCAAGTGATAAATGCTCTAATTCCATTTCTAAATTCTTGTATTAACTCAAGTTACGTTTCCACTTTGAAAATCACTTTGTTCATAAAAATCAAAGCATTACAAGCCTTCAAAAATGTGGACATGACTATTGAAATCATCAAATATTTTTCCTTTTAAAATGATATGATTTTACACAAACAAAATCGTTAAAATTTTATTTTCAAAACCGAAGTACCGATGGTTATAAAAACCAAACCCATTTGTTCAAATTCATTTTTACTTTCTTTACAATTCCTTTTTCACTTTCTTTGCAAATCCTTAAAATCAATGTTTGCCCATTTCATTCAAAACTCATATATAGAAAAATACTTAAGATCTTTTTACACAAAATAAATCAATAAAAATTCCTCTAAAATCATATTTTTGTTCTCTTAAAAAAAACAAACCCTTTGTTTATTTTTCATACTCTTCAAATCATCCATTATCATTCTTCATGAAAATATTAATTTAAAGATACGTAAAACATTTGTTCTAAATTTATCAAAATCTTATAAATGGCCATTGGAACCATGAAATATTTTTCTTCTAGCTTAAATAAATTCCATTCTTGTTTCTACACAAAATAAATCAATAAAATTTCATTCTAAAATTTGTGTTCATGTTTTCTTAAAAAAAACAAACCTTTAGTTCATTTTCCATACTCCTCAAATCAATCCAATTTTATTCTTCCATAAACATATTAATTTGTAAACACCTATTTTGAGGTGTCTTGGCCGAAATTCTCATTGTTCTAGGGATCAAAATTTAATTTTCTTGTTCTTGAAAAATTTCAACATTGACCCTCATCAAGGGCATCAAAACCGTAGCTCTTCCTTGGCCATTGGAACCAAGATCAATTTTCTTTCCATCCACACATCATGGCATACATATATATATTTCATCATAAATATCACAAACATGCCATATACTCATCATGCATATCATAAGTATACTATCAAAGTCATAAAATCATGCAAAGCATATTAAGCATAGACAAAAACAATCAAAGCACAAGAAAATAAAGCAAAGCTCATAAACACACAATTAATTATTACATAACCATGGATTGGAATTCTCACATGAATTCACAATCCATCAAATATAAGACCATCTCCCACCACCATAATTGGTTGGTGAGATGGATCTCCCTCTTACCTCTTGAAGATCCTCAAAGCTTCTTGATTTTGCTTCTCTTTCCAAGTCCTTCAACACCAAGGGCTTCTCAAATTCAAAACAAAATACATAGAAATTAGTATACTAAGCTTGATTAAGAGGAACCATGGATCAAACATGGTTTAGATCATGAAAAAGAAAAGAATAAATGAAGTTTCCTTACACTTCACCAACAAAAACTCTAGAACTTGATCTTAGTAAAAGTCTTTCAAGATGGAAAATTTAGAGAAAGTCTTCAACATGAAAGTTGTTTAGAATAAGGTAAGGATTCAAGATCTATGGTTGGATTAAATTAAACAAACTATGGAACAATCATGGCTTAGAAAATCATAAACATGAATTTAAACCATAAAAACCAAAGTTTATCTCTAGGAAAGTAAGGTAAAAGTGGGATTTTGAAGCACTTAGAGTGGGATTTTGGGAAAACTTTCTAAATGAAAAGTGTTTAGAATGGTGTTTAGCTTTAGAAAATGATGAGAGTAAAAATTATAGGTGATGGATAATGTATTTGGGTGTAGAGACCGAACCAATGGAGAGAATATGGAAGGAAAAATGGTTGCTTGGTTCTTGGGATTTTGAGAGAATAAGATGGAGGCTTTTTTTTTTTTGTGAAGTAGAAAAATGAATATGGAGAGTGTGACCAAAGGTGCTGCTGCCGTGGGAGTGAAAGAATGGAGAGATATGAATTCATTTGGCATAATTGAAGGCTATCACATGATGCACAAAGTCTTCCACTTTGTCATCTTTTTCTTTGGCCTAAAAAGGCTATACAAGCATGTCTAAACATGTCTCCTCCTTCCTAACACTCCAAAACCGTCCCCCCTTCATCATGCACTCCAAAGTTGTCATAATTACTTGCTAATTGATTAGTTAATTCATTAGATTAAGTTTCCTAATTAATCTTAACTAATTTTCTAATTACATAACTAATTAATTAGACATATTATTTCATATATTATAATCTCTAATTAAAATTAGGATATCTAATTAAGAATTAGATTATAACAATTTAACATTTAATTTAGTTTACTTGGCTTGTTAATTAGGCCATTATTTGAAGCATTTCTAGCCATTGATTAATTCAATGGTTAGGATTTTAGTGTAGACTTTTAATTTAGAAGACTAAATCTAAGCCATTGGATCTTTCTCCTTTAGATTCTAGCCATTAGATGTGTCTCCAAAATAAAGGGTCAAGATTACTTCTTCTTACTTTTAATCTAAGGGTCATAATTAGTCTTTGCTACTTTTTAAGACCAAATCTCCACCCATGATTAATTCTTCATCCAATGGTCATAAATGGTCTTTGTCACTTTTTAAGACCAAATCTCCACATTTGATCAACTCTAAATCCAATGGTTGTAAATGGTCACTTTATATAATTAATTTTACACCGTTGATTAAATCTACGGTTGATATTGAAGCTTGCCTAATTAAGTTTATTCTCACACCATTGATTAAATCAATGATGATTATCTTATGTTTCTTTATTAAATTTATTTCTTAACTGTTAATTGAATCAATAGTGGATATCCAAACCACCAATGTTGACTTAAGTAATATAATTTCTATTTTTATCTACTAAAAATCTCACAAAAGAATATATTTACTGTATTTTTATTTTTCGATAAATAAATACAGTACAAAACAAATTTTCTAAAACTGTTTCCGGATTCAGGTTTAGTAAGATCCCCTGTCTCCGTCTAAACAGTACAAATTTTTCTATGCGTAGAAAATTTTTTCACTTTGCGAGACCCACCTGGGCCCACGTAAGGTCATTTGGGCCCACCTAGGATCACCTGGGCCCACATACAGTCAAAAAAATTTATAATCATTCACAAAAATCACAAATATTAGAAAACGTATGAAAATCAAGTATACCAAGAGAAATAAATACTACGAAAATTATTATTTTTCACGACACGAGTAAATCACTCAAAACGATCAAATACGCTGATGGAATAACCAAAATAATTTTATAGCATCCAGAAATTACTAAACAGTAAAATTCTGTTAGCTGTCAAAATTATTGTTTAAGAGATAGAAAATTTGGGGTGTTACATTTGGTATACTTGATAGTATAAGGCATTATAGTATAAAACAATAAGATAAGATCTGATATTATAAACAAGCTGATAAGTTTTTATACTATCAAACATTTAGTGCACATAATATAAACAACTTGATAGTATATGTAACTATCTAATATGACTATATTATCTTTTAACACAAAAAATTCAAAAAGGAAAAAGGAAAAGAAAACCATCCACCTTCATTAGTGAAAGCAAAACCAGTAGCCTCCATGTAAAAACCTTCATTCATGGTAGAAAAATTAAAATCTTATTTGAAGTTTGAAAATACAAGAAACAAAAAAATAAAAATAAAAGAAATCCCAAAACCCATTTTTCAGCAACCTCTAATCCAATTCCCTTCTTCCCCCAACAACGTCGTGGTGGTGGTGGTTGGCTAGAGTTTGGAGAGCTCAGCCATGGTGGTGCGATAGTGGCACAGGAAGGCTTGCCTATTGATTCGCAGGTTGCAGGGGCTCCGTTCGTCGACCTAGTCAGCAGTGCTGGTCGTCAATGGCCCGCAGCTGTGCCTCGTTGTTGGATATAGCTAGTCGTGGGCCTCGTCGAAGTTGGGTAGTCGTGGCTCGCAGGGTGTGGAAGAGAACAATTGTAGTATGGTCAGAAATGGTCGAGGCTCGCCGAGATTTCACCCGGAGAAGTTGGTGGCCGAACAAAATGGCCGTGGTGGTGGTGGTTGGCTGGAGTTTGGAGAGTTCGACCATGGTGGTGGTGGTTGGCTGGAGTTTGGAGAGTTCGACCATGGTGGTGGTGGTCTAGCAATGATCCTGTGGTGGCTGGAAAGAATAGCCATGATGAGGGTGAGATTGGTGGTAGTAGGGTGATTTTAGCATATGAAGAGGTTAGAGTGGGAGAGATGATGTTGAAGGGTAGGGTGAGAATAATTATCTTATATCAGGTCTTCTCATGGGGTGAGGGAGATGATAGAGTTATCTTGTAAGAATAGGATAAAAATAGTTGACTGAATTTGACTATCCTATCATGTATCAGTACCAAACATATGCTAAGACCTGATAGTATAAACTTATACTATCAGATCTTCCTTATACGATGCATCAAACACAGTCTTGATGTCATGTGAAGAAACTTATAATAGTAAGGATGAGGATATATAACAACATTAAAATACCTTTTCCCTTGCTTCAATACAGGAGTGGAAATCTATATATATATATATATATATCTAGTGAGAGGAATTTTTATTATAAGAGGATAAGAAGAATAAATCTTGACCATACAACCATACATGAATGGTCAATATTAAAAGTTACTTAAAGGTCATGTGACTATTAAAAAAAGTCACATGTATTTATGTTCTAATCTTAACCATTCATTTAAGATCTAATGGTCAAGATTCACTCCTCTCACCTCTTAGAATAAATACTCTTCTCATTAGATACGTTCATATAAATAAATAAATATATATATATATATATATATATATATATATATATATATATATATATATATATATATATGTGTGTGTGTGTGTGTGTGTGTGTGTGTGTGTGTGTGTGTGTGTGTGTGTGTGTAATTGAAAAAATAAAAAAAAAAAAATAGAAAAAATGCCGCATGACAATTTATTTCTTCATTATATATGTTGTTAGCGTTCTATCAATTTTTCGCCCACGAATAGCAACTTGAATATGAATTCTTTTTACGTTACTGTAATTTTGTTGTTGAATTATATGAAATAAGAAGATTATCACAATTGTTTCATATTTTAGAAGTTGGTGATCCTTTAATGCTTTAGCATGCATTATATGGATCTTCAATGTGGACGTATCAAATAAACTAAGAAAAAATATCTATGAATTAGTTGAAACGAACAGTTTATGAATGAAAAGTCTGATTTATAAATGACTTTTTATAGGATCGCTACACATGATCATGGAATGTGTCACGTCATAAAAGCTAATTAACATTGTTGGCACCTAATTTTGTTTTGTTATATCTAACAATTCTTTTTTAAATTATTTTAATTTCAAATAAAACAAACAAACAAACATTTTTATCTAAAATAATATTAATGTGACAAGTGTTACTTAAAAATTTGACAAGTGTTACTTGAAATAAATGAGTTAAGGTTGCGTTTGATGAACAAAATAAGGAGGACTTAATAGTATTAACTAATACTATTAGGCCTTATCAGACATTTGGTGGTTTAACCTGATAGTATAATTAAATCAAGACAAACTTTTTTATCTTATTATGACCTGATTATTCTATCATCTCTCCCACCCCCTGATTAGACATGATAGGATATTTCTTCTTCTCCTATCCCTCAACTTAATCTCTCTGAGTTTAAGTATCTCCTTCTTTGTCAAGAACCTCATCCCTACCACCTGGAACAATTACTGTCCCGTGAAGCACCACCCGCCTCTGTCTCTGCCACTGTGAAGCACCATCTGTGCCAGATCTACAACCACCAAGCTCTACCATACTGGATTTGCAACCACTGCCACCAGATCTGCAACCACCACCACCGGATCTGCAACCATGCGAGCTGAGGCTGTGCACCACCATTCATTCCCCTATCGAACAACTCTAGGATCCTCTATGTTCATCATTCTCTTTCAGCCTCTTCCACCACCAAGGCCACACATCCATACATTATCGCCGGACCACCACCACCGGACCACCTTGCCAAATCATCACCACCAGACCACCATTGTCAGACCACCACTACCATCACCAGAGTTACAAGGTTATAGCTTATGGGTGATGTTAGGTCACCATTGAATAAATGCCATAATTGGACTACCATTGTCACACCATTGTTAGACCACCACTGTTAGACTGCCATTACTGCTATCGAAGGTGTGAAGTTGTGGCATATGAGGTGATGTTGGGTGGCCCAATATGAGGACTACTGCTGCTGTTTTCTTAATGAAAAATAGATCTGTGAGTGCTTTAGCAATTTCAGGTATGGTATGTTGCATCTTCAACCTCTTACGAGTATCAGAGGAAAAGGAAATTCTCTACCTTCAGTTCCAAAGGGCAGCCATTATTCCCAATTTGGCAGATGCTCCAAGGATGAGAACTTCTCCCTTGCCATAGAATTTTTATGTTTCTTAACTGGATGGCAAGGTTCTTTTATGGTGGAATTGAGTGAGAAGCAGCAGGAGATGGTGAGGAAGGTGAATGGTAGTATGATTATAGTAGATAGTTACATATATTATCAAATTGCTTATACTATATGCACCAAATGTTTGATAGTATAAGAGTTTATCAGTTTGTTTATATTATCAGACCTTATCTTATTACCTTATACTATTATGTCTTATACTATCAAGTGTACCAAATGCAACCTAAAATGTTCTCGCAATAGTACATCCAAGAATAATGAAACCTTTAAGAAAAAAAAACTATAATGTACTTACTAATTGAATAAAACTTTAATTTTTAACTACTTCCAAACCTTAATGGATGAGTATAGACAGGGTGATCCACAAGTAATACGGATAGTCATGGCCTTTATGAATGACAATGTTCAGTGTTCTCACTGGTTGTTGATTTTATAGGAATGAAGACATTCTTGGAGCAGCACCTCATATACTCAAACTTCATTCATTGTGAGTTTGTTAATGAATCTAGTAAAATATCAAAAGTTTGTCTTGTTAGTTGTTGCCATAAAAAAGATAGTTTGATATTTTATCAATTAGTTTAATATAACTTTGTTTTAACTGAAATATGATTTTTTAAATAATAATAATTAAATAAATAATAATTCCAATTGATCATTATTAATATTCGAGTAAAGCATTATTATTATTATGATTTATTCAAAATATATATCCTTGAACCTATTTCAGTCATACTTATAAAGGTGGCTCAAGTAGTAAGTGTTTTGTCTTGGTGCAAGAGGAGGCTGCAAGCTCCTTGGACAGATTATCCTCATTGCAGTAACTTCCTCCAAATGTAGGAGTAAGGGGACATGGGTGCCTAGGAGACACTTAAACTCTCAAGTAAGCTTGAGCTCAAGTTAGTAGAGAATGAGGAAAAAGATCATTACCATGAAGTTACAGTGAGATATTTATAGGAAGGAGAGTGTCTTGGATGCCAAGTAGTGAGTGAGGGCAGGTTGGTCATTTCAGGAGGTGTGGGGAAGCTTCCCAACATCTTCCTTGGCCTATGTGCTGACCTCCTTGGTTTCTCTAGGCGGACATTCCCTTTATAGGATGAGTGAGGTCCTTGTCCCAAGGGATAGTGAGCTTGGCCTTATTGGGCCTAAACTCTAGTTATGATCACTACTCCTAGGTCAGTGCTTTGATGACTATTAAAGTACCAAGCTCTGAAATCGTGAGGGTTTGGATTGAGTTCAAAGACTTTGTTCTACTATATTTTATGAGTTCTCTAGGGCCAAGCTTTTTCAGCTCTTGACCATGGACTTTGAGACATGAATGCTTCTAGTGGCATGGACCATGGATGTGCCTTTGTGGTGTCAAGATCGGACACCGAGGGTAAGATTTGCTAGACTGTTGGGTCGTTGTCTATTGAAGTAATGGTCTGTGGTAAATGAAGGTGCAACTTTTGGCTTGTCTATGACGTTTGCTCTACTGCACTGGCATCTCTTCATTTGGGTAACTACAACCTTTTTGCCATATGGTGCAATAGGGTTCATTTGCTAGCATCCGTCGCTTAGTTTTTGCCCCTGACAATTATTTCAAATTTGAAACATTTCCAATTATGCCTTTAGGCGTAGGTGGCAATTGGCGCTAATGTTTCCCTATAAATAGAGGGTGGGGGAGTAGTTTTCACTTTTTGCTCCCCTTGCTTTTCAGAATTCTCCTAAACCTTCATCTCCTATTTCTGGTGAACCCCAGCAGTCTCAAACCACCGTATACGATGGCTCACTACAACTTTTAGTGGGTTTCTCCATGAACATCCCCCACACCTCTTAAAGGTATCTCCCTTCCTTCCCTTTTCTTTTCTATTTTTCTTGCATCATGAGAGGTCCCCCAGGTGTTTTCCAGCCCCAAGGGTGTGGAGGCGACCAGAGATTTTTGAGTTTCATACTCGAGATAGTAGGCGTTCTGGAAATAATAGGCTTGAAAATATCCTTCCTGGGTACCACTCATACTCCGAGGTTAAAAGGGACTAAGAAAGGTATCTTGGGCTAATTAGCAGTGATTCTAAGGAGTCTTTCACCTCTATAGGTTTAGTTCATGTTCCGGAGCTTGAAATCATAGGTAGGAAAAAGCTCACCCTTGAGCAGTGACAGAAGGAGTTCCTTCCACCCCCGGATGCAAAGCTTTATTCCTGGGTTCATTACGAGCTATTAAATATAGCTTCCATGGTTAGTACTCTCAATGCGGCCAAGGATCTTAGAAGATACATGGATATGACAAAGGTTGGTAATGACGAGGTGAAGTATTTATGGGTTTCTTATGGCGAGCATGAAAGGATATGCACCCAATGGAAGATGGGAAGTCACTTCATGTATATGTACAAGACGTTCTTCATACATCTTGGCCTCTAAATAGGGGTGCTTGATCGGATACAAGCTGCCCTCTCTCAACCCCACCCAACAATTGGGTATATGTTTGATTTTTCGAGATCGTTTTCAAGCACTTTGGGGTGCTAGCCTTTGTTAACACGTTCTTTTATATGTTCAACGTGCAAGCCTCAACAAACGACAGTAAACCGGCATAGATCACTATCAGGAATCACCAAGGCTGAAAATGTTTCAAGCTCTTTGATGAGTCTTGCAAAGATTTCAAAGAGACATTCTTCAACATGTGGAATGCTCCTGGCCACCTGTTATTCTATCTCACCCTGGAGAAAGTGTCAAAAATCCACTAGTATTTGAACCAGTACTTCAAGTGCAAGTAACAGTTAAAAGTCAAGTGGAGCCGAATGTCCAAGGTTGAGCAAGAGACCTTCACTTTATGTTGGTGAAAAATAACACCTTTTCGATTTATTGATTTTGAGTAAGTATTAAAAGGTTACTTTGTGACTTCACAAATCTGATTAAAATCAAGGGTAATAAAGTCATTAAGATGACATTGTCCGATTTGGGAGTTGACAAGAGAAATTGTTTTGATTTATCATCGAAAGATATTAGATTATAAAATTAGTGTTAGTTTCGATTTGATAATGAAGATGTTACTTTTGATTTCATAATTAAGAATTTTGAGTGGATCCTGGAGATTGAAAACTTCAGCAATTGTTGTTGTAACGGAAACTCGAAATTGACAAAATAAATCTTAATATGAAATCGAGGTCAATTGAGGTTTTGATTCAATATTGAAATCAATATTTGAAAAGTTGCTACACTTAGCAAATTCTTGAAGAAGAATAGAAGATCTCGACTAGATGGAAAACCAGAAAGTGGTTAAAGATTCAAGTTCGAATTCAAAAAAGGAGATATTTGAATTTAAATTAGAAGTTAACAGTGGTTGTAGATGTTAGATCAAGATAACACAAGGATTGATGGTTGAGATTAAGCAGTTACTTGTAGGACGAGAATTGCTAACAAGGATTTGGTGGTTATTAAATAAAGATTAGAAATCATTTAGTAGTTATCTTTGTTTCAGACACATGTTAAGATATTGAGAAAATAGTAGTTACTTAGGAAGTCTATAAATACCAAGAGGATGGAAACATTTAAGGGTTAGAAATTCATTACTCACAAACACTTGTAAACTTACGCTCTCACGTCCATTGACATTTTTCGAGCAAACAACATACAAGTTTAGTTCAGTATGTTTCCAACCACTTTCATTCATGTACCATTTTCAGTTTCAATACAATTTTAAATACAAAGTTCATTTTACATTTTCAGTCTTTACTTTCTTTGCAAATTCTCTTCTACTCCTTATAAGGTGAATCTTTCAAGGGTCATTTGAGTTCTTTTATTGCTTTCATTTATTTGCTTTCATTATTTTTCTGCAACTTTACTTTCTTGCAATTTATATACTTGTACATTTACTTTTCATTGCATTTACTTTAAATCGCTTTACTTTATATTGTTTACTTTAAGTATTTTACATTATTCGTCATATTTATTTCAAATGCAGTTTCATTTTAGTCATTTACATTTAATTTATTTTTATTTCATTTGCATTAATTTCATTTTTCTCAAAAACAAAGCCTTTCTGGTTATCAAACTTATTTTTCATTTAAGTTAAACATACGCATAAAACTTTCGATTTTAAATCTGCAAAATTGTCTTGAATTCAAAATCATTAACATTATTCCTTTAAGATACTAACTTGGACTAGAATCCCAAGAAGAAGCAAACTTTGTCCATTAGACAAAAAGTTTACCATAGTCTAATTAGCTATTTTCGAAATATTTTGGTAAACAAATTGGCACACCCGGTGGGACACGTCAATTAAGTAAAGATCTTAAGGGATTTTGTGAAGTTTATGCCCTTAAGAAGTGGTAGAATACTGCTAAATATGTCTGAAAACACATCTTTGAGTGCTCAAAACCCTTAAACAGGGAATAATGGAGCCAATGGCAGTAGAGACACTATAGTCTCTGCAAATTTATCACAAGCCTTGGAGCCCGTGATCAGTAAAATCACAGGGGCCCCTATTTCGAATTTAGAAACTAGAACTCTCGGGATAAATAGAACTGCACCCTTATATGGGCTGCCTCCTGGGTTCACTCCCCAAAATGTCACACAAAACATAAGTACTGCCCAAGCCACATATACAAGTCCTATACCTAACGTTTCACCAAGAAACCAAATGGTAAATAGTGGTGGCTAAGTTACAGGAACAATTACTAATCGAACTGATAGGCAAAATATAGGAATACCAATATTTCCTAACATGCCTAGAGATATGTCTTCAATTCCTTCAGGGAATACGAATACAACTTTGAATAATATCAGGCAACAGATTGATGAAAGTAATCATAAGATGGTCCATATGCTGACTCAACAGATGACTACTATAATAACTTCACTCATAGAGTCAACGGATAATACCTACACCACATTGGCTAGACAAATGGATAGGATTATGGATGGTTTTGGTAACCTAGAGGACTTTGTAGGTAATCAAAGGGTAAACAATCAGCTGTTTATCAAGAGAATGCCCAGTTGATAAATAATCTCAATGTTAATAATACAGTTAAGGATAACCAGCCAAGGGAAATTTCACATGGCCCAAATGTAGGATTTCAAATAGTTAATCGAAATCAAGATGCCGATAACCTCCTATAAAAGATTAGGCTTAATAATCTTGGGGGCAACAGAATATTAATCAAGTAGTTGAACAAATGCTTAATAGATATGGGTTTAATGTGGGGTATGCAAATAGACCCTATTTTGTGTCAGCTTTTCCTGAATTTATCCAACAAGCAGAACTGCCTAGAGGATGGGAAACACCAAAGATTTCTAACAAATTTGCTGGGGAAAGTGGAGAATTCACAGTAGAACACATTGATCGATATACAATCGAGGCAGGTGATGTA
The DNA here is from genome assembly GCA_029884595.1 of Ormosia semicastrata. Classification (NCBI taxonomy): domain Eukaryota; kingdom Viridiplantae; phylum Streptophyta; class Magnoliopsida; order Fabales; family Fabaceae; genus Ormosia; species Ormosia semicastrata. The sequence goes on from JAQQTO010000055.1 coordinate 39,229,726, forward strand.
GCCACAAATGAATATTTGAAAATGAAATATTTCCCTAGCTCCCTAACTAAGAATGCCTTTACTTGGTTCACAACTCTTCCACTAAATTCGATTCACTCTTGGAACTAGTTAGAAATAAATTTTCATGATCAGTTCTTTAGAGGAGAGACAAAAGTAAGTATCGTAGATTTGTTTAACATTAGAAGAGGACATGAGGAGTCCATATATAATTACTTAACTAGGTTCAGGCAAATGAAGGCTAGATGCTTCACCGTTATTCCCGAGTCTGAAGTAGTCAAAATGGCTACTGGTGGTTTAGATTACTCTATTCGAAAGAAACTAATAAACTAGCAACTCCTTGACATGTCTCAACCAGCTGATAAATTAAGTCAAATTGAGCAATTGAAACTTGAAAAGGAAATACTTAGGAAAAATATGAGAAAAGAAAATATTGCTTATGTCGAAACTCTTGATCGCAAGGATAAGTATTTTAAGCAATCGAAAGACAATAAAGTAGCATATGTAGAAATTGATGAAGGTGAGGATGATGAGGAAAATGAGGTTAACATAGCAGAGTTAAAATCTGGTCCTCCTTATACTTGTTCATCTTTAATGCCTAATCGAATTAAGGATAATATGAAGTCCTCTACTAGGCCAATATATGCTTTCAACATTTCCAAAGCTGATTTAATATTTGATGTCTTATTAAAAGATAAGCAAATCAAACTTTCTGATGGATATAAAATCCCTTCAGCAGAAGAAATAAAAGGTCAAAAATATTGCAAGTATCATAATAGATATGGTCATTCGACTAACAATTGTATACGTTTCAGGGATTTGATTAAAAAAAGCATCATGGAAGGAAAATTGAAGTTCGAGAACAAGAAAAGCATGAAGGTGGATACTGATCCATTCCAAGTGAATGCCTGCTATATAGAACCAATTGGCTTCACAGAAGTCAATATGGTAGAAGTAGGGGAATCCTCTCCTAGCCTCACTAACTGTAGCCTCGATGCATTCGAAGCCACAGAGGAGAAAGTTTTCCCTAAGGCTAGGGAAACCTTAGTCGAATTCCTCCTGAGGAAGAAAGGAGAGGAAAAGGAAGTATCCTTGTGCCCCAAATGCAGTGCTGTTTTCGACAGACTGGCTGCCAAGTCTTACCAGGAAATTTTGAAGCAGAAGCAGAAGGAAAAAACCCCTGCAGGAGCTTGATCAATATCAATAATCAGCTAACAAACCACAATATTGTGGCAATGCAGGGGCCAGAGAGTAACAGGAAGGGGAAGATGAGGGTTCCCTCTTCCAATGTGGCCCTTAATCAATAGGTTAGAAATAGTCCACAACCTCACAAAATCCAGAATAGGTCATTCTGGCCAAAGTTTGAATATGGGATAAATCATTTTGGTGGATGACCAAACACCTGGTTTTGAGGAGAAGGTTTGAACTCGAACCAAGGTTTAAACCCATATTTTTCCAAGTCTCAATGGCGCAAAGCACAGAGACTTCGACAACAATAATTACAACAACAAGCATTGGCCAAGCTGCTGTAGCAACAAAGGTCATATGCCTAGGTGGTCCAAGGACCACCCCTAAAAATAGAAAAAAAAAACGTTCTAGTCCAATGGACGAGGATGTTATCACAGATTCATTCGAATATGGGTTTAAGGATGATTTAGACACCATTTTTGGTGTCAATGTGGTGTCTCTTCTTCCTTATAATTTTTTCATTTCAAGTGACCAGGAAGTGGATTAGGAGGAGAATTTCAAAGACGATTCGGAAGAGACTAGTTGGTATATGTTCGAAGAGGATACAATCTAAGTAATGGAGAATTCAGCAGTCTTCAATACTCACTCTCTCAAAATAAAAAGTTATCTGTGCCCATTGTTTATCAAAGCAACAGTAAATGGTAAATTAGTGGGTAATGTGCTAGTCGATGGGGGAGCTGCCATCAATATCTTGCCTAAAAATTCACTAAGAAAATTTGGCAAAACAGAGGCTGACTTGTTGCCACACAATATGGTGATGACAGATTTTAATGGAAGATCCTCTACATCAGAAGGGGCTATTATTCTCGATGTCAAAGTGGCTTCAGTTATGAGGTCAACTTTGTTCATAGTTGTTCCCTCGAAGGCCAATTACAATTTGCTTTTAGGGAGAGAATGGATTCATGTTGTGGGTGTTGTCCCTTTGACCGTCCATCAAAAGATGTTCCTGTGGAATTAGCTGGGGGAACTCGAGATGATTGAGGCTGATGACACCCTGTGTCATGTAAATCAGAACCATGCAGATCTAAAAATATATATTCCTAGTGTCAGACCATTCTGCATTTGGAATTTAACAGCTCTCGATAGGAAGGGGGTTGAGATGTTGGCCCTCACCCTAATAAGTTTCTCTGTTATACCAAAAGCCGATTCATTTCAGCTTAGAAATTGTAATGATTCTAGGGCGTACAGACACCTATTTAACATTTCAGGCTGAGTATATTCGGCCTTAAGTTGTAATAATGGAGTTTAAGAGCCACATGGCTCGAATTACAGCCTATATGGTTGAAAATTGCACAAAAAGTGCAATTTCGAGTCAAATGACTTGAATTTCAGCCTATATAGCTGAAAAACTTGGTGTTATTGAAGACACTAACTTGGATTATATTTATGATTACTCTTTTTTAGGATTCGAACAAGCCCCTCTGTCTTCTAATATTAAAAAGATAGAGGTACAAGATCCTTTAGAAGAGGTTAATTTAGGGGATGACGTAATATATAAACCTACATTTATAAGTAAACTAATAAATCTAAGTTTTAAGTACGAGTTAGTTCATTTGCTCGAAGAATATAAAGACTATTTTGCATGGGAATATGAGGAAATGCATGGGTTCAGTCGAGATTTGGTGGAACATAGACTACTAATTCGAGCAGGACAAAGACCAATCAAGCAAGCTCCAAGAAGATTTGCACCTGAAGTGGTCTTGAAGATCAAAGAAGAAATCAAAAGATTATTAAAGGTTAAGTTCATTCGAACCGTCAAGTATGCTAACTAGATTTCTAATGTTGTTCTTGTTATAAAAAAGAATGGTAAGTTTAGAGTATGCATTGATTTTCGAGATTTAAATTTTGCTACTCCTAAAGATGAATATCCTGTGCCTATTGTTGACATGTTGATTGATTCAGCCTCAGGTTATGAAATTTTAAGTTTTATTGATGACTATTTTGGGTATAATCAAATTTACATTGCAGAAGAGGATGTGTCAAAAATAGCTTTTCGATGTCCTGGAGCAATTGGCACATTCAAATGGGTAGTCATGTCATTTGGATTGAAAAATGCTGGAGCCACATATCAAAGAGCTATGAATACCATTTTCCATGACGTTATTGGTAAATTCATGGAAGTTTACATTGATGATGTGGTGGTAAAATCGAGATCAGAGCAAGAACATCTCTCGAATCTGAAGCAATCATTCGAGAGAATGCAGAAACATGGATTAAAAATGAATCCTATTAAATGTGCTTTTGGTGTTTCTGCAGAAAATTTCTTGGGATTCCTAGTTTAGAAGAAATGAGTAGAGGTAGATCAAAACAAAGCTAAAACTATTCTGGAAGCATCACATCCTTCGAATAAGAAGCAACTCTAGTCTCTACTAGGAAAAATTAATTTATTGAGAAGGTTCATTTCGAACTTATCTAGAAAAACCAAAGTCTTCTCTTCACTCTTGAAACTCAAAGCTGAAGAAGAGTTTCGATGAGAAGAAGAACAACAAGAGGCATTTGATCAAATCAAGCATTGTTTGGTTAATCCTCCAATAATGACGCCCCTAGTGCCTAGATGCCTTTTGAAGTTGTATATTTCAACATAGAATGAAACTATTGGGTGTATGTTAGCCCAGGAACATGAGAATGGAATCAAAAGAGCCATTTATTATCTTAGTAGAGTTTTGATAGATGCTGAAACAAGATATAGTGCAATCGAGAAATTATGCTTAGCTTTGTATTTCTCTTGCACTAAGTTAAAGTATTATGTAAAGTCACATGATGTACTTGTTATTTCAAAAACTAATATAATAAAGTATATGTTATCCAAACCTATCTTGAGTGGTAGAGTAGGAAAATGGACTCTTACTTTAACAGAATTTTCTTTATAGTATGTACCACAAAAGGCTGTAAAAGGCCAAGTGTTGGCAGACTTTTTGATTGACCACCCTTGTGTTGACATCGAACAAAAAGATATCAACTACGTTGGTTTGAAACCATGGAAGTTATATTTCGATAAATCAAAACACAGTAGAGGTGTAGGTCTTGGGGTTCTAATTGTTTCACCAATTGGGACTCCAACTAAATTTTTATTCGAATTAAAGCATGAATATTCGAATAATAAAGCTGAGTATGAAGCTTTAATAGCTGGCTTACAAACTTTAATTTCACTCAAAGCCAGAAGTATTAAAGTATTGGGTGATTCCCAATTAGTTATTAAGCAATTAACTCGAGAATATAAATGCATTAATCAGAATTTATTTAAGAACTTTGCTTTTTCAACAAGGTTATTGTGTGAATTCGATGAAGTTATATTGCAACATATTCTGAGGGAAAAAAAAAACTATGAAGCCAATGAGTTTGCCCAAATAGCTTCAGGTTACAAGATTTCGAGTTTAACTTTGGTTAAATTAATCAAAATTAGAGAAAAGTTATATCCATTCGAGAATTTAGAAGTATGCCTAATTGAGGATATGGATGATTCTGATTAGAGAAAATCAATTGTTAATTATTTACAAAACCCAAACATAGCAGTCGAGAGGAAATTAAAATACAAAGCTTTACATTATGTTATAATGGGAGATTCACTTTATAAAAAGTCAGTAGATGGAAATTTATTGACATGTCTAAGTGAAAAAGAAGCATATACAGCTTTAGCAGAAGTACACGAATGTATTTGTGGTGCTCATCAAGATGGTGAAAAGATGAAATAGGTATTGCGCAGACAGAGAGTTTATTGGCCTACAATGGCTAAAGATTGTCATTTATATACTAAGTCCTGTGAGCAATGTTAAAAGTATGGAAACATTCAGCATGTTCCTGCGAGTGAGTTACATTCGATTATAAAACCTTGGCCATTTCGAGGATGGGCCCTCGATCTGATAGGTCAGATTCATCCACCATATTCTAAAGGACACAAATATATATTAGTTGCCATCTACTATTTTATGAAATAGGTCAAGGCAATTCCTTTGAAGGATGTTACTCAGCAAGATATTATTATTTTTGTTGAAGAAAACATTATTTATAGATTTGGTATCCCTCAAACTTTAACTACTGACCAAGGCACTGTGTTTATTGGACATTATATTATTGAGTTTGCTAAGTCAAGGAATATCAAATTACTTACTTTGACTCCTTGTTACGCTCAGGCTAATGGGTAGGTCGAAGCAGCCAATAAGATTTTAATTAGTTTAATTAAGAAACATGTTGGTCGGAAGCTAAGGAGTTGGCATGAGACTGAGCCAAGTTGTATGGGCTTATCAAAATTCTCCTAAGGAAGCTATTGGTACAATGCCATATCATTTAGTTTATGGTCATGATGTTGTCTTACTAATCGAAATTAATCTTCAGTCAATTAGGTTACAACGTCAAGATGAAATTCCTACTTATGATTATTGGGATTTGATGTTTGATGAACTAGATCAATTAGATGAAGAAGTATTAATTGCTCTTGAAAATTTGATTCAACAAAAAGAAAGAATTGCAAAACTCTATGATCTTCGAATCAAGAGAAAAGAGTTTGTTATTGGTTATTTGGTCTGGAAGGTTATTTTACCTATGGAAAAAAAATCAAAGTCATTTGGGAAATGGTCCCCAAATTAGGAGGGGTCATATCGAATCGAAAAAGTTTATTTTGGTAATGCTTATTTGATTACTAATTTTAATTCAAACGAAAGATCACTTCGATAAATGGTAAATACTTAAAGACATATAGACCAACCATTCACGAAATCAAAATTTTATTATAAAAAAAAATCATAGTTTCGATTCAAAAGTAATCGAAATTTGAATTGTCATTACAAAATATACAAAAATATTTATTGAAGCTTTGAAAATAAAGAGACCCCATTAAATGTGACATGATGAAAGTACGATTGAAGTCATTTTTTCCATTATGGCTCATCATGAACTTTGTAACTCCCCAAAAAATGGAGGTAGTTGGATAGTGGGGAAGTGGCCACGTGGTAACTAAAAAGGTTAGTGGAGATTTGAGGTAAAATTATAGATTTTGCCATTCGACTTTTCATATGCATGGCTCAACTGACTGGATGATTTGAAATGTGAAGTCAGTCGTAATCCAATGGGAATGCTCAGAAAGAATAAAATATTTATCTCTCAAAACTTCAAGAATAAATATTGTAGGGCATCTGTTGGTGAAAAATAACACCTTTTTAATTTATTGATTTCGAGTAAGTATCGAAAGGTTACTTTGGGACTCCACAAATCTGATTAGAATCAAGGGTAACAAAGTCATCAAGATGACGTTGTTCGATTTGGGAGTTGACAAGAGAAATTGTTTTGATTTGTCATCGAAAGATGTTAGATTATAAAATTAGTGTTAATTTCGATTTGATAATGAAGATGTTATTTTTGATTTCATAATTAAGAATTTCGAGTGGATTCTGGAGATCGAAAACTTCAACAGTTGTTGTAATGGAAACTCAAAATTGACAAAATAAATCTTAATATGAAATCGAGGTCATTTTCGCTTCATATTAGGTATTGAGGTTTTGATTCAATATCGAAATCGAGATTTGAAAAGTAGCTACACTTAGCAAATTCTTGAAGAAGAATAGAAGATCTCGACTAGATGGAAAACCAGAAAGTGATTGAAAATTTAAGTTTGAATTTTAAAAAAAAATGATATTTTTGAATTTAAATTAGAAGTTAATGACGGTTGCAGATGTTAGATCAAGACAACACAAGGATTGATGGTTGAGATTAAGCAGTTAGTTGTAGTACGAGGATTCCTGACAAGGATTTGGTGGTTATTAAATAAAGATTACCAATCATTTAGTAGTTATCTTTATTTCAGACACATGTCAAGATCTTGAGAAAATGGTATTTACTTAGGAAGTCTATAAATACCAAGAGGATGGAAACATTTAGGAGTTAAAAATTCATTACTCACAAACACTTGTAAACTCACGCTCTTATGTCCATTGACATTTTGAGCAAATAGCATGCAAGTCTAATCTAGTATGTTTCCATCCACTTTCATTCATGTACCATTTTCAGTTTCAATGCAATTTTAAATACAAAGTTCATTTTACATTTCCAGTTTTTACTTTCTTTGTAAATTCTCTTCTACTCCTTATCAAGTGAGTCTTTCAAGGGTCATTTAAGTTCTTTTATTGCTTTCATTTATTTGCTTAATTTTATTATTTTTCTGTAACTTTACTTTCTTACAATTTATATATTTGTACGTTTACTTTTCATTGCATTTATTTTAAATTGCTTTACTTTATATTGTTTACTTTAAGTCTTTTACATTACTCGTCATATTTATTTCAAATGCATTTTTATTTTAGTCATTTACATTTAATTTAATTTCATTTCATTTTTCTCGAAAACAAAGCCTTTCTGATTATCAAACTTATTTTTCATTTAAATTAAACATATGCATAAAACTTTCGATTTTAAATCTGCATAATTGTTTTGAATTCAAAATCATTAATGGTGCGCGTAAAATACACTAAGAGTAAGTGCAATCTATCGCCAAGTAATATAGGACTTGAGTCCCAGTTATCGATCCCACGAGGAATAATTGGTAATTACTAGATTCGTAAAATCCTTTGTTATTTAGACAATCAAAAGTGTATGAAGAAATTCAAAATAAAATCAAAATAAACAAATAAAGAAAAACAATGAACAATTAAATAAAGAAAATATAATCAATGAGAAAGAGACTAGGGCGCAAGGTTCACTTGAATCCAATTATTCAGATTTTCTTTCAATTATGATTAAGGTAATTCTTTTGCCAACATTCTCTTATTTGCTATTGAATCCCAATGGTCATGGATGAAACAATATTCTAATCCTAGGCTTACCATATAGATCCACTCATTGAATGCGGATGGTCACTGGTCAAACAATGAATTAACACATGTCAAAAGTGATCAAATTCTGACAAGAATACAAACAATATGATAAACCCAAAAAGAAATTACCATAATCAAATTAGAAATCAAACCCAAATAATAAGGAAAACAAGATCTCCCATAGCCCTAGCTATGGGTTTAGTTACTCATGTTCAATAAAAACAAACTCATATCAAAATACAAACCCATAGAAAGAAAACCCAAACAAAAAGGAAAACTAAAAAAAAAGAGAAATCAAAACCCCTTTAATGGAGATTAAGATCTTCAAGCCTTCAAGAATCCTCCTTTGAATTTGCCCTCCAAGGTCTGCTACCGCAAAACAACTCTCTCAAGATTAGGGATTTTCTATGCAATGTGCTCAATGTTTTTTTTTTCCTGCGTGGTGTAACTCTTTAATTTAAAGAAAACCAGGCCTGCTATTGCGCAACCAGCGCTTAGGCGCTGGTTACTAGGCGCTTGGGCGCTCAGTCACTTAAGCCCAAATGCTCTGCTGCTCCTCTTGCGTGCTCAGGCGCTTCTTAAGCGCTGAAACATTAATTCACCATTGCTGCATATGTTTCCAGTGCTCAAGCGCTACACACCAGCGCTCAAGCGCTGGTTTCTGGTGAAATTTTCTCTTCTTCTTGCTCCTTTGCACATTCAATCTTCTCCCCATACAATTACCTAACAAAAACACATGAAATACTTAATAAAAACACAATTAAACAAAACTAAAATTATAACAAAACTAACAAACAAAATTCATTAAAAATAAATAAAAAGAATATGAAAAACTAAGGAATTGAACTGTAAAAATAGGACATATTGACGGTTCATCAACTCCCCCACACTTGAGCTTTGCTTGTCCTCAAGCAAAGAATAAGAATCAACAACAAGATCAAACTCAACATTAAGAAACATGAATCAAAGGAAAATTTCACAATTAAAAGAAATTTAAGTTCAGCAATCAAATCCAATTAAGTAAGATCATTTATCACTTAAACAATTAAAGGCTTGAGTCTAACTTGCAACTGTTCTCTTCATCAAACATCTGAGATCACTCAACTTTCCAACGCTCAAGTGTTTAAAGGACAAAGAGATCACTCAAATTTCTCTTGAAAAATGCAATACCATAAGCTTGCTTATCAATCCCATCTCCACTGTCAAGTTCACATACAATACAAGAATCAAAAAGACTTTCCTTTAGTTGTAACAGGGCCAAGGGTAAAATGGAATGTAGGAAGAAAAGATAAAATAGGGTAAAGAATGCTCATGAATAAATCAATACAAAGCATAATCAGGCTGAAAAGATGACAAATAGAGCATGATGCACAAGAATATAACAACTTCTCACTTTCAACCCAATATTTTCATTATTCTTCACCAACAATTCTTTTCTTTTCTTTCTTTTTCATTTTTTTTCCTTTTTTTTCAAACTTTCTTTTTTCTTTTTTTTAACCCTTGAAGGCGAAAGCAACTTTTCAAGACTTTTCAATCAACACATCAATTGTTCCAAAGAATTCAACCTGATTATTCAATTGGGTATTCAAAAAAATCAATTTCAGGCTCAAATGGGGCAACTAAGGGGTTATTTAATCAATACAACTCTGGAAGTCAAGAAAGAATTAAGCCTAATTACCTTAATCATATTCAAGTATGCATGTGAATCATTAAAGTCTCAACAAGATATCAAAGCAAGTTCTAGCGCACATCAATCAAGAGAAAACTCACTCCAGAAGAAAAATCCAATCATTAAGGCTCAAAACTCACTTTCTGGCTAAAGTTAATAAAGAGAACAAAAGCAAGTAGACATGGCTAATTTCCAACTAAAAATGCTAAATTTCACTTTACTTCATTGAAAAAGATTGCTTCACACATTATTAGCTCATGATCAATGGAATTCCCTTCAAAACAAATCTCCATCAGCTCAGAATAAATCAAGAAATCAATACACAATTCCAACTTAATTATCAACATTACTCAAGTGCTTCAAAAAAAAAATTTTTTTTTGACAAAAAATCATAAAAGTATCATTCCCCCACACTTAAGATAAACATTGTCCCCTGATGCACAATTTTTTATTGTCGCATTTGCAAATCCAAGTGCAGGTTGTCTCAAGTAATATATTTCTCGGGGGTCCGAGATCGATCCACAGGGAATTATTGAAGATTAATTAAAGTGAAGTGAATATTTTGTTACTATGATTAAAATTATTTACTTGGGTAAAAAGATTCACTCTTGGTAAATAAAATAAAGGTAAGATCAATTCCTTTTATAACTCAATTAGAATCCTCGCAACATGGAGGTTCCAATCGGAAAATACAACATTAAAAGTCCAATTAAAATAATATACATAATTATATTATGTTTCCTAAAAATATTACCACCACTTATAAATGGATTAAAGCATTTATTGTGCCAATATTTTGTCTACAACAAATCAAGAACTCCTCTTTACAAAGATGGTTTCTAAATTATAAGAAACAAATTATAATACGTATAATAGTTACTAGAAAAATATAAATCATTTAAGTACAAGAGAAGAATAAATCTAACCTTACTTTATTACCAAGAGCTTCACCCTTTCACCCAAGTAAAATGAAACTTAGTTACTCATAGATAAGAAGAAAGAAAGAGAGAAGAAGAAGAATAAGAAGAACATGACTTTAATTTAGAACAAAGGAAAATTACTACAAGAAAACCTAGTAACAAAATGACATCATTTTGGTAACTAACACCTAACACCCTTAATGATATGCTAAGGCCCCCTTTTATAGAGGATTAGAGATATAAAATGATAAGGGGGCTGAGTCATTAGTGGTTGGATGAGTGGAAAATGAGTGGAAAATGCCAAATGACTTTAGGTGAGTGGAAAATTATAGAGATTCATTGTCTCTTAAATCATGCAGCTCTGAAGTCATTGCATTTGTCATTTTTGAACCAAGTGGTCTTCATGAAAGTTGTAGGCCTGGATCTTAGCTTTCAAATGACTTTAGTTTGAGTCCAATATCATTTCTCTAACTCTAGATACATTCCAATTACTGAACACTGCCCAGGCCTAGTCACAGCTCCTCTGTTCTGACTTCCAAGCCCAATATCACCTTCAAGGAGTCCGATTCTGGAAAAGTGTTCAACATGAAAGTTGTAGATATTGGTCTTAACTATTCAGAATCCAAATTTCAGCCCATGTTACAACTTCTATCCTGAAATATGTGATGAATAGTACCCATAGGTTAAGCTATCAGGAAAAATACTCTGGTTCTTGCTTCAATCCCAATTTGAGTTATCTACTCGTGTGATTAGGCCTTTAAGGTCTTCATGAAAGTTATAGAACTCTCTCTTATATTTCAAATGCCACTAGAATCACCTCCAAAGACCACCTACAGCCCAAGATATGACCCAAATACAGAAACAGTGTAAGATTAGAATCATGCTGAAAAATTCAATTAAGTTCAATTTGAGTCCAAACTTACAAAACATAATAAAACTCAATCAATTAAGTACATAAAGAGTGTAAATGACTAAGAATGAAAGCTTATTAATGTATCAAATATGTGATCATCAAACTCCCCCACACTTAGCTTTTTGCACTCCTGAGCAAAACACATAAGATCACTCACAAAAAAAACGAAACAGACTCAAAAGCTAAACACTCTAAAAGACTCAATTTCTAATAATATTTAAAAATGAAGAGCAATCATTCAAGTAATCAAAACATTCATGAGGTAACATATCTTCACTTCTCAAATCAACAAGCAAGGATATTTCAATTGAAAAACATGAGTCAAGAATGATAGATTTTCACAAGATTCACTCTCAATCCCTCAAGTGTTTAAAATGTAGGTATTTCACTCAATTCAACCCATGAAAATTGCACTACCATAAGCTTGCTTATCTTCTACTTCTCCACTACTCAGAACTCATGCACACACAAATCATAAGGACTTTATTCAAGGTTGTAATGGGGTCAAGGTAAAGGAAGAGGTAATATAGATATGACAAGTTAAACACCAGAGAATAAAAGAACATGAGAGCTGAGTTCAATTAACAAGCATGAAAATTCATCCCAACTCCACCTAATACAAATTCCCTTTACATATTCTTTTCCTTTCCTTTATTACCTTGTTGACCCTCTCATTTTTACAATTTTTTTTTGATTGATTTTTTTTTTATTTTTTTATTTTTTATTTTTATAAAAAGAACATCATATATACATTTTTTTTAACTATTCTGCACACACACCCCCACACTTGTTCAAGAACTCATCGAATGATAAAACTAATGTTCTCTTATTCCCTAAGGTCAAGTAAGAACATGGTTTTTCATTTAAGGCACATAATGAGTTCGAAACAAAGAATAGTCAAATAAGCTCAAAGGGGTTAAGCAAGGGGAAATAGGTCATTTCTAATGCTTTATGTTGCTAGGAATCAGAGAATTTTCAAGAAGTCATAAGAGTGCTTGATATCATATTGAGACAACATGCTGCTAAACAAGGCTGACTATTTGATTAAAGTAGCTATTTGAAGAAAAATGTCTCAATCATATTTATGTATGCATATGAAAATGTAGTCTCAAAAAGAATCAAAGCAAGTTCTAGAGTAACAATTTCATGAGTGAGATTCACACAAGAAAGAAAAGAATGGTACAAATGTTCAATCCATTCATCAATAGGCTCAAAATCTCACAAGGCATAATTCTATCATTCTTAGTTCACCAATTCAACATCCATAACCAAGCATGTGAATTTTAAGAAAGAAGACAATTTACTCAATCATGCAAATTTCCCTGAATTTGAATTGCTACTTCCACATAAACTAGTTACTACCCCAATTACTCCTTACTCTGCTACCAATTTTTGATGCGTCTCAAGAGTAAATAATTTACTCTTTACTCTGTCATCCCTAATTACTTTTGTTATTAATAAATTGATGACAAACACAACAAACATATTAACAAACACACTTTTGAATTTTTTTTTGGGTTTTTTTTAATATAAACACAATAAACATATTAACAAACATACTTTTGAATTTTTTTTTGGGTTTTTTTTTACAACCATCCTTCCCCCCAACCAGATCACAACATTGTCCTCAATGTCAAAACATAGATAGGAAAAAGGATAGAATATATTACTGTTGTCTTTGCAATTATTGAAAAAGAAAAACCTCACACAAATCAAAAACAAAGTATGATAAATAAAACTAAAGGTTGTAATTATTTAAATAGTTGGAGTGTCTTGACTGGCTTTCTTTTCATTTTGCTTCCTTCACCACTTCCTTCATCGCTTCCTTCGAACCAATCTATCTGAGCTGTTACTGGATCAGGTTCATAAACAAAAGCTTCTAATTTATCAATCAACTCATCAACAGTAGAAGCAGAGATAAGGAGTCGTCTTGCAGAAGGTGTGACAAATTTCTGTTCCACAGCATGGTCAACAAAAGATAATAAATTATCAAAGAAATTATTAACATTCAACAAACCTATGGGTTTATGGTGGATGTTCAATTGGGCCCAAGAAACAACTTGAAAGACCTCTTCCAAAGTACCAAAACCACCAGGTAAGACAATGAATGCATCAGAGTTTTCAAGCATCGCCTTCATTCGTCCATGCATAGATGATACCTGAATTTCCAGTCCAATTGTCTTTCCAATGATGTTCCTTCGAGTAAAAGGTTCAGGAATGACACCTAAAACTTGACCATCTCTTATATGTGCAGAAAGTGATACAGCCCCCATTAACCCAATGCTACCTCCCCCATATACAACACGAATGTTCCTCGCAGTAAGTGTTCTACCAACAGTGCTTGCTGCGTTTACAAACTCTAAGCCCTTCCCATAACTTGTCCCACAAAATACACAGATACTGACAAATCTACGAATAGAAGAAGAAGCTCCCTCTATTTCTACACTCACACTCTCTTTGAATGATTATGAGTTACAGGAAAGTGAAGAAAATTGAGTGTTTAAATAGGGAAGAGAATAGAAAAAATAATAATAGCTCCTATACAGGTAGGTTGACTGGTGTCAGAAAAGTTTGAAATTTAATTTTTTTTTGTTATTTTTTTTTGTTTTTTGTTTTTGACTTCAAGAAAACCATCAGGGTAAAGAAGTCTAGAAACCCCCGAAGGATCCCATCCAAAGGATCGTCTGTCCAAAACCAAAATTCAACAAAATCATACAAAGATAAAATAATAATAACAAATGATTACATACCTTTATGTACAGGTTTCATGGCAGATCTTTATACTGCGCGTCATGAGTGCAGGAATACCAAGACGGCTCACCAATCGGGCATTCTTCTCCCTCCCGCTTGTGGGATATTTTGGATTGAGCTACGACGCCACTAATTAAAGTGCGTAAATCTGACAGCTACCACCAACGACCACAGCCAGTGAAAGGTCGCTGAAGAGCCCATGACATTAAATCACAGGATTCAACTCAGAGGCATTGTCACGCGAGAATGCAAACACGGGACGCTTCTTTTACGTCCATCGCAAGCGAGCCTTTGGTTAAAACCTGGGAATGCTTGCGCGGCTCTCTACAGAGCATGACACACGAATCTTATTTACCGACCGGCGTGCGAAGGTCCACCCGAGTCAATGACGGTCCGCCACTCCACCGGCGGGGGGGGCTCTAATCTAATTAAAGACCAAGTACAACCGAAGTTTCGCCACTTTTTTATTCTTTTTTTATTTCATTTTTTTCTTTTTCTCTTTTTTTTCTTTCTTTTAATTTTTATTTTTGGAAAATGTACAAGATAATATATACATGTTGTTGTGATTGTGGCTCACATCTTCCTCTGGTTTCACGTCCAGAAACGGCTTAAACGCCTTCTATGAGTCGAGGATAAGCTTCTCATTTAATTTTCTTATAAATTGGCAAACAGGGTCTTTTTGAGTCAGATTCCCAAGACTGTAATGCTCTTGCTCGTCCTTGAAGAGATTCCACAAACTAAGAAGTTCACGCTGCACAACTCCACAAGAATGCGTCTCAAGAGTCAATAAGATATTATCTAATGACTCCTTACTCAGTCCATTCTTAATAAAGAATATTTTATCTTCTCTGTTTACGGAAACCATCCCCAAAGAGTGACATCGCGTGTTGCAATTCCATCGTGCACACTTGTAACAAACTTTCATTCTTTTTGCTCTTCTCCTTTTTGAAAATGAACTTTTACCGAGACCAGACATGTATGGGACAAATGAATCTGAAGATTCACCAGCTAAACGAACCTTTGCTTCGATTATCCAAGCGATATCTTCTCGGGATGCCCTTATACATTAACAATCTCAGTCTTTCACACCTAGCTTCATAGACTTTTGTTAGAGCATTTAGAGGAGAGAAGGAAAATGTTTTCTTAGATTTGAGAAAATGACATCCATTTTAAAAGGAGAAGAATTCGGTTATTATGGAAAACTGAAAAACAAACCGACTTGAGAGTCACGAGTACCGTTATCCGCCATTTAACCGGGAACACAAAGAACTGCAAAAAGAAAGAAACAACATTAAAATAAATTCTACTCATAACAAGGATTAGAAAGAAAAATGGATTCTACCTCAACAACTTGATGTTCCAGAAATGGTTTGAGTCTTTGTCCATTGACCTTAAATACAATACCATTCCTAGGATTCTCAATGTCTATGGCCCCATAAGAATACACATGTTTGACAATATAAGGACCAATCCACCTAGATTTCAATTTTCCAGGGAATAGGTGAAGACGAGAATTATAAAGCAGAACTTTTTGACCAATTTCAAAAGTTTTTCTCAAAATTGATTTGTCATGAAAAGCTTTTGTTCTAACTTTATAAATCTTTGAGTTTTCATATGCATCATTTCTTAATTCCTCAAGTTCATTCAATTGCAATTTGCGTAACTTGGAAGCATCATCAAGACTTAAGTTGAAAGCTTTAATGGCCCAAAATGCTTTATGCTTCAATTCTACAGGCAAATGACAAGGTTTTCCATAAACTAACCGATAGGGAGACATGCCCAAAGATGTTTTAAAAGCAGTACGGTAAGCCCAAAGTGCATCGTTTAGTCTTAAATACCAATCTTTACGATTTGGGTTAACCATTTTTTCCAAAATTTGTTTAATCTCCCTATTTGCTAATTCAACTTGTCCACTTGTCTGAGGATGATAAGGGGTTACAATTTTGTGGGTAATGCAATATTTCTTTATTAAAGATTCAAATGATTTATTGCAAAAATGTGTTCCCCCATCACTGATGATAGCTCGAGGAATTCCAAATCGACTTAAAACATTTTCTTTTAAAAATTTTAGAACAGTTTTATGATCATTGTGCCGACATGGAATCCCCTCAATCCATTTTGAGACATAATCAACTGCAACCAAAATGTACACAAATCCAAAAGATGATGGAAATAGACCCATGAAATCAATTTTCCAACAATCAAAAATTTCAATGACAAGGATAGGGTTCAAAGGCATCATATTTCTTTTAGAAATGGACCCCAATTTTTGACAACTTTCACAACTTTTACAAAAAGTATAACTGTCCTTGAATAAAGTGGGCCAATAAAATCCACACTGCAAGATTTTCGCAGCTGTTTTCTTTGAAGAAAAATGACCTCCACATGCTTCTGAATGACAAAATTTAATGACACTACTTACATTGATCATTGTCAGGTACACATCTCCGAAAGATTTGATTAGGACAATATTTGAACAAATATGGGTCATCCCAAAAGAAAATTTTCACCTCAATCAAAAACTTTTTTCTGTCTTAGTGTGTCCACTGAGGCGGCATCTTACCTGTTACAAGAAAATTGACAATGTTAGCAAACCTAGGCATGGAATTGACAGAAAATAAAAATTCATCGGGAAAAGAATCATTGATAGGTGTGCTATCAAAAGATTAGCCTATTGTTAGGCTTGACAAATGATCTGCAACAACATTTTCGGCTCTTTTCTTGTCTTTTTTTGTGATGTTGAATTCTTGAAGCAACAAGATCCACCATATCAACCTAGGTTTGGCATCCTGTTTAGACATTAAATATCTAACAGCAGCATGATAAGTGAAAACAACAGTGGATGAACCAATTAAATAAGCCCAAAATTTGTCCAATGCAAAAATTACAGCAAGTAGTTCTTTTTCAGTAGTGGTATAATTCATTTGTGCACTATTCAAAGTTCGACTTGCGTAATAAATTACATAAGGCTTACCTTCCTTTCTTTGGCCTAAAAAAAGTACATAACAAACAAAATCACTAGCATCACACATCAACTCAAAAGGCAAAGACCGGTGAGGAGATTGCATGGTAGAGTAAGTCAAAAGACCGATTAATTTTTCAAAAGATTTTTGACAATCTTGAGTCCAATCAAATGGTGTATCTTTTGTTAGAAGATTACATAAAGGTCTAGATATGGCACTAAAGTCCTTTACAAATTTTCTGTAAAATCCTGCATGTCCTAAAAAGGAACGAACTTCTCTGACTATTTTTGGGAAAGGCAAATGAGCAATTAATTCAACTTTGGCCTTATCAACTTCAATTCCCTTAGAAGATATCACATGACCTAACACTATTCCTGAGGTAACCATGTAATGACATTTTTTCCAATTTAACACAAATTCTTTTTCTTCGCATCTTGTAAGAACTTTTTCCAAATTATCAAGACAATTTTCAAAAGAATTTCCAAAAATTGTCAGATCATCCATGAAAACCTCTAAATAATGCTCAATCATGTCACTGAAAATACTTAGCATGCATCTTTGAAAAGTTGCCGGAGTATTACAAAGACCAAAAAGCATTCTTCTATATGCAAAAGTGCCAAAGGGGCAAGTAAAAGTGGTCTTTTCTTAGTCCTTTAATGCAATTGGTATTTGATTATACCCTGAATAACCATCAAGAAAATAATAGTAGGGATATCCTGCTACTCTTTCTAGAAACTAATCAAGAAATGGCAAAAGGAAATGGTCTTTCCTAGTGGCTGCATTCAATTTTCTGAAATCAATACACATACGCCAACTAGATGAGACTCGGGTAGGTATTAATTTTTTTTTTTCATTTTCAACCACTATTATTCCAGATTTCTTAGGCACAACTTGTGTAGGGCTTACCCACTGGCTATCAGAGATAGGATAGATAATTCCAATATCAAGTAATTTAAGAACTTCAGCTCTAACTACCTCTTTCATGTGTGGATTTAATCTTCTTTGAGGTTATTGAGATGTTTTAGCATTATCCTCTAAATGTATTCTATGTGTACAGATTAATGGATTAATGCCTTTTATATCCTTTAATGTCCATCCAATTGCATTTTTATGCCTTTTAAGTACTTCTATCAACTTATCTTCTTGTTCTTTAGTCAAGGATGAGGAAATTACCACTGGTGAGCTTTGTTCTTCTCCTAAAAATGTGTACTTCAACCCATCAAGTAATGGCTTCAGTTCCAGTGTGGGTACTTCTTCATGGGTATCTTCATTCATGGATTTTAGCTCTTCGAATCTTGGCTTCCTTCCTTTGTATTCCATTTCCTGTGTACAGTCAAGCAAAGAGCATATTTCAGAAACATCATCATCTAATTGTGTAGCTGAATCAAATGAATTAATTAAACAGATTTCTAATGGGTCAGAAGAACTCCTGATTTGAAGATGATCATCTATAATGGCTTCAATCCCTTCAATCTCTTCCTTTTCATCATAAACTTCTTGTGGTTGCTTGCACATGTTGAAAACATTAAGCTCCAGTGTCATATTTCCAAAAGTTCGCTTCACCACTCCATTTCTGCAATTTATCAAAGCATTAGATGTTGCTAAAAATGGACGACCCAAAATAACGGAGAACTCGACTTAGAACTATCAACCATAGGTTCGGTTTCAAGACAATAAAATCCACAGGATATATGAATTTATCAACTTGTACCAACACATCTTCTACTATTCCTTTTGGAATTTTAATTGATCTATCAGCAAGTAGAAGAGTTGCAGAAGTTGGTTTTAACTCACCAAGGTTGAGTTGCTGATAAACTGAATATGGAAGTAAATTAACACTAGCACCAAGATCAAGTAAAGCTCGTTCAATTTTATGTTCACCAATAATGCATGAAACTGTAGGACAACCAAGGTCTTTATATTTCAACTCATTATTGTTTTGAATAATGGAGCTTACCTGTTCAGTCAAAAATGCATTCTTTTTCACATTATGTTTCCTTTTAACAAAGGCACAAGTCTTTCAAAAATTTGGCATAACAAGGAATGCACTTGATAGCATCTAACAGAGGAATATTGACTTTCACTTGTTTAAAGATTTCAAAAATATCACTGTTATGATTCACTTTACTTGAATTGTTTAATGCTTGAGGAAATGGGGGTGAAGACGAGGGTTTGATCTCCTTTTGGCTAGGTGGCTGATCAACTCCTTCCTCATCTTTGGGAATTGACTCATCATCTTTCTCAAAAAGTTCATGAATTTGTTTTTCAACAACCTTTCCACTCCTAAGAGTTATCACTGAGTTGACTTGATCTATTTTTTGACTTTCTAAACTACCATCATTTAGGCTAAACTGACCCTTGGGATTTGGTTGAGGTTGAGAGGGAAACTTTCCTTTCTCATGAATAGCAAGTGCAGAAGAAAGTTTAGCAAGAGTATCTTTTATGTCAATCATGGCTTGAGTGTTGTGGTTATTGATGGCTTCTTGTTTTTCCATGAATGCATGCAATGTTCCTTCAAGGTTTTTCCTATATGGTGGGACATAAGGTGCATATCCTTGAGGATTTTGA
Organism: Ormosia semicastrata; assembly: GCA_029884595.1. Lineage (NCBI taxonomy): Eukaryota > Viridiplantae > Streptophyta > Magnoliopsida > Fabales > Fabaceae > Ormosia > Ormosia semicastrata. Next base: position 39,249,558 of record JAQQTO010000055.1, read on the forward strand.
GAATCTTGTTGTGCCTGAGGAGGTGGTGGTTGCATGAATTGTGGCTGGTTGCTATTCCTCCAACTGAAGTTCGGGTGATTTCTCCATCCCGGATTGTATGTATCTGAAAAAGAAGAAGTGAATGGCTTTTTAAAATTATTCATTGCATTTACTTGCTCATGCACAACTTCTTTAAAAATAGGAATTTTTGGACATTCATTTGTTGAGTGTCCTAATTCATCACAAATGCCACAAATTTCTTCATTTTGTACAAATTTGATTTCTTTTACTTTTCCTGATTCCATAGCTTTAATCTTTCTAGCCAAACTAGCAAACCTTGCATTTAAATCTTCTTCTTGACTAAGATAATATTTTCCTTTACTAGCATTTGCAAGGTTAAATCTAATTGAATTTTCAGAAGGATTAGTACCATGTTAAGATTGAGAATTTTCAGCCAAATGATCTAAATAATCTAAAGCTTCTTCAGGTTCTTTATCAAGAAATTCACCATTGCACATTGTTTCCACAAATTGTTTGGTTTCGGGTGTTAACCCTTCATAAAAGAAGCTTATAGTGCGTCATTTTTCAAAACCATGATGTGGGCAAGAATTCAACAAATCTTTAAAACGTTCCCAACTTTGAAAATATGCTTCATTGAAATTTTGGAAAAAATTTTGGATTTGTCTTTTTAAAGCATTAGTTTTATGTATTGGAAAAAATTTATTCAAAAACTCACATTGCATTTCTTGCCATGTGCCAATTGATCTTGGTTTCAAAGTGTTAAGCCAAGTTTTTGCTTTATCTTTCAAAGAAAAAAGAAATAATTTAAGCTTAACAACCTCTTCAGTGCAAGTTTGATCATGAAAAGCAGTACATACTTCCTCAAATTCTTTTAGATGTAAATATGGGCTTTCAAATTCTAAACCATGGAAATTAGGAAGTAAAGAAATCATACTTGGCTTGAATCTAAAATTATTGGCATTGAGTGGAAAGATAAAACATGATGGACTAGATATTCGAGATGGTTGCAAATACTCACGCATAGTTCGCAACGGTTGATTTTCATGTTCATCATGCACACTTTTGTTTTCAGCTATTGTGCTTAATATGTGTGATTGTGATTTAAATAAATCAATATGTAAAGTACCTGGAATAACTCTAACCAGACGACTAGAATTTAAATCACGATACCAATTAAGCATAAACAAGTAACTTATAGTAGAAAAGAAAATGTACAAGCTAGTAATATAAACTGTCCATTAAATATTAACAAATGTGTGGTATAAACCAACCACCAAATATATATTAACACTTAGTAAATAAATATTAACAAAGGTGTGATATAAACCAACCACCAAATAAGTTAATAAGCATAAAAATTAAAAAGTTAGTATACGATAAATTAAAATGTTAGAAGAGATAAAGTAAAAAGTTAGATAGTTAGTAGGAGAGTTAGTAAGTTAGTAAACAAAAAAAAATGACAAAAAATAAATACAGAAAATAAAGTACAAAAAAATAAAAGAGAGTTACCCCACTAAGTTAAAATGTACAAGAAAATAAAATGGAGAATTACCCCACTGCATACGAGAAATTAAAATGCAGAAAATAAAGTGCAGAAAGTAAATTACAAAAAAAAATAAAATAAGTAAAAGGGAGAGATTCCCCCACTAAGTTAGTGCGTAAAATAAAAGGGAGAGGTTCCCCCACTAGTTAGTATGTTAGTATATATACAAATTTTTACACCAAAAATTCAGTCTTCAAATCAAGTCCCCGGCAACGGCGCCAAAAACTTGATGCACAATTTTTGATTGTCGCATTTGCAAACCCAAGTGCAGGTTGTCTCAAGTAATATATTTCTCGGGAGTCCGAGGTCGATCCACAGGAATTGTTGAAGATTAATTAAAGTGAAATGAATATTTTGTTACTACGATTAAAATTATTTACTTAGGTAAAAAGATTCACTCTTGGTAAATAAAATAAAGGTAAGATCAATTCCTTTTATAACTCAATTAGAATCCTCGCAACATGGAGGTTCCAATCGAAAAATACAACATTAAAAGTCCAATTAAAATAATATACGTAATTATATTATGTTTCCTAAAAATATTACCACCACTTATAAATGGGTTAAAGCATTCATTGTGTCAATATTTTATCTACAACAAATCAAGAACTCCTCTTTACAAAGATGGTTTCTAAATTATAAGAAATAAATTATAATACGTATAATAGTTACTAGAAAAATATAAATCATTTAAGCACAAGAGAAGAATAAATCTAACCTTACTTTATTACCAAGAGCTTCACCCTTTCACCCAAGTAAAATGAAACTTAGTTACTCATAGATAAGAAGAAAGAAAGAGAGAAGAAGAAGAAGAAGAAGAAGAAGAAGAAGAAGAAGAAGAAGAAGAAGAAGAAGAACATGACTTTAATTTATAACAAAGGAAAATTACTACAAGAAAACCTAGTAACAAAATGGCATCATTTTGGTAACTAACACCTAACACCCTTAATGATCTGTCAAGGCCCCCTTTTATAGAGGATTAGAGATACAAAATGACAAGGGGGCTGAGTCATTAGTGGTTGGATGAGTGGAAAATGAGTGGAAAATGCCAAATGACTTTAGGTGAGTGGGAAATTATGGAGATTCCTTGTCTCTGAAATCATGCAGCTTTGAAGTCATTACATTCATCATTTTTGAACCAAGTGGTCTTCATAAAAGTTGTAGGCCTGGATCTTAGCTTTCAAATGGCTTTAGTTTGAGTCCAATATCATTTCTCTAACTCTAGATACGTTCCAATTACTGAACACTGCCCAGGCCCAGTCACAGCTCCTCTGTTTTGACTTCCAAGCCCAATATCACCTTCAAGGAGTCCGATTCTGAAAAAGTTTTCAACATGAAAGTTGTAGATATTGGTCTTAACTATTCAGCATCCAAATTGCAGCCTATTTTACAACTTCTATCCCAAAATATGTGATGAACAGTACCCATAGGTTAAGCTATCAGGAAAAATACTCTGGTTCTTACTTCAATCCCAATTTGAGTTATCTACTCATGTGATTAGGCCTTTGAGGTCTTCATGAAAGTTATAGAACTCTCTCTTATCTTTCAAATGTCACTAGAATCACCTCCAAAGACCTCCTACAGCCCAAGATATGACCCAAATACAGAAACAGTGTAAGATATGAATCATGCTGAAAAATTCAATTAAATTCAATTTGAGTCCAAACTTACAAAACATAATAAAACTCAATCAATTAAGTACATAGAGAGTGTAAATGACTAAGAATGAAAGTTTATTAATGTATCAAATATGTGATCATCATCCCCAATGTGGAAGAAAAAGAAACAAAAGGGGGAAAGAAAAGAACAACACAACCTGATAGACAAAGACTCAATGTTAGGCAAAGGAGAAGCGCAAGAGTTAGCGCAGCAACACAATCTGAAAAATGAAATCTCAAACACATGAGTAGAATCTAAAAGAAAAACAAAAATAACAAAAACAACTAAAATAAAAATAAAAGAAGAAGAAACACAGGTTGCCTCCTGTGAAGCGCTTGTTTAACGTCATTAGCTCGACGTTGCCTTTTTTATTTATGAATCAAGGTGGTTTAAAGCAAGAGAAATAGGAGGACGTCTTTTTCTTTGCAAAACAGTTCTTCCTCCCTTCAACAATGGCCTTGGGACTGCTTTCAACAGAATTCTGAATTGGAAAAGAGCTTGACTGTCCCAATTGTGCCTTAACCCCACTAGGCCAAGGTTGTTGCACTCGATCAACAGATGAAGGACCACTCTATGAAGAAACATGAATTGTAGGAGGACCTTTATCTGTCTTAGCAGCTTGACATTCCAACAGATCAACATCAACACTGTATGATAGCGGAGGGTCTTTAATAGCTAAGATTTCCTGCTTCTTAGCTTGAACAAAATTGATCGGGGCATGGAGATTTGACATTGGGGAAGATTTAGCCTCCCTAAAGACATTAATGATCACATGATCTTCATCCACTCTCAAGATGAGCTCACCCCGAGGTACATCAATCACAGCTCCAGAAGTGGCCAAAAATGGTCTTCCAAGAATGAGAGGAATATCAGCATCCTCTTTCATATCTAGCACCACAAAATCAACTGGGAAAATGAATTTATCCACCTTCACTAAAACATCCTCCACCACACCGCGTGGGTAAGCGAAGGATCTATCAGCCAACTGTAGTGAAATATTGGTGGGCTTCGGTTCCTGCATTCCCAATTTCTTAAACACAGAAAAAGGCATCAAATTAATACTAGCACCCAAATCACATAATGCCTTATCAAAATAAGAGTTACCAATAGTGCAAGGAATAGTAAAACTCCCTGGATCTTTCAATTTTGGAGGTAATTTCTTCAAAAGAATGGCAGAACACTCCTCAGTAAGACATACAGTCTCAAATTCCTCAAGCTTGCGTTTCTTTGTAAGTATTTCCTTCAGAAACTTCGCATACTTGGGCATTTGAGATATGACTTCAACGAACGGAATATTAATTTATAATTTCTTGAATATCTCCAAGAATTTGGTAAATTACTGATCTGGCTGATTGTTCTTGAGCCTCTGAGGGAATGGGATCTTGGCATATGGGGATGGTTCATAAACTGCATTTTGCTCACGATCCTTCTTTGCTCTCTGCCACTTTGGTGCTTTCTTCTCAACGTCTCTCTCTTGGTTGACATCTTCAGTAAGGACATCGTCAGTTGCCTTCTCATCTTCATGCACTGACTGAACAAGAGTATCGCTAGGCTCTGACATTTTCTTCTTCTGTGGAGACTCCCCAAGTTCCTTACCACTTCTCAGAAAAATTGCATGGGCCTGTTCCCTAGGATTAGTCTCAGTAGTGTTAGGCAATGTCCCTGGTGCCCTCGCTGTCATCAATGTAGTTAGCTGACTGATCTGAGTCTCCATGTTCTTCATTCTGGCATCTGAATTCTGCATGTACTTCATAACCAGATCTTCAAAACTTGGCTTCTCTGCAGGTGCTTGGAAACCAGGAGGTGGTGGTAGAACTCTCTGCTGATTCTGCTGATAGCCTTGCTGATTACCCCATTTAAAATTCGGGTGGTCCCTCCAACCAGGATAATACGTATTCGAATATGGATTGTATTGCTGCCGGTTGGAATTACCAACAAAATTTGCTGCTTCAGGCTCGGTGGCAAAAGGACTACCAACTTGACAATTTGCACTTGTATGACCCTGTCCTCCATATGCCTCACACATGATAACTGGGGCTGCACTATTTGCCACCATCAAAGTCTCCACTTTCTTGGTCAAAGCTTCCAACTGACTCAGAATAGTAGTAGAGGAATCAATAACATGTACACCTGCTTGTTTCTTAGGAGTCTGGCGCTCATTCTGCCACTGATAACTGTTCAGCACCATTTATTCAATCAAAACTTGGCTCTCAGTAGGTGTTTTCCTCCATATAGTACCTCCTGCAGCAGCATCAATAAGTGAACAGTTTGCAGGTGACAAACCATTGTAAAAAGTCTGAACTTGCTGCTATACAGGAAATCCATGATGTGGACATCTCCTCAACAACTCCTGAAAGCGCTCCCAAGCTTCATAAAGAGTGTCCATCTCAAACTGCACAAAAGAAGATATATCATTCCTTAATTTAGCAGATTTAGAAGGAGGAAAATACTTAGCCAGAAACTATTGTGTCAGTTGATCCCAAGTAGTGATGGAACCCCTCGGAAGTGACGTTAACCATTGGCTTGCTCTGTCCTTAAGAGAGAAAGGAAAGAGTCGCAATTGGATTACATCATCTGTCACTCTGTTGTACTTGATAGTATCACACAACTGCAAGAACCTGGCCAATGTTGATTAGGATCATCTGAAGGCAATCCACTAAACTGAACCGAATTCTGAATCATGGAGATCAATGCAGGTTTGATCTCAAAATTATTTGCCGCCACAACTGGTCTTATTATACTTCCTCCATACCCTTCAATAATGGGCATAGAGTACTCAAGCATGGTTCGCTCTGCTGGGATAGCTCTTTCTTCACGGTTGGCCTTAATAACCGGTTGCCTCTCCATCCTGCTTATGTCTTCTGTTACAGCTGCAATAAAAGTCTGCTTCTTTAACCTGCGAGCTGTTTTCTCAATTTCAGGATCAAAAGCCAAATCAGGACACTGAGATCGAGTAAGCATAAACAAAAAATAAGAAGAAGAAAAATTAAATAAAAATAAAAATAAATAAAAAATGAAAGAAAAAAATCAATTGAAAATAAAATAAAATAAAATAAAATCAAAAAAAAAGAAAAAGAAAAAGAAAACATAAACAAAAAAATAAGAAGAGAAAAATTAATTAAAATAGAATAAAATAAGAAAACAAAATAAAAATAAAAACAAAATAAAATAAGAAATGAAAATTAAAAAAAGATATAAACAAAAACAAACAAAGAAAAAAAATGAAAAATTAATTAAGAATAAAATAAAATAAAAACAAAAACAAAAATAAAATAAGGAATAAAAGAAAAGGATGTCTAAATTAACTAGAGTTTTTCGCTTCTAATATTACCAAACTTATTCCCCGGCAACGGCTCCAAAAACTTGGTGCGCGTAAAATACACTAAGAGCAAGTGTACTCTATCGTCAAGTAATATAGGACTTGAGTCCCAGTTATCGATCCTACGAGGAATAATTGGTAATTACTAGATTCGTAAAATTCTTTGTTATTTAGACAATCAAAAGTGTATGAAGAAATTCAAAATAAAATCAAAATAAACAAATAAAGAAAAACAATGAACAATTAAATAAAGAAAATATAATCAATGAGAAAGAGACTAGGGCGCAAGGTTCACTTGAATTCAATTATTCAGATTTTCTTTTAATTATGATTAAGGTAATTCTTTTGCCAACATTCTCTTATTTGCTATTGAATCCCAATGGTCATGGATGAAACAATATTCTATTCCTAATTTAATTCACCTATTTGGTCATTTAGTTGAATTAATCAAGAATGCATTAAACTTCAATTCAAGAGATGAACTAACATACCGTCAATTCTATTGGTAGGATAAATCGATATTTGGTCATTCACCAATCTAATCCTAGGCTTACCATATAGATCCACTCATTGAATGCGGATGGTCACTGGTCAAACAATGAATTAACACATGTCAAAAATGATCAAATTCTGATAAGAATACAAACAATATGATAAACCCAAAAAGAAATTACCATAATCAAATTAGAAATCAAACCCAAATAATAAGGAAAACAAGATCTCCCATAGCCCTAGCTATGGGTTTAGTTACTCATGTTCAATAAAAATAAACTCATATCAAAATACAAACCCATAGAAAGAAAACTCAAAGAAAAAGGAAAACTAAAAAGAAAGAGAAATCAAAACTCCTTTAATGGAGATTAAGATCTTCAAGCCTTCAAGAATCCTCCTTTGAATTCGCCCTCCAAAGTCTGCTACCGCAAAACAACTCTCTCAGGATTAGGGATTTTCTGTGCAATGTGCTCAATGTTTTTTTTTCCTGCGTGGTGTAACTCTTTAATTTAAAGAAAATCGGTCTGTTGTTCTTGTGCAACAGGCGCTTAGGCGCATTGTTATCAAGCGCTGGCGCTCAGTCACTTAAGCCCAAATGTTCTGCTGCTCCTCTTGCGCGCTCAGGCGCTTCTTCTCAGCGCTTAAGCGCTGAAGCATTAATTCACCATTGCTGCATACGTTTTCAGCGCTCAAGCGCTACATACCAATGCTCAAGCGCTAGTTTCTGGTAAAATTTTCTCTTCTTCTTGCTCCTTTGCACATTCAATCTTCTCCCCATACAATTACTTAACAAAAACACATGAAATACTTAATAAAAACACAATTAAACAAAACTAAAATTGTAACAAAACTAACAAATAAAATTTATTAAAAATAAATAAAAAGAATATGAAAAATTAAGGAATTGAACTGTAAAAATAGGACATATTGACGGTTCATCAATTAACATCATTTCTTTAAAATACTAACTTGGATTAAAATCCTATGAAGAAGCGATTTCCTTCCTTAAATTGAGGTTAAGAATCAAACTTTATTCATTAAACAAAAAGTTTACCATAGTCTAATCAACTATTTTCAAAATATTTTGATAACATTTTCTTAGCGGAAGTGACCAAGGTTGATAATTTTATGTGTTCCCAACTCATTGGTTGGAACGAGACAGAGGTCAAAGCACTTTTAGGTAAAATTCGTGATCCAAGAGGGATCTTGGTTTTCCTATTATCATTTTCATGCTTTGGTATTTTTGTGCCAACACTCATCATTTAAAGATTCCATACTGGTATTGATCACTGTTCTCTTTGGACTGTTTTCTTTACAGACAACATGGCGACCACAGACAGCCTCAGGGACCTAAAAAAAGACAGGCTGCTGCCAAGGGCATTGCCTATCCATTGTCCTCCGAGGCCACTCGGATGGACTCCGAGATCAAGGAGGCCACCAGTGTTTCTCACAAGGCGGTGTCTAAGGAGACAATTACCTCTGCACCTACTTCTCCGGCACTAGCTCCTCTCAGTTGCAAAAGGAAAACCACGGAGCAGGCTGGTGAGAGTCACTTGAAGTATGGCAGGATCTCGGATAGGGAGATGCTCGTGGTCGATGTCGAAGATGCAATGGACACTTTGGCTAAAGGTAGGGAGCACATCGGTCATGTTGATCTTACCGACCCCTCTCCATCCTTTTATGCATCAATTTGGAGCCATGGTTTCGACATTCGCAGTCACGTGGACATATTTTTCCAAATAGAGGATGACATGGAAGTATTGAAGCAATTTTCACCCTCTCCTTCTGAATCTCCAGAAGGTCAACCTCTAGTCCATCTGCATTGTTAGGTACTTGGAGAAAATGCTTAACAAGAAAAAGGTGTCGATATTGGAGGCCGACCTCAAGGCACTGCAACATAAAGGTACTTTGTATTGATAAATATAAGGTATTGTTTTTTTAGGCTCTCGTTCTGAGGCATCTAATTGTATATTATGATTTCAGATTGTGATGATGATGATTTGTACCATGCTGATTCTGTGTGGGTTGGTTCTGACGGCAAGTTTGATAAAGCATCAGATTTGGATAGGGAGTGGAAGAGGAGGCATGATCAATTTCACACTGTAATTTGATAATTTAGAATTGATCTTCCTATTGCTAGGTTTCAATTTTATTTTATTTTTTGGGTAAAAGAACATGCTTCAATTTTTTTCCTGTTTTAAATGATTAGTCATTAATTGTTTTCATTCTCCATGATATTTTAGATTGGAAGTCGAGATGGCCTCATAGCAGGGAAGGAAGCTGCTGCACAAGAGGGGTTCAATATTGGCTTTAAACAATCAGTCCTTAATGGATATAGCTTGGGTCATGTAAGAGGTGTAACCAGGTATTTTGAGAGAGAAGATATAAGTTAAGAGGTATGCAGTATATTTGAATTTTTATACTGTAACTGGCTCACTAATTGTTTTTTTAATTTTTTTTTTCTAATTTTCTTTTTGGATATTTGCACCCTGTGAAGTGCATTTACTTATCTTCCAGATCAGTTAAAAGAGAAGTTAGTTGAAACACTAGAAAAGAGAAATGAATTCCAAGGATTGTATGAATCAGAGCATTCTTTGTCAACAAAAGATGCTCTTAGATTGTTTAATGATGACATCAGGGCAAAAGAAGCTTTGGAGCAGAGTGAACATGTCGAGGTTAGCCTCCACATGGCAGATTTGCTGGAGCAAACTTCACATGGCGCTCATCTAGGAAGTTATCTTGGATGACTCGAATCTCTGATTCGGCTATCTCCTGCAATTGACATTGATGGTGTTCTACCTTGTGTGTAAGACGGTTTAGACCAAGATCATAAGGGCTGCTTCTGGAAAATTTGTTCCATCTGCATGATTGTAAACGTTTCTACTCGAAAAATGCAGGCTATCTGGTTCCCACTGTAACACCCTTTTCAGGGTATCACATGTCTGACTCCCGACTCATAATCTAAAAAGAAGTTCTCACAAAGTTTGAGTTATAAAAGATGAGTTTTAAAATTCCTTCTTTACTAAAACATAAACTTACGAAAATTTATAAGTAATACGGAAAAATATATTGAAACAGATTCATATACACTATTGACCCAATTGTACCATTTAACAATTTAAAGAGAAATATAACATTTATCGACTTTTTTTAACTTTTTAACACGAACAGTAGTAACCCCATGATAGGTTCTACTTAACAGCACGGTATAACACTAACATTAAATCTTAACATACTCGTTCCTTCTCTTGTATTAACTTGATGCATCAGACATCTGTTCCTTTGTCAACACTGCACACCTTCGAGTCCTGAATGTCCACTCCATATTGTTGTCACCAATCTCAGAGTATCCATCGCCCGTTATGTCTAAGACAACTTGATCTTTCTATTATTTGATTTTAACAAAGAGCATGACAAAAGAAAACAAGATAACAAAGAGGTGAGATCACCTACACCAATACCAACATGGCAGCACAGAGATAACACAAACAGCAATATCATACAGTTAGATCATACCACAATTATGATCATGCCATCAACATTAATCAACTATCATCATCCAATCATTTATCAATTCAATTATCATAAACAATAATTATGATAATGCCCTCAGCATTATCATCATCATCATCTTCCAAGTATTCAAAACAATTGTCATAATCAATATTCATCATTAATATATCACACAGATATAAATGTTCAGATTATGCATGTACACAAGACTCGATTTCCTACTCCATGGAGCTAAAACTCAGGTCGGAGAAATGATCGAAAAGATCTGTTGGTATCACATGCCTCAGACCACGTGCTATAATCCTCATTTTGGTTTTTGCACATCTAGCATATACACGACAGTCTTTATCAGATCTTGATTAAGAATAGTGTCTCGGTCAGGATCATCGGTGTGTCGCGTCGCCTAACCCGGTTCTGCAAAGAGAGCGACTCACCGCCCATTGTAGGCAACCCGCACCCCGATGCCCCCAAGGTCAACGAGTGACCTACACTACGCATATCGCACCTACTCAAGAGGTGTACGTTTCTCCTAGGCAATTAGCCTTATCCAGTCCATCGGACCATTCCAATGCATGTATAATGCACCAAAAACCAAATCATAGATAGAATATCAATCACAGGTTTAACTCAGTTATTTTTTCAAAATATATTTTATACAACGCACTAATATCTTAGTGCAAGTCCAACCACAAGGGTCATACTTTTCAATTTCATTTGTTCAATTTATATCATATGCTTTAACGCATATTTTTTCCAATACGTAAAGTGCCCCAAATACCAAATACAGGTATCTCTTTCCAATGCATATAAAATACATCAAAAGCCAATCGTAGGCAAATTCGTCATTTTCTCACACAGTGTTCATACACTGTTTTGGCAAGAATCATCATGTTATCATGTTTTTATAGTCATAAAACACTTCTACCGTATTTTCACAATCGCGTAACAATTCTGTTACGTTTTTACAATTCAAAAATATTTTTGTTATATTTTCACAATACCATAACACTTCTTTTACATTTTCACAATATCGTAAAAATATTCTCATTATTTAATCACGTAGTGATTTTTCAATAATATTTTCAATAGTGTAAAATATTTAAACGCTTTCCAAATCACGTGAAATATTTTAACATTTTTCAAATCGCGTAGAAATACGTTAACATTTTTCAAATCTCGTAGAAATATTTTCTTGTATTTCAAATCGTTTTAAGATACGTAAAATATTTTTTAACATTTTACAATTACGTAAAATATTCCTCAATATTCCAAACATTATTTTGGACTTAAATAAATCAATCTTAATTTCAACACATTCTTCAAATTGCGTAGCTTAAAAATAACGTTTTTAAGATCACGTAAAACATTTTTCATCACAATTTCATTACGTAAAATATTTCTTAACCTTCGAAAATTCCTTTTTAACTTTTCTCAAAATAATATAACTTTGTATTTTATTTTTCATATTTTCCTTATTCAAGAAAATCTTTTTCCACATTTCTTAATTCAAGAAATCCTTTTTCAAAATATAATTCACAAAATCACTTTTTCATTGATATAAATCAACGTTTCAAAACTTAACATTTTCTAACGTACTTCAAAACTCAAAAATAAGTTATCCGTTAGTAGATTTTCATAATATCACTATATTCTTCATTTTTCCCAAATCATTTCCAAACACAACCTTCTTCAAACTAAATTGAAGTTCGAAAACATTTTCGTTTACAAAAACTTAATTTCTCAAGTAATTAAAATGCTTTGATTCCCTTTTCAAATTCCTTGTATTAAATCAATTATATTTCTACTTGGAAAATTACTTTGTTTCATCAAAATCTAGGCATTACAAGCCTTCAAAAACGTGGACATGACTATTGAAAATTATCAAAACATTTTTCCTTCTAAATTGATATGGTTTTACACAAACAAAACTATTAAAATTTTATTTTCAAAACCGAAGTACCGATGGTTATAAAAACCAAACTCATTTGTTCAAATTCATTTTTACTTTCTTTGCAAATCCTTTTTCACTTTCTTTGCAAATCCTTAAAATCAACGTTTGACCGTTTCATTCAAAACTCAGGTTTAGAAAAATACTCAGGATCTTTGTACACAAAATAAATAAATAAAAATTCTTCAAAAATCGTGTTCTTGTTCTCTTGAAAAACAAACCCTTTGTTTATTTTTCATACTCTTCAAATCATCCATTTTCATCCTTCATGAAATTATTAATTTATGAACACCTATTTAGAGGTGTCTTGGCCGAAATTCACTAAGTTCTAGGGACCCAAAAATCAATTTCCTTGTTCTTGAAGAATTTCAACATGAACCCTAATCAAGGGCATCAAAAACCGAACCCTCTCCTTTAACTATTGGAGCCAAAAATTGAATTCCTTTTCATCACCACATCATGACATACACATATATATATTTCATCATAAATACTATAAGCATGCCATATACTTATCATGCATAATATAAGCATATCATCAAAGCCATAAAATCATGCAAAGCATATCAAGCATAAGCAAATAAATCAAAGCTCATAAACACACATAAATTATTACATGACCATGGATTGGAATCCTCGCATGGATTCACCATCCATCAAATATAAGACTATCTCTTACCACCATACTTGGTTATGAGATGGATCTCCCTCTTACCTCTTGAAGAACCACAAAAGCTCCTTGCTTTGGATTTAGAACAAGATCTTTACCAACAAAAGTCTCTTGAACATAAAACAAACATAAATAAATTAATATATTAAGCTTGATTAAGAGGAACCATGGATCAAACATGGTTTAGAACATGAAAAATAAAAGAATAAATGAAGTTTCCTTACACTTCACCAACAAAACTCTATAACTTGATCTTAGTAAAAGTCCTTCAGGATGGAAGATTTAGAGAAAGTCTTCAACATGAAAGTTGTTTAGAATAAGGTAAGGATTCAAGAAACTAGGTTGCATGAAATTAAAAAGTGATGGAGGAGAGGTTTAGGGTACTTGGCCGAATGATCTTCTTTAGGGAGAGAGAATGGAGTTTTCTTTGGTTTGTTTCTTGAAACTTAAGTGAAATAGGTGAAGATATGATAATATGAAGTGTAGAAATGAATTACTTGATCTTCAAACCTATGCATGGCTGAAGCTTGCATTGGAGAAAGGTGGAAAGTGAAGTTTGAAAAACATGATCATTAATGATCAATAGGAAAATAATTGATGGTCTTTGACACTTTATTTCCTTCATCTTTTCTTTGGCCTAAAAAGCCTATTCAAAGTTGTCTCCCCTCTCCCTTGCATCTCCAAACCGTCCCCCCCTTCCATGCTTCATAAAATGTGACAAATTTCATAGCTATCATCCTAAGTCATCCTAACCCTTGATTAAAAGAATGGTTTGGATTAAAATAACTATTAGGTTTAGGTTATAGATGGAAGACTTTATTTGAGCCATTGGATCATTTTTGGCTTGCAATCCTAACCATTGATTGTGTCTCCAAAATGAAGGGTCAAGATTACACCTTCAAACTTTACATCCAATGGTCCAAAATGGTTGTAGTCATTTTTTATGACCAATTCTCCACCATTGATCTAAATCTAAATCCAATGGTCATTAATGATCCATCTCCACCATTGATTAAATCTACATCCAAGGGTTGATAATGGTCATAGCCATTTATAAGACTAAATCTCCACCCTTAATTTAATTTCTATCCAACAGTTATAATTGATCCTATTCACTTTTAAGATCAAATCTCCACCGTTGATTAAATCAAGATTAAATCTCCAATGGTGATTAAATCGATGGTGGATATCCAAACCACCAATGTTGACTTAACAGTATAGAATTTTATTTTTATTTGTTATAACCCCACGAAAGAATATATTTACTGTATTTTTATCATCCGATAATTAAATACAGTACAAAATACAGTAAAGAAAATTTTCTAAAACTGTTTCCAGATTCAGGTTTAGTAAGATCCCCTGTCTCCGTCTAAACAGTACAAATTTTTTTATGCATAGAAATTTTTTTCACTTTGCGGAACTCACCTAGGCCCACGTATGGCCACCTGGACCTACATACACCTCCTGGGCCCACAAACAGTAAAAATTTTCATAATCACACATAAAATCACAAAAATTAGAAAACTCACAAATATCAATTCAGATTACGTAAAATAATTAAGACTTTTCAATAAAAATTAAATTATGTAAAAATTTTCTGGCCCGAAAATTTTTATTTTCCTGACACGAAGCAAATTACTCAAAACGATCAAATATACAGACGAAATATTCAAAAAAAATTTACAGTACATAGAAATTATTAAACAGTAAAATTCTGTTAACTGTCAAAATTACTGTTCCTTAGATAGAAAGTTCGGGGTGTTACACCCACTCCTATTCTAGGCTATAAATTCCAAATTTAATATAGGACTTTTTTTTTTTGTTCCTAAAGTTTTTTTTTAATCATTTGAAGCTATGAATTATGCCCAGCTTCAACTTTCTTTAATCACTTAAGCTATAACAGCTTTAACAAAGATATTATCTAGACTTACTTTCTTGTAACCTTGTGTATATTTCTTCATAACCTATGAAGCACGGACAGAACATTTTAGTGTTGTGTCCGCATTTTCAACACATATTTATTTGTATGTGTTTGATTAAAAAAATATTTTTTTCAACTTAGATACTGTTTAGATACGACAGAGACACGTTTGAAAAAATAATAAAAAACCTCAATTACCATCTAAAATAAAAAAATATATAAAATATAATAATATACTCAATTACTAATTACTCATTATCCAAGATTAATTACTTAGATATCATTTAGTCACTTACTTTAGTTAAAAAAAAATTTTTGTTGTACATTACTAATTTTATTAGAATAAATTAATTTAAGAGTTTTTTAAAAATATCAATAAAAATTATATTTTATTTTTTTAGAAAGGGCTTATAAGTAGTAAATATTAAAAAATATTAAAATATTATAAATCTTGAAATTTATAGATGATATTATGAATTTTTTTATAATTTTTAATATATATATATATATATATATATATATATATATATATATATATGTCATTTTTATGTCTTACAATTATTAAAATTTAGTGTTATACCGTGTTCGTCTATGTGTTTGGTAGTTCATAACTAATAAATTATTTGCACGTACCACCATTATTATACACACCAAATATATAGTACAAGTTAGCTTACGTGACACCACCAAATCGAGGCATATGGCATTGGAAAAATCAGCTTAAATCGAGTTATAAACCAAATGTCCAAATAAGGTGCCAACCTTGAGCCAACTCCACTGGGTCATAGATTCCTCAGCCCTACTTAAAGGTTCAGGCTTGAGATAACTTTCATTCCCCTCAGATCAAGAAAGAATCCTTTTAGAAGTGCTCGGTCGTTTGGAATTTATGGCAGAGGAAAACCAAGGACAAGGAGCTAATCCTCCTCAAGGGCAACCTAATGAGCCCTTGCCAAGTGAGTTCTAATTTTGCTCTTTAAATTGTTCAGTGCAAAGCCAAATTGATTCACTAAGCGGTATCAAAATATATTTAATGTTGCAGGGTCTTACAATCAGCTTCTGGGGACAAATCATCCTACAAAAACAAGTTGGCCTGAGCTGGTAGGTGTCACTGCAGAAGAAGCAGAGAGGAAGATAAAGGAGGAGTTAGCTGGGGTTGAGATCCAAGTGGTGCCACCAGGTTATTTTGTCACTGCAGATTTCAAATCCCAGCGAGTTCGATTGTATGTTGATGAGTCTCAGAAGGTTACCAGGACTCCAATGATTGGCTAATGAATCCATTATCCATATACAAATACCATTTAATAATTCAATGTTTTCGTGGGTCTTTTGTTGTTTTGGCTGAGACAACATCTTCATGTGTCTCGGCCTACGTTATTGTTTGATTTGAACCTTGGGCAAGATTTTGGTCTATAGGCCATATTCCCCCAATCCAAGTAGATTATGTTAATGTGTAAAACGAGCTCAAGACAAATGCAGGTGCAGGTTGTTTGGTTCTCATACGAGTGATGTTCATTATGCATTTATGCCAACCTTGAAGTTGTGTATGAGTGCTCTTTTTTGTTTGGTACACGGTTAGATATGAGTTAAATGCTCAATTATATCACATAAATATCATAGTTGAGCTCAACTGTAGAATTGGTATTTGTCTTGTTAGCTTTTGCTTCTCACTTCTCACCTAATCTACCGTATGGAAATATATAAATAGATAATGTCGGTAGTTGTGACTTGAAATTAATTCAAAAAGTTGTCTACTCATCAAGGAAAGATTTAAATGAAATGTAGTTGAAATCTGCTTTCCAAACCGGTGGTTAACAAAAATATTTTCAGTGTTCATTATTGTTAGTAACAGGGAAGCCATAACCAACAGGGTTTGGAAATCATATATCAGCCCAAAACCTTAAGGCATTTGATACATGGGTCCTTCCACTTATAAACACCTCTCTTAGTCTATTTTTATCCAATGTGAGACTTCTTTTATCCACAACTCACACTTACAATTTCTCAACAAATCACCCCCCTCAAGTGAGTCCATATCCTCCCCCTCCAACGGATTGACCACCACATAATATCAGGAAGACTTTCGACACAAGAGAAAGAGACCCTCACTAACGGGACACGCCGCTTGACCACCACATAATATCAGGAAGACTTTCGACACAAAAAAAAGATCATTTACATGGATCCACCAAAGATAGACTATCCAATATTCGCTCAAGTCAAACCATTGGCTCTGATACCAATTGTTAGTATCGAGAAAGCCATAAACAACAGAGAGATCTTCAACAATGAGTTAAGTGAGGAACCACAAGTAAACTTGGACGTCACATATCAACCCAAAACTTTAAGGCATTAGGTGCATGAATCTTTCTACTTATAAACACCTCTCTTAATCTATTTTTATCTAATGTGAAACTTCTTCTACCCACAACTCACACTTAATTTCTCAACAATTATCGCATCTAATAGAATACAAATATTGATTTTTCATAATCAAATTTTCACAGTATGTAATGAAATAATTCACTTGATATAAACAACATATAGAAATATATTGCTTCAGTTTCACCTAATTCGAAATTTCTTTGATATAGCTCGTCAGTGTTTTTCACTGTTTCCTTTGTTAGGTATAATATATGCCGTGAGTTAGATACGAGGCTATTAGTGTTGTTCATATGATCACATCACGCTTACTTTCACATTTTATTCCGTGGGGAGAAAATGTCTGTTATTTATTTGCTCTTTATAAATATTAGGTGACTACTGACTACGATTTAGACTACCCAACTGCACATACGAATAAAGTACTAGTCACAATCTGAATAATAAACTCCCAACATTTTTCATGTACCAAAAAAAAAAAATCCCAACATTTTTCTTTTTCCACTTGCCATATATTTCTTCCTTTGATTACAAAACCACAAAACGGTTTTTCATTTTTTTTAGCAGTTTTTCATTTTTTTAAATTAAAGTTATTCATTTAACACAATTATTCACTAGAGTTGTCAAATCTACTAAGTTATTCTATTTGCTTCCCATATTTTACCGGGAGGTATTTTTATAAGTTTAATCTATTTAAATTATTTATGAGATTAATTTTGTTTGATCGCGAGAGCACGAAAGTTATGCAATTTTTTTACAAAAGTTACTTTTATAATATTTAAAATTATATAATTGTCTCATGAAGCCAATGTTGTTTATAACCTCGACTCAATGTTTGTATCATTCCAGGTCATGAAAGATTATAAAGAATAAAAAAAAATGAAAAAAAGGAAGAAGAAGTTATATAATACATATTAGTTAGTTCTTTTTCTGCATTATACAAACAAGTAGAATAACTTATCATAATCCGGAAGCGTGGGTGCCCCTTATAACATAGAGTATTAGTGCGTCAAACACAAACATAAGAAACTAAACACCATAAATAACACTTAACAATTTGGTAACCAAACCCACAGAGCTTAGTAGAAAATTCCCTTTCTGGAGTTTCAGTTTCCATTTAACAGTCACAACAAGTCCCTTAAGCCTTCAAGCTGAATTGGCTCCATGCAGAAGACGCACAACAAATTGCTTGCTGTAATTGACATGCAGATTACTTCTGGAAACTGGCTATGCTTACTGTGCAAGATAACCCTTCAATTTGGTTAATCTTCAGCTGCAGACCAACCCAACAAAAAAAAGAAAAGAGGAATTTCTTGTTAACTGGGTCTCTATCATAATTTTTTTTTATGGTTAATAAGCTTTTAAACAGGTGAAACAATTGTTGATGGTTAATGAGAAGCCTAAAATGAATGAAACAAAGGTATCTGTTTAATTTTTACCTCAGCAGCATCCATCAGCTACAAGCTTGAATACGTCTTGCATGAGCAAAGGCTGAATTATTTCTCATGTGGTTTTCACATTTGGGTATTGGCATTACCGTTTCAAAAGCTTCAACTAGCAGTGCCACCTTCTTCTTCCTAGCGGGAGCAAGTTTTGTGACTGCCTGTCTGAGTGCACAATCAATCATCCAGTCCTCTGCATTTTTTCTCTCATCCATCAGCTGATGCTTCAGGTCAACCTTTTCTGGTTCTGGTTCAGGAACCAAGGGCAGGAAATTTGGCTCTCTTGGATTGAACTTTCTCATTTCATCGTCATCTTCAACGGGTCTCTTTCGCCTAGTTGCCCCTTTCCAGTTCTTGCTAGTGTCTTTTTCTTCACCACCTATGCAGCCCTTGCTTTGGAATATATTAGCTTTACCTTGATCTTTCTCCAACACTTCCTGGTCTTGAACAGCTTCGGTGCTTTCTTCAGGCACATCAAACAAGTGAACTCGGTTCCCCTCACTAATGCTCTCAATCTCTTCATTGTTCTCTAGGCTTGAGTATCTATCTTCGCTGGTCTCATCAATCATGCAAGTTTCTCTCATCTTTCGACATTGACTATTGTCAGTTGTCTCCTCATCAAGTACCTTTATGTTGCAACTGGCCTCATCATCCACATGTTTTTCATTTTCTCCACCATTATCTTCTGCATTTGTCAGGTACTCAAATAGTTTCTCTGTTAAAGAAGATTGGCCACAACTCATGCCACTGGAGGGGTAACCAGTTTCTTGAGTCTCAGTGCTTCCACTTGTGCCTTCCAGGACAGAACTAATACCATGAGGTTGTTCTTCAAAACAGGTGCTTTCTTCAGCTTTGGCTTCTTGGAGTGCTCCTTCTGCCAGAATGTCCTCATAATAGCTGCTAAGAATGTTATCTAACCATGTCACTGACACATCTTGAGAACTCTCTGATAAGGACTCAACTTTTGAGTCAGTGTCCTCCTCTGTGAAGACAGCAGAATCAGCATCCTCTTCATGGTCGAATCCACAAAATTGCTCCTCGTCCAACTCCATATCAGTAGCTTTGGAATCAGAGTCATCCTTTTCAACATCCTCCATGTGTTCCCCATCATAGCTAGCCTCATCACTGCAGTAGCTTCCCATACTTATTTCTTCATGAGACCAGCTAGGTTGGTGGTTTTCATCAGCATCTTCTGCATTTTGTTCTTGGAGAAAGCTCCCCTTGGTATCTACTTCAATTGCAACATCATCAAAGCATTTTTCGAAATCCTCCTCAAGATCAATCTCAGACTTAGGGGGAGAAGGAATATCAGTAATACTTGGAGTAACTTGCTTGACACCATCCTCTCCTGCTGCTATGCCATTCTCCTCAATTGTAGACTTGATATCTTCTTGATCCTCAAGCTCATTGAGAAAATCAACTTTTTCCATTTTGTCCAGTCCTGTTGGTTTTGTTTCCTTTTCCTTAGCATAGATTTCAATAAAGATATCCATGCCAATTTCATCGTATGCAGGTTTTCCATCAAGGACATTCTGCTCAATATCAGAGTCCTTCTTCTCTGTCTCACTGGGAACCTTCAATCTTCGAGAGCTCAGAGCTTCCACCAGCTTCATGCTCTTCTGGGTCTTCAAGAGGCGCCTCCTTGCTGACATGAAGCACTTCAATGGAGGCAAAGCAGCATGACGATGACCATTAAGAGAACAATATGTATATGGGCAAACCTTCATGACTGAAGTTCCCTCTGACTCAGTCCCCCCAGGATTCAGCATGAGGTATGCAGGGAACTTTGAGACTTTCAAAGTTGAAGAACAGGTAGCTCTCTGTGGTGCATTTATATCTGCACACAGAGCAGCTCTAGTGGATTTTCTAGGACAAGCTCTAGAAGCCTTGAAACTAGTAGTCTTTGTTAATGTTCTCACCAAACTCAAACTAGATGATCTTGTCAAAGTTTTTGCAGATTTTTTACTAGAAACACAGCTAGCTTTTGAATCACTTGAAAAATTTCTTGGTAGATTCTTAAAATCAGAACCAGATTGAGTGTTCCTAAGGCTCACCGGGAAAAGCTCCTTTTTTGCATGTGAGCTGCTGGTAGGCTTCATGTAATTGGGTGAACCATCTGTTGTTCTGAACAAAGGCTGCTGCTTTTGTGGGGATGCTGATGCTGCTGTAGTTGGAACATGAAGAGGTGGTGGTTGTCCTGGTTGGGATAAGCACTTCCTTGAAGGTGAAGATGATTGAAGAGCCTCAAGATCAGAAAGCTTGATTGACCTTGACTTTTTCATTTTCTTCTTCATATCAGCTCCTCTACTTTTGCCATCTTGGTGCTGAGAAGAAGATAGCTTCATGTTTGCCAAGCGCTTATTTGATTTAACATGATCAGCTTGGATAACAAGCTTGCTGGGCACCTTTCTTTGAACCATATTCCAAGGAAAAACCACAAGCTGAACAAGTGGGAATTTGGAATCAGAAATTGGTTTTTCCTTCCTTGGCTTTGTGGAGTTCAAGCATAGGAAGAAAAGAAACCTTCTTGTGGTTTTGTTTTTCTTATGAGGAAGTTCACAAGGTAAAGAAAAGGAGGAAAGCTTGAAACCCAAACAACCAGAGAGATTCTCCCCTCTTGGTTTGGTTTGCTTTGCTTTGGTTTGCTGTGGGTTTTTCTTTTTGTTTATTTTCAACCGTGGTTCGGCAGATGATGAAATTTGAATATGGCTGAGGTTAGTGTTTGATGCTGACTTGCACTAACAGGTGGTTTTGGGGCCCTTTATGCTTGAGCATTTTCTGACTTGAATTATGTTTATTATTATTATATTTTGCTGAGAAAAGAATTATGTTTATTTTGTAACATGGAAATTCTGCATTGGCAAGTGACTTATTTTGTTAGTTTTTAAAACAAATTTTTTGTTGATTTGATTCCCCAACTCATCTCCCTCTAAATGACTAAATTACCCCTCTCTTGGGTTTGGATAAGGAAAACCTTGTGGCGTTGTGTAGGTGACAGATGAGGACAAGATACATTATGCACTTGCTTTGGCATAATTTTGATTAATGAGAATTTGGCTCTATTAAGGAAACCCATATGATTCAAGAAATAACCACAAAGGTTATAATAACTCTAATGGAAATGGTAGCTCGAAAGGATATTCCAGCAGGTAGTAGTTACTAGTTAGTGTAGGGTTGGGATTGTCTTTTATTTGGGAGAATAGCAGTTGGAAGTTAACGGATAAGTTAGCTCAATAAAAATAGTTCTAAGAAGGGAAAGACTTCAATATTCATAAATTGCTGTTCTTGGCGACTTGACTCTTGGGGGTGTGTGTATCTCAATGTGTATTTAATTTCCTTAACATTGAAGTTTTTGTTTTGATAATATTTCCTTATCAACAATGGCTCTCTCCTTTTCTTTCAGTATTTAATGTCGACAACATAAGATAGGACCACAGACAACATAATATAATACACGAAATTTTAAGATAGAAAAAAAAATTATTAAATGCACACCTGAATTTTGAAGTGACAGTAATTTTAATTTGTCAACATGAACTGTTAAATTTATTATAAAATTTCAAAAGTTAAATTATTCTATAGGTCGCAATAATTTTATAGAATTTTTAAATAAGTTTTTATAGTTTAAAATGTTTTAATGAAATTCTTATAATTATAAAAATATTTAAATAGGCCCTAACTAATTGATTGTTTAGATTCCATTAATGAATGTTAGTAGTCATCTATAACCCATTTTTTTTATGGTTACATGTTTTAAGGATTTTGGATATATCTGGTCATAAACTTGCTCCATCTTTATAGATGACTGAATTAGGGAGTTGTGGACCGTCCTGACTCAATTAATATCTGGTTATAAGCTCAACACATTTTTACAGATGACCGAGTTGGGGAACTGTAGACTGTCCTAGATCCAGACCCATGAAAGTCCGGACTGATATCCTATCTGTAGAATCCGACCAGTCTATACCCGAATAAGTAACGACTCAACAAACACGTACTTAATATGACCCATCAACAATCGTTAACGGCTTCGCGCCATAACGACCAGACATAATGTCCTCACGCCTTAATAACCAGACATAACGTCTTCACGTCATAATGACCACACATAACGTTCAGAATCCTAAATGACCTAAATAGAAGGTATTTGGAGAGCCAGTCCTTTAAATATCTATATAAACTGGCCTGACATCCTAGGCCAGACATGTTCACATTTCTTTTCCTATACATTCATCACTATCTTGACTCCAAGATTGATTGATTAGAGTGCCTCTGTGGGTATTTCACCTCGTCTCTAACCAACAATCTATCAGACAACCAACCTTGGTCTCTCCGGCGATCACCCTTCAGATAGAGGACTTAATAGATTTAATTATAAAATTTTGTAATTAATAGGGATCTAATGAAAATTTAGTTAAACCATAAGGACGTATTTAAAAAGTTTTATAAATATAGATACCTCATTAAAAACCTTTAAACTATAAGGACTTATTTAAAAATATAATAAAACTATAGAGACTTACCAAATAATTTTTATTTTTTCACCAAAAATAGAGTTTCATTCATAAAATGTGAGGGTTAAAACAAGCCCAACAATTAGAAAAATGGTATTCCCCAACATCACAATCAAAAGGAAGGATAAGCCAACTAATTGGCACTTACAGAGTTAGAGTTAAATTGTCTGAAAAATTCATTACACTACCTAGAAGCTAAGAGGAAAACGTCTTGAGGAGACCAATGGGCAGTGTTGAGCGTCCTTGCATTCCTTACTTTCCAAATGTACCACCATAACCACATAGCAAGTTCTACATCACGATTTGGAGGCGAGGATTTTCTTTTGCGATAATTGATTTTCTTTCATACTTTAGTCATAGCAGTGGCAAATGAAGCTAGAGGGGGGAGAGCTTGGTTCCAAATAGCCAAAGCGAACGAGCAAGCCATGAGTAAATGATCCTAAAGTTCATCTTGGTCATTACATATGGTACAAAGGGGATTTTGAATAGGCACACCTCGATGTAACAAGTTTGGTCTAAGGGCCAAAGCAATATGAAAGTCTTTCCACATAAAGTATTTAATTTTTGGGGGCACTTTACCTTTCTATATCCAAGACCATGGCAAATTTGAGGTCATTGGAAGAGGCCTACCATTGAGATCCATGTCCAAGGCTATCTGGTATCCATATTTGACTGAGTAATCACCAGAAGAAGAGTAGTGCCAAACGAACCATTCATTACCTTGGCGGATGGGTAAGGAGATAATGTATTCCATAAGCTCTAGAGGAAACAAGGATCGAACCAAGTCTTGTTGCCAGGAGTGATGCCAATCGGTGAAAGTTGCAGCCAAGGAGTGCCACAGATCTGCATAATGATGTGGCTACCAACCTCCACTCAAACACCTTGTTTGAGCACTTCTCATCCTTGGAGGAGACTTTGCCAAGCCCAGGATGGGTTATGACCATGATCAACGTCCATGAACGAGGAATAGGGGAAGTATTTTCCTTTGTAGACTTTGTACAATTTTTCCTAGTAAGCAACCTCCAACCTTGTTTTCGAAGCATGGCTAAGTTCATGGCTTTTGAGATCTTTGAAGCTTTGATGAGTTTTTGTATGCCATAACAAACACCATCCAAGATCTTGAAATAGGACATGGCATGTGTGGGGATGGCTAAAAGGACTGACTATATGAGGACATCTTTACCTTCTTTTGAAAGGAGTTTATTTTTCCAACCTTACAATCGATCTATGACTTTCTGGACGATGTATTCAAAGGTTTTTTTTTTTATTTGTTAATGGTGGAAGGGAGGCTAAGGTACTTCTCCTAGGATCTAGCATTACTGACATTCAACACTTGAACTAGAGAGGTGCGCAATCTGTGAGGAGTGTTCTTGGAAAAGAAAACAACAGACTTATCAAAATTCACTTTCTAGTCATTGATTTATTCAAAATCCCTAAGTCTATTAATGACTTCAGGTGGCATTGATCGGCTCGACAAAAAAGATAAAGTCATCTGCAAAGAAAAAGGAGGAAATGATTGGGCTTATTCGACTTATACGAACACTTGTGAAGTTCTTGTTCAACTCCAATTCTTTAATCATGTATATTAGGTCCTCATTACATAAAATAAATAGATACAGTGACACAAGATCTCCCTGCAAAGGACCCTGGAGGGTTTTAAGTACCCTTCCACCAATAGAAACAGCGTATGTGACACTAGAGATATAAGCCATATCAATCTCAACAAATTTAGGATCAAAATCAAAAGCAATTAAAATCACCTCAAGGTATTGTCATTTCACGCGATGAAATACTTTGTTCATGTCAATCTTAAATATCATCTCATGAACTCGAGTTGCACGCTTAGCCTTCAGGTGGTGCATCATTTTGTAATTCGCAAATGACAATGGTTTTGATGATAACAAACAAGGAAGATATATGCAAAGATTAAGTCCAAGAACCTTTAAGACTAGCATATAGGACTTAGATATTGTATAAAGGTGAAAATGAATCACACTAGACTCATAACTTGCTTTTAGATGCCTAAACTAACACTTACTGAAAAATTGTGTTTTTAAGTTGCTAAAAGTATTTTGAAAACTAATCAAAATGAGTTTTAAGTATTTAAATAATTTAGAAACCTTGGGTGCATATGGTTCTTATGGCTTAGTCTTTTTATAAATTAAAATTCAAATAATTGATTAGGGCCTTGCCATAATCGATTATTTAGGCTTGGCAAAATGTCATGTTTTCTATTTCCATGCAAATAATCAATTATAAGGAAACCCGTAATCAACTATTGAAATTCAGTAAGCTATGTTTTTGGTTCAAACAGGCAATAATCGATTATGCCATAACAATAATTGATTATTGGATTACATATCAAATACGCACCCAAGTTTCAAATATCAATAATCTATTATAGCCTTTGTATAATCGGTTATTGAAGGCTTTTTCAGAAACATAAGTCTTGATTATTCGTAAATAATCGATTTGGATTTCAAATAATCGATTATCTTGGTTTCTAAAAATAGAAACTAACGACAAGTAGCTCGTAATTAATGCTCCCAACCACCTCCAACGGCTCTTTTAATTCATGAGCTTTAAATACAAAGCTTTAGGGACTTAAATACAATTGGAAAACTTTATGAAAAGTCATTCTTGAGCATTATAACAACCTTTACTTATAAACTCCTATTTTGAGCTTTAGTGTGTGATTCTTTGCTACCATTTGGAGTTCAATTTGTATCATCTACCCTTGTGATTATTCTTTTCACTTAAAAGTATTATAAGATGGTGAGATATCTCTTATGAGACCAAAATGTTGAGTTATCCATTGTTGTGAGGCTCAAACACTAAGGGTGAGGTATCCTCAGGTTGTTATTAGGGTTAATACTAAAGGTTGATTGCCTAACCTCAGACAAGACAAGGGGCCTAAGAAGCCACCAGTTCATGTTTGTTGTTACTTTTCTCAACAAGCTAAGAAGAGCACCCTAAATGTTTTGTGGGTGGGATGAAGCAAATAAGTCCTAGAAAAAGGAAATAGCCACCTAAGCTACACTTTCCCTACCCTCCTTCCAATTACCGTTATGGTCTCAGATTTTAAAAATGGCATTCTTGTGTCTCTGTTGAACTGTTCTAGCATGGAAGAAAGCAGTGTTTTTGTCAGTGTCTTTGGGCCACTTGATATGGCTCTTCTACTTCCAATAGACTTCCTCCTTGCGCAACTCCTCCTAGAGTTATTTTTCAATATCTTTCACCTGAGACCTATTGAAAAGAGATTTAGATTGGCATGTTGTAGCAAGTTCTTCTTTCAACTCCATTATTCAAGCATTAGAGTTCAAGTTATGGGACTTTTTCCATTACACCAAGGCATGCCTGAATGCTTTGAGTTTTACAAAGACCTGGTACTGATAGGACCCCACAACTAGTTGAGACCAAGCTTCCTTAATAACATTAAGAACTTCTCGGTGAGTAGTGAGCCGAATGTTAAACTTGAAGGAGGGCTTCGATCTGGATTATGTGTCATCATGAAGGAAGATTGGCCTAGGGTCACTCCCAATGACATTAAGGTGGGCAACTCGATTATGGGGATAGATCTCTATCCAAGGTGCATTTGCCATAAACCTGTCTAATACTTTTTGTATGTTACCAGTCCCTTCTCATCTATTGTTCCAAGTGAACGAGTCACCGGTTATAGAGAATTCTAGCATTCGACATGAGAACATAAGATGATGGATATGATGACCCTATGGAAAATAGTAACATAGGGAGCTCCGCCTAACTTTTCTTCCTCACAGAGTGTGGCATTGAAATCACTAGCAATAACCAGTGCACCTTAGTAGCATTGGACTATTTCGATGATTCGTTCGAATTGCACAATTCTATTAGTTTGTCATAGTGCCTGTGAACCCTAATGAAGTCCCAAGCCTAGTTGGTGGCACCAGTAGAGGCTTAGGCATGGATGAAGAATGAATCATGATCCTTGATGCTTGTCGACACCTGTCTTTCCATGCCAAAAGGATGCCCCCTGCAAGACCTACAGAGGGAACCAGGAACCAAAGATAAAAGTTACGAGATGTGAGGGTGGAGGTCATGCGGCCTTCTAGGTTTTTCATTTCCATCAAGAACATCCAATTCGGGTTGTAAGTGTGGTATATATCCTTCAAGTGGTGAGAAGTAAAAGGATTACTGAGCCTTTGGTAGTTCCAAACTAAAACCCACATAAAGAGATGATCACAACGAGTACTGGGATGATAGACTCACAACATCATGCTGGTAAAATTGATGAGCAGACATGGACCAAACATAGTCGATGAAGGCAGCACAGGCACAGATGGCAGTAAGCAAAACCCTAGCATAAAGGTGACAACTGATTGTTTTATATTTTTTTAATGACTTACAAAATAATTTAACTAATTTTAAATTGTAAAAAATGTTACCAAATACTCCTAATCCCTAATGTTGTTAAGCCACTAACAAATCTATGCTTCAGTTGACTATTCTGTGGTTACTCAAAACATTTTGGGCCTATTTGGTATGAAGGATAAGATAAGACTTGATAGTATTAAGTCTAATAGTATAATGCCTGATAGTATAAAGTCTAATACGCAACAATTTAGGATATTAGAGTGTTTAAAATTGTAACGAAAAATTCTTTATAGCAGCTTATATATCAAAACCCAATCAGACATAATCCTACCCCCAAGGCTTAATTAAGTTATCTATGATTTTAATGTATAAGAGATATTTGATGAATAAACTTATATAATACAGTATTTACACCAAATAACTGATAAAGTCATAATGTATTGTATTAACTTATCCTATCAAGTCTGATATAACATATCAAACAGATCTTTTGTAAAAAGAGAAGATATTGTCATTTTTGAGTTAACACAAATTCTACACGAAACAAAAGGTATAATTATTATGAATTCTTTTCCTCCAATGTCATGATCTTTTGGTAGAAACAAATAATTTTGGTTCATCATTTTTTTTTACGTTTTCTTTTCAAAATTAAAATTTCTCACATAAAAATCCAACGATCAAAATTTTTTAACATTCTGTCTTACAATTTATGGGATTTAAGTGTGGGCTCCATCCTTCACATCCTCTATCTCCCTTGTTAATGTTCACATTAATTTTTCTAATTTTTTATGTGTCTCATTTGAAACATTGTTTATTGTATTGAATATATATAGAGAGAGAGAGAGAGACAGAGAGAGGGGGGACCGTACTGGGTAACAAAGTACCAATCACATCCATAAGCTTGTGCACTCATTTTAGCTTTGGGTTTGGGGGGTTGTGGACTGTAACGGACAACAAAGCACCTCCAATAGGCTAATCACCCCCATAGCAGACGATCTAAGGACACAAAGCTCGAACAAGCCCTCCCAGCAATAAGGTAAGGTCTCTAAAGCAAGGAAGGTTCACTTCCTGGGAAGCCGATCATATAAGGACCCTAGCTTCACTGAGAATACTCACGTGTAGGTCAAGCATCCCCTATGAAGTTGATTCTAGAATATGCTCTCATAATAGAAGTGACAAGTGGAAGCATATGATACGTCATCAAAATAACATAATTTCCCTCCATCATCACAACAATCACGAGGACGGGGTGCACTACGCTTCCCACAAGGTACCCTCCCTTTGATCCCTTTAAATAGTAGTGACTTCATCATGATTAAGTGAATTCTCTTCTAAGTTAAATACTTTACACTTATCTCTTTTAGATATTGACTTGGGCATTAGAGTATTTTTTGTAAGTACCTCTGTCACCATCTTCAACCTTGCATTTAGACCTCCGCCTTGTCTAGGCCAGCGGAAGACCACCCCAGGTGTACATGATGAGAACACACACTCTTATATATATAAGGTATTTTTAACATTTTTTTTATCAATTTCAAAGTCCTTAAGACTGTGGGATGTAAAAAAATTTATCTATATTGTAAAGGATCAAACTGGTAGGATTGAACAAAGCCAATTCAAAATTCTTAGGCATTTTTGTTTGTGATTCTTCATTAATAGGTCATATGTAAACTCTTGCTGAATCTTGTGACTTGCTGTGATTTTTGGAATGGAACAAGCTCTCATTCTCCTAAACTTTCATACGACAATATATATATATATATATATATATATATATATATATATATATATACTTGAAAGAGATATAATATTTCGAATATTATTTATTCTTCATAATAGTTTAATACTAATCAACAAAAAAGAGCAAAAAGTTGGAGAGAAACAAACATGAGAGAATATACAAAAGAGTTCCATAGAACTCAAGTCGAAGAAAAGGCAAACCTTTCAGGATGGATGATACATCTCTCATACCATGTTGAAAGAGAGGATAGAGAAAGACTTATGAAGAAATTGTTATTGATTGTATCTTATATCTTATAAATTGTACATGTATGATTTATATTATATAGATTTATGTCAATAATTACTTGCTTAGAATAGAGTTAAATAAATTACGGAAATAAATCTGTCCTAATTAAATAAGGAAACAAATAATGAAATATAATAAATAAGAAATAAATCCTAAGAGATCATTTATGATACTCTAAAATATTTCAAGATACAAAAAAAATATTTTGAGATATTTTTACAATATTCCAACACTCCCCCTCAAGTTAAAAAGATATTTTGAGATATTTTTACGATATTCCAACATATATATATATATAGAGAAAAGTCTGCTTAAATCAATTAATCTAAAGAAAGAACAATACGTGAAATCTAAAAAGTTATTCTATAACACCTGGAAAAATAATAATAAACGAACGAATGAACATATCTATTACAATATTTTTCACAATTTAAGGATTTAATAAATGAATTCAAAATATATATACTAACCTATAATCTATTAGACTTGTTTCAAACATTAGATGTGAACATGCATTATTATTATTATTATTGTTGTTGTTGTTTTGGTACAAAGTGAGCATGCATTATTATAATGACGAAATGAAAACAGGGGCAGTATTATAACTTCACATATTAATATTTTTTTGTTATTTCTAAATGGTAGAGAAATTTGTATGTTTAAATAAACATAATAATTGGACTGGAACCCATATGCAATGCCTGAGGCAGGGAAGAGATGTTTTTTGGTGGTAAGTACTTTTTGGAGGCAGGGGCTAAAGCATTGAGGAAAAGACAAAGCCTTGTGGTCGGCAAACATGGACTGCTTGTGGACCCTACCATGGGCATTGAGTCCATATTTGCAGACGCTCCTCTTCTCCATCTCCACCAAAGATTCAAAGAAAGAAAGCTAATAAAATAGAAAGACATAACTGATAAAGTAATCAAAGACAGAGAATGCCCCATTGAGATATGGTCATCCTATGATAAGATAAGTTTCTTTGTGCCACACGCCACCGCCCCATGCCTGCTTAATGGTACTGAATAGAACGGCTCCTTAAAACTAATTGAGAATGGTCTTAAATTAAATGGAACTATCGAGAATAAGGTCATGCAGCCCTTTATTGTTCTGGAATAGGTTTTCAAATCAATGTTGAAACAGTTTGTGGATAGCATGATAAAAGTCCAATCTGACGTTATCAGAAACGGGAAAAAAACAGTCCAAGATGAGTTTCGGAGAATTAGTTCCGTGTTTGCTGCTTATTGATTGGAATGAAAATTCTCGTTGGACTGGCTCCTTTGGGAGAAATATTTGTAGGTTTCATGAAGATATTCATTGTTAATTTTAAGCATGTGTATACAAGATAAATTCTTATGTGTGTCTCGAACAAAATATTTCTTTTATTTTTAAATATATGTTTCATCAATTTTATAGGTCATTATTATTTATCACTTTAATTATATTTTTAATTTTTAATACTATTTTCTTAATCACAGAACACTTAAAAAAATCTTTGGATTACACAAATGTTAGAACATCAACCTAAAATTAATAATAAAAATCTTCCCTTAACATACATTAATTGCTCCATGAATATTGAATATACTAAAATCTCTCTGCTGAGATACCATTCCCAAGGATAACTATATTACTGGTGCAATATTAAACTGTTCTATATTTACCCATTTGTATAGGATAAAATTAGATAAATAGCTCCAATAAATATTTGTTAGGGAATGTTATGATATATAATTGCTATTTATGAATAGGGTATAGTTAGAAAGTGGTTGATCCTTTAAAAAGGTGAAGTTAAACATATTTAACTTTTTTTTAATAATTAATGAAGTATACATTCGCCCTTTGTTTTCTTTTCTTTTACTTTTCTGCATACATGTGTGCATTCACCTTTAATATAAAACTCTTATGCTCACTCAAAAAAGAAGAAAAGTAACAGAGAAAAAGAAATGCCTCTACCTACAGCAAAGTAAAAGGAAAGAAACGAAGAGAGAGATAAAGATGAGAAATTAAAGTGACTTTCGACAAGTTGAAGTTGTTTTTGTAATGTGCTCTTAAAATTCATGAAAATGAAACATTACAAGAAACTTGGAAATTACTTAAGGGATTTTATTTGAATGTTATATACTTATATGGTGTTTATATTTTGAATATGTTTATGTATATATCTGACTATATGTTTATATGCATGGTATGCTTTTATTTATTGGTGTTGTATGCTGGTATAATAGATGATAGATACTATTATGCTATAAGATTTGAATAGTAATAGTACATTGTATAAGACTAATATTACTCCATTATAAAAAGAATATAATATTATATGACCTTGTTAAAAAATAGTGACAAAAATAGTAATATGAAATTTTTAAAACTTCAAGTAAAGAATTGATAGATTAATTAATTAACTAATTAATTAATATATTAAAAAATATAATATGAAATTAAAGAATGTGAAATCATAAACTATATAAAAAATGTAAAACAATTAACTTAAAATTATTAAAATAACGTGTATATATATGTTTAAATTCTAAATAATACAATTATAATAAAAAATTGGTTAAATAATTAATTAAATAACTTAGAATGATTAATTATATAAATATGTGACCAACTGTCAAATGTATGACATATATACAAACGATTGGGTTAGGAACATGAAGTAGTGAAGTAGATCTTGCAGACGATAAAAGGCATCAATTTTGGAGCTACAAATGTTAAAGTGGCCTCAAACTCAAAAGGGGTGAATTGAGTTTATGAAACATTGTTTTTCCCAAATCTTTGTAAAACGTTTGTTAAACAATTTTCGTTTTGAAGTATTGGATAATTGAAGTGAATAGATAAATGAGATTGAATACTTCACTCACAAATTAAATAAACCAAGATGAATAATATTCAAGCAAGCATATAAAGTAAATGCACAAATGTAAAGAGATAGGGTTGAGAGAATCAAACACAAGGATTTATCCAAAAGGAAGAAGAAACCATTGTGGATGTGACCTATAAATAAATTCTCAAGCAAACCACTCGAGATTTTTCACTAAACTTCAAGCTTGAACGTGGTGCTTGAAAACCTTTACACAATAGAGCACTCACCAACACCTTGGGATACCTCACCCTTGTGCTTTGAGCCTCAAAAATTGGGATGCCTCACCCTTTACAACCTTTTGAGGGATGCCTCACACCTAAACAGTGGATACCTCACCCTTTTCTAACTTTGAGAGATACCTCACTCTCTAAGTGGATACCTCACCCTTCACTCTGAGAGGGATACCTCACCCTCTTTTTCGGATTACACAAAGTATAGAAGATAGAAACTCTCTTAAAGAGTAGATAATACAAATTGAAACTCTAATATGCTCTCAAAGATTTTTCACGTTTTTGACAGAAAACAGAGCAAGAAAATGATTTGAGGATTGATTCACATTTGGACGTATTGGTAATCAGTTTTTGTTTCAAGGTCAACCTCAAATAAAGACCCAACTTTGGTATTTATAAGTTTCTCAATTAATAGAGCCGTTGGGGTGGTTTGGGCATGTATTTAATGCATTAAATATAGCCGTTGGATGTTGTCAAGATTCTTGTAATCGATTACTCAACTTATGTAATCAATTACATATGTTGTTCCAACATGTTCTTGACTTTCTTCTCAAATTGTATGTAATCGATTACATTCTTGGTGTAATCGATTACATAAACATTTTTGTGTGTAATCGATTACAATAAGAAAATTGTAATCGATTACATATGTTGTTCCAATGTGTTCTTAACTTACGGGATCTGTGTAATCGATTACATTCTTGGTGTAATCGATTACTAAATCCTAATTTCATATTCATTGTGTGATTAAATTTTTTGTGTACTCTTTAAAAATCGATTACAATATTTGTGTAATCGATTACATGACAATTCTTAGACTTTCTCAACTATGTGTAATCGATTACAATATCCATGTAATCGATTACATGACTCTTTGAACGTGTTCATGCTTTTCTGGGCTTGATGTAATCGATTACATATATTGTGTAATTGATTACATGGCCTCTGACTTGCTTGTAATCGATTACATGCTTTCTATTTGCTGTGTAATCGATTACAAACGTCGTGTAATTGATTACATTGGCTATTGAACACATTTTTCAAGTCCAATAAAGCTTGTAAGTCATTTTTAACACATTGAGACAATTGTTTAAACATGAATCTTTTTAAGAGTGTTAGTTTTAAGATTGAAACACAAGTTTTCTTGAAAGCCATGTTTATCTTTGAAATTTCCTATTTATTTTGAAATCATATATTGAAAAACCATTTGAGAAATCTGGAGAGCATTTAACATTAATGTTCTAAGTCTTATAACTAAATGAACCTCTTGACTTCTTTCTTTGATCTTAATTTTTCCTTTTGCGCTTGATTTTCTCTTTTGCACTTGAACTTCACTTTGGCCTTTGTTATCATCAAAAACCCATTTGATATACTTCAAGACATAAGCATTCACATTCTCCCCCTTTTTGATGATGACAAACTAAACATTCAACAGAATGAGAAATATATGCATTTATTTGATTATCAGATAATTAAGTGCAACACTTCCCTGTAATGTATGCATGAGATAGAATATGTGAAAGTGCAAAACTCCCCATACACATGCAATATATTTCACTAATTTCTCCCCGAAATAAAGAAAGCATTATCAAAAAGAAGACATAAGCATTGATTTGATATATTTATTTCAAATTATCTCCCAGATCAATATAAAGTATAATCGTTTAGCACATCAAGATGTGATACCAATAGCAAATGCATATGAAGAGAAACTTATATAGTATTTATCATTTATGCCAATAGAAATCAGAGTCATATACAAAAGCAATATGAGATTAGATAAAGATTAAGCAAAAGAAAAGCATCATGAAGGACCAAACTTGAAACAAAAAAAAAATTTCCAAAATATTCCAGGACAATTTCAAACATCATTTAAGCATATATTCCAGTCAGATTATGATCCAAAACACA
Organism: Ormosia semicastrata; assembly: GCA_029884595.1. Classification (NCBI taxonomy): domain Eukaryota; kingdom Viridiplantae; phylum Streptophyta; class Magnoliopsida; order Fabales; family Fabaceae; genus Ormosia; species Ormosia semicastrata. The sequence continues at coordinate 39,284,344 of JAQQTO010000055.1, forward strand.
TTTGTGCAGCAAAACAACATATTATGCATCAAGTTGATGTATTATGCAGAAGATTGTGACATTATACTTGCACTTAGCAACAAAGTGTTATGAAAGTTACTTGGCTCAAGACATTATGCAACAAGGTGACCAATTTATGCAGCTTAGAGATAAGCATATTATGAAAAGAGTTTTTAAACTAGACCAATATATTGTACAAAGCCAAAAAAAATTAGATGCATGATTGATCCATTATGACAAGTTCAAAGATATTGATATTATACATGCCATTTCATATGAAAAATATATTCATTTAACATATTCAAGATATTAAACTAGTAAAGCATAGAGTAAGTCACACTTAACCAAAGGATGCAAGTTCAAGCTTCTTGGAGATAAGGAGGATAGCTTGATGTATTTTTCTGGTTTTGTGCTTGGATCAGCCACTTTTCAGGATATCCAAAGTTAATTCTTGGCCTTCAAGCACACCTACAACACACTTCAATTTTTGACTTTTGGTACCCAGATTTTCTTGGGTCCTTGTGTGTTAGTCTTTGCCAAAGTGTCTTTGGGAACCCAAACCAATTTAATTCCTAGCTTGTTATTGATATTCTTCCTTATATTGCAATTTGATGCACTATGCCTTTTCCTACCACAATGAAAGCATTTAATAAAGGGACTATTTGATGTACTTGATGAAACAAAGAAGTTCTTGAGAAACTTTTGTTGTTTATTAGGATTATACCCCAAACCAGTCTTTTGAAAAATACATCTTTGGTTTCCAAGCAAAATGTTCAAATTATCTCTTCCATAGGTAAATTTTGAAAGAGTATTTTTCAAGTCCTCAATCTCAATTTCAAATGCTTTACATGATGAGCAAGATGAGGGTGTAGATGCATTATCAAGAGATAAACATGTCATGCATGAAGAGTTTGCATCAATCAACTCAAGAGTTTCATTTTCTAATTTAAGTTCCTCAATTTCCTTATTTAACATAGATATCTTGTTTTCAAAAGAGAAAATTGATTTCTTGGAAGATGAAACAAGTTTTGCAAGTCTTATAAATTCATTATGTAATTCTTCAAAAGCATCTTGCAATTCATCATAGGAAGGAGAAGAGTTTGATTCAGAATTTGAAGATGTTACCTCTATGTCATTTTCATCTTCCTCTTCTCCTCTATCCATGAAACATAGATTGGCTTTCTCATTATCCGAGCTATCGGTTGAATCCATGTCATTATCATCCCAAGCTATGTAAGCTTTTCTTTCTTTCTTCTCCCTTGAGGATTTTTTGTGGTATTTTTTCACTTTACTTTGATAAATCGGGCACTCCATCTTCATGTGACCCAACTCTCCACATTCATAGCATTTAGGAGTGGATGAGGTTCCTTCCCCTTTGTGATAGACATTCTTTTGGGGAAAGGGAGGTCTTCTTTGAGCTCCACTCTTCTTGAAGAATCTTCCAAATTTATTTACTAGTAGAGCAAGATTCTCCTCATCTATTTCTAAGTCATCTCCATTATCTTCATCATCATTATCGTCATTAATCATGGAAGAAGTGACCTTGAGAGCAATCCCCTTCTTTTTGTTGTCAACTTCTTCACTTTGTTTGAGTCTATTCAACTCCAATTCATGTTCTTAGAGCTTGCCAAAACGTGTGGCTAAATTCATTGTAGTAAGATTTTTAGATTCCGAGATAGCCGTCACCTTAGGTTGCCAATCCCTGCTCAAACATCTTAAAACCTTATTAATAAGATCTTCATTAGAAAATGTCTTTCCTAATGAAGCTAAATGATTAACTATGTGTGTAAAACGTTTTTACATTTCTTGAATACTTTCAATATGGTTCATTCTAAAAAGCTCATACTCATGAGTGAGAGTATTGATCCTTGATCTTTTCACTTCACTAGTACCCTCATGGGTCACTTCTAAAGTGTCTCACATTTCTTGGGCAGATTTACAATTTGAGACTCTAAAGAATTCATCATACTCCAAGGATGTGGTAATGATGTTTTTGGCACTCAAATTATATTGGACCTTTTTCTTATCATCATTGGTCCATTCACTTCTTGGTGTATTAACCCTTACACCATTAACATCTTTTGTGGGGATAAAAGGACCATTTTCAATAGTATCCCATACATCTAAATCAATAGCTTCAATAAAAATTTTCATTCTTTATTTCCAATAAGCATACCCATCCCCATTGAAAAATGGAGGTTTATAGACAGAGGAACTTTTTGAAAACTCATTTGAGGAGGCCATCACTTTCTCTTGAAGCTGCTAAGCCCTTTACACAAGAACCTAACTCTGATACCACTTGTTAGCCAAGTGGCCTCAAACTCAAGAGGAGGGGTGAATTGAGTTTATGAAATATTTTCCCAAATCTTTCGTAAAACGTTTGTTAAACAATTTTCGTTGAAACTATTGGATAATTGAAGTGAATAGATAAATGAGATTGAACACTTCACTCACAAATTAAATAAACCAAGATGAATAATATTCAAGCAAGCATATAAAGTAAATGCACAAATGTAAAGAGATAGGGTTGAGAGAATCAAACACAAGGATTTATCCTGATTCAGCCACCTCTTGTGACCTATGTCCAGTCATCAAGCGAACCACTCGAGATTTTTCACTAAACTTCAAGCTTGAACGGGTGCTTGAAAACCTTTACACAATAGAGCACTCACCAACACCTTGGGATACCTCACCCTTGTGCTTTGAGCCTCAAAAATAGGGATGCCGTTTTTTCCTTTACAACCTTTTGAGGGATGCCTCACCCTCAAGGGATACCTCACCCTTTTCTAACTTTGAGAGATACCTCACTCTCTAAGGAATACCTCACCCTTCACTCTAGAGGGATACCTCACCCTCTCTTTTTCAGATTACACAAAGTATAGAAGATAGAAACTCTCTTAAAGAGTAGATAATACAAATTGAAGCTCTAATATGCTCTCAAAGATTTTTCACGTTTTTGACAGAAAACAGAGCAAGAAAATGATTTGAGGATTGATTCACGTTTGGACGTATTGGTAATCAGTTTTTGGTTCAAGGTCAATCTCAAATAAAGACCCAACTTTGGTATTTATAAGTTTCTCAATTAATAGAGCCGTTGGGGTGGTTTGGGCATGCATTTAATGTATTAAATATAGCCGTTGGACGTTGTCAGGATTCTTGTAATCGATTACTCAACTTATGTAATCGATTACATATGTTGTTCAACGTGTTCTTGACTTTCGGGCTCTGTGTAATCGATTACATACTTGGTGTAATCGATTACATGGCTTGACTTGTGTGTAATCGATTACAATATATCGTGTAATCGATTACATATGTTGTTCCAACGTGTTCTTAGCTTGACTACGGAAAAGGGTATTCTACAAAGGGTAAAGACACAAGAAATAGCTCAATGTAATCGATTACATTCTTGGTGTAATCGATTACGAATGGCTTGACTTGTATGTAATCGATTACAATATCTGTGTAATCGATTACATGACTTCTGACTTACTGTGTAATCGATTACAATATCCATGTAATCGATTACATGACTCTTTGAACGTGTTCATGATTTTCTGGGCTTGATGTAATCGATTACATGGCCTCTGACTTGCTTGTAATCGATTACATGTAACATTGCTGCTCATGTAATCGATTACATGCCTTTTTCTTATGTGTAATAGATTACAAACGTCGTCCTTGTTCGATTACATTGGCCATTGAACACATTTTTCAAGTCCAATAAAGCTTGTAAGTCATTTCTAACACCTTGAGACAATTGTTTAAACATGAATCTTTTTAAGAGTGTTAGTTTTAAGATTGAAACACAAGTTTTCTTGAAAGCCATGTTTATCTTTGAAATTTCCCATTTATTTTGAAATCATATATTGAAAAACCATTTGAGAAATCTGGAGAGCATTTAACATTAATGTTCTAAGTCTTATAACTAAATGAACCTCTTGACTTCTTTCTTTGATCTTGATTTTTTCTTTTGCGCTTGATCTTCTCTTTTGCACTTGAACTTCACTTTGGCCTTTGTTATCATCAAAAACCCATTTGATATGCTTCAAGACATAAGCATTCACAACAAATTACATGCATAAATTGAATACTTAAATTATTTCATAAGTTGTATAATTGTACATAATAATATAGTAATATGTTATTGTTATTAACACTTATTTGCATGCATGTTGTTGCGTTTGAATTGTTGAAATAATTAATGCTCTACTTAAGAAGTTTTAAACCGTAAGTTAGACGGTATTAGTTATGAATTTATAGGTTAAATGGCTCTGAGCAATTCAGGATTTGACTGTTCAAGTAACTTATCTTTTATCATTCACTGATTGTGAGAATGACTACTCTAGTAATAAGATTCTCATGTGTTAAATGTGATAGAAAATTTGAGTGATGAGACGAGTCTGCCTCTTATGATGATAAGGATAAGATTAGGCAGGGTGGTGTAACAAAAGGAAGAAGAAAAACATTGTGGATTAAAAATAAATAAATTTATATGTTTTTGTGAATTAGATTTTCTGATGCACAGAAGTCACATGGTGGAGCAATTGGGGGCAAAGACGAAAATCTAAAGCAAATGAAATTAATATAAAGAGTGATTTCAATAGCGATAATGACATTATACAAGGGTCTTGTGGAGAGAAAATGTCTAGTAAAATTGTGAGCTCAACATTGTTAGGATTGGAAAAGTTGAGTGGGTAGTGCTTACATTATTGCCTTTGCTGGTGACACCATAAACATGTGTCTCCTTACACTCATCTAATGAGTTTTGGAGAGTAATTGAGAAAAAAATTAATTTCAAGAGAATGTGGATGAAGTTGAGATTAGGATTTTGAGAGTGATTGTGATGACAAGTGGAGTAGATGTATTTTTCTTATTACTTGTAATACAGTAGCAACTCAAGAGAAGATTATTCATATTTAATGAATAAGTTTAGGAATTGGGAGTGTCAGTATTAGGAAAAGTAAAATTTCTTTTGATCATTAATGAATTGTTCTCACTCGTGTTAAAAGATTTTTGTATTGGATCTCTTCTGGTGAGCTAAGAGAGAAATGCTGACAACAATTCAGGAAGTATGACTTTTTCTAAGTAATGTTCCTTACGAAATATATCAATTATTATCCTTGTCTTCAACAATGAAATACTCAATTTTTTTTGCATTCCTGCACTTTTCCATACAATTGATGACAACAACACCATATAAAGGTCAACTCATATATCTTCTCCAATATAGAGACCTCTTTGGATTAGAGAAGTTGTATGGTCTAGATCTCTAGATTAGAGAAGACATATGAGTTGGTTTCTATAAGATTTGACTATCATCGACTGTATAGAAGAGTGTATGAAAGAATGTCAAGAAAAATTATATATTTAACAATTGAAGACAATGATGATGATTGATATATTTCACAACAAACATTACGTGGAAAAATTTGCTTCTCAAATTGTAGTAAGTAAGATTGGTATCCCGATTCATCAGGAGACAAACAAACATAAACATTTTTCAAACACAAACGCGATAGTCCAAGAGCTCAAAAGAAAATTGGATTTCTTTTTATACTTACACTTATAGTTTCTATATTGATTCGTTACATTTAGATAGTCTTTCCTTGAGTTTTTATTATGTTACAAGTAATAAGAAAAGTATATATGCCCTAATTGTCATTATCATCATTATCTAAATCCTAATTTTCATCCAAATTCCCTAGAGATTAAATTTTTTCTTGCTACTCTTTAAAATTATTACATGACTACAAACAGACACATGCTTCCTATACCACCTGGAGGGGCAATGGTCTTAGAACTTCCCTCTCAACTATCGTAGTTCTAATAATGTTGAGCACACAATATTATCAAGATATTTCTTTCCATGATACCCCGATACAATGTCACTATCATTGGTGTCATCAATTTTTTAAAAAAAATTCGTTTACTTTTAGTTTCCCTCTTATTCACTGGCTTCTCCACTAGGGGCTTCTTTTTGTCAGAAAAATTATTTCATAAAATAATGTAAATTTATTATTATAATCCGTAATACTTTTCTCATTCTATTTCTTACATCTCATTACCTACCCTTTTTTCTCATCATCATAAAAGGTGGAGCCATTTTCACTACACAATCTTTCAAACATATCAAGCAGTTAAAAATGTTATTATTGGAGTCATCATCCTCATTGTTAATGGAAGATGAAAGATGAATAGAGCAGACAAGTCTCGAACTGCTCAGAGTAACATATACAGTGATTCTAACAAATTTTTTATAGATATTCCGGTAGAAAATGTTCAAAAGAAAACCAAAATTTCTTTGTCAAAAAATGGTGTGATCTGACAGGTTGTGTGTGTATGTATGTGTTTTTTGTTTTCCCCATGGCCTTATTTGCCGGTACTTTCAGAAGGTTTTTTTTTTTACTGACCAACATTTTACTAGGGGACTCGGATCCGTCGAAAAGTTAAATTTCCAATGGATTTTTAGAAATTTTTTACAGATATGACCAATAGTAATCTCTAAATTTCTTGTGAGATGCACATAAATTATTATTATTATTATTATTATTATTATTATTATTATTATTATTATTATTCTAAACCGCTCTCAATTTTCTTTTCTCCTTTTTCTTTCTATCATTTTTCCTCAAAAAAAATTATTGTCCTGTAAAAAAACTTTCTACGAGTTAGAGTAAAAGGATCATAACATTATTCTTCATCTATTGTTTTGTATTTTTTATAGCAAGTTAATAACATTTTCATCCCTAAAAAACTCTCGTATTGTCACTTTAGTCCCTAAAAGATTTGTGTCATGATTTTAGTCTCTCAATCATTGAATGTGTCACCACATTTGTCCTTCTGTCACCCTTTGTGAGAAACCCCGGAGTCTGACATGGCATGTTAAGTGCTTGTGTCGCCCGTTAAATGCCACATAGACTTCCATGTGGCACACATGCATGCTACTATGTGTATATGTTAATATGTGAGGGAGATGATGGGAGAAAGGAAATAAAGAAAGGAAAAAGTAGAGGGGTGAGAAAAAGATTCCTGCAACACGTTGGGCAATAATCTAACAAAAATTAGATTAAACAAATTACTCTCTCCCAATCAAATCAAAAAATTCAACAACCCATTAACTAGAGAACCATAACCTAATGCAAACATCCTAATTTAAAATAAAAACCTTGGATACAAACCATGACATTAACTCATTCTTATCATTGCAAATTACAGAACAAAGAAAGCTCCAACATAATCAACTAACTTAATACCAATCTATCACGTATAAACCTTAAATTAAAAAAGATGATCATACTCCTACCATACCTCAAAACCTCACCGCTTTCCTTACCTCCCAAACTCAAATCTAAACCATGCAAGACGCCCTTTCCAACAAATCCTTGTAAGCTCCAAAGTTGTTCGGAAGTTACTAAGACTTGCTAAAGTCCTTTGGAACTTTGAGTTTTGATGATCAACAAACTTGCACTTAGATTTTCCTGTTACTAACGATTTCATCTAAGCATATCAAGGACCAAATAAGATAATTCCTGAAATCCATTGCTTATTATGGAATAAGATCAAAGTTCACTTAAGAAAGTCTCATTTTCAACAAAGACTTTAAGAAGTTACTTGGCTCAATTGCTTATCACTCATAACATTCAAATGAAAAGAGTCTTTGAAAATTTTAAGAAGTACACTTGCTTAGAAGAGAAGCAACTCAAATGAAAAGGCAAACTTAAAAGTTTTTAAACTCAAAAGAAAAGCAAAGTATGAAATCAGAAGAGACAAAGCCAAAAAAAGATTGGAAGTCTCAAGCTTCTAGCTATCGCTGGGAAAAGGGCAAAATTCAAAAGGAAAAGCTGATTGACTAATCACTAAAAGACAAGAAAATAGTAATTATACTATGAACAGTGAACCGTTAGAAGTTGCAATGGATAGATTTGGAAAATTTATAAATATCAGATGTCTTGAATTAGAAGAAGTAGAAGCACACTATTATATTGCCAAACTTCTAATCATCATATGAACTCAACTTTTTGCTTCTAAACTTAGTTTCTCAACTATGAATCACTTTTGATTATTCTTTTAAAAGAGAAACTATATTTCTTTGTTGTGAATTTGCTCAAATCCTCCTTGAAAGTGTTAGAAAGATTATATTCAAACACTTATCTCTATACCTAGTTGTTTAATTTCACTCTTTGAGTGTTGCGAGAAATATACATACTTTAATTCTTTACTATAATCTGATCCCGTAGTGATCTTTGTGATAATCTAGCTTGGAGAGGCTAATGTAGAAGAAAGAATACTTGTAATCTAGCTTGGAGAAGATAGGGTTGAAGAAAGAATACTTGGTTGAATGAAAAATCCTGGTTTCTGATTAGGGACTGGACATAGGTAATGGTTGGTTGAACCAGTATAAATCTCTCTGTGTTATCTTATGAACTTTTCTCCTAATATTTTTGATATACTCATTTCTTTTACTTATTTATCTTCTCATATTAAAATTGAATTTTTTGAGTTAAGAAAAGAATTTTGAAGTGTATCTTTTGTTAAAGTGTTGTTCTTTAAGAAATATACCTCAAATTTATAAGCTTAAAATTGTAATCTTTATCTATCCATGTTGAAAAATTTGAGAAGTTTTTAAGTTTATAGAGAAAGTTCAAAAAGTTGGAAGTACGATTCAACCCCCTTCTCATGTTGTTGCCACCTTCAATTGGTATCAAAATTTAGCCTCTAGGTTGAAGCTATTCATTGAATCCACTCATCTTGATCTATGGGATGTTGTTGAGAATGGTCCTTTTACTCCAATGCATACTCTAGAAGATGGAACCATTGTGTCCTCTTCAAGAAACCAGTGGACAGATGCAAAGAGAAATAGAGTTCAACTTAACTTTAAAGTAAAATATTTCCTTACATGTGAACTTAGCAAGAGTGAGTACTACAAGATCATTGCTTGTGAGTTTGCCAAAGAAATTTAGGACAAATTTAAGCTGTTACATGAAGGAATAAATCAAGTTAAGCAAACCAAGATAAACATGCTAGTTCACCAAAACGAGCTTTTTAAAATGATGGAACATAAAATCATTGATGACATGTTCATCAGATATTTGCACATCATAAATCAGCTAAAGGCATTTACTAGAGTGTACTCTAACCATAAAATGGTTAGAAAGGTTTTGAGAAGCTTACCCAAGGTCTAGTGACCTAAGGTAACTATTATACAAGAAGCAAAGGACTTGAACACTCTGAGTGTTGATGAGATGATAGGTTCCTTGAAAAGCATCTAAAAGCATAAGAAAGGCACTTTGAGTCAAAAGGGTGTTGCTTAGAGCTCAGCCCTAAAAGCATCTGAAGACTTTGATGAAGATTAAGAAGATGCTGACTTTGAATCAAAAGATGAAGAACTTTCCATACTGTCAAGGAAAGTTGCCCAAATATGGTGAAGAAGATCAAAGAATAAGAAAGGCTTCTTTCAGAAGAACAATTAGAAGGGATATTCAAACACTCCTAACAAAAGTCAAATCATTCATTATGAATGTAAGAAGGTGGGCCACACCAGAACTGAATGCTCTCAAATGAAGAAATCATCCAATAAGTTCAGAAAGAAGATAAGCATGATGGGTACATGGGAAGGCTTGGATGATAATTCTTTTGATGATAAGGAAGAAGAAGTTGAAATAGCAAACTTTTGTAAGATGGCCATCACAGAAGACGAAGAGGTAGTATTGGATTTTGAACCCTTTATATCTTATGATGAATTACAAGATGCATTTAATAATTTGTTGTGTGACACAAAACTGCTTTCATCAAAATATACCTCTCTCAAGAAAAAAGTTTCTAAAACTTTCAAAGGATTTTGATCTTCTAAAGCTTGAGAATGATAAATTGATACTTGAGAATAATGAGTTGAAAGAAGAAAACAATCATGTCAAGACTTGTATGGAAATCAGAAATGATAACACTTCTGATGATTCTTCTCATGTACAAATTTTTTAGATAAATGTATTGAAAAAGAAAGTTGAAGAACTTTCTGATGACCTTGCAAGATTTATGAATGGAAGGAAAAACCTTGATATGTTGCTTGGAAGTTAGAATTATTCATTTGATAAAGCATGATTGGGGTAAAACATATTCAGATATCAAAAGTTATATATAAAGCTCTATGTTAAAGCTTTTGATTGAAATGTATGTTCTTTTTATAACAAACTTGGTCATGATTATGATATATGTTTTTTGAATATAAAAGCAAAACAAATGTTATTAGAAAGAAGAAAACTAATCTCAAAGGACCCAAGATGATTTGGATACCTAAACATAAAGTATCTACTTTTGCAGGTGTGTTTGAGAACAGTTTCGAAGAAATAGAAATGATATTTGAACAGTGGAAGGCACATGACTGAAAATTGATCTATGTTTTTTACACTTAAGGAGATGGATAGAGGATTGGTTACCTTTATTGATAACTCAAGGTCAAAAATCATTGACATAGGTAATGTTGGTAAGGGTTCCTCTCCCATTATCAATGATGTTCATCTTGTCAAGGGGTTGAAACATAACCTTCTGAGCATTAGTCAATTCTGTGACAAAGGTTATAAAGTTATGTTTGAACCTTCTCAATGCATTGTAAAGGATCCAAAATTTGATAAAGTCGTTCTTACTGTCAAAAGGTATTACAATACCTACTTCATATATCTAGATGGCCTCTCAAATTAAGATGTAAAATGTTTCGCATCATTGAAAGATGAGAAGTGGTTGTGGCATAAGAAACTTGGTAATGTTTACATGAAAATGATTTCAAAACTTATGAAAAATAACTTGGTTAAGGGCTTGCCCCAAAGTCAAATTTGAAAAGGATATGATTAGCAAAGCTTGCCAAAGAGGAAAACAAACCAAGACTTATTTTCAAGCTAAATATGTTGTCTCAACCACAAGACCACTTGAACTTTTACATGTTGATTTGTTTAGGCCAACTAGAACCATGAGTTTGGGTGGTAAAAGATATGGATTTGTCATTGTGAATGACTTCTCAAGATTTGCATGAGTATTATATCTTAGCCACAAGGATAAATTTTGTGAGGCCTTCAAAATCTTTTACAAGAAAGTACAAAATGAAAAAAGTTTCTGTATAGCTTCCATTAGAAGCAATCACGAAAGAGAATTTGAAAACGAATCTTTCAAAGAATTCTATGATGAGAATAGAATTACTCATATCTTTTCTTATCATAGAACACCACAACAAAATGGTGTTGTAAAGAGAAAGAACAGATCCTCGCTAGAAATGTCAAGGATTCTTCTTTATGATAGTGGTCTCCTAAAGTATTTTTAGACAGAAGGTGTTAATACGTCTTGCTTTATTTAAAATCGAGCTTTTATAAGGCCAATTCTCAAGAAAATTCCATATGAATTGTGAAAAGGTAGAAAACTCAACATATGTTATTTTCACACCTTTGAGTCTGAATGCTTTATTTTAAACAACAAGGGTTAACTTGATAAGTTTTATTCTAAGGTTAACAAAGGTAATTTCTGGGTTATTCCACTTTTTCTAAATTTATCAAGTTTACAAAACTAGAACCTTTAATGATGCATTATGTGTTGTTTTTTTTTTTTTGTCATGAAATTTGAGTCTAACAAGACATAACAGGAGCAAGGCCCAACAAGCAAACAATGCATTTTCTATAATATTTTACAAAAATCCATACAAGCTCCTCCATGAATAACATTTTTCTTCCTAAAAAAGTTGGACTGGACTTGCTAAAATCCATAAATGGGCTTTTATCCATTTAGACGCGTATAGGCCTATTTGTACAGTGCATGTATGATATGAAACTGGCCCAGAAAATTAAAAAAAAAATAACGAATGCCCTACAAAATGTTACTCCACCTTAAAATGTGCCTTATAATACAAAGTTCCCTATTATAATTCTTAACAATGGAATTTTTACTGAGTTCTTATAAATGACATATACAGTTATTCAAACTGCACATAAACTATTAATCTAAAGAAACTTTATTCCCAACTATAATTATTTAATGATAATTGGAATATAGTCAAGTAGCTCATGAGCAACTATATTCCTAACTACCACAAGATAAAAGTTAACCCATCACACTTCAATAAGTAAGAAATAGAAGACAAAATCTGGAAACAATGCGGTAGTGATGACATCCATTACTTTCAAATAGTCTTTTTACTCATGACATTTCAATTTTTCCTATTTTGATCTCATTCTTGCTACCCATTCCATAAATTTCCACTATTAACATTTTGCAAGTCACCCATGTACTGATGGAAAATTAGAACCGACATCTGAGGGTATATTGGCATAGGGGGAACTTGGGGGTAAACATATGACCTAAGACATTGATGAAACATTGACAATCTTTGTCCAATAGGCCCATAGCCAGGAGTTATACAACAATTTGCTGCAATTGACCCTGTTGGCATAACAACTTCTGCTTCTATTCTATTAAAACCATAATATAGTGGAACTGTGTGCATGCCATCAATTGGTGGAACATTAACTTTTTTCGTGTTTTGGTTGTCAAACATAAAAAACAAACAAACAAACAAAAATAATAATAATAAGAAACTAAAACCATTCATCATCCCTTATTTATTGCATTATACATGATATTTTAAATTAGCAATTATTTTATGTATCTCTTATAGTATCCTTTATTAGTCGGGTTGAATAATCCACTCTCTTATTCTTTCATGGCCTCTTAGATGCACATGAACTTTTCTTCTCCAAATCCTGATTTGATGTTTGAATCTAGCTAGTGTGGAAGGTTCCATTGTCACTTAATGACACATCCACCTATATATATAAATAAATTGCAATTAATCAGCCAAAATCATATGGAATTCCAATTTAAAATAATTTCAACCAAATTTACATTATCAATATTTATTGTTGTGTTTAAATTAGACTCTGAACTTGAGTTATAGTCATCCATAGTACATTTAGTCTCCTTTTTAACTAATTTGGGACATTTACTAATGTAATATCTAGTTTTGTGACAATTGGATCAACGCCTCCTCTTAACATACTTTTTCTTAGAATGAGCACCTTTGGTCTTCACCAAAGTGGGATCACTAATAACCTTCGAAGAATTACTGTTATTGCAACTAGGATTATGACGCCTCTTTAAGTCAACAGTAAGTCTCAAAATTTGATCTCGAACATCATGGAAATCATCAGAGTTCTTAGAAGTAATTTGACACAACCAATTGCAAAGAATGGACAGTGCTCCAAAACGAATCATTGAAACCTTTCCATTATCACTATCCTTTGCTGGAATAAAGGGCACATAATCACTCTTAGTAACCTTGGTCCACTATTTACCAATTAACCTGGCTAGAATGAAATCGATGTGTTCGCTCTTCATGGCACAGATGATGTGATAACATGGAATACCATGAGATTCAAACAATCGACAATCACACAAGTATTTAGACTGACTCATATCATATGACACATTATACTCACTACTTGAGGTGCAAAACCTATTCATCTTGAAATTCACAATGCTTCCTTCTTCAGTTCGCAAAACAACATTTGATGCACCAGCATCTTTTATCTCTTGTTTAACTTCTTTAAATATTTGCCTTGTGTATATTTCGAAAGTTGCAAGCTCAATCTTTTTCAAAGAAGTTGTAAGCACTGAAACACCATACATTGATTTAAAATTAGCAATAACCTTATTATTTCTAGACTCTCTCAAAGCACACTCAAAATTGTGCATGAAATCAACAAGGCTATGATTCTTTCGAATGTACTTCTTGATAAATGAGTTAATCCCTTCACACTAAGATGTTTTTCTTATACCACCAAAAAATTTATTGCGAAGGTAGGCAATTGCCCACATTCTCTTCCTCGTATATGTCTTCTTAACCCATCTATTTCGACCATGATCATATTTCTTAATCAACTTCATCCAATAATCTTCAAACTCATCTGTACTAAAATTTGCATAAGTTGTTGTCTTGAAATCCTCCAATAATTTAGCATTCTTTACATGAACACATGCATTATTTTGGAGATGCCATGCACATAGTAGATGTGTTGCATTTGGAAACATAGCCTCGATAGCGTTTCTCATTACACCATCTCCATCTATCACCACGACAATAGGATGTTTTTCAAACATTGCTTCCAAAAAAGTTTCTAGTACCCACTTGTATGTCTCCTCTTTCTCATCAACAACCAATGTACATCCAAATATAATGGTTTTCCCATGATGATTCGACCCTGAAAAGATTACCAATGGCTTATTGTACTTATTCTTTCTATACATCGTGTAAGATTACCAATGGCTTATTGTACTTATTCTTGCTATACATCGTGTCAAAAGCTAGGATATCTCCAAAGCATTCATAATCAATTCAACTAGATCCATCGCACCAAAATAGATGTTGTAGTCTACAATTATTTGTTGTGGGGAGCTTGGCAAATACCATTGGATCACTATTAGCCTTCGCTTGTAGATAAGTCAAGGCAGCAAATGCATCCCCATCTTCTATCTTGGCACGTCTCGTCTTATCAAGATGATTGTATAGGTCCTTCTTCACAAAACCTAAATCAACATAGCCACCTTTTTGTCCTAACATTAATCCCAAAATGTGACATGATCTCACCCTATATAAATGCATGCTTTCCACCTGAGCTTTATCTGTATCTGTCATGCGGCGATAGGTTGGAATTAAGTAAACAAATTGAGAAGGTGTAAGTTCATGATTGTGTGCCCCCTTAAACTGCACCACTTTCCATTTACTTGTCTTGTAGTCTAATAGTATCCATAACTTAGCTTTGCAATCAGTTCGGGTGATTGCTCTATGCTCTCTTTTTCTATCCAACCTCATGTAGTGCTTCTTATCTCTCAATCCATGTCTGATGCATACTAATAAACGCATATTAAGATTACCCTTCAAATCTCAATGTACAACACCTTTCCTCATAACAAACCCATGGCACCTGGCATATGCATGATAAAATTCGCAAGCTTTCGTTTCATTGCAAAATTTTAATTCCCATATATCATTAGTTATCAACTTAAACATTCTTTTAAGAGTTTCATTTGCCTCTCGCCTGTAGCCACCATTATTCTGTTCATCACCTGAACCTCCATCAGACCTCCAATTGTCACCACATTTTCGATCATCACTTGAGCCTCCATAAGAGCTCACATCACCACCATCATTCCGGAGACCACTTGAAGATCCATCACTGCTCATAGGATCTGTTTCATCATTCAAATTAATAAATGACTCTTCACCAATGGTATCCATCTAAATTCATATAAAACAATATAACAAAAGTCAAACTAATACTTCAAATCTTAACTCTAATCAATAACAACATCTTTCTTGTATATGTTAATTACACAGAATCCAATACTTCAAATATCACAATTCTAACCAATACTTCATATTTGTTCTTACATCCAAACTACCATATAGAACTCATCAATACAAAATATAAAGTAAGAATTAAAAATGAAGATAACATGCATAATAGGATGTAAGGACACACCAGAAATTGGTCCAAACAATCTTCAATTTAACTGCTACTATTCATAGATAGAATTAGAGCTAATGATAACGGGATCAAAAGTATAAAATCGTATCACAATAATAGGTTGTATAAAATAAAAAATTTCAAATGATAATGGGATGGGAAAGAATACCTCTGTCTAACTTCGTTAGAACGACCCTAAATGACCCTGAAGATTTTTAAACAACGACGATGAACATTTCTCCAACCTGGGGATACAAAGTTACATGACAACAATGTTTGGGGATTTACAATTACGATTCTTCAAATTGGGTGATAAGGTTTTTCAATTTGGGGCTGATAAGGTCTCTTCAATTTGGGGTTAGGGTTCTTTGATTTAGGGGTTTGGGGGTTGGAGTTCTTCAGATTGAGTATTAATTTGGGAGTTAGGAATTTTAATTTGATTTTTTTTTTTGAGAAATGATTTTAATATGATTTTGATAAATGAATCATTTAATCTTTATTTTTTACTTAAGAATTTTAAAATTAATAATTGAATCCTTAGGGGAACCATGTCACAATTAAAGATTTTAATAGATACTTTGTTGACATGAAAACCACTTAAATAAGCTATCAAATGAGGTGTACATGTGTTAAAATATGGCTGGTCCATGTAAGGAATGTACCAATGCACTCACATTTACATGACCACCGTAAAATTCACCACTTAATAATCTGTCTAGTTATACAGTATCACGTGTTACGTTTTTACTAGTGTAGTACAATATTCTCAAACTATACAAGAATTTCTCCCTTCTTAGCTCACACTTGGCACTTGTACACGTGCATGTGGCAGTGACTGTTAATTAATCAATATTTTTTTAACAATTATAGCTGTTATGTTTGAAAAGTTATATCTATATATTTTTTAATAGTTATGTCTGGGAGGCATATTTGTTCATGGAAGCCCTTCATTTTTGAAGAGTTATAACTCTTCACAATATGCCTCTTTATAGTCTCTGGAGTCTGTTAGACTCTACATCAATGATTTTGAAGTATTCCAAATCATTCCCATTTTTCTTTTGTGCGCAAAAAGAGATATAGGAAACTATCGTTATGTAAAATACCATTGGTGTTAAAGGCTTGATTGCGCTGATGGAAAACTCGTCAAGTGTTATTCATTGTATGCTACAGGAAATTTTTCAGTATCCATTTGCATCCAGAAAACAGAATCTAGTGGGAACAAATTAAACCTAAAGGATACTGTAAAATACGCTCTTGATGGTTTCGCAATTTCTTCTCCAACAAACCGTTGCCTCTAGCATATGAGTGCATAATCAAGCTTTGACTATGGTACTCCCTAGATGGGAGTAGAGGAAGATATTGCGATACTAGCAGCTTGTGACCACAATCCATAGTTGCCTTGTTGATGCCTCCAAAGCCAATGGTAGTCTTCTTGAAAAGATTGAGTTACTAGACAGTTTATTCTTGCAAATAAATTTAAAAAAAAAACCTTTAATAATTTCATTTGAGCAGACGGTGACGGAAGCAACAACGACTAAATCTGAGACAAAATAAATCCACCGTTAATTCCATCTCTAGTGTATAAAATTAAACAACCATCGATGATTTATTATTTCCATCTCAGTGCCTGTCATTATCAGGGCTTGTCTAACTATCAATTATAGAATTGACTATTCTGTGCGTTTATTTCAAGATGCATTAGTCTGTTGTGAATCTTGTGATACACAATCAGTGGGGCTGAAAATACAAATTTTGGTCAGTGCTTAAAATACACACTTATTATTAGTTATTACTTGGATGAATAATATATTTATTGTGCGGATATTAACTGAAAATCCATTCATGCAGATACAATGATTGCAATGTCCCAACCCTGTTTAAGTAAATGAACAAGCAGTTAAATGCCACTCATCATCTAAAAACTCGGAGTGAGTGATTTACACCGGTGAAGCCTCCATCAATCATCAGATTCTCTCCACTGATATACCTTGCATCATCACTTGCTAGGAAGAGCACAGCATTAGCAACATCATCTGTAGTCAATTCTACCCCCTGCAAGTTGGCATTTCTCCCAACAAAATCACGAAAACCGGCTATGGCATCCTCAGTTCTCTCCTCCTCCGGCAAATGAGCCAAAGCCAAACCTGTTAGGATGCTATAAGGTGACACACAGTTGACTCTTATCCCATGTATCCCCAATTCAGCTGCAACACTCTTTGTGAGCCCCCACACAGCATGCTTGGACCCTGTGTATGCATGTGGTCCTAAGCCCCCTATAGCACTTGCTACACTGGATAAAGAAATGATTGAGCCCATCTTCTGTGGGATCATAATTCGAGCAGCATGTTTCATCCCATGGAATACTCCCTTCACATTTATATTAAATACCTTCTCAAACTCTGATAAGTCCACATTGCGGATATCAGGACAAGGCGAACCAGAAATTCCAGCATTGTTGACTATGATGTCAAGGGTGCCAAATTTACCCGCAGTGAAGTCCACTGCACGGTGAACGTCATCCTCTACTGTAACATCACAATGGAAGAAACAAACATTTGCTTCACTACCAAGGGATTCACAGACCTGCTTTCCAAGGTTGTCTTGCAGATCAGCTATACAAATTTTGGCACCATGGATATGGAACAGACGGGTAATGCTTTCTCCAATGCCAGAGGCTCCACCTGTAACCAATGCCACTTTGCCTAATAACCTGAAGAAGAGGGATCATAAAGAACTTAAAGTCACATAGTAGGGGCTAGGGGGGAATCATGCAAGTATTTTGGTACATTCACTCTCAAGACCATGGAAAATAGAACACCTAAAAGCACTTAAAACAGCTTATGAAAATGTGGTGCAGATACAGAATATGAAAAAACAAATATAGAATGTGTTACAAATTTCCATACCCAAAATCAGGAAACAGTGACAAGAAAAGAAAAAAGAGAATATTTCTAGGATACTTTCTCCTGTAAAAAAGATTGTGCTTTCCCCACAAAATTATGCTATATAGAAACTTTGAAACCAGTGAAGCCTTTGAAAAACCTCAGAAAATACCATTAATGGTAGCTGCTTAGATTACAATTCTAAACCATCTTAGAGTAACATTGCTCAGAAATGGATAACTCCATAGCCCAAATTTAAAATTTTAAACTAAAGGGCAACAATGCTGGAATTTTCAATAGAAATGACATGACTCACTTTATGGACTAGCTTAAATTTCCAATAGATATAGACTTAGTATATATGGAAAGAGTCAAAGAATGCTTGATCTCTCTTTGCTTCTAGTGTCATCCAACATTCAAATACCACATCATAGGTACAAAGGGTTCCCATCACAAGAGTAGCAGTTTTTGTGCCATGATGCAACACAAATGAAGATATTAGCAAGCGTCTAACATTTTAGAGTGGCATGCACATCCAGATCCTAAAGGTGACAGGTAGCATTGTACTATGTAGAAAGATCTTAAATGTAAAGAAGAACACCTTCAACATATGTTAATATTTATTTTTGCTAACCACCCAACACCAATCTAATGACCTGTCACAAAAAACTCAGAGGTTATGGAAGAATGGTAAGACACACATCTGTATATCTGCAATATCCGTGGAGGATGACTGAACCTAGTTCCCCTGTACAACCAGAATGTTAAGAGAATATCAAAAACGAAAAAACAAATATTGGAGTATGACTATCTCTAAGCTATCTCTCAGGTCTGAACTTTGCATTTAACATTATAAAGCTTCCCTCTAAATAAAGCAGCAAAAGCTACAAATGCATTAATTAGTAGTTAGATTGCTTTAGTTACCAAGTAACTAAAAATTAAATTGGATCATGGTTATTGGCTATAAAGATTTAACCAACCTACATAAAAAGATGCTACAAAAATAAATTTGATGAGAGCAGCCCACTATTGGTTGAAAAATGCATCAGGATAATCTTTTTCACTGTTCTCCATCCTCATATGAAAAGTTTAACATATATTTATTGCTATCTATTTAACCCAGATCAACATGCAGGGCCATGTACTAATATTAACTTGTACTGTACTGTAAACTTGTATAGTATCCAGCAAAACCAGGCTGAAAAATCAGTAGAAAATCCTTCAAAGATTTAAAACTAAGTCCAAACTCAATTAGGTAGCAGTTCGGAGTTTGGCTCAGAAAGAGTATAGCTGGGCTGAATGAGCAACAGAGGAGTCATAAGAAATCAAACAGCAAAATCAGCTAAGAATAGGTGCATAGTAGTAAGGGTAGTGAAAGCAGATCACCGCAGATAATAAGTCAAATAGGTGCAAACAATATCAGTACTATTTGTAAACAAACAGCAAGAACCATGAGGTCAACAACTTGAAAAATTCAAATAACCCCAGCAGATATCTTCTTTTATTTGTCAAAATCACTAAACTCTCCCAAATAATTTAAAAAGAACCAAAGCTTCCTGCAACAACAGGTATACTAGAGCAGTCAAAGCAAGTAAAAATTCAGTCAACCCATAATTTCCAAGCCAGAAAATTTCAACACTAACTGACACAAAATCTGAGGACATAAAGTAAAAAAACAAAGACAAGTTGCTTAAACTAGATCCAAAACCAAAAACAGATTTTGATCACCCTCAAATCAGTTGCAAGAGTCTGAGCAACTAAAGTTAACCATAGAAATTGCATATACAACAGATTCCAACTGAAAAATGAAAAATAAAGACCCAGAAAAATATATTCTTAACCAAGTAAGAAATGGGTTCAAGCTGACAGAGATATTCTATCACCTTTGTCTTGGAACCGAATCCTGAGCATTAGTGGTAGTGGACATGGCTGTTTCTCTCTCTGTCTTTCTCGTCCTAAAGTTTGTTTGTGGTGTTGGTGGTGTATCCTGTATGATATTCCTTTTCCATTTCATTTGGGGTTCTTTTAAGTAGGGAAATGTGGATCAAGTATCATTTTTCTCAAACCTATTTGACACTTTCCTTGATTTGATATAAAGGAAGAAAATATATTAATAAGTGAGTTTTTTTAATTTTAATATTTAAAAATAAAAATAATGTAAGAAGATTATAATAAAAGTAATGTGTGAATCGTATTATTGTTTAACTAAGATTTATGTTTCATGGATTAAAATGAGTTTTATGGGGCAGGACGGAATGGGTTGGCATTTTAAAAATAATAAATGCTAAAAAAATGATTTGTCCCATAAAAGATAAAATAAGAAAAAATATAGTTGACGGGTTATTTCGCTAAAAAAACAAAAAAAATTATATAAAAAATCAATAAATACTATAAAAAAATAATAAATAATAATGATAAAAAATTACAAACCACATATCTAAAATATAATTTTTGTAATTAAATATTCAAACATAAATTATATAACATTTAAAGAGTTTTTTACTGATATTGCTTATCATTTTTTTTTTTATCATAGAAATTAAAGGTTATGCGGAGAGTTATGCGAGTTGAAAAAAATATATGAGTTCAACTTATTAAATTTTGAGTTGATCAAATGATTGATTGAGCACTGTTTTGTTAAATTCTATTCATAGGGCAATAATACATGCTAAAAAATATTTGAAAACTAAATTATATTTATCACTTTTACATCAATTATTAATGTGTAAATAACTTATAAACGACATATATTATATAAAGATGAACGATATTAATTGATTCTTTAATGTGTGAATAATATTATTTAAATACATGTTATGCTTTCTAATATGTTTCTTTTTTTTTCTTTTGGATAAAATAATGGCACGTTTAAATCTATGATTTGATATAAATCCTAAGTTTCACGACTAGTCTAGTTCCAGTGACAATTTTTTTTTTTTTTGTGACAAACCAATTCTAGTCACATAAAAACAAGCTATGTTTATTTCTATGATAAATACATGCTATGTTACTATGTTATTGTTACTCACTTCACATTTTGTAAAGTCATAGCTGTATAAAAAAAAGTTACACTCTCATAAAAAAAAATGGTTACACTGAGTATTATTAGTAATTTAGTATTTGTTTTTTGTGAAATGTTAATACCTTATTTTATACAAACTATTTTAAGTGAAACAGGTATCTTGGGTTAAAAGGAATAATAATAATAAATATCGAATATTGTAATATTCTCAGATAAAATAAATAAAAATAATAATAATAAATAAAATAAATAAGATACATATGCGTATATAATGTAAAGCTCGAATAAATTAAAAAATAAATATGTACAAATATTTAAAAAATGCAAATTAAGGAAATAATAAATAAAACTAAGTTTGCATAATTTTTAGGATCTCAAAATAAAAGTTAAAAAAAATGTATTTAAGAAACTTCCTAAGTGATAAGAAACTTGTATAAAAATTTAAAGTAAAATTTAGGGATAAAGATGATAACTATAACATTTTGGGGAAAGAATTAAAAAAGCAAAAAAAAAGTTTCTAAACAATAAAAGTTATTAGTTGAACTAGTGGTGAAAATGTGGGTAACTTACATAAGATTATAGGTTTAAACTTCGTTGCTATCAATAAAATAGAAAAATAAAAAAAACATATAAATATGGAAATAAAATTTTTTTTACCAAAGTTAAATTACAATAAATTACTCATGGTGTATGTGAGAAGCATAATCATGGACTGGGAGCCAAGTTTTATCTTCTTATGCATGCTTAAACCTTCCAATTCTTATTGAGAATGGATCCTTTGTTAAAAAAATTATTTGACTACCCTTACAAGGACTTGATATTATTTTTGGTGTTAAAGGTTTGATTGCGCTGGTGCAAAACTCGTTAAGTGTTTTTCATTGTATATTATAGGAAATTTTTCAATATCCATTTGCATCCAAAAAACAAAATTTAGTGGGAACAAATTAAATCTAAAGGAGAGTGTAAAATATGCTCTTGATGGTTTCGCAAGTTCTTCTCCAACAAACCATTGCCTCTAGCATATCAAGCTTTGACTATGGTACTCCCTAGATGGGAGTAGAGGAAGATATTGCGATACTAGTAGCTTGTGACCACAATCCGTAGATGCACCATTTCTTGTTGATGCCTCCAAAGCCATTAGTAGTCTTCTTGAAAAGATTGAGTTACTAGACAGTTTATTCTTGCAAATAAATTAAAAAAAAAACCTTTTAATAATTTCATTTGAACAGACGGTGACGGAAGCAGCAACGACCATCTCTGAGACAAAACAAATCCATCACTAATTCCATCTCTAGTGTATAAAATTAATCAACCATCGATGATTTATTATTTCCATCTCAGTGCCTGTCATTATCAGCAACGAAATTCATTCCGTGTCAGAATTCCACCGCTATCGTTAATTTCTAGTGGCGAGTCCAGCAAGATAATTTGTCATCGTGCCCTATCTCTAGCAATTTTTTCAGATACGTGGAAGAGTTTAGAGTTCTTTCCTTTCCTTATTTTCTTGAGCCTACTAGTAGAGGAGTTTCAAGTCTATTCTGTGCGTTTATTTCAAGATGCATTAGTCTGTTGTGAATCTTGTGATACACATTCAGTGGGGCTGAAAATACAAATTTTGGTCAGTGCATAAAATACACACTTATTATTAGTTATTACTTGGATGAATAATATATTTATGGTTAGATTAATCTGTATATCCCTAACTTTTTTGGAATAATTCAAATAAGTCTCTAAATTTTTTTAATTTGTAATCAGATATCTGAACTTATAAAACATTTGTAATTAAGTTCATGGTACCAAACACCCGTTAAAGCTCCGTTAAGGAATGTCTTGGTCTAAGAACTCAATTACAAATATTTTATAAATTCAAAGACCTAATTATAAAGACTTATTTAAATTATCTCAAAATGTTTAAAGACCTACAGAGTAATTTAACCATATGAAATCAATGAATATTCTGTTTGCATTAATGGAGTTTTAACGAATATCTCGGTCCAAAGAACTAATTACAAACATTTTATAAGTTCAAAGACCTGATTAGAAACTTAAAAAATTTAGAGACCTATTTGAATTATCCCAAAAAGTTTAGAAACCACATAATAATTTAACCTATATTTATTGTTCGGATATTAACTGAAAATCCATTCATGCAGATACAATGATTGCAATGTCCCAACCCTGTTTAAGTAAATGAACAAGCAGTTAAATGCCACTCATCATCTAAAAACTCTTACACTGGCAAAGCCTCCATCAATCATCAGATTCTCTCCACTGATATACCTTGCATCATCACTTGCTAGGAAGAGCACAGCGTTAGCAACATCATCTGTAGTCAATTCTACCCCCTGCAAGTTGGCATTTCTCCCAACAAAATCACGAAAACCGGCTATGGCATTCTCAGTTCTCTCCTCCTCCGGCAAATGAGCCAAAGCCAAACCTGTTAGGACGGTATAAGGTGACACACAGTTTACTCTTATTCCATGTATCCCCAATTCAGCTGCAACACTCTTTGTGAGCCCCCACACAGCATGCTTGGACCCTGTGTATGCATGTGGTCCTAAACCCCCTATGGCACTTGCTACACTAGATAAAGAAATGATTGAGCCCTTCTTCCGTGGGATCATAATTCGAGCAGCATGTTTCATCCCATGGAATACTCCCTTCACATTTATATTAAATACCTTCTCAAACTCTGATAAGTCCACATTGCGGATATCAGGACAAGGCGGACCAGAAATTCCAGCATTGTTGACTATGATGTCAAGGGTGCCAAATTTACCCGCAGTGAAGTCCACTGCACGGTGAACGTCATCCTCTACTGTAACATCACAATGGAAGAAACAAACATTTGCTTCACCACCAAGGGATTCACAGACCTGCTTTCCAAGGTTGTCTTGCAGATCAGCTATACAAATTTTGGCACCATGGATATGGAACAGGCGGGTAATGCTTTCTCCAATGCCAGAGGCTCCACCTGTAACCAATGCCACTTTGCCTAATAACCTGAAGAAGAGAGATCATAAAGAACTTAAAGTCACATAGTAGGGGCTAGGGGGGGATCATGCAAGTATTTTGGTACATTCACTCTCAAGACCATGGAAAATAGAACACGTAAAAGCACTTAAAACAGCTTATAAAACGTGGTGCAGATACAGAATATGAAAAAACAAATATAGAATGTGTTACAGATTTCCATAACCAAAATCAGGAAACAGTGACAAGAAAAGAAAAAAGAAAATATTTCTAGGATACTTTCTCTTGTAAAAAAGATAGTGCTTTCCCCACAAAATTATACTACCTGGAAACTTTGAAACCAGTGAAGCCTTTGAAAAACCTCAGAATATACCATTAATGGTAGCTGCTTAGATTACAATTCTAAACCATATTAGAGTAACATTGCTCAGAAATGGATAACTCCACAGCCCAAATTTAAAATTTTAAACAATAGGGCAAATAATAAAATGACATGTACAACTCACTTTATGGGACTAGCTTAAATTTCCAATAGAAATAGACTTACTATATATGGAAAGAGTCAAAGAATGCTTGATCTCTCTTTGCTTCTAGTGTCATCCAAAATTCAAATACCACATCATAGGTACAAAGGGTTCCCATCACAAGAGTAGCAGTTTTTGTGCCATGATGCAACACAATTGAAGATATTTGCGTCTAACATTTTAGAGTGGCAAGCACATCCAGATCCTAAAGGTGACAGGTAGCATTGTACTATGTAGGAAGATCTTAAATGTAAATAAGAACACCTTCAACATATGTTATTATTTATTTTTGCTAACCACCCAACACCAATCTAATGACCTGTCACAATATACTCAGAGGTTATGGAAGAATGGTAAGACACACAGGATAGTCTAAGATTATCCTGATGCATCTTAGCTTGGTGTTGGGAGCCAGGAGGCAGGAGCATACATGAAAACAAGCTTAAATCAATTTGTACAGAAAACGGATTGATACACATCTGACAGTTAACTCGCAATGATGGAAGAATGAGTTTCAGATAAAGAAAATCTTTCAAAGATTGGAAAAAAAATCCAAACTCAATTAGGTGCATAGTAGTAAGGGCAGTGAAAGCAGAACACCGCAGAAAATAAGTCAAATAGGTGCAAACAATATCAGTACTATTTGTAAACAACAGCTAGAATCATGAGGTCAACAACTCGAAAAATTCAAATAACCCCAGCAGATATATTCTTTTATTTGTCAAAATCACTAAACTCTCCCAAATAATTTAAAAAGAACCAAAGCTTCCTGCAACAACAGGGTATACTACAGCAGTCAAAGCAAGTAAAAATTCAGTCAACCCACAATTTCCAAGCCAGAAAATTTTAACAATAACTGACACAAAAGCTGACGACATAAAACAAAAAAACAAAGACAAGTTGCTTAAACTAGATCCAAAACCAAAAACAAATTTTGGTCACCCTCAAATCAGTTGCAAGAGTCTGACCAACAAAAGTTAACCATAGAAATTGCATATACAACAGATTCCAACTGAAAAATGAAAAATAAAGACCCAGAAAAGTATATTCTTAACCAAGTAAGAAATGGGATCAAGCTGACAGAGATATTCTATTACCTTTGTCTTGGAACCGAATCCTGAGCATTAGTGGTAGTGGACATTGCTGTTTCTCTCTCTGTCTTTCTCGTCCTAAAGTTTGTCTGTGGTTTCGGTGGTGTATCCTGTATGATATTCCTTTTCCATTTCATTTGGGGTTTCTTTTAAGTAGGGAAATGTGGATCAAATATCATTTTCTCAAACCTATCACTTTCCTTGATTTGATATAAAGCAGGAAAATATCTTAAAAGTGAGTTTTTTTTTAATTTTAATATTTAAAAATTAATTAATGTAAGAAGATTATAATAAAAGTAATAAAACCGAACCCTTTGTTTGCTCAACTTAAATATTTTAATTTTTTTCAACTCATTCACATATTTATAATATATTTTATAAAAATATTATAATTACATATAATTTAATTTAATATTTTCTTCATATAAATATATAATATAAATATAATCTATATATTTTAGGTGTATAAAAAATATTTCTCTAATAAAAATAACGGTGTGAATCTTATCATTGCTTAACTAAGATTTATGTTTCATGGGACAATAATACATGCTAAAAAATATATTTGTAAACTAAATTATATTTATCACTTGTACATCAACTATTAATGTGTATATAACTAATAAACGACATATATTATATAAGGATGAATGATATTAATTGACTCTTTAATGTGTGAATAATATTACTGTAATACATGTTATGCTGTTTCTTATGTTTCTTTTTTTCTTTTGGATAAAATAATGGCACGTTTAATTCTATGATTTGATATAAATCCTAAGTCTCACGACTAGTCTAGTTCCAGTGACAATTTTTTTTCTTTTTTTTTTTGTGACAATCCAATTCTAGTGACATGAAAATAAGCTATGTTACTATGTTATTATTACTCACTTCACATTTTGTAAAGTCATAGCAGTATAAAAAAAAAAACGGTTACACTCATAAAAAAAATGGTTACACTGAGTATTACTAGTAATTTAGTATTTGTTTTTTTTTTGTGAAATGCTAATACCTTATTTTATACAAACTATTTTAAGTGAAACAGTTATCTTGGGTTAAAAGGAATAATAAAAAAATATATTGAACATTGTAATATTCTTCCATAAAATAAATAGAAAATAATAGTAAATAAAACAAATAAGATACATATGTGTATATAATGTAAAGCTCGAATAAATTAAAAGATAAATATGTACAAGATTTTAAGAAAAATAAATTAAGGAAATAATAAATAAGACTAAGTTTGCAGAATTTTTAAGATCTCAAAATAAAAGTTAGAAAATTCATTTAAGAAACTTCCTAAGTGATAAGAAACTTGTATAAAAATTTAAAGTAAATTTTTAGGGATAAAGATGATAACTATAACATTTTGGGAAAAGAATTAAAAAACAAAAAAAAAGTTATCTAAACAATAAAAGTAATTAGTTGAACTAGTGCTGAAAATGTGGGCAACTATATATATATATATATATATATATATATATATATATTGAAGTAATAATAAAAAATCTACCAAAGTTAAATTACAATAAATTACTCATGGTGTATGTGAGAAGCATAATCATGGACTGGGAGCCAAGTTCTGTCTTCTTATACATGCTTAAAGTGTCTAATTCTTATTGAGAATCAATCCTTTGTTACAAATTTTATTTGTCTACCCTTACAAAGACTTGATATTATTTTTGGTATAGGTTGATTACCCTCTATTCATATGATACTAAATTACCATGATAAATCTGTTTCCTTTCCCATTACTTTGACCAGAATAAATGTCATATTGTATTCCTTTCTGCCACACATATTAACAAATGCTTAATAAAAGGAGCTCAAGATATGTTCTCTTTTTTACTTCAAAAATAGAGGTTAACTTAGATGTAAACACTATCCTTATAGTTAATCAATACATAGAGGTCTTTCTCCTTGAAATTCCAAGAATACCACCAAAAAGGAAAATAGAGGTTTCCATTGATTTAGTGCCAAGAGTAAGTCCCACATCTATGGCACCCTATAGAATGTCCATAATTGAATTGAGTGAGCTTAAGAAACAAATAGAAGAGTTGTTAGAAAAACAATTCATAAGTCCCAGTGTATCTCCTTGGGAAGCCCCAATACTCCTAGTGAAAAAGAAATATGGTAGTTTCACATTGTGTATTGACTATAGACAATTAAATAAAAGTGACTATCAAATATAAGTATCCACTTATTAGGATAGATGATTTGTTAGATCAATTGAGGGGAGCTTCTATCTTTTCCAAGATAGATTTGAGATCATGATATTACCAAATCAGGGTTAAACCAGAAGACATACAAAAAATTGCATTTGGAACCAAATATGGACATTATGAGTACTTAGTAATACCTTTTGGACTCACAAATCCCTTGTTGTTTTCATAGATTATAGGAATAAGATTTTTAGGCCCTATTTAGATAAGTTTGTGGTGGTTTTTGTAACACCCCAAAATTTTCTATCTCTTAAACAGTAATTTTGACAGTTAACAGAATTTTACTATTTAGTAATTTTTAGATACTGTAAAATTATTTTGATTATTCCGTCAGCGTATTTGATCGTTTTGAGTGATTTACTCTGAGTCAGAAAAATAAAAATTTTTAGGCCGGGGAAAACTTTACGTAATTTAATTTTTACCGTTAGGTTTTAATTATTTTACATGATCTGATTTGATATTTGTGAGTTTTTTAATTTTTGTGATTTTATGTGTGATTATGAAAATTTTTACTGTTTGTGGGCTAGGGGTGTATGTGGGCCCAGGTGGCCATACGTGGGTCCAGGTGGGTCCTGCAAAGTGAAAAATTTTTCTACGCATAGAAAAATTTATACTGTTTAGACAGAGACAGGGGATCTTACTAAACCTGAATCTAGAAACAATTTTTATAATTTTCTTTTATCTTGTGTTTTGATCTTGTATTTATTTATCGACGATATAAAAATACAGTAAATATATTCTTTCATGGGATTATAACAGATAAAAATAAAATTCTATACTATTAAGTCAACATTGGTAGTTTGGATATCCACAATTGATTTAATTAACGATGGAGACTTGATCTTGATTTAATCAACGGAGGAGATTTGATCTTAAAAGTGAATAAGATCATTTATAACCATTAGATGAATATTAAATCAAGGGTAGAGATTTAGTTTTATATAATGGCTATGACCATTTACCATTGGATTTAGAAGTGATTAAGGGTGGAGATTTGGTCTTATAAAGTAACAAGGACCATTCATGACCATTAGATGAAAATTTAATCAATGGTGAATATTTAGTCTTAAAAAGTGATAAAGACTACTTATACGACTTGGATTTAAAGTTTGAAGGAAGTTAATCTTGACCCTTTATTTTGGAGACACATCTAATGGCTAATTTAAAGGAGAAAGATCCAAATTACCAGATTAAGTTTTCTAAATCAAAAGTTCACCTAAATCTAACCATCAATTAATCAATGGCTAGAAAGCTTCAAATAATGGCATTGAAAAAGATGATAAATTATTGCATGCAAAATGGAGGAATGGGACGGTTTTGGATTGTTTAGAAGACAAAGAAAAAAAAAAGCTTTATGACCATTATTACATGTCATGGTCAATATTACATCATCATCGATTATGATTTCTTTGTTTGCATCCTTAGGAATTTTCTTGGAGGGAGGCCAAAATTATTTCATGCATTATCACCTTCATTTTTCATCACACTCTACGGCCATACACTTGAGAAAGAAGACATTTCATTTCATTGTCTTCACTTTGTGACAAAAGGAAGCTATCATCTTTTAATGCAAAGCTTAGTCAATTTTAGTGACTTTGCACATGTAACCTATAGTCATCATCCTACTCAATATCTATTAAAGCTATCAAATAATTCTCACTTTCTCTTCTTGATATCCCACGGTCATACACTCAAAAGTAGGAGACAATACTCATTTATTGATTTCACTTATTCAATTGCTCATCATTCTATCCAAAGAACCAAGAACCAATACAAGAAATTCTCTTATTTTCTCTTCTCCAAGCAAGTTTAGTCAAGCACCTTAGAACCATCATTTCTATCATTTCATCCAACTTGATTTTCTAAACCTAAACATCATTCTAAGAACATCTCTAGTTATGAGTTTTTCCAAAATCATTCATCTTGGGCTTCAAATCCAAGCTTCAAGTTTCTATCAAAAATCAAAAATTTCATCTTTGTGCTTCAAGAGAAACCATTCGGTCAAGACACTCAAAATCACCATCCAATCTCTTTTAATTTCATCCAACCATAGATCTTGAATCTACATGATATTCTAAGCAACTTTCATGTTGAAAATTTCCTCTAAATCATTCATCTTCATGGACTTTCTTCAAGATCAAAGTTATTGGGTTTTTGAGGTGAAGTGTAAGGAAACTTCATTTCTTTTCTCTTTTTCATGATCTAAACCATGTTTGATTCATGGTTCCTCTTAATCAAGCTTAGTATACTAATTTCTATATATTTTGTTTTGTATTTGAGAAGCCCTTGGTGGTGAAGGACTTGGAAAGAGAAGCAAAACAAAGAGTTTTTGAGGATCTTCAAGAGGTAAGAGGGAGATCCATCTCACCAACCAAGTATGGTGGTGAGAGATGGTCTTATATTTGATGGATGGTGAATCCATGTGAGGATTCCAATCCATGGTCATGTAATAATTTATGTGTGTTTATGAGCTTTGATTTATTTGCTTATGCTTTATATGATTTGCATGATTTATTGCTTTGATTATGGCATGTTTGTGATATATATTTAAATATGTATATGTATGCCATGATTTGATGGTGGAAAGGAAATGGATTTTTGGCTCCAAATGCCAAAGGGGAGGCTATGATTTTGAGCTCCCAAAAATTAGAGTTCATGTTGAAATTTTTTCAAGAATAAGGGAATTAATTTTTAGTCCCTAGAACTTAGTGAATTTCGGCCAAGACACCTCAAAATAGGTGTTCACAAATTAATATTTTCATGAAAAATGAAAATGGATGATTTGAAGAGTATGGAAAATAAACAAAGGGTTTGTTTTTTTAAGAGAACAAGAATACAGTCTTTGAGAAATTTTTTATTGATTTATTTTGTGTAAAAAGATCCTAAGTGTTTTTCTAAATATGAGTTTTGAATGAAACGGGCAAACATTGATTTTAAGGATTTGCAAAGAAAGTGAACAAGGATTTGCAAAGAAAGTGAAAAAGAAATTGTAAAGAAAGTGAAAAAGGATTTGAACAAATGAGTTTGGTTTTTATAATCATCGGTATTTCGGTTTTGAAAATAAAATTTTAATGGTTTTGTTTGTGTAAAACCATATCAATTTAGAAGGAAAAATATTTTGATAATTTTCAATAGTCATGTCCACGTTTTCGAAGGCTTGTAATGCATTGATTTTGATGAAACAAAGTGATTTTTCAAGTGAAAATATAATTAATTTAATACAAGAAATTTGAAAAAGGAATCAAAGTATTTTAGCACTTGAAAAATGAATTTTTATGTAAAT
Organism: Ormosia semicastrata; assembly: GCA_029884595.1. Classification (NCBI taxonomy): domain Eukaryota; kingdom Viridiplantae; phylum Streptophyta; class Magnoliopsida; order Fabales; family Fabaceae; genus Ormosia; species Ormosia semicastrata. The sequence continues at coordinate 39,315,844 of JAQQTO010000055.1, forward strand.
GAAAAAGAGATATTGCAAGTGAGCCTCAATTTGTTTTAAAAAGAATTTATTTTTGTTAAAATCTCATTGGATTTTGGAAAGCGTTAGTAATTTTTAAAGTTAGAAACACTGATTTAATTCAATGGAATTGTGAATTTATGAAATATACTGTGAAAAAAAATTTTCTTGAGTAAGAAGATATATTAAAAGAAGTAGAAAGTTATATTATTTTGAGGAAGGTTGATTTGGAAATGATTTGGGAAAAAATGGAGAATATAATGGTATTTTGAAAATTTACTAACGTATAACTTATTTTCAAGTTTTGAAGTCGTTAGAAAATGTTAAGTTTTGAAACGTTGATTTACATCAATGGAAAAGTGATTTTGTGAATTATATTTTTGAAAAGGATTTTTTGAGTAAAGAAATGTGGAAAAAGATTTTCTTGAGTAAAGAAAATGTGTTAAATAAAGTATAAAGTCATATTCGCTTGAGAAAAATGGAAATAGAATTTTTGAAGAATGAGAAATATTTTTCAGTAATGGAATTGTGGTGAAAAAATTATTTACGTATCTTAAAAATGTAATTTTTAAAGTACGTGATTTGAAATACAATAAAATATTTCTAAGTGTTTAAAAATACAATAAAATATTTTTACGCGATTTGAAATATGATAAAATATTACTATGCGATTGGAGATGCGTTGAAACATTTTAAGTGATTTGAATTACGTTTAAATATTTTACGTAATTTGAACTACTGTTGAAAAATCACTATATGATTTAAAAGTGATAGAATATTTTTACGTGATTGTGAAAATGATAAAAAATCATTATGTGATTTGGAAAATGTTTTAAATATTTTGAGAATGATGGAAAATGTTTTATGCAACTTAAAAGAATGATTTTTTAAGTTACGCGATTTTGAAAATGATGGAAAATTATTACGCGATTTGAGAAATGTATATTTTTATGCGATTGAGAAAAATGTTAAAAAAATTTAATATGATTTAAAGGTGCAATGAAGAGTTGTAGTATTGTGAAAACGTAACAGAAACGCTTTGGAATTGTGAAAACGAAATGAAAATGTTGCGCAATTTTGTGAAAACACGACGAAAGAGTTTTATAACTATGAAAATGTGATAATATGATTTTCCTATTAAAAATACAATATAAATATTGTAGAACCATTATATGGATGCTGTGTGAGAAAATGACATGTTTTGCCTGTGATTGGCATTTGGTGCATTATACATGCATTGGAAAGATATGTCTGTGATTGGATTTGGTGCATTATACGTGCATTGGAAAAATATGCGTTGAAGCATATGATTACATTGAACAAATGAAATTGAAAAGATTTGGCCCTTTGGGGTTGGACTTGCACTGATATATTCGTGCATTGTATAAAATATAACTAATAGCTATTATGACCCTTGTGGTTGAAGATGGAATGAGAATTGATAGTGAGGTCTATGATGGATCTTGGGGGTGTCGAGGCGCGGCGGTCGACCAGTGGATAGTTGGCGAGTACCTTGTGCCACTTGGCGATGCAGTCCGTTGCAATGCATTGACAATACCCGACAAGAACACGATTCTTTTCAACGACTGGGAGATTGTCTTTGAGTTAAGGCTGACAATTAATCAGAGCATTCTTCTCGAAATTGTGAAAACCTCCATGGAGTTGTTTTTGATAAACTGAGTCTTTGTGTATATGCATAAATCTGAACATTTATATCTGTATGATATATTAATTGAGGAATATTAGTTATGACAATTGTTTTGAATACTTGGATGATGATGATGATAATGCTGAGGGCATTATCATAATTATTGCTTATGATAATGGAATTGATAAATGATTGGATAATGATAGTTGATTAATGTTGATGACATGATCATAATTGTGGTATGATCTATCTGTATAATATTGTTGTTTGTGTTATCTCTGTGCTGTCATGTTGGTATTGGTGTAGGTGATCTCACCTCTTTGTTATATTGTTTTGCTTTGTCTGTACTGTTAAAATCAAATAATAGAAGGATCGAGTTGTCTTAGACATAACGGACGATGGATACTCTGAGATTGGTGGCAACAATAATGAGTGGACATTCAGGACTCGAAGGTGTGCAGTGTTGACAAAGGAACAGATGTCTGATGCATCAAGATGGACAGAAAAAGGAATAAGTATGTTAAAGTTTCTCGTTAGTGTTGTACCGTGCTATTAAGTAGGACCTATCATGGGGTTTGCTACTGTTAAAAAAAAATAAATCTGTTAATTTTATATTTCTCTTTAAATTGTGATATTAATTGGTGTCAATATTGCATAATGAATAGTTGAAACATGATTTTCAATATTAGCTAATATTTTCAATAAATTTATGTTTCAGTAAAGAAGAAATTTTGAAACTTATCTTTTATAACTCAAACTTTGTGCGAACTTCTTTTCAGATTATGAGTCGGGAGTCAGAAATGTGATGCCCTAAGGAGGGTGTTACAGTTTTTATTGATGATATTATGATTTATTCCAAGACGGAAGAAGAGCATGTCGTGCTTTTAAATGTAGTGTTGCATATTTTGAAAGAAAAGTAATTGTATGCAAAATTAGAAAAATGTAAATTTTGAATGAGAGAGGTTAAGTTTTTAGGTCATGTAATTAGTCAAGAGGGTGTTGCAGTGGACCCTAGCAAAGTAGAGGCTATAATTCATTGGGAGCTACTAAAGACATTAACTGAAATATGGAGTTTCTTAGGATTGGCAGGATACAATCGAAGACTTATTGAATGATTCTCTCTATTAGCAATGCCTTTGACTAGATTAACCAAGAAAGGAACTCCCTTTGTATGGACCAAAGAATGTGAATCCATTTTTCAGGAATTAAAGAACAAGCTCACTACTGCCTCGATATTAGTAATACCAAACCTTTTAGGAAATTTTGTGGTTTATAGTGATGCTTCTAAAAAGGGTCTGGGATGTGTACTAATACAAGTAGGAAAAGTAGTAGCCTATACCTCTAGGAAACTCAAATCCCATGAGGAAAACTACCCAACCCATGATTTAGAATTAACAGAGGTAGTTTTTGCCTTAAAAAGTTGGAGACATTACTTATATAGGGTTAAATTTGAAATGTATACTGATCATAAGAGTTTGAAATACTTTTTTAACCAGAAGGAATTAAATATGAGACAAAGGAGATGAATTGAATTTTTGAAGGATTATGATTTAGAAATTAAATACCACCTAGGGAAAGCCAATGTGATAGTTGATGTACTTAGTAGAAAATCCCTCCACCTATCTAATATGATTATCCAAGAATTGAGGTTGCTAGAAAAATTTAGAGACATGAATTTAACAGTGACCCTTCACCTGAACAAAATGTATCTTGGTACTTTTCAAGTTGTCAATAATTTGAGAGCACAACTCAAGGATGCTCAAAATACGGATCAATTTTTAAACTCTTAAGGAAGAGATTTCTAGAGGGGAAAAGACAAATTTTAGTTTAACAAAAGATAGGGTAATTATGTACAAGGAAAGAACATGTGTACCAAATGACCTTGGAATAAGAGAGAATTTTTTAGAGGAAGCCCATAAGAGTAAATGCACAATTCACCCAAAAATCAATAAGATGTATCAAGATCTTAGAAAATAATTTTGGTGGCCTGGAATGAAAGTTGAGATAACAAATTTTGTTTCACAGTGCCTAACCTACCAGAGGATAAAAATAGAACATAAAAAATCCGCAAGTTTGTTACAACCTCTAGATGTTCCAGAATGGAAATGGGATAGCATTACAATGGATTTTGTGGTAGGACTGCCAAAAACTTCTTTTAGATATGATGTTATATGGGTTATTGTAGATAGATTAACTAAGTTTGCTCATTTCTTACCCATAAGAGTGAATAGTACCTTGGATAAATTGACTCAACTGTACATTAAAGAAATTGTGAGATTGCATGGTATACCCACTACCATCGTTTTTGACAAAGACCCTAGGTTTACCTTTAGATTTTGGGGATCTTTACAAGAGGCATTCAGAACCAAGTTATCTTTTAGTATGACCTATCATCCCCAAACTGATGGTCAAACTGAAAGAACAATCCAAACCTTAGAGGATATGCTTAGGGCTTGTGTTCTAGACTTTAAAGGAAGTTGGGATACTTATTTGGCATTAGTAGAATTTGCTTACAATAACAACTACAATTCTAGTATTGAGATAGCACCATATAAGGCATTGTATGGCAGAAAGTCCATATCTCCTTTATGTTGGTTTGAGACAAGTGAAAGGAACCTAATAGGAACTGATCTAGTACAAAGAACCTCAGAACAAATCAAACTAATTAGGGATAGAATGTTGATTGCACAAAGTTAAAAAAAGAGCTATGCAGATAGAAGGAAGAAACCTCTAAAATTCTAAGAATGAGAACATATATTCATTCAAGTTACTCCTACAATTAGGATAGACAGATCTATAAAATCCAAAAAGTTAAGTCTTAGATTCTTGGGACCATTTCAAATCCATAAAAGAGTTGGTCCCATGGCTTACTAAATAGCTCTTCCACCTTATCTTTCCAATCTTGATGATGTATTTCATGTGTCAAAACTCAGAAAATATTGCTCTGATCTTTCACACATCATAGACCAAGAACTAGTGCAGTTAAAAGATAACTTAACTTATGAGGTATGACTTGTATAGGTTGCGGGCAGGGACTGCAGATGGTTAAGAAATAAAAACATTCCTATGGTCAAGGTGGTGTGAGCAAGACAATCACCTCAAGAGGTTACGTGGGAAGGGGACGAAGATATTAGGCAGAAATACCCAACATTTTTGGAAATTGGTAATTATGAAATTTTGAAGACAAACTTTTTTTTAAGGATGGAAGAATGTAATATTCTCTGATAAAATAAATAGAAAATAATAATAAATAAAACAAATAAGATACATATGTGTATATAATGTAAAGCTCAAATAAATTAAAAAATAAATATGTACAAATCTTTAAGAAAAATAAATTAAGAAAATAATAAATAAAATTAAGTGTGCAAAATTTTTAGGATCTCGAAATAAAAGTTAGAAAAATGCATTTAGGAAACTTCCTAAGTAATAAAAAACTTGTACAAAAAATTAAATTTAAAATTTAGGAATAAAGATGATAACTATAACATTTTGGGGAAATAATTAAAAAAAACAAAAAAAGTTATTTAAATAATAAAAGTAATTAGTTGAACTAATAGTGAATATGTGGGTACCTCACATGAGATTATAAGTTCAAGCCTCATTATTATCAATAGAATAGAAAAAATAGTATATGGAAATAATAAAAGAAAGATTTTTTCTACCAAAACTAAATTATAATAAATTACTCATGGCGTATGTGAAAAGCATAATCGTAGACTTTTCACCCATGCAATACGTAAATACTTCTAGTTAGCTTACATAAAGTGTCTATAAAAAAGCCCCATCTGCCTCATTTCTTCTCAACAAAAAATATATCACCAGATATTGAAACAACCGAAGTCTTGCAACCTCAACCTTTCTCTCCTCCTCATACGCAGAATACCACAGGTAGAAGAGTTAAAGAAACCTTCATTTCCGTCTTGTTCTTTCATTCTTAATTTCTAGTTATGGATTTTTGCACCTTTCTTGTTTCGAAAATTCTTCTCCTCCTTTGTTGATTGATGGATACTAATAGTGGAGGACATACAAGTCATGATATGTGATTTTGATTGTAAACCCCTTAATGGGAGTGTGATAATCAAACCCGTTCTTTTGGGGATGAAATGGATTTCTTTCTTCTTGTTTCTGTTTTAGATTACTCATATTCTTGTTAAAAGTTAAATCTGGATTTTCGTTTTCTGTTTTGAATGAGTTTTTTTTTTTTGGTTTGAAGAGAGAGCTAGGGTGATGGGAAGACTCAAAATTTAAGACTTTGTTGTTGCAGGAGCTTAATTCTTCTTCCCATTACTTCATCTTTCTTTTCTGTTTCTTTTGGTAATATGCGAATTGTGGGTTCATGGGGATGAGAAAGATCATAAAAAAGAAACTGTAACTTGAACATTGGACTCTTTATTTTCATCTTCTGTTTGGAGGAAATCCTTACCAAAAGGCTTAGTCCTCATGTGACTAGGTTAAGGAGCTTAAATTCTGGACTTTTATGGTTTATATTTTCTTACTTTATTGGTTTAACAATGCTGGAACTTGAATCCGAGATCGACTTTGATATGGGGATATTGATCATTATTCATGGGCTGAACTAGACAAATTGATTATTTGAAGTTTGTTTCCTATTGTTTCCTCTTAAAAAAAGAAATGGAATGCATGATAATGGAGATTTTCTTTAATTGTCTTGAATCATTCTTGAACTGAGGCTGTTTTTCGGACTTAGAGCGATAAAACTGGAGTTCACACTTTTAAATTATCAAAGAGGAAGGATTTTATTTGAGTAATTGATAGCTACCAAGACTATCAAATTATATCGATTTATAAATTGATTCACTAAATTACTTATAGTATAAGACACAACTGGGTTGAACCCTTGAATCACTCTAATTAAGCAATCAGATTAAGAGGTTAATAGTGGGAAAAGTTGTTGAATTAATTAACAGAAAATAATTAAGAACTGTAAACAGAATTAAGTAAATAACTAATTTAAAGAAATTAACTAATCTTGAATTTAATCTATCATTGATCACTAAAAATTCATTCAATTGTTAACCAAACTCTTAGTCTTAGATCACATCAAGAAGCCTTAATATGATCAATGAATTCTCTACTAGATGAGCATCTAGAATTTAATTAATTAAGGTTAAACGAATTAAGTACCTATTTAATCTTAAATTAACTTAAAACCCAGAATTCAACTAAGCTAAAAAATCCATCAAACATTTTTGATGTATTGTTTAATCTCTGTAATCCTCATTAAACATGTGGTAATTATGTAATTATCACATCCACATTCAAATCAAATTAAGAAATTCGATCCAGATTCAATCAAAATCAAGAGGCAGAAGAGAAATTTGATTAACAATTAAATATAGAACAATCAAAACAAGATATCATAATTAAATATCAAGATTGTCAATCCCTAGGATTAGTTAAAAGGTTCTAACCCTCCATGAATAGAGAGAAGAAAGGCAGAAAAGAAAGAAACTTAGAGAGAAGGGAGAGGCAGAGAGATGATGAGAGAAAGTGCAAGAGAGGCTCAGAGAAAAAAAATAGAGTTTCTCTCAGACTCGCTGCTTCTCCCTAAATAACTGCTTCTAAAATTTAGAATCCAAATTTACCCCTACCTTAAGGTTGATCCTTTTCCTCTTAACTTTAATTAGATACTTAATTTGCATAATTTGGGCTTAGGATGAAAGAGTTATGTCCAAAATATTCTTAACAATTCTCTAGACCTATCAGCTAACTTCAAAGGGCGAGAACATCATCAAAACGTCACACTTTTGATAAGTGGTCTTCATAAGAATTGAAGATCTATGTCTCAACTTTCCAATGACGCTAGTCCTAGCTCCATATGACTCATACATCCCAAATTATGCCCCAATCCTTGCATGTTGTCTAGGTTCTAGCGACATCTCTGTTCAGAATTTCAAGCCCAATCTGACTTACTAGACATTCTATTCAGCCTTGAAGTTCTACATCAAAATTGTAGAGCTTTCTCTCAACTTCTTTAAAAGATAAAATTTATAATTTTTAGATGTTTATAACTTAAGTTATGCCTGAAATACAGAAATAATGTAAAGTTCCTAATAATGCTAAAAAATACAATTAAGCTCAATTTGAACTCAAACTTATAAAATATGGCCAAGACTAATCAATTAAGCACATAAAAGGTCTAAAAAACTAAATATGATGATTAACTAATCTATAAAAATTGTGTTAAATATGGTCAAGAGTATTAATGGGTGATTCCCTTAATTTAGAAATGAGTTCACATTATGTTTGCACATATGATCAAGAAAAGAGTAAAGAGAAATGACTCAATGTCCTAAAGAATATAGAGAAAGGGTTCAATGCCCTAAAGAGAAAAGGGGTCAAAGCCTCAAGATTTTATGGGATATAAGAAAGAATATATATATATTTCCTCTATGAATCTTCAAAGTTTGCTCTTCTTAATATTGATAGTTTCTGAGATTTTGTTTTTAAAAAATTTTAATGACCTTAAATTATGAAATAGTAAAGAATTAGAAGGAAATGAGGGAACTAAAATTGTTTTCCTTACCTGTACGATTGGAATATTATTAGTTTAAAATTATAACTATTTCTTTTCTTTTCTACGAAGGATTTTATTCTCACCTTTTTTTTATATGGTATTTCAAACAGCTGCAAATGCTCCGCGTGATCACATGGATTTTCTTTGAGTGGATTTTTATTATAGAGCTTAGGGGATATGTGAGGGTGAACATTTAGGTGAATACATACACAGAGGAAGATGACGTAGGAGAGTAGATTAGTAGTATTAGAAGCACCCACAATGTAGCATGTAAATTTGGGTGCTGTTGACTTTGGATATGGGTACTCTTAGCATTATAAGTTGATGTAACTATACTATCTTTAGTGACTGGTATGTATGACTAGGACAAGATATAAATGATTATGTATAATAATATGAAACTATGCTAAATGCCAATTTTATTTATTTGTGTATACAAATCTTCATATCAAGCAACTACAAGTAGCCTTATGGATATATATATATATATATATATATATATATATATATATATATATATATATATATATATATATATATATATATATATATATATATTAAAGTTGGTAACATAGTTTGATTAAGGGGAAAAAATGAAAGTTTAATTATCTCAAGGTACATAGGTAAGACGCTACAAATATACAAATATTTTCCTTAAGTTTGAAGAAAATAAAAAAAGTCAAAAATATTCTTCTTTTTTTAACCGAAGTAAAAAATATTCTTTATTATATTAGTTTATGTTACTAAAAATTAAATAAAACAAAACTAAATACATTAGTTTTCACCCAAATATCCAGCTACTGGCCCGCAACTAAGTAACCCAAGATTTTGCCTCTTCTCTACTCAATGAGATTATTTTTTTTGTACTCTAATATATCAATTCCATAAAGATAACTTCTAACACAGAATTGAAAATGTGCCAATAAATTAATTATCTATGATATATATATACACACAGACACTTGAATATTTGTGTTAAAAAAATGTTGAAGTGCATAAAGAAATTTTCTGAACCCCGTATCCGGTCTCAACCATAGATAATGTTAGAATTATAAATAGAGATATATGGACACGAGAAAAAGTTTATAAAAATTTTTACATATTTTTTGAATAATCTCTTAATATCTAAATCTTTAAATTAATCAAGTGTATATAAGAAGATTTTTTATTTATAAAAGAGAAAGAGTGTACATAAAGAAGAAAATATAATCAAATATAATTAAAATAATATATCTAATTATGTACGAACCAAATCTATAATATAACACAAAATTAAACTTAATTTAATTCTGAGATATGTTCTAGATATTCTAACACTCTCCCTTATTACCAAGTGACTTCAAACTCAAGAGATGAGGTGAATTGAGTTTATAGAAATTTTTCGCAAACTTTTCATAAAACAGTTGAATATCAATTTTTGTCGAAACTATTGATTGATTGAAGTGAATGATAGATGAGATTAAATACTTCACTCATAAATAAATAAGTCAAGATGAAGAATATTCAAGTATGCATATAAAATTAAAGCATTAAAGTAAATGAGATAGAGTTAAGAAGAACAAACATAATATTTATCCTAGTTCAGTCACCCCTTTTGTGCTTGACCCTCAAAACAGGGATACCTAACCCTTAACAACTCTTGATGGATACTTCACCCTTATCAATGGATATCTCATATATTTCTTTAGAGGGATACTTCACCCTCTTTACAAGAAATCAAATAAAGATAAACTCTCAAAAGAGTGGATTATACAAGTTGAAGCTCAATGAGTAAAAGGATATTCACACTTTTTGCTCATAAACAGAGAATTGAGGATTAAGGCTGGATGAACTCATATTAATGCTCAACAAGATTTTTTCAGATTGATTTCTTCTTGGTCTTGAATGCCCAAAGACTTGTATTTATAGCCTAATGCATTAAAAAGCCGTTAGGAGTGGTTTATGCATTAATTACAGCCAAACTAGTTGTTTATGTTTATGGAAACCTATATATTCAAATAACACAAGCCCTTATTCAAATATATGCGTTTTTAGTACAATTTGGATTGGTTTCTAGAACACGTTATTCGAATAGGACCTTTGGTTATTTGAATAAATGCTTTTAAAAACATAAGGGCACGTAGCCATTTTAAGCTTCTATTCGAATAGTGCCTTGTTCTATTCGAATAGAGCTTGAAGATGGAATGAAAATCTTGGCATTATGACTTTTGCTATTTGAATAGGGAAACCTTCTATTCGAATAAATTTATTTGAAAAACACTTTAATCAGTTTTTAAACCTTGTCAAATGTTTCCAAAAGATCCAACAAGCTTTTACACACTTAAAGGCTATTTATTAAGAAACCAAAAATCATTTTAAAGCTTTGAAACCATGTGTGCTAATTTGGTTTTTGAAAAAAAAGTTTAGAGTTTAAGTGTGAAGCCTTTTACCTTTACAAAATGATCTAAGTCCTCAAGTTATTTTTGAAAGGTCTTGGACTTGATCTTACCATCATCTTCATGTTTGTTATTATCAAAACAATCTTCAATGGCCAATTACACCCCTCAAGCCAAAACTACTAAACTTTAGCTTGTTACAATTAGACACACGAAAATAAAATAAACTAAAAATATTTTAAAAACACAACATCAAGATCTTAGAGAAGCCAACAAGCTTAAACTACATTTGAGATGGAACCATTGGCATCTATGAAAATCTACAATGGGAATGAAGTTTGCCATTAGAATAGAGTCTAGAATCTAAGACGAAGTCTAAAACGGAGTTTGAAATCTAGGACGAAGTCTAAAACATAGTCTGACATCAGAACGGAGTCTGGAATCTAGGACATAGTCTAAAATAGAGTTTGAAATCTAAGACAGAATCTAAAATGGAGTCTGGAATCTAGGACGATGATTGTGGTAACTGAGTCTAGAACAGAGTGATAGAAAGATGGTGATAGTGAGCAAAAGGATTAGACCGATGTGGACAAAGATAAGGGCAACAACAAAACTAAATCTAGATTTGATGGTGATTAGTAACGATTTTAACGAGTTCCACGAACTCTGCATAGTAAAAAAGGAGAAACTCTCCTCAAGGTGGATACCATGACTTTGATACCATGTTAGAAATAGAGAAATATGGACACAAGAAAAAGTCTAGCGTAGATTTTTGTATATTCTTTGAATAATCTCTGAATATCTGAATTTTTGAATTAATCAGTGCGTACAAGATGATTCCTATTTATAGGAGAGGGAGTCTATATAAAGAAGGAAATGTAATCAAATATAATCAAAATAGTATATCTAATTATGTGTGAACTAAATCCTTAAAATAACACAAAATCAAACCTAATTTAATCCTGAGATATGTTCTAGATATTCTAACAGATAAACGATATGGGTGGTGTGAAATATCAAAGTAATATATCAATTCCGTAAAACAGCTTCTAATAAAGATTGAAGTCCATACCATTTTATGTGCATAAATAAAACTCATGACTTTAACTTATTTTCCTTTTATATGCATAAATATTTTTTATCTGTATGAACCAATTTTTTAATTCAATTTCTTTTTCCTTTTTGGTACTAGCGCTTACGGAGGCCCATCACTAATGGTGGAAGTGAGCCAAGCTAAGCATAGTTCAGGCTCGACTTGATAAAAATGTAAGTTTATTTATTTTTTGTCTTAAACTTAACTCACTTTTAGCTGAGTTGCTCAAATTTGATGAACTAAGTTCGAATCCTAATAAAATTTTAAAATTTAATATATCTTAAATAAAAAAGAGTTTAATAATATAAAAAAATTAAATACATATACATCTAAATATATATTAAAGTTAAAAGCATTATATATATATATATATATATATATATATATATATATATTGGGACTAGCCTATAAGCTAATGAGCCATGCATATAAAAGTCCAAACTCAACTTATTTAACAAATGGACAAAAATCTTTAGCTTAAACCCAATTCATTAACTTGTGAGCATATCTTATTGAGTTGTTAATGAACTAAGTCATAGTAGCTCACAAATTGGCTCAACTAACTTCTATCCCTACCCATCACTAGAAGGGAGTTTAGGAAATCTCCACTTGGGGCTAAGTAGGAGAAAGAAAATGAGAGGAAGATGTTCCATTAGGAGGTGTTAAGTCCTTCTTCGACAACTTGCAAGTAGGGGTATAAACGAGTTGAGCTGACCCGAGCACTTGATGTAACACCCACCTTAGGGTGTCACATTTAAGATTAAAACTTCTAAAACTTAATCTAAGTTATAAAAGCTTTAACCTTGTACGACATAAACGCCAAAATTTCCTTTAAGTGGATAATATAAATTTACCAAACATTTAGAGATTATAAAATATAATTAACTGATTAACACACATTACATAAAACAACATAATTTACCAATATTATTTAATACATAAGATTTACAAAACTCAAAGCTTATACCCAACTACCATATAAAAACTCGACTTGGCCCAAGCCCAAAAACCTGGAGAGAAAGGTCCTGAACCTGATCCTCTCCTGGATCCTCTACAGACACGTTCTCTTGTCGGGACGTGTCTCTACGAACAGGAGTCCGAACAGTTGACTCCATAAAGTATTCTCTAGGCAAACGGTGAGCAATATCCCACAGTTCTCTAATAGACATGGAGAACTCAACATGTACACAAGCGTTATATGTAACAGTAGGGATTCCATGGTAGGTCCTACTTTGGGATAGGGTTACCTCTCCTATATAACTAAAACGATGAGTATTTGGGTCAACATTTCAGGCATCAATGCCTCCGTGGAACTACGCTTGCATGTAATCAGAGAAATCGTTCATTGCAGCCATTACAAACCGATCAAACAAAGTCAATCCAACTCAAACCTGGGCGATCCAATCTCATCCTTCTTACGGTCTTTATCAAACATAATCATAAAAACATAACAAATAAATAATACAGCAAATAGGTAAGATCCCCTACATCGCATACCAATATGGTAGCAAAGAAACGATAAACATGCCAACACAGTTCAACATACAATCCATAAAATAACATAAAATTAGCAGATATATTCATAATATTTAATAAATAAATACTCCAATAAACTTGCAACACAATATCATGCATAATGATAACACCACAATAATACTATATGACAACAATATAAATGTTAACTATGCATATGAACAATATGTACACTTACTATGCACATGCACAATGTGTATACTAACCATCCTTATACACAATGCACTCATTTCTTACTCCATGGAGCTAAACATAAACTCAGAGATGAATGTTCCAGAAGATCTGCCACCCTCAATGACAGTCTACGCCAGACCACGAAAAGAATAGCGTTTGTTGGGTCCTCCTCAGTGCGTTGCAACGATTTTTCACGGGCAGAGGTATATAATGTGATAACATATCACTAAGTGAATTACCTCGCCCTGACGTCCCCTGAGATCCATCATAGATCACACTATCTAAATTCTCTTTCACTCCTAGGCACAAAAGTCACAACAGCTACTAAATGTATAATGCTCAAATGCATGATCAATGAAATCAAACCATCGTTGGACTGTTCCCAATGATATTAAAGCAACTGCCCATACAATTGTCTAATACCATTAGTATCAATGATATTATATAACCGCTCATACAATTACATAATATCATTGATCCATTCGGGTCTAGTACGTCGACCTTACAGCAAAACTTTTTCTTCCCCTCAATCGCGTAGCGTTTTTATCGCATTTTCACAATCGCAAAAAACTTCTGTTACGTTTTCAAATTGCGTAACAATTTTTTCAACGTTTTCTCAATCGCGTAAAAATTTTAAAACGTTTTCTTAATCGTGTGACTAAAAATCACCATTTTTAAATCACGTAAGAGTTTTTCTGCGTATTTTCAATTGTGTAAAACATTTTAAACAGATTCTAAGTTTAAATGAAAACTTTTCTCATTTAAAATCAAAATTAAATTTTAATTCCAATATTTTCTTAATAAATCACCTTTAAATACTATTTCTAACATTTTCTCACTAAACCTCCACCAAATAATATTTCCTAACATTGTTCACAAAAACTACATTATTCTTGGCTTAACCAATTATAAAGAATTCTTTTCCATGTTTAATAAAATTTGAATCTCATTTCCAATAAATTTCCTCTTAATAATACTTTCTAATATTTTCTTCACAAAATTTTACACTTCCATGATTTAATCAAATATTATAGCTCAAAGTTTTCTAACGCGCTTCAAAACTCAAAGGGCGAGCTATACGTCAATAAACTTTAACTTATAAATTTATTTCCTATCATGACCTCAATTCATTAATTTAATTAATTCCAAAAATTAGTTTACTTTCTTTTTACATCTCAAAATTCACTAAAATGAGTTTCTTGTTAATTAATCCTTTAAGACTACACTTGAGAAAATATTTTTGGTCTAAAATACCAATTCTTGACATGTTGGCCGAAAATCAATTTATATTCCATAACCAAATATTTATTCATTTCTTATCTCATTTTTCTTTGTAAAAAATATTTAATCTAATTACTTGTTACATAATTATCTAAAATCCACACTTAGTAAAATATTTTAAGTGATTTGCTCCAAAATACTCATGGAGGTCGTGAGTCTCTTGGTTCTTTAAAACCAAAATAGTTTTCCTTTCCACATGATTCTTATCATATACAACATATCACTCATGATATTTCTACTATTACATATTCATGCTTACTATTAAAGCAATAAAATCATATTAAGCATCTAATCACAATTCAATCAAAATCATACCATCTCACATAGTAATCACTTAATAAAAATCATGTATAATTATCAAAGCAATAAAATCACATATAAAAACACATAGCACTTAAATATACACAATCAAATGAATAAATCCTTTAAGGGATTTTTCACCCACAAACACAAACAAATCCATTCCCTCACCACCACATATGGTCGATCAGGTTAATCTCCCTCTTACCTTGATTAGTAACCAAAAAGCTCCAAAAACTCCTTGTAGGTTCGGTCTCCACCACAAACAAACCCTAACACTTCAAACAAACACATCCATCATAACCAAGACTTAAAACAAGACAACCATGAACTCAAATCATGATTTAGGGCTTTAAAACACAAAGGGGTAAGAAAACTCAAACTTTACCTTTGAAGCTACAAACTTCAAGCTTGGAGAAAAACTTGAAAATGGTAGAACCAAGTTAAGGTCTCAACACTAAAGTTTCACTAAATGGTCTCTAGTTTCAAGTGGTGTGATTAGTTAGAATTATAGAAGCTTGGATGGTGTTTTCATGGTGTTGGCCGAGAAGTTGGAGAAGAAAGAAATGAAAAAGCTTTGGTTTCTTGAAGAGAGAGAAGAGAGAAAAGATGAATGGTCACAAATTTAAGAGAGATAAAATAAAACCATGCACTCCAAGTGCTTGGCCGTGAGTTTGAGAGAGAAAGTGGAAGAGAGAGTTTTTGTGTTCAAGCTTGAATGAAAAGATGAAGGCTTTAGGAAATGTGATAGAAAAATCAATTTTAGCGACTTTGGAAGCTTCATGGCCGTGAGCTTCATCCAAAGGAGGGAATTAAATCCTTCTTCTACAAGTTGCTTCCTAAACCATTGATTCCATCAGAGGTTGAAATTAAATCCTTCACCACTAAGTCTTGCCATCCAAGGGTGCAAATCAAAGTCAAGCCACTATTGTTGACTATTCAACAACTTAGCAAGCAAGCTTGCTTCTCCCATTAGTGCACACATAAAGCTTGTCATAATTAGCTTCTAAGATATTTAAGCTTAGATATTTTCACCCAGATATTTTACGTAGATATTTTACTAAGATATTTTACTGAGATATTTTTCGTTAGATATTTATCCTTAGATATTTTACTAGGTGATTCATCACAGAGAAGTCTCTAGAACGTGTGACTCACTGTGGCGAGTCACAGGGTGAGTCAGTGTTCTACAACCTTTTAGAATGTGGTGAGTCATCATTTTAGAACATGGCGAGTCATCGCTTTTACAAGCTTCTAGAACACGCTGAGTCATGGTGCTGAGGTGTCACACAAGGTGTCCAGCTTCTATTGGTCCTCCACGATGAGTCACAGCCGCCAAGTTTGACCAGCTCTTCATTGGTGCATATAAGGTAAGTCACAGTTACTAAAATCTTCTGGAACATCCTAGAATACGCGAGTCACCAGCTTAGCCACCTAGGTGAGTCATCAAACGATGAGTCATCGTTCAAGAATACGCAAAATATTTTTATTTGACAAATAAATTCTAAAAATTAAAAGATTTAGAACTGTGTCTTTGGGTTTCGGGTTTTGTAAGCTTCCCCGGCCCTGAATAAACAGTCTAAAATTTTTTCGGCCTCGAAAAATATTATTTTCCCAGCACCAAGCAAAACACACGAAAAGATAAAAAATAACAGCAAAATAGTCAAAATAAATTACATAGAGCACAGAAATCACAAAATCAGTAAAATCACATTTTACTAAAAAATGAGAAATTTCGGGGTGTTACACTTGAAGCTCATGTTTGACTTATGGAAGAAAGAGACTACTCAAGTTTGATTCATTTATTTAAAAGAGAAAATTTTAAAACTTGAGCTTGTCTTGTTTAAAAATATGAAGCTTGGGTTTGACTTATTTAACTCGTTTGTAGACTGATAATTTTTTTCTTTTTATCAAATGTCTCTTTGAAATATTTAAGTTTATTAATTTAGTATATAGCAAACATCTTTATAATAAAAGATAGAGTAAAAACTAAACATAGAAATAAAAGCTTTTTTTATTTATAATCAATTATTTAAAAAATTGATAACATTTCTATAGAAACTTTTAGTTAGTAATAACAACAAATAAATCATTATTATTATATACTTTTTCTTATCTAAAATTATATTTTTTGTGATTTAGTTTTTACTATCTATACAAAATGAATAAGTAATATATATATATATATATATATATATATATATATACATACATACATACATACATATACACGAATTATTCATGAGATTTTAATGTCAAGCCTATAAAGCTTAAGCTTAGCTTATTTACATAATTGAATCTAAGTTTAAGCTTGACCTTGTTTGCTTAGTTAAACAAAGGAGGTGATTCACTCTGAGCGGGAGGATAACAATAGTCTTGACCGTAGCGATCGGGTCTTGCCCAACAACTGCGATAAAAGACAGGAACTCATCAATCAACCGCTACCATGGTGTCAGAACTCTCAAACCAATATGGCGAGTCCTACTAGTTCAACCACCCATTCTCATACTTTATCTATCATAGGAGTCTAGGTCCCAAAGGGGTTCAAGTTCCCAACTAATATAGACTCCTATGATGGCACAACGGACCTCAAAGAGCACATAGATACTTTCACCTCATCCATGCTATTCTAGGGAGTGACAGGCCCTATATTGTGTCGAGCCTTCCCTACAACCTTAAAGAAGGCTGCCTTAAGATGGTTTTCTAACATGCCTTCGAAAGGAGTCACCGATAATGAAAGACCTAGACAAGGTGGTCGCTATGCATGCTATCATAGCTAGCCTCCACATAGGGCTTTTTACCTCCTCCATCGCTAAGAGAAATTCTACAAACATGGACAAGCTCAAAAGCTGATTTGAGAAATATATTATCATGAAAGAGATGAACAAGGCAAAAAGGGAACTTAAGCGGAATGAGGATCCCCAACTGAAAAAGTCTAAGGAATAGCAACCATCTTAAACCTCCTCCAAAAGGAAAATATGAAGAACACACTCCCCTAAAGGTCTGTAAGAGTAAAATTTATCAAGAGGTATATCATACCAAATTCCAGGATATACATGAGCCTCCCCCACTGAAGAAACTTGGACAAAAAGATAAGTCCTAACATTGTGACAATCAGGGTGGCTACGGACATACTACAAAAGATTGTGTGTGGCTCTGTGACGCCATTAAATCTCTCATCTCGGATAGGCTAATAAGATAATACCTCTACCAATGCCAAAATGAGAACTCTCAGCGCAGATCCTAAAATTATAAGAAGAGGAGCCTTAGCCCATATAGAACCCTATCCCCTTATCAACAAAGGCAAACACCTCCCAAGGATGATCAACGAAGGGAAAGCCCACCTTGGGACACAAGGAAGAATCAAGAAAGCAGACCATCTCGTGATTTGTCCCCCAAGACAACGACCACCAGTATACCAAAGTTACGCAGAACATCAACACTATATCCAGTGGCTTCGAGAGAGGTGGTGAATTGAACTTGGCTAGAAAATGACCCTTCAGAGCTATCCTTGGTGTGGCTTCCTACCCCATCTCCAAAATAGGATGTTGATTGAGGAAAACGCCATCAATTTCCTTCATTAACGAGGATTTTGGAAACACTATCCTGGACCATGATGACCCATTAGTCATATCCAGAATCTTAACCAATGCCAAGGTGTAAAGAATCTTCGTAGATCAAGGGAGCTCAACTAATATTATGTTCATGGACCTGTTCTTGAGGCTGGGGCTCTCCAAGTCAGACTTAATCCCTCATACGGGGGAACTTATAATATTCACTAGTGACAAGATCACCCCAGAGGGGTACGTTAAGCTATGCCTAACGTTGGGAATTGAACCTAAGTTTAAAATAATCAAGGTAAGGTTCTTAGTTGTGGACTACCTTTATGCATACAATATAATCTTGTGTTGCACTTCCCTAAATGCGTTTGGAGTTGTGGTGTCTACTATGCATCTGGCCATGAAACTCTTGAACATAGACAACGAGATTGTCACATTAAGGGCGATCAAGCCACTATGAGAAGTTGCTACAACACCAACCTTAAGATTGAAAACTTCCAAGTCAAACAACAGCTTGAAAATCTAACCAGGCCACTATGGCATGCACCTTAAAAATGAAAATTCAATAGTTCATACATTTTTATCTTACAAATCAACATCAAATGATAAAATTAACCATGGCATGCATTGTTTCATGCATAAATCATCACCAAAGCAAGAAAAATGATTCATTTCCTTAAGAAACACCACAAATTTGAGATGAACACCTACAAAATCAAGATTAAAGAATTAGTGTCCAAAATTTGTATTATAAACAAGGCTGAGTTCTTCTCAGCCCTTTAAATCCCCATTTTCGGGTAAATAAAGAAAATAGAAAAAAAGGTAGAGAAAGGGAAAATAATGCATGTGAACAAGTCTTCACCAATGTTCTGAAATCTAGGCTGGAATGACCAGCCTGACCAATTTAACTGTGAACCAGTTTATCAGCTGGTTCGGTTAGGTCAACAAAGCTAGTCATCTAAGAATCAGTGAAAGAACTAGTAAATCGGTGTTAAACCGGTCAAACCGTCAAACTAGTCACAATTTTTACTAACAAATCAGTTCAAGTTTTTTTTTCACAAAATTGTTTCCAAGTGAAACATGGGAGTCGAACATAAGACCTCATCAATGATGAGCATGCATCCAACCACCAAGCTAACACTGGACTTTGGTTTACTATGCAACACTTTATAATTATATTATATCAGTTTCATTTAGAGAAATTTTTACATGTTTTATTAATTCAAAATTTAATACATTTATTAAAATGTTATTCTTCAACATTTTTTATATTGATAAAATATTAATTTTTATTTAAATAGATATAAAATATATTTAAAATATTAAATTCTTGTAATTTATAAGTAAATTAAGATTTAAAAAGACATGGTAATATTATATTATATTATAAAATTATACTCTAGTTCAACCACGGTTGAACCATTAAACCGTGAATCAGTCCCTTCTCTAGTTCAATGACCAATCTGATTTTCAAAACATTGGTCTTCACTTGAAGGCTCTTGAAAATTATGAAATATGAATCTCAAATCCACTAATATCAAGCAAAACCTAGCCTTTTAAACAAAAAAAAACATTAGCTTTTTCAACAACAAGAAGAAGAAAACTGCATCCCAAGGATTCAAGGGATGGTGTCTCAAGATTATACTCCTTTAAGGAGTTTCATCAAGTTTTTGAGACCCTTGGTTTGCATGTAGCCAAAGTAAAAAATGAAAAATAGAAAAAGGTAGAAAAGAAGAACCTTGAATAAAAATCAAAGATCAAAGGCAAACTAAAGATTATAATAGACATAAAAAGAGGAAAAAAGAGGTTTTTATCCTTTCCTACCTTGAATAGATCTCACCTAAGAGTGGTGAGAAGAGAAAAGACCAAAGTTTGACGGCAAAGGAGAGACCTTCTCTCTGAGAGTGAAGAAAGTTGTGACAAAAACCTTAACTCTCACTATCTGTGTGTGTAACGTGTTTTAGAAGGAGAAAATGAAGTGTTTTGGTGAATGTGTAAGGGTGGACATGATTTAAAGGGTAGTGGAAAAGTCTCTAACCTATCACCCTTTCAGCATGTTGCAGGTCTTCTCTTAATTTGTTCACAGGTAAGTAGTAGGTCTCATGGGGAATTAGGTAACATGGCTCCTTATGATTTTCACCTTCCTATTACTTTTTTTTTAAATTATGGCAATTACTTGCATTAACAACCTATAATCTCCTATTTATTAGGTGTCTTTCCCTACCTAATAAGATGTATTTCAAAATTCAAATACCACTCTTTATTCTAATATTATTACCACTTAAATGTTAATCTATCTTTAAATAAAAGATTGATATGTAAAAATATTTATTTCTTCTTTTTATTTATTTTATTAAAATTTTGAAACACTTATATATATATATATATATATATATATATATAAATTATACCATAGTGTTTAAATTTATATGGAAGTTACAAATCTTTTTCCACTTTTTTATTTTTGCCTTGTACATTTTTTCCCCTCGTCACTCATTTTTTTAATTGGTTTCTATTTTGGATTAGAATTCATAAGTCCATAAGCAACTTTTAGCAAGTTGAGATAAAATAACAGTTTTCCTTTCCATTTTTTGAAATGGACACCTTTGATACGAAAAGGTTTATCAAGGTCTCCAACTCTAGCATCACTTTTAGTTTCAAGAACAACCTTTATTGTTCAAAGTGAAAGTTAAATTGTCCTAAATTTGTTGTTCTACAACTTGCAAAATAGTCACAAAAATCACAAGAAACAAAGTGATAAAAAATTATTGTTATGTGAGGCTGAGATGAGGCACTGAAATTTCACTTTCTGTAGGATAATTCATGCTACCTATAGGATTTTAAAAAGCTTCCTAGTGCATTGAGCTCTTGACATGTTGCTCCTGGAATACAACAACCTAACCAACCACATTGTTTTTCTCTTTACTTCTGCACAAAGAAGAAGACAAGATTCCACACTCCCACACACTTTCTCTATTCAAGTATATTCGTGAGTTTGTATGTATTTTTCTTTCGTGAATGTTGATGAGTTATGGTCTTGGTAAGTCTATTTATATGTGAATAGGAAGAGTTGCTTGAATAGCCACATTAAGTAGCCGTTAGTGTGGGTGTTTATTAGTGTGAGAAGTTACAAGAATTTTAAAAAAACACATAAATGTTGAGTGTTACTAGAGTAATTATCATATAAAAAAATTTATCACTAATTAGGAGAGCATCTTCCATATTCTCCACATGTGAATTTTTCAAGTAATTCTTAACAATTCCTGATGAATCCTAAATTAGGGATGCACATCGGTTAGGTTAGGTCTGGTTATGGGAAAATAAGAGTCTAAATCAATTACTTTTATTCGAGTTAGGTTAAGTTAGGTTTTGTCGGGTCAGATTTGCCAAAAAATCCAGCCAACCCGAAATGAACCAACCTGATCAAAATTAGGTTGGTTTAGGTTGGGCAATTAGGTTTCTTTTTCTTTTAGAAAAATATGCATAAAAATTGAAAAAAAGAAAGATAGAAAGGCCCAAATAAAGCCCATTTCTCAAAGATTAAACTTGACAAACCCTTTCTCCTTGTGACTTCTAAGACCACAAATCAAAATACTATCTAAACACAATGCAGGAATAAACATTGAAATGGTTGCTAGCATGGAAATTTCTTAATGCTGTGCACGTTGAGTCTTGGTAAGGTTTGGGGTTATGATTTGTGACAAGCTCTGGGTTGATTGAGGTTCTATAGTGGCTAGAAATTTTGACTAAGTTTGGTTCGATGGTAGGGATGGACTTTGGTAGTGCGACTCTAGTTTGGAGGAGCTTTGATGCAGTAGTGCATCTCATAGGTGTTGGGTGGTTTTTGTTGTGATAAGGGGGTGGTTCACATACTTCTTGAGCCTTGATGATTGCGAGCTGAGTTGCTCGCACACTCAAAATCTCAAAAGAGCAAATTGTAAAGGAAGATGAAGAAAGATGCCAAAAGGGGGAAGAAACATCGTTCATTGGCGTAGTGGCTGGACGGTGGCCAAAGTTAGGGAACGAGATCAAGGAGAGGGGTAGAGGGGTTCAAGTTTGCTGACTTCTGAACAAAAACTAGTAGAGGGGTTTGAGTTTGCTGACTTCTGAACAAAAACTATGTTAATCACTGAATAAAAGTTAAACACACAACATTTAGTTATGTGGAGATTGGTCAGGTGATCAAGTAGTCGGGTTGAAAAAAATTCAACCCACTACCCAAACCAAAACATATCGTGTTCCATCAGTTTTCACCTAAATAGACCGACGGCTTAAACCAATTCAAAAATTTTTAATTAGGTTTGTTCCATCCAAGCTCTCGAGTAGAAGACCATGGGGGTAATTTGGTAGGTTCTTTGGGTGCTTTTAGCCAAAAAAAGGTTCTTTTATCTATCATGGTAATGATTTTTATAGGGTCATAGGGGGTGAGGAAAGTTTGACCTTACCAATTGATTTAGTGATCATGAGGTAGTTATGGAATGCTCCATAGGAACATGTCACGTAGCCAACTCTTTTAACTAATTTGGTTCTAGAGATTTCACCATGCTAGGTAAGTTTGGTGCCTCTTTCTTGGGCCTATGTTTTAAGCCCATGATAAGAGGGCTATGATCTGCAGCTCCTAAGCTTGGAGTGATGAAGGAGCGAACAAGCTTGATAAACTTTGATCTGATCCTATTGATCTTCGAAGCAAAGAGAATATGGCCTAGGGTTAGATCATATTGGTTGGGTCATTAAGGTTAGTCAAACCCATGTGCAGCCCTGTCCTAAATTGAAATGGTGTTAAATTTTATTAAAATACCTAACAAGTAAATAAACCAAAATATAAAAAAATCAGCGAAGCACTAATACTATTGAAATAAAGATTTTGTTTTTGTTTTTGTTTTTGTCTATTTCAAAAAAATAGCTAATGCATTGTATGCATTTTTTTATTGCGGTTGGATAATGTACGGGCTAACTTGCATGCACCTCAATTAATCTTCCTCTTTGATTTGGTCAAAGACATGCCATCTATGCCGATACTAGATGATTCACAATAATATTTCTTGTGACCTATTTCTAAAAAATTAGGATAGTTAAGATTTAAAATTATGATTGTGTGTCTATTCACACATTACATATTTGTCTACTACTAAGTCAATCCCTTAAATTTAGATTGCATACCATTTGACTATTCAACTATAATATTAACATAATTTGTGATTTAAATAATATTAAAAAATTAGATATTAATTATTTGAACTAGACATAAAGAAGAAAACACAAGTTACTCATGATCCTAACATGAAGTACACAATGAGTAATTTCCGCATACAATTGACATGAAAAATTAACCGGGATGTTGAGGATGATGGAACAGACCTAAACCTTATGCGTAGTCTTATGTTAGTTAACTATTAGGTCCAGACCACAAAAGTGGACTATGGTTAGTGGGTCTTAACACTGAACCCATCCGACCCAAGTATGTAGGGTTTTGATTGGAAGAACAAACAAGAAAATAGGAAAAAAAACTGGGTTAGGGTTTTACAGACTCTTCATATAAAATGAAGTCCTTATCTGCTCGTAGAGTTTAGCTCTTCCACTTCACGGTCTGTTACAAACCACACAAGCTTCGACGAAGGTACCGTATTTTCCACTCAGCGATTTAACTTCGCTAATTTTTCATCCCTTAATCGGTTTTCGGGTTTTACGTTTTGATCTTCAATTTGTGCGGATTTTGACTTCTGGTTAGCGTTAAGTGATGATTTTAATTTGTATTTGAGATTTCAATTCGTGTGTTAATTTGGTTTAGTAGTTTTTCTTTTTTCGATTTCGGAAATGATTTCATTTTTGTTTACCAAGATCAATTATTTTTTCTTCATCAACTGGTTGTTGAGTTTTTTTTTATCATAATTTTTTTATTGGATGGTGAAAAGAATTGGAGATAGAACTATGCTGACTGCTTTCCTTTTTTTTAATAAAAAGCTGAAAATTGGGGATGTAATGAGTTTTGGAGGTACTCACTTAACTGAAAATTGTTATGTGTGGCATTGAGAGTTTGCATTTTAAGGGTGTTTACGTTGCCTCCGAGGATGATGTGAATGAAAATAATTTTCGTTCTTCTGAGTTGTTCCATGCAGAGAAGTATTGGGGACCTGAACTGAGAAGGCTGTATACAAGATCCTTTTTATTTTGTATATGTATTGGGGAGCTCAATTTGAGACCTTGTCTTTGTCCAGATGGAATGTTGTAACTTTTAATGCTGAGTGAATATAGCATTGTTTGTCTGATCTGATGTATGATGTGCTCTATGATTTCAGCATGCTTTTTTTTTTCTTCTGGAAAACGGATTTTGGGCCACATGCTTGATGTAACAAGCTGTAATGGGATTTATCTAACTTGGGTTTGGCACCCTGATATGATTGAGTTGAACTCACATTGAGCCCAAGCTTAAGAGTTAAGTTCGTAAAATGCATGTATAGCTTCACGCAGAGATACCTTTTTCCTTCTTTGATGGGCTGTTAAACATGGTTTAAATCTAGTTGCTTGGTTATGATATGGGAATGGGAAGGATTAAATTTAAACTTCTCTTTTTAAATTTGGATACCTGTGTTTCAACATTTTTTTTTCTCCTGTTTCTCTTCTGAATGCTCTGGCTAGGCATTTGATTTTAGCTGATGTTCTTATAGTGGCTTGTCGGATAATATGATATATTTGTCTTCTTGTTTTTGTTATAATTCTGAGTCATTTGCTCTCATTTACAGTTTTGGTGATTTGGAGCTGTGTTTTAATGATATTGATGATTACTTGTACTGATTCCTATGACATGTATATTTGAATTGTATAATAGAACCTGTTTACACTTTTTTCTTGGCAAGTCAATGCATTTTCGTTCCTGTAACTTTTAAGTTGAATTATTGGTCATTGTCCTCCTATTGTGTCTTAAAATTATGAAAAATGCTAATTAGTACAAAAGATGATTTTACAAATCTTTACAAATGACATGCAACCTGTCTTTTTAACTCAATCAGATAGAAGTTGAATGCATACTGTGAGTTGGTTGGGAAAAAGTGTGTTTAGGTGAGGAATAAATGCATGCAATGGCTCTGTGACACCTGCAATTCATAACTTATTTCACGAAAACTTTTTGTGACAAATAGCTATTCTCTTTAGTATTGTCACCGCTCATATATCCACCTTTATCAAGGTTTAGTTAATTAGTTTCTTTTGATGAAACTTTTTTTTTGCTTCTTCACCTTTACACAGATGAATAGGGAAAAGTTGATGAAGATGGCTGGTTCTGTTCGAACTGGTGGGAAGGGTACTGTGAGAAGGTATATTTGTATATTAAAATCTGATTTTTCTTCCATTCCAATCTCAGTTAGGTTTCCTAATAATGTCAAATACTCAAATATATACTAGGGATATTGTAACTGTTGATTTGTTCTTAAAATGATTTGATACAACTCTCAACTGTCCATGGATGTATTAGTATCCATATATTGACATCAATTCTTTAGCTTTGTTTCTGATGTTTATATTTTAATATTGCACTCGTATCAGAGGATATGCAACTGACACTTACTTCAAGGTATAATTAATCTACTGCTTTTACGGTGTAATTGTTTTTGGGTGAGGCACCTGTAATATTTTTTTTTGTTTGATACGTAGGTTGCATCTATTGAGTTGAATTTTTTCCTGATGATTTGTTTTCTGTCTATTTTAGGAAGAAGAAGGCTGTCCACAAGACAACTACTACAGATGACAAAAGGCTTCAGAGCACCCTGAAGAGAATAGGGGTGAATGCTATCCCTGCAATTGAGGAAGTCAACATCTTTAAGGATGATGTAGTTATCCAATTTCTAAACCCCAAAGGTAATATTAATTGATGAAATTTTAGAGTATATGTTTTATTTCAATTTTTTACGTTGACTGACTGTTAAACAATGAATCTTTTGCAGTTCAAGCATCTATTGCTGCCAATACTTGGGTTGTTAGTGGTTCACCTCAAACAAAGAGTAAGCATATATATCTTTTTCTTCATCTCTGTATGCTATATTATCTAACTGAGCTTGTGCTGTATGCTCTAGTGTGTTTCATCAAGCCTTAACATCTATCATAGAGCATTGCCAACTTTAAGCATTGTGCAAGAGTGTGTTATCTATAACTCTGGTTGTGTCTATCTTTAGGTGTTATAGGCTTTAATTCCTTTCAGGGCATGGACATCTTTGTTTAATGTATATCACATTTTAATATCTGGACTTCTGTTATATTTTGGAGTATACCATGGCATTGTTTCCCACCATTTTGAGTGTAAACTTGAACTTTGCCCTTTTGCAGAGTTGCAGGATATTCTCCCTAGTATCATCCACCAATTAGGTATGTGATTTGCATCTTGTCACAGATTTAGCAATTTTTTTTTGTCTTTTCTCTTTTTTGTGTTCTTTGTAATTTGAGATTTTGGTTATTGTAAAAAAAAATGCAGGGCCAGATAACTTGGAAAACCTGAAGAAGCTAGCCGAGCAATTTCAGAAGCAGGCTCCAGAAGCAGGAGCTGGTGCAACCACAGCGCAAGAGGATGATGATGATGTGGTCCCAGATCTTGTCCCAGGCGAGACTTTTGAGACAGCTGCTGAGGAGACTAAGGCTTCTTAGAGTTTTTATTGTGCCATCTTTATATATTTTGAATGTCCTTTTTTTTCCTTTTTTTTTTTTGCAAAATTAAGTATTTCAGGTGTTGTTCGATGCTCCTGTCATATACTTTAGATAGTTAAAATACTCTTAAATCTGCTCTTCATCATCTAACTCGAAGTGTTACTACCTGACTGCACCTGAGTTTGTCTATTGTATGTGCATCATTATTGGAGGTAGAAATCAATTTTGTTTCATTTATTTTTCATATTAGGTTTCACTCTACTTGCAAGCGATCAATTTTAAGTGTGTCAAACTAAATGTTTATGGGAATTAACAAAGGCCGCCATAACATACTGTTATGGTTCATGTTGATTCTCCATGGTTAAGCAGGAAGGCTGATGCTTGGCGTCTGACACCTCAGTCAAATCTGTATGCTTTGTTGGTAGGATTGCTCTCGTTTTGCAGATGAGACTACAATGGAATATAGGGAACGTGCCTGATATATTGATATTTCTTTTGGCTTTAGTTCATTGTTTCTTTCTTGTTTTTCTGCTGTAACGCGCATGAATAAGAATTTCAGTCATTAATACAGGTTAGGTTGACATCGGAACCCAAGGACGACAAATTGAGTTGGGAATAATCCACCATCTATTTGTGTATTCTGAGGGTGAGGAGCAGAGTGAGAGGTTTATGCAGCCATTGCTTTCATGAGACAGCTACAGGCAAAACTAGTTTTAACCCGGAAGTTCTAAACTAGCTTCTACGAAACTCAAGCATTTGAAAATATCTAGTCGAAGCTGATTTGATTGTTCGTGGCCAATAATCCCATATAGTCTAATCAAAGATTCATTTATGCTGGTTTCTCTGCAAACCAACGAAATAACTGGATCTATAACACGACATTTATGCGGATTTCTCTGCAAAACATTTATATTTATGCTAAATTTTATCATGATATTATGGATAAAAAAAATAGCAAATACGAAAATATTATGTTGCAAATCTAAGAGCTAAATAGTATGTAGCTGAGACTAGGTCACTTGCTAGTGAATTGTATACCATGTTTGGATTACAGTTTACATTTCAATGTGGGGTTTGGGGTGTGCAAGCTAAAGTTTAATCCAAAAAAACATGTTTAGATCATAAAGTGAACTGCTACTTTACTTTTTCATTTTTTTAAAAGCAAACTCGGTTTGGTTTAAAACTAAGTTTTACCCCCGGAAAAACATGTTTAGGTCATAAAGTGAAGTGTTACTTTAAAAAAAAAAAAGCATCCCCAGCCACTAAGTTCTACTTCACTAAAAGGAAAATGACTGTTGCACTTTTTTTTAAACACCTTGTGGTTCACCTTACTTGTTTTGGTAAAAAAGAAGAGAAAAAGCATATATTGTAAAGTGTGTTTATCTTATTTTATTATTAAAAAAGGAAATGATGAAAAAATAGTATAATAAAAGTGACGTATGAATATAATTGTTAAAATGAAAAAAACAAATCGCAATATGTGGTGTGAAAACTATATATATATAGAGAAATGTTCCTTTAACATTTGAAACTTCACATGTGATCTACACTAGTTAATGATGAGCATATTATTGATTATAGAATTAGACAGAGTTGGAAGAAATTGTCTCTCTACACATACAAATAATTTGGTATTTATATATGGAAGTGGTACATGAAGAAGCAAATACAGACACTAATTCATATGAAGTGGTAATTATAATATCTAATAATCATTATTATGAGTCAACTATAAAACATGTGAAACTTGAATTAATTCTAATACTCCTCTTCAAGCTAAAGCATATATGTCATATATGTCAAGCTTGTTTCAATTAAAATCAACCTGAATTCCTCTAAGGGACTTAGTAAATATAGCGACTAACTATTTGTTAGAGTTGACAAAGTTGGTAGTAATCTCGCTTGAAAGAACATTTTCTCTAATAAAATAACAGTCAATTTCTATATGTTTGGTTCATTCTTGAAAAATCAAGTTAGAAGAAACATACAAAGCAGCTTGGTTGTGACAAATTAGTTTCATTTCCTTAACATCTCCCAATTTTAGTTGCAGAAGCAATTGCTTTAGCCATATAAGTTCATAGGTTGTTGTTGCCATAACGCGATACTTGGCTTTTGTGCTGGATCTAGCAACTATGTTTCACTTTTTACCTTGTCATGATAATAAGTTACCACCAACAAAAACACAATATCCTGAGGTTGATCTTCTATATGATGGTGAACTTGCCCAATCAGCATTAGAATAGCCAACAACTTGAGAATTGCGTTTGTTTTCATAAAGTAACCCTTTTTCCTGGTACACTCTTGATGTATTTAAGAATGCGAACCACGACATCTTAATGACTATCACAAAGAGCATTCAGAAACTGGCTTACCACACTTACAACAGAAGTAATGTTTGGTCTAGTTACTGTAAGGTGGTTAAGTTTATCAACAAGATGTTTATATTTGCCAAGATTTGTTAGTGGCTCCCATTGACCCGATAACAGTTTGACATTGTTAGAGTATCACTAGGGCGGCAGTCCAACATACTTATTTCTTCAAGTATGTCTAAAGCATACTTCCTCTGCTTGATGGCAACACCTATATGAGATTGAGCAACCTCAATTCCTAAAAAGTATTTTAGAGGGTCCAAATCTTTCATCTGAAAATGATCTGACAAATACTACTTTATTTTGGATACTAGTCTAATCATTGCCTATGAGAACAATGTCATATACATAAACAACAAGGTAGATACAAAGATCAGGGGAAGAGTGGTGGAAGAACACAAAGTGATCAATTGCACATTGAGTCTTGCTGAATTATTGAATGACAGAGCTGAATCTCCCAAACCAAGTGCAAGGAGATTGTTTAAGTTCATAGAGAGATCGTCGTAATTGGTAGACTAAGTCAGGTGCTCTGTGAGCAATAAGTCTTGGTGGC
The DNA here is from genome assembly GCA_029884595.1 of Ormosia semicastrata. Taxonomy (NCBI): domain Eukaryota; kingdom Viridiplantae; phylum Streptophyta; class Magnoliopsida; order Fabales; family Fabaceae; genus Ormosia; species Ormosia semicastrata. The sequence continues at coordinate 39,345,899 of JAQQTO010000055.1, forward strand.
TGTTGCATATAAACCTCTTCTTGTAATTCTCTATGTAAGAAAGAATTTTTGATATTTAGCTGATGAAGGGGCTAGGAGTGAAAACCGATCATGGCAAAAAAGAGGTGAATAGAAGCAATTTTAGCCACAAGAGAAAAGGTATCTCCATAGTCAAGGCCAAATATTTGTTTGTATCCTTTGGCCACTAAGCGAACTTTCAAACGATCAACTCTCCCATCAGGGCCATTCTTGACAATGTAGGCCCAACAACCAACAACCGTTTTGCCATGAGGTAAGGGGACAAGTTCCTAAGTACCACTAGAGTGTAAAATAACCATTTCATTAACCATAACATGTTGCCATCCTATATGAGATAGAGCTTTACTTGTAGTTTTAGGAATAGAAACAAAGGCCAAAGAGGACACAAAGGCATAATAGGAAGGAGATAAATAATGATAATTCAAATGACAGGCATAAAGAGGGTTAGGATTACGAGTGAACCTGATACCTTTGCGTAATGCTATTGGTAGTTTCGGTGTAGGAGGCAGAGAAGGAGAGTCTGATAGAGTAGGAAATGAGTCACAAGGAAGACTAAGGGTTGGTTTAAGAATGTCTGGATGATCAACTACATCGATGGATACATCAACAGAGTGTGGATGTGGTCTACATTGTATGTGAGCAAGGGAGGAGCCGAGACAGGTGTGGGTCAAACCTAAATGGGAGAATGACCAACTAGGAGCATAATGTCAAGGTTATGATGCTGATTAGAGGTAGACATAAAGAAGGGACGGGGCTTAAAGAAGATGACATCAGAAAAGACAACATATATTTTAAGGTTTGGGGAGTAGCATCGGTAACATTTCTATAACGGAGAGTAGCCTAGGAAAAGACACTTTAGGGATTTGGCGACCAATTTGTCTTTTCTTGGAGTAAGATCATGAATAAAACAAGTGCAACTGAAAACACAAAGAGGAAGAGAATAGAGATCCTAGTTAGGGATCAAGAGAGAATGGGGCACTTGATTTTGGAGGACAAAAGAAGGCATACAGTTGATGAGACAACATGCAGTCATGATAGCGTCTTCCCAAAAATGAAGTGGTACATTGAAGTGAATGAGCAAGGTACGACCAGTTTCAACTAGGTGTCGATATTCCTTTCAGCTACACCATTTTGCTGTGGGGTGTAAGCACATGATGATTAAGGTAAAATGCTCTGTGAAGTAAAAAAATGGTTGAAAAGGTAAGGAAAATATTCACGTGTATTATCACTTTGTAGAATTCTAATAGGAGTACCAAATTGAATTTGAATTTCTAAATAAAAACCTTGAAATATGGGAAAAAGTTCAAAGTAGTTTTTCATTAGAAATAACCAAGTACAATAGGAAAAATCATCAATAAAAGTAACAAAATATTGATAACCTAAAGTAGAAGTGACACGACTAAGACCCCAAATATCTAAATGAACTAAAGTAAAAGGAGCATTAACTCATTTATTGACTCTTTAAGGAAATGAACTATGGACATGCTTTCCCAACTGACAGGACTCACACTCTAGTGTTGACACTTTTTAGAGACTAGAAACCATAAAATATAATTTCTGTAGCCTAAGATGTCCCAAGCGTTGATGAATGATTTCTGGTGACTTAATGTTACACACTAGTGCAAGGTGGATGGGACACATTGGTGATGGTGTATCCAAGGCCTCCCCAAGAGTATTTGGTAGGTGGGCGAGCCATCTTCTACTTGGAAATTTTTTAATGTGTTAATAGAGGCTACTCTCAACCTTACTATAATGCACCCCCTAGTTATAACTAGCATTCCTTGGAACATGTTCAGAATCACTTCAGACTGCTTGAGTCGTTCCACAGGGAGGCCTAAGGCTTTAGATACAAAAGTGGGGATGACATTGACCCCTAACCCATTATCAGTCAGCGCCCGCCACAGACAACGCCCATCCATTATGGTCGTCCTATGCAATCTTGCCAGCTTAGTTAGCGGTGCATTCGCCACGTACAAATCTTCTCCCCTTCTTTTTACTACTTCTACTATGGCCCCAGCTTGCAATTTTGCATCAAGGCCCAATTACCCAAATAGCATGCAAAATCCTTTTGTCTTGGCCAACCTTGCACTAATGTAGGCATCTTGTGAGACTATCTCCCCCTCTTTGCTCCTAGAAGTCCCTCCTTCCTCATCATCCACTTTTTCAACCACTTCCTGCGAGATTATTGCATGGATCCCATGGTTAGGTAGAGGGTGCCTGTGTATGTTTTCATCAATGGTTCTGCCTTCTGGGAGCAATATCTTTCCTTCAGCTAGCTTTTTGGGAAACACCTTTCTAATGACATGGTAGTTTACAGTACCATGTCCATTAGAGTGGTGTAAAATGCAAAACTCTGGGTTCTGATACTCCTCATATGTCAAGGCCTTTCATATGTGACCTAGGTGTTAATATTCCATCTTTCAATCGTTCTTCCACTAATTGATACACTTGTTGCTTAGTTAATAGCATAGGAGGAGGAAGAGGTTCATCATTTCTCTTAGATTTATACTCTTTAGGTGGAGGAATCACCTTCTAATTTCTTTTTTCTGCGTTGTCCTCCAAAGCAAACACATCAAAGATCGACTTTGGCTCTTTGCTTCATTTGTCTTGTTTCTTCAATGTTTCCACAATGTCCTTTGCTTGCGTGATCAATTCAGCAAATATGCTCAGCCCTCTTAAAGACAAAAAAATTTGTGACCCATCTTCAATATTTTTTATGCATCCATACACCAAATCTGCCTAGGAATGGTTTCTCAACACTACAATGCACGATCCATGTATCGCTTAATGAAAGCCACCAATCCTTCCCCGTTTTTCTGTTTTATTGACCTTAATGTTTTGATTCTGTCAATCCCTGTATACATGGTGCACAATCGCTTCTTTATCTAGGAATTTATTGCAGAGTTCTGTGACCATCTTTTCTTATGAATGTATAGAGTTAGGGTGCAGCTTCGCGCACCACGTGAACTCTCTCCCTGTTAATGACTTGGAAAATTCTTCGTCTCAAATCTTTATCTCCTTTATGCACTCCCAAGTCATCTAGAAAGGACATGATATGCTCCTGAGCACTCTTCGTTCCATAAAATTTCTTGAATGTAGGTAGAAGTTGCTTAGGTGGGTAGCGCTTCTTCGTGACGACCAAGAATAATGGGGGTTCCATTTCCAGTATCATGGAAGGCCCTTCTTTGTGTGAGCACAGTAGTTGCTTCAGCTCTCTCTATGTCTCTCATGCTTCGTCTATGGTGCGCTCCCATTCACTATTCATAGAGCTTCCCCCTTCTATGGCGATTGTATAATTTTTCTTGCAACTTCTTACTCCTCCTCCACTTTTCAACCCTACCACCCACTCACTCACTCAAATTTATGTGTGGACACAAATCGAGTTCAACCTGGTGACATACATGATGACATGGGGTGCGTTTGCTGTTGTAGTCTGCACAGGTATGCCCAGATTACTAAGGAGGTCTCTAGCTACACTGCCTTGGATTACCCCGTTGTTAGGTTGGGTAACATTAGTATGTTCCCTGACTAGAAGGGTCACCAACTCTTCCCCATTGTTATGTGGGAAGTCCTCTAAACTGAAAGAAAGCTTGCGAGTGGTGTTGCCAGGGGTCACAGTCTCACTTGTGTCCCCAACGGAGTCGCCAAATGTTCTAGTTCAGTCTTTTGGATGGTTAGGCAAGGGGAAAGAAGAGTTACGGGATTAACAAAGATGTGTTTATATGCTTGTGAGCCAAGTAAAGAATAGGGTCTGATGCTACTAGCTTGAATCGAGAATTCAGTGAAACAACCATGAGAACTATTAGAAGAGGGAACATAGAATCAATAGAGTATTCTTAGTGTTTCGCCAAGGATACTACAGTGGTGAACTTGTGTCTTACATTTGCATGGATGAGTTCATATATAAGGGAAATCTTGTTTGAAGAGACATAGGTCATTTATAATCAAAGTTAACCAGGTACAAATCTTGGGGGTTGTGTCTACAGGCTCTTCCTTTTTTATTTGTTTAAGGTTTTGCTCTCTTGGTCTTTAGGATAGGAACAGGTCATACTATAGGCAGTGAATCATTAGGGTCTATTAGTATAAATGAGGTATATTAGGCGTAATTAGAGCATTAGTTTGTTTTGGTCGTTTCTTCCTAGGAGAATCTAAGATATTCAGATGCTGTCTAATCCTGTGGTTCTCACGGTGTCCTTTCTTCCAAGGTCTGAATACCTTGGGGGATCACTTTCGCCTAGAAACCTTCCAAGCTAATCAGATCATCAGGATTCTCAAGAAAAGTACACTATGGGCTGTCATCGTACACTTAGTTATATTCTAGTTGGTTTTGGTTGACTCAGTTTGGACTTCAAAGGGGAACTCACTCTGTTCTTGTATCTAGTTGGAGCGAGTTCTATCTACAATAATTACAAATGAAAGCAAGAGTTTAGAAGATTTAAACGATAATTATTTAAACTCAAATTGATAGAAGTAATAATAAATCCTTTTTTGTATGTAAAGTACTAATAAATCTATTTATTTATTTATAATATATAATTGAGTGAAGTATTAGTTAAGGAGTTAAACTTTTTAATGTAAATATGTTAATAGACTGAACTTTTATTGTTATCAATTAAGGACCTTAATTTTATTAAAATATATTTTTACTAATAAAAATTGAAAATACAAAAATACATAATTTGATAAAGAAAAATAATTTATAATATGAACTAAATACATAGTTAGTTATCACAATAAAATTAAGTTCCTTATACAATATTTTTCTATACATGAGTTCAGGCTTGTGAGCTGTAAGTAATGTTGCCATCTCATCATCTAGCAACTCTATTTTTATGTCACCTTAACCTCTAACAACTTTATTTTGTATCTAGATGAGTAGTGAGCCCTATCATTATTAAACTGAAATGTCAAGAAATAAATAGATTGAACACATTGTTCATCCTTCTACAACATGTAATAATTTATCGATGGCAGAGTGGTGTTTTATCGCCCGCCAAACGTTGAGATAGAAACTTCATTTATTGAGCACCCTTCAAATGTATTTGAAAAAGATCCTACTTGAATTGTATTATCTCTTCCTGTGTAGAACCCAGGTTGGCTTGGTTCATGGAGTAATTTTCCACCATTCAACATTAAAACCACGGATAACATGGTAGGCCTATTTTTTGGACTCTGTTGTACACATAATAGACCTACATGAATACATCGTAATATCTTTGATGGTATGGACACATCATCAAATATGTCATCTACTAACTCTAGTGGCCTTCCTTCAATCCATAGTCTCCATGCCTGAAATGACAGGAAAGCAATAACAAGAGAGAGCTCAATCCTTACTCAAAATTTTTTAAATGATTCATTGTTATAGAGACATGAGAGTTTCAATGAATGATAAAGTTTATAGGTGGCCGAAATACTCAATGAAAAAAGGAGTAGGTGAGCTTTTTTAGAAAAAAAAGTAAAATTTGTAGGACAACATTATAGAGTGAGATTGAAAAGTTTTAATTTATAGTCATTGTTGACAGGTATAGGGTGAAAAATTAATTACAACTCACTTTCATCTTATTATTATAGTGGCCAAAACTTATAATTAAGGTTGACTTTTTTTATTTGCTAATAATAGAGTGGAGTTTACTTTCAACTATTCTGCATTTTTGTTAAATCAAACACGTATAAATTAATTTTCATTTTAAAGTTATAAGGGATGTAGCTAAAAATAGTACATTAAAAGATAGAGAAATATATACACTTCAAGCTTACATGACCAAGAAGGTTAAGCTGATGATGAGGATCACAAAATCCCCGATTCTTCCTCCCACTAATTATCTCTAGTACAATGACACCAAAGCTGAAAACATCAGATTTGATAGAAAATGATCCATGCACTGCATACTCCGGAGGCATATAGCCACTGTAAAACAACATTTAAGTAAGAAAAAAGAGAAGTTAAATGGGGTTGCAACATAGTAAAACTAAAATAAGCTGAGTTTACATACTATGTTCCCATCACTCTATTTGTATTGGCCTCAGCTTGATCTTCTCCAAACGTTCTAGCTAAACCAAAATCTGATATCTTTGGGTTCATATTGTTATCAAGAAGAATATTGCTTGTTTTGAGATCTCTATGAATGATTCTTAGTGTAGAATCTTGATGTAGATATAAAATACCTCGAGCAATCCCACCAATAATTTCCAAGCGCTTAGGCCAATCTAGTAATTTTCTTTGCATCGTATCTAACAAATTTCACTTTTTAAGTTAGCATGGAAACTACATGATGGCAAGAGTAAATTAAAGCAGTAAGTTTTGTTGGTGTGAAAGCTCAAACCAAAAATAAAGCAATCCAAACTTCTGTTGGGCATGAGTTCATAGATCAACAGCTTTTCATCTTGTTGAATAGAACAACCAAGAAGTTTTACAAGATTGCGGTGTTGAAGTTTTGCCATCAACATGACTTCATTTTTGAACTCCTCTGTTCCTTGTCCTGAAGTTCTAGAAAGCCTCTTGACTGCAATCTCTTGCCCATCTGCCAATATGCCCTGGGAATAATTTTGTAAATTTTAGTACTCGATGAAGAAGATAAATAACTTGGTAACCAAGGTTTGTTTGAATGAATTTTACTACCTTGTAGACCGGTCCAAAGCCACCTTCTCCTAACTTGTTATTGTTGGAAAAGTGATTTGTGATATTAGTTATGATTGAAAAATCAAATATTTTTGGTAAGTCAACGTCTTCCTTCTCCCTCTTGTGCTTCCAGTAAATTAGTTTTTTTATAATCCCTGATATGGTAGGAGATATGAATTGTTTATAATTAACAATCTATTAATAGTTATCATATAAACAAAGGAAAGGGAAATAGATGGAATAGCAATCATACTTCAGAATTGAAGAATACTTCTTTTCAGAATTGAAGAATTTACTTATCATAAATTCACCTGGCTTGTGAAGATTCTTCCTTTGTATAAATATTGATGTGGCCAATCCAATGATTGTTAGTCCTATAATGATTCCTGCTAGAGTCCCTGCAAGCTCCTTTTTATTTAAGTTCCTCTTATTACTTCTATGATCTGAGAATTGAAATTAATCTCAGTGGACAAACAGCTAGAAGCTTGCAGTTCAAGGAAAAAGGCATCTTATGGATAACAACTTCAATTTGGAACATCATTTGTAATAAACTTTTCTACCAAATAGTTAAGGTATACTTAATGGTAAAAACAGAATCTATTATTGTCACAATTTTAACAAGACCGGAATTGATCATATCAAGCCAAATGCCGGAATTTATATATTTCTGTCATGTCTGACTGAAAAGGCAAAAGATGGAATGAAAAACGAAAATACCGAGCTCTGAAGATGCCAGCCGTATGTAAATATCCTGTCCTTGGTCCATGTGTTTTCTCATGTCCATAATGTTATCAAACCAAAGCAAGCAGCCACTCCCACCATCTCTGATATCTAAATTTGCATATGCTGTGCAAGAGCAGTTTTTCAAACATAATGTCTCACATTCCTCGAGGCTCAGGCTCATGTTAAACCAAGATGAAGATGTGTCTGGCAACATCATTCCTGTGTACTTCAGAAAGCCATCTCCATTAAGACAATTTAATTTTGTTCTTCTGACACACCCTCCTGACCAATCTAATGAAATCCATTTTGCTTGAAATTTGGGTTTGAAACCTTCCAAGCATTCACATACTGGAGAGTCTTTGATATTGCAGTTAGAATTAACACCACACAAGGCATAATATTCACACCGGTCGACAGGACGAACAGATATAGTCTCCCAACTTTGTGTCTGATCTGACCATAAAAAAAATTGTGTAGTTCCCGATGGACTGAGCACTTTTCTGGTAGCAATTGAATTGTTCAAGATTTCATATTCGTAAGAAACTTCATTGTCGGTAAACTCAAAAGAAAAATTCAAGAGTCTATGCATTCCTTGCCAAGAAAATCCAGTAAAAAGATAGCCATTCCATGCCCCTGCTCTATACAAAAATGTTGCTCCCTTTGTAGTAACTAGTTGTGGAAAGCCATGAGTATCCATGTGATTTGAAAACTCACCTTCAGCAGGATCTTGGGGGTCTCTCCAAGAAGTGAGAGAGCTACATGGACCGGTTACTAAATTGCTTTTCAGCTTCATTCCCGCGAGGAAAGTGTCTCCAGGATAATCAAAGCTTTCCCACAAGAGGTTTTCTGAGCTGTCTCCATCTTTCACAGCAAGGTTCCCCGAATCTAAAAGCTGCACAACTCGTTTCACTGCAATTTTTGATGAGTTGGAGGACCAGATAATGCCTCTTGAGCCATCAAGAATAACAAGAGTTCCTTGATCAGTAAGTTTCAGAATTGCAGTTGAGTTTACTGGGGTATTTCTGTCGGCAACCCACACTATTGTCCTAGGTGATATGCTGTTGTACCATATGCCAAAGTATTGGCGTTCAAAATTTCCCATGTTGAAGAATCCCGCTTCAAAAGTTCCTGCTGATGAAACCAGGAACTCACCATATTGGATAGATTGATTTGGAGTAATAGTAACAATATCCTGTTTAGAGAAAGTGGGCATGAAGCAGAAGAAGAAAGAGTACACCATTAGCATGAGCACCTTATAGCTCTCCATTGTGTTTCTGTGGGTTTGCCCCGGTTACCAGCATCATGTATATTTATTCAAATTCCAAATTAAATTGAGACTGTTTAAGTCCAAGTCTTCCCACGTGCTTCTACTCCAATCGAAATTCATGCAAAATTCTAGCAAACAGAAGTATGAAGTGAATAATTCTACTCAACTTAATGTGTGGCCTAGAGGACCAGACGTTAACTGGCCGGCTTTCAGTGAAGACCCTGTGGCCTTTCGTCTAACATAGGTTACCACTAATATCGTCCATATTCGTTTTCTTCTATCAAATGTCACGAGCAATAAATTATATCAAATATATTCAACGGATATGTCATCACGATTTTATCTTAGTTAGTTTATATCACAAATTATTATTACTTTGATCATTTGAATTTTGATTATTATCCTTTAAATCTTCTAACTCTCTGTTTTTTTTTTTTTTTAACTTAAGGTTCTTTTAAAATAAAATTAAGATTTTAGAGCAAAAAGAAAATAAAAAATAGATTAATCTGATTTCAATTTCTTTTTTCAATCAGTGAGAAATTATATTTATCAAATGTCACTAGTATTAAACTATATATATATATATATATATATATATATATATATATATATATATATATATATATATATATCGTTTATTAATTGGTTTATTTTAATTGTTTTATATCACAAATTTTTGTTACTTTGATCATTTGAATTTTGATTACTACCCTCGAATCTTCTAACTCTTTTTTCTTTTTATTTGTAACTAAATGTTTTTTCAAAATAAAATAATATTATTTGACACAATAAAAAACAAATTATTCTTTTTTTTAGGTAGATTAAAAATGCAAAAATAACTAATTACGAATAAATAAAACTCTCATAGAGTCGACTAGCAATAAGGATGATAAACTTGGTGGAGGTAGGTTTAGAATCTGGAGACGAACTTCACTGGATGCACCAAGACATAAATTCTGGGAATTTTCCTGATTTTTCGCAAACCTCCCCTGTTAAGGGAGTGTAGATTTCCAAAATAGAATAAAGGTTTATAAAAAACCGGTTGTATTTTTTTCTTTTTAAATCATGCTTAGTTTCTTGAAGTTCGGGAATATGTGCATTGTTTTATTATCTATCTTAGCCTGAGCTCATATTTTTAATATTGGTTTTTTTGGTAGTTGCATAAATTTTTCAAATTTAGCCATATTCATTTGGACCAGTTTTCAGTGACTGCATATAGTATCCTGCTTAATATGCAACATGGTTTTCTTGTAGGTTGTACGATGTGTTGCTCCCTTGTCAAATGAGGAGTTGAAGCCAAAACTGTTATATCTTTTAGTTCTCCGACTGTTGTGCGTGTGAAATTTACATCTTTTTAGTTCTCTGAAATATGTTTGCTGACTATTTATTTTGTAGCGCCGCATTGGAAATGCGTATCCCTGTGACATAGGGCAGATAATAAAGTGTAATTCCAAAAGTGATCTGAATTTGGGGTGACCCTTTTATGCGTCGGTTTTTCTACTAAAATGTCTTTATTGATAAACTTATTTATCAAATTGTTATCTTTTAAAAATTATTTATCAAAATTTTATCATTTTTGCCATGTTGAAATTTTTTATTCTTTTTTATTCCACGTAAGATGCACCAACGCACCTTGCGTATCCAACGTAGATGCACCAACGCGCTTGATGCATACAGCTTGGATACGCCAAATAGAGAGGCGTATACACGTTGGATGCACCAAGCGTGTTGGCGCATCCACGTTGGATACGCAAGGCTCGTTGGCGCATGCACACTGTATGCGCCAGAAGTGTTAGCGCATAAAACACACGCCCGTGCTTCCTATATGCATATAGCCGTGTCTAATTCGATTGAAGCTTCTGACTTTGAAACACGGCCGTGTATAGTGATCACACGACTGTGTCTCCATGTCTCACATAAAGTGCACTTTTCATACTGATACGACTGTGCCGTGTTCTCAGATGGCTGTGTGAGCCTTCCTAACGTGAAAAATAATCTGTTTTACCATCAAATCATTTGTAGTATTCTTAAATAATTTTTTTATATTTTCTATATTTTTTAAAATTTGATAATTTAACTATATGTAAAATAAAAACTAATACATTTTATCTAATCTCAATTAGGTCAAGTTTCGACCCAATTAAATCTATGGCCAAGTCCAGGTTTAGAAAATTGGGCCTATGAAATTATCAAGTTAAACTTTACTGATTACATCTAGCCATGAGTAGCCATGAGCACCCTTAGCGTATTGCAATCAATTTTTACACTTTGGATTGATTCTGAAAATTGAAGTTGATCACACTCTTAACGTCATGACCGGTTCATGGGCAAGAATAACATCCTAGAGAGCCTAACAAATTCAATTGACCTTAATAGTTCAAACATTCCGATTCTATGGAAAATTTGACAGAATATCTCTAAAAATTAGACGTTCTCAAGAATACATCATCCTGTATAATGAAACATATTTATATATATTATGATTTTCATATCAACAGAGCACGTATAAGATGCATAAGCATAACGAAACATTTATACATATACATACGGTCATCCCAGATTAAGAAAATATAATAAAATGATAATAAATCTATACATTAAGTGCAATGACTACATTAATGAGAAGGGTCAGGGTCAGAATGTGATGGTCTGTGAGGGGGATAAGAAGAAGGTCCTGACTGTGATGGGTGAGGATATGGTGTGTAACCCATATACGGTGGATATGGAAATGACGGTGTAAGGGTAAAGGTCAAAGGATATGGTAGGTAAATGTAAGTAGGTGGTGGGTATGCTGTAGATGGTGGATGACCTGAATATGGTGGGTAAGATAGAGGTGGCAGCTAAGATGCTGGATAAGTAGCAGTAGTAGTGGCCGGGGGTTGAGTCCTAGGCACACTTGAAGAATCAGAGTCCTCTGAAGGTCGTAGTCGTGATCGAGTACTCGCTAACCCTCTCATGCTACGGCGCGTCCTCTGCTCATCGGATTACTCAGATGGTCCTAAAATGTCATTTGCAGGAGGAGCTGGACGAAGTTGATCCAATGTAATGCGATTATGCTCCCTCACTGAAGATAATATCTCCTCCATGGATTGTAGAAGGCTAGCCATACTAAATCCGGAACTAGGGTTCCTAGCTGAAGCATGGACGTTCTTTGCAATGTCAGCCTGAGATACAGATATAACACATGTCATCATCAATACAAAATACATTTAGCAAATAGAAGAACATATTGGTAAATAACAAACCACAAACCCAATAGATGCATCAGTACAAGAAATCCAATGTCTGGTAATTCTTCTATACTTGCGCATGTACTCAGAATGCACAGTGAGGGGAGCTTCCAACAGCTTTGCAGTAACACATTTTTCCCTCCGACTGTCCCAGATGGCTATGTGTGGTAGGTATGTAACTTGCCAATCATCGTCATGTCGTTTTGTCAATGTAATCGAGTGCAACTTGTCAGGTTAGTGTGGTCTCTGCGATATTGGTTGGTCCAGACCAAACTGACGCATCACCCTATATGGCTGGTGCCACTCGACAATGTGGAAAAAGATGAGTGGAACCGCTTCTAGTATAATGTCTCTACCAGCCACACAAAAATATGGTAGTGAAGCCATAATCTCATCCGTATAGGGCTGCTATGTTATCTACAAAATGATATGTTCAAAGCATTAGAAAGCAAGACAAAGTAACTTATTTAAATTAATGTAAACAAATATTGACCTCATCATTCTTCAATTGATCAAATAATTGGAGATAATACGGAAGCACCCCATTGGGGTTTCATTCAACACCTTATGTTTATGCCAACACGCCTGATGCATACAGTGGCCGTGCGAGGGAGAGGAGATGTGGAGTTATAAGGAAGTGGCTTGGATGTGCCAACATGCCTGGCGCATACAGTGTGAATGCACTAACGTGCCTTGCGCATCCAACCTAGATACGCAACACGCTTGGCGCATCAAACATGTATACGCCACTCTATTTGGCATATCCAAGCTATATGCACTAGGCGTGTTGGCGCATCCACGTTGGATGTGCAAGACGTGTTGGCGCATCCTACGTGGAATAAAAAAGAATAAAAAATTCCAACGTGGCAGAAATAATGATATTTTGATAAACAGTTTCAAAAAAATGGCAATTTGTTAAATAAGTTTGCCACTAAGGGCATTTTGGTAGAAAAGCCTTTATGCGTGTCCTGAAGATGTTAGTATCTGAATTTGCTTCATCTGTTGTTGTTATACTCTGTCTGTTGTAATTGTTTTTCTGTTTATCGCACATAAAGTATTTAAAGTATCAATGCATGTCTGTTTATCTTTCTTTTCCAGGTAAACAACACTTGTGGATATTTTTGTTGGGAAGATCTGTTCAAAATAAGCAGTTGTAAAATCAGCAACAGGGCAAACCCATTCTGCGCATTCAAAAGGATGGAAATGGAATAACACGCTATATTTGTTCGTTAAAAGTAAGGATGTGCTTGACATATTATGTTTTCTCTTTACATCTATTTATACACTGCCTTGTTTTGTTGTTATAGAAGGGATCCCCCAGCATGTCTGGCCTGAGGAATGTTAATGTTAGGAGGCCTTCATCACTCGTTGCATTTTGCCTGCCAAAGGATGATACCCAAGAGGAGTGTTGTCCAGCAAATCTTTGATTGTCTTCAAGGAGGCTTTTAATGGAGAACAGAAGGCTTCCTTATGAAGTAATGATTGCTAAAAAGTAACAGGCATCAGCATTGAGGGTCTCTAGTATGATGGCTGAATGCACGGGGGAGATGTAGAATTTGTCGATTAATGATTTAATGAGGGATAGGCCTGAAAACTAGTTTGGATTTGATTTTGGAATTTAGTATGCCTTTTTACTTTTTTTTAACTCTCTTGTCTGTTACTGCTAGGGCTAAATTTCTGTTGGAGTTGATGATTCTCAAATTGAATGATCAATTAGTATAATTTATTTATAAGATGTTGAGTGTAAGTCTGTCTGAATTGTAGCTTCGTACAATTATCTCTTTCTCTTTCAATTTTTTTCCTTCTTTTTTTCCTAATTTTTTTAAAAGATATTAATTTATGTAGTTCTTTTATTTTTCATATGTACCAAGTGCCACCAACCTTGGAGCTACTTCTAGATAAATGAAGAGATTGTTACAAGTATCATCAGCTTTCAATGCTTTTTATATATTTTATTCATATTATAATTTGAAAACTTTTTTGTTACATGTAGTAACCATGTGACAAAATTAAGCATTGTTTAGGACCCGTTTGGTACAAAGGATATGATAAAGTTTGATTATATTAAGTTTGATAATATAAGGTCTGATAGTATAAGACTTGATAAAATTTTAATACTATCCAGTGTTTAGCGCGACATTGTCTAAGATATTGTTTTGTATAAGATTTTACTATCATGTGTTTGCTGATGCATTGTATAATACTAGATATGATAAAAAATTAACACTTATGACAAAAATACCCTTTAATAAAAAATATACTATATTCATCCAAATTTATCATGTTATACTAATTTTTGGAGGAAAGAAAAAACACGAGTTTATGATCTCTAATCTCTAATTCAAACTAAAACAAAAGCCCACTTTTAGATAATGAATTTGGACTTAAGTTAACTCAGGCCCTAACTCATAATAACATACTAATATATATATATATATATATATATATATATATATATATATATATATATATATATATATATATATATATATATATATATAAAGAGAATGAGAAGAGCAAATTTTCCTAGGTGTGAGACGACGCAGAGTGTAAGAAAAGGGGTGGCGTCTTTGCGGGTTCAATAGGAGTAAGGGCGTGGAGGCAGTGCTCAATGGATAGGTAGCGATGGTTTTGATTGATAGTGAAGAAGGTGGTTCGTAGGGTGATTGAAGTTATCTGTGGCAAAGAAAGGCGGTGACGGGTTGTGATGGTGTGTGTTCGGTGCGACAAGTAGAGGTCCACGACCATGGATGGGGATGTACAATCCTAGTTATGGTGGTTTGGACAAGATCAATAGGTTAGGAATGACAAGAATCGGTGGAGGCGAGATTGGGTGACATTGTAAAGGAGGAGACAACAAAGGATTGGTGTTTGGGTGATAAGGTTGTAAAGGGAATATCTTCATATGAGCTTTTCCACTGAAACATAATTAGATCTAATCCCACCCCCTAAGGCCTGGTTAAGTTTACGTTATTTTAATGTATAAGAGGGATATGTTGAATAAGCTTATATAATATAATGGTCACCAAACAACTGATAAAGTCATAATGTATTATTTAAGCTTATCCTATCAACCTTTATACGTCGTGCCAAACGAGTAATGTAAATAATTATATAAATAATTTTCTGTAAACTCTGATGATGATACAACTGAAGAAGAAGATGATGATGATGATCCATGCAAAATGAACAAGGCAGAACCAGAAAGCTTTTTCCTTTCTATTATTCTTGGCTCAAAATCATTCTTTTTTCCTCAAAGTATTACCATCCAATACAATTCAACAAAAGAAAGGCCTTTCCAAACTCCAGTTCTCCTAGTGCCACTAACTCTGAGCTAAACACCTTTTTCTTTCCCTCTCACAACACTAAAATGTGATGACTATCCTTGATGCTTTGCAACGGGTGACTGAGTCGTGCCTAAACTACCATTTTCTTTAATCTTACTTCTTAATAGGCAGAGCCAGAAGCCATTTTCTCTTTTGATGAAGCTGTAGCAAAAGAAGAAGATGATGATGATGATGATCCATGCAAAACAAACAAGGCAGAATAAGAAAGATTTTTCCTTTCTATTATTCTTGGCTCAAAATCATTCCTTTTTCCTCTTAAGTCCAAGAGATTGACCAATAGAGAAGAACATGAAGAGAAAGCAAGAGAGAGAAACTGAAAGATAATACAATAAGTGATTGTTGTAGGAATGGAAGAGAAGAAGAAAAACAAAGGAGTAAGAGTGGTTTGAAAGGTGGTATAAGTTTGGAACTTAAACCCTATTAATTGTACATGTATAAATTCAGAACCTAAATCCTAAACCACAAACCCTAAAACCCTCACTTATAACCCCTAAACGCTAAACCCTAAAACCCTAACTCATAATCCCTAAACCCTAAACACTAAACTTGAAACCCTAAACCTTAAATCCTAAATAGTAAACAGGTAGTACTTTTTTGCCAAAACAAAACCATTTTGGTGCTTTCTCTCTCTTTCTCTCTCTCTCTCTCTCTCTCTCTCTCTCTCTTATGTAACCAAACTCTCCGACTCCTACTAGGCACATCACTCATTCTCCCTCCCCCAAAAATGACCCAACCACCAGTGCAGCTGCCGACTCCTCCGCCGTCCGACGACTATAAAGTTTGTTGTGCCGGGTGTTGCATGATCCTGAGTGTGGTGCTAGACATGATAGAGTTTGCTTGCCCTATTTGTCAAATGCCACAGGTGATACCCCTTGTAGTATCCATGAGTAGGGCTCACAAGAAGCCCTTACCGCCACACAGTGCCATTGGTGCTGCTAAGACCAAGCTTCCCTGTACTAACTACAAGGCTATTCTCAAAGTGCTTTATGGCCTAGCAAGGTTTTCTTGCTCTAAGTGTGGGGTTGAGATAACTGTCCATACTAAAGAAATCAATGAGATTTTTTTTTCACTCAAATGATGCTTTCTCAGAGTTTTTCATGAGAGTATGAGCTTGTTTGGCTGTGCTTTTTCAAATAAAAAAGTTATTTTTTTTAAATAAGTCCTTTTGCTTTTAGGGTAATGATTGAGGTGAGTGGTGCTTATTACTTAAAGTTATACTTTTTCTTATAGTCTTTTTAGTTTAGCAAGGATCATAAGACTTGTGTTACCTCCCGGACCTTTTGCAAGAACTTACACTTGCTGAGGCCCTCAAATAGGTCATCATCATCGTCTTCTTCGTCATGTGCTGCAAAATCATCAGAAAAAAAATGGCTTTCAGCTCTGCCTAATCTAAGAAAGGATAGAGTATAAAAAGGAAACAAAGTAGACTGGAGAAAATGGTAGGTGAAAGAGGCTCTGTTTCATGTAGTAGAGGAACTTCTGGGGGTGCAGAAGAGAAAATGGCATTAGGGTCTAGTGCTTCATCATCTATATTCAAGGGAAGGCAGAGAAACAAGAATGGTTTGAAGGTTAAAATGGTAGGTGAATGTGAACTTGATTATGTGTTTTTGGGAGAATGTGTGGGAGAAAGAGTGTGTGAGGGGGAAGGGGAAAGAGTTTTTTGTTTCACGTAGTAAAGAAGCTATTAAGGATGAAGGAGAAAAAATGGAATTAGTTGCACACACTAATTCTATCAGCTGTTTCATCATCTATATTCAATTAATGATATGCATGTATCTTGTGAAAATGTCATCAATTGTTTCATAGTCAAGCATTTTGAATAGTTCATAATGATGCATAAGCATACTGATTTTAGTTTCTTTGACTTGATTTGTCCTTCATTCAACATTTCAAGTCTATACCATATTCAGTCTTGCTGAGTGTACATATAAGAAACATTTGAGTTCATCTAAACTTTATTTCTTTTAGCTTCTATCCATTGTTCTCTTGGTGTAGGAACAATTGTTCCATCTTCTAGGGAAAGAGTAGAAGTGAAAGGGTCATTTTCTATAACATCCCATAAATCAAAATGATTGCACTCTATGAAGAGTTTCATTATGTCTCTTCAGTAATTATAGTCTTCTCCAATGAAGGCAAGAGGATGGTTGATGGATTGTCTTTCAGCAATGTAGAGATTTTGATTTACCATTTTCCCTTTAGGACCTTCCCTCTTCGCTTGTTAAGGCGCTTAACCCAGAGACTGAGCTCTGATACCAATTGAAAGTGGCAAGAGCACAAGAAAGAGTGAATTGTGCCTTTAATTTTAGAAAGAATCCTAAAAACTTTTGCAACTTCTCAAGTTTTACAACTTGGGTATATCAGAGTATGGATCAGAAGTTTATACGGACGTAAGAGTTGCTTAAATAAAATGAATTTAATTTATGCCTAACATAGAACTTAGATCTTGTTAAAGTTAAGAAATAGTTCAAATATAAAGACAAGTGATAAAGATAAGAATTAAGTGATCGATAAAAGTTTAAGTTAAGAAGATTCACTCAGAAGTTTATTCTGGTTTAGTCAAACCACTTGCCTACATCCAGTCCTAGTCAGAAACCAGGATTTTATATTACCACGAGTATTCTTTGATCAACCCTAGCTTCTCCAAGCTAGATTACAAGTAGTCTTTGTTCCACCCTAGCCACTTCAAGCTATATTCTCACTAACAGATCAGGATACGAAGAGAAGTTTGGATTTGTATATCTCTTAATACTTAAAGAGTGAATTTAAGCAAATAGGTACAAAGATAAGAACGAGATTCTAAGCTCTCTAACACTTAAAGAGTGGTTATATGCAAACAAACTTGATAGATTGAGTTTCACTTTTCAGAAAGTTGATCAGAAAAAGGTTTCAGTAGAGAAACTTGATCAAAAACGAGATTTGGTTGTTCAGCAGTTTGGTAGAATAATAGTTTGCTTTATGTCTTCCAATTTCTAGGCTTCTTCAACTTCTAGGCTTTCAGAAACTATCCGTTTGAAGCTCCAACGGTTACTGTTATGAGCATAGTTACCATTTTTCCTGTAGTGACTAGTTAGCTTTTCTTTAATTGCTTTTGTCTTTTTCCTGTGATAGATAGAAGTTTTGAACTTCAGAGTCTTTCTGACTTGGACTTAGCTATTTTTGTACATGATACATCTTTCAGAACTTAGATGCTTCTAAAAATATTGATTCTTTTGATGCTTGATGTTTCTAATAGAACTATCTTATGATGGTGTTGTTTTCTTATTGTTGTCTTCTGATTAACTTTGCTTCTGAGGCTTGTCTTCTGATGAACTTTGACTTTAGAAACTTAACTTATGAGAAACTTTTCTTTAGAACTTTTACCTTTGAAGGATTTTTTGTAACTTCCTCATGAAGGAACAATGATTCCTTTTAGAGTTCCGTTCCATACTTAGTCTTTTTCAAAAATCTTTTGAAGACAACTTTGATTTCAAAGAGATTCTCATCAGATAGAACTTGGATAATTCTCGATATATGTAAAAAAAAGTCTAAGGGTTTTCTCAATTTTTTCTTTTAAACACTAAAGACAAATTATTAAAGAAAAGATTCTATAGTTAAGTTTGTTGATCATAAAAAATCAGAAGTTACTAAAGAACTTCAGCAAATGATTTCTTCTGAAGGGCTTTGGAGCTTATAGATAAGCCTTATTTCCAGCCTAACCTTTCTCTTTTGTAAAGTCACCTCCTTCAAGATGAGTTCCCTTAGGTTCCCCTTCATTTTTCTATCAGGGTTGGACCTACCTCTGGTTAGGCAGAATGGGTTAGACATATCTTTGCTAACGATTCTCTTTTTGTTGTTGTGCTAGATCAAGTTGGGACTGCCAAAATCCACTTTTCTCCTCATTTGGAGGTTAGGAAGCGTATTGAAGACTTGTTCTTGATAATCCAACATTGGAGAAATCAAACTCATACCTTCCTGGATTCGTGGAGGGAGTTTACTCCTATTCTTGAGAATGTCACCGTCTTGCTGAAACTACCTATGTTTGGTGACATAGACTTTTCTTCTATTTCCCATAGCCCTTATGTTATCGACATGGCTTAACAGCTCAAGGAATATGCAAAGAAAAATTTTGAGTATCCATTGAAGTTTTTGCTAAGTTCTATAAAGAAGATCCCAACAAAAGGCTCAAAGGTACGGGGAACAAGCTTTTGGTTGATGAGCGAAAAAAGGAGAAGGATTCCTTGAAGTTTCTTCATGCCAATTAGTTAGGCACTTGTTTGGTGATTTCCCTAAAAAAAATGTATTTGAGCCAGGACTAGGAATGTCCCTTTGAAGCTTGCCTTTATAGCTTGCTAGCTTAGTAGGTATCTGTCCCAAGGTCCTCCTTGGGAATCTGTGAATCCCACTATTATGTTGTTTGAAGGCATTAGGCTTCCCTTAGGTCCCTTTTATTTAGGTGGTTTATATGGTCATCTTGACCAAATTCATGAACATATGAAGATATTTCACTGCCGCTTTCCAATTAATAGTTACTTGGACATTATTTTTTTGTCTTTGTTTTTGTTTGAGCTTTTTCCCAATCATGGTCCGATCGAGAGATTCTTGAACCTACAGACCCGAGCCCTCAACCCATTTTTCCTCTTCATGTCCCAGCCCCTCGGGTGAATGGTTAGTCCAAAAGCTGCCTTAGGCGTCCATTGGCCGATGTGATTGATATTGAAAGTGAGGTCACATTTTGCTTTTACACTTCAAACTTCATACTTGGTGTAAAAAGGCTTTCTTGCCTTTACATCTTCCCTTCCTTCTATACTCATAATAGCAAGCTGACTCATTAAGAGGGTGTTTATGATTTCTAGTTACATTGCTCGACTCCTAGTACTCTTCCTGGGTATATGATCATAGACATGGTAAGAAGTATTAGCAGGGCTTTTCAGCCTTATGTTTATAGGCCTGATCGTATTTACAGACAGTTTGGTTAGGACTTAGCACCTTCCTCTATTGATTTTGTTCCAATTAAAGTTGATATTTCCATGAAAGTTATTTTATTCTGCTCATCCATAGAGCAGCCCACCTACGACCAAATTTATTCTTATTACGTGCTAAGGTGGTGTCACTTCGTCGTTTTTGTCTTATAAACTAGCTTTGAAAACTTTCATTGATCATTATGAAAGTAGGAAGAACCATGCCAAACCTTAAGAGATTGACATTATGTTTCTTGATCCCTACTAAGTGACTAATGCGCACAAGAAGCCATCCCTCAAAGGTAACCTTCTTTCTATACCGTACTTAGCATTTTTTTAAGTCTGTTTTCCACATTGCCTTAAGTCTCTTATTCTTTTCATTTTTTCTTAGTTTCGCAGATCCGCCCTTATAAAAGGAAAATGTTTGCCACTCAACGTGCTTTGTCTAACAAGCTCACCAATCTGAATACCCAAGGTAGAAGCTTTTCTGTGGTAACTACCCTTGCTCCTACCAAGCCTACAAAAAGAGCTCAGAAACAAGCTACTCCTTAGAAAGCTCATTTTGGTCGTCGTCGTCGAACCTCACACCGTCTTAAGTCACTCACACCTAAACATTACCACCTAGCTCTCCTAAGAGTCCTAGACAGGTTGGATCTTCTTCTTCTACAAGCCTTGATAAATCTAAGGGAGCCCCACCTGTTTTTGAACGTGTCTCTCAGCTATTTGATGATGACCTTGTATTCGGTAAGCCCAAATTAGTTTCTTTTGGGATATCTTTATCTAGGGTACATGAGGAGGATTAGGAAAAGGTGTATACTCATTTAAGTGACACTGAAGAAATGCAAACCCCTTCGTTCCCTTCAAAAGTTACAGGGCATGCCTCTTTATTGGATGATGAGGACCATATTCCTATTGGTAACTTGCTTTGTTTAAAGGGTATATACTTCCAAGCCTTCTTATTTAGTTTTGTTATGCTTATCATTTTGCCAGATTTTATTGATTCAATTATCCCTTCTTTAGATGTCGGGGGGAAATTTGCTTGCCAAAACGTTAGTGAAGATGCTAAAAAAATCTGTCAACAAAGGTGTTATTGAAGAAGGGGGTCAAAGAGAAAGTCGGCAGTCAACAGTTTGTTGAAGAAAGTGCTGGTAAGAAGCCTATTAGAGAATATGTTAATATTCCTTCTATTGAGGGCCAAAAAGATATGGAACTTCTGACTGCTATATTTGTGTCTACTGAAGTTGTTCCTGTGGATCTCGTTGATAATCCTTAGAGTGATAGTAGAGCTAAGTTCCTTGTCCGTGAAGTTATCATTACTGAGCCTTTATTTAGTGCCATTTTGCCGATGGGAAGGTTGCTTCTGATGAGTTTGCTAAAGGGTATTGTTGAAAGAGAGAAAAAGTAAGAGACATATGAGGAAACCGTGTGTTTCAACTACACAACGGAGGCTGAATATATACTCAATAAGTAATAAATAATTACATAATTTATATGATGTGGGACTAACTAATTACACCTAATTATATACAGTTTCCAACACTCCCCCTCAAGCTGGAACATATAAGTCATATGCACCAAGCTTGTTACAAATATAGTTTATTAGAGGGCCTCTCAAAGACTTAGTGAAAACATCTGCCAGTTGATCATTTGAATTGACAAAGCTGGTGGTAATGTCTCCAGACAAGATCTTCTCTCTAATAAAGTGACAATCTATTTCAATGTGTTTGGTCCTCTCATGAAACACTGGATTGGAAGCAATATGTAGTGCAGCTTAGTTATCACAAATAAGAGTCATGTGCATAACATTTCCAAACTGAAGTTCTTTAAGAAGCTGTTTTAACCAAATGAGCTCACAAGTGGCTGAGGCCATGACACGATATTCTGCTTTGACACTTGATCTTGCAACCACATTTTGTTTCTTACTCTTCCAAGATATCAGATTACCCCCAATGGATACATAATAACCAGAAGTGGATCTCCTATCAGTAGGAGAACCTGCCCAATCAGCATATGAGTATCCAATAATCTGAGTGTGTCCTTTGTCTTTATAGATAAGGCCTTTTCCTAGAGCTCCCTTAATATATTTGAGAATACGAGTCACTGTATCCCAATGTCCTTCACAAGGTGATTTTAGAAATTGGCTTACTACACTCACCGCAAAGGAGATATCTGGACGGGTAATAGTAAAATAGTTAAGTTTTCCAACCAATCGTCTATATCTTCCTGGGTCTGAAAATGGCTTCCCCTAATCTGGTAAAAGTTTAACATTGCGATCCACAGGAGTGTCAACTGACTTTGCATTCAATAGTCCTGTTTCTTCAAGAATATCTATAGCATACTTCCTTTGTGAGATAACTATGTCATCCTTGGACTGTGCTACTTCAATTCCCAAGAAATAGCGAAGTTTGCCCAGATCTTTAGTCTGAAAATGATGACAGAGATGTTGTTTTATCTGAGTTATACCTTGGTGATCGCTGCTTGTGATAACAATGTCATCTACATACACAATCAAATAGATACAGTCTCGGATTGTATGGCGATAGAAGACAGAGTGGTCAGCTTCACTACGAGTCATACCAAACTGCTGAACAACAATACTGAATCTCCCAAACCAAGCCCACGGAGATTGTTTGAGATCATACAAAGACTTGTGTAGACGATAAATGAGGCCAGGAGACTCACCCTGAGAAAAAACCCGGGAGGTTGCTCCATGTAGACTTCTTCTTCCAGATCACTATGGAGAAAAGCATTCTTGATATCCAGCTGATGAAGGGGCCAATGGCGAATAGCGGCCATAGACAGAAAAAGTCGAACAGAAGCCATCTTCGCTATTGTTGAGAAAGTGTCCCCATAATCCAAACCAAATATCTGGGTATACCCTTTTGCCACCAGACGAGCCTTGAGGCGATCAAGAGTACCATCAGGGCCAACCTTGACCGTATAAATCCACTTACAAGCTACAACAGACTTCCCAGGAGGAAGAAGAGCAAGTTCCCAAGTACCACTGCTCTGAAGAGCACACATTTCATCAATCATTGCTTGGCGCCACCCAGGATGGGATAAAGCTTCACCTAGAGATTTAGGAATAGACACAGAAGACAAGGTGGAAAGACAAGCATAATGTAATGAAGAGAGACTATGGTAACTTAAAGTAACATAGTGAGGAGAATGGTTACAAGTGGATCGTATTCCTTTTCGAAGAGCAATGGGAAGGTCAGGCACAGGAGGCAGTTCCAGAGCTGGTAAAGGAGGTAGAGCCGGAAGAGAGTCCAAAGGGGCTTCAGTAACTTCTACAACCTCTGATGGTAGTGGAAGTGGCTGTGACCGACAATGATAGACCTGGATGGGGCGAGTAATAGGAATTATGTTACTAACAGGAGAATATGATGATGGAGTAGGGTTAATTGAAGTAAAAGGAGGGAAAGTAGGGAGGACCTCAGTAATGGGTGGAAGAAGCAGGTCATGAGACTCAAAGAAAGGAACAAACTCGAAGAATGTGACATCGATAGAGACAAGATAATGCTTAAGAGTGGGTGAAAAACACCGACAACCCTTTTGAGACCGATGGTAACCAAGAAAAACACATTTTATGGAGCGAGCAGACAGTTTGTCAAGACCTGGAGTAACATCATGGATAAAACATATCGACCCGAAGACATGAGGTGGAAGAGAATAAAGGGGTTGGTGAGGGAACAAAACAGAATGAGGTACCCGGTTATCAAGCATAGAAGATGGCATACGGTTAATCAAATAGCAGGCAGTGAGAACCGCATCGCCCCAAAAATGGAAAGGAACACGACCATGATGTAAAAGGGTCCGGGTGGTTTCAATAAGATGTCTATTTTTGCGCTCAGTAACCCCATTTTGTTGTGGGGTATAGGCACAGGATGTTTGGTGAAGAATTCTGTTAGATGCCATAAAAGTTTAAAAATTGTGAGATAAAAATTCATGGGCATTGTCACTACGCAAAATATGTATTGGAACACTAAATTGAGTTTTTATTCATGATAAAAAGTCTGAAAAATTAAAAATAACTTGGATCTATTTTTCATTAAAAATAACCAAATACATCGAGAATAATTATCAATAAAAGTAACAAAGTATTTAGACCCAAAAGTAGATTTAACACGACTAGGACCCCAAATATCAAATTGCACTAAAGCAAAAAGAGACGCCGCTCGACAACACATCCTATCGGGAAACAGACTGCGGGTGTGTTTCCTAAGTTGACACGACTCACAAGGTAAACGAGATAACTTAGAAAAGTGTGGCACGATTTACCGTAATTTGGCAAGGCTAAGATGACCCAACTTAGCATGGATGGTGAGAGGGGAATCTGTAGTAGAGCATACACGAAAGGTGGCAGAGAGCTGGTAAAGGCCATTAGACTCACATTCGACGCCAATCATCTGTCCCAAATTCTAGTCCTGTAAAATGACAGAGTCTTTAGTGAAACTAATGTGACAATCTAAAGAACGGGTCAAACGACTAATGGACAGTAAATTAAAAGGATATCTAAGGACATAAAGAACAAAATCAATAGACAGAGAAGGGAGGGGATGGACAGTGCCAATCCCTTGGGGCCATGTTTGAGAACCATTTGCTAAAGTAATCATAGGTAAATAGTCAGAGTTAGAAAATTTGGAGAAAAGATGCTTATTACCAGATATATGGTCAGATGCACCGGAGTTAATGACCCAAGGACCTAAGGAAGGTGATTGAGAGAGACAAGCAAATGCATTACCAGTGTGCTCAACAGATGCAGTAAAGTTAGAAGCCTGTTGTTGCTCAAACCATTTCAGAAAATCTGTATAGGCATCCAGAGATGGGGTTGATGATGCAGAAGGCTCAGGTGAATCAGATATAGTAACCTGGGCAACATTGTCAGCCCGTGGAGGATGACTATGTTTAGTCTAACATCTATCCTCTGTATGACCTAACCTGTTACAGAATGTACACTTTAGACGAGGCCTACTTAAGGTGCTAGGGCGAGAATGACCACGATTGGCACCATGGGAGACGAGGGCAGAAGTATCAACTGGAGCCGAGGCTAGGACAAAATCAGAGGGGTGCTTAGTTGGGACCCGGAGCAAAATAGACCAAGCAGAGGATAGAGTAAGAATAGTAGGCGAACCCAAAATCTGATCACAATTGGCAGCATATTCTGGAGGCAAACCATACAAGGCCATGAGCATGAAGAAGGTGCTGCGTTGCTCGAGTTCTTTGGTTGGGGTAGCAGCAGGAGGTAGCAACTCATTGAAATCATGGAGAGTAGCATGAACTTTCCCAAGTAAGTAGACATAGGGCCATTAAACTATCGAGGAACAATAACACTCATAAAATTGTGACAAACCCCATATAGCCGCTGAGTGTCATTAGTGTAAAGAACCTTGGCCTGCTCCCAAACAGAAGCACAAGTAGCCTGAGCACGGAAGATCTGCTTAAGGGACGAGTGAATATTGGACTTGATGACAACACACAACTGTTTATCAATCTTCTTCCACCTGGGTTGTTCTTCTGCAAGCACAGAGGCAAGGTCGGTGGTGAGGTGGTCTTCATATATTTGACCCTCAAGCCACAACTTGACGTCTGAGGCCCCAAGTATCATAGTTGCTGCCATCTAATTTATCAGCGGAGAGAGGAGCATTGAGGTAACTCGTGAACACAGGAGGCTTAGCCTTTGGGTTATCTTTAGAACCATCTGGGGAGGTAGAACTAGCCATGGGTCAGACGATAAAGTGTTAAAAAGTGAAACCACAATGTACTTGAGAGTCCAAATGCAAGGGAACAAGGGGATAGAGATGTCTGATGGAGGATCCAAGGGTAGATCGGTGTAGAGGAGACAAAGACGAGTCAGATGAGAGGAGCAACGGCTAAAGAGGAGGCCGGACGAGCCATCACGCGTAAAAAAAAAGGGTCGTACGGTGGTTGTTTGGCAGCGGGAATGGGCGGTGCGTGGGAGCGTGTGCCGGCGGCGCTGGGGCTGGGCGTCTGGGGGCCGACCGATCGGCAGGAGATGATCCGGTGGTGTGGTCGCCGGTCGGAAAGGAGGCGGCGACCGGCGGAGATAGCGGTGGAGAAAGGAGAAAAAAAGGGTCAAAAAGAAGTCACGGCATAGGAGAAAGGCCGGCAAACCGGAATGGAAACACGGTTGGCTGGAAAAAATTTCACCGGAGAGCAGTGGGCTCACCGGGCATACACGATTCTAGGATTGCCTCTCTTTAAACTCTTGATACCATGTTGAAATAGAGAAAAAATGAGAGACATATGAGGAAACCGTGTGCTTCAACTGCATAACGGAGACTGAATATATACTCAATAAATAATAAATCATTACACAAATTACATGATGTGGGACTAAATAATTACACCTAATTATATACAGTTTCCAACAGGTATGCTCATGACTCTTTTGTTACAATTATTGATGTTCATTTAATTGACTTAAGGCCTATTCCGGATCTTACTTTTACCCTTTCTCGTAATTTTGTTCAAGGTACTTTTGTTCTTGTTACTTTGGATTCTTCTACTTTCTAATATTTCTAATTTATTCTCTACTTTTGGTTGTATCTCTCCTTTATCCGCCTTAGCCTATTTACCACTTGAGGATGCTTCTTTACTTAAAGAATTTCTTGCCAAGTTCCCTGTTGCCTCGCTTGCTGATTCTCTATTCCCTGTCATCTTCAAAGCTATTGCATACGAGCAATTAGTGAAACTTCTTCGCCTTTCTCATTAACACTTTGTCTTGGATGTTTGGGGTCCATTGCATAAATTTGTTTAGAAATAGTTAGCTGTGGTACATTATTTTAGTTTCCAAAGGGAATGACTTGATGATCTGTTTGCTTGTTTGGATCAACCACTTCTAGAATGCTCTCTTGAGGAGTTGTAGAGCTTGGAGAATGTTGAACTTGTCTTTGCTCAAGAGAACTAGATTATTCATCCAAAGATTGATCATCTTACTAGATGCTTTGAAGTTCTAAAATGCCAACTAGTTGAGGGGAAAGCAAATGAAGCAAGCATTGCTGATCACAAGAAGCAGATCCTTGAAGTTAGGGCCCTATAGGATGCTTCCTTCACCTTTTGATTATGCTATTGTTATTTTGACATTATTGCAGGGTTGATTTGGTTTTTTCTTCTTTGGGTTTTGAAATGAATTGATCTTGATGTGATCCTATGTTGCTCATGGTATTCTATTTCATTCTAAGTTTTTTAAACTTTTTAAAGTTCACTTTGAGCGCTAACTCTTGAATTAGGTAGAAGTTCACTTGTGTATTTTGAATATCAAAGTTTACTATGCACCTGGGACTTTAGTTTGTAAATCCTGAACGCCCTTGAGTGTTTTATGCAAAATGCACCTGTGATTTTTTATTCTGGATTTAGATTGCTAGGCTTGAGGACACCTAAGTGTTTTTTGTTTGAGCACTTAAGCTTAAAGTGCGCCTAGGATTTTAGACTCAATATTCATATCACTAGGACTAAGTGCACCTAGGTGTTTTCCATTTGAAGACCTAAGCTTGAAGAGCACCTAGGATTTCAAACTTCAAATTCAAATCACTTGGTCTGAGCGCACTAAGGTGTTTTCTATTTGAACACTTAAACTAGAAGCGTACCTAAGATTTTAAGTTTTAGATTCAGATCACTAGGCTTGAGTGCACTTAGGTGTTTCCTATTTGAATGCCTAAGCTTGAAGCGCACCTAGGATTTTAGGTTTTAGATTCAATTAAGAGACAAGTAATTGTGAAATAATACCTCAAAATAATTTTCATTTTCATTTGTTCTTGCACATTACATGGAAAAACAAACTTCAGGGGTAATCTTTCTTAATGTACTTGAAATTAATAAGGCCTGCCATTTTTTAGTTTATGGATTTTCCAACATTTAGTATCCATTGTGGTGTGTTTCTTGCACAATATAGGGCCCTACTACTTTGGCGCCCATTTGGATACATGTTGCTTCTTCATGACCGCATTTGTAACTTTAATAACTAGTTCCCCTTCTGTAAACATCCAAGGTTTCACCATCCTGTCATTAGCCAGCATAAGATTCCTCTAGTATTTGATGAGGTTTTCATATGTTTTGTCCCTGCAAGCTTCTAACAATTATGCTATTTCCCTTCACGCTTCTTTGTTCATTTTGTTTAAAATCATCCTAGTTGAAGGTATCATTATTTCTACTAGCTACATTGCTTCTGCTCTATATACTAAAAAAAATAGGGTTGCCTTAGTCACTCCTTGTATAGTGGTCCTTGATAAACATGATTTTCATACATTAGTTAACCTTCATATTTAGTCTATTGGACCTCTTATATGCTTAATTGATTAGTTTTGGCCACAATTTATAAGTTTGGGCTCAAATTGGGCTTAATTGATCTTTCTAACATTATTAGGATTTTATGTTGTTTCTGTATTTTGGCCATATCTTGAATTTTAGATATCTAATGATTATAAAATTTACCTTATAAGAAAGCTTAGAGAAATATCTACAACTTTGATGAAGAGCTTAAAGTTTGAATCAAATGTCTAGTAGGTCAGATTGGGCTACGAAGTCAGAACACAGTGCTATCACTGGAACTCAAGCAGCATGCATTAATTGCTCCATAACTTGGGCTGTAAGTGTGATATGGATATGAACTTGGTGGAATTGGAAATATTACACACAAAATGCAAACTCTTATGAAGACCACGAATTGAAAATACAACATTTTGATGGTGTTTCACCCCTGTGAAATCGACTGACGGGATCAGAGATCTGTTAAGAGTGAATTAGCCATAACTTTCTCATCTTAAGCTCAAATCAAGTGATTTAGGTGGCCAAGGAAAGCTAAGAGGCCTAAACTTAACTTTAACCTCTGGTCAAATTAGAATTCTTAATTTTACGTTAGTTATTTTTACATAAATAGGGGATTCGAGATAGATAAAAACTTAGCCGTTCTTGAATTTTTTTCCTAGAGTTTTCTCTCTTCTCTTTAGTTTTTCATTTTTATATTTTTTTTAATTTCTTCCCTCCTATTCATAGAGGGGTAGAGCCTTTAATCAATAAAAGGGATTGACATTCTTGATGCTTAATCTTAAGATTTTATTTTAATTATTTTACATTCAATTATTAATCAAGTTTCTCTTCTTAATCTTTATTTAATTTTAATTGAGTTGCTTAATTTGATTAGGTTATTCATATGATAATTGAATAATTACCATGTGTGAAGGATGAATTATAGAGACTAAACAAGGCATTGAAGGTGTTTGATGAAATGTTTAGCTTGGTTGGATCTTAGTTTTTAAGTTAATTCAAGTTTTGGATGAATGCTTAATTTGTCTAACATTAATTAATTGAATTCTGGATGCGTATCTAGTAGAAGATTCATGGATCATTTTGAGGCGTCTTGGTATGATCTAAGACCAAGGATTCAGTTGATGATTGATTGGATCTATAGTGATCAAGAATGGATTAAAATTAAGATCGATTAATTCCCTTGGATTAGTTGTTTTCCTAATTTTGTTTGCTCATTTTAATTACTTTTTGTTGTTTAATCTTGCAAACCCCTCCCCCCTGTTTATTAACCTCTTAATCTGATTTCATAATTGGAGTGATCTACAGATTCAACCCAGTGTTACCTTTTGCTACAAGTTGTTCTGGTAAATCGATTATAAATTGATTTAAATTTGGTAGCCTCGACAAGTATCAGTCCTATAGGCCCATAATGCAATAGATAAGTACTTGCTCCAGTCTTTTTGCATATCATGTACCATCCTTTTTAAGAGTCTAATGATTATCTTGGTAGATTCTGCTTGACCATTGGACTGGGGGTAATAGGGAGTTGACTTATCATGCATGATGCTGTACTATTTCAACAGACTCCCCACTATTTGGTTGATAAAGTATGTGCCATTGTCTGACACTATTTTCTTAGGAATCCCAAAGCTGCAGATAATGTATTCCCTTAGGAATGACATTATTGATTCCTCGTTAGCCTTTTTTAGAGCAATAACTTCAACCTATATGGTAAAATGCTCAGCTGCAACCAATATTCATTTTTTTCCTTGCTACGATGGATTGATGGGTCCTACGAAGTCTATTGCCTAAGTATGGAAGGGATACAACGATGAAAGTTCATGCATTTTAACAGTGGGCACGTGTATTAAGTTATACTGTTTTTGGCAAATTAAGCACTACTTAGCCCGCCTTTGTATCTTCTTGCAAAGTTAGCCAATAATACCCTAAATGGATTATCTTTGCCAACAATGATCTTTTACCTTGGTTTTTTTCATAAGCGTCACTATGCACTTCTTCCATCACCTTTTCCTGTTCTTCCTTACTTATGCATCTTAACACCTCCCCCGTGAAACTGGTCTTGAAGACTTCGTTTCCCTTGAGTACTCCTTGAACATTCTCTTGATGTATCCTAACTTGTCGATCAGACTTTGGACCCTTTAACATTTGTAGGCAACTTCATTTCTTATATTGCTCTCACTTTCTTTTCATCCCCCGAAACACCATTCTTATGCATCTTGAGTCCTAAGAACTTTCCTGAGGAGACTCTAAATGTGCATTTGAGGGTATTCATTCTTAAATAATATTTTTTGCATCTTTGGAACATGGCATGCAAGTGTTCTATATTTTGAGTTTTCCTTTTCAACTTGACCACTAGGTCGGCAACATAGTTTTCCACTACATTATGCTTCATGTCATAGAATATTGTTTCCATTGCCTTTTGGTATATGACTCATGCGTTCTTCAATGCAAAGGGAATAACAACATTGTAAAAATTCCCAAAGGGGATTCTAAAGGCAATTTTTTCCTCATTGCAAAGGGCCAACCTAATCTGATTATACTGGTTAAAGCCATCCATAAATAAGAACCATTCGTGAGTAGCTGTCACATTTACTATGCTATTAATGAGTGGAAGGGGGAAATCATCTTTAGGACACACCTTGTTAAGATCCTTGAAACTGATGCAGCAATGGACTTGCTCATTCTTTTTCTTAATAGGAACTATGTTTACTAACCAACTGGGTTGTTATATTGGCTTGATGATCGCACCTTCAACAACTTTTCCACTTCTTTCTTTATCTTTAATTCAATTTCTGGGCTGAATTTCCTAGGTTGTTGCTTTACAAGTCTTACATCTGGGCAGACGACCAAGTTGTGAGTGACTAATATGCGGGTTAACCCCATCATTTCTTTGTATTCCCAGGCGAACACATCCTAAAACTCCCTAAGTAGCTTAATTATCTCATCTTTTTCTTCTTTGGTAATGTAAATTCTTATAAAAAGAGGCCCGATTTTCTCTCATTTTTATTCAATTTATATTTCTTCTAGATCCTCCTCCTACTACTTAGGGGTGACTTGCAATTCTAGAAGGGCTTCCTCAATCAAGTCATTTTTGAATATTTCCACATCCTCGAGGGTCTTTTCTTTTGTAGGACTAATAAGGGACAAAGAGGAGGCATTTGCTAGCCCTCATTTCCCTATAAGATTTCCCAAGCCATCTCCCTATTGGGGAGATATACTTTCTGTATTACTACCCCAATTGATCCTCTTGCTTCATACATATAGATTTCTTCATCCTCCTTATCTCTTTTGCTAGATTCGCCCATGCTTTTTGGCTGCTTAAAGGCTTGCATGAGATGCTTCTCTTCTTTCCTCTTTCTAGGTTCAGGTGCCTCCAATATGAGTTTTTCTTCTTTCTTGATTTTATTAATTCTTGCGGGGCCACTTCATCAAATAGCTGAGCATCAACTAGGTGGGCCTCTGCTGCTTCAAATGATGCTCTTATTGAAGAAATTTCTATATCCCTTCCCAGATAATTTGACTTTACATACTAGTGCAAGGTGGATGGGACACATTGGTGCTGGTGTATCCAAGGCCTCCCCAATATTATATGGTAGGTGAGCGAACCATCTACTACCTAGAAATTGTTTATTGTGTTAATAAGGCCTACTCTCAACTTTACTGTAATACACCCCCTAGTTATAATAGGCATTCAATGGAACGTGTGCAGAATCACATCAGACTGCTTGAGTCGTTCCACAGGGAGGCTTAAGGCTTTAGATACAGAAGTGGGGATAATATTGACCCCTGACCCGTTATCAGTCAGCACCTGCCTTAGACAACGCCTTTCCATTATAGCTGTTGCATGTAATCTTGCTAGCCTAGTTAGGGGCATATTTGCTGCGTACAAATCTCCTCCCTTTCTTTTTACTACTTCTACTATGGTTTAACTTGCGATTTTGCATCAAGGCCCAGTTGCCCAAATAGTATGTGAAATCTTTTTGTCTTGGTCAACCCTTTTGTAATCTAGGCGTCTTATGAGACTATCTCCCACTCTTTGCTCCTAGAAGTCCCCCTTCCTTGTCATCCACTCTTTCAATCACTTCTTGTGAGATTATTGCATAGATCCCATGGTTAGGTAAAGGATGCTTGTGCATGTTTTCATCAATGGTTCTACCTTCTGGGAGCATTATCTTTCCTTCAGCTAGCTTTTTGGTAAATACCTTCCTAATGACATGGTAGTTCATGGTACCATGTCCATTTAAGCAATGTAAAATGCAAAACTCTGGGTTCCGATACTCTTCATCTATCAAGGCCTTTCATATGTGATCTAGGTGTGAATATTTCATCTTTCAACCATTCCTCCACTAATTGATACACTTGTTGCTTAGTTAATAGCATAGGGGGGAATGGTTCATCATTTCTCTTAGCTGTGTATTCTTTAGGTGGAGGATTCACCTTGTAATTTCTTTGTTCTAAATTGTCCTCCAAAGCAAACACATCAAAGACTGACTCTAGCTCTTTTCTTTGTTTGTTATGGTTCTTCATTATTTCCACAATGTCCGCTGCTCGCGTGATCAATTCAGCAAATGTGCTCAGTTCTTTTAAATACAGACAAATTTGTGGCCCATCTTCTACATTTTTTATGCAACTATACACCAAATATGCCTAGGAATGGTTTCTCGACACTACAATGCATAATCCCTATATCGCTTAATGAAGACCACCAATCTTTCTCCATTTTTCTGGTTTACCGACCCTAACCTTTTGATTATGTTAATCCCTTTATACATGGTGCACAATCAGTTCTTCATCTAGGAATTTATTGCAGAATTCTGTGACCATCTCCTCTTATGAATGTATAGAGTTAGGGTGCAGCTTCGCGTACCATTTGAATGCTCGCCCTGTTAATGACTTAGAAAATTCTTTGTCTTAAATCTTTATCTCCCTTGTGCACTCCCAAGTCATCTAGAAAAGACATAATATGCTCTTCATTCCTTAAAATTTCCTGAATGTAGGCAGAAGGTACTCAGGTAGGTAGCGCTTCTTCATGATGACCATGGCTAATAGGGGTTCCACCTCTAGTATCATGGAAAGCCCTTCTTTATGTGAGCACAGTAACTGCTTCAACTCTTTTTGTGTCACCCATGCTTCGTTTGTGGTGCGCTTCCATTCACTATTCATAGAGCTTTCCCCTTCCAGGGCAATTGTAGAATTTATCCCATAACCACCTACTCCTCCTTTGCTTTTCAACCCTGCCACCCACTCACTCAAATTTTTTTGTGTGGCCAAAATTGAGTTCAACATGTGATGTGTGTGAAACAACATCATATTTTGTTCTTGTTTTGCATGCATTCTTGAGCATTTTAGGCATTTTAGTTTCCCTTTTGGTTTGTTTTTCCCTTAGTTCGGATAACTGCGGTGTTTTTGGTATTCTTGTGCAGGATTAATGTTGAATTGGCCTTGGAATGAATGGAAGCTTACATGATTGAAGTTGGAACTTTATGGAACTAATTTAGGGAAAGATAAGACAATTATCTACAACTTTCATGAAGACCTCAACGGCCCGATCACACGTTTGGATAACTCAAATTGGAGTTGAAGCAAGAACTAGGGTGCTGATCCTGACAGCTTGACCTTTGTATACTATTCATGACATATCTCGAGCTACAAGTTGTCAAATGAGCTGAAATTTTGATGGTTGATAGCTAAGATCCAAATCTACAACTTTCATGTTGAGCACTTTTCCAGATTCAGAGGTCTAATGGGTCATATTGAGCTTGGAAGGCCATTCCAGAACCAACCACGGCCTGGACGTGGTGGCCACCACGGCCGTGGTTCGGGGCGCACAGCAGATTTTAGTTTTTGGTTTTTATTTCTTTTGGGGGCTTTTGGCCCATGAAAACCCTAGGCTATTAATAGATGTTCTGAATGCAATTAGGGTATTCTAGTTTTGATTCAAATCCTTGTTCTCAAAGAGGCACAAAGGAGGCTTGGTTTCATCATCTTTCCCTTCGTCTTCCATTGTTACGGGTTTGGGATGTTTTTAAGTTTGATTTGTTTCCTTCTTCTCTATGTCCGAGTAATTACTTTTGTTTCTAGGATTGGGCAATGCCCTTTGATACATTGATAATGATGAATTGACGTTGTTTCCCTTTTATTAATCTTGATTGTTCATTGATTCAATTCTTATTGCTTTTATTCATGTGAATCTGTTGGCCACTTATTTGCATCTCATAGGCATTTAGGGACGTTGAGAGGTGAACCTAAGTGTTGGAACCATTAGAATTGAACTTAAGGTCTAAATCACGAAAGTAGTTTTAGCCTTTCGAGGAATCAATGAATTACCACAAAGCGTAATGGGTTCAATTTAAATTCAATTACCACGAAAGTAGGAATTGGTTTAATTGGGCACGGATCTTGTATCTTGAAAGAGAACATTAACTAATTTTGGGTAACTCACCTTCAATTGAATTTCAGATTTAATAAAAGGGTTGTCAATTAGGATTTATCTTGTATCATTGTGGTATCTCAATCTTGGAAGCTTTCTTAATTCTGAAAACCCCATTCTTGATAACTTACTGTTTTTATTCTAAATTCTGTTTTCCTAATTTTTATTTAATTATTTTGTTACTAAGTTCTTATCAATCAACAATCATATTTTCTCTTGTTTAATTTAATTAAGTTAATTAATTAATTGGTATTCATACACACAGTCCCCTGTGGATTCGATCTTTTATTACTTGACGATTTAAATCGTACACTTGCGGATTTCACGCATCAAGTTTTTGGCGCTTGAAGTCGTTTGTGTTTTTCTTGAATATCAGTTTAATTTTTAATTTAATTATTTTAAACCTTTTTATTTTTACCATATTATTACGTTCTTGTTTCTCTTTGACTCTCTGCAGTAATTACTCCATTGACATCACCGAGCACAAAAACCAGACCAAAGTCAAGCTAATGACTTTAAACAAGCGCTTCTTGGGAGGCAACCCAAGTTTCTATGTTTTTGTTTTTCCTTTTAATTTCTTCTTTTTCTTTTGAATTTGTGTGTTGGATTACTGGTTTGATCTTTATCTCATGGATCTTGTTTAGGTTTGACCCTTTTAGAACTCAAATTAGAAGAAGAGTGAAGTCGAAATTTCCACACCTGACCCATGAAAAATTCCATGGCCATGGATTGAACACCGAAGTTTTTACGCCACCACAAAGTGAGTTCTTTTCTTTTATCCCTTCTCTTGTTTTAGATTTTTACATTGAGGACAATGTAAGTTCTAAGCTTGGGGGTATTTTTTTTTATTTTCATATTTTTATTTTTATTAGTTTCATGCATTCTCATGCCTTGTTTTGCATTGCATTTTCATGTTGCATTTTCACACCATCATATCTCTTGGGTTTTTGGTTGAACTTGTGCCCCTCTCTTTTGAAGATTTTGATATGGTATTGATTTGGAACCCAATTTGTTGATTTTTGTGATAGGCTACAGACATTGTTTTAATTGATAGTAGAGGTGATCTTTTGATAGTTGATAATTAGCATAATGTTCTCTGAATTTGTGCTTCTCATTGAATTTTTAAACCTCTAAATGTGAGTTTTGAGCCTATATAGGATATATGCACTATATGATTTTTGTTCCCATTCTTTGTGTTGAGTGATATTCTTCATTGATCATGTGCTCTAGAACTTGATTTGAAACCTTTTTGAGGCAAAATTTTTGGTTGCATGCTTGAATGTGATTAAGGCATTTTAAGTATTTTTCTGGCCTTCTGAAATTGTTACACTTTCATCCTCTAGTTGCCCATTTTGAGCCTACTGCATACTTGCTTTCTTTATACCTATGCTGAAACATTATTGGTTATCATTTAGAATATTAAATGGAGCAAATTGGGCTTAAAAGTTGTTTGAAAGTTGTATTGGGAATTATATATATTTGAGCTTCCTCTTTCTCAAAAAAAAAAAGGAAAAGAAAAAAAAATAAAAGAAACATCATGAGATGAAAGCTTGAAAAAGAGGAGAAAGAGGAGAAGGAAAAGTGAGGAAGAAAATTCTTAGAAATATGGAGTTATGATCCTGTTTGAAAAATGCCTTTGCTCCATTGATGTTCTATTGGATTTCTTGTGCTTATTGAAAAAATTTGATGAGCCCTTTGTGTATACCTTCCTTTCTCTACCATACCTATCATCATTCTCATGGCCCCATTATAACCCTTGAAAGACCTTTTGATTCTTGCATGCATGCTGATTATTAGTGAAAATCTGGTTTCTTATCAAGCATATGGAAGTGCATTTTCTTTGATGGATTTTGAGCGCATTGTCTTCACCCTTAAACACTCTGAGTGTGGTTAATGGAGTGAACTTAATACAATCAGTGATGATGCATGATTTTTGAGAACTTAGCCTCTAATTGGATTTGATTTTGATTACCTCTCAGATTCTTTGCTTGCCTTAGCCTATTGCTTGGATATTGTTTTCTCGGGTTCCTTATTCTTTATTGTCTTTTGATCCCACGTCTTGGTTTGACTTTAATTTTTGCTTGAGGACAAGCAAAGTCTTAAGCTTGGGGGGATTTGATGTGTGTGAAACAACATCATATTTTGTTCTTGTTTTGCATGCATTCTTGAGCATTTTAGGCATTTTAGTTTCCCTTTTGGTTTGTTTTTCCCTTAGTTCGGATAACTGCGGTGTTTTTGGTATTCTTGTGCAGGATTAATGTTGAATTGGCCTTGGAATGAATGGAAGCTTACATGATTGAAGTTGGAACTTTATGGAACTAATTTAGGGAAAGATAAGACAATTATCTACAACTTTCATGAAGACCTCAACGGCCCGATCACACATTTGGATAACTCAAATTGGAGTTGAAGCAATAACTAGGGTGCTGATCCTGACAGCTTGACCTTTGTATACTATTCATGACATATCTCGAGCTACAAGTTGTCAAATGAGCTGAAATTTTGATGGTTGATAGCTAAGATCCAAATCTACAACTTTCATGTTGAGCACTTTTCCAGATTCGGAGGTCTAATGGGTCATATTGAGCTTGGAAGGCCATTCCAGAACCAACCACGGCCTGGACGTGGTGGCCACCACGGCCGTGGTTCGGGGCGCACAGCAGATTTTAGTTTTTGGTTTTTATTTCTTTTGGGGGCTTTTGGCCCATGAAAACCCTAGGCTATTAATAGATGTTCTGAATGCAATTAGGGTATTCTAGTTTTGATTCAAATCCTTGTTCTCAAAGAGGCACAAAGGAGGCTTGGTTTCATCATCTTTCTCCCTTCGTCTTCCATTGTTACGGGTTTGGGATGTTTTTAAGTTTGATTTCTGTTTCCTTCTTCTCTATGTCTGAGTAATTACTTTTGTTTCTAGGATTGGGCAATGCCCTTTGATACATTGATAATGATGAATTGACGTTGTTTCCCCTTTTATTAATCTTGATTGTTCATTGATTCAATTCTTATTGCTTTTATTCATGTGAATCTGTTGGCCACTTATTTGCATCTCATAGGCATTTAGGGACGTACTGAGAGGTGAACCTAAGTGTTGGAACCATTAGAATTGAACTTAAGGTCTAAATCACGAAAGTAGTTTTAGCCTTTCGAGGAATCAATGAATTACCACAAAGCGTAATGGGTTCAATTTAAATTCAATTACCACACGAAAGTAGGAATTGGTTTAATTGGGCACGGATCTTGTATCTTGAAAGAGAACATTAACTAATTTTGGGTAACTCACCTTCAATTGAATTTCAGATTTAATAAAAGGGTTGTCAATTAGGATTTATCTTGTATCATTGTGGTATCTCAATCTTGGAAGCTTTCTTAATTCTGAAAACCCCATTCTTGATAACTTACTGTTTTTATTCTAAATTCTGTTTTCCTAATTTTTATTTAATTATTTTGTTACTAAGTTCTTATCAATCAACAATCATATTTTCTCTTGTTTAATTTAATTAAGTTAATTAATTAATTGGTATTCATACACACAGTCCCTGTGGATTCGATCTTTTATTACTTGACGACGAAATCGTACACTTGCGGATTTCACGCATCAACATGGTGGCAGGTATGATGGCATAAGGCACGTTTGCTGTTGTCATCAGCACAGGCATGCCCAGAATATTAAGGAGGTGTCTAGCTACACTGCTTTGGATTACCTTGTCGTTAGGTTGGGTAACATTAGCACGTTCCCTGACCGGAGGGGTCACCAACTCTTCCCCATTATTATGGGAGAAGTCCTCCAAACTGAAAAAGAGCTTGCGAATGGTGTTGCCGGGGGTCACAGTCTCCATCGTCACACTTGTGTCCCCAGTGGAGTCTCCAAATGTTCCAGTTCAGTCTTTTGGATGGTTAGGAAAAAGGGAAAGAAGTGTTACGAGATTAACAAAGATGAGTTTTTAGGTTTATGAGCTAAGTGAAGGATAGTGTCTGATGCTACTGGCTTGGATCAGGAATTCAATGAAACAATCATGAGAACTATTAGAAGGGTGAACATAGAATCAATAGAGTATTCTTAGTATTTTTCCCAAGATACTACAGTGGTAAACTTGTGTCTTGCATTTGTATGGATGGGTTCATATATTAGGGAAATCTTGTTTGAAAGGACATAGGGCATTTTTCTATTTGGAGTTACACTAAGGGATTAGTTAATTTCAAATAGTATAAGATGATTAATATGTCAAGGGATTGAGTATTAATTAATTTTGAGAATTAACCATAAATCATTGAAATAACACATAGTTAAACCAATATTTGAGTGTGCATTTAAAGAGTTCAAGTGAAGTCTGAACCCTAACGTTTTAATACCATTGGTTTTCACCCATTTGATTTATTGTTTTGCTTATTTATATTTCTTTTTAATTAAATTTGTAATAACTCTCTTTCTTCGTTAGCTTAAATAATGTTGATTGGGGTGAATTTAATAATTAATAACTTAATCTTCGTGGGACAATACTCTTACTCATTTTTTATCAC
The DNA here is from genome assembly GCA_029884595.1 of Ormosia semicastrata. NCBI lineage: Eukaryota > Viridiplantae > Streptophyta > Magnoliopsida > Fabales > Fabaceae > Ormosia > Ormosia semicastrata. Next base: position 39,385,280 of record JAQQTO010000055.1, read on the forward strand.
TTTTACGATTCAGTGCATTTACTGATTTCACAACAAGTTTTTGGTGTCGTTGCTGGAGATTATTGTTATTAATATTAAATAGTAATTGAAAAGACACTAATTTAAACATTTATTTTTCTTTGTTTAATTTTATTTTTAATTTTTAATTTTAATTTCTTTTCTTAATTTTCTTTTAATTTTTTTTTTTTTTTTTTTGTTTTCTTTATTTTTTTAGTCTTTTTTTTTTTATTTTTTTATTTCTTTTTTTTACTTTACTCTGATTTGCTTGTTTGTTTGTTTGTGCAAAGTTCTTTGGAATAATAAGAATTACTCTTCGATCTAGAGATAACAAAAATAGAAAAAGCAAACAGGAAAGTAATCAGAGAAAGAAAAAGAATTGAAGAAGAGAAGATGGCTAAAACTACTACTCTGAGAAGACACACTATGATTGACTATGCAACTCCATCTGCTAAGAATGTTTCTACCAGTATTGTGCGTCCTGTTATTCAGGCTAATAATTTTGAGATTAAACCAACTCTTCTACAGCTGGTGCAGCAGAATCAGTTTGGGGGGGTCAAGTAGAAGATCAAAATTTGCACATTGCTAACTTCTTGCAACTCTGTGATACTATCAAATATAATGGAGCTAATGATGATGCCATCTGATTAAGACTTTTTTCATTTTCTTTGAGAGATAAAGCCAAGAGCTGGCTACAAGCTCAGCCTCAAGGAAGCATCTCCACTTGGGATAATCTGGTCAGTAAGTTCCCCACTCGGTATTTTCCTCCATTAATGTTTGTGAAGATAAGGAGTGAGATTGCTTGCTTTACTCAAAATCAAGGAGAATCTCTCTATGAAGCATGAGAAAGATTTATGGAGCTGCTTAGAAAGTGTCCTCATCATGCTTTTGAAGTTTGGTAGCAGGTGCAAATCTTTTACAATGGTTTGAATTATTCTACAAGACTTATGGTGGATACATCTGCAGGTGGATTTCTGAATACTAAGACTCCTGAAAAAGTGCAGGAATTGTTTGAGACTATGACTACCAATGAATATCAGTTGCTTAGTGGAAGAGCAGTAGTCAAATAGGGAGTATGGAGCTTGGTACTTTTGATGCTTTACTTGCTCAGAATAAAAGTCTTTCTCGGCAGTTAGCTAACCTCACTAAGAAACTTGGTAACATGCAGGTGAATTCAGTGAACTATCAAGTGTTGACTTACGATTTTTGTGGAGGCAACCATGCCAATGGTGAATGAGAGGCGAGCAACTATGGTTTCATTTCTTTAGAACAGGTCAATTATGTGGGAAATCTTTTAAGACCCCAAGGTACTTCATTTTCAAATGTATATCATCCTGGGTGGAGGAATCACCCCAATTTCTCTTGGAGCAATCAAATGGTACCATTGAATCCTCAATCAGAGAATAAGTTTCTTCTCGAGATTGCACTTGAAAAACTTTCGCAATAGACATGTACTTTCGTGCAACAGACTTCTTCTATTATGCAATAGACCTCCACTTTTATATAGGAAACAAGAGCTAATTTTAAAAATCAATAGGCAATCATCAAAAGCTTAGAAAATCAGGTGGGACAGATAGCTAGATATCTCACAGAGAAACCTCAAGGCAGTCTTCCAAGCAATACTATGATAAATCTAAAGGTGCAATATCATGTAATCACTTTGAGAAGTGGTAAGCAGTTGGAAGAAAATGTGAGAGTAGCACCTAGTTCTTCAGGAGCCAAAAAAGAAAAATATGATATCTCCATTGAAGATGCCTCACTACAAGATGTCTCAATGCAAGCTGACAATGATGGATATGAGATCGAGAAGGAAAAAGCTCAAGAAGAACAACCAAAGTGGTGGAGGAAAAAGAACGAACGTGAGCAGAATATGGCAATTGACCCTTCATTGTATGTTAGACTTCTATTTCCATGGCCTGATGAGATTTTGCATGTTAAGATGTGTTCAGAACAATCTAATTCAAGTCAAGTTCTAAATGCCTGTGGGGATTCCAAAGGTAGTGACAGAATATAGAGGCAAAGATTTGACAAAAGAAAGGTGTCATCGTGTTTCTCTTGTTTCAAGTCACCATGATTAACTGACAAAAGGCAACGTCGAGCTAATGATGTTAAACAAGCACTTTTTGGGAGGTAACCTAAATTTTCTTTCTTTTCTTTCTCTCTTTGTTTTGTTATTTATTTATTTTTCTTGAGTTAGTTATTTGTTTTTGCTTTATTTTTTTATTTCTTGTTAACTAACAATTTTTCTATTTTTGTTTTGTAGTTAGCTACTGTTGAATCGGCTTATGTAACACCTTAATACCAGTATCCTAGCATATCAAGCATACTCTAGGATAAACAGTATTAGTTATGCTACTTCTAACTTAAATATTATACTAATCCATATCATTTTAGCAAATAATAATGAAGAGCCTTGCGGAAAACTAAAAGTTATATACATACATATTGCCACAAAAAAGCTCATTGTGTACATAAACTTTATACAAACTAAAAGCAAAGTAAATAAATACAAAGCTTTAAACTACTAAGTATAAAAACTATCATAGTCTTCATACTTTTTCTTCTTGCCCTTGGATGAACTTTCACTTGGACTTACATGGCAACAAATGGGGTGAGAAACTACATTTCTCCGTATAAGTATACCAAAACCAGTAGCCTAAACATTCAAAAATGAATAAACCCAACTTAAACTAATAAACATACTAAATCTCATTGCATAAGAACCATTACAAAACTTCTTCTCTCCATGTATCGTTCCTAAGCAAATTATATACTTCTGATCTGACAATCGAAACCACGATGATAACAAATAACTGTCCATTCAATCATTTGGAAATCATCGACTAGACAACCGCTCATACAACTGTCACTAAAGGCAGAATGCAATAACAAAACATACATAAACTAAACATAAATTCCAATCTAAACAAATAATAAACAATGAAATGGTGAGATGATGTATGCTCAAAGAAAAGTGTATGCAATGTAGGTGTAGTGTTTTGATACTTAACTATTCCCTATGCTTAAGGAGATACTCTGCCATGATAACGTGTGATCTCTTATAGTTACCTAGTAGGGGCAAAGTCTGTTACTATAACAAATATTCTCCTTCTACTACTAAGTAGCCTACCGAGTAGTCTACCGTAAACTAGATGGATATCGCCACCAAACTGAGTGGATGCCTTCACTCATTGATCTCTAGGGATAGCAAGTATATGTGAAGTGAAGTGTGTGAAAATGCGGAGTTATGTCCTAACTCTAATATAACTACCACATAACTCTATACTAAGTCCATCTTATACTACTAAGACTACATATTCTCTGTAAAAACAGTTCATGCACTATGATACTTATCCAAATGCCAACTAGACTTTGTAAACTAGTATCTAGTATCCCACCTCACCACATAACAAGTGATATCTGATGTAACTCTGTGTTTCCTAGGGGAAACTAGACACCTAACTATGGCAATCCACTACTTTTTGGATGCCTAAACCTCATATACTCCTCATTCTCACTAAGAAGCATACCTAAAACTCTTCATTTAAGTCATTAGTATTCTTTAACTAACTTAAACCTCTTCCTTTCATATCCTAAGAAACTCCTTTTATCCTTACTTAAGGGTTCCCTAAGGTTTGGTCATGGTTTGGTAACCATTAGAAACCTTAACTCTTGTTTTTGGGCACTCAATAACTGGTTATGGCTTTCCCACAATCGGTTATGGCCCCTTAAAACATGTTTTGGACAAGCACAATAACCGGTTATGACTTTCCTATAATCGGTTATGGCTCACTTAAAGTTCCCTGCCATAACACAACAACCGATTATCAATTCTTGCTAACCAGTTATGGAGTCACGAAGACTCCTCTGTCAAACACCAATAACCGGTTATGGATGGTGCCTAATAGTTATCTAGTGCGTGTAGCACCAGAAATGGATGAAGAAAACCCTAGCTACTGTGTTATTGATTCTCAACTAACTTCCAGCATTCGTAACTTTGATTCTTAAGTATTTTCAACCCCAAACATGATCTCTAACCATATTAGAATCATCAAATACTGACCTAATCCATCTACTCAGAATCATGAACATGGTTCAGTCCTCCAAAATACCTATTTACTAACTTCAAACTCCATGAGTTTCATGGGTGTTCCTAGGTGTAAAACTAACACCCTTGAGTTGATTAAGCTCCATCCTAACCAAACCCAACCATTAAAGGCATCAAACTACCAAGAACATGACATAAACTATCCAAAACCCATATCTCATCCAACCATAAACTCTTGAGAAAAGATGAAGATGAAGATGAAGAGAGTTGGTTATGAAAGTTCAGGTACCCCTACCTCTTATTTGGTTGAAGATCTTGAAGCCTTGAACTTGCTCTTAAACCTTCCTCTTTTATTTCCTACTCTTCCTCTTCTCTTTCTCTCCTTTCTTCCTTCAATTTCCTCTTTTCTCTTTTTTTTTTCTTTTCTTTTCTATTTTCTGCCTTCATCTGTAAGAACCAAAGTAAAACTTTGCTACTTAAGGATAAACTCCAACTTGTACCAAAAATTCTTGATCTGCTATGAGCATTTAGATTCCTCCGAATCAAGATTCCAAATATCAAACAGATTCAAAATAAATCCTAAGATTCATTAAAAATCATGTTGTACTTTTTCTCTATTTTTTCATATCTACTCGGGGTCAATACGACATTAAAAGCACAACCAGAATGCCTAAAAATACCAAATTAACTTTGATTATCTTGAAACTTTAACCATGCCTTACTTAGTTTATTTGTGACCTAGAAACAAGTTATCCACACATGTTTCCCTTCAAATAGCACTTTATACTATTTTCTGAGTCATTTTAGGCCATTTACCACATTCTGTGTCGCAGCAAAGTATCTAAACTAACTCAGTTTATCACGAAACTTAACTGACATTCTAAACAAGTATCAAACTACTTATGTAACTTTATACAAGCCTAACATGATTTTATGGGATGTTACAGCTTAGGTGCCTCCCTGAGTTCAGAGACTTTGTAAGAGGATGTATATAGTTGTCAGTTGCCAAGAAAAGGTTTTCTTTTCCTTTCTTGCATTTATTTCATTTAGTTATTTGTTTTTATTGATTTTATTTTACCATCATCACATTTTGTGTTTTGAGTCATTTTGTTGACATTGTGCATGCCAGTGTGTTGATTTGAATATCCAATGATTGTTTGAATTGTGGATTGATTTGATTTCTTGGGATATCACATGAGAATTTATGAGTTACATTTATCTCTATTATTTCAATTGTGTATGGATCTATTTCCCATCTTTATGATTGATAGACCTTAGAATTTAATTGTATGTCAAGTTTAGATAAAGTTTATGGGAATGCATGTGTGGATGATTTGTATCTAGAAGTTGTTTGATTCTCTTTTGAGGCGAAATTCTAGGCAGTGCATGATTAAGGAAATGATAAGGGTCTTTTTTGGACCATTTGAGTCTTTCAAGCCAACCTGTGAACACAATTTATTCTTAGGTCCCTTTTGTAGCCTTGTGTATGTTTGACTTCTATTTCTTTTCTTTTACTCACATTTTTCTTTTCCCATACCCACATGAAGAAATAAAAAAAATTTCCTTTCTTACATAACCTTTGTTCAGTGCATATCTTGTATAATTTTATTATTCAAGTCTTTGTTATGTTTGTGCATAAAGTTTTGTGGAGTTGAAAAATTCAAATTAAAATAAAAATAAAAAGAAAAGAAAGAGTTCACTCAAAGTATTGCAAAGAAATAAGTTTGGGGGTGGACGTTGCTGAAAGAAGAAAAAGAAAAAAGAAAAAAAGAATGATGTGTTATTTTTTATACTCTGTTTTGCACTTGTTTTACACTCTGTGACTTGAATTTGAAATTTGCATAATTTTGTATTTCAATTTTTGTTTTCCTTATCCTACCCCTTCTTTCTTAAGTCATACCCTTGACCTTATATTACAAGCTTTGTAAAGTCCCTTTTGATCCTTGGTTATGTGTTGTTTACATTAGTGGAGAGAGAGATGAAAAACAACCCTATGGATGTGGGTTTGATGTGCATTTACAGTTTTTAAAACTCATTTGGGCTTGTACTTTATGAAGAGATTAGGTCTTTCATTCATGTTTTTGGGAAGTCATTTTTGCATGAGAGTTGCATGTGAGAGACGATATAGCAATTAGATTGTTCATGTGTGACACTTTGAAATTAGATTGTGAAGCAGTTTCTGAGGATATACATGATTTTCACTACCCGGTACTACTATGTTTGAATCTGTGTGTTTTGAGCTTGTCTTTATGTTTTTTTTTCTTTTTCTTTTTACTTGATGATAAGCAAAAGTTTAAGTTTGGGAGAGTGATGAACCTGCAAAAATTCATATTTTTACGGTTCAAAATCTTAGGTTTTTATCATCTTTTAATCTTTTTTATTTAGTTTCGTTCTCAAGTCTTCTTATATTTTATGTGTTTTTATAGGTAATTACGCATGGAAAAGATGGGAGGCTTAAGCATGCAAGAAAAATAGAAGAAAAACTATCAGCGCCCAGTGCCTAGGCGCTGGGTATCCACCGCTTGAGCGTGCGACACGTGCTGGAGAATTTCTGCTTAAGTGAGCCAGTGCCTGAGCGCTGGATAGTCAGTGCTTAAGCGCTGGTTGCAAATACCACACCGTGATTTAAATGACTTAGCGCCTGAGCGCTGGACAATCAGTACTTGAGCGCTGGTAGTGTAGGCTGCAGCGTGAATTTCTTATAAAAAAGAAAGTTTTGTCAAATACAACATACTTTTACACACTCTTACACACTTGGACAGAACGCAACAACTGTCAAGAGACACAAACCCTAATGTGGTGTGGGTATAATTAGGCTTAAAGGTTAGAAATTTTTTTCAGCCTTTCCATCTTTCTATAATGGAGTTTGATATATTCTTCCATTTGTGTTCTTCTTTTTCCATGTGTAACTAATTTTTTCTTGTTAGGGGGATGATGGATCTTGGTCTTAGATCATGTAAATTCTTTTATGGGTTTAATTTATATTTCTATTTCATGGTTTACATGTTTATCTCTATTCTTAATGTTTTTCTAAACCTAATCAATGTGGGAATGATCTTTTGGGTTAATGTATGATTTAGAAAATTTTACATGAACCTAGAACATGTGATAAACACCATAGTTTCTGCAATCGCTAAGAATAAATATTGTGGGTTATGTGGTCTTTCTTTTAATTCCCGCGTTCTTGACAATGGCTTTCTATTTGGAATTAGACTAAGAGATTAGTTAATTTCAAACAGTGTAAGAGGATTAATATACTAATGGATTAGGTATTAATTAATTTTGAGAATTAATCATAAATCATTGAAATAGAATATAGTTAAACCAATATTTGAGTGTGCATTTAAAGAGTTCAAGTGAAGTCTGAACCCTAACGCTTTAATATCATCAATTTTCACCCCTTTGATTTATTATTTTGCTTATTTATATTTCTTCTTAATTAAATTTGCAATAACTCTCTTTCTTTGTTAGCTTAAATAGTGTCAATTTGGTGAATTTAGTAATTAATAATTTAATTCTCGTGGGACGATGCTTTTACTCACTTTTTATTACTTTTGTAATTCAGTACACTTGCCGATTTCACAACATTTAGGTACTTAGTTGCAACTCAGAGTATGAAAAGTAGCTTAAAATGACTCAAATAATAGCATAAATTACTTAGACAAGGGAAATAAATATGGATAATTTACTTCTAGGTCACAAATGTATAAAATAAGATACAGTTAAAGTTTCAAGGTAAATTGAGTTAGTTTGACATTTTTAGGCATACTAGTTGTCTATTTATAATCGAATTAACTAGTAACAGATATGAAAATATCAGATAATGGTGAAACGACTTTTTATATGAATCCTAGTATTTATTTTTTTAAGTTGTTGGAAATTAGAAATATTAAATAGTTAAATCTAAGTGTTTTTAGCAAATCAATATTTATCAGTTTTGGCCTAAGGGCCATATGAGTCTTTTGTTCTCTTTTTATAAGTCCTCACTCACGGCTATTTTTTGCGCCAAAAACAGAAATAGAAACCGTGAGAGGAGAAAGGGAAGAAGAGGATGCAAAGACCAAGGAAGAGGAAGAAAGAAAGAGGAGAGCCAAAGGCAAAGCCAATGCTTGAGATCCAACCAAGCTTGAATCTTCTTCACAGCTGTCAAAGATAGAGGTTTTATGTCTATATTCATCTCTTTTAACTCTTTTCACCATTGATGCACCTTTGGTGCTTAATAGGTCAAATTGAGTTCTAGAGGTGTTTGATGTGTTTGGCTTGCATGAATGTGTTTCTTTGGTCATTTATGACTTATTCATAGTATAAGTTGAAGCTAGAAGCTTAGAACATCTCATTGAGGCCCATGATTCACAAAGAATGGTTTTAGGTCAAGCAAAAGGGTTTTGATTCATAATCTAAATTAAGAGATTTTAGTTAGTGATTGATGATTCCTATGTATTAATTACTTCATGCCCCAAGGGAGGTTAATGATGTATATGTATATAGATGCATTATGTTATAATGTTGTGTTTTTCGCATTTCATAAGGCTCTCTATAATGTTTCTAATGAATATTATGGATATATCTATCAGATTAATATATATGTAGTGACGTTGTAATGCTAGGTATCTCCTTGTATGCTATGTATATTGAGATACTGGTATTAGGATGTTACATTATGGTATCAGAGCAGTTCATCCTATTGAGCGGGGGTATGGACTGGCTATGCTTAGGCATATTAGGAGTTCCTTCTTAGAAATTGTGCTTTTCTTGTTTCATATGTTAGATGTGGTGATAAAATTGCATGATTTGCCTTAGATTAGTTTGTTATTAGCTACTATTGCACGTTTATATGGTATTGAGACTACAACTCAATATATGTTATTTCTGTGTATACAGGATGACACTAACAAGGCGATTTAGAGAAGCAGAGAACTCGATGTTAGTCATGGCAACCATCACTCAAGAGGAGGGTGAATTGGGTAATTACAAATTTTTAAAACAATATTAAGAAATTATGCATTTTGATATTTTCAATCAACACATGCAGCGAAATAAGTATAACTATTATAGATTACTCAAAAATAACTTGGGTTATGGGTTAAATTAAGTAAATAAATTAAATATCAAATTCAACTCAAACATATATAATTAAAGCACAAATGTAAAAGAGATAACGTTGAGAGAAGCAAACACAACATTTATCTTGGTTCAGCCACCAACCACTTGTGGCCTACGTCCAGTCCTGAAGTAAAACACCTGAGATTGTTTACTAAACCTTCAAGCTTGAACAGGTACTTGAAACCTTTACAAACTAGAGCACTCTTCACACCTTAGGATACCTCACCCTTATACTTGAGCCTCGACAGCCAGGGATACCTCACCCTTATAATTTCTTTGAGGGATACTTTATCCTCTTTACAATAAATTAGAGTGTATAGAAAAGAGAAACTCTCACAAGAGTAAATGATACAATTTGAAGCTCTATGAAACTCTCTAAGGATATCTCAAATTTTGGCAAAAAAGAGCACATAAATTTGGTAAAATATGAATCACAAATTAAAGCAAGAAAGAATTATTCTAGATAGTTGGGGTGTGTATAGTCATCAAAACAATCATTTACATTTGTAGTCTAATTACATTTACCAATTTCTTAGTATTCTATTATATGTTAGTCATGGAATAAGAGAATCATAGATATCAAACATTTACCTTGATGAAATATGCTATGGGGATCAAAGCATGTATAGAACTAACATCATTCACCCTATATGCAATGACAAAATTAGCAAGTTAGTATCAAATTAGACACTTTGTCAATGCTAAACATACTTCTCATGTAAGAAAAGTATCTAATCATTTTAAGATCAACTTATCAACAAGTATCATATACTCCATATAGAGTACCACAATAGCTTAGGGATAGAGATACTTATTGAGTTAAATAGAGAGTGATGATTCTTTAGAATGTTCTTCATTTAATGTTCCTTTGAGTTTGAGCTTTCTTCCATTGAGTATTTTATTCCATTGTACTTGAAGAAATTCTCCTCATGTCCCTCTTCATTAAACTCTTCTCTTTATTCATTTGTGCTTGGCATTTCAATATTTGACAACTATATGGAAACACTTGCAAAGCTAACTCTAAAAGTTCTCTAAAACATAGGTTAGCATCAAATATCATTTAATCCCATTTACAAGTATAATCTAGGTTGATATATAATGTAAAACATGTACTATATTATTGAACATGCAAAGTTAATTTTAACGGGAACAAAATAAGATCAAATGTACTTGAATCCAAAAATATAGTTTAAACATTTTCAAAGCAAGATTCAAGTTTATAAAGAAATACTTGATCATCATCAAAACATATAGAAGCATTTTGGGGCAAACAATGATCATGTAAGGAATGTAAAGGCATAAAACTAACTCTCTACTTCTCTAAATATCACATGATATTCAATTTAAAGCATAAATAAGGATAATAGATTGATATCGCCAAAAGTGTACTCTTTGAGTTTTGTAGGTAACTCTAACTTCCATGCCTTAAGGATCATTGAGAAAGTTGTGGTTCTTTATTATGTTTTCATTACTCTCGGAGAACTTAGACCATTTCAAATTTCTTAACCTCAAGTAACATAGTTGTGTTTTACTTCAATGCATGCATGAGCTGATAGTCACCCTACAACACAATTCAGCGTACTTTCCTTGGTATCCACTAATTTTGGATCCATAGAGGTTAGTCATTGATTATATTCAATATATTCATTTAAGTTCAGCAACAATTTGACATTCAATAGCAATTCAGCAGGGTCAGTCATTCTACTAAACTCATAAGCAAATAAGAATTCAAAACAATAAGGCAAAACAACAAATAAGTTTACGAGGGAAAAATGTATTTCATTTCATTAATCTATTTAGTCAAGTACATATATTCATCAAAAGAATAGCCAATTACATTTGGTTAAGCATTTGCATTTTACATATATATCATTAAGTGCATATTTTTAATCAAAACAAACAAAGAAAAGTGTACAGCCCTTCATATAACTTGTGTTTATTCGAATAAATTTGTGAAAAGCCAACAGACGTAGCTCACTGTTAGACGTTATTTAAATAATGTTTGCATTATTCGAATAACAAAGTGTACAGTTTTGGCTTTTCTGCTAAGCGTTATTCGAATAACCAACTAGTTATTCAAATAGAACAAGAGAATATTGGCCTCTATTAAAAGAGCATTATTTGAATAAGAAGCCTCTTATTCGAATAGGACAGATGTAAAGAGATAGTTGATGCAGATACTTTATTCGAATAAACTAGGTTTTATTTGAATAAGACAAACACCAAAAGCTATGAGAAACTGATTTACATATCAGTTTATTCGAATAAAATTTGTTTTATTCGAATAGCACAAATATAAAACACACAAACTGTAGTTGCTTGACTCAGGTTATTCGAATAAATTGAGTTTTATTCGAATAACGCAGATGCACAACACATTTCTTTGAGCAGCTAAATTTGTTTATTCGAATAGCCACAAGGTTATTAGAATAAAATTATTAGAAAAACAATAATAGGCACATACAGGGATACAATTAGAGAGAATGAAACATACTCAAAGATGAGATACCTACAAAACAAGTTTTGTGATACCTCCAATGCTCAAGTCAGTAATAATTCAGGAGTAATAAATCAATGATAAAATAATAAACACAAGTATTCAATTATATATATGATTGATCAAAAACTTAAGCTCAAGGATATTATCATTAGACATGTCATTTCAAACAATGAGCATATTTTATCTAGCATATTAACATGTAGACATAAAGCTAGAAAAGCATAATACAAGTTTCCACTTATCCAAAGATTGCAAGTCCAACCTTCATGAAGACAAGGAAAAGATCTTGGAATTATTTTCGGTTTTGTGCTTGGAGCAGCCACTTTTAAAATGTCAAAGTTAGCTCTCGGCCTTCAAGCACACCTATAACATACTTCAATTTTTGACTTTTGGTACCCAAATTTTCTTAGGTCCTTGTGTGTTAGTTTTTTGCTATTAATTCATTATGCTCTCATAAAGGTCAATTATTCCATAGTATGTAAATTGAGCACAACAAGTTAAATAATGAATTGTCATTAAGCAAATAGTCGATAACATGCTTACTTTCATGATATATAGACAATTCAAAACATATCAAGCATACTTAGGCATTGTAGAATCTTATGTACCAAGATATATAACAAATTGATGAGTTATAAAAAAATGAACATAATCATGTTCTAAACATAATATTCAAATTTTACCAAGTTCACATGATTTTATCAATCACTTAAGGTCTACAAGGAATATACCTCAAATTCATCGATTTTACAAGTGAGTGTGCATAAGAGGAAAAAAGCTTTTGATACATTGGCCTTGGTAATTAAGGAAATATTTTTTCTTGCCCATTGCTTCTCTTTTGGAGTCTTGAACTTTACAAGCTCTACATTTTGTACTTGAGAAGCTTTGATTGAAGCCATCTTCCTTCTTTGACCAAAGTTTCTACCATTGGGCTTTGAGAGTATTATCCTTGATGATTTCTCTTTCCTTTGACAAATTACTTTGTCTTTTTGAGAAAAATTATGCATAATTGAAATACTAAGAGGACACTTTGATACTCACTTCATCTTGGATACTTGAATGTTAGTATGAGGGCCTTTAAAATCTTTAGGAACCCATACCATACTATTTCTCATATAAGAATTTCTTCTATAATTGTATAAATGATAAATATGTCTTAAATGACCACAAAAATTGCAAACAATTGAATTTAATGATGGCTTGGTCCTTTGAAGATCATTTTGAAAAACTTAAGTTTTTTGTTATTTTTATATTCTAAACTATTTTTGTCATAAGCCTTGTTTGAATTTTTATGTGGAGTAACACTAATTTTATTCCCATTAACAAGCATTAAATGTAAACAATTATAATCATGAGCTTTGGCAAATTCAGAATATAAGTCCTCAACTTGATTTTGTAAATCAATGTACTTTTCACAAGAAGTTGAGGTTTCACATTTCAAAGGCAAAAGAAAAGCATATTCATTTTTCAAAGTCTCAATTTTATTTTCAATAGAGGAAATATTTTTCAAACAAGATAAGTTTTTCTTTTTTAAATTCAACAAACCATCACATAATTTATCATATACACATTGTAGCTCATAATAGGAAGGACCATAATCAAGATAAGTATCATTTACCTCAAAGTTCTTTGGAGTCAAGTGAGAGGTTGTCTCAATTTTAGGGTCAATGACTCTTCATAGGAATCATCATCCTTATTCTTTCCTATCAAAGCTTCAAGAGTATATACCATTTGGTTTTGCTTTGCCACCTCTTCAAATTGAACATCATTTTGAGGATATTTTTCATAATAAGATTCCTTCAATGACTTTTGCTCTTCTTGCTCACTATATACAACTTTATGCAAAAAATTATTGTTAGCAAGATAGATAGCATCAAGAGCATCCCATATATCTTTAGCACTAGAGCAACTCTTAATTTTAGCATAAACTTCATCATTCAAACCACTTCTCAAAATTTGCTTAGCTCTAATGTTCAAAGAAAAACATTTCTTTGTCATAGGCATTCCAAGTTCGTTTTGGTTTAGGAGAAAATCCATCAAACACAATATCCCACAAATCCAAATCAATATATTACATATAAAACTCTACTCTAACTTTCCAATAAATAAAATACACACCATCAAAGAATAGTGGTTTATCAATTTCAAAACCTTCTATTTTGAAAAGCTTTCAATGGTTGCTAACAAACAAGGATCTTTAACTCTAAGCGGTTAAGCTTTCAACAAGCACGAAGCTCTAATATCACTTGTTAGTCATGGCAACCATCACACAAGGGGGGGTGAATTGGGTGGTTATAAATTTCTAAAATAACATTAAGAAATTATGCATTTTGATATTTTCAATCAACACATATAGTGGAATAAGTATAATTATTATAAATTACTCAAAAATAACTTACGGGATAAATTAAGCAAATAAATTAGATATCAAATTCAACTCAAACATATATAATTAAAGCAAAAATGTAAATGAGATAGAGTTGAGAGAAACAAACACAGTATTTATCCTGATTCAGTCATCAACCACTTGTGGCCTACGTCTAGTCATCAAGTAAGCCATTTGAGATTTTTCACTAAACCTTTAAACTTGAACAGGTGCTTGAAACTTTTACAAACCAGAGCACTCTTCACACTTTGGGATACCTCACCCTCGTGCTTGAGCCTTGACAGTCAGGGATATCTCACCCTTACAATTTCTTTGAGGGATACCTCACTCTCTTTACAACAAATCAGAGTGTATAGAAAAGAGAAACTCTCATAAGAGTAGATGATACAATTAGAAGCTCTATGAAGCTCTCTAAGGATATGTCAAATTTTGGTGAAAAAGAGCACAAAAATGTGATAAAATATGAATCACAAATTAAAGCAAGAAATAATTGTTCTAGATAGTTGATGTGTGTGTACAAGATGAACCAAAATTATGTAGTTATAGTGTTCTTGAGAAAATAGCCATTGGGTATCATTTAATATCACATTAAATGCTTAGAAAATAGTCATTACGTATTTCCGGTCTTGTTTATTCGAAAAAGCCAAGTCTTATTCGAATAAATCCACTTATAGCACATTAAGAAATGTTTTCTAGAACTTGTTATTTGAATAAACCTTTATTTATTCGAATAAATCTTTAAAAACACGTTTTGGAATGTTTTGTGGGGTGTTTTATTCGAATAAACTACTCTGGTTTTGAAAACTGACTTTCAATTGTCATAACTTCTTCATTTCTCATCCATTTAAAGCAAATGACCACTCATTGGAAAGATATTTGAGTCCATTTTCAAATGAAATAAGTTTTAGAACAAAAATTAAAGTTTTTTGAAAGTTATGGTCAAAAGAGTAACCAAATGTCAATTTTTCAAAACTCAAACTTGACTATTTTTTATAGTTTTGAACTACCACCATAACTAGCTTTTCAAAACTTGTTTGTTAGGTATTTTAACATGTGAAAACTATTTGTAAAGATTTGAAAACATATTTAAGATATCCAGAAGGCTTCTTACATAAAAACCCTAAGTCCTATAAGCTATACCATTTAATCTTCCTTTGGACTTGGTCTTTGGCTTGATCTTGTCATCATCTTTATGTTTGTTATCATCAAAACATGCATTCATTGTCCAATAGCCAATTACACTCGACCCCATAAGGTCTAGATATGGCCAAAGCTTTTATGGCTATAACCAATGTTATGACAAGGGTGCTTGAGAGGATGTAAACAAATCCACCTCAGCAGCCTCCACTACTTGAGCACCCAATGCAAGATGTACCGCAAGTTAGAAGGAATAAGAATTTCCTAGACTGGACAACTTTCCATCAGATGAACCCTCCACCATATAGAGGCGAGTATAATCCCACAAAGGTTAAGGAGTGGCTCAGTGAGATGGAAAAGATCTTCGATGCAGAACAGGAGAGTAGTTGCCTATGCATCAAGACAGTTAAGACCTCATGAAGAGAACTACCCTACGTATGATTTGGAGTTAGCAGCTATAGTGTTTGCCTTAAAGATTTAGAGGCATTATCTTTATGAAGTCCAGTTTGAGGTGTTCAGCGAGCATAAAAGTTTAAAATACTTGTTTGGTCAGAATGAGTTGAACATGAGGCAAAAGAGATGGATAAAGTTCTTAAAGGATTATGACTTCAAGTTAAAGTATTATCTGGGTAAGGCCAATGTAGTAGTTGGTGCACTAAGTAGGAAATCCCTACATGTATCCTGAATGATGGTCCAAGAGAGTGAGCTTCTCGAGAGTTTTAGATATTTGAGTCTAGCTGTGACTGTGATGCCACAGAGTCTCTTTGTGAGTAGAGCGGACATAGTAAATGACTTAAGGACTCATATTTTAAAACCTCAAAAAGAGGATGAAGCTCTAAGGGACATTAGTGAGCATATCTTTTAGGAACCCTAGAGGATTTTGATATGACTGATGTTGGAATTATAAGGTTTAGAGACAAACTTTGTGTTCCAAGAGAGTCAAAGATCAAAAAGAGGATTCTAGAAAAAGCTTACTGTAGTAAGTATACCATCCATCTTGGAACCACTAAGATGTATCAAGATCTAAGGAGAATGTTTTGGTGGTCTAGAATGAAAAGGGACATAGCAGAGTATGTCGCAAGGTGTTTAGTTTGTCAAAAAATGAAGATTGAACACCAGAAATCGGCAAGACCATTACAATCTTTGGGGATTCCAGAGTGGAAATGAGATAAGATTTCTATGGACTTTGTAATGGGTTACCCAGGACTCAGTAAGGGTATTATGCAATTTGGGTTATAATGGATAGATTAAACCAAATCTGTTCACTTTTTACCAATTAGAGCTAGCTATCCTCTAGAGAAATTAGCTCAACTATATCTAAAGAGGATAATTAGGTTCATGGAGTCCCCATAAGTATAGTTTTAGATAGGGATCCTAGAATCACATCTAGATTCTAGGGAGCTTTGCAAGAAGCTTTTGGGACTAAGTTAAGCCTTGACACAACTTATCACCCTCAAACAGATAGGCAAACAGAGAGGACTATCTGAACCCTTGAAGATACGCTTAGAGCATGTGTTTTAGAACAACAAGGTAGTTAGGACAAGTTCTTACCTTAAGTGGAGTTTGCCTATAATAATAGTTACCATTCTAGTATAGGTATGGCACCCTATGAGGCTTTGTATGGAAGAAAGTGTAGATCGCCTCTATGCTAGTATGAAGTAGGTAAGAGAACCATCCTAGGTCCAGAGTTAGTCCAGCAAACCACAATGCAAATTAAGATGATGAAGGATAGGTTGGTTACTACTCAGAGTCGAAAAAAGAGCTATGCTGACAAGAGAATGAGACCTCTCAATTTTGATGAGAAAGATCATGTATTCTTAAGAGTTACTCCTACAACAGAGATAGTAGAGCATTGAAAACCCAAAAGTCAAATCCTCATTTTCTTGGTCCTTACCGAATTCTTAAGAAAGTTGAACCTGTAACTTACTAGATACCCCTTCCTCCCAGTTTGTCTAAACTTCATAATGTTTTTTCATGTATCTCGGTTGAGAAAATATAATCCAGATTCTTTACATATTATAGAACATGAATCTGTACAATTAAGGGATGATTTGTCTTATGATGTATATCTAGTAAGGATCGTGGGCAGAGGGGTCAAAGAGCTTATAGGTAAGCGGATTCCTCTAGTGAAGGTTTTATAGGGTGGCAATGACACCAAGGAGACTACTTAGGAGTTAGAGTTATACTTGCAATAGGACTACCCGAAGTTGTTCCTTTTAGGTGAACAATTTTGGGGTCAAAATTTTATAAAGGATGGGAGAAATGTAATACCTTAAATGACATGTTAGACTTGTGTATGTGTTCAAAATGTAGCATATGACTTGCTTAACATGCATGTTTAATTTTGTGATAATCTGAGTTAGTTAGGTACTTAGTTGCAACCTAGAGTGTGAAAAGTAGCTTAAAATGACTCAGATAATAGCATAAATTGCTTAGATGAGGAAAATAAATATGGATAATTTATTTCTAGGTCACAAATGTATGAAATAAGATACAGTTAAAGTTTCAAGGTAAACTGAGTCTGTTTGACATTTTTAGGCATACTGATTGTCTATTTATAGCAGGATTGACTAGTAGCAAATATGAAAATATCAGATAACGGTGAAATGACTTTTTATATGAATCCTAATATTTATTTTTTTAAGTTATTGGAAGTTGGAAAAGTTGAATTATCTAAATCTAAGTGTTTTTAGCATATTAGGATTTATCAGTTTTGGCCTAAGGGCCATATGAGTCGTTTGTTCTTTCTTTATAAGTCCTCACTCACGGCCTGCACCAAAACAGAAACAAAAATCGTGAGAGGAGAAAGGGAAGAAGAGGAAGCAAAGACCAAGGAAGAGGAAGAGAGAAAGAGGAGTGCCAAAGGCAAAGGCAATGCTTGAGATCCAACCAAGCTTGAATCTTCTTCACAGCTGCCAAAGGTAGGGTTTTATGTTCATATTCATCTCTTTTCACTCTTTTCACCATTGATGCACCTTTGGTGCTTAATAGGTCAAATTGAGCTCTAGAGGTGTTTGATGTGTTTGGCTTGTACGAATGTGTTTCTTTGGTCATTTATAACTTATTCATAGCATCAGTTGAAGCTAGAAGCTTAGAACATCTCATTTAGACCTATGATTCACAAAGAATGGTTTTAGGTCAAGTAAGAGGGGTTTTGATTCATAATCCAAATTAAGAGATTTAAGTTAGTGATTGATAATTTATATGCATTTAAGAACCGATTAGGAACTTAGAATCACTTAGAAACTGATTTGGAATGACCAAAATCTATGGAAAAAACCAATGGAACAGTACCACAGTTCTGCAGAATTCTGTAGAATTTGGTTTCTGCTATACACACCGCGGTGTGAGGGGTTACACCGCAGCGTGAGGTTGGTTTTGCTATGTGCACCGTGGCGTTAGGTGAGTGGCGCCACATCGTGATAGTGATGCTACATCCAGTACTGAAAACCCAAGGCTAGGGTGTCGTGGCGTGCCTAAGTTGTGCTGAGGCGTGAGGCCATGGAACTCCAAAAATGTTATTTTGTGATATTTTCAAGTTCTTGTCTAGTTGGGATCATTTATATATGTTTCCTAAGGTGTGTTAAGGCACAAATAGAGATATTTTCAAGAAAGAAATTATCACATAACATAGATGAGAAGGTCTAAGCCTTTGGTCATCAAAGAACAATGAATGGTCTTAGGGGATATTTGGTATACTATTAGAGGAAAATCAATGAGAGGATGATCCTTTGGTACGTATAAGTTATGTATGAGCTTTAAGTAACCAAAAGTAAAGGTTTGCTATAGACAAGTGTCTAGCACCTATGGTAACTTTTGTTACTTAGCTTCACTAAAGATGTGATGATGAGAGGTGTTAGATATAAGTAAACTAGAATAAGTTGGCATTGTCTACCTGTGAGTGTGACTTATACGACGTGAGGTCATTTAGCTAGAAAGAAAGGAGTCAGAAGTTCCTAAGGGGACAAGTATTCCTAACCTAGTGCTAGGGTTGCATGTAGTATTCCTATCTACAATGGGGTAAACATGAGAAGTCAACATTTCTAGTAAAACATGCCTAGGTCTTAAATGAGGTAAGTATTTAAGAATGAATGTATGTATGTATGTTTAACTTGATTTATCTAGTTATTAAAATTAGACATTGTAAAGAATGTAACTTGTTTTATTCTTAATTGCTAAGACTATGTTATTATGTTATGTATGACTAGTTTTGATTACTCATAATGAGAAATGTTATTTCTGACCCCGCTGTGTATCATGTAATTCTAGGTGAAAGTTCTTTAAAGAGTAAGAAGAAATAAGAAGCTAAAGAGTAAATTAGCTTTATAGATTATGTTGAAAATGTAGTATCTTGTTGTACTTCTTTTGTAATGTAAATAGTTATGTATTACTTCATGCCCCAAGGGAGGTTAATGATGTATATGTATATAGATGCATTATGTTATAATGTTGTATTTTTCACATTTCATAAGGCTTTCTATAATGTTTCTAACAAATATTATGGATATATACACCAGATTAGTATGTATATAGTGACGTTGTAATGCTAGGTATCTCCTTGTATGCTACATATATTAAGATAGTGGTATTAGGATGTTACACTTATCCTATCAAGCCTTATACGTCATGTCAAACATGTAGTGTAAATAATTATGTAAGTAATTTTCTGTAAACTCTGATGATGTTGCAACTGAAGAAGAATATGATGATGATGATCCATATAAAATAAACAAGGCATAACAAGAAAGCTTTTTCCTTTCTATCATTCTTGGCTCAAAATCATTCTTTTTTCCTCAAAGTATTTCTATCCAATATAATTCAACAAAAGAAAGGCTTTTCTAAACCCTAGTTCTACTAGTGCCACCAACTCTGAGCTAAACCCATTTTTCTTTCCCTTTCACAAAACTAAAATATGATGATTAGCCTTGATGCTCTGTAATGGGTGATTAAGTAGTGCCTAAACTACCATTTTCTCCAATCTTATTTCTTAATGGGTAGAGCCAGAAGCTATTATCTCTTTTGAAGAAGATGATGATGATGATGATGATGATCCATGCAAAACGAACAAGGCAGAACAAGAAAGCTTTTTCCTTTCTATCATTCTTGGCTCAAAATCATTCCTTTTTCCTCTTAAGTCCAAGAGATCAACCAACAGAGAAGAATATGTAGAGAAAATGAGAGAGAGAACCTAAAAGACAATACAAGAAGTGATTGTTGTGTGATGGAAGAGAAGAAGAAAAACAAAGGAGCATGAGTGGTTTGAAAGGTGGTATATGTTTGGAACTTAAACCCTAAATTAATGGATTGTAGAATTCCTACATTATTTTAATGGAACTAAATTATGCTTTTTTATACTATGATTGATTGTGTATAGGTATAAGTTCAGAATCCAAACCCTAAACCCTTACTCATAATCCTTAAATGCTAAACCTTAAAACCTAAACCCTAAAACCCTAACTCATAATCCCTAAATCCTAAACACTAAACTCGAAATCCTAAACCTTAAATCCTAAACAGAGAACAGGTAGTACTTGTCTACCAAAACAAAACTATTTTGGTGCTTTATCTTCTTTTTATGTAACCAAACTCTCTGACTCCTATTAGGCACATCACTCATACTCCCTCCCCCAAAAATGACCTAGTCACCAGTGCAGATATCGACTCCTCCGTCGTCCGACGGCTACAAAGTCTGTTGTGTCGAGCATTGCACGATCTTAAGTGTGGCGCTAGATGTAATAGAGTTTGCTTGCCCTATCTGTCAAATGCCATAAGTGATACCCCTTGTAGTATCCACGAGTAGGGCTGGCAAGAAGCCCCCACCGCTGCACAATGTCGCTGGTGCTGCTAAGACCAAGCTTCCTTGTACTAACTACAAGGCCATTCTCAAAGTGCCTTGTGGCCTCGCAAGGTTTGCTTGCCTAAAGTGTGGGGTTGAGATCACTGTCAATACTGAAGAAATCAATGAGATTTTTTTCACTTAAACGATGCTTTCTCAAAGATTTTCCTGAGAGTATGAGCTTGTTTGGATGTGCTTTTACAAATAAAAAAAGAAGTTTTTTTTAAATAAGTCCTTTTGATTTTAGGGTAATGATTGAGAGGAGTGATGCTTATTACTTAAAGCTATACTTTTTCTTATAGTTTTTTTTAGTTTAGCAAGGATCATAAATCCTGGACCTTTTGCAAGAACTTACACTTGTTAAGGCTCTCAAATAGGTCATCATCATCATCTTCTTCTTTATGTGTTGCAGCATCATCAGAAGAGAAAATGGCTTTCGACTTTGTCCAATCCAAGAGGGAACAGAGTAGAAAAAGGAAAGGAAGTAGATTAGAGAAAATGGCAGGTGAAGGTTTGGGAGAAAGCTCTTGTGAAGGTGAAGGAGGATCTATTTCATGTAGTAAAGGAACTTCCGGGGGTGTAAGAGAAAAAATGGCATTTGGGTCTGGTGGTTCATCATCTATATTCAAGGGGAGACAGAGGAACAAGAGTGGTTTGAAGGCTAAAATGGTAGGTGAATGTGAACCCGATTCTATGTTTTTGGGAGAATGTGTGGGAGAAAGTGTGTGTGAAGGGGAAGGGGAAAGTTTTTTGTTTTATATAGTAAAGGAGTTATTGGGGGTGAAGGAGAAAAAATGGCATTAGTTGCACACACTAATGCCATTAATTGTTTCATCATCTATATTCAATTGATAATATCCATGTATCTTGTGAATATGTCATCAATTGTTTCATAGTCAAGCATTTTGAATAGTTCATAATGATGCACAAGCATACTGATTTTAGTTTCTGTGACTTGATTTGTGCCTTCATGCAACATTTCAAGTCTATCCCATATTTCCTTGGTAGTGTCACATGAGATAATCTTATCATATTCACTCTTGCTGAGTGCACATATAAGAAAATATTTCGCCTTTGAGTTCATCTGAATTCTGTTTCTTTCAGCTTCTATCCATTGTTCTTTTGGTGTAGGAACAATTGTTCCATCTTCTAGGTAAAAAGTAGGAGTGAAAAGGGTCATTTTCTATAACAGCCCATAAATCAAAATGAGTGGACTTTATGAAGAGTTTCATTCTGTCTCTCTAGTAATTATAGTCTTCTCTGGTGAAGGTAGGAGGGTGGTTAATGGATTGTCCTTCAACAATGTAAAGATTTTGACTTGCCATCTTTTCTTTAGGACCTTTCCTCTTTGCTTGAGAAGGTGCTTAACCTAGAGACTGAGCTCTGATACTAACTGAAGATGGCAAGAACACAAGAAAAGGGGGTTGAATTGTGCCTCTAATTTCTAAAGGAATCCTAAAATTTTTTGCAACTTCTCAAGTTTTACAACTTAGATATATTAGAGTATGGATCAGAAGTTTATATGGATATAAGAGTTGTTTAAATGAAAGGAATTCAATTTATGCTTAACCTAGAACTTAGATCTTGTTGAAGTTAAGAAATAGTTCAGATATAAAGACAAGTGATAAAGATAAAAATTAAGTGATCAATAAAAGTTTAAGTTAAGAAGATTCACTCAGAAGTTTATACTGGTTCGGCCAAACCACTTGCCTACGTCAAGTCCTTAGTCAGAAACCAGGATTTTATATTGCCACGAGTATTCTTTGATTAACCCTAGCTTCTCCAAGCTATATTATAGGTAGTCTTTGTTCCACCTTAGCCACTTCAAGGTAGATTCTCACTAAGATTACTAACGGATTAGGATACAAAGAAAAGTTTGGGTTTGTATATCTCTCAATAATGAAAAAGTGAATTTAAGCAAATAGGTACAGAGATAAGAATGAGATTCTAAGCTCTCTAACACTTAAAGAGTGGTTATATACAAATACAAACTTGAGAGATTAGGTTTCTATTTTTAGAAAGTTGATCAGAAAAATGTTTCAGTAGAGAAACTTGATCAAAAGTGAGATCTGGTTGTTCAAAAGTTTGATAAAAAATTTAGCAAAATAACGGTTTGCTTTATGTCTTCCAACTTCCAAGATTCTTCAATTTATAGGTTTCTGAAACTAGCTGTTTGAATATCCAATAGTTACTATTCTGAGCATAGTTACCGTTTGTCCTATAGTGGCTAGTGAGCTTTTCTTTAATTGCTTTTTATCTTTTCCAATGATTGATAAGAGTTTTGAACTTCTGAGTCTTTCTGACTTGGACTTTTCTATTTTTTTTATAGGATACATCTTCTGAACTTAGATGCTTCTGAAAATTTTGATTCTTCTGATGCTTGATGTTTTTCATAGAACTATCTTCTGATGGTGTTGCTTTCTGATTGTTGTCTTTTGATTAACATTACTTCTGAGGCTTGCCTTCTGATGAACTTAGTTTCTGAAGCTTTTCTTCTGATGAGCTTTGACTTTAGAAACTTATTTTCTGAGGAACTTTTCTTTAGAACTATTACCTTTGAAGGATTTTTCATAACTTCCTTATGATGGAATGGTTATTCCTTTTAGAGTTCAATTCCATACTTGGTCTTTTTCAGAAATCTTTTGAAGACAACTTTGATTTCAAAGAGATTCTCATCAAACAGAACTTGGATGATTCTTGATATATGTAAAAAGAGTCTAAGGGTCTTCTCAATCTGTTCTTTTAAACACTAAAGACAATTTGTTAAAGAAAAGATTCTAAAGTTAAGTTTGTTGATCATAAAAAATTAGAAGTTTCTAAAGAAATTCACCAAGTGAATACTTCTGAAGGACTTTGAAGCTTACAAATAGGCCTTATTTCCAACTCAGCCATTCTCTTTTGTAGAGTCTCCTTGTAACATACTAACACCAATATCTCAATATATGTAGCATACAAGGAGATACCTAGCATTACAACGTCACTACATACATAAAAACCTAATAGATATATCCATAATGTTCGTTAGAAACATTACAGAGAGCCTTATGTAATGTGGAAAACACAACATTTATAACATAATACATCTATATACAAATACATCATTAGCCTCCCTTGGGGCATGAAGTAATACAGAACTATTTACATTACAAAAGAAGTATAAAGATACAAGGATTACAACGTAAAAGCTAAATCTAAAACTAATCTAAGACTTTAGCATCCTTTTTCTTCTTGTTCTTTTTAGAACCTTCACTTGGAATTACATGATAACACAACGAGGTGAGAATCAACATTTTTCAGTATGAGTAACCAAAACCAAACATACATAACATAATAACATAGTCTTAACAATTAAGAATAAGACAAGTTACATTCTTTACAATGTTTAACTTTAATAACTAGATAAACCAAGTTAAATATACATACATTCATTCTTACATACTTAGCTTATTTAAGATCTAGGCATGTTTTACTAGGAATTATGACTTCTTATGTTTATCTCTTGTCGATAGGAAAATTGAAATTTTCACACTACATGCAACCCTAGCACTTGGTTAGGAATATTTGTCCCCTTAGGAACTTTTGACTCCCTTCCTTCTGGCCAAATAGCATCAACTGCCATACAAGGTCACATCATAGGTAAATAATGCTAACTTATCCTAGTTTACCTGTATCTAACACCCCTCATCATCACATCTCTAATGAAGCTAAGTAACAATAAGTTACCATAGGTGCTAAACACTTATCTATAGCAAACCCTTACTCTTGATTGCTTTAAAGATCATACATAACTTATACATATCAAAGGATCATCCTCTTATTGAATTACCTCTAGTAGTATACTAAACATATTCTAAGACCATCCATTGTTCTTAGATGACCAAAGGCTTAGACATTCTCATCTATGCTAGGTGATAGTTTTTCTCTTGAAAATATCTCATTTTATGTTTTAACACACTTCAGGAAACATATATTAATGATCCCATCTAATACAGAACTTCAAAATATCAAAAATGACATTTTTAGAGTTCCAGGGCCTTACGCCTCGACATGACACTTCTATGACGCGGCATACTGCTCTCTGCCTACAGAAACTGTAAATCTGAGGCTTATGCGCCGCGGTGTAAGAAGTAGAACCCAGATTTTGCAGAATTCTTCAGAACCATGGTATTATTCCATTAGTTCTTTTCTTACATTTTGGCCATTCTAAACCAGTTTCTAGGTGATACTAAGCCCCTAATTAGTTCTTAAACACATAGGAACCATCAAACACCAACTTAAACCTCTTTATTTGGATTATGAATCAAAATCACCTATTTGACCTAAAACTCATCTTTTATGAATCAAGGGTCAAATGAGATGTTATAAGCTTCTAGCTTCAACTTATGCTATGAATAAGTCATAAATGACCAAAGAAACACAAACATGCAAGTCAAACACATCGAGCACCTCTAGAACTCAATTTGACCTTTTAAACACTAAAGGTGCATCTATGGTGCAAAGAGTGAAAAGAAGTGAAGATGAGCATAGAACCCCTACCTTTGGCAGTTGTGAAGAAGATTCAAGCTTGGTTGGATCTCAAGTCTTGGCTTTGCCTTTTACTTTCCTCTTTCTCTCTTCCTCTTCCTTGGTCTTTGCTTCCCTTCTTCCCTTTCTTCACTTATGGTTCCTGCCTCTGTTTTGGCAATGAAGAGCCATGAATAAGGCTTATAAAGAGAAGGCAAAAGACTTTTAAGGCCTTTAGGCCATAACTGATAAATCTCGATCTTCTAAAAACACTTAGATTTAGTTAAATCAAGATTTTCAACTTCCAACAACTTTAAAATAAATACTAAGATTCATATAAAATTTGTTTCACAATTATCTGATATTTTCATATCAGCTACTAGTCAATCTGACTATAAATAGACAATAAGTATGTCTAAAAATGTCAAACTAACTTAGTTTACCTTAAAACTTTAATAGTAATTTGTTTCATACATTTGTGATTTAGAAATAAATTTTTCATATTTATTTCCCTCATCTAAGCAATTTATACTATTATTTGAGTCATTTTAACCTACTTTTCACACTCTGAGTTACAACAAAGTACTTAAATTAACTCAGTTTGTCATAAAATTAAACATGCATATTAAACAAGTCATATGTTACCTTTTGAACATATAAACAAGTCTAACATGTCATTTAAGGTATTACACACCTCCTTCGAGATGAGTTCCCTTGGGTTCCCCTTCATTTTTCTATTAGGGTTGGACCCACCTCTAGTTGGGCAGAATGGGTTAGACATGTCTTTGTTAATGATTCTTCTTTTGTTGCTGTGTTAGAGCAAGTTGGGATTGCCAACGCAATCCTCCTTTATCCTCATTTGGAGGTTAGGAAGCATATTGAAGACTTCTTCTTGATAGTCCAACATTGGAGAAATCAAACTCACACCTTCTTGGATTCGTGGAGGGAGTTTACTCCTACTCTTGAGGATGTCGTTGTCTTGCTGAAACTACCCATGTTTGGTGACATAAGCATTTCTTCTATTTTCCCTAGCCCTTATGTTATTGACATGGCTTAACAGCCCAAGGAATATGCAAAGAAAAATGTTAAGTATGCCATTGAATTCTTTGCTAAGTTCCATAAAGAGGTTCCCAACAAAAGGCTCAAGGTACGGGGAACAAGCTTCTGGATGATGAGCAGAAAAAAGAGAAGGATTCCTTGAAGTTTCCTCATGCTAATTAGGTTAGGTACTTTTTCTGTGATTTCCCTAAGAAAAATGTATTTGAGCTGGGACTAAGAATGGTCCTTTGAAGCTTGCCTTTATAGCTTGCTAGCTTAGTAGGTATCTATTCCAAGGTCCTCCTTAGGAATATGTGAATCCCGCTGTTATGTTGTTTGCCTCTTTGCTGGTTGAGGGGGTTAGGCTTCCCCTAGGTCCCTTGTATTTAGGTGGTTTGTATGGTCATCTTGACCAAATTCATGAACAGATGAAGATCTTTCACGACCGCTTTCCAATTAACAGTTACTTGGACATTATTTTTCTGTCTGTTTCTATTTGAGCTTTTTCCCAATCATGGTCCGATCCGAGAGATTCCTGTACCTACAAACCCAAACCTTCAGCCCATTTTTCTTCTTCATGCCCCAGCCCTTCGAGTGAGTGGTTGGTCCAAAAGCCGCCTTAGGCATCCATTGGCCAATGTGATTGATATTGAAATTGAGTTCACATTTTGCCTTTACACTTCAAATTTTGTACCTGGTGTAAAAAAGCTTTTTGGCCTTTAAATATTCCCTTCCTTCCATACTCATAACAGCAAGCTGACTTGTTAAGAGGGTGTTTGTGATTTCTAGTTACATTGCTCGACCCCTAGTACTCTTCTTGGCTATATGGTCACAGACATGGTAAGAAGTGCTAGTAGGGCTTTTCGGCCTTGTGTTTGTAGGCCTCATCACGTTTGCAGATAGTTTGGATGGGACTTAGCACCTTCCTTTATTGTTTTTGTTCCAATTAGAAAGTTGGTTTATTCTGCCCATCCTTAGAGCAGCCCATCTACCACCAAATTTATTCCTGTTACTTGCTAGGGTGGAGTCACTTCGTCGTTTTTGTCTTATCAACTAGCTTTGAAAACTTCCATCCATCATTGAAATTATGTTTCTTGATCCCTACTATGTGACTAATGCGCGCAAGAAGCGATCCCCCAAACGTAACCTTATTTCTATATCGTACTTAGCATTTTTCCAAGTTTGTTTTCCACCTTGACTTAAGTCTCTTCTTCTTTCCATTTTT
Source organism: Ormosia semicastrata (assembly GCA_029884595.1). Taxonomy (NCBI): domain Eukaryota; kingdom Viridiplantae; phylum Streptophyta; class Magnoliopsida; order Fabales; family Fabaceae; genus Ormosia; species Ormosia semicastrata. The sequence goes on from JAQQTO010000055.1 coordinate 39,413,053, forward strand.
TCTTAGTTTTGCAGATTCTCCCTTGTAAAAGGAATATGTTTGCCGCTCAACAAATTTTATCTGACAAGCTCGCTAATCTGAATGCCCAAGGTAGAAGCTTTTCTGTGGCAACTACCCCTGCTCCTACCAAGCCTGCTAAACGAGCTCAGAAACAAGCTGTTCTTCAGAAAGCCCCTTCTGGTCGTCGTCGAACCTCACATCGTCTTAAGTCACTCACACTTAAACACTGCCACCTAGCTCTCCTAGGAGTCCTGGATAGGTTGGATCTTCTTCTACAAGTCTTGATAAATCCAAGGGAACCCCACCTATTTTTGAACGTGTCTTTCAGCTATTTGATGATAACCTTGTATTTGACGAGCCCAAATTAGTTTCTTTTAGGATATCTTTGTCTAGGGTAGATGAGGTGGATCAGGAAGAGGTGCACACTCATTTAAGTGACCCTGAAGAAATGCAGACCCTTTCATTCCCTTCAAAAGTTACAGGGCATACCTCTTTTTGATGATGAGGACCATGTTCTTATTGGTAAGTTGCTTCATTTAAAGGGTATATATTTCCAAGCCTTCTTATTAGTTTTGTTGTACTTATCATTTTTCCTAATTCTATTGATTCACTTATCCCTTCTTCAAATATCAAGGGAAAATCTGCTTGCCAAAACGTTGGCGAAGATGCTAAAAAGTCTGTCAACAAGGGTGTTATTGAAGAATAGGGTCAAAGAGAAAGTCGCCAGTCAGTAATCTGTTGAAGAAAGTGCTGTTAAGAGGCTTATTGGAGAAGATGTTAATGTTTCTTCTTCTGAGGGCCAAAAAGATATGGAACTGCCGACTGCTATAACTGTGTTTGCTGAAGTTGTTCTTGTGGATCTCGTTGATAATCCTCAGAGTAATGGTCTAGTCAGGTTCCTTGTCCATGGAGTTATCATTACTGAGCCTTTATTTAGTGCCCTTTTTGCAGATGGGAAGGTTGCTTCTAATGAGTTTACCAAAGGGTATGCTCATGACTCTTTTGCTACAACTCTTGATGTTCATTTAATTGACTTAAGGCATATTCCGGATCCAACTCTTACCCTTTCTCGTGATGTTGTTCAATGTACTTTTATTTTTGTTATTTTTTGGATTCTTTCACTTTCTAATCTTTTTGACTTATTCTCTGCTTTTGTTTGTAGCTCTCCTTCACCTGCCTTGACCCATTTACCACTAGAGGATGCTTCTTTACTCAATGAATTTCTTGCCAAGTTCCCTGTTGCCTCGCTTGTTGATCCTCCATTCCCTATCACCTTCGAAGCTATTGCATACGAGCAGTTGGTGAAGCTTCTTTGCCTTTTTCATTAGCACTATGTCTTGGAGGTTTGGGATCCCTTGCATAAATTTGTTTAGAAATAGTTGGCTGTGGTTTGTTGTTTTAGTTCCCTAGGGGAATCGCTTGATGATCTGTCTGCTCGTTTGCATCAACCACTTCCGGAATGCTCTCTTGAAGAGTTTTAGAGCTTGGAGAATGATGAACTTGTCTTTGCTCAGGAGAACAAGATTATTCAGCAAAAGATTGATCATCTTACCAGATGCTTGGAAGTTCTAAAATGCCAACTAGCTAAGGGGAAAGCAAATGAAGCAAGCATTGCTGATCACAAGAAGAAGATCCTAAGTTAGGGCCCTATAGGATGCTTCCTTCACCTTTTGATTATGCTATTATTACTTTGACATTATTGGGGGGCTGATTTGGTTTTTCCTTCTTTGGGTTTTGGAATGTTTGTCAGGTTACTATGTTATGACTTTGTCTTATGGAAAACTTTTCTTTTTAAATGAATTGATCTTAATGTGATCCTATGTTGCTCATGGTATTCTATTTCATTCTAAGTTTTTTAAACATTTTAATGTTCACTTTGAGCGCTAACTCTTGAATTAGGCAGAAGTTCACTTGTGTATTTTGAATATCAAAGTTTACCATGCATCTGGGACTTTAGTTTGTAGATCCTAAATGCCCTTGAGTGTTTTATGCAAAATGCAACTGTGATTTTGAATTTTGGATTTAGATCGCTGCACCTAGGTGTTTTTCATTTGAACACCTAAGCTTAAAGCGTGCCTAGGATTTTAGACTCAATATTCAGATCACTAGGACTAAGTGCACTTAGGTGCTTTCTGTTTGAAGGCCTAAGCTTGAAGCTCACCTAGGATTTCAGACTTCAGATTCAAATCACTTGGTCTGAGCGCACTAAAGTGCTTTCCATTTGAACACCTAAGCTTGAAGTGCACCTAGGATTTTGGGTTTCAAATTCAGATCACTAGGCTTGAGCGCACTTAGGTGTTTTCTGTTTGAACACCTAAGTTTGAAGTGCACCTAGGATTTTAGGCTTTATATTTAGTTCAAAGACAAGTGATTGTGAAATAATACCTCAAAATAATTTTCATTTTCATTTGTTCTTGCACATTACATAGAAAAACAAAACTTCAGGGGTAATATTTCTTAATGTACTTGAAAATAAGAAAGCCTACCATCTTTTCAGTTTATGGATTTTCCAGCATCTGGTATCCATTATGGTGTGTTTCTTGCACAATATAGGGCCCTTCCACTATGGTGCCCATTTGGATACATATTGCTTCTTCATGACCGCATTTGTAGCTTTAATAACTAGTTCCCCTTTCTGCAAACATTTGAGGTTTCACCATCCTGTCATTAGCCAGCATCAGTTTCCTCTAGTGTTTGATGAGGTTTTCATGTGCTTTGTCCCTGCGAGCATCTAACAATCATGCTATTTCTCTTCACACTTCTTTGTTCACTTCGTTTAACATCATCCTCGTTGAAAGTATCGTTATTTCAGCTGGTAACATTGCTTCTGCCCCATATGCCAAAGAAAACGGGGTTGCCTTAGTCACTCATTCTCTAGTGGTCCTATAGGTCCATAATGCAAGAGATAAGTACTTGCTCTAGTCTTTTTGCACATCATGTGCCATCCTGCTTAAGATTCTAATGATTATCTTGTTGGTAGATTCTGCTTGACCATTGGATTGGGGCTAATAGGGAGTTGACTTATCATGCACGATGTTGTACTATTTCAACAAACTCCCCGCTATTTGGTTGATAAAATGTGTGCCATTTTCTGACACTATTTTCTTAGGCAACCCAAGGCTACAGATAATGTATTCCCTTAGGAATGACACTACTGATTCCGTGTTAGCTTCTTTCAGGGAAACAACCTCGGCCCATATGGTAAAATGCTAAGTTGCAACCAATATCCACTTTTTCCTCGCGACCGTGGATTGATGGGTCCTCTATTGCCTAAGTATGGAAGGGATACAATGATGAAAGTCCATGCATTTTAATAGTGGGCACGTGTATTAAGTCATCATATTTTTGGCAAATTGAGCACTGCTTGGCTTACCTTTGTATCTTCTTGAAAAGTTGGCCAATAATAACTTAAACGTATTATCTTTTCCAATAGTGATCTTCTGCCTTGGTGTCTTTCGCAAGCGCCACTGTGCACATCTTCCATCACCTTTTCCTGTTCTTCCTTGCTTGTGCATCTTAACGCTTCCCCCGTGAAACTGGTCTTGAAGACTTTGTTTCCTTTGCAAAAGTACCTTTCCACCTTCTTTTGTATCTGTGCTGCCTCTTTTTCCACAAAGGGAAGGATCCCCTTAGTCAAGTACTCTTTGAAGGGTCGTCTCCAATCTTTTGGCGACATTGATCTCTATGCTTTCCTTTCCTTCTTGACAAGGGAGGCAAGCTCCTTGTAACGTGTCACAATGCACCTTCATGGAGGGACAATAGACTGCCACTCACTGCAGCCTCGTATATAAGCTGGGTCTCTATTGCCTCGTATATAAGCTGGGTCTCTATTGCCTGTATATTTATTCATACAGATCCTTTAGCTTTCTGCTTCCTTCTCCTTTGGAAACACATTTCATCAATAACCCTTCTGCGTTTCTTTTGAACAATTGTTCTCCCCTGACACAGAAATCTCTAGAAATTTTTCCTGGTTGCACGCACCCTTCCTTAAGGGCAGTTCTGATAGGCATTCTCTAATTATCTGCTTCTTCATAGTCCATAGTCTTCTAATTCTTGCTAGGCGTAGAGGTGCTTTAAAGTTGACACTGTTACCGTCCTACTATGATGTTACCTTACTTTCTATGGTTGCTAGAGAATCCGCCTTCCTATTTTCCGCTCTTAGCACATGTTGGCATTCTACTTCCTCAAATTCCCTAATTAGGTAGAGGGCACTTTCCCTGTAAGCTGCCAAGGATCTTTCCTTTACCACAAATACCCTTCGATGCCATTTTATAATCAAGTTAGAATCACCTTTGACCAATAGGCACTTTACCTCTATATCTTAGGCCATCATGAGTCCTAACATTAATGCTTCGTTTTTCGCCTCATTATTTGTACAATTGAATGCTAGTTTGAAAGTGAAGGGCAATGCCTCCCCTCGTTCATTGATCAGTACTAATCCAGCTCTGCCTTGAGGTGTTGAAGGGGTCCCGTCAAACATTAATGTCCACCGCGCCCTTGCCTCGAATAGATTTACTTCTATTGATTCCCTTAGAATCTCCTCTTGGATGGTTTCTTCGTTGGTTGGGGGCCATATCATTAATAAATCTAATAAGGCCTGACTTTACTATGCAGAAAGTGGGGTTAGAATGATATCTAATTCACTTGGTATTAGGGACCATCTGCTTAGCCTGCCTATGAGAAGTGGGCTCTGGAGGAGAAACTTTAGTCTTTCCACCTTGGTCATCAACTGTATCTGATGCGCTTGGAAGTAATGCCTAAATTTTTGGATGGCATACATTAATGCGAGGCAATGTCTTTCTTGCCTGGGATACTTTTTTCTTTTCTTTTCCTTCGTTACTTGGCTCTGGTAGGATATTAGTTTTTCCACTCCATCCTCCTCTTGTGCAATCATCCAACATATGGTCCTTTTTGTAATGGCCAGGTACAACTTCATAGGTTTTCCTCTTATCAGAGGGGACATGGTTCTTGTTAAGGATAATAATGTCTTAATCCTTTTGAATGCTTCTTGTTGTACGGCTTCTCATCTGAACATTTCTTGCCCTTTTAAGACCCTTCTAAAAGGCTTGATTAGTTCAGATGGAGCGGGTACAAATCTCCTGATGTATCCTAACTTGCCAATCAGACCTTGGACCCTTTTCACATTTGTGGGCAGCTTCATTTCCTGTATTTCTCCTACTTTCTTTTCATCCATCGAAACATCATTCTTGTGCATCTTGAGTGCTAAGAACTTTCTTGAAGAGACTCCAAATGCCTATTTGAGGGTATTCATTCTTAACTAATATTTTTTGCATCTTTCGAACATGGCTTGCAAGTGTTCTATATTTTGAGTTTTCCTTTTCAACTTGACCACTAGGTCATCAATAAGGTTTCCACTGCATTATGCATCATGTCATAGAATATTGTTGCCATTGCCTTTTGGTATATGACTCTGCATTCTTCAATCCAAAGGGCATGAAAACATTGTAGGAATTCCCGAATGGGTTTCTAAAGGTGATTTTTTCATCATTGCAAAGGGCCAACCTAATCTGATTATAGTCGCTAAAGCCATCCATAAATGAGAACCATTCATGAATAGTTGTGGCATCTACTAGGTTATTATTGTGTGGAAGGGGGAAATCGTCTTTACAACATGCTCTGTTAAGATCCTTGAAATTGATGCTGCAATGGACTTGCTCATTCTTTTTCTTGATAGGAACTATGTTTACCAACCAACTGGGCTGTTATATTGGCTTGATGAATCGCACCTTCAACAACTTCTCCATTTCCTTCTTTATCTTTAATTCGATTTTTGGGCTAAATTTCTTGGGCTGTTGCTTTACAGGTCTTACATCTGGGCAGACGACCAAGTTGTGGGTGACTAATATGCAGCTTAACCACAACATTTCTTTGTATTCCCATGCGAACACATCCTGAAACTCCCTAAGTAGCTTAACTATATCATCTTTTTCTGCTTTGGTAATGTAAATTCCTATAAAAAGCGGCCTGGTTTTCTCCCCTTTTTGTTCAAGTTGTATTTCTTCCAGATCCTCCTCCTACTACTTGGGGGTGACTTGCAATTATGGAAGGGCTTCCTTGATCAAGTCATCTTTGAACATTTCCACCTCCTTGGGGGCCCTTTCTTTGGTGGGACCAACAAGGCACAAAGAGGAGGCATTTGATGGGCCTTGTTTCCCTATAAGATTTCCCAAGCCATCTCCCCAATGGGGAGACGTGCTTTCTATATTATTGCCACAGTTGATCCTTTGACATCATGCATATAGATTTCTTCATCGTCCTTGCCTCTTCTACTAGATTTGCCCATGTTTTTTGGCTGCTTGAAGACTTGCATAAGATGCTTCTCTTCTTTCCTCTTTACAAGCTTAGGTGCCTCTAATATGAGTTTTTCTTCTTTCTTGATCCTATTAATTCTTAGGGGGCCACTTCATCGAATAGCTGAGTGTCAACTAGGTGGGCCTTGTTGCTTCAAATGGTGCTCTTGTTGAAGGGATTTCTATGTGTCTTCCCATGTAATTTAACTTTACACACTAGTGCAAGGTGGATGGGACACATTGGTGCTAGTGTATCCAAGGCCTCCCCAAAAATATACGGTAGGTAGGTGATGCGAATTATAAGTTACAAACTCAAGTACAGGTTATTTCAAGTAATAAATTCTCAGGAGTCCGAGGTCGATCCACAGGGAATTGATGAAGAAAAATTATTTAACGTAAAGTAAATATTTTGTCACAATAATAAAAGTGATAAAACTTGATCACAAATAAAAAAGATTTATTTGGATTAGGAGATCCACTCTTGGCAAGTAAATTAAGGACAAGATTAATTTTTTTTTATAACTCAATTAGAATCCACGCATAATGGAGGTTCTAATAGGAAAATACAACATTCAACGTTTATTTAAGATTATATACGTAATTATATTATGATTCCTTTAATTATCTATTAGCACCACCACTTATAAATGAGTTCAAGCATTCATTGTGCCAATTTCTTGTCTACAACAAATCAATATCACTACTTTACAAGAAGAGTTTCTAAATTGATTGGAAACAAAATACAATACATATAATGATTACTTGAAAATATATCATTTAAGCACAAAAAAGAAATTAATCTAACCTTAACTTATTACCAAAAGCTTCACCATTTCGCCCAAGTAAAATGAAAATTAGTTACTCATACAAGAAGAAGAAAAAGAAGAAGATAATTTCAATTTAGAACAAAAGAAAACTACTACAACATAAACAAACAACACAATATCATGATTTTGATCTCTAAGACCAAGACTCCTCAAATGATTAGCTAGTGCTTCCTTTTATAGAGGATTAGTGATACAAAATGACAAGGGGGCTGATTCATGAGTGAGTGGATGAGTGAAAAATGAGTGAAAAATGCCAAATGACTTTTGATGAGTGAAAAATTATTGAGATTCTTTGTCTCTGAAATCATTTAGTGCTGAAATCATTGAATGCATCAGAGAATTGAAAAATGGCACAAAAGTTGTAGACCTAGATCTTAGCTTTCAAATGCCATTAGTTTGAGCTCAAAAGCATTCCTACAACTCGAGATATGATCTGATTACTACACACTACTCAAGCCCAGCTACAGTTCCTCTGTTCTGACTTGGAAGCCTAATATGACCTCTAAGCAATCTGAAATGAGTCTTGTGTTCTTCATGAAAGTTGTAGATATGGGTATTAACTTATAAATGCCAAAATTGCAGCCCAATGAAGTTCTTACAGCTCGATTTATGCTCAGATTACTGCACACTCTTCAGGTTCTAATCACAAAACCCATGTTCTGACTTCTAAGACCAATTAGCTTCACTAGATGTCTGATTTTGACCTAGAACTCTTCACGAAAGTTGTAGAGCTCTCTCTTATCTTTCCTACAAGGTAAAATACATAATTATTAGACATCTATAACTCAAGATATGGCCAAAATATAGAAACAGTGTAAGACGTAAATCTTGCTGAAAAAAATCAATTAAGTCCAATTTGAGTTCAAACTTACAAAATATAACCAAGCTCAATCAATTAAGTACATGGAGAGTGTAAATGACTAAAAATGAGAGTTTATTAATGTATAAAATATGTGATTATCAAATTCCCCCACACTTAGCTTTTTACACTCCTAGGCAAAACACATAAGACCAAAACTAGGGAACAAGGAAAAATAACATAAACTCAAAAGCGAGAAATTCTAAAAGACTCAATTTCTAATAATATTTAAAAATGAAGAGCAACTAATCATTCAAGGGATCAAAGCATTTATGAGCTAACATTTATTCAAATCTCAAACCAACAAACAATGAAATTTCAATTGAAAAGCATAAGTTAAGAATGATAGATTCTCACAAAATTCACTCTTAATCCCTCAAGTGTTTAAAAGGTAGGTATTTCACTCAATTCAACCTATGAAAATTACACTACCATAAGCTTGCTTATCTTCTACTTCTCCACTACTTAGAACACATGCACACATAAATCATGAGGACTTTATTCAATGTTGTAATGGGGTCAAGGTAAAGGAGAAGGTAATATGGATATGACAAGTCAAATACTAAAGAGAATAAAAGAGCGTGAGAGCTGAGTTTAATTAACAAGCATGAAAGTTTATCCCAACTCTACCTAATACAAATTCCTTTTACATATTCTTTTCCTTTCCTTTATTGCCTTATTGGCCCTTATTTACATTTTTTTATTTTTTTATTTTTTATTTTTTTAATTTTGAATATGAACATAATATATACATTTTTTGAATTAAACATTTTTTTACTAACTATTCTGCACACACACCCCCACACTTGTTCAAGAACTCATCTAATGACAAAGCTAATGTTCTCTTATTCCCTAAGGCCGGGTAAGAACATGGTTTTTCATTTAAGGCACATAATGAGTTTGAAACAAAGAATGGTCAAATAAGCTTGTTAGCCATGGCAACCATTACCCAAGAGGGGGAGTGAATTGGGTGATGACTTGTTTTAATGCAACTTTGACAAATTATGCATTTTAAATCACTCAATAAATAAATGCAGTGGAATATGCATAATAAATGTACAACTATTATAGATTACTCAACTACAACTTGAGATATAGGATAAATCAAGCAAATAAGCTAAATATCAAATTCAACTCAAGCATATATAATTAAGGTACAAATGTAAAGAGATAAAGTTTAGAAGATCAAACACAATAGTTTATCCTGGTTCGATCACCAATCCACTTATGATCTACGTCCAGTCCTCAAGCAACTGCTAGAGATTTTCCACTATCTTCAAGCTTCAACAGGTGCTTGATAACCTTTACAATTGAGAGCACTCAACACATCTTGGGATACCTCACCCTTGTGCTTGAGCCTCAAATAGGGATACTTCACCCTTTACAACTTTTGAGAGATGTCTCACCCTCAAGGGATACCTCACCCTTTTCTAACTTTGAGAGATACCTCACTCTCTAAGGGATACCTCACCCTTTACTCTAGAGGGATACCTCACCCTCTCTTTTTCAGTTTACACAAAAGATAGAAGATAGAAACTCTCTTGAAGAGTAGATAAATACAAATTGAAGCTCTAAAATGCCCCTTTTGAATATCTCAAAATTTCTCACAAAAACAGGGCAAAAACATTTTCAGGATTGATTCTCGTGTATGAGTGTTAGATTGATGTTATAAAGTGAAGTTCAACCCTTAATGAAGACCCAAGGCAAGTATTTATAAGTTGTATGAAGAAAAGAGCCGTTGGGGGTAAAAAAGCCAAGCATTTAATGCAGTTAAAATAGCCGTTGGGGTCTGTCAGACCGCGTGTAATCGATTACACAGCCTATGTAATCGATTACATGGATGTTTGAATGTGTTCTTGGCTTTCTGGGTTCTGTGTAATCGATTACATTCTTGGTGTAATCGATTACATGGCTTCTGACTTGTGTGTAATCGATTACATTATCTATGTAATCGATTACATGAGTCTTTGAACGTGTTCTTGCCTTTCTGGGCTTCAATGTAATTGATTACATCACTGGTGTAATCGATTACACGGCCTCTAACTTGCGTGTAATCGATTACATGCTCTTTGTTTAGCTTGTAATCTATTACAAAACACGTGTAATCGATTACCTTGACCTTTGAACACATTTTTTAAGTCCAATTAAGCTTGTAAGCCATTTCTAACACCTCAAGATGATTGATTAAACATAAAACCTTTCATGAGTGTTGAATCCAAGATTAAAAATGACATTTCTTGAAAAACATATTTAACTTTGAATTTTTCCACTTATTTTGAAAACAATATTTGGAAAACCATTTGAGAATCATTGAGATACTTAGAGAGCACTTTACATTGATATTCTAAGACTTATATCTAATATACCTCTTTTGATCTTGGTCTTTTATCTTTTGATCTTGGTCTTTTATCTTTTGATCTTGGTCTTCTCTTTGGCTTTGTTATCATCAAAAACTCATTTGATATGCTTCAAGACATAAGCATTCACATTCTCCCCCTTTTTGATGATGACAAACTAAACATTCAACAGAATGAGAAATATATGCATTTAATTGATTATGAGATAATTAAGTGCAACACTCCCCCGTAATATATGCATGAGATATAATATGTGAAAATGCAAAACTCCCCCGTACACATGCAATACATATGCAATATATTTCACTAATCTTATATATTTCACTAATCTTCTCCCCCGTTGGCATTATAAAAAAGAAGACATAAGCATTCAGATTTTTATTTCAGCCCAGCAAGATCAATATCAGAGTATAAATCATTTAGCACAACAATATGTGATACCAATAGCAAATGCATATGATGAAAGGCTTCAAATTAGTTCCAAAACAATCCCAAACATCATTTAAGCATATAGTCCAAATAGATTATGATCAAAAACTCATAATTATGCAGCAAAACAATATATTATGCAGAAGATTGTGACTTTATGCAGCAAGAGTTATGATTTATCCAATATGCCAAGTTCTAAGATATTTTTATCAAATGTGCTACTTCAAACAATAAGTAAACTTATCTAGCATATTATCACATGTAGAAATGTATAGAAAATTTAAAGCATAGAAAGCATCCATAATCATAGAATACCTTATTATCAAGAGATATGCAAGGTAGTGAGTAAAGGGTGTAACAATAATATAATCATGTGCTATATATAATATTCAAAATTTATCAAGTACACATGATTCAATTAATCACTTAAGACCTACAAGGAATATACCTCAAATTCATTGACTTTACAAGTGAATGTGCATAAGAGGTAGAAACTTTTGATACCTTGGCCTTAATGATCAAGGAAGCTCTTTTCCTTACCCATTGCTTCTCTTTTGGTATTTTGAACTTTGAAAGTTCCACATTTTGTACTTGAGAAGCTTCGGTTGAATTCATCTTCCTTCTTTGATCAAAACTTCTACCAATGGGCTTTGGAAGCATTCCCCTTGATGATTCCTTTTTCACTTGACCAATTTGTCCATCCTTTTGAGAATTTTTCTGCATAATTGAAACACTAGGAGGACATTTTGGTACCCATTTCATCTTGGGTCCTTGAATGTTAGTACTAGAACCTTTAAGACTTTTCGGAACCCATACCATATTATTTCTCATATAAGAATTTCTTCTATAATTGCATAAATGAGAAATATGTCCTAGATGACCACAAAAATTACAAACAAGTGAATTCAATGATGGCTTAGTCATTTGAAGATCATTTTTGAAAAACTTGAGCCTTTGGTTGTTATTACATTCTAAACTATTTTTGCCATAAGCTTTGCTTGAATTTTCATGTGGAATAACATTAATTTTATTCTCATTAACAAGCATAGAATGTAAGCAATTAAAATCATTAGCCTTGGCAAATTTAAAAGATAAGTTCTCAACTTGATTTTCTAAATTAATGCATTTTTCACAAGAAGTTGAGGTTTCACATTTCAAAGGCATTTTCTCATCAAGAAAAGCATAATCATTTTTCAAAATCTCAATTTCATTTTCAATGGAGGAAATGTTTTCCAAACAAGATAAATTTTTATTTTCTAAATTCAACAAACCATCATATAATTCATCATATACACATTGTAGCTCATCATAGGAAGGATTATAATCTAGTTTAGCATTATTTACCTCAAAGTCCCTTTTAGCCATATATGAAGTAGTCTCCATTTCTAGCATATTTGGCTCTTTAAGGGAATCATCATATTCCTCATCAATTTTGTTTTGCATTGCCTCTTCTTCAAATTGAGCACCATCATCACCAAGAGACATTGAGCTCATTTTCTTGCTTTGAACATGTTCTTGAGGACATTTTTCAATGTTGTCTTCCTCTAGAGGATTTTGCTCTTCTTGCTCTCTATATATAACTTTATACACAAAATCATTATTAACAAGATAGATAGAATCAAGAGCATCTCATATATTTTTAGCACTAGAGCAATTCTTAATTTTAGCATAAGCATCATCATTTAAACCACTTCTCAATATTTGCATTGCTCTAATGTTCAATGAAAAGCATTTCTTATCATAGTCATTCCAAGTTTGTTTTGATTTGCATGTAAATCCATCAAGCATAATATCCCACAAATCAATATCAATAGATTGCATATAAATTTCTATTCTAGCTTTCCAATAAACGAAATTCACACCATCAAAGAATGGTGGTTTATTAATTTCAAAACCTTCCATTTTGAAAAGCTTGTAATGGTTGCAAAAAAAAACAAAGATCTTTAACTCCAAGCTGTTAAGCTTTTACCAAAGCACGAAACTCTGATACCACTTGTTAGCCATGACAACCATTACCCAAGAGGGGGGTGAATTGAGTGATGACTTGTTTTAATGTAACTTTGACAAATTATGCATTTTAAATCACTCAATAAATAAATGCAGTGGAATATGCATAATAAATGTACAACTATTACAGATTACTCAACTACAACTTGAGATATAGGATAAATCAAGCAAATAAGCTAAATATCAAGTTCAACTCAAGCACATATAATTAAGGTGCAAATGTAAAGAGATAAAGTTTAGAAAATCAAACACAATAGTTTATCCTGGTTCGATCACCAATCCACTTGTGATCTACGTCCAGTCCTCAAGCAACTGCTAGAGATTTTCCACTATCTTCAAGCTTCAACAGGTGCTTGATAACCTTTACAATTGAGAGCACTTAACACACCTTGGGATACCTCACCCTTGTACTTGAGCCTCAAATAGGGATACCTCACCCTTTACAACTTTTGAGGGATGCCTCACCCTCAAGGGATATCTCACCCTTTTCTAACTTTGAGAGATACCTCACTCTCTAAGGGATACCTCACCCTTTACTCTAGAGGGATACCTCACCCTCTCTTTTTTAGTTTACACAAAAGATAGAAGATAGAAACTCTCTTGAAGAGTAGATAAATACAAATTGAAGCTCTAACAATGCCCCTTTTGAATATCTCAAAATTTCTCACAAAAACAGGGCAAAAATGTTTTCAGGATTGATTCTCGTGTATGAGTGTTAGATTGATGTTATAAAGTGAAGTTCAACCCTTAATGAAGACCCAAGGCAAGTATTTATAAGTTGTATGAAGAAAAGAGCATTACTGGGGGTGAAAAAGCCAAGCATTTAATGCACTTAAAATAGCCGTTGGGGTCTGTCAGATCGCGTGTAATCGATTACACAGCCTATGTAATCGATTACATGGATGTTTGAATGTGTTCTTGGCTTTCTGGGTTCTGTGTAATCGATTACATTCTTGGTGTAATCGATTACATGGCTTCTGACTTGTGTGTAATCGATTACATTATCTACATAATCGATTACATGACTCCTTGAACGTGTTCTTGCCTTTCTGGGCTTCAATGTAATCGATTACATCACTAGTGTAATCGATTACACGGCCTCTGACTTGCGTGTAATCGATTACATGAACCATGTAATCGATTACCAGCTCTCTGTTTAGCTTGTAATCGATTACAAAATATGTGTAATCGATTACCTTGGCCTTTGAACACATTTTTCAAGTCCAATTAAGCTTGTAAGCCATTTCTAACACCTCAAGATGATTGATTAAACATAAAACCTTTCATGAGTGTTGAATCCAAGATTAAAAATGACATTTCTTGAAAAACATATTTAACTTTGAATTTTCCCACTTATTTTGAAAACAATATTTGGAAATCCATTTGAGAATCATTAAGATACTTAGAGAGCACTTTATATTGATATTCTAATACCTATATCTAATATACCTCTTTTGATCTTGGTCTTTTATCTTTTGATCTTGGTATTCTCTTTGGCTTTGTTATTATCAAAAACCCATTTGATATGCTTCAAGACATAAGCATTCACAAAGCTCAAAGGGGTTAAGAAAGGGGAAATAGGTCATTTTCAATGCCTTACGTTGGCAGAAATCAAAGAATTTCCAAGAAGTCATAAGAATGCTTGACATCATATTGAGACAATATGCTGCTGAGCAAGGCTGCCTATTTGTGCGCCAGTCATTCTTGTCTATTTGGTTAAAGTAACTATTTCAAGAAAAATGCATTAATCATGTTTATGTATGCATGTGAAAATGTAGTCTCAAAAAGAATCAAAGCAAGTTCTAGAGTAATAATTTCATGAATGAAATTCACACAAGAATGAAAAGAATGGTACAAATGTTCAATCCATTCATCAATAGGCTCAAAATCTCACAAGGCATAATTCTATCATTCTCAGTCTACCAATTCAACATCCATAACCAAGCATGTGATTTTTAAGAAAGAAGACAATTTACTCAATCATGAAAATTTTTCTGAATTTGAATTGCTACTTCCACATAACAAAGTTATCTACCCTAACTAAGATGTGTCTCAAGAGTAAAATTTACTCCTTACTCTGTCATCATTAACTGGTTTTACTATGAGTATGTTTCTGACAATCATATCAATAAACATACTTTCCAACTAAGATGCGTCTCAAGAGCATAATTTACTCCTTATTCTACCATCCTTAACTGGTTTAGTAAGTTACTGATAATCATATCATACTTCCCAAATTTTTTTTGAACAACTATCCTTCCCCCTAACCAAATCACAACATTGTCCGCAATGTTAAAATATAAATGAAGAAAGGATAGAAAATATTACCTGTTGTAGCAATTACTGAAAAGAGAGACCTGACACAAATTTAAACAGAAATAAAGTACAATAAATAAAACTAAAGCTTGTAATTATTTAAATAGTTGGAGTATCTGATCTGGCTTACTTTTCATACTACTTCCCTCACCGCTTCCTTCTGACTAATCTATCCGAGTTGTTACTGGATCAGGTTCATAAACAAAAGTTTCTAATTTATTAATCAACTCATTAACAGTGGAAGCAGAGATAAGGAGTCATCTTGCCGAAGGTGTGATAAATTTCTGTTCCACAGCATGGTCAAGAAAAAATAAAAAAAGATCAAATAAATTATTAACATTCAACAAACCTATGGGTTTATGGTGGATGTTCAGTTGGGCCCAAGAGACAATTTGAAAAACTTCTTCCAAAGTACCAAAATCATCGGGTAAGGCAATGAATGCATCAGAGTTTTCAAGCATTACCTTCATTCGTCCATGCATAGATGATACTTGAAGTTCCAGCCCAATTGTCTTTCCAATGATGTGCCTTCAAGTTAAAGGTTTAAGAATGACACCCAAAACTTGACTACCTCTTAGATGTGCAGAAAGTGATATAGCCCCCATTAACCCAATGCTACCTCCCCCATGTACTACACGAATGTTCTTCGCAGCAAGTGTTCTACCAACAGTACTTGCTGCATTTACAAACTCTAAACCCTTCCCATAACTTGTCCCACAAAATACAAAGATACTGGTAAGTCTACGAACAGAAGAAGAAGATCCCTCTATTTCTACACTCACACTCCTTTTGAATAATTATGAGTTAGAGGAAAGTAAAGAAAATGAAGTGTTTAAATAGGGAAGAGAATGGAAAAAGGTAATGATAGCCACTATATGGGTAGGTTGGCTGTTGTTAGAAAAGTTTGAAATTAAGAAACACAGTTTTTTTTTGTTTTTTTGTTTTTATTTTTTTTATTTTTTTTACTTCAAGAAAACCATCAGGGTGAAAAAGCCTAGAAACCCTTGAAGGACCCTGCTCAAAGGATCATCTATCTAAAATCAAAATACAACAAAATCATATAAAGATAAAATTATAACAATAAATGATGGCATACCTTTATGTACAGTTTTCATGGCATATCTTTATACTGCGCGTCATGAGTGCTGTAGCCTTCACAATCTTACCATCCCTTGAAAAAGACATCGAATTCCCTTAGGTTGTGTTTGGATAAGGTATTTTGAAATTTTAAGGTATTTAAAATTCAAAGAATTTTAATTGCATCAATTCAATTCCCTTCATTTGTAAAATATTTAGTTTGGATAAAGTAATTAAATTCTCTTGAATTTTAAATTCTGTTTGGATAAAACATTTCAATTGCCTTCATTTGTAAAATCTCTTTTTAAGATATTTTTGTAAAATTTGGATTTCAATACAAAATTTTACAAAACAAAATAAATATCATATAACAATTTTTTATTCGTAGTAAAAATAAAAATAAATAAAATAAAATGAATTTAAAAAAATTAAAAAATCTGCATAAAATGAAAAGATTAA
Source organism: Ormosia semicastrata (assembly GCA_029884595.1). Taxonomy (NCBI): domain Eukaryota; kingdom Viridiplantae; phylum Streptophyta; class Magnoliopsida; order Fabales; family Fabaceae; genus Ormosia; species Ormosia semicastrata. The sequence continues at coordinate 39,429,695 of JAQQTO010000055.1, forward strand.
TATATAATTTTTAAAAATTAACAAATCACATAATCTAATTGCAATGTAAATAAAATGAGATGGTATGAACTTATATATAACATCATCTAATATAAATTGGACTAGGCCAAAAAAAAAAATAGTAACAAATATTGAAAAAATACCTCAAAATTAAGCTTAGTAGAATCAATATAATTGTAATATAAATTGAACACTATGTAAGAAACAAAATAGAGTCTGAATCTGTAATTTAATATCTCAACTAATGATGTTTTTAAATCTGTAATTCCATATATATAACTAGTAACAGAGATTTAAATTACACTAATAAATTTCTAACATGTTTCCAACTCCACATCTAATAACTAGTAACAAAAATTGAAATGACACAAAGTAATATCAACTCTCAGCATGTTTTCAACTTGGCATCAAGATATAAAAGTCAAGATGTAATCCTTCTTCTTCAATGGAAGAGCTTTCACAACTACTAGTTGACTTGGATTTTCTACTGGAGGACTTTGTATGCAGCAAAACCATTTTTTCTGAAAATCAATTGAATCATTCATGAGAGGGAAAAGGTAAATCCATAAAGCCAAATAGTAAACAATAATAATGTTGGGTGCAGGATACCAAATGAAAAAGGACGAAGTTTTTGGAATTATATGCTGAACACAATAAGCTTCCCTAACAATTCCATAATCATATGAAGTTAACCATATAAAATCAGACCACGACTACTGACCATTAATTTTGTTTACTTTGCACAGCACGGTATTTAAAGGTTATTACAATTATATGACCAACCACTGATCGTAGCATTTTTTCATAGAGACTTACATAGAAAAATAAATCTAACCGGTAAATACTTGAAAATTTTTTGTCCCAGAAATAATGAACAAATACATGCAACTTATTTATTGGGCATCCACACGCTAAAGGCCAGACCAGAATCTTAAAACTACTTTGTTTTGTCACTTTACATTTTAAGCTTTCACAAAAGGCTGTTCTCTTTAGCACAAAATTTCATTTATAAAATGTCCCAGGCAGCATTAGGATTAGTAAGCAAGATGTGCAATGGTAACAATTTCATCTAAAATAAAACAAAATAAACTAGGTAACAATTCCATCCTCTAACTTCTGAGAACTGCCTAATGAACATGATTTGCAGCAAAGTAGCTTCAAATATAAAGGTAGAATATCCTATTGGCTTTGGATCTTCCCTGAGGTAGACAATAAGTTGTAACAGAATCAAATATCAAAGGGCTATAGCTTTTGAAACAGCAGAGTTTACAGGAACCCCTTTGAGAATTAAAGAACTCGCATATATACTGGTGAGATTTGTTCAAAGTTACCTCAATTTGCTCCATTCGGGCATTCAGCAAGGACATCCCATATTTGTTGTTGTAGCCTCGATTAATGTAGTATTTTCTATCAAGGAAAGTCTCTATTTTGTCCCCACAATTCTGTCTGAAAGTTTTTATATTTCACATTAACAAAAAAAGCTAGAATATAATATAATATTGACTAAGCACAGGACAAAGATGAATGGAACTGGACATTATTTTTTCATTCTCAAGCCAGAAAGATGTACAATTTTCTGTTTCAAATGAATTGAACCAATTTAATTGCAACTTTGGAATTGGTTAGTTAGACACATAAATGTTTACATGTAAAAGTAATTTCCAGGAGATTTTATCTACTATAAGTTGGGAGTAAATTTTCACAAGCCATTACCTAGCAAGCAGTTTCCCAAGTTGCCATATGTAAGATTCAATGCAAAAGATTTTGTCCATGAATGGGAAACAGGACATAGAAGGTAATAGTTTGGGAAGTAATAAGAAAATCATACTGATGATCAACTCAGCATGTAATGGTGAAGCTATAATGGATCGCAGATCTTTGTCAGTCATATTCTTCCTTGAATACCCAAAAATGCCTACATTCTGCAGACATGGCAATGCAAATTTAAATATTTTAAAAAATAAAAAAGGTAAAGATTCACTAGCAACTGGCACTCTTGATATGTTCCAATTTCTTTATTATAGTAAAAAAAATACTTTGAATAAAATATCATGCCAGAATCCAATATATTACTATTCACAATGATTCTGTTCAATGTAATTTTAGGGCATTTGTATAAAGTATCAACATATGAAGTGAGGTTTTCGAAATGCATGTAAGAGAACTTTTAAGTGAAAAAGAGAAAAAATAAAAATCCAACAAAAAGCTATTGTACCTCAGGAAGAAAGCCACTGTAGTGAATTGCAAAGTATCAAGATAGTAGCTTCTCTGTTTATGAATTGGGTGAATTGGTCATCAAAGAGGTTGGTACTCACACTTGATGCTAGAATTTGTTTCAGATGTATATTTTTCTTACAATATTTAAAAAGAAAACAAACGTTATTAAAATAGTGTATACAAATTCATAATTGATAAACAATTGTGATGTCCTGCTGGATGCTGGGTGGTTTTCTCAACTAAACCAGACTAGATCAGCATCAATGACAAATAAATAAAACTTTCAAAGCATGCTAAATGTAGGTTAGTTCATGACCATTTCAAAATAGAGATTTAAATTTAAACGTTTCATAATATATTCCATACCTAACATACTAATTGTCACAGATAATCAAATCTGGCTATTATCACAGACATATCTTATATATTTGTATAAAACACAAATAGTCACCCGACCTTCGATGCTAGAATAATGTTAAAGCCAGTGCATTCATTCAACATGTACATTTTCTTCTTATTCTATTTGTCTTTCACTACCTTCCATTTGCAATAACATTAAGTACATCGAAATTGTAGTTTCTTTACACGTTGCATGAGCTGCAATAGTCAAATGAGATTCTATTAGGAAAATTTTGGCCAACTCATGCTGCAATATGAACATAATCTTTGAAAACTTTGCCATTGAGTAGACTTTGGACCATTATCATTCCACAAGGTAGACTATATCACTGTGCTGCCATAATTCCATTGCATTCCTATCTCTTTTCTTGTCTTTGATTTCCTGATAACCATGGTCGAGTCATTCCTCTTCAAAGATTGCCGAAGTCACTAATAGCAGAGCTTGCTTCTTGTGCATATGAAGAAGCTTCCCTGGTGCTTGGTGTATACAATGATCTACAAGAGATTAAACAGACTTTATCCTTTGTCAAAGCTGTCTTTGTTGGATGCTGAGCAAAAGCAGGAGCACAACCATGAGTTGCAAGAATGGCTGAGGCAGATCAAACATGTCTTCTCTGATGCTGATGACATTATGGATGAATTTGACTGTGAAACATTACGAAATTAAGTGGTCAAAGCTTATGGTAGCACCAAAACCAAGGTAGGTCGCTTCTTCTCAAGTTCTAATCCACTTGTTTTTCGTTATAGGATGGTGAAACAAATCAAAAAAATCAAAAAGAGATTAGATAAGGTTGCAGCTGATAGACATAAGTTTGGTCTTGAAATAATTGATGTTGATAGACGTGTTTTGGATAGGAGAGAAATGACTCATTCCTATATAATTGCTTCAAATGTGATAGGAAGGGAACATGGCAAAGAAAAAATCACAGAGCTTTTGATGCAGTACAATCCTAATGGTGATGACATAAGTCTCTCTATTATCCCTATTGTGGGTTTTGGAGGCTTGGGAAAGATCACACTTTCAACGTTGGTGTTCAATGATAAGAGGATAGATGAATTATTTACATTGAAGATGTGGGTGTGTGTTTCTGATGACTTTGACATTAAGCAAGTGATTATTAACATCATCAATTCTGCTAATGATTCCAATTTTGGTGCTGTTCTTGCTTACCAACAGAACTTTAATATGTTAGATATGGAGCAACTACAAAATCATCTAAGAAATAAACTTTCCAGTCAAAAGTTCCTACTCGTCTTGGACGATGTATGGAATGAGGATTGTGTTAAATGGGTTGAGTTGAGAAGTTTAATACAAGTTGGTGCTAAAGGAAGTAAAATTTTGGTGACTACACGTAGCCACTTAATTGCTTCCATGATGTGCATCATTCCCTCTTACATTTTAGAAGGTCTTTCTGAGGAAGATTCCTTGTCTCTATTTGTCAAGTGGGCATTTAAAGAAGGAGAAGAGAAAAGATAACCAGATTTGGTGGGGATTGGGAAAGATATTATGAAAAAATGCAAACAAGTTCCTTTGGCAGTGAGAACATTAAGGAATGTTGTATGCAATTCAAATATCAGTACATTTGGAGCAAGAAAATATCGAAGAAAAGAAAACAAAGCTCAGCACTTAACAGCATAGCTACTCAACTCACCGTGATTCGGTGACCATTTGAGCAAAGATGGATTGGTCTTGTGAATGAAGATTCCGAGAACGCTATCGAGGTTGAACAAAAAGACACTGACATTCCTACCATTTGTAAATCCTCCATTGTATGACACTAGATGTTTCTTCATTGGAATTTAATGTACTGCACAATTACAAACAAAGTGAGAAACATGGCCTTAATTTAATGCTTTAACACACAAGCGCATTACTGCAGACAAACATACAAAGCAAAAAATTTCACAATATCAGAACAAACAATAACATAGTATGGTTATATCTCATTTTCATTTTTCACTTGCCAGAGAAATTGGTTCTTAAACAATATTTGACGAGCCATGATAAAGATACAAATTATTTATTCTTCAAAGTTACAATGGAAAAAACCAGTCAAACATCATGATTCATGAGCATTCAGAACTCACAGATTGAATTGTCAAGTAATTATATGTATCATTAGCATCATAGACTCGACATTTCATCAAACAGCTGATATTCAACTAAAAACAAACACTAAATTAAAGAAGCAAACTAATAGAGCAGAACCAATCTTATTATCATATCTACAAAAATGCATAAAAATCATCCACATGCGAGAACATACCAGTCATAATATGAATGAACTATCAAGTTATATTTATTTTCAAATGTCAGTACAAGAATACAGGGAAATGCAGTGGATTCCCGATAAACCTTACCCCTATTTCACAAGCTTCCTCTTCAATTCTCTTATCTTTGAAAGATCTCAGACCCTCTCCACCAGAAACTCTTTGAACCAGAGCTAGAACTCCTATAAGCAAGAACCTCTTTAGGTTCCGCGGTGGTGGGTTGGGTTCGAGATGGGCGGCGCAAGGTGGATCTGGGCGCGACGGTGGTGGCGTGCGGCGCTGATGGAAGTAACGTGTGGCGCAGATGGAAGTAGCTTGCGACTGAGACGAGAAAGAAGGGAGAGAACGGGAACGACTGAGATGAGAGAGATCGGAGAAAACGGGAAAAACGGGAAAGAAGGGGAGAACACGCGAGGATTTTAGAAATCCTACCTAATGAGATGGGATTTAAAATTCATTTTTTTTTAACAGATAAAATCCCTTCTTAAATTACTTAGAATTTTTAAAATGATTTTATCAACTATCCAAACAAATTATTTTATCACAAATCATTTTAAATCTCCTATAAAAATACATTTTCTCCTTAAAATACTCTATCCAAACACACTATTAAGGAATTTTAGACTTAAGGCACTCCTCTCGCTTGTGGGATATCCCAGTCTATGCATTATCCCTTCTAGTTAAAGAGAGAAAATCTAAATACGACGACCAATGACCACAGCCAGTGGAGCTACGCTAACCCAATAAATCTATACTAGGAGTTGAGCTAAGAGGCATTGTCACGCAAGAATGCAAACACGAGACACTTCTATCTGTCCATCAATAAGCAGAGCCTATGGTTAAAACCTAGGAATGCTTACATGACTCTCTATAGAGTATGACATACGAACCTTATTTACGGACCGGCGTACGAAGGTCCACCTGAGTCAATGACGGGACGGGCATCTACCCAGGGCTCCTAATCTAATTAAAGACCAAGTATAACCGAAGTTTCTCCCTTTTTTTTCTTTTTATTTTTTTTAGGAGATGTACAAGATAATATATACATGTTGTTGTGATTGTAGCTCACATCTTCCTCTAGTTTTACGTCCAGTAATGGCCTAAATGCCTTCTATGAGTCAAGGATAAGCTTCTCATCCAATTTTCTTATAAATTGACAAACAGGGTATTTTTGAGTCAGATTCCCAAGACTATAACGCTTTTGCTTGTCTCTGAAGAGATTCTACAAACTAAGAAGTTTACAATGCACAACTCTAAAAGAATGCATCTCAAGAGTCAATAAGATATCATCTAATGACTCCTTACTCAGTTCATTCTTCATAAAGTATATTTTATCTTCTCGATTTGCAGAAACCATTCCCAAAGAACGACATTGCATGTTACAATTTCATCGCGCACATTTGTAACAAATTTGTATTCTTTTTGCTTTTCTCCTTTTTGAATACGAACTTTTATCGAGACCCGGTATGTATGGGACAAATGAATCTGAAGATTCATCAGCTATACGAACCTTTACTTCGATTATCCAGCGTATATCTTCTAGGATGCCCATATGCATTAACAGTCTCAGTCTTTCATGCCTGACTTTGTAGATTTTTGTTAGAGAATTTTGAGGGAGAGAAAGAAAATGATTTCTTAAATTCAAGAGAATGACATCCATTTTAAAGGAGAAGGAATCAGTTATTATGGGAAACTGAAAAATAAACTGACTTAAGAGTCACGGAGTACCATTATCCGTCACTTAACTAGGGGCACATAGAACTCAAGAACTTGGTTTTTCAGAAATGGTTTGAATCTTTGTCCATTGACCTTAAATATACTATCATTCCTAGGGTTCTCAATGTCTATGACCCTATGAGGATACATGTGTTTGACAATAAAAGGGTCACGTCACCTAGATCTCAATTTTTCAGGAAATAGATGAAGACGAGAATTATAAAGCAGAACTTTTTGATCAATTTTAAAATATTTTCTTAAAATTGATTTGTCATGAAAAGCTTTTATTCGAACTTTATAAATCTTTGTGTTTCCATATGCATCATTTATCAATTCCTCAACAATCAAAAATTTCAATGACAATGATAGGGTTCAGAGGCATCCTGGTTCGCTTAGAAATAGAACCCTATTTTTGACAATTTTCAGAAAAAAATTCAAAATGTATAGCTATCTTTAAATAAAGTGAGCCAATAAAATTAACACTGCAAGATTTTCGCAACTATTTTCTTTGAAGAAAAGAAACCTCCACATGCTTCTGAGTGACAAAATTTAATGACATTACCTACCTCACTATTGGGCACACATCTCCAAATGATTTTATCAGGATAATTAAGGCGGGATCTTTCATGTTGCAAGAAAATTGATTATATTAGCAAACCAAGGCTTAGAATTAACAGAAAATAAAAATTCATCAAGAGAAGAATCATTGATAGGTGTGATATCAAAAGGTGAGCCTATTGTAACTATGGACAAATGATCAGCAACAATATTTTCGGCTTCTTTCTTATCTTTTATTGTGATGTTGAATTCTTGAAGCAACAAAATTCACCGTATTAACTTAAGTTTGCAAAAACTTGTTGAGAAAATCGACAAGTGTACTGAATCGTCAAAGTAATAAAGTTGATCATTAAGAGGAAAAAAAAACACTAAAACACATGAAATTAAGAGGAAAAAGATAGAACAAAGCACATGAATGCAAAACACATTAAAGATGTAAACATATGAAATTAAAATACTAGGGATCTAACTTCACTTGATTCAACAATCTATCATAGTCAATAGAATAACTTTGGGACCTTCATTCTAATTAATTTCTAATCATTCAATTGATTGAGAGAATCCATTAATTAATTAAAACTCAATTCCTTGGTCAAAACCCTAACTCTTAAAGGCATGACCTTTGCTCTATGGATTCTCATAAAAAATACCACAATTCTACCACACAACCTATAACCTCTATTCCTAGATGATTATAAATCATGAAACTTATTATTTATGGTTTAAGTTATATGCAAACCTTCCGATTCTACATACATCTCACTAGATCAATTTATGAGTGGCCAATTCATAAAAACATTAAGAATCATAATAAGCATTCAAATTGAATAAAAAAGAAATTAATTAAAATTCCAATCTTAATATATGTTGATTGAATCAAGTTACATCTTCACCCTAGAAACACACGAATTTAACTACACATGACAAAAGAGAAGAAGAAATAGGAATAATAAAATAAAAATAGAGCTCAACCTTCCATAAAAAAATATATTAACTAGTAGGTGGTAAACCTGCCATGGTTAAAAAAAATATTAACAAGTAGACGGTAAACTTGCCATTAAATATTAACAAGAGTGTGGTATAAACCAGCAACTAAATAAATATTAACACATAGTAAATAAATATTAACAAGGGTGTGGTATAAACCGACCACCAAATATATATTCACAAGGGTGTGGTATAAATCAACCACCAAATAAGTTAATAAACTGATAAATTAAAAAATTAGTAAGCAGGTAAAGTAAAAAGTTAGATAGTTGATAAAGTAAAAATTTAGATAGTTAGTAAGAGAGTTAGATAGTTAGTAAGTTGATAAGCAAAAAATTAAAAGGTTAGTAGGTTAGAAAGTTAGAAATAAAATACTGAGAAAGTAAAATACAAAAAATAAAGTACTGAGTAAAATAAAGTAGAATGTAAAATACAAAAATAAAGTGCAAAAAGTAAATTTAAAATATAAAAACTGGATAAAGGCAGAGCCTCACCAGAGTCGGCGAAGAAGGAAGAAGAGAAGAGTCAAGATTGAGATATTATTAGAACATAAAGTAAAAATTAGAGAACAAACAAGTCAAAATTTTTTTAGTGAGAGAGAAGAGAAGAAGAAAAATTATTTAATTAATAATTAAAGATTACAAAGGGAGAAGAGAGAGTTTCTCTCACTAAATTAGTACATTAGTATGTACAAAGAAAAAATTAAAAGAGTAGAATATATATATATATATATACAAGATCCACAGGAAAAAAATATAAATATATATATACAAAATATTTACACAATAAATTTATTCTTCAAATCAAGTTCCCGGCAATGGCGCCATAAACATGATGCGAATTATAAGTTACAAACCCAAGTGCAAGTTGTTTCAAGTAATAAATTCTCGGAAGTCCGAGGTCGATCCACAGGGAATTGATGAAGAAAAATTCTTTGACGTAAAGTAAATATTTTATCACAACAATAAAAGTGATAAAACTTAGTTACAAATAAAAATGATTTACTTAGGTTTGGAGATCCACTCTTGGTAAGTAAATTAAGGATAAAATTAATTTTTTTTATAACTCAATTAGAATCCACGCATAATGGAGGTTCTAATAGGAAAATACAACATTCAACGTTCATTTAAGATTATATACGTAATTATATTATGAATCCTTTAATTATCTATTAACACCACCACTTATAAATGGGCTCAAGCATTCATTGTGTCAATATCTTACAACAAATCAAGATCACCACTTTACAAGAAGGGTTTCTAAATTGATTGGAAACAAAATATAATACATATAATAACTACTTAAAAATATATCATTTAAGCACAAGAAAGAAATTAATCTAACCTTACTTATTACCAAAAGTTTCACTTTTTCGCCCAAGTAAAATAAAAATTGGTGATGCACACTTTTTAGTTTCAAATAAGTCTACAAACTTGATGCGGGATTAATTGTTGCATTGCGAACCCAAGTGCAGGTTGTCTCAAGTAATAAATTTCTCGGGAGTCCGAGGTCGATCCACAGGGAATTGTTGAAGATTAATTAAGGTGAAGTAAATATTTTATTACTATGATAAAAATTATTTACTTTGGTTAAAAGATCCACTCTTGGTAAATAAAGTAAAGGTAAGATTAATTCTTTTTATAACTCAATTAGAATCTTCGCAACATGGAGGTTCCAATCGAAAAATACAACGTTAAAAGTCTATTTAAAATAATATACGTATTTATATTATGTTTCCAAAAAATATTATTACCACTTATAAATGGGTTAAAGCATTTATTGTGTCAATCTCTTGTCTACAACAAATCAAGAACTCCAATTTATAAGGAGAGTTTCTAACACCACCACTTGTAAATGGGTTAAAGCATTTATTGTGTCAATCTCTTGTCTACAACAAATCAAGAACTCCACTTTACAAGGAGGATTTCTAAATTAATTGGAAACAAAATACAATACGTATAATGACCACTTGAAAATATATCATTTAAGTACAAAAGAGAAATTAATCTAACATTATTTCATTACCAAGAACTTCACCCCTTCACCCAAGTAAAATGAAACTTAGTTACTCATAAATAAGAAGAAAGAAAGAGAGAAGAAGAAGAAGAAGAACATGACTTTAATTTAGAACAAAGAAAAATTACTATAAGAAAATCTAGTAACAAACTAACATCATTTTGGTACCTAACACCTAACACACTCAATGATATGCCAAGGCCCCCTTTTATAGAAGATTAGAGATACAAAATGACAAGGGGGTGAGTCATTAGTGGGTGGATGAGTGGAAAATGAGTGGAAAATACCAAATGACTTTTGGTGAGTAGAAAATTATGGAGATTCCTTGTCTCCGAAATCATGCAGCTCTGAAGTCATTGCATTCGTCATTTTTGAACCAAGTGGTCTTCATAAAAGTTGTAGGCCTAGATCTTAGCTTTCAAATGGATTTAGTTTGAGTCTAATATCATTTCTATAACTCCATATACGTTCAAATCACTACACACTGCTCAGGCCTAGTCACAGCTCCTCTGTTCTAACTTCCAAGCCCAAGAACACCTTCAAGGAGTCCAACTCTGGAAAAGTGTTCAACATGAAAGTTGTAGATATGCATCGTAACTATTCAGCATCCAAATTTCAGCTCATTTGACAGCTTCTAGTCTGAAAACTGTGATGAACAGTACACATAGGTTAAGCTATCAGGAAAAGCACTCTGATTCTTGTTTCAACCCCAATTTGAGTTATCTACTTGTGTGATTGGGCCTTTGAGGTCTTCATGAAAGTTATAAAACTCTCTCTTATCTTTCAAATGGCACTAGAATTACCTCCAAAGACCACCTACATCCCAAGATATAGCCCAAATACAGAAACAACGTAAGACATAAATTATGCTAAAAAATTCAATTAAGTCCAATTTGTGTCCAAACTTACAAAACATAATCAAAATCAATCAATTAAGTACATGGAGAGTGTAAATAACTAAAAATGAAGGCTTATTAATGTATCAAATATGTGATCATCAAATTCTACCGTACTTAGCTTTTTGCACTTTTGGGCAAAACACAAGACCAAAATTAAAAAAAAAACAAAATAGACTCAAAAGTTAAACACTCTAAAAGACTTAATTTCTAATAATATTTAAAAATGAAGAGCAACCAATCATTCAAGTAATCAAAACATTCATGAGGTAATATATCTTCACATCTCAAATCAACAAGTAAGGATATTTCAATTGAAAAGCATGAGTCAAGAATGATAGATTTTCACAAGATTCACTCTCAATCCCTCAAGTGTTTAAAAGGTAAGTATTTCACTCAATTCAACCCATAAAAATTGTACTACCATAAGTTTGCTTATCTTCTACTTCTCCACTACTCAGAACACATGCACACACAAATCATGAAGACTTTATTCAAGGTTGTAATGGGGTCAAGGTAAAGGATGAGGTAATATGGATATGACAAGTTAAATACCAGAGAATAAAAGAGCATGAGAGCTGAGTTCAATTAACAAGCATGAAAGTTTATCCCAACTCCACCTAATACAAATTCCCTTTACATATTATTTTCCTTTCCTTTATTACCTTGTTGACCCTCTTCTTTTTACATTTTTTTATTGATATTTTTTTTGATTTTTTTTATTTTTATTTTTACAAAAAGAACATCATATATACATTTTTTTAACCATTCTGCACACACACCCCCACACTTGTTCAAGAACTCATCGAATGACAAAACTAATGTTCTCTTATTCCCTAAAGTCAAGTAAGAACATAGTTTTTCATTTAAGGCACATAATGAGTTCGAAACAAAGAATAGTCAAATAAGCTCAAAGAGGTTAAACAAGGGGAAATAGATCATTTCTAATGCTTTATGTTGACAAGAATCAGAGAATTTCCAAGAAGTCATAAGAGTGCTTGATATCATATTGAGACAACATGCTACTAAGCAAGGCTGGCTATTTGATTAAAGTAGATATTTCAAGAAAAATGTCTCAATCATATTCATATATGCATATGAAAATGTAGTCTCAAAAAGAATCAAAGCAAGTTCTAGAGCAACAATTCCATGAGTGAAATTCACACAAGAAAGAAAAGAATGGTACAAATGTTCAATCCATTCATCAATAGGCCCAAAATCTCACAAGACATAATTCTATCATTCTCAGTCCACCAATTCAACATCCATAACCAAGCATGTGAATTTTAAGAAAGAAGACAATTTACTCAATCATGCAAATTTCCCTGAATTTAAATTGCTACTTCCACACAAACTAGTTGTCTACCCCAACTAAGATGCGTCTCAAGAGTAAAATGTACTCCTTACTCTGCCATCCTTAACTGGTTTAGTAAGTTACAGACAAACATATCAACACAACAAACATATTAATACACACATTTCCTAATTTTTTTTATTTTTTTTACACAACTATCCTTCCCCCCAACTAGATCACAACATTGTCCTCAATGTTAACAATTAAATCCAGACTGAAGAAATAATTATCAATATACATCAAAAAAAAATTATTGGAATAAAATTAAACAAAGTAATGGCGAGAAGTCACATACTCGAAATGCTTAGATGAGAAGAGAATAACTACATCTTGACCATGGTTAGCAATGACAAAAAAATGAAATAAACAAGCACGCAAACAACTTTTTTTTTAGGTTCTTTTGTTTTATAATTTTTTTTTGGCCGACACTATTTACATCTCCATACAAAGGCTCTGAAATTTGGGAGGCACTTAAGCCGACTCAATAAAAACACGAAATACTAAAAACTTACCTCAGCTTTGGTAGACAGGATCGTCTACCAAAGTCTCTGCTACATCTAGATCCTTCAACTCAAGTTATAGCTTCAATCGCTGACCATTTACCTTCTTTCAAATTAATTTTATAAGAACAGACCAAAGGACGAACACCTTTTTTATCAATAATGCTCCAACCTTTTTTAAGAAACTCCTTAAACTTTGGTTGCCATGCTTGAGTATCATGATCTTGAGTTTTATCAAAAATAGTAGAAATATCAACTACATCAGAGGGATTACTGATAGAATCAAACTCATAATTGACAAGAAAATTCTCAAGGGGATCAAAATCATAGGTTGTAGAAACTCCCCTATCCATGATTGAGTCAATCATGTATGTCTAGTGGCCTTCGTCATCATTTTCTGGCTTAACAAGACTTTTTGTCACCTCAGGTTCCTTGGGTAGCTCAGCATCACTACTATCTTGATTCTTTTCCACATCCTCTAGCTCATTCACACTCAAGGAGTTCATCACTTTGGACACTTGGCTCTTTATCTCTTTACTTTCTTCAACAACATTTCCATTCCTAAGGGTTATCACTGGCTTGACTTGATCTATTTGTTGGTTTTCTGAATTACCATTATTTAGACTGTATTGACCCTTGGGATTTAGTTGAGGTTGAGAAAGAAATTTTTCTTTCTCGTAAATGGTGAGTGCAGAAGAAAGTTTAGCAAGAGTGTCTTTTATGTCAATCATGATTTGAGTGTTTTGATTAAAAATGACATCTTGCTTTTCCATGAATGCATGCAATATTTCTTCAAGGTTATTCCTGTATGGTGGGACAAAAGGTGCATATCCTTGATAATTTTGAGAGTCTTGTTGTGCCTGAGGAGGTGGTGGTTGCATGAATTGTGGCTGGTTGCTATTCCTCCAACTGAAGTTCGGGTGATTTCTCCATCCCAGATTGTATGTATCTGAAAAAGAAGAAGTGAATGACTTTTTAAAATTATTCATTGCATTTACTTGCTCATGCACAACTTCTTTAAAAATAGGAATTTTTGGACATTCATTTGTTGAGTGTCCCAATTCATCACAAATGCTACAAATTTCTTCATTTTGCATAGATTTGATTTTTTTTCCTTTTCCGGATTCCATAGCTTCAATCTTTCTAACCAAACTAGCAAACCTTGCATTTAGATCTTCTTCTTGACTAAAGGTGATATTTTCCTTTACTAGCATTTACAAGGTTAGATCTAATTGAATTTTCAGAAGGATTAGTACCATGCCAAGATTGAGAATTTTCAGCCAAATGGTCTAAATAGTCTAAAGCTTCTTTAGGTTCTTTATCAAGAAATTCACCATTGCACATTATTTCCACAAATTGTTTAGTTTCGAGTGTTAACCTTTCATAAAAGAAGCTTATAGTGTGCCATTTTTCAAAACCATGATGTGGGCAAGAATTTAACAAATCTTTAAAACGTTCCCAACTTTGAAAATATGCTTCATTTGAATTTTGGAAAAAATTTTGGATTTGTCTTTTCAAAGCATTGGTTTTATGTGTTGGAAAAAATTTCTTCAAAAACTCACATTGCATTTCTTGTCATGTGCCAATTGATCTTGGTTTCAAAGTGTTAAGCCAAGCTTTTGCTTTATCTTTTAGAGAAAAAGGAAATAATTTAAGCTTAACAACCTCTTCAGTGCAAGTTTGATCATGAAAAGCGGTACATACTTCCTTAAATTCTTTTAGATGTAAATATGGACTTTCATATTCTAAACCATGGAAATTAGGAAGTAAAGAAATCATACATGGCTTGAATCTAAAATTGTTAGCATTGAGTGGAAAGATAAAACATGATGGACTAGAATTTCAAGATGGCTGTAAATACTCACGCATGGTTCGCAACGGTTGATTTTCATGTTCATCATGCACACTTTCATTTTCAGCCATTGTATTTGATGTGTGTAATTATGATTCAGACAAATCAATATGTACAGTACTAGAATTAACTTTAACCAAACGACCATAATTTAAATCACGATACCAATTAAGCATAAACAAGTAACTTAAAATATAAAATAAAATGTACAAGCTAATAGTATAAACCGTCCATTAAATATTAACAAAGGTGTGGTATAAACCAGCCACAAAAAAAAAGTTAATAAGCAAAAAAATTAAAAAGTTAGTATGCAGATAAATTAAAATGTTAGAAGCAGATAAAGTAAAAAGTTAGATAGTTAGTAAGTTAGTAAACAAAAATAAATGACAAAAAAATAACAAAAAAAATGACAAAAAATAAATGACAAAAAATTAAGTAAAAAAAAAATAATAAATTAGAAAATAAAATACAAAAAAAATAAAGTGCAAAAAAAAAAATTTAAAATATGAAAAAAAAACCGATTTTTGCTCTAAATGAGAGAGAAGAGAAGAAGAAAGATTATTTCATTAATGATTAAAGATTACAGAGAAATTAGGGAGAGTTTCCACCCACTAAGTTAGTAAAGTATAGAAAAAAAAAAAAGGAAGAGGTTCCCCACTAAGTTAGTACGTAAAATAAAAGGGAGAGTTTTCCCACTTTGTTAGTATGTACAAAAAAAATAAAAGGGAGAGATTTCCCCACAAAGTTAGTAAGTTAGTATGTACAAAAAAAAAAAATTAAAAGAGTAACAAAATATATACAAAATATTTACACCAGAAATTTGTTCTTCAAATCAAGTCCCCGGTAACGGCGCTAAAAACTTGATGTACACTTTTTAGTTTCAAACAAGTCTACAAACTTGATGCAGGATTAATTGTTGCATTGCGAACCCAAGTGCAGGTTGTCTTTAGTAATAAATTTCTCGAGAGTCCGAGGTCGATCCACAGGGAATTGTTGAAAATTAATTAAGGTGAAGTAAATATTTTGTTACTATGATAAAAATTATTTACTTGAGTTAAAAAATCCACTCTTGGTAAATAAAGTAAAGGTAAGATTAATTCCTTTTATAACTCAATTAGAATCCTCACAACTTGGAGGTTCTAATCGGAAAATACAACATTAAAAGTCTATTTAAAATAATATACGTATTTATATTATGTTTTCAAAAAAAATTACTACCACTTATAAATAGGTTAAAGCATTCATTGTGTCAATCTCTTGTCTACAACAAATCAAGAACTCCACTTTATAAAGAGAGTTTCTAATACCACCACTTGTAAATGGGTTAAAGCATTCATTGTGTCAATCTCTTGTCTACAACAAATCAAGAACTCCACTTTACAAGGAGGGTTTTTAAATTAATTGGAAACAAAATACAATACGTATAATGACCACTTGAAAATATATCATTTAAGCACAAGAGAGAAATTAATCTAACCTTATTTCATTACCAAGAGCTTCACCCCTTGAACCAAGTAAAATGAAACTTAGTTACTTATAGATAAGAAGAAAGAAAGAGAGAAGAAGAAGAAGAAGAACATGACTTTAATTTAGAACAAAGAAAAATTACTATAAGAAAATCTAGTAACAAACTAATATCATTTTGGTACCTAACACCTAACACACTCAATGATATGCCAAGGCCCCCTTTTATAGAAGATTAGAGATACAAAATGACAAGGGGGTGAGTCATTAGTGGGTGGATGAGTGGAAAATGAGTGGAAAATGCCAAATGACTTTTGGTGAGTAGAAAATTATGAAGATTCCTTGTCTCTGAAATCATGCAGCTCTGAAGTCATTGCATTCGTCATTTTTGAACCAAGTGGTCTTCATGAAAGTTGTAGGCCTGGATCTTAGCTTTCAAATGACTTTGTTTGCGTCCAATATCATTTCTATAACTCCATATACGTTCAAATCACTGCACACTGCTCAGGCCCAGTCACAGCTCCTCTGTTTTTACTTCCAAGCCCAATATCACCTTCAAGGAGTCCGATTCTGGAAATGTGTTCAACATGAAAGTTGTATATATGAGTCTTACCTATTTAGCATCCAAATTTCAACCCATTTGACAACCTCTAGCCCAAAAACTGTGATGAACAGTACACATAGGTTAAGCTGTCAGGAAAAGCACTCTGGTTCTTGCTTCAACTCTAATTTGAGTTATCTACTCGTGTGATTGGGCCTTTGAGATCTTCATGAAAGTTATAGAACTCTCTCTTATCTTTCAAATGCCACTAGAATCACCTCCAAAGACCACCTACATCCCAAGATATAGCCCAAATACAGAAATAACGTAAGACGTAAATTATGCTAAAAAATTCAATTAAGTCCAATTTGAGTCCAAACTTACAAAACATAATCAAAATCAATCAATTAAGTACATGGAGAATGTAAATGACTAAAAATGAAGTCTTATTAATGTATCAAATATATGATCATCAATTAGTTACTCATAGACAAGAAGAAAGAAAGGAAGAAGAAGAAGAAGAAGAAGAAGAAGAAGAAGAAGAACATAACTTCAATTTAGAATAAAAGAAAACTACTACAAGATAAACAAACAACACAATAGCATGATCTTGATCTCGAAGACCAAGACTCCTCAAATGATCAACCAAGGCTTCCTTTTATAGAGGATTAGGGATACAAAATGACAAGGGGGCTGATTCATGAGTGAGTGGATGAGTGAAAAATGCCAAATGGCTTTCGATAAGTGAAAAATTATTGAGATTTTTTGTCTTTGAAATCATTCAGTACTAAACTCATTGAATGCATCAGAGAATCGAAAAATGGTCTTCATGAAAGTTGTAGGCCTGAATCTCAGCTTTCAAATGCCGTTAGTTTGAGCCCAAAAGCATTCCTACAACTCGAGATATGGTCTGATTTCTGCACACTACTCAGGTCCAGCTACAGTTCCTCTGTTCTGACTTGGAAGCCCAATATGACCTCTAAGCAATCCGAAATGAGTCTTGTGTTCTCATGAAAGTTATAGATATGGATATTAACTTGTAGATACCAAAATTTCAACCCAATTAAGTTCTTACAACCCGAGTTATGATCTGATTACTGTACACTGTTCAGGTTCCACTCACAAAACTTGTGTTCTAACTTCCAAGACCAATTAGCTCCACTATTTGTCTGATTTTTACCTAGAGCTCTCATGAAAGTTGTAGAGCTCTCTCTTATATTTCTTATAAGGTAAAATACATAATTATTAGACATCTAGAACTCAAGATATGACCAAAATATAGAAACAGTGTAAGACATAAATCTTGCTGAAAAAAATTAATTAAGTCCAATTTGAGTTCAAACTTACAAAATATAACCAAGGTCAATCAATTAAGTATATGAAGAGTGTAAATGACTAAAAATGAGAGTTTATTAATGTATAAAATATGTGATTATCAGTGGGCGATCCATCTACTATCTAGAAACTGTTTAGAGTGTTAATAGGGCCTACTATCAACCTTACTGTAATACACCCCCTAGTTATAACAGGCACTCATTGGAACGTGTTCAGAATCACATTAGACTGCTTGAGTCGGTCTACAAGGAGCCCTAAGGATTTAGATACAAAAGTGGGGATGATATTGACTCCTGACCCGTTATCAGTTAGTGCCCACCTTAGATAACGCCCCTCCATTATGGCCGTTGCATGCAATCTTGCCAGCCTAGTTAGGGGCGTATTCACCGAGTACAAATCTCCTCCTTTTCTTTTTACTACTTCTACTATAGCCCAGCTTGCGATTTTGCATCAAGGCCCAGTTGCCCAAACAACATGCAAAATCCTTTTGTCTTGGCCAACCCTGCACTAATCTAAGCATCTTGTGAGACTATCTCCCCCTCTTAGCCCCTAGAAGTCCCTCCTTCCTTGTCATCCATTCTTTTAATCACCTCCTATGAGATTATTGCATGGATCCCATGGTTAGGTAGAGGCTGCTTGTGTATGTTTTCATTAATGGTTCTACCTTCTGGGAGTAGTATCTTTCCTTCAGCTTGCTTTTTGGCAAACACCTTTCTAATGACATGGAAGTTCATGGTACCATGTCCATTAAAGGAGTATAAAATGCAGAACTCTGGGTTCTGATACTCCTCATCTGTCAAGGCCTTTCATATTTGACCTAAGTGTTAATATTCCGTCTTTCAACCATTCCTCCACTACTTGATACACTTGTTGCTTAGTTAATAGCACAGGAAGGGGAAGGAGTTCATCCTTTCTCTTAGCTCTGTACTCTTTAGGTGGAGGAATAACCTTGTAATTTCCTTTTTCTGTGTTGTCCTCCAAAGCAAACACATCAAAGACCTACTCTGGCTC
This sequence comes from Ormosia semicastrata, assembly GCA_029884595.1. Lineage (NCBI taxonomy): Eukaryota > Viridiplantae > Streptophyta > Magnoliopsida > Fabales > Fabaceae > Ormosia > Ormosia semicastrata. Next base: position 39,448,812 of record JAQQTO010000055.1, read on the forward strand.
TTTGATTTGTTTGTCATGCTTCTTCATTGTTTCCACAATGTCCGTTGCTCGTGTGATCAATTCAGCAAATGTGCTTAGTCCTCTTAAAGATAGAAAAATTTGTGGCCCTTCTTCTACATTTTTTATGCATCCATACATAAATCTGCCTAGGAATAGTTTCTCGACACTGCAATGCACAATCCCTATATCGCTTAATGAAGGCCACCAATCCTTCTCCATTTTTTTGTTTTACCGACCCTAATGTTTCGATTCTATCAATCCCTCTATACATGGTGCACGACCGCTTCTTCATCTAGGAATTTATTATTGAATTCTGTGGCCATCTCCTCCTATTAATGTATAGAGTTAGGGTGCATCTTCGCATACTATGTGAATGATTGCCTTGTTAATGACTTGGAAAATTCTTTGTCTCAAATCTTTATCTCCCTTGTGCACTCCAAAGTCATCTAGAAAGGACATGATATGCTTGTGAGTACTCATTGCTTCATAAAATTTTCTGAATGTAGGCGGAAGGTACTTGGGTGGGTAGCGCTTCTTCGCGAGGACCATGGCTAATGGGGGTTCCACCTCTAGTATCATGGAAAGCCTTTCTTTATGTGAGCACAATAGTTGCTTTAACTCTCTTTGTGTTATCCATGCTTCGTTTGTGGTGCGCTCCCGTTCACTATTCACAGAGCTTCCCCCTTCTAGGGTGACTGTAGAATTTGTCCCACAACCTTCTATTCTTCCTCTACTTTTCAACCTTGTCACCCACTCACTCAAATTTTTTTGTGTGGCCACAATCAAGTTCAACATGGCGATAGGCACGATGACATGAGGTGCGTTTGCTGTTGCCATCTGCACAGGCATGCCCAGATTACTAAGGAGGTCCCTAACTACATTACCTTGGATTACCCTGCCGTTAGGTTGGGTAACATTAGCATGTTCCCTAACTAGAGGGGTCACCAACTCTTCCCTATTTTTATGGGGGGAGTCCTCCAAATTGAAAGAGAGCCTGCGAGTAGTGTTGTTGGGGGTCACAGTCTCCATCATCGCATTTGTGTCCCTAATTTTGTCTTTTAGATGATTAGGAGAGGGGAAAGAAGTGTTATGAGATTAACAAAGATGGGTTTGTAAGCTTGTGAGCGAAGTGAAGGATGGGGTTTGATGCTACTGGCTTAGATCAAGAATTCAGTGAAACAACCATGAAAGCTATTAGAAAGGTGAATATAGAATAACTGGAGTACTTTTAGTATTTTGCCTAAGATACTACAGTGGTAAACTTGTGTCTTGCATTTGCATGGATGGGTTCATATAAAGGGGAAATCTTGTTTGAAGGGATATAAGGCATTTATAAGCAAGTTGACCAAGTACAAATCTTAGGGGTTGTGTCTACAGGATCTCCCTTTTTTATTTGTTTAAGGTTTTGCTCTTTTGGTCTTTGGGACAGGAATTGGTCAAATTATAGGCAGTGAATCATTAGGGTCTATTAGTATAAATGGGGTATATTAGGCGTAATCAGTGCATTAGTGTGATTTGGTCATTTCTTCCTAGGTGAATCTAAGATATCAAGATGTTGTCTATTCTTGTGGTTCTCATGGAGTCCTTTCTTCGAAGTTCTGAATACCTTGGGGAATCGCTTTCACCTAGAAGCCTGCCAAGCCAATTAGATCATCAAGATTCTCAAGAAAAGTAAACTATAGGTTGTTACTGTACACTTAGGCCCATAATTATACTTAGTTACATTTTTAGTTAGTTTTGGACTGAATTAGTTTAGACTTCAAAAAGGAGCTTGCTCTGTTCCAATATCTAGTTATAGTGGGTTCTGTCTGCAATAGTTACAAATGAAAACAAGAGTTTAGAAGATTTAAACGATAATTATCTAAACTTCATTTGATAAAAGTAATAATAAGTCTTTTTTTTTTTGTACGTAAAGTAATAATAAATCTATTTATTTATTTATAATATATAATTGAGTGAAGTATTAGTTAAAGAGTTAAACTTTTTATGGTAAATAAGTTAATGGATTGAACTTTTATTATTATCAATTAAGGACCTTAATTTTATTAAAATATATTTTTAATAATAAAAAATTAAAAAAATTAAAAGTACTTAATTCGATAAATAAAAAATTTATAATATGAACTAAATACATAATTAGTTATTACGATAAAATTAAGTTCCTTATACAATATTTTTCTACACATGAGTTCAGGCTTGTGGGCTATAAGTAATGTTGTCATCTCAACATCTAGCAACTCTATTTTTATGTCACCTCAACCTCTAACAACTCTATTTTGTATGTAAATGAGTAGTGAGCCCTATCATTATTAAAGCTGAAATGTAAAGAAATAAATAGACTGAACACATTCTTCATCATCCTAGAACATGTAATGATTTATTGATGGCACAATGGTGTTTTATCGCGCACCTAACGTTGAGATAGAAACTTCATTTACTGAACACCCTTCAATTTTTTTTGAAAATGATCCTGCCTGAATTGTATTATCTATTCCTGTGTAGAACCCGGGCTGGCTTGGTTCATGGAGTAACTTTCCACCATTCAACATTAAAACCACGGATAACATGTTTGGCCTATTTTCTGGACTTTGTTGTACACATAATAGACCCACGTGAATACATTGTAATATCTTTGATGGTATGGACGCATCATCAAATATGTCATCTACTAACTCTAGTGGCCTTCCTTCAATCCATAGTCTCCATGCCTGAAATGACAGGAAAGTAATAACAATAGAGAGCTCAATCCCTACTTAAGTTTTTTAAATGATTCATTGTTATAGAGACATGGGAGTTTCAACGAATGATAAAGTTTATAAGAGGCCGAAATATTCAATGAAAATGGGTGTAGGTGAACTTCTTTGGAAAAAAAAGCAAATTTTGTAGGACAGTATAATAGAGCAAGATTGAAAAGTTTTAATTTATAGTCATTGTTAACTGGTATAGGGAGAAAAATTAATTACAACTCACTTTCTTCCTATTATTATAGTGGCTTTTTTTATTTCCTAATAATAGAGTGGAGTTTACTTTCAACTATTCTATATTTTTGTTATATCAAATACGTATCAATTAATTTTCATTTTAAAATTATAAAGGATGTAGCTAAAAATAGCACATTAAAAGATAGAGAAATATATACACTTCATGCTTACATGGCCAAGAAGGTTAAGCTGATGATGAGGGTCACAAAATCCCCGATTCTTCCTCCCGCTAATTATCTCCAGTACAATGACACCAAAGCTGAAAACATCAGATTTGATAGAAAATGATCCATGCACCGCATACTCCGGAGGCATATAGCCACTGTAAAACAACATTTAAATAAGAAAAAAGAGAAGTTAAAAGGGGTTGCAACATATTAAAACTAAAATAAGCTGATTTTACATACTATGTTCCCATCACTCTATTTGTATTGGCCTCAGCTTGATCTTCTCCAAACGTTCTAGCTAAACCAAAATCTGATATCTTTGGGTTCATATTGTTATCAAGAAGAATATTGCTTGTTTTGAGATCTCTATGGATGATTCTTAGTCTAGAATCTTGATGTAGATATAAAATCCCTCGAGCAATCCCACCAATAATTTCCAAGCGCTTAGGCCAATCTAGTAATTTTCTTTGCATCATATCTAACAAATTTCACTTTTTAAGTTAGCATAGAAACTACATGATGGCAAGAATAAAGTTAAAGCAATAAGTTTGGTTGGTGTGAAAGCTCAAACCAAAAATAAAGTAATCCAAACTTCTGTTGGGCATGAGTTCATAGATCAACATCTTTTCATCTTGTTGAATAGAACAACCAAGAAGTTTTACAAGATTGCGGTGTTGAAGTTTTGCCATCAACATGACTTCATTTTTGAACTCCTTTGTTCCTTGTCCTGATGTTTTAGAAAGTCTCTTGACAGCAATCTCTTGCCCATCAGCCAATATGCCCTGGGAATAATTTTGGAAATTTTAGTACTTGGTGAAGAAGATAAATAACTTGGTAACCAAGGCTTGTTAGAATGAATTCTACTACCTTGTAGACCGGTCCAAAGCCACCTTCTCCTAATTTGTTACTGTTGGAAAAGTGATTTGTGGCATTAGTGATGGTTGAAAAATCAAATATTTTTGGTAAGTCAACGTCGTCCTTCTCCTTTTTGTGCTTCCAGTAAATTATTTTTTTTATAATCCCTGATATGATAAGGAGATATGAATTGTTTATAATTAACAATCTATTAGTAGTTATCATATAAACAAAGGAAAGGGAAATAGATGGAACAACAATCAGACTTCAGAATTGAAGAATACTTCTTTTCATTTCTATATAATTCTGTTTACATTATAATAGGACTATAGGAGTATATCATAAGAGTTAAAGTTTACTTATTATAAATTCACCTGGCTTGTCAGGATTCTTCTTTTGTATAAATGTTGATGTTGCCAATCCAATGATTGTTAGTCCTATAATGATTCCTGCTAGAGTCCCTGCAAGCTCCTTTTTATTTAAGTTCCTCTTTTTACTTCTATGATCTGAGAATTGAAATTAATCTCAGTCAACAAACAGCTAGAAGCTTGCAGTTCAGGGAAAAAAGAAAAGGAAAAAGGCATCTTATGGATAACAACTTCAATTTGGAATGTTAATTGTAGTAAACTGTTCTACCAAATAGCTAAGGTATACTTCATGGTAAAAATAGAATCTATTATTGATCATATCAAGCCAAATGTCGAAATTTATATATTTCTACTATGTCTGACTGAAAAGGTAAAAGATGGAATGAGAAACGAAAATACCGAGCTCTGAAGATGCCAATCGAATGTAAATATCCTGCCCTTGGTCCATGTGTTTTCTCATGTCCACAATGTTACCAAACCAAAGCAAGCAGCCACTCCCACCATCTCTGACATCTAAATTTGCATATGCTGTGCAAGAGCAGATTTTTAAACAAAATGTCTCACATTCCTCAAGGTTCAAGCTCTTGTTAAACCAGGATGAAGATGTGTCTGGCAACTTCATTCCTGTGTATTTCAGAAAGCTATCTCCATTAAGACAATTTAATTTTGTTCTTCTGACACACCCTCCCGACCAATCTAATGAATTCCATTTTGCTTGAAATTTGGGTAGGAAACCTTCCAAGCATTCACATATTGGAGAGTCATTGATATTGCAGTTAGAATTAACACCACACAAGGCATAATATTCACACTGGTCCACAGGACCAACAGATATAGTCTCCCAACTTTGTGTCCGATCTGACCATAAAAAACGTTGTGAAGTTCCCGATGGACTGAGCACTGTTCTGGTAGCAATTGAATGGTTCAAGCTTTCATATTCGTAAGAAACTTCTTTGTCAGTAAACACAAAACAGAAATTCAAGAATCTAAGCATTCTTAGCCAAGGAACTCCAGTAAAAAGATAGCCATTCCATGACCCTCCTCTAAACAAAAATGTTGCTCCCTTTGTAATAACTAGTTGTGGAAAGCCATGAGTATCTATGTGATATGAAAACTCACCTTCAGCAGGATCTTGGGGGTCTCTCCAAGAAGTGAGAGACCTATATGGACCGGTTACTAAATTGCTTTTCAGCTTCATTCCCGCGAGGAGAGTGTCTCCAGGATAATCAAAGCTTTCCCACAAGAGGTTTTCTGAGCTGTCTCCATCTTTCACAACAAGGTTCCCCGAATCTAAAAGCTGCACAACTGGTTTCACCGCAATTTTTGATGAGTTGGAGGACCAGATAATGCCTCTTGAGCCATCAAGAATAACAAGATTTCCTTGATCAGTAAGTTTCAGAATTGCAGTTGACATTCGTACTGGGGTATTTCTGTTGGCAACCCACACTGTTGTCCTAGGTGATATGCTCTTGTACCATATGCCAAAGTATTGGCGTTCAGAATTTCCAAAGTTGAAGAATCCCGCTTCAAAAGTTCCCGCTGATGAAACCAGGAACTCACCATTTTGGATAGATTGATTTGGAGTAATAGTAACAGTATCCTGTTTAGAGAAACTGGGCATGAAGCAGAAGAAGAAAGAGTACACCATTAGCATGAGCACCTTATAGCTCTCCATTGTGTTTCTGTGGGTTTGCCCCGGTTACCAGCATCATGTATATTTATTCAAATTCCAAATTAAATTGAGACTGTTTAAGTCCAAGTCTTCCCACGTGCTTCTAGTCCAATCGAAATTCATGCAAAATTCTAGCAAACAGAAGTATGAAGTGAATAATTCTACTCAACTTAATGTGTGGCCTAGAGGACCAGGCGTTAACTGGCCGGCTTTCAGTGAAGACTCTGTGGTCTTTCGTCTAACATTTCGAGGAAGGGACCTTTTACTGTGGTCCTGTTTGTGACCCTTGAACAAGTCAGGAAGGTGCTCAAGGATTTTGAATTTTGATCCCGATTCACTATTCATTCATTTGTTTCATTGGTTGAGATGATCACAAAAAAGTAGTAAAAGCTACAATATTTTCATTATGTTTAGGGATTATTAGTTATTAGGTTTGGAGATTTTAATGTTATTTGACAATACAGGGAAGAAGTATACCATTCTCAAACTTTTGGGAGAGCACCTTCTTGAAATTCATGATTTAAATCCATCAGCTATTGTTACGATTAAGAGATTCTTTTTAATAATTGTTTTTATCGGAACTTTAAACTTCGATAACTTTCTTGACAATACAACTTATTTAGTATAACATTCAAAGAGATGTTTAATGCTTCTTAAATATTTTGAAACATTAATCCTCCATTGAATTTACTTAGTATAACAGATAAAAAAAACTTTAACATAATGTTATTTTCTAAATATAAATTTTATGTAAATACAAAAATAATCTTAAATTTATTATTATTTTCTCTCTTGAGTATTTTCTGTCTCCTCCTCCTCGTTCTTTCTTCTTCAACACTTTCTCTCTCTAAAACCAAAACTATGCTCCTTTTTCTCTGTACATTCTCTTACTCCTTTCTTGCAATTATGAGTTTTATTTGAAGGAATTTGTTCCGTGATTCTATTCCATTCAAACAGTCAATAATATACAAGAGTGCCAGCATAATTCAAGGCTGCAAATTAGCTACAAATAAGGTTAATTTGACTAAGGATATTAACTAACCTAATATAAAAGATATGCACAGATATAGAAAATATTTACAAGAATATTTACATATTCTATCACATCCCCGCAATCGAAGCGGGAGGTTCTCGTACGTTGAGATTGGCTCGAAAATCATCAAAGAGTATGCGCGGAAGCCCTTTAGTGAAAATGTCAGCAATTTGATAGCGAGAGGGAACATGAAGGACACGAACCTGTCCACGAGCAACTTTCTCACGTACAAAATATATATCCATCTCAATGTGTTTAGTGCGCTGATGTTGAACAAGGTTACTGGAGAGATATATCGCACTCACATTGTCACAGTATACCAATGTAGCCTTGTGGATAGGATAATGAAGTTCCAGAAGCAGATTACGAATCCAACAAGACTCAGAAACGACATTTACTACCCCTCTATACTCGGCTTCTGCACTGGACCGAGACAAAGTGGGTTGTCGTTTAGAGGACCAGGAGATCAAATTATCTCTGAGAAAAACGCTATAACCAGAAGTGGACCGTCTAGTGTCGGGACATCCACCCCAATCAGCATCAGTGTATGAAATAAGACCAGAAATGGATGATTTGTACAAATGTAAGCCAAAGTCTAGGGTGCCTTGTACATAACGCAGAACTCGTTTAAGAGCATTCATATGTTCAGTCTTTGGATCATGTATGTGTAAACATACCTGTTGTACAACATATGATATATCTGGTCTCGTAAAAGTAAGATACTGTAATGCTCCTGCTAAACTGCGATAATGAGTTGGATCCTTATATGGAGAACCCGAGGAGACACTAAGCTTGGTTTTAATGTCCACTAGTGTTTGAGCAGGTTTACAAGAAGTCATGCCAGCTCTATCGATGATCTCTTTAGCATATTTTCGTTGGCAAAGAAATAAACCACCTGCATGTCTGGTTACTGCAATGCCCAAAAAGTAGCTGAGAGGGCCCAAATCTTTCATAGCAAATTCTGAAGCAAGGAGTGACATAATAGACTTACGAAGATCATCAGAAGAGGCAGTAAGGATGATATCATCAACATATAAGAGAATGTATGCCATGTCATTACCCTTGCGATAAATAAATAATGAATGATTGGATTTGCTATGGCAGAAACCAATGGTGGATACAAAATCAGCAAATCGTTGATACCAGGCATGAGGGGCTTGTTTCAGACCATAAAGAGATTTTTTTAAGAGACATACATAATCTGGATGAACCGGATCCCTGAATCCCAGAGGCTGATGCATATAAACGGTCTCATGTAGCTGACCATGCAGAAAAGCATTTTGGACATCCAATTGATGAATGGGCCATGATTTAGATAAAGCAATGCTAAGAACAGACCGAATTGTTGCTGGTTTCACCACAGCACTGAAAGTTTCATTACAGTCTACTCCAGCCTTCTGAGACCTGCCATCACTAACAAGATGGGCCTTATGCCACTCAAAAGAACCATTAGATTTCTTTTTATGCCGAAAAATCCACATAGAACGAATAATATTAACATCAGAAGGTCGTGGTACTAAATCCCACGTCCTATTTTTAATAAGAGCATCGTATTCATCTTGCATAGCGGATTTCCAATTCGGATCGGACAAGGCCAGTTTTGGGTTTTTAGGAAGAGGAGATGGGGTAAGTCGCGTAACTGAAGCGGTCAGATTGTATGGACGTTTTGGTTTAAAAATGCCATGCATGCTTCTAGTGGCCATGGTCCTTATGGATTCTGGTATGGGTTCTGGTGTGGGGCTGGTAGCTGGGCCATTGTTTGGGGTTGTAGCTTGGACTGGAGCTACGGGAATTGGAGTGGGCCTTGGAGGTGTTGTTTGTGCAGCTTGGGAATGAACTGCAGTAGGCGAAGTTGGTTGTGGTGGCTTTATGATTGGATTTTGCCATTGATGTATTAAAATTGGATTTAATTCATCACTGATAAGCCTATATTTTATAACATTTAATTAAACAAATGATGGTGATTTGCTTGTAATTATGAAATAATTTTAAATGAATCCTTATCATTATCTTCGTTTTGCAGATCTAGAAAGATTTAATGCATTTGGAGAGAAAGCAGGTGAAGATGTCGTGTTTTCAAGGCAAAAGTGGAGAAAGCTAAGACAGTTCTCTACTACTTCCATGAAGACCTCAAAGGCCCAATCACGCGTTTGGATAACTCAAATTGGAGTTGAAGTAAGAACTAGGGTGCTGATCTTGACAGCTTGACCTTTGAGTACTGTTCATGATATATCTCAAGCTACAAGTTGTCAAATGAGCTAAAATTTTGATAGTTGATAGTTAATATCCAAATCTACAACTTTCATGTTGAACACTTTTCCAGATTTGGAGGTCTAATAGGTCATATTGAGCTTGGAAGTCAGATTATAGGGCCTGTGTCAAAATACAGGGCCTGCGTCAGAATACAGGGCCTAGAAGTACACGGCCGTGTACGCCTCTGACTTTGCATTTGAAATAGTGAAATTTTGGACCCCCAACTCAGAATCATACACGGCCTAGGCCGTGTATGCATACACGGCCGTTTATGTTTCCAGACAGCAATTATTGAAACTTCTGCGTGAAGTTTGTTTTGGGGGCCTATATATTGACACTCTTGGCACGTTTTGAAGGGGGTGGAGACCTAGAGGAGCAGCTGGAACTCCTTGGAGAAGGAGAGAGGAGGCATAGAATTAGAGATCTAAAGAAAGGAGGGGCAGATCTGAAGAAAAGAAGGATTGATCTGAAGAAAGGAAGGATTTTTCTTGGAGGCTTGAAGATCGAATTTCTACAAAAGGGTTTTTGATCTCTCTTTCTTTCTATTTCTCTTATTTCTTTTGCTATTTCTTCATGGATCTGTATCTTATTATGAGTTTGTTTGTATTAAATATGTGTGGTTAAATTCATAGCTAGGGCTATGGGGGATCTTGTGTTCTTAATTATGTGAATCTGATTTCTAAATTGATTATGATAATTTCTTTGTGGGTTTACTATATTGCTTGAATTCTTGTCATAACTTGATCACTTGTGACATTCATTAATTCATTGTTTGACAGGTGACCATCCACACTCAATGAGTGGATCTATATGGTAAGCCTGGGATTATATTGGTGAATGACCAAACATCAATTTCTCCTACCAATGGAATTGACGGGTTGTTAGTTCATATCTTGAAATTAGAACTTAATGCATTCTTGATTAATTCAACTAAATGACCAAATAGGTGGATTAAATTAAGAATAAAATATTATTTCATCCATGACCATTGGGATTCAATAGCTTATAAGATAATATTGGCAAAAGAATTACCTGTATCATAATTGAAAGAAGATCTGAATAATGAGACTCAAGTGAACCTTGCACCCTAGCATCTCTCTATCTTTGTTTATCTTTTCTTTATTTAATTGTTCTTTTTATTTCCCCATTAGTTTTCTGTTTTAAATTTGGATCTTGCATACACTTTCGACTGTCTAAATAACATAAGAGTTTTACAACTTTAGTAATTATCATTTATTCCTCGTGGGATCGATAACTTGGACTCATAGTCCTATATTACTTGGCGATAGAGTGCACTTGCTCTTAGTGTATTTTACACCCACCAATCATTCAAAAAATCATATGCAGTAGAAGAAGGTGTATGCAGCTTAGCAAAATGAAATTGGGACTCATAAAAAATGACATGCCTTGAAATGATTATTTTTCGACTTAACAAATCGTAACATTTATATCCTCTATGATTAGATGGGTATCCCAAAAACACGCGCGAGGTAGAACGAGGTTGTAATTTATTTATGGTAGTGGAAGGGAAGAGAGGGTAGCATAAACAACCAAAAACCCGTAAATGCCTATAAGTAGGATCCCGATGATATGGAATTTGAGTTGGGGATTTGTGTTTAAGAGATTTGTTTGGGAGAATGTTCAAAAGATATGTTGCCATTTCAAGTGCATGATGCCAAAATGATGGGGGCATGGAAGCATGAGCAAGGAGGGTGCGAATTATGTTGTTTATGGTTCGTATTTTTCGTTCGAATTTTCCATTTTGTGGAGAAGTGTGAGGGCATGAAAATCAAAAAATAAGACCATTTTTGTCGCAAAAAATTTTGAAAGGCTCATTGTCGAACTCTCTCCCATTGTCACATTGAAAGCACTTAATATTCTTTTCAAATTGTGTCTTAATATGAGCACTAAGGGATGAAAAAATCGAGTATGCTTGGGATTTTTTGCTAATGGGAAAAGTCCACAAGAAATTAGAATAATCATCCAAAAAAAGAATATAGTATTTATGCCCTACAGTGCTTAAAATAGGAGAGGTCCATAAGTCACTATGCATAATTTCAAATGACATCAAAGTATTAGAAGATGAAGCATAAAATGGCAATTTAACATGTTTCCCAAAAACACAAGACTCACAAACAGTAGAGGATGATAAATGTTCACAGCAAATAAATTTATTTTTGCTAAGGGAGCGCAAAACAGATGGTCCCAGGTGTCCCAATCTATTGTGCCATAAACTGGGAGTAATAGCTGCAAAAGTAGATGGACAGGTGGCTTGATAACTGTTAGTGGAGGTGATAGGATATAGATCCCCGATGCTATCACATCTCATTATTGGCGTCCCCGTCTGAAGGTCCTTCACAAAGAACCCAAAAGGATCAAATTCAATGGAAACATTATTGTCAGTTGTGAGACGACGCACAGAAATCAAATTTTTGATAAGTTTCAGGGCATGTAGGACATTTTTTAAGTTTAATGGTGGATGTGGTGGGGAAAGGGATGATTGTCCATAACCTCGAATTGGAATTCCTTGTCCACTACCAACAATAATATTACGATTTAAATTGCTGATATTAAAATAAGACGAGAGAGTACCTTGAGATGCCGTCATATGAGATGTTGCTCCAGTATCCATATACCAATTTCCATCAGGAACGTTGAGCGACATTGTATGCATAGCCGCCTCAATATTCGTAGGTGCATAAGAATGGGTGCTGGCAGTGCTGGCAGTATAGGCTTATGGACACTGGCCCAAAATTCCTTGCTGTCTTGCTGGGCCATTTGGACGAGCCCATTGTGAAGATGGATATGGGCAAGGGGGGACAGCCCAAGGCTGTGGCATCCACCCCCAACCAGGGAACGGACACTGCTACTGCTGCCAAGGGGAGGTCGTGAACTATTACTGCTGTGGTTGCTGGCCGCGACCGCGACCACCACCGTGGCCTCCTTTGTCACCGCTGCGGCACCGCCGCCACCATTATTGCAGTTTTTATCCTTGTTGTTTCAATTTCCACCCTTTTTCCCACCTCGATTGTGTGAGAAATTTTCACAATAAGAGAATGTCTCATCAAAATCCTTAGATGTTGCCGCAACCATGGCCGTATTTGATCTCGTGGCTGCCATCTTAATCAAACCCGCCTCTTCTAGTGTAAGCATGGAACGAGCTTGATAGAAAGGAGGAAGAGGATTGCTTTGTTGGATTAACGTACCTACCCCTTTATATGCATCAGTGAGCCCGGACACAATTTGAAGAACGAGTCGCTGATTTGAAACAGGTGCACCTACATTTTTCAATTGATCTGAAAGCATCTTGAGTTGTTGACAATATGCCAATGCATTTGGAAAATCTTCCATTCGAGTGGTGGAGAATTCTTGCTCGAGCGTGACCGCACGTGAGTTTTGGTTATCTTGAAAGATGTCTCATAACCAATCCCACGCTTCCATTGCAGTGGAGTCGAGCTCAAGGATGGTGGTCAGAAGATCATTCGAAATAGTGGAATAAATCCACTGGAGAACCGTGGCATCAAGAGTCGACCACAATTCTTTTTTCGCATCGGTTTCAGGCGCCTTCTTTTCCTTGCCTTTTTCCGGTGGAATGATATGATGAATGACCTTGTGAGATTGGGCATGAATTTTGAAAAGTTCAGCCCACGTTCCATATTGAACGTTTTCCATTTCAAGAACAATGGAGATATGGTTCTTGATATTGGATACGGCGAGAGCCAGATGGAAGGAGTTCTTTGAGTCAGACATGGCTGACGTGAAGCAAAGAGAAGATGGAGAAGGAAGGAGATGGTTGACGGTTAGGAGGAGTAGACAGGAAAGTTTCCTTGGTCTCGTGATACCATGAAGGAATTTGTTCCGTGATTCTATTTCATTCAAACAGTCAATAATATACAAGAGTGCCAGCACAATTCAAGGCTGCAAATTGGCTACAAATAAGGCTAATTTGACTAAGGATATTAACTAACCTAATATAAAAGATATGCACAGATATAGAAAATATTTACAAGAATATTTACATATTCTATCATTATCATACCTCAAAGTTCAACTTAGTAAGTGACAGTCACATTCTTCTCAAACTCTACATGCTTCCAAGTTCAATACTAAGTAGTACTGTAAATATATGCTATTGTATTTGATAGTATCACATAACTTAACTGCAAGAATCTGGTTAAATACTGACTGAATTCTGAATCATAGAGATCAATGCTGGTTTAATTTCAAAATTAATTGCCGCCACAACTAGTCTTACAATACTCCTTCCATACCCCTCGGCAATGGACATAGAGTACTTAAACATGGTCCGCTCTGCTAGAGTAGCTCTTTCTTCACGATTTACCTCAACAATTGGTTGTCTCTCCATCTTGTTTATATCTTCTGTTACAGCTGCAATAAAAGTCTGCTTCTTTAATCTGCGAGTTGCTTTCTCAATTTCTAGATCAAAAGCTAAATCAGAACACTGAGATCGAGTAAGCATAAACAAGAAATAGGAAGTGAAAAATTAAATAAAAATAAAATAAAATAAGAAATAAAAATATAAATAAAATAAAGAATAAAATGGCGTCTAAATTAACTAGAGTTTTTTGCTTCTAATATTACCAAACTTATTCCCCGGCAACGGCGCCAAAAACTTGATGTGCGTAAAATATACTAAGAGCAAGTGTACTCTATCGCCAAATAATATAGGACTTGAGTCCCAGAAATCGATCCCACGAGGAATAATTGGTAATTACTAGATTCGCTAAACTCTTTGTTATTCAGACAATCGAAAGTGTATGAAGAAATTCAAGTTAAAATCTAAATAAACAAATAAAGAAAAATAATAAATAATTAAATAAACAAAAGATAATCAATGAAAGAGAGACCATGGCACAAGGTTCACTTGAATCCAATTATTTATATTTTCTTTCAATTATAATGTAAGATATTATTTTGTCAATATTCTCTTACCTGCTATTGAATCCCAATGGTCATAGATGAAATAATATTTTATTCCTAAATTAAATCACTTATTTGGTCATTTAGATGAATTAATTAAGAATGCATTAAGTTTCAATTCAAGAGATGAATCAACATATCTGTCAATTCCATTGGTAGGAAAAATTGATGTTTGGTCATTCACCAATCTAATCCTAGACTTACCATATAGATCCACTCATTGAATGCGGATGGTCACCGGTCAAACAATGAATTAATACATACCAAAAGTGATCAAGTTATGACAAGAATGCAAGCAGTATGATAAATCTTAAAAGAAATTACCTTAATCAAATTAGAAATCAAACCCAAATAATTAAGAAAACAAGATCCCCCATGGCCCTAGCTATGAGTTTAGCTACTCATGTTCAATACAAACAAACACATATCAAAATACAAACCCATGAAAAGAAAACTCAAAGAAAGGAAAAAACTAAAAAGAAAGAGAAATCAAAACCCCTTTAAAGGAGATTAAGATCTTCAAGCCTTCAAGAATTAAATCCTCCCTTCGAAATCATCCTCCAAGGTCTGTTACCGCAAAATAACTCTCTCAGGATTAGGGATTTTCTGTATAATGTGCTCAATATGTTCTCTGTATTGAATTTGACATAAATTTTTTCATTTTATTAAAAATCACGTGTTCTATTACGCATCCAGCGCTTAAGCGCTTAGTTCTGAGCGCTCAAGCGCTCAGTCACTTACTCCTGGACGCTCAGGTGCTCAAATCTCACTGCTCAGGTGCTCGGAGTGCTGGCGACTGATGCAAATTTTTTTTTCTTTGAACATTCAATCTTCTCCATGAATAATTACTTGACAAAAATACATAAAATACTTAATAAAAATACAATCAAATAATACTAAAAATATAATAAAACTTACGAACAAAATTCAATAAAAATAAATGAAAAGAATATGAAAAATCAAGGAATTAAACCGTAAAAATATGACATATTGACGGTTCATCAGATATGTTCTTGTACCATACGCCAAAATATTGATAGGAGAATATAGTAGAAGAAAGTTGAAGAATTTCCAAAGTTGAAGAATCCCGCTTCAAAAGTTCCTGCTGATGAAACCAGGAACTCACCATTTTGGATAGACTGATTTGGAGTAATAGTAACAATATCCTGTTTAGAGAAAGTGGGCATGAAGCAGAAGAAGAAAGAGTACACCATTAGCATGAGCACCTTTAGCTCTCCGTTGTGTTTCTGTGGGTTTGTCCTGGTTACCAGCATCATGTATATTTATTCAAATTCCAAATTAAATTGAGACTGTTTAAGTCCATGTCTTCCCACGTGCTTCTAGTCCAATCGAAATTCATGCAAAATTCTAGCAGACAGAAGTATGAAGTGAATACCAAAATTCAAAGTATAAATTCGTGCTTCTAGTCAACTTAATGTGTTGGCAAACAGACGTTAACTGGCCGGCTTTCAGTGAAGACTCTGTGGCCTTTCGTCTTACATAGGTTATCACTAATATCGTCCATATTCGTTTTCTTTCTATCAAATGTCACGAGCAATAAATTATATCAAATATATTCAACGGATATGTCATCACGATTTTATCTTAGTTGGTTTATATCACAAATTATTATTACTTTGATCATTTGAATTTTGATTATTATCCTTTAAATCTTCTAACTCTTTGTGTGTTTTTTTTTAACTTAAGGTTCTTTTAAAATAAAATTAAGATTTTAGAGCAAAAAGAAAATAAAAAATGGATTAATCTGATTCCAATTTCTTTTTTCAATCAGTGAGAAATTATATTTATCAAATGTCACGAGTATTAAACTATATATATAGTTTATTAATTAGTTTATCTTAATTATTTTATATCACAAATTATTATTACTTTGATCATTTGAATTTTGATTATTACTCTCGACTCTTCGAACTCTTTTTTCGTTTTATTTGTAACTAAAGGTTTTTTCAAAATAAAATAATATTATTTGACACAATAAAAAAATAGATTATTCTTTTTTGTAGTAGATTGAAAATGCAAAAATAACTAATTACAAATAAATAAAATTCTCGTAGAATCAGCTAGCAACATGGGTGATAAACTTGGTGGTGGTGAGTTCCAAATTTGGAGACGAACTTCACTAGATGCACCAAGACCCAACTCCTGGGAATTTTCCTGATTTTTCGCAAACCTCCCCTGTTATGGGAGTGTAGGTTTCCAAAATAGAATAAAGGTTTATGAAAAACCGGTTGTATTTTTTTCTTTTTAAATCATGCTTAGTTTCTTGAAGTTCGGGAATATGTGCATTGTTTAATTATCTATCTTAGCCTGAGCTCATATTTTTAATATTGGTTTTTTTAGTAGTTGCATAAATTCTTCAAATTTAGCCATATTCATTTGGACCAGTTTTCCTTAACTGCATATAATATCCTGCTTAATAAGCAACATGGTTTTCTTGTAGGTTGTACGATCTGTTGCTCACTTGTTAAATGAGGAGTTGAAGCCAAAACCGTTACATCTTTAGAGTTTTCTGACTGTTATGCGTGTGAAATTTACATCTTTTTAGTTCTCTGAAATATGTTTGTGCTGACTATTTATTTTGTAGCCCCACATTGGAAATGCAGTGTCCCTGTGACATAGGGCAGATAATAAAGTGTAATTCCACGAGTGATCTGAATTTGGGGTGACCCTTTTATGCGTGTCCTGGAGATGTTAGTATCTGAATTTGCTTCATCTGTTGTTGTTATGCACTGTCTGTTGTAATTGTTTTTCTGTCTATAGTATATAAAGTATTTAAAATATCAATGCATGTCTGTTTTATCTTTCTTTTCCAGGTAAACAACACTTGTGGATATTTTTGTTGGGAAGATCTTTTCAAAATATGCAGTTGTAAAATCAGCAACAGGGCAAACCCATTCTGCACATTCAAAAGGATGGAAATGGAATAACACGCTATGTTTGTTCGTTAAAAGTAACGATGTGCTTGACATATTATGTTTGCTCTTTACATCTATTTATACACTGCCTTGTTTTGTTGTTATAGAAGGGATCCCCCAGCACGTCTGGCCTGAGGAATGTTAATGTTAGGAGGCCTTCATCACCCGTTGCATTTTGCCTGCCAAAGGATGATACCCAAGAGGAGTGTTGTCTTCGAGGAGGCTTTTAATGGAGAACATAAGGCTTCGTTATGAAGTAATGATTGCTGTAGAGCAATGGGCATCAGCATTGAGGGTCTCTAGTATGATGCCTGAATGCGCGGGGGAGATGCTGAATCTGTCGATTAATGATTCAATGAGGGATAGGCCTGAAAACTAGTTTGGATTTTATTTTGGAATTTATGACTTTTTACTTGTTCCTTTTTTTTAACTCTCTTGTCTGTTACTGCTGGGGCTAAATTTCTGTTGGAGTTGATGATTCTCAAATTGAATGATCAATGAGTATAATTTCTTTATAGGATGTTGAGTGTAATTCTGTCTGAATTGTAGCTTCGTACAGTTATCTCTTTCTCTTTCAATTTTTTTCCTTCTTTTTTTCCTAAATTTTTTTAAAGATATTAATTTATGTAGTTCTTTATTTTTCATATGTACCAAGTACCACCAACCTTGGAGCTGCTTCTGTATAAATGAAGAGATTGTTACAAGTATCATCAGCTTTAATTGCTTTTTATATATTTTATTCATATTATAATTTGCAAACTTTTTTGTTACATGTAGTAACCATGTGACAAATTAAGCATTATTTACGACTCGTTTGATACGAATGATGAGATAATGTCTGATTGTATTAAGCTTAATAATATAAAGTCTGATTGTATTAAACTTGATAAAATTTTAATACTATCCAGTATTTGGCGCGACATTGTCTAAGATATTATTTTGTATAAGATAATATTATCATGTATTTACTGATGCACTGTATAATACTGGAAATGATAAAAAATATTAACACTTTTGACAAAAATACCCTTTAATAAAAAAATATACTATATTCATCTAAATTTATCATGTTATACTAATTTTTGGATAAATTAAAAAAAATAGTTTATAATTTCTAATCTCTAATTTATACTAAAACAAAAACCCACTTTTAGATAATAAATTTGGACTTAAGTTAACTTAGGCCCTAACTCATAATAACATACTCAAATATATATATATATAAGAATGGGAAGAGCAAATTTTCTTGGGTGTGAGACGACGCAGAGTGTAAGAAAAGGGGTGGCAGTGCTGCGGGTTCAACAAGAGGAAGGGCCTGGAGGCAGTGCTCGATGGATAGGTAATAGTGGTTTTGATTGATGGTGGAGAAGGTGGTTTGTAAGGTGATTGAAGTTGTTTGTCGTAGAGGAAGGCGGTGACGGGTTGTGATGGTGTATGTTCAGTGCGACAAGTAGAGGTCCGCGACCATGGATAGGGATGTACAATCCTAGTTGTGGTGGTTTGGACAAGATTGATAGGTTGGGAACGGCGGCAATCAGTGGAGGCGAGATTGGGTGACATTGTAAAGGAGGAGACAACGAAGGATTGGTGTTTGAGTGATAGGGTTGTAAAGGGAATATCTTCATAAAAGCTTTTCCACCAAAACTTAATTAGATCTAATACCACCCCCAAGGCCTAATTAAGTTTACGTTATTTTAATGTATAAGAGAGATATGTTGAATAAGCTTATACAATACAATGGTCGCACCAAACAACTGATAAAGTCATAATGTATTATAAGCTTATCCTATCAAGCCTTATATGTCATGCCAAACGTGTAGTGTAAATAATTATGTAAGTAATTTTTTGTAAACTCTGATGATGCTACAACTGAAGAAGAAGATGATGATGATGATCCATGCAAAATGAATAAGGCAAAGCAAGAAAGCTTTTTCCTTTCTATCATTCTTGGCTCAAAATCATTATTTTTTCCTCAAAATATTACCATCCAATATAATTCAACAAAAGAAAGGCCTTTCTAAACTCCAATTCTCCTAGTGCCACCAACTTTGAGCTAAACTCCTTTTTCTTTCCTTCTCACAAAACTAAAATGTGATGACCATCCTTGATGCTCAACAACGGGAGACTGAGTAGTGCCTAAACTACCATTTTCTCCAATCTTACTTCTTAATGGGCAGACCAGAAGCCATTTTCTCTTTTGATGATGCTGCAGGAAAAGAAGAAGAAGAAGATGATGATGATCCATGGAAAACAAACAAGGCAGAACAAGAAAGCTTTTTCCTTTCTATCACTTTTGGCTCAAAATCATTCCCTTTTCCTCTTAAGTCAAAGAGATCAACCAAAAGAGAAGAATATGCGAAGAAAGTAAGGGAGAGAAACTGAAAGACAATACAATAAGTGATTATTGTGGGAATGGAAGAGATGAAGAAAAACGAAGGAGTAGAATGGTTTAAAAGGTGGTATAAGTTTGGAACTTAAACCATAAACCCTAAAATAGTACATTAATCAATTGTAGAATTCCCATTCAATTTTAATGGAACTAAATTATGCTTTTTTATACTATGATTGATTGTGTACATGTATAAATTCAAAATCCAAACCCTAAAACCCTCACTTATAATCCCTAAACGCTAAACCCTAAAACCCTAACTCAATCCCTAAACCCTAAACACTAAACTTGAAACCCTAAACCTTAAACCCTAAACAGTAAACAGGTAGTACTTGTCTGCCAAAAAAAAACCATTTTGGTGCTTTCTCTTTTTTTTTTTTTTTATATATAACCAAACTCTCCGACTCCTACTAGGCACATCATTCATTCTCCCTCCCCCAAAAATGACCCAACCACTAGTGCCACTAGTGCAACTGCCAACTCCTCCACCGTCTGACGGCTACAAAGTTTGTTGCGCCTGGATTTGCACGATCTTGAGTGCTGCGCTAGACATGATAGAGTTCAGTTGCCCTATCTGTCAAATGCCGCAAGTGATACCCCCTGTAGTATCTATGAGTAGGGCTCACAAGAAGCTTCCACCGTCTCACAATGTCGTTAATGCTGCTAAGACCATGCTTCCCTATACTAACTACAAGGCTGTTCTCAAAGTGCCTTATGGCTTCACAAGGTTTGCTTGCCCTAAGTGTGGGGTTGAGATCACTGTTGATACTAAAGAAATCAATGAGAGTTTTTTTCACTCAAACGATGCTTTCTTAGAGTTTTTCATAAGAGTATGAGCTTATTTGGATATGTTTTTTCAATTAAAAAAAGTTTTTTTTTAAAATAAGTCCTTTTGCTTTTAGGGTAATGATTGAGGTGAGTGGTGCTTATTACTTAAAGTTATACTTTTTCTTATAGTCTTTTTTAGTTTATCCAGGATCATAAGACTTGTGTTAGCTCCCGGACCTTTTGCAAGAACCTACACTTGTTGAGGCCCTCAAATGGGTCATCAGCATTGTCTTCTTCTTCATGTGCTGCAACATCATCAAAAGATAAAATGGCTTTCGGCTCTGCCCAATCCAAGAAGGGACATAGTATAAAAAGGAAAGGAAGTAGATTGGAGAAAATGGTAGGTGAAGGTTTGGGAGAAAGCTTTTGTGAAGGTTAAGGAGGCTCTGTTTCATGTAGTAAAGGAACTTCTGGGGGTGTAGAAGAGAAAATGGCATTAGGGTCTGGTGCTTCATCATCTATATTCAAGGGGAGACAGAGGAACAAGAGTGGTTTAAAGGCTAAAATGGAAGATGAATATGAACCTAATTATGTGTTTTTTGGAGAATGTGTGGGAGAATGTGTGTGTGAAGGGGAAGGGGAAAAAGTTTTTTTGTTTCACGTAGTAAAGAAGCTATTAACGATGAAGGAGAAAAAATGGTATTAGTTTCACACACTAATGCCATCAATTGTTTCATCACCTATATTCAATTGATGATATGCATGTATCTTGTGAACATGTCATCAATTGTTTCATAGTCAAGCATTTTGAATAGTTCATAATGATGCACAAGCATACTGATTTTAGTTTCTTTGACTTGATTTGTGCCTTCATGCAACATTTCAAGTTTATCCCATATTCACTCTTGTTAAGTACACATGTAAGAAAATTCTTCGCCTTTGAGTTCATCTGAACTCCATTTCTTTTAGCTTCTATACATTGTTCTCTTGGTGTAGGAACAATTGTTCCATCTTCTAGGGAAAGAGTAGGAGTGAAAGGGTCATTTTCTATAACATCCCATAAATCAAAATGAGTGCACTCTATGAAGATTTTCATTCTGTCTCTCCAGTAGTTATAGTCTTCTCCAATGAAGGCAAGAGGATAGTTGATGGATTGTCCTTTAGCAATATAGAGATTTTGATTTGCCATATTCCCTTTAGGACCTTCCCTCTTCTCTTGTTAAGGCGCTTAACCCAGAGACTGAGCTCTGATACCAATTGAAAGTGGCAAGAGCACGAGAAAGAGGGGTTGAATTGTGCTTCTAATTTCTGAAAGAATCCTAAAAACTTTTGTGACTTCTCAAGTTTTACAACTTGGATATATCAGAGTATGGATCAAAACTTTATATGGACATAAGAGTTGCTTAAATAAAAGTAATTTAATTTATGCTTAACTTAGAACTTAGATCTTATTGAAGTTAAGAAATAGTTCAGATATAAAGACAAGTGATAAAGATAAGAATTAAGTGATCGATAAAAGTTTAAGTTGAGAAAATTCACACAGAAGTTTATACTAGTTCGGTCAAACCACTTGCCTATGTCTAGTCCCTAGTCAGAAACTAGGATTTTATATTACCACGAGTATTCTTTGATCAACCTTAGCTTCTCCAAGCTAGATTACAAGTAGTCTTTGTTCCACCCTAGCCACTTCAATCTAGATTCACACTAAGATCACTAACAGATCAAGATACAAAGAGAAGTTTGGCTTTGTATATCTCTTAATAATCAAAGAGTGAATTTAAGCAAATAGGTACAGAGATAAAAATGAGATTCTAAGCTCTCTAACACATAAAGAGTGGTTATATGCAAACAAACTTGAGAGATGGGTTTCTCTTTTCAGAAAGTTGATCAAAAAAAGGTTTCAATAGAAAAACTTGATCAAAAGCGAGATTTGGTTGTTCGAAAGTTTGGCAGAATAATTGTTTGCTTCATGTCTTACAACTTCTAGGATTTTTCAACTTATAGGCTTTCAGAAACTAGTCATTTGAAGCTCCAACGGTTACTGTTATGAGCATAGTTACCATTTGTCCTGTAGTGACCAGTTAGCTTTTCTTTAATTGCTTTTGTCTTTTTCCTATGATAGATAGAAGTTTCGAACTTTAGAGTTTTTTTTACTTGGACTTTGCTATTTTTGTACAAGATACATCATCTGAACTTAGATGCTTCTAAAAGTATTGATTCTTTTGATGCTTGATGTTTCTATTAGAACTATCTTCTGATGGTGTTGCTTTCTTATTGTTGTTTGTTGATGAACTTTGCTTCTGAGGCTTGCCTTCTGATGAACTTGGTTTTCAAAGTTTGTCTTCTGATGAACTTGGTTTTCAAAGTTTGTCTTTTGATGAACTTTGACTTTAGAAACTTACCTTATGAGGAACTTTTGTTTAGAAATTTTACCTTTGAAGGATTTTTCGTAACTTCCTCATGAAGGAACAATTATTCCTTTTAGTGTTCAGTTCTATACTTAGTCATTTTCAAAAATCTTTTGAAGACAACTATGATTTCAAAGAGATTCTCATCAGACAGAACTTGGATAATTCTTGATATATGTAAAAAGAGTCTAAGGGTTTTCTCAATTTGTTCTTTTAAACACTAAAGACAAATTATTAAAGAAAAGATTCTAACGTTAAGTTTGTTGATCATCAAAAATCAGAAGTTACTAAAGAACTTCAGCAAGTGAATACTTCTGAAGGGCTTTGGAGCTTATAGATAAGCCTTATTTCCAGCTCAACCCTTCTCTTTTGTAGACTCTCATTCTTTGAGATAAATTCCCTTAGGCTCCCTTTCATTTTTCTTTCAGGGTTAGACCCACCTCTGGTTGGGCAGAATGAGTTAGCAATATCTTTGCTAATGATTCTCCTTTTGTTGTTATGTTAGAGCATTTGGGATAGCCAACGTAATTGATGAGCACTGAAATCAATCAAAATTAAAACTGAGTTGTACCTATGGCTTGTAGCATAGGAGTTAACATCGGATCATTTCTCAAGGATCTTAGTTTACAAATTAATCAGATTAAGCCGAAATTGGGGAAGGGGTTTTGAGTTGATGAACAGAATATAAAATAACAGAATTAAGGAAAGAACAATCAATTAAAAGCGTAATCAATCCAGAAATCTATTCGAAATTTGGTGGATTCTATCATAAATCACTAAACAAACATTTGGATTGCATTTGAATGATTAACTTGAATTTAACCGATATCTTAGCATTAATTCCAGAATTCTTACTAGACAATCATCTAGAATTCAATTAACAATTGATACACAAATTCACAATCGCATAATTCATGTTAGATCTATGTTAAATTTAGATCCAAATTCAATTAGTCTAAGCACAAATAAGCACTTAACTTCTAATTCTGTGATAGAACCAGATTAATCAACCTAATTCAATCACAATTCTTAATCCCAAATCAAGATCCAATCAGATCAAGAAAAAGAAAAAGAAGGGGAAGAAGAAGAATCCAAATACAATTCAAAATAAGAAATTAGAACAAAATCTCAAGAATCTAAACTAAAATTTCTTCAAGAATCCTGAATTGATTACAAGGTATCTAGCCCTCCATGAGAAAAGAACTCAGAAAATGAAAACCTAGAAAGAAGGGAGAGAAGAGAAGAGAGTTCTAGAGAGAAGTGAGAAAAGTATAGAATGAAAAATTGATTTTCGGATCCCTCTCTCTCAAACTATAAACTACCCCCTAAATTGGCCTCTAGTGCCTCATTACACTTCCCAAACACAGTTGGGCTTAGTAGGAATGCAATGGCCCAAGTTTGATCTGAATTGGACTTGAATTGACAAGATATGCTCACTTTAATACCATATGCTCCTCAAACCCAAGTCTGAACTTCCAGGCCCAATTAGGCCCACTATACATCTGATTGAGACTTTGAGCTCTTCATCAAAGTTTTAGAACTTCCTCTCAGCTTTCCTACAAGGTAAAATGCAAAATTTTTAGATGTTTAGAATTCAAGTTATGACTGGAATACAGAAACAACATCAAAACTCAATAATGCTGGAAAAATTCAATTAAGCCCAAATTTAAGCCCAACTTATAAAACATGTCCAAGATCAAACAATTAAGTTCATGAAGAGTGTAAATCACTAAAAATGAGGGCTTATTAATGTGTAAAATATATGATTATCAAATTCCCTCACGCTTAACTTTTTGCACCCCTAGGCAAAACACAAGAGACCAAAACTAGGGAATAAAGAAAAGCAAAATACTCAAAAGCTAAAAACTCTAAAGACTCAAATTCTAATGACATCCAAGAATGCAAAAGCTTACAAGCAAGAGGAGCAATAAAAGATTCAAGGGAACAAAACATTCATGAATTAAAATTTTTTCATATCTCAAACCAATAAGCAAGGTAGCTTCAACTTGAGAGCATGAATTAAGAATAATAGATCCTCATAAGATACACTCTCAATCCCTCAAGTGTTTACAAGGTAAGTATTTCACTCAATTCAACTCATGAACAATTGCACTACCATAAACTTGCTTATCTTCTACTTCTCCACTACTCAAAACACATGCTCACAAAAATCAAGAGGACTTTATTCAAGGTTGTAATAGTGCCAAGGTAAGGGAAGGAAACAATATGGATATGACAAGATAAATACCAAAAAGAATGAAAGAGCATTGGGAAGGAACTCAAATGACAAGTAAGAAACATGAAATTTTATTCCCCAACTTCAAATAATGCACATTCTCCTTACATATTTCCTTCTCTTCTCTTAATTAAATTTTTATTTCTTTCACAACCTTTCTTGAATTTATTCTTTTTCTTTTCTTTCTTTCTTTTTCTTAATTTTTTTTTCATTTGGCTTTTTCTTTCTTTCTCTTAATTCTGTTTCTTTTTTCTTTCTTTTTATATCACCAAACATCTTGCACATTACACATCAAATTACACAACCTTCATACTTGAACTACTACCCACAAGCCAAAAGAGCTCCTCCAATGAAAATGAATTAATGCTCTCTCATTCCCTAAGGTAAAGGTAAAAACATGGTTTTTCATATAAGGTACACA
Source organism: Ormosia semicastrata (assembly GCA_029884595.1). Taxonomy (NCBI): domain Eukaryota; kingdom Viridiplantae; phylum Streptophyta; class Magnoliopsida; order Fabales; family Fabaceae; genus Ormosia; species Ormosia semicastrata. The sequence continues at coordinate 39,474,240 of JAQQTO010000055.1, forward strand.
ATGAGCAGAATGGGCAAGTGGGCTCAAGGGAGTTAAACAAAGGGAAATGATGCAATGTTGGCTATTTGGCCAAAGTAGTTAATCAAGAAAGAATGCCTCAATCATGCTCATGCATGCAAGTGAAAAAATGTAGCCTAAAAAAGAATCAAAGCAAGTTCTAGAGTGATCAAATGACATGAGTGAAAATCACACAAGAAAGAAGAGAATGGTGCAAATGTTAAATCCACCAGTAGGCTCAAAATCTCAAAAGGTATGTATCTATCAAACTTAATCCACTAATTCAAACATTCACCACCAAGCATATCAAATTCAAGAAGAAAGAAAATTTATTCAATCATATTATGAACTTTGAATTTCAATTGTCTCAAACTTTTCAACTTCACAAACCTCAAAACATCATTGGAAAGCAAATCAAAAACACACTTTTTTTTTTTTTAAAATAGAAAATAGAATTAAAAGCGTAAAAACAAAAACAAAAACAAAAACAATTGAAATAACACAATACAAAACTAGAAAAATAGAAACAAAAAAAAATAGAAACAAAAAATAAAAAATAGAAACAAAAACAAAAACAAAAACAAAAACAAAGAATAAAAAATAGAAACAGAAAACAAAAATAGAAATAGAAAATAGAAAACAAAAATAAAAATAGCAGAAATTAAAAATAACAGAAATAGCGTAAAATGCAGAAAACAAAAATAGAAAAATAGAAATAGTACAATTTTTATGACAAATGAGAATATTTATGACAAAGAACCAAAAACAGAAATAGAAAAATAGAAATAGAAAAAAAATAAAAATAGAAAATAGAAAGCAAAAATAGAAACAACAAAAATTAAAAATAGCAAGAAACAAAGCAGTAAATGTAAAAATAGAAACAAAAAACAAAAATAGAAAATTAGAAATAGTAGAATTTTTATACAATGAGAATATTTATGACAAAGAACTTAGAAAATAATAAATAGAAGATTATGCAGAAAATAGAAACAAGTAAAAATAGAATTTAAAAATAGTGAAAACAGAATGCTAAAATTCCTCCCCCCACTTAAATTCCACATTGTCCTCAATGTAAACACAAAGCAAAAGACAAGTAGGCTTATGAAACAAAAGAGAAAGGGAGAAAAACACCCTCATCAAGGTGGAAAGATATGCACTTGGGGAAAGGTGGACTTTTCTAATAAGAGCTCCTCCACAAGTGCGGGGCTCGCGAGGCCCTCAAGAAAAGGCTTAAGACGGTTACCCATTAACCTTGAAACTTTTGTTGGTGGCTTCATTTGAAATCTCCACTACACCATAAGGAAAAATGTTAGTGACAACAAAAAGACCATCCCACCTAGAACGGAGCTTACCGGGCATGAGTTTAAGGTGAGAGTTGAACAAAAGCACTTTTTGGCCAATGAAGAACTCATTTCTAGAAATTATCTTGTCATGGAAATGCTTAGTCTTTTCCTTATAAATTTTGGAATTCTCATAAGCCTCCAAACGAAGTTCCTCAAGTTGTTGCATTTGAAGCTTCCTCTCTGAACTCGCTTAGTCAAATGCTAAGTTGCAACTCTTCACTGCCCAGTATGCATGATGCTCTATCTCCACTGGAAGGTGGCAACTTTTACCAAAGACAACCCTAAAGGGAGATATCCCTATAGGTGTCTTATAAGCAGTACGATGAGCCCAAAGAGCATCTTCTAACCGGTGGTTCCAATCCTTCCTATTTAACTGCACCATCTTTTCCAAAATATGCTTTATCTCTCTATTAGAAACATCGGCCTGCTCATTAGTTTGGGGATGATATGCTATAGACACTCTATGCACGACCCCATACTTCCGAAACAAGGCCTCCATAGTCCAGTTACAAAAATGAGTCCCCTAGTCACTAATAATAGCTCGAGGAACTCCAAACCTGCAAAATATGTTAGACTTGACAAAATTCACAACAACTCGAGCATCATTAATCCTGGTGGCCTTGGCTTGCACCAATTTGGATACATAATCAACCGCAAGCAAAATATAAGAAAAACCAAAAGAGATAGGGAAATAGCCCATAAAATCGATACCCCAAACATCAAAGACCTCGCAAAAAAGAATGGGCTACTGGGGCATCTCCTGCCTGTGGGTGATGGCCACTCTTGCTCTCTAGCATTGCTCACAAGTAGTGAAAGCTTGATGCGCATCTCTGAAAATGGTGGGCCAGTAGAATCCAGAGTCCAGCACCTTCCTAGCTATCCGTTGTGGTCCAAAGTGTCCTCCGACTGGAGAGGCGTGACAGAAGTGAAGAACTGACTGGATCTCATGGTTAGGTATGCATCTGTGATTCACTTGGTCACTACAAAATTTCCATAAATATGGATCATCCCAAACATAATATTTAGCATCACTCTTAAGCTTAGCTCTCTGTGATCTAGATGCATGAGTGGGAAAAATATATGCAACCAAGTAATTAACTAAATCAGTAAATCAAGGGGCAAATGAGGTATCATGCAGCTGCATAAGCTGCTCATCTGGAAAATCATCTCTGATAGGAGAAGGGTCAACAGCTCTTTCGATCCTGCTCAAATGATCTGCCACCAAATTCTCTGCCCCACTCCTATCTTTAATCTCCACATCAAACTCCTGGAGAAGCAGCATTCATCTAATCAACCTAGGCTTCAAATCTGCCTTCTTTAACAGGAACTTTAAGGTTGCATGATCAGTAAAGATAACCACTTTAGAGCCAAGCAAATATGATCTAAACTTATCCAGTGCAAATACAATAGCAAACAACTCTTTCTCAGTGGTAGTATAGTTAGCCTGTGCAGCATCTAAAGTCCTGGAAGCATAGGAGATGACATGAGGCAGCCTACTAACTCTCTGTGCAAGGACAGCTCCCACTGCATAGTTAGATGCATCACACATGAGTTCAAAGGGGACCGTCCACTAGGGTGGCTGAATGATGGGAGTGGTGGTCAAAGCTCTTTTGAGACAATCATAAGCCTCTCTACACCTGTCATGAAAATCAAAAACAACATCTTTTTGCAACAAATGGGATATTGGAAGGGCCTTTTTGCTAAAATCTTTAATGAACCATCTGTAAAAACTGCATGGCCAAGAAAAGAATAAACCCCTCGCACACAAGAGGGGTAAGGTAACTGGGAAATAACATCAATTTTAGCAGGACCTACCTCTATACTTTTCCGAGAGATCACATGACCTAAGATTATGCCCCGTTCTACCATAAAATGACACTTCTCATAATTAAGAACAAGGTTAGTCTCAATGCACCGATGCAAAACTCTATCCAAACTATGCAAACAAGCATCAAAGGAGGAACCATAAATAGTAAAATCATCCATAAACACCTCGATGCAATCCTCTAAAAAGTCGGTAAATATATTTACCATGCATCGCTGAAAAGTTCCAAGGGCATTGCATAGGTCGAAAGGCATCCTCTTATAGGCAAAAGTGCCAAAGGGGCAGGTGAATGTGGCCTTCTCCTGGTCCTCTGGTGCTATATGGATCTGGAAATAACCTGAAAAGCCATCAAGAAAATAATAGTAAGATTTTCCAGCAAAGCGCTCAAGCATCTGATCAATAAAGGGCAAAGGAAAATGATCCTTTCTGGTCGCTTGGTTGAGCCGCCTGTAATCAATACAAACTCTCCAGCTACTCTGCACTCTAGCAGAAATCAGCTCATCTCGATCATTCTTCACTACTGTGATTCCTGATTTCTTTGGAACCACTTCAACTGGACTCACCCAAGCACTATCTGATATAGGATAGATGATGCCAGCTTGCAGAAGGTTGGTCACCTCCTTCTTTACCACATCCAGGATCAAAGGGTTGAGTCACCTCTGTGGTTGTCTCACTGGCTTAGCTCCATCCTCAAGTAGTATACTGTGCATGCACTAATGCCAGGAATGTCAGCCAAGGTCCACCCGATAGCCCTCTTATGCTTCCTCGGTATGCGCAGCAACCTCTCCTCCTGCTCAGCATGGAGGTCAGTAGAAATAATCACTGGCAGCTTCTTATCCTCCTCTAAGTATGCATACTTAAGGTGTTGTGGGAGTGGCTTAAGCTCTAGTGTAGGTGGCTGCACTACAAATGGAAGTATCCTGGTGGTAGGAACTGTGTCTACAACCTGTAACCCTACAAAATCAGATTTGTGTGTACTTGCTGTAATCAAACTGCTGCATTCTAACTCCATTGAATTTGCAACTGCAACACCATCAAACTGTTCAGAACCTGTACAATCTGCATCAAAATCACCATGTAAACAGGATGCAATCTCAGTACAAACACTACACATTTCAGACTCAATATAAGTGGCACTTGTGTAAATATCATCAAAATCAGAAAAAACTGAGAAATCAACAGCAAAGAACTCAGACAGGTTATCATCAACTTTATTAGCTAGCAAATCTATATGGAAAATAGAATGCTCCTCCATGGGATGCTTCATGGCATCCAAAATGTTAAATCTGACCATACTATCTCCAAACTCCATGGAAAGAGTGCCTGCATGGACATCAATTTTGGTTCTGGCAGTTTTGAGAAAAGGTCTACCTAGAATGATAGGAGCTTTGCTGGATTTAGATTCTCCATCCATATCCAAAATATAGAAATCTACAGGAAAAATCAAATCATTAACTTTAACAAGGACATCCTCAATGAATGTAGCAGGGTATGCATTACTCCTATTGCTAACTGAATGATAACTCCTGTATTCTGCAAAGGTCCAAGGGCAAGAGAGTTAAACATAGACATAGGCATAACATTAATTGAAGCACCTAAATCTAACATAGCATTTTTGAATTTGCTACTGCCTATGGTACAAGGAATAGTAAAAATCCCTGGATCCTTGCATTTTTGGGGCATCGTAGGCTGTATAAGTGCAGACACATTTCGTCCCATACTGATCTTCTTATTTCCCTTTGGTCTCCTCTTGTGAGTGCATAAGTCCTTAAGGAACTTGGCATATCTTGGAATTTGCTTGATTGCATCAAGGAGAGGAATGTTCACCTCAACCTTCCTAAATGTCTCCAAGATCTCTCTATCTGTGTCAGTCTCAGGCACAACCCTCTGAGGGAATGGAAGTGGAATGGACTGCTCCTGCTCATCATGGACTACACTAGGAATGGGGACAGGATCTATTTTCTTAATTTCGTTGTTGCATAAAATCTCTGGTATGGCTTGCTGCTCCTTAGTCTCTTTATCTAAACCATGTGGTAACCTACAATCTGGTGCATCAACGGTCTTACCAGATCGTAGAGTGATGGTACTCACATTTTTGGGATTCACCACAGTTTGTGCAGGCAACTTGTCAGAATCTTGTGACTGTAATTGATTCATTGAACTAGCAAGCTGTCCAATCTGGTTCTCCAAATTTTGAATGGTAGCTTCTGTTCTCTGCTAGAACTGCAAGTTGTTCACTTCCATTTGTTTCATTAAATCCTCCAAGGTTGGATCAGATTTAGGAGGTGCTGCACTAGGCTGCTGCATATTCTACTGCAACATGAGGGTGGTTGATATGGTCTACTAGATCTTGTAGTGGACTGGAAGGGGATTTGTTGCCGCTGCTGCTACCTAAATTGAGTAGAGGCAGATTGTGTAGAATTATTCCCCCACCTCAGATTGGGATGATTCCTCCAACCTGAGTTATATCTGTTGGAGGACAAATCATAACTTTGTTGTTGCTGCTGAGGCCTATTGTTATAGATGTTTGCTGCATAGGCCTGTGGGGTACCATCAGTGTCACCCTCTTGTAGTGTAGGATAGGAATCTATGGGATGATCAGCAGATGTGCAGATGCCACATACTCTGGCAGGAACTACTGCGGCAGGCTGCTGGTGTTGACTCACAGCTAATTGTCTCACCAAGGATGCGAGATCATCAATTTTGCTTTCCAACTTCCTGTGATCTGCAACATATGCAGCCTCAATTTCATGGACATCTCTAGTCAATACCATTGAGTTACTTCTAGTGTTAAACTGTTGGAAATTAGTGGCCATATTCTCAATCAAATTCCTTGCAGCCATATGAGTCTTATCTACCAATGCTCCTCTACTAGCAGCATCAACCACACTCCTATCCATAGACAGCAGATTTTCATAAAAATATTGGATGAGTAATTGGTCACTGATCTGATGGTGAGGGCAACTTGCACACATCTTCTTGAACCGCTCCCAGTATTCATATAATGTCTCTCTATCAAACTGCCTAATGCCACATATTTCTTTTCTGATTGATGCAGCTCTTGATGCAGGAAAGAATTTCTCCAAAAATAGCCTCTTAAGATCATTTCAGCAAGTGACAGAACTTAGATGCAAATAATACAACCAGTCCTTAGCAGCATCCTGTAATGAGAAAGGGAATGCTCTAAGTTTAATGTGATCTTCTGGAATGCCTTGAGGCTTCATGGTAGAACACATAATGTGGAACTCCTTAAGATGCTTATGAGGGTCCTTACCTGCATGACTATTGAACTTAGGCAACAAATGAATCAATCTAGATTTAAGTTCAAAAGGAGCATCAACATCAGGATACTGAATGCATAAAGACTGATATGTAACATCAGGGGTAGCAAGCTCTTTCAAGGTTCTTTCATCCATAATATCAGTATTCTCAGTAGAACCAAAATGGAAAGATTGATTAATGACAGAAGGCACAGAATCAAAAAATTTAGATGCAGAATCACTAATATGATTACTATGTGTAGAATCACTAGAAACAACAAGATGTACACTACTTCCTATATGCTCATCAAGTGTAGAATCAATCCTATTTAACCTATGCAGGGAATGAAAAGTCCTATCTATCTCAGGATCAAAAGGATGCAGTATACCAGGGTTAGACCTAGTTATGTAACATAGAAAACTCAAAAACACAAAACAAGCAAAATTGACTATCCAACATGAAAAATACACCAAAATAAATCTAATTGACTAATCAAATGATTTTTAAAAATTATGGGACCACCACACACTAAAAACTACACAAAAATGGAAATAAAAAATACAATAAAAAACTTCAAAAAATGAAAAAATGGTCTAAATGAAGGATTTTGGGTAAGGCAGGGTGGTGCTCGCAATTGTGAGCCTTGTGGAAAAGGACATTTTCCTTCAACCCACCAATTTTCAGCTCAATCGGAGCATGTTTGTCCATACAAAAATTACCAAAATGCCATTCTGTCAGCTAAATGTGCTCAAAAACCTTACCAGATGATAGATTTTGGCCAAATTATGAAAAAAAATCCTTCTAGGATCACTTTGCTTAGAATGGTGTTTTATCTTTGGAGACCAAGTTTCACTTCAAAATTCCACCATTTGACCTTTTCAATCCTACTAGTACCTTTTTGGCTCACAAAAAAAAAATGGAAACTAAGTGAAGGAAAGTGCTGGGGTGGGAAAAAATGTGTGAAAGTTAGAAACTCATCCAAAGTGATTCAATGATACTTACAAGAGCAAATTACAATGAATTTGAATTGCATTTGGATTCTGTCATAAATCACTAAACAAACATTTGAATTGCATTTGAATGATTAACTTGGATTTAATCGAGATCTCAGCATTAATTTTAGAATTCTTACTAGACAATCATCTAGAATTCAATTAACAATTGATACACAAATTCGCAATCGCATAATTCATGTTAGATCTATGTTAATTTTAGATCTGAATTCAATTAATCTAAGCACAAATCAGTACTTAACTTCTAATTCCGTGATAGAACCAGATTAATCAACCTAATTCAATCATAATTCTTAATCCCAAATCAAGATCCAATCAGATCAAGAAAAAGAAAAAGAAGGGGAAGAAGAAGAATTCAAATACAATTCAAAATAAGAAATTAGAACAGAATCTCAAGAATCCAAACTGAAATTTCTTCAACTATCCCAAATTGATTACAAGGTATCTAGCCCTCCATGAGAAGAGAACTCAGAAAATGAAAACCTAGAAAGAAAGGAGAGAAGAGAAGAGAGTTTTAGAGAGAAGTGAGAAAAGTATGAAATAAAAAACTAATTTTTGGTTCCCTCCCTCTCAAACTATAAACTGCCCCTTAAATTGGCCTCTAGTACCTCATTACACTTCCCAAACACAGTTGGGCCTAGTAGGAATGCAATGGCCTAAGTTTCATCTGAATGGGACTTGAATAGACCAAGAGATACTCACTTTAATGCCATATGCTCCTCAAACCCGAGTCTAAACTTCCAGGCCTAATTAGGCCCACTAGACATCTGATTGAGACTTTGAGTTCTTCATCAAAGTTGTAGAGCTTCCTCTCAGCTTTTCTACAAGGTAAAATTGCAAAATTTTTAGATATCTAAAACTCAAGTTATGACTGGAATACAGAAACAATATCAAAACTCAATAATGCTGGAAAAATTCAATAAAGCCCAAATTTAAGCCCAACTTATAAAACATGCCCAAGGTCAAACAATTAAGTACATGAAGAGTTTAAATCACTAAAAATAAGGGCTTATTAATGTGTAAAATATGTGATTATCAGTAATCCACCTTTCTCCTCATTTGGAGGTTAAGAAGCGTATTGAAGACTTGTTCTTGATAGTCCAACATTGGAGAAATCAAACTCATACCTTCTTGGATTCATGGAGGGAGTTTACTCCTACTCTTGAGGATGTTGTCGTCTTGCTGAAACTACCTACGTTTGGTGACATAGACATTTCTTCTATTTTCTCTAGCTCTTATGTTATCGACATGGCTTAACAGCTCAAGGAATATGCAAAGAAAAATGTTGAGTATGCTGCTGAAGTCCTTGCTAAGTTCTATAACGTGGATCCCAACAAAAGGCTCAAGGGTACGGGGAATAAGCTTCTAGTTGATGAAAGAAAAAATGAGAAGGATTCCTTGAAGTTTCCTTATGCCAATTAGTTAGGTACTTGTTTGGTGATTTCCCTAAGAAAAATATATTTGAGCCAAGACTAGGAATGTCCCTTTGAAGCTTGCCTTTATAGCTTGCTAGCTTAGTAGGTATTTGTCCCAACGTCCTCCTTGGGAATCTGTGAATCCCGCTGTTATGCTGTTTGTCTATTTGTCATTTGTGGGGGTTAGGCTTCCCTTACGTCCCTTATATTTAGGTGGCTTATATAGTCATCTTGACCAAATTCATGAACAAATGAAGATATTTCACGACCGCTTTCCAATTAATAGTTACTTGGACATTATTTTTTTGTTTTTGTTTCTGTTTGAGCTTTTTCCCACTCATGGTCCGATTCGAGAGATTCTTGAACCTATAAACCCAAAACCTCAGCCCATTTTTCCTCTTCATGACCCAGCCCCTCGGATGAGTGGTTGGTCCAAAGGCTGCCTTAGGCATCCATTGGTCGATGTGATTGATATTGAAAGTGAGTTCACATTTTGCCTTTACACTTCAAACTTCGTACCTAGTGTAAAAAGGCTTTCTTGCCTTTACATCTTCCCTTCCTTCTATACTCATAATAGCAAGCTGACTCATTAAGAGGGTAGTTATGATTTCTAGTTACATTGCTCGACTCCTAGTACTCTTCTTGGCTATATGATCATAGACATGGTAAGAAGTATTAGTAGGGCTTTTCGGCCTTATGTTTATAGGCCTGATTGCGTTTGCAGATAGTTTGGTTGGGACTTAGCACCTTCCTCTATTGATTTTGTTCCAATTAATGTTGATATTGCCATGAAAGTTGTTTTATTCTACTCATCCATAGAGCAACCCACCTACGACCAAATTTATTCCTGTTACTTGCTAAGGTGGAGTCACTTTGTCATTTTTATCATATCAACTAGCTTTGAAAACTTCCATCCATCATTATGAAAGTAGGAAGAACCAAGTCAAACCTCGAGAGATTGCCATTATGTTTCTTGATCCCTACTAAGTGACTAATGCGCGCAAGAAGCAATCCCCTAAAGGTAACCTTCTTTTTATACCATACTTAGTATTTTTCCAAGTCTGTTTTCCACCTTGACTTAAGTCTATTATTCTTTTCATTTTTTCTTAGTTCCGCCCTTGTAAAAGGAAAATGTTTGCCACTCAACGTGTCCAAGGTAGAAGCTTTTATGTGGCAACTGCCCCTCCTCCTGCCAAGCCTACTAAAAGAGCTCAGAAACAAGCTACTCCACAGAAAGCTCCTTCTGGTCATCGTCGAACCTCACACCATCTTAAGTTACTCTCACCTAAACATCGCCACCTAGCTCTCCTAGGAGTCCTAGATAGGTTAGATCTTCTTCTTCTATAAGTCTTGATAACTCCAAGGAAGCCCTACCTATTTTTGAACGTGTCTCTTAGCTATTTGATGATGACCTTGTATTCGGCAAGCCCAAATTAGTTTCTTTTAGGATATCTTTATCTAGGATACATGAGGGGGATCAGGAAAAAGTGCACACTTATTCAAATGACCCTGAAGAAATGCAAACCCCATTTGTTCCCTTCAAAAGTTACAGTGCATACCTCTTTATCTGATGATGAGGACCATATTCCTATTAGTAACTTGCTTCATTTAAAGGGTATATACTTCCAAGCCTTATTATTTAGTTTTGTTGTGCTTATCATTTTGTCAGATTTAATTGATTCGCTTATCCTTTCTTTAGATGTCAGAGGGAAATTTGTTTGCCAAAACGTTGGTGAAGATGCTAAAAAGTCTGTCAACAAGGGTGTTATTGAAGAAGGGGGTCAAAGAGAAAGTTGCTAGTCAATAGTGATTCTTTGTTTTGGTTTCTAAGGGGAATGACTTAATGATCTGTTTGCTCGTTTGGATCAACCACTTCCAGAATGCTCTCTTGAGGAGTTGTAGTGCTTGGTGAATGTTGAACTTGTCTTTGCTCATGAGAACCAAATTATTTAGCAAAAGATTGATTATCTTACTGGATGCTTGGAAGTTCTAAAATGCCAACTAGTTGAAGGGAAATCAAATGAAGTAAGCATTGCTGATCACAAGAAGCAAATCCTTGAAGTTAGGGCCCTATAGGATGCTTCCTTCATCTTTTGATTATGCTATTGTCACTTTGACATTATTGCGCGACTGATTTGTTTTTTTCTTCATTGGGTTTTGAAATGAATTGATCTATATGTGATCCTATGTTGCTCATTGTATTCTATTTGATTCTAAGTTTTTTAAACTTTGTAATGTTCACTTTGAGCGCTAACTCTTGAATTAGGTAGAAGTTCACTTGTGTATTTTGAATATCAAAGTTTACTATGCACCTAGGACTTTAGTTTGTAGATCCTGAACACCCTTGAGTGTTTTATACAAAATGCACCTGTGATTTTGGATTCTGGATTTAGATCGCTAGGCTTGAGTGCACTTAAGTGTGTTTGGATGCTTACCATTGAAGATTTGTTTTGATGATAACAAACGAGAAGATTAAATGAAGATGAGTAATAGACCAAGTCCAAGTTTATATGTGATTAGTATTAGGACTTAGGATCTATTGTACGGAGCTCACATTAATATCTCTTTGTTTTTGAAAGAAAAGATAAAAAAATCTATTTTGAAACAAACTCAATATCTTTGAGTCATCTCTTTTTCAAAACAGTTTTTGGCTTGATTTATTCGAATAAAACATTGCCTATTCGAATAAATGTCTTCACGAGAATCTGGTTTTTAAAGTGGCTATTCGAATAAACATTCGTTTATTCGAATAACTAAGTTTTTCAGAAACAAGTTTTTAAATGAGTTATTCGAATAACTCATCTGTTATTCGAATAAAGGTTTCTATCTGAACTTCTTTTTAAATACGTTATTCGAATAACCAAGTTACTATTCGAATAACCTTTGGTTTTTGAATTGGTTTTAACGAGTTATTCGAATAACAGGATGGTTATTCGAATAACCCTTTTCAAATAAGTTTTACACGATGCATTTTATTCGAATAAGTTGTTGCTTTATTCGAATAAACACGAACCTGTGTTTACGTAAATGGAAACAGATAAGAATTTTAATTGCCATTAATTGTACCCAATCTGTTTAACCTAATTTTTCCTATAAATAGCAAGCCTGGGTCACGTTTTCCATTACCCTTTATTCGAACTATTTTTCGATTACTCTGTCTTTGTGAAAACTATTTTCTACGCTCTTCTTGCTTAAAAACTTTAAGATATTTCGTGAGAGCTCTATTAGCACTTCAACTTGTATTACATACTCTGTTTGAGAGTTTCTCTTCATCTCTATTTTCTCGATAATCAGATCGAGGGTGAGGTATCCCTCAAGGTTTGTATAAGGGTGAGGTATCCTCGAGGTTGAGACTTTAGCACAAGGGTATAGTGTCCTGTGTGTGAAAAGTGCTCTATTTTGTAAGTAGCAAGCACCTATTGAAGCTTGTATACTTAGTGAAAAATCTCACTTTCGAGGATCGGACGTAGACCACAAGTGGGTTAGTGGTCGAACCAGGATAAATATACGTACTCGCTTCTCTTTTCCCTAATCTCTTTATTTTAAGTAATTTATTTTATTACACATTTATTTTGCTGTTCTTTATTGTTTATTCTCTTCTTCTCATTCTTTCTGTGCATTTATTTATTAAGCTTTTGATATTTGTTTTAATTAAAAAGAGGTTTTGCAAAAAAGTTTTTATACTCAATTCCCCCTCTTGAGTATTGGAAGCCACTTGGTAACAAGTGGTATCGGAAGCTAGACTCTTGTATAAAGAGCTTAGCAGCTTCAAGAGTATATGGCTTCTTCAAATGGTTTTTCAGAAGGATCCTCCATAAACCGACCACCCTTTTTTAATGGGGATGGTTATGCATATTGGAAAGAAAGAATGAAAATATTCATCGAAGCTATTGATCTAGATGTTTGGGATCTTTTAAAACGGCGCTTTTATACCACACATGAGGTCGATGGTGTAAGGACCGAAACACCACGAAATAAATGGTCGATGAAGACAAAAGAAAAGTGCAATTTAATTTAAAAGCCAAAAATATTATTACTACTTTGCTTTGGGATATGATGAGTTTTTAGAATTTCAAATTGTAAAAGCTGCTAAAGAAATGTGGGATACTTTGCAAGTTACCCATGAGGGTACTAGTGAAGTTAAGAGGTCGAGAATCAATTTTCTAACTCGTGAATATGAACTATTCAGAATGAACCAAGGAGAAAACATTCAGGAAATGCAAAAGAGGTTCACCCACATAGTTAATCATCTTGCATCCTTAGGCAAAAGCTTTTCAAATGAAGATTTGATTAACAAAGTGTTGAGATGTCTTAGCAGGATTTGGCAACCCAAAGTGACAGCTATATCCGAATCAAGGGATCTGTCCACAATGACTCTAGCTACCCTCTTTGGAAAACTTCACGAGCACGAGTTGGAGTTGAGCAGATTAAGCCAAAGCGAAGAGAATGATAAAAGAAAAGGGAATAGCACTCAAAGCCACCTCTTCATTAATCGACAATGATGATGAAGAAAATGAAGAAGGCTCAGAAAACGTTGAGGTAAGTGAAGAAAATTTAAGTTTGTTGGTTAAAAAGTTTGGTAAATTTCTCAGGAAAAAGGGAACGCAAAGAAGACCTCCCTTCCCTCCTAAAAAGACACACTTCAAAGGCGAAGGAGCTTCATCGACTCCAACTTGCTATGAATGTGGCAAACCTGGTCACATGAAAATGGAGTGTCCAGTTTATCAAAAGAAGAAAGAAAAATTTGAAAAGAAGCCCTTCAAGGAAAGAAAAGGAAGAAAAGCCTACTGATGCACACTTTTTAGTTGTTGCATTTACAAACCCAAGTAGACTAAAACTTATTTACACATAAACTAGAAAAGAGAAAAAGAGAAAAAAAGAGAGAAAAGAAAAGTGAAGGGAGACTGAGGAGAATAGGGAATTCCTCCTCTCCTCCTCTGGAAATATGTCCAGAGTTTCCCCCTTCGAATGTGCGTCTCTCTGGATGCAATTGCCTATTTATAAGCAAATGGAGTTACTGTAGCTTGCAATTTAGAATTGCAATTTGGAGCTACAGTAGCTACAGTGGAATTAATGATTTGATGCACAGGAAAACTTAATTGCTAAGTTTCGACATATTTTTTTTTTTTTCTTTTAATAATAATTGAGTAAATGTACAGATAGTAAGGCCCAGTCATCTTTTCATTTTTGAGAGAAGTGGTCTTCATGAAAGTTGTAGGCCTGAATATTTGCTTTAAAATGGCTTTGGTTTCAGTCCAAAATCATGCCTAGAACTCAAGATATGGTCCAATTACTGCACAGTATTTAGGCCCGATTTCAGCTCCTCTATTCTGACTTCAAAGCTGAATATCACCTCCAAGGAGTCTGATTCTGGAAAAGTGTTCAACATGAAAGTTGTAGGGAATTGTCTTAGCTTTCCTACAAGACCAAAATCACATCAATCAGATATTTGAAACTCAAATTATAGTCAGTTTACTAAATATTGCCAAAGAGATAATTACGGTTAATTTATGCAATAATTTATTTAATTGTCCAATTCGGCTCAAAATCATAAAATGTGTCAAAACCAACTTAATTAAGCCTAATTGAACCTTAAGAAGCCTAATGAGAGGATTACAAAATGTATAAAATACAGTGTTATCGCCTACATAGCGTGGGATGAAAACGACATGGACTCAACTGACAGTTCAGATAGCGAAGAAGCTCAACTGTGTCTCATGGCAAAAGGAGATGAAGAAGAAAGCGAAAACGAGGTAAGTTCTAATACTTTATTACCTTCTTACGATGAGTTACAAGATGCTTTTGAGGAATTACATGAAGAATCTTTAAAACTCACAAAAATTATTTCTTCATCTAAGAAAACAATTTCTTCATTAGAAAAACAAATTCTTGTTTTAAATAAAGAAATAGAAGAATTGAAAATTGAAAACGAAACTTTAGGAATCATTGATGCATGCACAAATCATTCTTCACATGCTTCTACTTCCTCTTCTTGTTCTTCATGTCTTACACTTGAAAAAGAAAACGAAGATCTAAAGAATACTCTTTCTAAATTCACTTTTGGAAGGGATAACTTAAATATTTTATTAGGAAGACAAAGAGTGGTTTTTCAAAAAGCCGGGATAGGTTATAACCCGAAAAATCAACAAAAACTCTATAAAAATTTCTTTGTGCATTCTAGTATTTCAAGTAGCCCTTTTATTAAATGTTTTTATTGTGGAAGAAAAGGACATAGTGCTTCAACATGCAATGCAAGGAAAAACATAAATACAAAAGTTGGAACAAAAATGGTTTGGGTTCCCAAGGGTACTATACCCAAAACTGACACACAAGGACCCAAGAAAATTTGGGTACCAAAAGTTAAAAACTAAACTTGTGTTGTAGGTGTGCTTGAAAGCCAAGAGTTCAAATTGGTATCTTGATAGCGGCTGCTCCAAGCACATGACCTGGGGATGACTCAAAGTTCACCACACTTATTCCCAAGAATCATGGACACGTCACTTATGGCGATAATAACAAGGGTAAAATTCTTGGAATCGGCAAAGTCGGTAAGAACCCTAACTCTTCCATTGAAAATGTGTGCTTGTTGAAGGCTTGAAACACAACTTACTTAGTATTAGCCAATTATGTGATAAAGGAAATAAAGTCATATTTGATTCAAAGCTGTTGCATAATTGAAGATAAAAATGACAAGCATGTTAAATTCATTGGTCATAGAGTAAACAACATCTATATGATTAGTCTTGATGATATATCTTCAAATGATGCGAAATGTCTTTTGAGTAAGAATGATGATTCATGGTTATGGCATAGGAGAATTGCACACATTCACATGGATCACTTAAAGAAGTTGGTCTCTAAAGAGCTAGTAATTGGACTGCCCAAGCTTAATTTTATAAAAGATAAATTATGTGATGCATGTCAAAAGGGTAAACAAATAAAGGTCACTTTTAAAGCGAAAAATATAATTTCTACCACTAGACCTTTACAACTTTTGCACATGGATCTATTTGGACCTTCTAGAACTATGAGCTTTGGTGGGAATTACTATGCTTTAGTGATTGTGGATGATTTTTCTAGGTTTACATGGACTTTATTTCTTGCAAATAAAAATGATGCATTTCTAGCTTTTAAAAGACTTGCCAAAGTTATTCAAAATGAAAAAGGTTTTCAAATATCCTCTATAAGAAGTGACCACGGTGGCGAATTTGAAAACAATGTTTTTGAAAATTTGTGATGAACATGGCATTAATCATAATTTCTTCGTTTCTAGAACTCCGCAACAAAACGGAGTTGTAGAAAGGAAAAACTGTTCTTTAGAAGAAATGGCGAGAACTATGCTTAATGAAATTTGCTTTCTTCCTAAATACTTTTGGGCGAGATCTTTGTAAGTACAGCTTGTTATGTAATGAACCGGGCCCTTATAAGGCCTATTTTAAAGAAAACCCCATATGAGTTATATAAGGAAAGAAAGTCAAATGTCTCACACTTTCATGTTTTTGGTTGCAAATGTTTTGTTTTAAATAATGGAAAAGATAATTTAGGCAAGTTTGATGTTAAGTCTGATGAAGGTATATTTCTTGGCTATTCAAATCATAGTAAAGCCTTTCGCATTTACAATAAAAGAACTATGACTATTGAAGAATCTATACATGTTGCATTTGATGAAACTGACCAAAGTGGATCGAGAAAGGATCTTGTTGTTGATGATGTTGCAGAAATCTTGGCGGAAACACACCCGGACAATAAAGAAAAGAAAATCAAGGAAAAAGAGGATGAACTAAGACAAGAGGATTCTCAAGCTTTGGAACTTCCCAAAGAATGGCGAACTTCAAAATATCACTCCCTTGATCAAATTATCGGTGATGTTTCTAAAGGTGTAAGTACTCGTAACTCCCTTAGAAATACTTGTAATCACTTAGCTTTTGTTTCTCAAATTGAACCTAAGGATTTAATTGAAGCTTTTGATGATGAACATTGGATCCTAGCTATGCATGAGGAATTAAATCAGTTTGAAAGAAATCAAGTTTGGAAATTAGTTACTAGACCTAATAATCACCCTATAATTGGAACTAAATGGGTTTTTAGAAACAAACTTGATGAAAATGGATTAATAACTAGAAACAAAGTTAGATTGGTTGCTAAAGGGTATAATCAAGAAGAAGGGATAGATTATGAAGAAACCTATGCACCTGTAGCTAGACTAGAAGCTATTAGAATGTTACTTGCTTATGCTTGCATCATGGATTTCAAATTATATCAAATGGATGTCAAGAGCGCTTTTCTGAATGGTTTTATTCAAGAGGAGGTATACGTTGAACAACCTCCAGGTTTTGAAAATCATGAACTACCCAACCATGTTTTTAAACTTAAAAAGGCTTTATATGGTTTAAAGCAAGCTCCTAGAGCTTGGTATGAAAGGTTGAGCAAGTTTCTTTTGGCAAATGGTTTTTTGATAGGAAAAGTCGATACTACTCTTTTTATTAAAAATAAAAAGCATGAGATTCTTCTTGTGCAAGTATATGTGGATGATATTATTTTCGGTGCTACTAATGAATCCCTTTGCAAAGAATTTGCTAAGTCAATGCAGAATGAATTTGAAATGTCAATGATGGGCGAATTAAATTTCTTCCTTGGACTTCAAATCAAACAAACAAACGAAGGGACTTTCATAAGTCAAACAAAATACTGCAAGGAATTGCTGAAGAGATTTGAAATGGAAAACGCTAAACATATGGCCACTCCGATGGGCACATCTTGCTACTTGGACAAAGATGAAGGAGGTAAATCAGTAGAAATAACGAAATATAGAGGTATGATTGGATCTCTCCTTTATCTTACTGCTAGTAGGCCAGATATAATGTTTAGTGTATGCATGCGTGCTAGATATCAGGCAAACCTTAAGGAATCTCACTTAAGTGCTGTCAAACGTATAATGAAATACCTAGTAGGCACTTCACAAATGGGCTTATGGTACCCTAAAGGTGCCTTTTGTAGCCTAATAGGCTATTCTGACTCTGATTTTGCTGGATGCAAATTAGACAGAAAAAGTACTAGTGAGACTTGCCACTTGCTTGGTAGTTCTTTAGTTTCTTGGCATAGTAAGAAACAATATAGTGTGGCTTTGTCTACCATCGATTTGAATATGTTGCGGTAGGAGTTCTTGTGCTCAAATCCTATGGATGAAGCAACAACTCTTAGACTACGGTCTTCAGCTTGATCACATCCTGATAAGGTGTGATAACACTAGTGCAATAAATATCTCTAAGAATTCCATACTGCATTCAAGAACAAAGCATATAGAGATAAGGCATCACTTTATCAGAGATCATATATAAAAAGGGGACTGCATTCTTGAGTTTGTTGAAACTTCTAAGCAACTTGCAGATATCTTTACTAAACCTTTAGTAAAAGAAGCATTCTTTTATATTCGAGGAGAATTGGGCATAATTGATCAATCAAATATTTGAATTGCTTATTTGATTATTCATTGCTGATCATTATCATGTTTGTATGCCTTTAAATACGTATATGCTTCTGTATGAGTTTTTATTCGAATAAACAAAGCGTTATTCGACTAAACTCCTTCTTTGCTTGTTTTTGAATATCAGCCTTATTCGAATAGAATTCAGCTTATTCGAATAAACTGATACCTTTGCTTACTTCTGTGTGTTTTTCATCTCTGCTTATTCGAATAAAATCTTCCCTATTCGAATAACCGAAACCTGTGTTTCTCAAGTATTTCTTTCTGTTCTCTGCTTATTCGAATAAAACCTTTTTATTCGAATAACCAGCGTCCGTTTTTATCTGTCTGTTCTTGATCTCGGTCTATTCGAATAGACCCCAGGTTATTCGAATAACCTGAACCTTGTTTTTATCAGTCTTGACTGTTGGGTCTCTGCCTATTCGAATAACTCCATAGTTATTCGAATAAATCTTTCCAGCTAGCCAAAACGCTTGGCCTTCCTAGTCATTTTATTCGAATAAGAACACCTATTATTCGAATAAACCCTGGCTGCCACACCTCTTCAGTTTCCTACGTGCCTGTCTGTTCACCTTTCCTGCAAGGTTTATTCGAATAAACCTCTGTTTATTCGAATAAACACGGGGTTCTTTAAATAAACCCCTGCGCGCCCAAAGACTCTCACCCTCCATCTTCTCTACTCTTCTCTGACTCTTCACTCCTCCCTATCCAACCTTTCACTATCTGCTTCTTCTCTCTCTCTCTCTCTCTCATGGCTTCCTCCTCCAAGAACGTCCTCGCACGAAGAATGCTCCAGGCACCAACCCGCTTGACCTTCGAAGGCTCTCCTCCAATGAAGAGCACCGTGCACGCTTCATCTCTCACTTCTGGGAGCGAAACTTGGTTCAACCCAAGTATCTGGATCTTTCCTTTTTCCAGCAGCACCGCGGCTTCGACTTCCTGACCCTGCTGCAAAACCAGGGTGTTCTTCAGCTTTGCTCTCACCGGGCCACCATCTATCCAGCCTTGGTGAAGATGTTCTTCTGCAATCTGGCTTTCGACGGCCAGAATCTCCTTTCTGAGGTATGTGATCAGAACATAGTGATCACACCACTGGACTGGTCAACTCTGTTCGGGCTGCAGTTCTCCGGCGCCCTTGTTGAAGAGGATGACACGCCATTCCTTGAAGACTTCAACAAACTTCAAGCAGTTGAAGACCTGCTGAAGCCTGGCCTGGCCCTTCCTGATAAAGGTCTCAAGGGTGGAATGCTGAAAAGCCAAGATAGGCTTCTGCATTACGCCTATGCTCACATTCTGGCCCCTCGCGGTGGAAACTACGCCTATCTCAGCGAAGAGGACGTCTTCATGCTATGGTTTCTGAAAAATGGCCATCAGGTCAACTGGCCTGTGTTCATCATGAGGCACATGATGCGGGCCAAGGGCAAGGACAAATCAGACCTACCTTATGGCATCATCGTCACTACCTTGCTGAGCAAGTATCCTCAGGTCTTGGAGACTGAGCGGGCCATTGCTCTGACTCATCACAATGTCTTTGGCGCTCACACCTTACGGAAGATGAAGATGATTCAAACTGATGAAGGTTGGGTATACCCAGATGAGGTTGCTGAGGACGAGCTTGACCCTGCTGATGCCCCTGCTGATGTCCCTGCTGCTGCACCTGCTCCTGTCACTCTGGAACAGATCATGGCCACCTTGGAAGACAACCACGCTTACATGGAACATACCTTCTCTATTCTGTTTGACAGAATAGAAGGTGTTGAACGTGAGGTTGCGGCTCTTCGATCTGCTTCACCGCTCCTGCACCAGTCTCTTCACCACCACCTCCAGGATGCTTACTTTTAGTTTTCTTTTGTTCTTAGGCTGTTTGTGTTTGGCTTTATGTAATTTTATTTATGGCTTATGTACTTGAATCTCATTTTATTAATGCATAAATAAATAATTACTGTTGATCTATTGATTTGAGCCTGTTTCCTTTTCTACACTTTGCTATATGTTTCTGGGACTTACCCCTCCTTTTTGCTCATGACAAAAGGGGAGAATATTTAATACATTTAATCACTTGACTTTATTTGAGAAAAGACAGGTAACTTTAAATAGGATTGGATTCCAATTGAAAGGGGAGCTGAGCACTTATCGATATATATATATTACCTCTTATTTAAAGAAGGGGAGTAAGCTTATATACCTTTTGTGAATTCCAATTATATACACTAATGCTTTTCTCTTTGATAGTCTCTTTGTTAGTTTGTCATCATCAAAAAGGGGGAGAATGTGTTTGGATGCTTACCATTGAAGATTTGTTTTGATGATAACAAACGAGAAGATTAAATGAAGATGAGTAATAGACCAAGTCCAAGTTTATATGTGATTAGTATTAGGACTTAGGATCTATTGTACGGAACTCACATTAATATCTCTTTGTTTTTGAAAGAAAAGATAAAAAAATCTGTTTTGAAACAAACTCAGTATCTTTGAGTCATCTCTTTTTCAAAACAGTTTTTGGCTTGATTTATTCGAATAAAACATTGCCTATTCGAATAAATGTCTTCACGAGAATCTAGTTTTTAAAGTGGCTATTCGAATAAACATTCGTTTATTCGAATAACTAAGTTTTTCAGAAACAAGTTTTTAAATGAGTTATTCGAATAACTCATCTGTTATTCGAATAAAGGTTTCTATCTGAACTTCTTTTTAAATATGTTATTCGAATAACCAAGTTGCTATTCGAATAACCTTTGGTTTTTGAATTGTTTTAAGAGTTATTCGAATAACAGGATGGTTATTCGAATAACCCTTTTCAGATAAGTTTTACACGATGCGTTTTATTCGAATAAGCTGTTGCTTTATTCGAATAAACACGAACCTGTGTTTACGTAAATGGAAACAGACAAGAATTTTTATTGCCATTAATTGTATCCAACGGCTGTTTAACCTAATTTTTCCTATAAATAGTAAGCCTGGGTCACGTTTTCCATTACCCTTTATTCTGAACTATTTTCTGATTACTCTGTCTTTGTGAAAACTATTTTCTATGCTCTTCTTGCTTAAAAACTTTGAGATATTTCTGTGAGAGCTCTATTAGCACTTCAACTTGTATTACATACTCTGTTTGAGAGTTTCTCTTCATCTCTATTTTCTGATAATCTGTATCGAGGGTGAGGTATCCCTCAAGGTTTGTATAAGGGTGAGGTATCCTGCAGGTTGAGACTTTAGCACAAGGGTATAGTGTCCTGTGTGTGAAAAGTGCTCTATTTTGTAACGGTAGCAAGCACCCTCGAAGCTTGTATACTTAGTGAAAAATCTCAACTTTCGAGGATTTGGACGTAGACCACAAGTGAGTTAGTGGTCGAACCGGGATAAATCTTGTGTCCGCTTCTCTTTTCCCTAATCTCTTTATTTTAAGTAATTTATTTTATTGCACATTTATTTTACACTGTTCTTTATTATTTATTCTCTTCTTCTCATTCTTTCTATGCATTTATTTATTAAGCTTTTGATATTTGTTTTAATTAAAAAGAGGTTTTGCAAAAAAAGTTTTTATACTCAATTCACCCCCTTCTTGAGTACTGGAAGCCACTTGGTAACATTAAGTGTTTTTCGTTTGAGCACCTAAGCTTAGTGCAGTTAGGATTTTAGACTCAATATTCAGATAACTAGGACCAAGTGCACTTAGGTGTTTTCCATTTAAACGCCTAAGCTTGAAGTGCACCTAGGATTTCAAACTTCAGATTCAAATCACTTGGTCTGAGCGCACTAAGGTGTTTTTCATTTGAACACCTAAGCTAGAAGAGCACCTAGGATTTTAGGTTTCAGATTCAGACCACTAAGCTTGAGTGCACTTAGGTGTTTTCTGTTTGAACACTTAAGGTTGAAGCACACCTATGATTTTAGGCTTTAGATTCAGTTCAGAGACAAGTGATTGTGAAATAATACCTCAAAATAATTTCATTTTCATTTGTTCTTACACATTACATGGAAAAACAAACTTCAGGGGTAATCTTTCTTAATGTACTTGAAATTAAGAAGGCCTACCATTTTTTCAATTTATGGATTTTCTAACATCTAGTATCCATTGTGGTGTGTTTCTTGCACAATATAGGGACCTTCCACTTTGGCGCCCATTTGGATACATGTTGCTTCTTGATGACCGCATTTGTAGCTTTAATAACTAGTTCCCTTTCTGCAAACATCCAAGGTTTCACCATCCTATCATTGGCCAGCATCAGTTTCCTCTAGTGTTTGATGAGGTTTCCATGTGCTTTGTCCCTGGAACCTTCTAACAATTATGCTATTTCCCTTCACACTTCTTTGTTCATTTCATTTAACATCATCCTAGTTGAAGGTATCGTTATTCCTGCTGGCAACATTTCTTCTACCCCATATACTAAAAAAAATGGGGTTGCCTTAGTCACTCCTTGTCTGGTGGTCCTTGATAAACACGATTTTCATATATTAGTTAACCCTCATATTTAGTCTATTGGACCTCTTATATGCTTAATTGATTGATTTTGGTCATAATTTATAAGTTTGGGCTTAATTGATCTTTCCAACATATTAGGATTTTACGTTGTTTCTGTATTTTGGCCATATCTTAAATTCTAGATATCTAATAATTATAAATTTTACCTTGTAGGAAAGCTTAGAGAAATATCTAATACTTTGATGGGAGCTCGAAGTCTGAATCAGATGTCTAGTGGGTCAGATTGGGCCACGAATGCAGAACACGGTGCTGTCATTGGAACCCGAGCAACGTGCATTAATTGGTACATAACTTGGGCTGAAAGTGTGATATGGATCTGAAATTGGTGAAATTGGAAATATTACACATAAAACTCAAACTTTTATGAAGACCACGAATTGAAAATACAACATTTTGATGGTGTTTCACCCCTGTGAAATTGGCTGACGGGATCAGAGACCTGTTAAGAGAAAATTGGGCATAACTCTCTCATCTTAAGCCCAAATCAATTGATTTAGGTGGCCAAGGAAAGCTAAGAGGCCAAAATTTAATTTTAACCTAGGGGCAAATTAGAATTATTAATATTAAGTTAGTTATTTTTTATAAATAGGGGATTCGAGATAGATAGAAACCCTAGTCGTTCTTACTTGATTCTTTTTCTTAGAGTTTTCTCTCTTCTCTTTAGTTTTTTATTTTTATCTTCTTTTTTTGAGTTCTTCCCTCCCATTCATGGAGGGGTAGAGCCTTTAATCAATCCAAGGGATTAACATTCTTGATACTTAATCTTAAGACTCTGTTTTAATTGTTTTATATTCGATTATTAATCAAGTTTCTCTTCTTCATCCTTGTTTAATTCTGATTGAGTTGATTAATTTGATTAGGTTATTCATATGATAATTGCACAATTACCATGTGTGAAAGATGAATTGCAGAGATTAAACAAGGCATTGAAGGTGTTTGATGAAATGTTTAGCTTAGTTAGATCTTGGTTTTTAAGTTAATTCGGGTTTTGGATGGATGCTTAATTTGTCTAACCTTGATTAATTGAATTCTAGATGCGTATCTGGCAAAAGATCCATAGTTCATTTTGAGGCATCTTGATATGATCTAAGACCAAGGATTTGGTTGATGGTTAAATGGATCTATAATGATCAAGGATGGATTAAAATCAAGATCGGTTAATTCCCTTGGATTAGTTGTTTTCCTAATTTGGTTTACTCTTTTTAATTGTCTTTTGTTGTTTAATTTTACAAACCCATTCTCCCCTATTTATTAGCCTCTTAATCTGATTTCATAATTGGAGTGATCTACGGGCTCAACCTGATGTTACCTTATACTGCAAGTAATTCTGGTAAATCAGTTATAAATTGATTTAAATTTGGTAGCCTCGACAAGTATCAGTCCTATAGGCCCATAATGCAATAGATAAGTACTTGCTCCAATCTTTTTGCACATCATGTACCATCCTTTTTAAGATTCTAATGATTATCTTGGTAGATTCTGCTTGACCATTGGACTGGGGGTAATAGGGAGTTGACTTATCTTGCACGATGTTGTACTATTTCAACAGACTCCCCACTAGTTGGTTGATAAAGTATGTGCCATTGTCTGACACTACTTTCTTAGGCAACCCAAAATTGTAGATAATGTATTCCCTTAGGAATGACATTACTGATTCCTTGTTAGCCTCTTTTAGAGAAACAATCTCAACTCATATGGTAAAATGCTCAGCTGCAACCAATATTCATTTTTTCCTTGCTACGATGGATTAATGGGTCCTATGAAGTCTATTGCCTAAGTACGGAAGGGATATGATGATAAAAGTCCATGCATTTTAACATTGGTCATGTGTATTAAGTCATAATGTTTTTGGCAAATTAAGCACTGCTTGGCCTACCTTTATATCTTCTTGCAAAGTTGACCAATAATACCCTAAACGGATTATCTTTTCCAACAGTGATCTTTTGCCTTGGTGTCTTTCATAAGCATCAATGTGCACTTCTTCCATCACCTTTTCTTGTTCTTCCTTGCTTATGCATCTTAATACCTCCCTTGTGACACTAGTCTTGAAGACTTCGTTTCCCCTTGAGTACTCCCTGAACATTCTCCTGATGTATCCTAACTTGCCAATCAATCCTTGGACCCTTTCACATTTGTAGGTGGCTTCATTTCCTGTATTGCTCTCACTTTCTTTTCATCTGTTGAAACACCATTCTTGTGCATCTTGAGTCCTAAGAACTTTCTTAAGGAGACTCCAAATGTGCATTTAAGGGTATTCATTCTTAACTAATATTTTTTGCATCTTTGGAACATGGCTTGCAAGTGTTCTATATTATGAGTTTTCATTTTCAACTTGACCACTAGGTCGTCAACATAATTTTCCACTACATTGTGCATTATGTCATAGAATATTGTTGCCATTGCCCTTTGGTATATGACTTATGCGTTCTTTAATCCAAAGGGTATAACAACATTGTAAGAATTCCCGAAGGGGGTTCTAAAGGCAATTTTTTCCTCATTGTAAAGGGCTAACCTAATCTTATTTTACCCACTAAAGCCATCCATAAATGAGAACCATTCTTGAGTAGTTGTCACATCTACTAGGCTATTAATGAGTGGAAAGGGGAATCGTCTTTAGGATACACCCTGTTAAGATCCTTGAAACTGATGCAGCAATGGACTTGCTCATTCTTTTTATTGATAGGAACTATGTTTACCAACTGACTGGGTTGTTATATTGGCTTGATGATCGTACCTTCAATAACTTCTCCACTTCCTTCTTCATCTTAATTCAATTTATAGGCTAAATTTCCTAGGTTGTTGCTTTACAGGTCTTACATTTAGTGGATGACCAAGTTATGAGTGACTAATATGCGGTTAACCCTATCATTTCTTTGTATTCCTAGGCGAACATATCCTAAAACTCCCTAAGTAGCTTTGTTACCAAGTGTCTTCCAGTACTCAAGAGGGGGGGTGAATTGAGTATAAAAACTTTTTCGCAAAATCTCTTTTTAATTAAAATGAATATCAAAAGCTTAATAAATAAATGCACAGAAGGAATGAGAAGAAGAAAAGAAACAATAAAGAACAGTGAAAAATAAATGTGCAATAAAATAAATTGCATAAAATAAAGAGATTAGGGAAAAGAGAAGCAGGCACAATATTTATCCTAGTTCGACCACTAACCCACTTGTGGTCTACGTCTAGTCTTCGAAAGCTGAGATTTTTCACTAAGTATACAAGCTTCGATAGGTGCTTGCTACCGTTACAAAATAGAGCACTTTTCACATACAGGGACACTATACCCTTGTGCTAAAGTCTCAGCTTGCAGGGATACCTCACCCTTATACAAACCTTGAGGGATACCTCACCCTCGATACAAAATATCAGAAAATAGATGAAGAGAAACTCTCACTCAGAGTAAGTAATACAAATTGAAGCACTATAGAGCTCTCTAACAATATCTCAGAATTTTACCAAAAGAGCACAGAGAGAAAAAGAGAAATTATGCAAATAGTATTTTAGCACAGCCAGAAAATAAATTCAAGGTTTCGTATTTTTCAGCCATGAGGGAAGGTCTCTACTTATAGAGCCTTTGATCAGAAAATCTCGCTTGGGAAATTGAATGCATAATAAATGCAAAATCTGTTTGCGTATCAATTTCAAAAAACAGAAGCTGAAACTCGTGGGTTATTCGAATACATGACTGATCAATCGAATTTTAGGCATTCATTATTGCTTTATATTTGGCCTAATTGATGATAATTGCACCCAATTTTATGTTTGAAGATGAGTTTTAGATGATTGGTCTTCATTGAGCTTAATTGTAAAAACTTCATTAATTTTCGGATTTTAACTCATTTTGACCTTTCTATCTTGTACAGGCCATAACTTGGGCTACAAATGTCATATTTGGATGATCTTGGTGTCCCCTGAAAGCTGAGACGAAGATACACAATTTTATATCTAATGCAATTTTTCCAATTCAGCTGGATTCAGGGCGGAAATTGGGCCTCAAAGTTAGGACGTTGTTGCTGTCACAAAGCTTGGACCTTTCCTCAATGATTTGGGCCTAATTCTCTCAATTTAAACCCAATTAAGGCAAATGATATGTTTCTGAAAATCTTATTCAGAGGGCTACAGTATGGGCCAGGGCTAGATTAGGAATTACATAAGATTTTTCAGTTACAAATAGGTCAAGACAGTATTCGAATTCACCTTTTTGATTTGTTATTGTTCAGTTTTTTTTTTACTTTTTGGGCAGAAACCTTTTCTCCTTTTTCATCTTCTCTATTTTCATTTTTTCTCTCTCTTCTCTGCAATTTTGTAATGGCCATGGAAGGCTAAAGCTCCAATCAATCCAAGGGAATTCAATGATTGTGGTTAGAGTTTTGAGTTCTCTTGCTTATTTGTGAATTCTGTTTGTGTTCTTCCCTCTTCTCCTTCTTCAATTGATTTCTGATATGATTTCGAATTTGAAGTTAGAATTAGGGTTGATTAATCTGAATCTAATGGAGAATAGATCATCGATTGATAATCTATGTTAATCCGAATCTATTCTTTAATCAATCTTAATCAAGAATTGCGATTGTGATTCTGTTTTAGTTGATGAAATCCTAGATGATTATCTAGTTGAATTCGAATTAATAGAGGTGAATGCAACAGAATTCTATTCTCTTTGAACAATAATTAATTCTACCACTTGAGTTGAAGACCTTGGATTGGTGTTTCGTTAATTGAATTTTCTTAAAACTTGAATCCGTTTTCTGTTATTGAAATGAACAAAACCCCCCCTTTACTTATTAATAACTGCTAACATACTTGAGAAATCCAAATTGGTCCTTGGGAGATGACCTAGGTTATACACTATGCTATATTCCATTGTAAATCCTAGTTTATTTTGAGGCGAGTGCGACATCGCCGATAAAAATTTGGCGCCGTTGCCGGGGACTATGATAGAACCTTTCATACCTTGCATAGGTTCAATAAATCTGATTCTGCATTTGTTGAGCATATAGGAAGTAGTGATTCTACACATACTTATCATACTAGTGATTCTGCTTCTGAAATTTCTGATTCTGCACTTTCTGTCATTAATCCATCTTTCAATTCTGATTCTACTGAGCATACTGAGCATACTGAGATTATAGATAATAGAACCTTGAAGGAGCTGGCTGCTCCTGATGTTACATATCAGTCTTTATGCATTCAGTATCCTGATGTTGATGTTCCATTTGAGCTTAAATCTGGATTGATTCATTTGCTGCCTAAGTTTAATGGTCATGCAGGAGAAGATCCTCATAAGCACCTCAAGGAGTTCCACATTGTGTGTTCTACCATGAAGCCTCAAGGCATCTCGAGAAGATCACATCAAACTTAGAGCATTCCCTTTCTCATTTACGGGATCTTTGCTAAGGACTGGCTTTATTATTTGCATCCCAGATCTGTCACTAGCTGGAATGATCTTAAGAGGTTGTTTTTGGAGAAATTCTTTCCTGCATCAAGGGCTGCATCAATCCGAAAAGAGATATGTGGCATCAGGCAGTTTGATAGAGAACCCTTGTCTGAATATTGGGAAAGATTCAAGAAGATGTGTGCTAGCTGTCCTCACCATCAGATTAGTGACCAGTTACTAATCCAGTATTTTTATGAAGGTTTGCTGCCTATGGATAGGAGCATAATTGATGCTGCTAGTGGAGGAGCATTGGTAGACAAGACCCCTATGGCTACAAGAGAATTGATTGAGAATATGGCCACTAACTCCCAACAGTTTGGCACCAGAAGTAACTCAGTGGTATTGAGTAGAGGTGTCCACAGAATTGAGGTTACTTATGCTGCAGATCATAGGAAATTGGAAAGCAAAATTGATGACCTTGCATCCTTGGTGAGGCAATTGGCTATGACTCAACAGCAGCAGCCTGCTGCAGTAGCTCCTGCCAGAGTGTGTGGAATCTATATTTCTGCTGATCATCTAACAGATGCCTGCCCTACATTGCAAGAGGTTGATACTGATGGTACCCCCCAAGCCTATGCAGCAAACATCTACAATAATAGGCCTCGTAGCAAAGAACCACGGAGCTATGATCTGTCCTCCAATGAGATATAACCCGTGGAGAAATCATCCAAATGCGAGGTGGGGAAATACCTCTACACACCGCCCCTACTCGGTTTAGGGCGGCGGCAGCTACCCTTCCTTCCCAGCTACTGCAGGACCTAGCATACCATACCAGCCACCTTTCCAGCAGCAAAATTTGCAACAGCCAAATAATGCCCCTCCTAAATCCGAGCCAACCTTGGAATAATTGATGAAACAGATGGCTGTGAATAATTTACAATTCCAGCAGAGGATAGAAGCTACCATTCAGAATTTGGAGAATCAGATTGGGCAACTTGCTAGTTCTATGAATCAATTACAGTCCCAAGATTCTGATAAACTTCCTGCACAAACTGTGGTAAATCCAAGAAATGTGAGTGTCATCACTCTAAGATCTGGTAAGAATGTTGATGCACCAAACTGTGGGTTGCAACCTGAATCAGATAAGAAGAAGCAAGCCATACCAGCAATTCCATGTAGCAGGAAAAATACAGATACAGATTCTGGCCCCATTCCTGTAGTCACTGCTGAGCAGTCCATCCCATTACCATTCCCTCAGAGAGTTATGCAGCCTAAGAAGAGTTTTGAGACTGACACAGATAGGGAGATCCTGGAGACATTTAGGAAGGTTGAGGTGAACATTCCTCTCATTGAAGCAATCAAGCAAATTCCAAGATATGCCAAGTTTCTTAAGGATTTGTGTACTCATAGAAGGAGACTAAAGGGCAATGAGAAGATCAGCATGGGAAGAAATGTGTCTGCACTTATACAGCCTACAATGCCCCAGAAATGCAAGGATCCAGGGATTTTTACTATCCCATGCATCATAGGCAATAGCAAGTTCGAAAATTCCATGTTGGATTTAGGAGCTTCAATTAATGTTATGCCTATGTCAGTGTTCAACTCTCTTGCTCTTGGACCCTTGCAGAATACAGGAGTCATCATTCAGTTGGCAAACAGAGTAATGCATACCCTGCTGGACTCATTGAAGATGTCCTTTTTTAGAGTAAATGATCTGATTTTTCCTGCAGACTTCTACATTACGGATATGGATGGAGAATGCGAATCCAAACAAGGCTCCCATCATTCTTGGTAGACCCTTCCTCAAAGCGCGAGAACCAAAATTGATGTCCATGCAGGCACTCTTTCCATGGAGTTTGGAGATAATGTGGTTCGATTTAATATTTTGGATGCCATGAAGCACCCCATGGAAGAACATTCAGTTTTCCATATAGATTTACTGGTTGATATAGTTGATGATGGCTTTTCTGAGCTCTTTGCTGATGATCTTCCATTCTTTTCTGATTTTGTTGATACCTACACATGTGATGCTTGTATTGTTTCAGAACTGTGCAGTGTTTGTAGTGAGATTGCATCCTGTTTAAATGGTGATTCTGATACAGATTGTGTGGATACAGATTGTGTGGATACAGATTATGTGGAGTCGGAATGTAGTAGCTTGATTACAGCAAGTACCTCCGAATCAGATTTCATTGGATTGCAGGCTGTAAATACAGTTACTTCCACCAGGATCCTTCCATCTATAGTGCAGCCACCTACACTAGAGCTTAAGCCACTCCCAGAGCACCTTAAGTATGCATACTTAGAGAAGGATAAGCAGCTGCTAGTGATCATTTCTACTGCCCTTCATGCTGACCAGGAGGAGAGGATGCTGCAAATTCTGAGGAAGCATAAGAAAGCTATAGGTTGGACCTTGGCTGACCTTCCTGGCATTAGTCCTTCCATGTGCATGCACGAGAATACTACTTGAGGATGGTGCTAAACCGGTGAGACAACCACGAGAGGTGACTCAACCCTTTGATCCTTGATGTGGTAAAGAAATAGGTGACCAAGCTTCGCAGCGGGGATCATCTATCCTATCTCGAGATAGTACTTGGGTGAGTCCGGTTCAAGTGGTTCCAAAGAAATCGGGAATCACGGTAGTGAAGAATGATCGTGATGGTGATTCCTACCGAGTCCAGAGTAGTTGGAGAGTTTGTATTGATTACAGGCGGCTCAACCAAGTGACAAGAAAGGATCATTTCCCTTTGCCCTTTATCGATCAGATGCTTGAGCGCTTGGCTGGAAAGTCTTTCTACTGCTTTCTTGATGGCTTTTCAGGGTACTTCCAGATCCATATAGCACCCGAGGACCAGGAGAAGACCACCTTCACCTGCCCTTTTGGCATTTTTGCCTACAGGAGGATGCCTTTCGGCCTATGCAATGCCCCTGGAACTTTCTAGCGATGCATGGTAAGTATCTTTTCAGACTTTTTAGAGGATTGCATTGAGGTGTTTATGGATGATTTCACTGTTTATGGTTCCTCCTTTGATGCCTATTTGGACAGTCTGGATAGAGTCTTGCATCGATGCATTGAGACTAACCTTGTTCTTAATTATGAGAAGTGTCATTTTATGGTAGAACAGGGCATAGTCTTAGGCCATATCATCTCTCAGAAGGGTATAGAAGTAGATCCTGCTAAAATTGATGTTATTTCCCAGTTGCCTTACCCCTCTTGCGTGCGAGAGGTTCGTTCTTTTCTTGGCCATGCAGGTTTCTACAGGCGGTTCATTCAGGATTTCAGCAAAAAGGCCCTTCCCCTGTCCAACTTGTTGCAGAAAGATGTTGCTTTTGATTTTGATGGCAAGTGCAGAGAGGCTTTTGATTGCCTCAAAGGAGCTTTGACCACCACTCCCATCATTCAGCCACCTTTGTGGACGCTTCCTTTTGAACTCATGTGTGATGCATCTAACTATGCATTGGGAGCTATCCTTGCACAGAGAATTGGCAGATTGCCTCATGTCATTTCATATGCTTCTCGAACTTTAGATGCTGCACAGGCTAACTATACTACCACTGAGAAAGAATTGCTTGCCATTGTATTTGCACTTGATAAGTTTAGATCATATTTGCTTGGCTCTAAAGTGGTTGTTTTTACTGATCATGCAGCATTAAAATTCTTGTTGAAGAAGGCAGATTCAAAGCCTAGGTTGATCAGATGGATGCTGCTTCTCTAGGAGTTTGATTTGCAGATTAAAGATAGGAGTGACGCAGAGAACTTGGTGGCGGATCATTTGAGCAGGATAGAAGGAGTTGTTGACCCTTCTCCTATCAGAGATGACTTCCCAGATGAGCAGCTCATGCAGCTGCATGATATCCCTCTTTCTCTTTCTCCCTGGTTTACTGATTTAGTTAATTACTTGGTTGCATCTGTGTTTCCTACTCATGCATCTAGATCACAGAAAGCTAAACTTAAGAGTGATGCTAAATATTATGTGTGGGATGATCCATATTTGTGGAAGTTTTGTAGTGACCAGGTGATTCGCAAATGCATACCTGACCATGAGATCCAGTCTGTTCTTCATTTCTGTCATGCCTCTCCAGTTAGAGGTCACTTTGGACCACAGCGGACCGCTAGGAAGGTGCTGGATTCTGGATTCTACTGGCCTACCATTTTCAGATATGCCTATCAGGTCTTCAGTACTTGTGAGCAGTGCCAGAGAGCAGGAGTGGCTATCACTCGCTAACAGGAGATGCCCCAGCAGCCCATTCTATTTTGTGAGGTTTTTGATGTTTGGGGTATCAATTTTATGGGCCTTTTCCCTGTTTCTTTTGGTTTCTCTTATATTGTGCTTGCAGTTGATTATGTTTCTAAATGGGTGGAGGCTAAGGCCACCAGGACTAATGATGCTCGAGTTGTTGTGGATTTTGTCAGGTCTAACATATTTTGCAGGTTTGGAGTGCCTCGCGCTATCATTAGTGACCCAGGGACTCACTTGTAGCTTGGACTTTGGAGGCTTTGTTTCGGAAGTATGGGGTCGTGCATAGAGTGTCTCTGCATATCATCCCCAAACTAACGGGCGGCCGAGATTTCTAATAGAGAGATTAAGCAGATTTTGGAGAAGATGGTGCGACAAATAGGAAAGATTGGAGCCATAGGTTAGAAGATGCTCTTTGGGCTCATCGTACCGCTTACAAGACACCTATAGGGATGTCTCCTTTCGGGGTTGTCTTTGGTAAACCATGTAACCTTCCAGGTGGAAATAGAGCATCGTGCATATTGGGCAGTGAAGAGTTGTAACTTAGCATTTGACCAAGCCAATTCAGAGAGGAAGCTTCAATTGCAACAACTGGAAGAACTACGCTTGGAGGCTTATGAGAATTCAAGGATCTATAAGGAAAAGACTAAGCATTTCCATGATAAGCTGATTTCTAGGAAGGAGTTCTCCATTGGCCAAAAGGTGCTTTTGTTCAATTCTCGCCTTAAACTCATGCAGGAAAGCTCCGTTCTAGGTGGGATGGTCCTTTTGTTGTCACTAGCATCTTCCTTATGGTGCGGTGGAGATTTCGCATGAAGCCACCAATAAGAGTTTCAAGGTTAATGGCCACCGTCTTAAGCCCTTCCTTGAGAGCCCCTGCAAGCCCAAAGCACCTGTAGAGGAACTCTCCTTGGCAAAGCCCACCTTTCCCCAGTGCAAATCTTCCCACCATGATAAGGGTGTTTTCTTCCTTTGCTCTTTTATTTCACTTGTCTTTTGATTTGTTTGCCATTGAGGACAATGTGTGATTTAAGTGTGGGGGAGGGAATTTTCTTCATTTTGTTTTCATTTTTACTGTTTTGTTATTTTCTATTTTGTTTCTGTTTTTATTTTCCTATTTTTTGTTTCTCGCTATTTTTAAATTACTGCTTTGTCATCTTTGTTTTCTATTATTTTCTATTTCTCTTTGTCATGCTAATTTCTGCTATTTTTTTGTTTCTCTTGTTTGCTATTTTTTGCTATTTTACGCTATTTTTTGCTATTTTACTGCTATTTTTTATTTTCTACTATTTCTTGTTTCTACTATTTTCTGTTTTGGTTTGTTTTCTATTTTATTATTTTCTGTTCTATTTTCTATTTTTTGTTTTCATTTTCTATTTTTGTTTTCATTTTTGTTTTTAATTGTTTTTATTTGTTTTAATTCTGTTTTGATCCATTTTTGCATGTCTTTCATTGAATATCTTAGTTTGTACAGGTTGTGAATAATTTCATCATTCTTAGTTAGAGTGTTTCTTGACATGATATAATATTTTTCTTGCATTTTTGGTTTTGCAAGCTGGCATTGAGAATTAAAGTGTTGCATCATTTGTGATAGGCTTATCCTTGGTGAGATTTTGGACCTTATAATGGATGGATTGCATTATGACATTCTCTGTTCTTTCTTGTGTGATCTCACT
The DNA here is from genome assembly GCA_029884595.1 of Ormosia semicastrata. NCBI lineage: Eukaryota > Viridiplantae > Streptophyta > Magnoliopsida > Fabales > Fabaceae > Ormosia > Ormosia semicastrata. Next base: position 39,508,346 of record JAQQTO010000055.1, read on the forward strand.
CATGATTGTTGGTACTCTAGAACTTGACTTGATTCTTTTTGAAGCTCCTTGTTCACATGCATGTATTGAGATGATTGAGGCCTTCTTTCTTTGTTTAGCTACTTTGGCCAAATAGCCAACCTTGCATCATTTCCCTTTGTTTAACCCTCTTGAGCCTACTTGCCTATTCTTTGTTTTAGCTCATTTTGTACCTTATGTGAAAAACCATGTTTTTACCTGCACCTTAGGGAATAGGAGAGCATTGGTTCATTTCATTGGAGGAGCTCTTTTGGCTTGTGGGTAGAAGTTTAAGTGTGGGGGTTGTGTAATTGATTTGCAATGTGCAAGATGTTTTAAAAAAAAATAGAATTAAGAAAAAGAAAGAGAAAGCCAAAAAAAAAAAGGAAGAAATAAGTAAAAAAAAAAAAAGGTTCTAGAAAGGTTGTGAAAGGCAAAAGAAAAGGTGATCAAAGTAAGAGAATGTGCATTACTTGTCATTTGAGTTCCTCTCATTGCTCTTTTATTCTCTTGGGTGCTTAACTTGCCATATCCATATTGTTCCTTCCCTTACCTTGGCCTCATTACAACCTTGAATAAAGTCCTTTTGATCTTTATTTGTATGTGTTTCAAGTGGTGAAAATTAGAGATTTGTCAAGCTTATGGTAATACTTGCTTTCATGGGTGCCTTGAGTGTAAATACAATCCTAAACACTTGAGAGTAGAGTATGCCTAGTGAGGATCTTATCACTTTTGGTTCATCATTTGATTCGATTTGTCTTCTTGCTTGCTTGAGATGTTGAGAGATATATTCATGTTTGTCTTGACTCCTTGATACTTTGGATGTTTGAATCTTAATCACTACCTTGCATTCTTGCAATTCATTGGAAGGTATGTTGATTTTGTGTGCTTGTGATGAAACCCCTTTTGGTTCATTTTTGGATTTTGCCCAGGAGTGCAAAGGTTCAAGTGTGGGGGAATTTGATCAATCGAATTTTAGGCATTCATTATTGCTTTATATTTGGCCTAATTGATGATAATTGCACCCAATTTTATGTTTGAAGATGAGTTTTAGATGATTGGTCTTCATTGAGCTTAATTGTAAAAACTTCATTAATTTTCGGATTTTAACTCATTTTGACCTTTCTGTCTTGTACAGGCCATAACTTGGGCTACAAATGTCATATTTGGATGATCTTGGTGTTCCCTGAAAGCTGAGACGAAGATACACAATTTTACGTCTAATGCAATTTTTCCAATTCAGCTGGATTCAGGGCGGAAATTGGGCCTCAAAGTTAGGACATTGTTGCTGTCACAAAGCTTGGACCTTTCCTCAATGATTTGGGCCTAATTCTCTCAATTTAAACCCAATTAAGGCAAATGATATGTTTTTGAAAAGCTTATTCAGAGGGCTACAGTATGGGCCAGGGCTAGATTAGGAATTACATAAGATTTTTCAGTTACAAATAGGTCAAGATAGTATTCCGAATTCACCTTTTTGATTTGTTATTGTTCAGTTTTTACTTTTTGGGCAGAAACCTTTTCTCCTTTTTCATCTTCTCTATTTTCATTTTTTCTCTCTTCTCTGCAATTTCGTAATGGCCATGGAAGGCTAAAGCTCCAATCAATCCAAGGGAATTCAATGATTGTGGTTAGAGTTTTGAGTTCTCTTGCTTATTTGTGAATTCTGTTTGTGTTCTTCCCTCTTCTCCTTCTTCAATTGATTTCTGATATGATTTCAAATTTGAAGTTAGAATTAGGGTTGATTAATCTGAATCTAATGGAGAATAGATCATCGATTGATAATCTATGTTAATCCGAATCTGTTCCTAAATCAATCTTAATCAAGAATTACGATTGTGATTCTATTTTAGTTGATGAAATCCTAGATGATTATCTAGTTGAATTCGAATTAACAGAGGTGAATGCAACAGAATTCTATTCTCTTTGAACAATGATTAATTCTACCACTTGAGTTGAAGACCTTGGATTGGTGTTTCGTTAATTGAATTTTCTTAAAACTTGAATTCGTTTTCTGTTATTGAAATGAACAAACCCCCCTTTACTTATTAATAACTGCTAAAATATTTGAGAAATCCGAATTGGTCCTTGGGAGATGACCTAGGTTATACACTATGCTATATTCCATTGTAAATCCTAGTTTATTTTGAGGCGAGTGCGACATCGCCGATAAATGACTGTGGTATTCGAATACCACTGATATCTATATATAAAAAATCGTTTAAGCTTGGGTTATTCGAATGCCATTATGAGGTATTCGAATACCTCTGATATCAGTATATAAAAAACAGATCAGACCCACGTTATTCGAATACCATATCAAGGTATTCGAATGCCACTGCTTGAAAACCGTTTCTGAAGGCATTTTAGAGACAGGTTATTCGAATACTATTATGAGGTATTCGAATACCTCTGAATAAAACACATTTTTTAAAGGCTTTTAACAGATTATATTAGAATGCTTCTAAGGTTATTCAAATACCTCTATTTGAAAACATGATAAACACCTTTAGAAAATAGATTAGGTGATTTCTAATTTTCACAAACTCTTTGATCAATTTAAGAACCTTAATTTGGTTTGTGAGAAAACATGTTTTTAGATCTTTTGACTAAAACACTGAGATATCCTATGAGAGCTCTGTACAAGAAAGATCCTAAGTCCTAAAGCTAAGCTTGAACAACTTGGACTTGATCTTCTCACCATCTCATCATCTCCATATTTGTTATCATCAAAACTCATCATCAATATTGCATGGTAATCACATTCTCCCCCTTTTTGATGATGACAAACTAACAGTGAGAAAAGCATTAGTTCATATAAATAACAAAACAAGCATAATCTCCCCCTTACTTTTGGAATCCAAGAGCCAGTGTTAATCCTATCTTTTCTCAAATAAGTTTAAGTTTGATTATTTTTCTCCCCCTTTTGACATGATCAAAAAAGGATACATTCAACCAATAAAGCATAGTAATAAATATATATATGAGATAATCAAAAATCAATTATAAATGACAATAGATTGAAGAAAAATACTCATTGCATTAAATGAAAGTGGTCAAGCGCATATACAAAAGTAATTAAAGGGCAACAATACAATAAACAGCCAAGAACAAAACACAGCAACAAATCCTACTACTAAGCAAGCCCTAGAAATAGGCATCAGGTGGTGGAGGAGGAGAGGCAGGGTCATTGCCAGACAGCAGAGCTCGAAGGGCAGCCTGTTCACGCTCAACACTAGTGATTCTGTCAAACAGAATAGTGAAGGTGTTCTCCAAGTAGTTTCTGTTATCCAACAGGGTAGCCAGAATTTACTCATTCGTGACAGGAGCGGGAACATCAGCAGCAGCAGCAGCAGGGGCAGCAGGGTCGTTGTCTTCATCATCAACTTCCACTGGGAACACCCAGCCTTCATCGGTCCGGATCATCTTCATTTTGTTAAGGGTAAAGGAACCAAAGACGTGATGATGGGTTAGCGGGGTCGCGCACTCGATTTCCAGAATGTGTGGATACTTGCCTAAGAAGGCAGTGATGATTATGCCATAGGGAAGTTCACATCGCTCTTTACCTCTTGCCCTTATCATATACTTCATAATGAAGACGGGCCAGTTGATCTGATGGCCTTGCTTTAGAACCCATAGCATAAACACGTCATCTTCACTCATGTAGGCGTAGTTCCCACCTCTAGGAGCGAGGATGTGGGCATAAGCATAGTGGAGGAGCCTGTCCTGACTCTTCATCATGCCCCCTTTGACTCCTTTTTGAGTCAAAGGTAAAACCAACCCAGGGCGAAGAACATCTTGCTTGGTTCTTATCGAAGAGTTGGAGGAATGAATCTTCGTTAGCAAAGTGGCCAGTGGACGGTAAGCCAAACATTTGAACCCAATCGCCGGGTGTGATCACGATGTTTTGATCGCAGACACTGGAGTGTAGCTCCTGACCTTCAATCTTCAGATTGCAGTAGAACATTTTGACTAGGTCGGGATACAACGGAGCAGAGAAAGAGCAAAAGCGAAGTATGCCTTGGTGGCTTAGCCGGTTGAGAAAGTCAAAACCACCTTCTCGTTCGAAGAACCCCAAGTCGAGGTACTTAGGATGCACCAAGTTGCGCTCTCGAAAGTGTGTAACGAAGCACCCGAGCTATTGCTCATTAGAGGAAAGCCTGCGAAGGTCCAACGGGTTGTTGCACAAAGCCGTCTTCGTACGAGGACGCTTAGAGCGAGAGGAGGATGAGGCCATGGAGGAGAGGATAAGAGGAAAGGTGGAGACCGTGAGAAAGGGAGGTTTTTGGAGGAGGGAAAACCAAGAGTTTTTGAAAGTGGGGATAGAGAATAGAAGGGTATTCGGATACGTAGGGAAAAAGGGGTATTTAAAGGAAAGGGGAGGTATTCGAATGAGAAAGCTCAAAAGACGCAGCCTCCAGACAGAGGGTATTCGAATACCACACCAGGTATTCGAATGGATTACCAAAATAAGCTTGGCTGCCAAACGAAGGTATTCGAATACTTTTAAAGGTATTCGAATGCTCATGAAGTATTCGAATACTCCAGAGACAAACTGATGGTATTCGAATATACCAGAGACAGAGGAGAAGGCCAAGGGAGCAAGTATTCGAATACGACATAACGGTATTCGAATACTCCAGAGAGAAATAGAAACAGGAAGCGTCTGGGTATTCGAATAACCCTGATGGCATTCGAATGCTCCAGAGAGCTGTTTCGGTGACTGAGACAAAAAAACCTCTGGGTATTCGAATAACCCTTTAAGGTATTCGAATGCCTTAAAAAAAACGTAGGTTTTCTCATATAACAGTAAGGGTATTCGAATATCCTATGGAGGTATTCGAATAACTAAGCAAGAAAAACACTTATAAATGTCCAGAAAATGCAATTTTGAAAGACAAACGCATACCTGTTGATGAAGTACCTGCAAAAAAGATTTCGGGATAATTCCGACGCTCAAGTCAGCAATAATTTAAGAAGGATTAAACATAAATTTAAGCAAATAACAAGCATTTAAATGTTGGATTGATCAATTATCCCCAATTCTCCTCTTATATAAAAAAAACTTCTTTTGCTAGGGGTTTAGTGAAGATATCTGCAAGTTGCTTAGATGTTTCAACAAATTCAAGAATGCAATCCCCTTTTTGTACGTGATCTCTGATAAAGTGGTGTCTTATCTCTATATGCTTTGTTCTAGAATGCAGTATAAGATTCCTAGAGATATTTATTGCACCAGTGTTATCACATCTTATTGGGATGTGATCAAGCTGAAGACCAGTAGTCTAAGAGTTGTTGCTTCATCCAAAGGATTTGAGCGCAGACAACTCCACTGCAACATATTCAGCCTCAGCGGTAGACAAAGCCATACTGTTTTGTTTCTTACTATGCCAAGAAACTAAAGAACTACCAAGCAAGTGGCATGTCCCACTAGTACTCTTTCTATCTAATTTGCACCCAGCAAAGTCAGAGTCAGAATAGCCTATTAGGCTACAAGAGGCACCCTTAGGATACCATAAGCCCATTTGTGAAGTGCCTACTAGGTATTTCATTATTCGTTTGACAGCACTTAAGTGAGACTCCTTAGGGTTTGCCTGATATCTAGCACACATGCATACACTGAACATAATATTTGGCCTACTAGTAGTAAGATAAAGGAGAGAACCAATCATACCTCTATATTTCGTTATTTCTACTGATTTACCTCCTTCATCTTTGTCCAAGTAGCAAGACGTGCCCATCGGAGTGGCCATATGTTTAGCGTTTTCCATTTCAAATCTCTTCAGCAATTCCTTGCAGTATTTTGTTTGACTTATGAAAGTCCCTTCGTTTGTTTGTTTGATTTGAAGTCCGAGGAAGAAATTTAATTTTCCCATCATTGACATTTCAAATTCATTCTGCATTGACTTAGCAAATTCTTTGCAAAGGGATTCATTAGTAGCACCGAAGATAATATCATCCACATATACTTGCACAAGAAGAATGTCATGCTTTTTATTTTTAATAAAAAGAGTAGTATCAACTTTTCCTCTTGAAAAACCATTTTCCAAAAGAAACTTACTCAACCTTTCATACCAAGCTCTAGGAGCTTGCTTTAAACCATATAAAGCCTTTTTAAGTTTAAAAACATGGTTGGGCAGTTCATGATTTTCAAAACCTGGAGGTTGTTCAACGTATACCTCCTCTTGAATAAAACCATTCAGAAAAGCACTCTTGACATCCATTTGATATAATTTGAAATCCATGATGCAAGCATAAGCAAGTAACAATCTAATAGCTTCTAATCTAGTTACAGGTGCATAGGTTTCTTCATAATCTATTCCTTCTTCTTGATTATACCCTTTAGCAACTAATCTAGCTTTGTGTCTAGTTATTAACCCATTTTCATCAAGTTTGTTTCTGAAAACCCACTTAGTGCCAATTATGGGGTGATTATTAGGTCTAGCGACCAATTCCCAAACTTGATTTCTTTCAAATTGATTTAATTCCTCATGCATAGCTAAGATCCAATGTTCATCATCAAAAGCTTCAATTAAATCCTTAGGTTCAATTTGAGAAATAAAGGCTAAGCGATTACAAGTATTTCTAAGAGAGTTGCGTGTACTTACACCTTTAGATACATCACCGATAATCTGATCAAGGGAGTGATATTTTGAAGTTCGCCATTCTTTGGGAAGTTCCAAAGCTTGCGAATCTTCTTGTCTTTGTTTATCCTCTTTCTCCTTGATTTCCTTTTCTTTACTGTCCAAATGTGTTTCCGCCAAGATTTCTGCAACATCATCAACAACAAGATCCTTTCTCGATCCATTTGAGTCAGTTTCATCAAATGCAACATGTATAGATTCTTCAATAGTCCTAGTTCTTTTATTGTAAATGCGAAAAGCTTTACTATGATTTGAATAGCCAAGAAATATACCTTCATCAGACTTAGCATCAAACTTGCCTAAATTATCTTTTCCATTGTTTAAAACAAAACATTTGTAACCAAAAACATGAAAGTGTGAGACATTTGGCTTTCTTCCCTTATACAACTCATATGGGTTTTTCTTTAAAATAGGCCTTATAAGAGCCTGGTTCATTACATAACAAGCTGTATTTATAGCATCTGCCCAAAAGTATTTAGGAAGAGCAGCCTCATTAAGCATAGTTCTCGCCATTTCTTCTAAAGAACGATTTTTCCTTTCTACAACTCCATTTTGTTGCGGAGTTCTAGGGGCAGAGAAATTATGATTAATGTCATGTTCATCACAGTAATTTTCAAAAACATTATTTTCAAATTCGCTACCGTGGTCACTTCTTATAGAAGAGATTTGAAAGCCTTTTTCATTTTGAATAACTTTGGCAAGTCTTTTAAAAGCTAGAAATGCATCATTTTTATTTGCAAGAAATAAGGTCCATGTAAACCTAGAAAAATCATCCACAATCACTAAAGTATAGTAATTCCCACCAAAACTCATAGTTCTAGAAGGTCCAAACAGATCCATGTGCAAAAGTTGTAAAGGTCTAGAAGTTGAAACTATATTTTTTGCTTTAAAAAAGACTTTTATTTGTTTACCCTTTTGACATGCATCACATAATTTATCTTTTATAAAATTAAGCTTGGGTAGTCCAATTACTAGCTCTTTAGAGACCAACTTCTTTAAGTGATCCATGCGAATGTGTGCGATTCTCCTATGCCATAACCATGAATCATCATTCTTACTTAAAGGGCATTTCGCATCATTTGAAGATATATCATCAAGACTAATCATATAAATGTTGTTTACTCTATGACCAATGAATTTAACATGCTTGTCATTTTTATCTTCAATTATGCAACAGTTTGAATCAAATATAACTTTATTTCCTTTATCACATAATTGACTAATACTAAGCAAGTTGTGTTTCAAACCCTCAACAAGCAAACACATTTTCAATAGAGGAGTTAGGGTTCTTACCGACTTTGCCGATTCTAAGAATTTTACCCTTGTTGTTATCACCGTAAGTGACGTGTCCATGATTCTTGGGAATAAGCATGGTGAATTTTGAGTCGTCCCCGGTCATGTGCTTGGAGCAGTCGCTATCAAGATACCAATTTGAACTCCTGGCTTTCAAGCACACCTCGTTTTCGCTTTCTTCTTCATCTCCTTTTGCCATGAGACACAGTTGAGCTTCTTCGCTATCTGAGCTGTCAGTTGAGTCCATGTCATTTTCATCCCACGCTATGTAGGCTTTTCTTCCTTTTCTTTCCTTGAAGGGTTTCTTTTCAAATTTCTCCTTCTTCTTTTGATAAACTGGGCACTCCATTTTCATGTGACCAGGTTTGCCACATTCATAGCAAGTTAGAGTTGATGAAGCTCCTTCGCCATTGAAGTGTGTCTTTTTAGGAGGGAAAGGAGGTCTTCTTTACGTTCCCTTTTTCCTGAGAAATTTACCAAACTTTTTAACTAGTAAACTTAAATTTTCTTCAGTTACCTCGATATTCTCTGAACTTTCTTCATTTTCTTCATCATCATTGTCGAATGTTGATGAAGTGGCTTTGAGCGCTATTCCCTTTTTCTTTTTATTGTTCTCTTCGCTTTGGCTTAGTCTACTTAGTTCCAATTCGTGCTCATGAAGTTTTCCAAAGAGGGTGGCTAAAGTCATTGTGGACAAATCTCTCGATTTTGAAATAGCTGTTACTTTGGGTTGCTAAATCCTGCTAAGACACCTCAAAACTTTGTTAATCAAATCTTCGTTAGAAAAACTTTTGCCTAAAGATGCAAGATGATTAACTATGTGGGTGAACCTCTTTTGCATTTCCTGAATGCTTTCTCCTTAGTTCATTCTGAATAATTCATATTCACGAGTTAGAGAATTTATTCTCCACCTCTTAACTTCACTAGTACCCTCATGGGTAACTTGTAAAGTATCCCACATTTCTTTAGCAGTTTTACAATTTAAAATTCTAAAAAACTCATCATATCCCAAAGCAGTGGTAATAATATTTTTGGCTTTTAAATTAAATTAAACTTTTCTTTTGTCTTCATCAGACCATTTATTTCGTGGTGTTTTAGTCCTTACACCATCGACCTCATGTGTGGGTATAAAAGCGTCATTTTCGACAGCATCCCATACATTTGGATCAATAGCTTCGATGAAGATTTTCATTCTTTCCTTCCAATATGCATAACCATCCCCATTGAAAAAGGGTGGTCGATTTATGGAAGATCCTTCTGAAAAACCATTTGAAGAAGCCATGTTCTCTTGAAGCTGCTAAGCTCTTTATACAAGAGTCTAGCTCTGATACCACTTGTTACCAAGTGGCTTCCAGTACTCAAGAGGGGGGGTGAATTGAGTATAAAAACTTTTTTGCAAAACCTCTTTTTAATTAAAATGAATATCAAAAGCTTAATAAATAAATGCACAGAAGGAATGAGAAGAAGAAAAGAAACAATAAAGAACAACAAAAAATAAATGTGCAATAAAATAAATTGCATAAAATAAAGAGATTAGGGAAAAGAGAAGCAGGCACAGTATTTATCCTGGTTCGACCACTAACCCACTTGTGGTCTACGTCCAGTCCTCGAAAATCGAGATTTTTCACTAAGTATACAAGCTTCAATAGGTGCTTGCTACCGTTACAAAATAGAGCACTTTTCACACACAGGGACACTATACCCTTGTGCTAAAGTCTCAGCCTGCAGGGATACCTCACCCTTATACAAACCTTGAGGGATACCTCACCCTCGATACAAAATATCAAAAAATAAATGAAGAGAAACTCTTACTCAAAGTAAGTAATACAAATTGAAGCACTATAGAGCTCTCTAATAATATCTCAGAATTTTACCAAAAGAGCACAGAGAGAAAAAGAGAAATTATGCAAACAGTATTTTAGCACAGCCAGAAAATAAATTCAAGGTTTCGTATTTTTTAGCCATGAGGGAAGGTCTCTATTTATAGAGCCTTTGATCAGAAAATCTCGCTTAGGAAATTGAATGCATAATAAATGCAAAATCCGTTTGCGTATCAATTTCAAAAAATAGAAGCTGAAACTCGTGGGTTATTCGAATACATGACTGTGGTATTCGAATACCACTGATATCTATATATAAAAAACCGTTTAAGCTTGGGTTATTCGAATGCCGTTATGAGGTATTCGAATACCTCTAATATCAGTATATAAAAAATATATCAGAACCACGTTATTCGAATACCATATCAAGGTATTCGAATGCCACTGCTTGAAAAACGTTTCTGAAGGCATTTTAGAGACAAGTTATTCGAATACTATTATGAGGTATTCGAATACCTCTGAATAAAACACATTTTTTAGAGGCTTTTAACAGATTGTATTAGAATGCTTCTAAGGTTATTCGAATACCTCTATTTGAAAACTTGATAAACACCTTTAGAAAACAGATTAGGTGATTTCTAATTTTCATAAACTCTTTGATCAATTTAAGAACCTTAATTTGGTTTGTGAGAAAACATGTTTTTAGATTTTTTGACTAAAACACTGAGATATCCTATGAGAGCTCTGTACAAGAAAGATCCTAAGTCCTAAAGCTAAGCTTGAACAACTTGGACTTGATCTTCTCATCATCTCATCATCTCCATATTTGTTATCATCAAAACTCATCATCAATATTGTATGGTAATCACAAGCTTAACTATCTTATCTTTTTCATCTTTGGTAATGTAAATTCCTATAAAAAGAGGCCTAATTTTCTCCCCTTTTTTATTCAATCTGTATTTCTTCCAGATCCTCCTCCTACTACTTGGGGGTGACTTGCAATTCTAGAAGGGCTTCCTCAATCAAGTCATCTTTGAACATTTCCACCTCGTTGAGGGCCCTTTCTTTCGTAGGACCAACAAAGCACAAAGAGAAGGCATTTGCTAGCCCCCATTTCCCTATAAGATTTCCCAAGCAATCTCCCTATTGGGGAGACATACTTTCTGTATTATTACCCCAATTGATTGTTGGGAATTGCGGATACATCATGCAATAGAAAAATAGGATTCCCACTAAGAATCCATGCTAAAAGTCATAATCTGAGTTTTAAAACATTTACCTCTTGAAGCGTGATCAAAAGGTAGTGACGTGAATCACCAACACCGTAATAGCAACGATGTCTCTGCAGTATCCACACGAACAGACTCACGAATGTCCAACATCCACAAAGAGAAGCCTCACGTCTCTCACACAGTGCTAGCTGTGAAGAGAAAAGAAGAAACCTGTCGCTCTTTTACTCACTTTTCTATAGGTGCGGCTAGGGTTCTGTAATATGTGTGTCTTAGTAACCCCTTAGCAGTACTATTTATAATAGTGACTGCCTTAAGTGAGTGTGAGCAGCAGCAAGGTAAGCTGTGCAACCCTAGAATCATCTGTTATGAGTCTGGCCCATATTTGAATCCGAGTCCAACTTGGATTTATTGCTCCAATTTTAGTCTGCTCTATGTGTGTGACCCTACAGGTTCTCATTACATTGGCAGTGATATTAAAATCTTATTTTAATATTACAAGCAATGAGTGGTATCTAGCAACACATCGCTGCTACCCAAGTAATGAGAATGTTAGTGATTTGACATAACCTTTCTGTGACCAATGTTTCCGTGTCGTTTAGTCCCTTTGTCAAGATATCTAGATTGAACACAAGGCATGGAATGCATCACCTTTGTATAGTCCAATCCTTTATTTCCTGATACTCGAGTAGACTTTGTAACAACAAATGAAATCAATATCTCATATTGACTCATTTGAGCATGACCATGCATTTCGCAATCTCACTCAATCAGGGGGCCCGAAGATATCGCTCCTGTTATGTAGGAGTGACAAATCTCATCTAGGTCACTCACATCCCTCTGTATGATTCATGGTATGTCCAATAACTAACTTTATAATCACCTTATTACAGATGACGTTTGATGGCATTAAAACACACAACTCCTCATGTAGGATTCGTAGTGATTCCAGGTCAAAGGACTATAGACACCATTGTCATTATGAGAATTGCTTATGACACTCACGTAACGATCCATGTAGCGTTCTCATGGCGGGTCAGTCCAGTACATCATTACTCTAATATGTACCCATGTGAAGACTTTATATCTCATATCCATGACCCGTGAGATGTGGTCATCAGTCTATACACACACTAGTCTTAATGCATTATTGTTGTCCTAATTAACAATAATACTTGACTAGGGACATTTAAGAATAGTGTTCTAATTTTATCCAATAGGATCTCACGATCAAGTCAACCACTTGATGTCCTATAGCATCAAACTTACTATTCTAAGGACTTTATTATGTTTATTAAAAAAGAACACAATAAATGAAATGCCTCATATATTAAAATAGCATAATAGAATGTATGTAAATACAGACAAAAGTATCAGCCTCTAGGGCATACACCAACATTGATCCTCTAGCTTCATGTATATAGATTTCTTCATCCTCCTTGCCTCTTCTGTTAGATTCGCCCATGTTTTTTGGCTGCTTAAAGGCTTACATGGGATGCTTCTCTTCTTTCCTCTTTCTAGGCTCAGGTGCCTCCAATATGAGTTTTTCTTATATCTTGATCTTATTAATTCCTGCAGGGCCACTTCATCAAATAGTTGAGCATCAACTAGGTGGGCCTCTGCTGCTTCAAATGGTGCTCTTGTTGAAGAGATTTCTATGTCCCTTCCCATGTAATTTGACTTTATATACTAGTGCAAGCTGGATGGGACACATTGATGCTAGTGTATCGAAGGCCTCCCCAAGAGTATATGGTAAGTGAACGAGCCATCAACTACCTAGAAATTGTTATGTTAATAGGGCCTACTCTCATCCTTACTATAATATACCCCTTAGTTATAACAGGCATTCATTAGAATGTGTTCAGAATCACATCAGACTGCTTGAGTCATTCCACAAGGAGGCTTAAGGCTTTAGATACAGAAGTGGGGATGATATTGACCCTTGACCCGTTATCAGTCAATGCCCGCTTTAGACAACGCCCCTCCATTATAGTCGTTGCATGCAATCTTGCCAGCCTAGTTAGGGGCGCATTCGTTGCGTACAAATCTTCTTTCTTTCTTTATACTACTTCTACTATGGCCCAACTTATAATTTTGCATCAAGGTCCAATTGCCCAAACAACATGCAAAATCCTTTTGTCTTGGCTAACCCTTTAGTAATCTAGGCGTCTTATGAGACTATCTCCCACTCTTTGCTCCCAAAAATCCCTCCTTCCCTGTCATCCACTCTTTCAATCACTTCTTGTGAGATTATTGTATGGATCCCATGGTTAGGTAAAGGATGCTTGTGTATGTTTTCATCAATGGTTCTACTTTCTGGGAGCATTAGCTTTCCTTCAGGTAGCTTTTTGGCAAACACCTTTCTAATGACATGGTAGTTCATGGTACCATGTCCATTAAAGCAATGTAAAATCCAAAACTCTGGGTTCTGATACTCCTTATCTGTCAATGCCTTTCATATGTGACCTAGGTGTTAATATTCTATTTTTCAACCATTCCTCCACTAATTGATACACTTGTTGCTTAGTCAATAGCATAAGGGGGAAGGGATTCATCCTTTCCCTTAGCTTTGTCTCTTTAGGTGGAGGAATCACCTTGTAATTTCTTTTTTCTGCATTATCCTCCAAAGCAAACACATCAAAGACCGACTCTAGCTCTTTGCTTCATTTGTCATGCTTCTTCATTATTTCTGCAATGTCTGCTACTCGCGTGATCAATTCAGCAAATGTGCTCAGTCCTCTTAAAGACAAACAAATTTGTGGCCCATCTTCTACATTTTTTATGCATCCATACACCAAATCTGCCTAGGAATGTTTTCTCCACACTACAATGCATAATCCCTGTATCGCTTAATGAAGGCCACCAATCTTTCTCTGTTTTTCTATTTTACCAACCCTAGCATTTTGATTCTGTTAATCCCTCTATACATGGTGCATAACCACTTCTTCATCTAGCAATTTATTATAGAATTCTGTGACCATCTCCTCCTATGAATGTATAGAGTTAGGGTGCAGCTTCACATACCATATGAATGCTTGTCCTTTTAGTGACTTAGAAAATTCTTTGTCTCAAATTTTTATCTCCCTTGTGCACTCCCAAGTCATCTAGAAAGGACATAATATGCTCATGAGCACTCTTCATTCCTTATAATTTCTTGAATGTAGGCAGAAGGTACTCAGGTGGGTAGCTCTTCTTCGCGATGACCATGGCTAATGAGGGTTCCACCTCTAGTATCATGGAAGGCCCTTCTTTATGTGAGGGCAGTAGTTGCTTCAACTCTCTCTGCGTCACCCGTGCTTCATTTGTGGTGCGCTCCCATTCACTATTCATAGAGCTTCCCCCTTCCAGGGCGATTGTAGAATTTGTCCCATAACCTCCTACTCCTCCTTCGCTTTTCAACCCTACCACCCACTCACTCAAATTTTTTTGTGTGGCCAAAATCGAGTTCAACATGGTGGCGGGCATGATGACATAAGGCACGTTTACCATTGTAGTCTGCACAGGCGTGCCCAGATTACTAAGGAGGTGTCTAGCTACACTACCTTGGATTACCCTGCAGTTAGGTTGGGTAACATTAGCACGTTCCCTGACTAGAGGGGTCACCAACTCTTCCCCATTATTATGGGGGAAGTCCTCCAAACTAAAAAAGAGCCTACGAATGGTGTTGCCAGGGGTCACAGTCTCCATCGTTGCACTTGTGTCCCTAGCGGAGTTGTCAAATGTTCCAATTCAATCTTTTGGATGGTTAGGAGAGGGGAAAGAAGTGTTACGAGATTAACAAAGATGGGTTTTTATGCTTGTGAACCAAGTGAAGGATGGGGTCTGATGCTACTGGTTTGGATCAAGAATTCAATGAAACATTCATGAGAACTATTAGAAGGTTGAACAAAAAGTCAATAGAGTATTCTTAGTATTTTGCCCAAGATACTACAGTGGTAAACTTGTGTCTTGCATTTGTATGGATGGGTTTATATATAGGGGAAATCTTGTTTGAAGGGACATTAGGCATTTATGAGAAAAGTTGACCAAGTACAAATCTTGGGGGTTGTGTCTACGGGCTCTTCCTTTTTTATTTGTTTAAGGTTTTGCTCTCTTGGTCTTTGGGATAGGAATAGGTTATAATGTAGGCAATTAACCATTAGGGTCTATTAGTATAAATAGGGTATATTAGGCGTAATCAGAACATTATTGTGTTTTGGTTGTTTCTTCCTGTGTGAATCTAAGATATCAAGATGTTGTCTAATACTGTGGTTCTCATGGAGTCCTTTCTTCCAAGGTCTGAATACCTTGGGGGATCGCTTTCGCCTAGAAGCCTTCCAAGTCAATCAGATCATCAAGATTTTCAAGAAAAGTACACTATGGGCTGTCACCGTACACCAAGGCCCATAATGAGACTTAGTTACATTTCTAGTTGGTTTTAGACTGACTCGGTTCAAACTTCAAAAGGGAACTCACTCTATTCCCGTATCTAGTTGGAGCAAGTTCTGTCTACAATAGATACAAATGAAAGTAAGAGTTTAGAATATTTAAACAATAATTATGTAAACTCAATTTGATAAAAGTAATAATAAATCATTTTTTGTACATAAAGTAATAAAAATCTATTTATTTATTTATAATATATAATTGAGTGAAGTATTAGTTAAGGAGTTAAACTTTTTAATGTAAATATGTTAATAGATTAAACTTTTATTGTTATCAATTAAGGACCTTAATTTTATTAAAATATATTTTTATCAATAAAAATTGAAAAAGTAAAATATCTAATTTGATAAATAAAAATAATTTATATTATGAACTAAATACATAATTAGTTATCACAATAAAATTAAGTTCCTTATACAATATTTTTCTATACATGAGTTCAACCTCTAACAACTCTATTTTTGTATGTGAATGAGTAATGAGCCTTATCATTATTAAAGCTGAAATGTCAAGAAATAAATAGATTGAACACATTCTTCAACCTCCTAGAGCATGTAATAATTTATCGATGGCACAGTGGCGTTTTATCGCGCGCCTAACGTTGAGATAGAAACTTCATTTATTGAACACCCTTCAAATTTTTTTGAAAAAGATCTTGCCTGAATTGTATTATCTCTTCCTGTGTAGAACCCGGGTTGGCTTGGTTCATGGAGTAACTTTCCACCATTCAACATTAAAACCACAGCTGACATGTTAGGCCTATTTTCTGGACTCTGTTGTACACATAATAGACCCACATGAATACATCGTAATATCTTTGATGGTATGGACACATCATCAAATATATCATCTATTAAGTCTAGCGGTCTTTCTTCAATCCATAGTCTCCATGCCTGAAATGACAGGAAAGCAATAACAAGAGAGAGCTTAATCCATACTCAAATTTTTTTAAATGATTCATTGTTACAGAGATATGGGAGTTTCAAGGAATGATAAAGTTTATAGGTGGCTGAAATACTCAATGAAAAAAGGTTTAGATGAGCTTCTTTAAAAAAAAGGAAATTTTGAAAGATATATAGTATAATAGAGCAAGATTGAAAAGTTTTAATCTATAGTCATTGTCAATTGGTATAGGGTGAAAAATTAATTAGAACTCACTTTCATCTTATTATTATAGTGGCCAAAACTTATAATTAAGGTTGACTTTTTTTTATTTGCTGATAAGAAAGTGAAGTTTACTTTTAACTATTCTGTAATTATGTTATATCAAATACATATAAATTAATTTTCATTTTAAAGTCATAAGGGATGTAGCTAAAAATAGTACATTAAAAGATAGAAAATATATACAATTCATGCTTACATGACCAAGAAGGTTAAGCTGATGATGAGGGTCACAAAATCCCCGATTCTTCCTCCCGCTAATTATCTCCAGTACAATGACACCAAAGCTGAAAACATCAGATTTGATAGAAAATGATCCATGCACTGCATACTCCGGAGGCATATAGCCACTGTAAAACAACATTTAAGTGAGAAAAAGAGAAGTAAAAAGGGGTTGCAGCATAGTAAAACTAAAATAAGCTGAGTTTACATACTATGTTCCCATCACTCTATTTGTATTGGCCTCGGCTTGATCTTCTCCAAATGTTCTAGCTAAACCAAAATCTGATATCTTTGGGTTCATATTGTTATCAAGAAGAATATTGCTTGTTTTGAGATCTCTATGGATGATTCTTAGTCTAGAATCTTGATGTAGATATAAAATCCCTCGAGCAATCCCACTAATAATTTCCAAGCGCTTAGGCCAGTCTAGTAATTTTCTTCGCATCATATCTAACAAATTTCACTTTTTAAGTTAGCATGGAAACTACATGATGGCAAAAGTAAAATTAAAGCAGTAAGTTTGGTTGGTGTGAAAGCTCAAACCAAAAATAAAGTAATCCAAACTTCTGTTGGGCATGAGTTCATAGATCAACAGCTTTTCATCTTGTTGAATAGAACAACCAAGAAGTTTTACAAGATTGCGGTGTTGAAGTTTTGCCATTAGCATGACTTCATTTTTGAACTCCTCTGTTCCTTGTCCTGAAGTTTTAGAAAGCCTCTTGACAGCAATCTCTTGCCCATCTGCCATTATGCCCTGGGAATAATTTTGGAAATTTTAGTACTTAGTGACGAAGATAAATAACTTGGTAACCAAGGCCTGTTTGAATGAAGTTTACTACCTTGTAGACCGGTCCAAAGCCACCTTCTCCTAACTTGTTACTGTTGGAAAAGTGATTTGTGGCATTAGTGATGGTTGAAAAATCAAATATTTTTGGTAAGTCATTGTCTTCCTTCTCCCTCTTGTGCTTCCAGTAAAATATTTTTTTTATAATCCCTGATATAGTAGGAGATATGAATTGTTTATAATTAACAATCTATTAGTAGTTATCATATAAACAAAGGAATGGGAAATTGATGGACCAACAATCAGACTTCAGAATTGAAGAATACTTCTTTTCATTTCTATATAATTCAGTTTACATTATAATAGGACTATAGGAGTATATAATAAAGAGTTAAAGCTTACTTATCATAAATTCACCTGGCTTGTCAAGATTCTTCCTTTGTATAAATGCTGACATGGCCAATCCAATGATTATTAGTCCTATAATGATTCCTGCTAGACTCCCTGCAAGCTCCTTTTTATTTAAGTTCCTATTATTACTTTTATGATCTGAGAATTGAAATTAATCTCAGTCAACAAACAGTTAGATGTTTGCAGTTCAGGGAAAAAAGAAAAGGAAAAATGCATCTTATGGATAACAACTTCAATTTGGAACGTCATTTGTAATAAACTGTTCTACCAAATAGCTAAAGTATACTTAATGGTAAAAACAGAATCTATTATTGTCACAATTTTAACAAGAACGGAATTGATCATATCAAGCCAAATGTCGAAATTTATATATGTCTGCTATGTTTGACTGAAAAGGCAAAAGATGGAATGAGAAACGAAAATACCGAGCTCTGAAGATGCTAGTCGTATGTAAATATCCTGTCCTTGGTCCGTCTGTTTTGTCATCAAGTCCACAATATTATCAAACCAAAGCAAGCAGCCACTCCCACCATCTCTGATATCTAAATTTGCATATGCTGTGCAAGAGCAATTTTTCAAACATAATGTCTCACATTCCTCAAGGCTCAAGCTCTTGTTAAACCAGGATGAAGACGTGTCAGGCAACTTTATTCTTGTGTACTTCAGAAAGCCATCTCCATTAAGACAATTTAATTTTGTTCTTCTGACACACCCTCCCGACCAATTTAACGAATTCCATTTTGCTTGAAATTTGGGTATGAAACCTTCCAAGCATTCACATATTGGAGAGTCATTGATATTGCAGTTAGAATTAACACCACACAAGGCATAATATTCACACTGGTCCACAGGACGAACAGCTATAGTCTCCCAACTTTGTGTCTGATCTGACCATAAAAAACGTTGTGAAGTTCCCGATGGACTGAGCACTGTTCTGGTAACAATTGAATGGTTCAAGGTTTCATATTCATACGAAACTTCTTTGTCGGTAAACACAAAAGAGAAATTCAAGAGTCTATGCATTCTTAACCAAGAAACTCCAGTAAAAAGATAGCCATTCCATGACCCTGCACTATACAAAATTGTTGCTCCCTTTGTAGTAACTAGTTGTGGAAAGCCATGAGTATCTATGTGATATGAAAACTCACCTTCGGCAGGATCTTGTGGGTCTCTCCAAGAAGTGAGAGATCTATATGGACCGGTTACTAAATTGCTTTTCAGCTTCATTCCCGCGAGGAAAGTGTCTCCAGGATAATCAAAGCTTTCCCACAAGTGGTTTTCTGAGCTGTCTCCGTCTTTCACAGCAAGGTTCCCCGAATCAAAAAGCTGCACAACTGGTTTCGCTGCAATTTTTGATGAGTTGGAGGACCAGATAATGCCTCTTGAGCCATCAAGAAGAACAAGAGTTCCTTGATCAGTAAGTTTCAAAATTGCAGTTGAGGTTCGTACTGGGTTATTTCTGTTGGCAACCCACACTATTGTCCTAGGTGATATGCTCTTGTACCATATGCCAAAGTATTGGCGTTCAGAATTTCCAAAGTTGAAGAATCCCGCTTCAAAAGTTCCTGCTGATGAAACCAGGAACTCACCACATTGGATAGATTGATTTGGAGTAATAGTAACAATATCCTGTTTAGAGAAAGTGGGCATGAAGCAGAAGAAGAAAGAGTACACCATTAGCATGAGCACCTTATAGCTCTCCATTGTGTTTCTGTGGATTTGCCCCGGTTACCAGCATCATGTATATTTATTCAAATTCCAAGTTAAATTGAGACTGTTTAAGTCCAAGTCTTCCCACGTGCTTCTAGTCCAATCGGAATTCATGCAAAATTCTAGCAAACAGAAGTATGAAGTCAATAACTCTACTCAACTTAATGTGTGGCCTAGAGGACCAGAAGTTAACTGGCCGGCTATCAGTGAAGACTCTGTGGCCTTCCGTCTGACATAGGTTACCCCTAATGTCGTCTATATTCGTTTCCTTTCTATCAAATATCACGATCAATAAATTATATCAAAGATGTTCAAGGGATATGTCATCACGATTTTATCTTGGTTTATATCACAAATTATTATTACTTTGATCATTTGAATTTTGATTATTATCCTTTAAATCTTCTAACTCTCTCTCCTTTTTTTTTTAACTTAAGGTTCTTTTAAATAAAATTAAGATTTTAGAGCAAAAAGACAATAAAAAATAGATTAATTTGATTTTAATTTATTTTTTCAACCAGTGAAAAATTATATTTATTAAATGTGATGAGTATTAAACTATATATATATTATTAATTGGTTTATCTTAATTGTTTTATATCACAAATTATTATTACTTTTATCATTTGAATTTTGATTACTACCTTCGAATCTTCTAACTCTTTTTTTTATTTGTAACTTTAGGTTTTTTCAAAATAAAATAATATTATTTGACACAATAAAAAATAGATTAATCTTTTTTTTTGGTAGACTGGAAATGCAAAAACAACTAACTACGAATAAATAAAACTCTCATAGCATCAACTAGCAACAAGGGTGATAAGCTTAGAGGAGAAGAATTCCAAATATGGAGACGAACTTCACTGGATGCACCAAGCTTAGCAAGGTGGTCAGCAAAGTTTTTGCCCTCACGGAGAGTGTGCAACAAATGAACCTCCTAACTTCTCTGTAACAATTTCTGGATATCACTAATGACAACGAATGAGGATGAAAAAGTGGGATTTGCTTTGTTACTAAGTGCAACATCCATGAAGTCTGATTCACAAAGAAACAACCTATTGTCATTATCTTAGGCAATACATAACCCTTGCCTCAATACAAATATTTTTGCCACAAGGTTGGTGGCCACACTCACCAAGCTTACGAACCCCATCAACCAGTGGCCATTCTCATCACCTGATAGCCCATGATTGCTTGCATTACCAGGGTTGCCCAAAGAGCTATTGTCAACATTAAGTTTATAGAACCTAACTGAAGGAAGGGACAATAAAACTAAACACTAAAGTGTAGATCTGTCTTTGAAAACTAGCTAGCATTGGAATGAATTGCATATGCAAAATAACTTTTGTATGAGCTCGTCTAAAAGGGTTTGCCTCCCCTCAAACACGACTCTATTTTTGCTGCACCATATTTCCCACAGACCTGCAAGTAAAAGACTATCATGGGAATCAGAGAGCCGATGAATCCACTCCTTAGTGGTAGGGGTAAAATTATTTGAATGCACTATAACACTATGCATTTGGTAGACAGGGATGGCCACTGGGCAATCCCGAAAGTAGTGGAGAATGGTATCATTATAGAGTTAACACCTACTGCGCGTAGTGGATGCCTCAAGGTGATAACAAAATCGTAACCCATTCATAGGAACAACATCATTAGTATAAGCCAGACTAGAAACCATACCTTTTCATGTGATGGTAATTTCCATACGAAGACCATGACTAGGGATGGCAACGGGGCGGGGCAGGGACAGGTAGTAGCCCTCCGTCCCTGCGAATGAATATCCGCCCTCGCCCCATATCAGCACGGGTACCCATTTCTCATTCCTCCGCGAGTAAACAGGTACCCACGGGTATCAAATAAATTGCAAAAAATCAAAAAATTAAAAATATTAAAAATATGAAAATAAAGTATAATACCATAATTTCTCAGAATTTGTCTAGCACAACTTAATCCAAATATGATGTCAAACACCTAAAGCACTTAAAATTCAACCGACATCCAAATACAATGTTCAATATAACTACATCAAACATTTTAAAACACTTAAAATTCAACCAAAATCCAAATACAATGTCAAATTCCAATATAACTTGATCCAACATCTTAAAACACTTAAAATCAAAATAACAACACAAGTTTTGCTTGAAGTACATTCCAAATTCCAATAGCTAAATTCATCATAAAATACAATGTCAAACATCTACATCCAAACACCAAATCTAGCAATATCATTACAATCAAGCACCATCAAAATACCAAAATTCAAACACTAAATCCAACAAGCATAGTCAGCACATCCCTAAAGTATGCATGAAGGCATAAACATATTGACCACCATAGCTTCCTTAATTAATGATGGAACTACTACCGCCACTTGGTTCCTACAAAACAAAATCACATAAATGAAAGCTTAAAAATTAACATTATTGTGAAACTTAAAAATGAAAACATATGAAAAAATTCACTAACAACATCATCATTGATATCTTCTACAAATACACTACTCAGACGGTCCACGTCAACTTTTGAGTTTGAAGAGCCTGAAAGAAGAGAAATTAATTAATTGTAAATTTGTAGTTATGAATTAATATAGATATTCAATTAAGAGTAGTAATACTCTATTACCTTTTATGTCAGACCATAACCAATCTTAACAACACATCAATGCCTTCAATGTATTTAGCAATAATCTACTGCGATGTGGAGTAAGAAATCGATCACTGGTACTAAATGCAGATTCTGAAGCAACTGTGGAGATAGGAATCGCAAGAAAATCTCTAGCAATCATCTGTAATGTTGGGTATTTCAACCCATTTGTCTTCTACCAATTTAAGATGTCAAACTCTCCACTTGATCTAGGCAACACTAGCTCCTCTAAATAGTGGTCTAACTCTGTCCTTGCACTTATATTAGTAGAATTTTGTTGACTAACAAACAAATCACAATCTGACGACCATTCTTCTGATAGTTCAATATCCACTACACCCATATTATCTACCACATTTGGCCTTGAAGATGAAGATGTAGTCTCCTTGCCATTGATCTTGTTATGATACTCTATTATTAAATCTTCACAAATAGTTTTCACCTTTGCATTATCAGAAATTGAATCATCTCCATAAATTTTAGGAAAAAAGTAAACTAACATCATCATTTTATACCTAGGATCTAAAATTGTGCCTACGACCATCACCCCATTGATCACATTCCAATACTTTTCAAATTTGGCAATCATTGTTGAAGTCATTTGATGAATAATTAAGTTAGGAGAACTAAGCCACTCTCTCAAAGCCAATCTAATTTGACATATCTCAGGAAAATAAACATTTGAAGTTGGATACTTAGTACTAGAAAATAATTCAATCACACTATAAAATAATTACAATCTTTTACAATTTTCATTTGTCATATCCCAATAATCATCACAAGGCAAAGATTTATATTGATTCTCATGTTGTGCCAAGCGACCAAATACATCTTTGTATCGTTTGGCAACATGAAGCATAAAAAAAGTAGAATTCCACCTAGTTTTGCAATCAAGAGTAAACTTTTTGACATATGCAATGCTTAGTTAATCACATGTGTCTTTGAATTTTTCCTCCCTCTTAGGTGTTGTTGTCCAAAACTAACATTTTCTCTAACCTTTTCAATAGCATCCGAGATTATAGACAACTCATCTTTCACAATTAAATTTAATATATGAGCACAACAATGCATGTGAAACAACAGACCATCAAAAATGAATGACCTAGGTGATATCTTATCTAAAATGTGTTCAATCATAACATCATTTGTAGTACAATTATCAACAGTGAAAGTGTATAACTTTCTATCTAGACTCCAATCCATCAAGCACTGAATCAAGACATCAGAAAGAACTTTGGCAGTATGGGGAGCAGGAATATAAATGAACTTAAGACATAAATGAAGATTTTAAAAATACACATTAAGTATCAACAACAAAACCAAAAATAATAAGAACTATTATAGTGTTATTAGTAGAAGTTTGGTGTTATTACCTCTCAATTCGGCTTTGCAAGTTCCAAGAATCATCAATATAATGAGCCATGACAGCCATATAGCCTCTATTTTGGTTGCCAGAAGTCTACATATCAGTGGTGATTACAATCTGACTTGGATTATTTGCCAACAACGTCCTTGTCCTCTTTTTTTCACTATCATAAAGCTTCATAATGTCACTTTTGATAGTGTTACGAGAAACCACCTTAAATAGAGGCTGGAGAGCACCACAAAAATCTTTGAAATCGAAATGATCAACAATGGACAACGGATACTCATGGAGAATAATCATGTTGGCAAGCTTACTCCTTACTATATCTTGATTAAATGAGTAAGCACCAACAACAATTGTTTCACTCCCTCTTTGCTCAGTTTTGATGAATACTTGCCTTATATCGTGAATTGTTCAAAGTTTACAACTCTTGACATGCTCACGCAAGTGTGACGTTCCTTGCCTTGGATCACCCAAGAGCTTTGCCTTACAATAATTACAAATGACTTTCATTTTTTCATCTATCACCTCCCTCGTGAAGTGATTCCAAACATCTGAAGTTAGTTCTCATTTTTTACCACCTCCAATTGGAGCCTCAAATTGAGTTTAAGTTTGGGTTAGAATTGGAGTTGCAATTGAAGTTAGAGTTGGAGCCTCATCTGAGGTTAGAAGATTATTTTGTGATTCACTAACATTATTGGATTTAGTGGATAATGGTGTTTGACTTTCACCTACGACAGGTGATGAAACTTGCTCATTGGCATTGCCCATAGGAGTAGAAGTTTGCTCGGCAGACATTCTATAAATATAAAATACAAATGTTATAATATAAAGTGTATAACATGCAATCTATAATAGCAAAGACAAAAGCACTCCAAGTGTATATATATACATATATAATCTCCCTATTACAAAGTCTCCTTTCTAAGTGATATATATATATATATATATATATATATCTCTTTCATTAATTGCAAAGTATGTGATCCCATATGGAATGGAGCACAAGCACATAAAAACCAATTAACACCATTTTAGTTTTTCAAAGTATAAGTACTGCACAGATAATATATCCACAAAAAGAAATCTATAATTGATCAATTTTAATTTAAAATATATACAAACTAAGGAATCTGATTCTAATAACTTATTAAATCCTCCAACAACACTTTAAGCACTAATTTCAGAAAGCAAAGAGAAACAAGACAAATAATCATGCAAGACCACCAAAATCCAAAAGACATTTTATTGAACTCTCCAATGTTTGCTTATTGATAAGTCTAACAAATGACAAATGGTATTTAAAAAGCATAAACATGAAATTTAATCTTCTTAATCCATAAGAAGAAAAAAATAATTGACATGAATTTCACATTGTAAAAAAGCAAGCATATATGGCCACGAATAATTAATGATGTTGATGTAGCAAGGTAAATATACTAAATATTGTTGGTCATGAGAATTTTTTTAAAAATAGTCACAAAAGGTACACTCATACAGAGCCTTGACCGTAATAAACACCCAAGAGCCCCACAAGTACTATCTTATGGTGGTTATATACAAAGCAAGCTATAATTATACAAAGTATTAGGACAGACACGCGATTTTGTTTGATCATATAGCAACTCATAAGAGACATTATCTCCACAATGTCATTGACAGTAAATATTGGTGCATGTGTTGTTTGTTTCCCAGAAAGAATGTAATTATCAAAGTTGATATGACGTAAAAATAAAATGAAAAAAAAAACACTAGAACTAGCATTGAAAAATCAAAGCAATCAATTAATTCTACAAAAATTGAAGGAAAGAAGAGGTGTAGAGATTGATGAAACCTAAATTGAGTGAAAATAGGGAAGAAGAACAACTAATACCTGGGACCTTTGGGTAAGAGAGCACAGAGCCACGAGTGCCACAGACTATACGATTTGGGTGGGAGAGCACGGAGCCACCGACCATGAACTGCCTGGTTTAGGACTTTGGGTGGGAGAGCACGAAGCCACCGTCACAGACTACACGATTTGGGTGGGAGAGCACGGAGCCACCAGCCACGGACTACACGGTTTGGGACTTTGGGTGGGAGAACAGAGCACAGAGCCACCATCATGGTTTGGAGGCTTAGGGCTTTCTAAAATTACTTTGGTAGGAACTAGGGATTAGGATTATAAATTGGGAGTTGGGGGAGTGAAGTGACTGAGTGAGGGAGTGAGATGAGAGTGACAGGGAGTGATATTTTGGTAATAATGAGGTTTTTTTGGTAATTTTATATAGGAATATTTTTGTAATTTTATTTGTAGGTACTCGCGGGTAGGGGGAACCATCCCCGCCCCTGCCCCGTTTATTAAACGAGGTTAACAAATAAATGGGTACCCATACCGTGGGGGAAAAATTTTCCTTGGTATCTGCCTCTTCATAAGTATTATCCGCAGGTGCCCATGGGGACAAATAAAATTGGCATCCCTAACCATGACTCAATAGAAAGGTCCCTACGATTCACAATAATGAGGTATTTATAACCATAGACAAATGTATAACCTTGGTGAAACCAATCATCTAACACACCAGAAACATCCAAAGTAATAGTATTCATACGATTCATAGCCCCAGTAGGAAGATAGGTATGTAACAAGCTGAAGTCCCAGCCAGTATCTACCCAAACATCCTTCACTCTAAAGCTAGTATCAGAAATGATGACAAACGGAACCTGAGAGCATAATGGGACCCTTCTCCATCTAGTTATCATACCAAGAGGAAACATTCTCTACCCCAATCCTAATGCCAAAGCTCGATTTAAGTATAGAGCTAGCACAAAGAATGAACCTTCAAATATAAGAGGAACCATGCCTACTAGGAGCATCTACCAAGGTTGTGTTTGATAAGTACTTGTGTGACAAAATTCGAACCCAAAGCTTATCTGACCTGTAGTTTTTACTAATATAGGTGAATGCTAGGTGAGATTAAAACTCACCTTTTATTAGTTATAAAATAATAATATAAATAAAAACTTTAAAAACTAAATTTGTTAGTTAGCATATATATTTTAAAAATTAATCCTATCTATTAGCATATGTCTCTCTAAAGTAAATCATACTATCATATTTATTAGCAAGTAAAATGTAATTTTATTTGTATTTAAGAGCAATCTTAACACGAGAGTTAAGAAAATTAATAGAACAAAAACATATTATTGGAAGTTGACCTATAAATGTGTATTATTGTTTCTTGCTACCATTTTTCAATGAGTTATAAGTTAAGGGAAAGCCACTAAATATTCTCAAGCATTAAGCTCTGAGCCCTCTCATCTATTAAGTAGAAATGGTAACATTCTTAACCCTTGCAAGTTTCATTCAAATTTCTCAAATAATTTGTCATCATAAAAAATGGAGAGAATGTACGCTCCAACTCCCTTTATATATTAGTTCTGTCAATTGTGTTTTGATGATAACCAACTTTGTTGAGAATTATAAATTTATATTCTTAAGTGTTTTGATTGGACTAATATGTTTTTGGAGAGTTCTTCTTTATGTTTAAAGATTGCAGGACTTGAAAGTTGGTTGGAACAGCTTAAGAACATCATTTTTCAAGAACTGAGAAAGTTCCTTCCAACATGAGAAGGTATCCTACCAACTTGAGAAATTTCTTGATATACTTGAGAAGGTTTACCCAAGTTCGAGTATTGAGACAGTCAAACCAGGTTGAACAAAAAGTGAAAGAACTATTCAAGAATTTAATTGAAGATTAAAACATTTTTCAAGTAGATCATATCCACTTGCTAAGACAAACTAATCCATCCAATGGAGTTGATATATGAAGCTAAAAAGATTGAGGTTCAACTGAAGCTGAGAAGGGAAGAAGTGAGAAAGTTCAGACTTGAACGTTATCACTTACTGACACATTGTACCTTCAAGTTGAGTCATCTAAAAGGACAATCCCAATGGCTGGTTGCAGAAGCAAGTATATTGGACCATTGAAAACCTCTAATAAATCATTTTTTAAGCTAAAAAAAAGGATATTAGCTTAAAGATTTGAAGGTCAGAAGCACCAAGCATGAATAGAATAGTGTTCATATTCTTTTGAGCCTTCTTATCTCTACCTACCTATTGTAAACTCAATCAAATTCTTTGTAGGTATTTTTTATACTCTGTATTATTGTGTCTATATACTCTAGGAGTGATTTCGAGAGTTGTCCTTGTACCTAAACTCTTATTATTCTTTCTATGATTCTTGAGCGCGTAAGTGAGCTTGTGGGTTATAAAGCCAGTAGTGAGTTTATAGTTTAATTTGAAGAGGATGGGATTCAAAGAAAACTTACATATTAGCCTAGAGAGGCTGGGTGTTTCAAATAATACTTAGTGAGAATCCTAGTTAGCAGTTAGGTACTATATGTAGTGTGACATCTTTCCTAACCTAATAGTCCTAATCAGGGTTATAGAAACTCAGTAATACTCGTATGAGTTATCTATTAATTTGGGTAACTTTTTGAACCTGTTTGAGCATAATTCTATAACACTAAAAGTGAAATATAGCTAAAGTTTCAGCAAAAATAGCCTATATGATGGAAATAAATATGAAAAGTTTATTTTCTTGTTATAAATTATTGATATGAACTGTAGTAAATTTTGGATAATTAACTGAGTTAGTTTGATATATTTAAGGATACTAAAGAGGAATAGTTGAAACAATTAAGTAGCTCAGAAAATTATGAAATTATGTGAAGATATCATACAGAAGATGGAGAATATTTTGGTAAAGCATACCAGCTAAAGTAAATATCAGTAAGCTTATTTGCTTAATTTTCAGCTTTAACTTATGCAATAAAGCATAATTGATAAATAACAGTATATATAGAATTATGGAAAAATGGATACAAGGACTAAGTTGAGTCCTAAAATTTTTCATAACACTTATGAAAACTTAAAAACTCAACTTTAGAAGATTAAAGTGCATTTAACATATACAAAAGTTTCAGCATAAAAATTTTTGTCACCTTTGTTACCAACCCACCGCCTTACCATTCTCTTTATCTTTATCTAATAAATTGACTTTTCCTTCATCTTTTGTTTTTATCTTTACACGGTTTTAGGAGCTGAAAAACAGAGCAACAAAAAAATAAGGGAGAAAGAAGAAAAGAGGAAGACATGAGGCAGCCAAGAAAAGGAAAAGAAAAAGAAAAGAAAAGAAAAGAGGAAAAATATAAAGGAGCACAAAGAAAAGGGAAGAAAGGAGTTGGTATCCAAGTGAAGAAAATGGGAGAAAGAAAAATGAAGAAAGGAAAAGAGGAAAAAGCTCATAAATTGAGGTAGGGGTCTTTGCCTTGACCTTGCTCTTCTCTTTCTATTGAATTTTTTAATTGACTTTATGGCATTTGTGTATTTGTATGACACAACCAATCTATGGTTTAAAAGAGGTTTCTTTGCTCTAATTTTATTTTTTCTTTTCTATTGACTCTTGAATTGAAATTGTGGTGTTAGTTATGTTAAAAAAAATGAAACTTTATGTGTCTTGAGAATAAATAGGTCACGGCTAATGCATTTAGTATGTAAGAATGAAAATTGCTTGACTTTGGGTCCTATAGTGTACACGGTTAAGTGATTTAAAGAAAAGGAAAATGTTTGAACTTTTATGTTATATTTCAAGTTACGGTGTCTTGAACAAGTGATTGGTTGAAGAAAATACTAAGTTTATTATAAAAAGAGCTTTAGCCATGACTTGCCCTTGAAAATTTATGCTTGCTAATGGTCACTTGAATTAGACATTATGCTTGCCCTTGATAATTAACCCTAGTACTTGGATTCTTGTATTGTGCATTTCAATGTTTAATGTAGCCCTAATTGGATATATGTAACCTATGATATGTCATTTTAGCCATGTAGGCCGAATTGTGAATTTAAGGAGGTATGGTAATCTCTATGTTGTATCCAATGCTTGAATTGTGCTTGAATTATTGTTTGTGTGGAAATTTCTTGAAATAAATGGTGTTGTGCATTCATGGAATTGATTTAGTTACTTGATTAGTAAAGTAATCAAAGAATGTGTATTGAATGGGATGAATGAAATGGTATTGGATACTTGTTGTATAATAGAGATTTTATTGCTCCTTGATTAATCAAGTTGAGCTAAGAAATCTAAATTTACATTGCTCCCTTAATTCTTTAAGGTTGAGCTAGAATAGTAATTGGTGCTTGTAATTGAATAAACTCTGGGTAGGGAGTAATCTTGAATAAACTTCGGGTAGGGAGTAATCTGATAGTGTGAGGAAGGATGATTTCCTCCCTATCTTAAATGAAGGGTAGTGTGAGGAAGGATGATTCCTTCCTTATCCTAGATAATTGATAATGTGAGTAAGGATGATTCCCTTCCTATTTTAATTGAAAGGTAGTATGAGGAAGGATGATTCCCTCTTTACCCTAGATGATTGATAGTGTGAGGAAGGATGATTCTCTCCCTATCAAAGTAGATGAGGATGGACATTCCCTCACTACTTATTAATGATTGATATATGATGAATGAAAAATTGAGGAAGGATGATTCCCTCATTAATAGGGTAGTGCGAGGTGGAGTATGCCCTCCCTACCTATTTGATACTTGAAATATAAGGAATGATGAGTGATGATATTTAATGATTATGATATATGATGAATAAGTACTGAGATAAGTCTGAATTTGATATTCATATTATGACCTAATTATGATATAAGAACCATTAAATGAATTTGAGATCATGGTGTTAGTTTGGAAATTGTTACTGAAAATATTTATGGATATAATTTCTGATGTTTGATAATAAATGTTTTCAAAAACTATTAATAATTGGAATTTTGTTTCGGGAAGAGACTTGGTTTGGCACTTTGCCACGTTTCTACTTTATGATTAAAGTTTAAATTTTTTTAAATGAATTTTTCTCCAAAACAACTAGAAGAATTATTATGACACAGATTTTTAATAGTATTACTGAGAATTCTTAGAATTCTCACCCCTTTTTAATTTGTATTCTATAATATTTATGGGGACGACTACTTTAGCTAGGAGACAAGAGAAGAAGAAATAGAATAGGTTTTGATAGTATTTGGTACTTTGTGTGGCATATTTAGTACTTTGTAATAGATTATGTAGTTAATGTGTATTGTAACATACTTTGTATATTGTACTTCATAATATATGTACATTATCTTAACCCTTAATAGGCTCATATTTTGTGTATATTGTATAAATGAAATTTGAAATTATTTTATTATAATTAAGTGACATGCTTAATCCTTATTACTAATGTGTAATTTTGGATATGTCATTAGCAATAATATTAAGGATGTTACACATAGCCCACGTAGTTTTGGGATGAACTAATATAAATATTTGTATTAAGTTCTCTCTGACCCTATCTCTTATTTACTAGTTTCATTCTTAAAGATTTCAAACTTAACTCTCTTTGCTTGAAGTTAGACAATTGATTTGTTAGTTATATTTACTCTCTTAAAGTCAAGTTTTCGATTAAAAGAACTAAGATCTATAAATTGTGATAAAAATATGTTTTCAATAATAGCACTTGTTGTTAATATCCACAAGTAAAGTTCATAAAGGATTATAAGCTTTTTAAGGTATTTTTCATAAGTATAGTAATTATAAGTCTAAGCTGAGAAAGTTCCTACGCTTAATCAACTTTTCTATTATCTGAACTTTCTCATCTATTTTTATAGTTATAATTTGTATCTTCTCACCTTTACTTTATTTAATTTTTTAACACTCTGATCTCCAAGTATATCAAACTTGAGAAAGTTGTGAGAATCTTGGTCATTTCAGGTAACAAGTTTGAAAAAGAGGATGCAATTCAATCCCCCTTCTTGTGTCATTGCCAACGTTAAGAACTAGTTCGATGGCCAAAGCCATCAAAGTACGTTTTCCATTTGTTTATGCCAACATATGGTATAACTTCTTTGGGATAATGGTCGACCACAAAATCAGCCAAAACCTATCCTTTCACCGCTTTACAAGGTACATATTGTAAATAAAATTCAGATCAGACAATCACCCATTCCAATTCTATTATGGATAATTGGTATTGAAAACATCTAATTAATAATATTTAAATCTTATAGGACAAGAACTTCAGTTGGTAATAAACAATATTGCAATATCGTGTAGGAAGAAGACAAGGCTAAACATGATTTTTCAATATCACTATAGTTTTTTTTAGCCTCGACTAGCATCCGACTATAGTAAAAGATCGATCGTTTGACACCATCATCTCTGCCTTGTGCTAAAAATGCTCTGAAGGTGTCATCTATTGTAGATATATACAACATTAATGATCTCCTAGGGGCAGGAGCAATCATTATGAGAGGATTAACTAAGTATTATTTGATTTCTTCAAAGGTTTTTTGATACTCTTTCCTCTATATAAACTCTTCCTCATCTCTCAATTTCAACATTGGGGAATAAATCTTCATTCGACCTAATAGATTTAGAATGAACCATCAAAGAAAATCAATCTTCCTCAATAAAAACTATAGCTCTTTCTTGTTTTACAATGGCTTAGTCTCCATGATTGCCTTGGCCTCGTTTTTGTCTACATCAGTGCCCATTTTGTGAACCAAGAACCGAGAAAATTTCCTGTGGAGATACCAAATGCACATTTAGTTGGATTCAATTTCAAATTCTGATTCCTTATTCTTTTGAATATGTCATCCTACCCAATACCAAAGCAACAAGGGTAAGACACCACCTATATGTTTGTGTGTGTGACATCTCAAGTTCGATAACTTAGGTGGTATTTTTTTTTTATACAACCTTATCAAATAAGAACTACATTTACAATTCGAAATCAATGATACTATAATGGTTCTATACAGATAGGTTACGATAAGACTTACATCCTGTGGGACTTCTTGTAACATCCTATCCTTTGTTAGATTTAATTAGAAATGTGACTATCTATTTTATCTTGTAAGATTATATTAGATATATGTAGGTTTATGTTTATGTATGTATATGTACATGTATTAAGGCATACGTGGAAGACAAAGTTAATAATTAGAAACTTAAGACTTTAGATTTTAGTGCTTAGCATAGAGACCAAATTTGAATGATGAGAAAAATGTAGTTGAGCATGTGGCAACCTATGCTAGGCTCACATGATATAGAGAAAAAAGTAAAAATTTTAATAAAATTATCTGGAGCATGGTTATGAGCTATATTAATTAGACAATAGGAGATGCTTTTAGAGCACATATTAAATAAGAGCATGGAATTAAATTAGACTCCAAGAACTCCCTAGGAACCAGCATATAGCTATGTGAAAGGAAGAATGAAATAAAAAATGTTAGTAACATAAGGTTGGAAATTAAACTAAGTAAAAGCTCATAAATACAATTAGTGATGGTGGTTTATTAATAGGTAAAGAATGTTATGAATAATATTTAAGAGTGAATGTCCAAAGGTCACCATAGTTACATAGTTACAAGAATGTTACAAGATACTCATTATGTGGATGTTAATATATATTATTCTTCTTTATATCTCATTATGGTGATGCTTCTAATTTCATGTAATTGCGACCTTATCAATAAATGGTGTAAGGCATTTGAGTAGGATGTACATGAATGAAGAAAAACACTTCTTTCTTCTCTAATTTTTTTATTTCTTGAGTTCTTTATGTTTTGCTCTCTAATTTCTTCTCTATTTATTAAGTTCTCTATGGTTGCTTTTACAACACGTTATCAGCATGAGACTCTACCATATAAGTGATGGTTTGAATAGCTTAGAGGTTCTATTGAAAGAGTTTGTCTTCTTATAATTTTCTTTAGATTAATCTAATCTATTATTTTATTCTTTCTTATAGCTTCCTTCATGTTAGTCTTAGTATGAAATATTTTCATGGTCATCTATAGAAATTTTATTATAAATCTTGTTTGACTAATATAATTATCATATTTTATTTTATATTGAATTTGTTACTCTTAATAAATTATGAAAGAGATTACTATCCAAGCATCCCTGAAGGACTGCACAACACTAATGTTTTTTATGGTCATATTTTATATATATGATTGGCTATGCTACAGTGAAAATTAGTTTTGATGATAACAAACATGAAAATGATGAGAAAACCAAGTCCAAGAATTTTAAGAATAGTTTTAGGACTTAGAGTCTTTGTTCAAAGATCTTTTTAGATATCTCATGATTTTACAAGATAAGATAAAAACGTTTTTGAAAATAAATTAAAAGTTTTTTAAATCATATGGGCTATTTCTCAAATTTTTTTCAAGTGTTTTAGAAGCAGAGTTATTCGAATAAAGGCCTCTTTATTCGAATAAATCAAGTTTAGAAAATCTGTGCTTGAACTGAGTTATTCAAATAACCTATGAGTTATTCGAATAATGTTTTCAAAATCCTACTGCGCGCCTCTGATTTCATAAATGTTATTCGAATAAAATGTTTTTAATGGCCTGTTTTTATATAAGCTATTCGAATAACTCCAGAGTTATTCGAATAGACCTGCTTCTCATAAATCTTTTTTAAGCAGTGTTATTCGAATAAATATCATGTTATCCAAATAACCAATTCCAGAACTGGTTATTTTGAGAACATGTTATTCGAATAAACCAAGGTTTATTCGAATAAACACGAGATCCTGTTTTAGAAAGAAACGACCATATTTGCATTCATTATGTGAATTAATTGCACTCAATAGCTATTTTCTTCTACGACTCTATAAATAGAGACCATGGGTCTCTTTTGTGTTTTGCTCAGCTATTTGAATTATTTTGTGCTTGCTTTGAAAATGTGATCTATAATTTTCACATATTTTCTGTGCTCTTTTTTGTAAAACTTTGAGATATCCTTAGAGAGCTTCTTAGCACTTCAATTTGTGATATTTACTCTGTGTGAGAGTTTCTCTTCATCTATTTTCTACTTTTCTGTATCGAGGGTGAGGTATCCCTCAAGCTTTGTAAAAAGGTGAGTTATCCCTAAAGGTTGAGGCTTTAGCACAAGGGTAGAGTTTCCCTGTGTGTGAAAAGTACTCTATTTTGTAATGGTAGCAAGCACCTATTGAAGTTTGTATTCATAGTGAAAAATATCGAATATTTTTCGAGGACTGGACGTAGACCACAACTGGTTTGGTTGTCGAATCAGGATAAATATTGTGTCTACTCTTCTCTTCTCAATCTCTTTATTTACTGCCATTTATTTATTATTGCTTATTTGTTTTCTTCCTATTCTTAAGTTTTTCTTTTATTCTCTCTTATATTCACATTTTTTATTTAATAGCTTCAACATTTGTTTTTTGTTTTAAAAGCATTTGCGAAAATTTTCTATACTCAATCCATCCCCCTCCTCTTGAGTACTGGAGCCACTTGGTAACAAGTGGTATCAGAGTTAGACTCTTATTCAAAGAGTTTAGCAGCTTTAAGAGAACATGGCTTCCTCAAATGATTTTTCAGAGGGATCTTCCATAAATTGACCACCCTTTTTCAATGGGGATGGTTATGCCTATTGGAAGGAAAGAATAAAAATCTTCATCGAAGCTATTGATCTTGATGTGTGAGATGCTGTCGAAAATGGTGCATTTATACCTACAAAAGAGGTTGATAGCGTAAAAACTGAGACACCAAGAAGTGATTGGTCAGATGATGATAAAAGAAAAGTTCAACACAATTTAAAAGCCAAAAACATCATTACCACTGCCTTAGGGTATATGATGAATTTTTCAGAATTTCAAATTGTAAAACTACTAAAGAAATGTGGGACACTTTACAAGTCACCCATAAGGGTACTAGTGAAGTAAAGAGGTTGAGAATCAATTCTTTTTACTCGTGAATATGAATTATTTAGAATGAACCGAGGAGAAAACATTCAGGAAATACAAAAGAGGTTCACCCACATTGCTAATCACCTTGCATCATTAGGAAAGAATTTTTCTAATGAAGATTTGATTAACAAAGTTTTGAGATATTTAAGCAGGATTTGGCAACCCAAGGTGATAGCCATATCAGAATCAATGGATTTGTCAACAATGACATTAGCTACCCTCTTTGGGAAAATGATGGAGATGAAGCAGACAACCTTGAGTTAAATAAAGAGAACCTCAGTCTCCTGGTAAAGAAATTTGGAAGGTTCCTCAAAAAGAAAGGAACTCAAAGAAGACCGTTGTTTCCCCAAAAGAATACCCATCACAAAGGGGAAGGAGCATCATCAACCCCAACCTATTACGAGTGCGGAAAACTAGGTCACATAAAGATGGAGTGCCCAATATACCAAAAGAAAATAGAGAAACTTAAAAAGAAACCCTTCAAGGACAGAAAAGGAAGAAGAGCCTACATAACATAAGATGACAATGATATGAACTCTACTGATAGTTCAGAGAGCGAATAAGGTCATCTATGTCTTATGGCTAAAGGAGAAAAAGAAGTAGAAAGCAACAATGAGGTAAGTTCTAGCTATGACTTATCACCTTCTTATAATGAATTACAAAATGGTTTTGAAGAATAACATGAAGAATCGATAAGGCTAACAAAATTAATCTCCTCATCTAAGAAAATAGTTTCTTCTTTAGAAAATTAAATTCTTGCTTTAAACAAAGAAATTGAAGAATTAAAAATTAAAAATGAAACATTAGGATTAATTTATGCTTGCATAATTTGCTCTTCACGTGTTTAAACATCTTCATCTTATCTATCATGCCAAATTCTTGAAAAAGAAATTAAAAATTTAAAGAACACACTTTCTAAATTCACTTTTGGAAGAGATAACTTAAATATTTTGTTAGGAAAGCAAAAAGCTATTTTTCAAAAGGCTGGGATATGATACAACAGCAAAAATCAGCATAAATTTTATAAAAATTTCTTTGTTCATTCGAGTACTTCTAGTAGTCCTTTTATTAAATGTTTCTATTGTGAGAAGAAAGGACACAGTGCGTCAACATGCAATGCTAGAAAAAATATAAATACAAAGAGTGGAACAAAAATGGTTTGGGTTCTTAAGGGTACTATTTTCAAAACTAACACTCAATGACCCAAGAAAATTTGGGTACCAAAAGTTAAAAATTAAACATGTGTTGTAGGAGTGCTTGAAGGCTAGGAGCTCAAATTGGTATCTCAATAGCGGCTGCTCCAAACACATGATCGGAGATGACTCCAAGTTCACATTTCTTGTTCCCAAAAGTCATGGACATGTTACATATGGAGATAACAACAAATGAAAGATTCTTGGAATCGGCAAAGCGGTAAGAGTCCTAATTCCTCTATAGATAATGTATTGCTTGTTAAAGGACTCAAACATAACTTGCTTAGTATTAGCCAATTATGTGATAAAGAAAATAAAGTAATTTTTTATTCAAATTGTTTCATAATTAAAGATAAAAATGATAAGCATGTTAAGTTCATTGGTCATAGAGTTAACAATATTTATATGATTAGTCTTGATGACATATACTCAAATGATGCGAAATGTCTTTTAAGTAAGAATGATGATTGATGGTTATGGTATAGGAGAATTGCATACATTCACATGGATTACTTAAAAAGGTTGGTATCTAAAGAGCTAGTAATTGGACTACTCAAGCTCAATTTTATAAAAAATAAATTATGTGATGCATGTCAAAAGGGAAAACAAGTAAAGGTTTCTTTTAAAGCAAAAAATATAGTTTCAACTTTTAGACCTTTACAGCTTTTGCACATGGATCCTTTTGGACCATCTAGAACTATAAGGTTTAGTGGGAAATACTATGCTTTAGTGATTGTTGATGATTTTTCTAGGTTCACATGAACTTTATTTCTTTCAAATAAAAATGATGAATTTCTAGCATTTTAAAAACTTGTCAAATTTATCCAAAACGAAAAAGATTTTTCTATTTCTTCTATAAGAAGTGACCATGGTGGCGAATTTGAAAATCATGCTTTTGAAACCTTTTGTGATGAACATGGCATTGAGCATAATTTTTCTGCCCCTAGAACTCCACAACAAAATGGAGTTGTAGAAAGGAAAAATTAATCTTTAGAAGAAATGGTGAGAATTATGCTCAATGAAGCTGCTCTTCCTAAGTATTTTTAGGCGAACGCTGTAAGCACCGCTTGTTGTGTAATGAACAAGGCCCTTATAAGGTCAATTTTAAAGAAAATCTCATATGAATTATACAAAGGAAGAAAGTCAAATGTCTCACATTTTTATATTTTTAGTTGCAAATGTTTTATTTTGAACAATGGAAAAGACAACCTAGGTAAGTTTGATGCTAAGTCTGATGAGGGTATATTTCTTGGTTATTCAAATCATAGCAAAGCCTTTAGAATTTATAATAAAAGAATTAAGACTGTCGAAGAATCCATTCATGTTGCATTTGACGAAACTAACCCAAATAGATCGAGAAAGGATTTTTTTGTTAATAATGTTGTAGATATTTTGGCAAAAACTCACTTGGATGATAAGGAGAAAGAAGAGAGAAAGTAAGAAGAAAGTCAAGAAGACCCCCCAAATCAAGAGAATTCACAAGCCATGGACCTCCCCAAACAATGGTGAACCTCAAGATACCATCCGCTTAACTAAGTAATAGGTGATGTATGATAATCACATATTTGATACATTAATAAACCCTCATTTTTAGTCATTTACACTCTCCATGCACTTAATTGATTAAGTTTGGTTATGTTCTGTAAGTTTGGACTCAAATTGGACTTAATTAATTTTTTTCAGCATGATTTACATTTTACACTATTTTTTTATTTTGGTCATATCTTGAGTTCTAGATGTCTAACAATTATGTATTTTACCTTGTTGGAAAGATAAGAGAGAGCTCTACAACTTTCATGAAGAGCTCTAGGTCAAAGTCAGCCATCTAGTATACAGTAATCAGAGCATAACTCAGGCTGTATGATCTGGATTGGGCTAAAATTTTGGTATTTGCAAGTTAAGACCCATATCTACAACTTTCATGAAGAACACAAGACTCAATTTGGACTCCTTAGAAGTCATATTGGGCTTGGAAGTTAGAAAAAAAGAGCTGTAAACTGGGTTTGAACACTGTGCAGTAATTAGGTCATATCTCAGACTGTAAGTGGTCTTTTGAGGTTATTCTAGCGGCATTTAAAAGCTAAGATCTAGGCCTACAACTTTCATGAAGATCACATTTCAATATTCTAATGTATTCAATGACTTCAGAACTGAATTATTTTGGAGACAAAGAATCTCCATAATTTCACTCATCAAAAGTCATTTGGCATTTTTCACTCATTCACTCACTCATGAAACAACCCCCTTTTCATTTTGTATCCATAATCCTTTATAAAAAGGAGCCTTGGTTGATCATTTTGGGAGTCTTGGTGTTAGATATCAAGATCCTACTATTTTATTGTTTGATTATCTTGTTGTAGTTTTCTTTTGTTCTAAATTGAAGTTATGTTCTTCTTCTTCTTCTTTTTCTCTCTTTCTTTCTTCTTGCCTATGAGTGACTAATTTTCATTTTATTTGGGTGAAAGGGTGAAGCTTTTGGTAATAAGTTAATGTTAGATTAATTTCTTTGTTGTGCTTAGATGATATATTTTCAAGTGGTTATTATACGTGTTATATTTTATTTTTAATCAATTTAGAAACTCTCCTTGTAAAGTGGAGATCTTGATTCATTGTAGATAAGAGGTTGGCATAATGAATGCTTGAGCTCATTTATAAGTAGTGGTGTTAATAGATTATTAAAGGAATCATAATATAATTACGTATATAATTTTTAATGAACTTTGAATGTTATATTTTTTGATTGGAACCTCCATTATGTGTAGATTCTAATTGAGTTATCAAAAGAATTAATCTTATCCTTAATTTATTTACCAAGAGTGGATCTCCTAACCCAAGTAAGTTTTTTTATTTGTGACTAAGTTTTATCACTTTTATTGTTGTGACAAAATATTTACTTTATGTCAAAGAATTTTTCTTCATCAATTTCCTGTGGATCGACCTCGGATTCCTGATAATTTATTACTTGAAATAACCTATACTTAGGTTTGTAACTTTTAATCGCGTCAATTTTTTGGCGCTCATGTTTGGGACTTGATTTGAAGAATAAATTTATTGTGTAAATATTTTGTATATAAATATATATATATATATATATATATATATATATATATATATAGATATTCGAGGATCTTGTATATATATATTTTTTCTCGCTCTTTTAATTTTTTTCTTTGTACTTACTAACGTACTAACTTAGTAAGAAAAATTCTCCCTTATCTCTCTGTAATCTTTAATCATTAATGAAATAATCTTTCTTCTTCTCTTCTCTCTCGCCGCAGCAAAAAATTAGTTTTTCGATTCTCTTATTTTCATATTTTAAATTTACTTTTGGTACTTTATTTTCTGTAATTTATATTCTGCACTTTATTTTTTGTATTTTACTTTCTATATTTCATTTCTAACTTTCTAACTTACTAACCTTTTAATTTTCTTGTTTACTAACTTACTAACTATCTAACTTGTTTACTTTATCAACTATCTAACTTTTTACTTTAGCTTCTAACATTTTAATTTATCTCGCATACTAATTTTTTAATTTATCTGCTTATTAACTTATTTGGTGGTTAGTTTATACCACACATTTATTAATATTTATTTACTAAGTGTTAATACTTATTTGGTGATTGGTTTATACCACATCTTTGTTAATATTTAATGGACAATTTATACCGCCAGCTTGTACATTTTATTTTATATTTTAAGTTACTTATTTATGCTTAATTGGTTCGTGATTTAAATTCGGATCATTTGGTTAAACTTGATCCTGGTACTTTACATATTGATTTACCTGAATCACAATCACACACATTAAACACAATGGCTGAAAATGAAAGTATGCATGATGAACATGAAAATCAACTGTTGTGAACCATGCGTGAGTATTTGCAACCATCTCAAAATTTTAGTCCATCATGTTTTATCTTTCCGCTCAATGCTAACAATTTTAGATTCAAGCTAGGTATGATTTCTTTACTTCTAAATTTCTATGGTTTAGAATCTGAAAGCCTATATTTACATCTAAAAGAATTTGAAGAAGTATGTACCACTTTTAATGATCAAACTTACACTGAAGAGGTTGTTAAGCTTAAATTATTTCTTTTTTCTTTGAAAGATAAAGCAAAAACTTGGCTTAACGCATTGAAATCAAGATCAATTGGCACATGACAAGAAATGCAAGATGAGTTTTTAAAGAAATTTTTTTCAACACAAAAAACCAATGCTTTGAAAAGACAAATCCAAATTTTTTTCCAAAATTCAAATGAAACATATTTTCAAAGTTGGGAACGTTTTAAAGATTTGTTAAATTCTTGCCCACATCATGATTTTGAAAAATAGTGCACTATAAGCTTCTTTTATGAAGGGTTAACACCTGAAACTAAATAATTTGTGGAAACAATGTGCAATGGTGAGTTTCTTGATAAAGAACCTGAAGAAACTTTAGACTATTTAGACCATTTGGCTGAAAATTCTCAATCTTAGCATGGTACTAATCCTTCTGAAAATTCAATTAGAAATAACCTTGAAATGCTAGTAAAGGAAAATATCATCTTAGTCAAGAAGAAGATTTAAATGCTAGGTTTGCTAGTTTGGCTAGAAAGGTTGAAGTCATGGAATCAGGGAAAGTAAAAGAAATTAAATTTGTGCAAAATGAAGAAATTTGTAGCATTTGTGATGAATTGGGACACTTAACAAATGAATGTCCAAAAATTTTTATTTTTAAAGAAGTTGTGCATGAGCAAGTAAATGCAATGAATAATTTTAAAAAGTCATTCACTTCATTTTTTTTAAATACATACAATCTGGGACGGAGAAATCACCCAAACTTCAGTTGGAGGATTAACAATCAGGCACAATTTATGCAATCACCACCTCCTCAGGCACAGCAGGACTCTCAAAATTCTCAAGGATATGCACCTTATATCCCACCATATAGGAAAAACTTTGAGGGAATATTGCATGCATTCATGGAAAAGTAAAGAGGCCATTAATAACCAAAACACTCAAGTCATGATTGACATAAAAGACACTCTTGTTAAACTTTCTTCTGCACTCACCATTCACAAGAAAGGAAAGTTTTCCTCTCAACTTCAACCAAATCCTAAGGGTTAGTACAGCCTAAATGAGGGTAGTTCAGAAAGTCAACAAATATATCAAGTCAAATCAGTGATAGCTCTTAGGAGTGGAAATGTTGTTGAAAAACAAATTCTTGAACCTTGTGAGAAAGATGATGGATCAAGTCTTAAAGATGAGGAAGAAGTTGATAAGCCACTTGGCCAAAAGGTGACCAAATCCTCGCCTTCACTCCCATATCCTCAAGCATTAAATAATTCAAGTGAAGTGAACCATAATAGTGATATTTTTGAAATTCTTAAACAAGTGAAGGTTAATATTCATCTGTTAGATGCTATCAAACAAATTCCTTGTTATGCCAAATTTTTGAAAGACTTGTGTACTGTTAAAGGGAAATATATTGTGAAAAAAATACATTTTTGACTGAACAGGTATGCTCCATTATTCAGAACAATAATGCATTGAAATATAAAGACCCTGGTTGCCCTACGATTTCATGCATTATTAGTGAACATAAAATTGAACGAGCTTTACTTGATCTTGGTGCTAGTGTTAATTTGTTTCCATATTCAGTTTATCAGCAACTCAACTTGGGTAAGTTAAAACTAACTTCTATAACTCTTCTACTTGCCAATATATCAATTAAAATTCCAAAAGAAATAGTAGAAGATGTGTTGGTACAAGTTGATAAATTCATATATCCAGTAGATTTTATTGTCTTGGAAACTGAACCTATGAAAAATAGTAGCAAGTCATTTCCTGTTATTTTAGGTCGCCTATTTTTAACAACATCTAATGCTTTGATAAAATACAGAAATGGAGTGGTGAAATTAACATTTGGATATATGACACTGGAGCTTAATATTTTCAATATGTGCAAGCAACTACAGGAAGTTTATGATGGAAATGAAGAAATTGAAGGGATTGAGGCCATTATAGATGATCATCTTCAAACCAGGAGTTCTTCTGACCCATTAGAAATTTGTTTAATTAATTCATTTGATTCAGCTACACAATTAGATGATGATATTTCTGAAATATGCTCTTTGCTTGACTGTACACAGGTGATGGAATACAAAGGATGGAAGTCAAGATTTAAAGAGCTAAAACCCATAAATGATGATACCTATGAAGAAGTACCCACACTGGAACTAAAGTCATTACCTGCTGGGTTGAAGTACACATTTTTTAGGAGAAGAACAAAGTTTTTAGTGGTAATTTCCTCATCTCTGACCAAAGAATAAGGTATATTGATAGAAATACTTAAAATGCATAAAAGTGCAATTGGATAGACATTAAAGGACATAAAAGGTATTAATTCATTAATTTGTACACATAGAATACATTTAGAGGATAATGCTAAAACATCTCAACAACCTCAAAGAAGATTAAATCAACACATGAAAAGGGTAGTTAGAGCTGAAGTTCTTAAATTACTTAATGTTAGAATTATCTACCCTATCTCTGATAGTCAGTGGGCAAGCCCTACACAAGTTGTGCCTAAGAAATCCGGAATAATAGCGGTTGAAAATGAAAAAGGTGAATTAATACCTACCTGAGTCTCATCTAGTTGGGGTATGTGTATTGATTTTAAAAAATTGAATGCAACCACTAGGAAAGATCATTTCCCCTTGCCATTTCTTGATCAAATTTTGGAAAGAGTAGCAGGGCATCCCTACTATTATTTTCTTGATGGTTATTCAAGGTATAATCAAATACCAATTACATTAGAGGACCAAGAAAAGACCACTTTTACTTGCCCATTTGACACTTTTGCATATAGAAGAATGTCTTTTGGTCTTTGTAATGCTCTGACAACTTTTCAAAGATGCATGTTAAGTATTTTCAGTAACATGATTGAGCATTATTTAGAGATTTTCATGGATGACCTGACATTTTTTAAAAATTCTTTTGAAAATTGTCTTGATAATTTAGAAAATGTTCTTAAAATATGCGAAGAAAAAGGATTTGTGTTAAATTGGGAAAAATGTCATTTTATGGTTACTTCAGGAATAGTATTAGGTCATGTGATATCTTCTAAGGGAATTGAAGTTGATAAGGCTAAAGTTGAATTAATTGCTCATTTGCCTTCCTAAAAAATAGTCAAAGAAGTTCATTCTTTTTTAGGACATGCAAGATTTTACAGAAAATTCGTTAAGGACTTTAGTGTCATATCTAGACCATTATGTAATCTTCTAACAAAAGATGCACTATTTGATTGGACCCAAGATTGTCAGAAATCTTTTAAAAAATTATTTGGTCTTTTTACAGCTGCTCCTATCATACAATCCCCTGACTGGTCTTTTCCTTTTGAATTGATGTGTGATACTAGTAATTTTGTTGTTGGTGCTGTTTTAAGACAGAGAAATGAAGGTAAGCCTCATGTAATTTATTATGCAAGTTGAACTTTGAATAGTGCACAAATGAATTACACTACTACTGAAAAAGAATTACTTGCTGCAATTTTTACATTGGACAAATTTTGAGCTTATTTAATTAGTTCTTCTACTGTTATTTT
Source organism: Ormosia semicastrata (assembly GCA_029884595.1). Taxonomy (NCBI): domain Eukaryota; kingdom Viridiplantae; phylum Streptophyta; class Magnoliopsida; order Fabales; family Fabaceae; genus Ormosia; species Ormosia semicastrata. Next base: position 39,552,643 of record JAQQTO010000055.1, read on the forward strand.
CACTGATCATGCTGCTATTAGATATTTAATGACTAAGCAAGATGTCAAACCTAGGTTGATACGGTAGATCTTGTTGCTTTAAGAATTCAACATCACAATAAAAGACAAGAAAGGAGCCAAAAATGTTGTTGAAGATCATTTGTCCAGACTTACAACAGGCTCATCTTTTGATAACACACTTATCAGTGATTCTTTTCCTGAAGAATTTTTATTTTCTGTCAATTCTATGCCTTGGTTTGCTAATATTATCAATTTTCTTGTAACAGGTAAGATGCCGCCTCAATGGACGCACCAAGACAGAAAAAAGTTTTTGATTGAGGTGAAAATTTTCTATTGGGATGACCCATATTTGTTCAAATATTGTCCTGATCAAATCTTTCAGAAATGTGTACCTGAGAATGAGGTAGGTAGTGTCATTAAATTTTATCATTCAGAAGCATGTGGAGGTCATTTTTTTTCAAAGAAAACAACTGCGAAAATCTTGCAGTGTGGATTTTATTGGCCTACTTTATTTAAGGATAGCTATATTTTTTTGCAAAAATTGTGAAAGTTGTCAGAAATTGGGTTCCATTTCTAAAAGAGACATGATGCCTCTGAATCCTATCATTGTCATTGAAATTTTTTATTGTTGGGGAATTGATTTCATTGTCCATTTCCATCATCATTTGGATTTGTGTATATTTTGATTGCAATTGATTATGTCTCAAAATGGATTGAGGCGATTCCATGTCGACACAATGATCACAAAACTATTCTTAAATTTTTAAAAGAAAATGTTTTGAGTCGATTTAGAATCCCTCGAGTTATCATCAGTGATGGGGGAAAACATTTTTGCAATAAACCATTTGAATCTTTAATGAAAAAATATGACATTACCCATAAAATTGCTACCCTTTATCATCCTCAAACAAGTGGACAAGAAGAATTAGCAAATAGGGAGATTAAACAAATTTTAGAAACAATGGTTAACCCAAATTGTAAAGATTGGTCTTTAAGATTAAACGATACACTTTGGGCTTACCGTACTGCTTTCAAAACATCTTTAAGCATGTCACCCTATTGGTTAGTCTATGGAAAACATTGTCACTTACCTGTAGAATTGGAGTATAAAGCAAAGCATTTTGGGTCATTAAAGCTTTCAATTTAAATCTTGATGATGCTTCCAAGTTACGCAAATTGTAATTAAATGAACTTGAGGAATTGAGAAATGATGCATATGAAAACTCAAAGATTTATAAAGCTAGAACAAAAGCTTTTCATGACAAATCAATTTTGAAAAAAAAATTGAAATTGTCAAAAAGTTATGCTTTATAATTCTCGTCTTCACCTATACCCTGGAAAATTGAGATCTAGGTGGACTGGCCCTTTTATTGTCAAACATGTGTATTCTTATGGGGCCATAGACATTGAGAACCCTAGGAATGGTAATGTATTTAAGGTCAATGGACAAAGACTCAAACCATTTCTAGAACATCAAGTTGTTGAGGTAGAATTCATCTCCCTTTCTAATCCAAGTTATGAGTAGAATTTATTTTAATCTTTTTTCTTCTTTTTGTAGTTCTTTGTGTTTCTAGTTAAGTGGTGGATAACGGTACTCCGTGACTCTCAAGTCGGTTTATTTTTCAGTTTCTCATAATAACTGATTTCTTCTCCTTTTAAAATGGATGTCATTCTCTCGAATTTAAGAAATCATTTTCACTCTCTCCCTCAAGATGCTCTAACAAAAATCTACAAAGCTAAGTGTGAAAGACTAAGATTGTTAATGCACATGGGCATCCCAGAAGATATACGCTGGATAATCGAAGCAAAGGTTCGTTTAGCTGGTGAATCTTCAGATTCATTTGTCCCATAAATACCGGGTCTCGGTAAAAGTTCTTATTCTAAAAGGAGAATAGCAAAAAAAATGCAAGTTTGTTACAAGTGTGTGTGATAGAATTGTAACACGCGATGTCATTCTTTGGGGATAGTTTTCGTAAACAGAAAAGATAAAATATTCTTTATTAAGAATGGACTGAGTAAGGAGTCATTAGATAATATCTTATTAACTCTTGAGACGCATTCTTATGGATATGTGCAGCATGAATTTCTTAATTTATGGAATCTCTTCAAGGATGAGCAAGAGTGTTACAGTCTTAGGAATCTGACTCAAAAAGACCCTATTTGCCAATTTATAAGAAAATTGGATAGGAAGCTTATCCTGGACTCATAGAAAGTGTTTAATCCGTTACTGGACGTAAAACCAGAGGAAGATGTGAGCCACAATCACAACAACATGTATATATTATCTTGTACATCTCCTAAAAAAAAGAAAAAAAAGGTAAAACTTCGGTTGTACTTGGTCGTTAATTAGATCAGGAGCCCTTGTCAGTAGCAGAACCGTCATTGACTCGGGTGAACCTTTGCACACCAGTTCGTAAATAAGGTTTGTGTGTCATGCTCTATAGAGAGTCACACAAGCATTCCCAGGTTTTAACCATAGGCTCTGCTTACTGATGAACAGATAGAAGCGTCCCATGTTTGCATTCTTGCGTGACAATGTCTCTAAGCTCAATTACTGGTATTGATTTATTGGGTTCCTGAGCGTAGCTCCACTGGCTATGGTCACTGGTCATCATATTCAGATTTTCTCTTTTTAACTAGAGGGACGATGCATAGGCTAGGATATCCCATAAGCAGGAGGAGTACCTTAAGTATGAAATTCCTTAAGGGAATTCAATGTCTCTTTCAATGGGCGGTAAGATTGTGAAAGCCACTGCACTCATGACGCGCAGTATAAAGATACGCCATGAAAACTGTACATAAAGGTATGTCATCATTTACTACTATAATTTTATCTTTGTATGATTTTGTTTTATTTTGATTTTGGACAAACGATCCTTTGGGCAAGGGTCCTTCAAGAGTTTCTAGACTTCTTTATCCTGATGGTTTTCTTGAAATAATAATAATAATAATAATAATAATAATAATAATAATAATAATAATAATAAGTTTCTTAAATTCAAACTTTTCTAACAATAGCCAACCTACCCATACAAGAGTTATTATTACTTTTTTTATTCTCTTCCTTATTTAAACACTTCATTTTCTTCACTTTCCTATAACTCATAATCATTTAAAGAGAGTGTGAATGTAGAAATGAAGGGAGCTTCTTCTTCGATTCATAGATTTACTAGTATCTGTGTATTTTATAGGATAAGTTATGGGAAGGGTTTAGAGTTTGTAAACACAGCAAGCACTATTCGTAGAACACTTGCTGCGAGAAACATTTATGTAGTATATGGGAAAGGTAGCATTGGGTTAATGAGGGTTATATCACTTTATGCACATATAAGAGGTGGTCAAATTTTAGGTATCATTCCTGAACCTTTAACTCGAAGGAACATCATTGGAAACACAATTGAGCTGGAAATTCAAGTATCATCCATGCATGGATGAATGAGGACAATGCTTGAAAACTCTAATGCATTCATTACCTTACTGGGTAGTTTTAGTACTTCGGAAGAAGTTTTTCAAATTATCTCTTGGGCCCAACTGAACATCTACCATAAATCCATAAGTTTGTTGAATGTTAATAATTTCTTTGATAATTTATTATCTTTTGTTGACCATGCTATGGAACAGAACTTTATCATACCTTTGACAGGACAACTCCTTATATCTGCTTCAACTGTTAATGAATTAATTGATAAATTACAAGTTTTTGTTTATGAACCTAAATCAGTAATAGTTCAGATAGATTGATCAAAAGGAAGCAGCAAGGGAGGCAACAAGGAACAAGAGTGTGATCTGACACTTCATCTATAACTTCCTTTTATCTTTGGTTTTATTTATCGTACTTTGTTTCTATTTTAATTTGTGTAAGGTTTTTCTTTTCAGTAATTGCAATAACAAGTATTATCTTCTATCCTTTACCTATCTATGTTTTGACATTGAGGACAATATTGTGATCTGGTTGGGAAGAAGGATAGTTATGTGAAAAAAAATTGAAAACAAAAAAAGAAGTGTGTTTGTTAATATATTGGTTGTGTTTATATGTTTGTCAGTAATTTATTAACAACAAAAGTAATTAGGGATAACAGAGAAAGGAGTAAATTATTTACTCTTGAGACGCATCAAAATTAGTGGCAGAGTAAGGAGTAATTAGTAGATAACTAGTTTGTGTGGAAGTGGCAATTCAAATTCAAGGAAATTTGCATGACTGAGTAAATTGTCTTCTTTCTTAAAAATCACATGTTTGGTTATGGATGTTGAAGTAGTGGACTGAGAATGATAGAATTATGCCTTGTGAGATTTTGAGCCTATTGATGAATAGATTAAACATTTGTATCATTCTCTTCTTTCTTGTGTGAATTTCACTCATAGAATTATTACTCTAGAACTTGCTTTGATTCTTTTTTAGACTACATTTTCACATGCATACATAAACATGATTGAAACATTTTTTCTTGAAATAGCTACTTTAACCAAATAGCTAAGAATGATTAGCACACAAATAGGCAGCCTTGCTCAGCAGCATATTGTCTCAATATGATATCAAGCACTCTTATGACTTCTTGAAAATTCTCTGATTCCTGCCAACGTAAGGCATTGAAAATGACCTATTTCCCCTTGTTTAACCTCTTTGAGCTTATTTGACTATTCTTTGTTTCGAACTCATTATGTGCCTTAAATGAAAAATCATGTTCTTACTTGGCCTTAGGGAATAAGAGAACATTAACTTTGTCATTGGATGAGTTCTTGAACAAGTGTGGGAGGTGTGTGTGTAGAATAATTGGTAAAAAAAATGTTTAATTAATATATATATATATATATATATATATATATATATTATGTTCATCTTCAAAATAAAATAAAATAAAATAAATGTAAATAAGGGCCAACAATGCAATAAAGGAAAGGAAAAGAATATGTAAAGAGAATTTGTATTAGGTGGATTGGGATGAACTTTCATACTTGTTAATTGAACTCAACTCTTATACTCTTTTATTCTCTTTGGTATTTAACTTGTCATATCCATATTACCTCCTCATTTACCTTGACCTCATTACAACCTTGAATAAAGTTCTCATGATTTGTGTGGGCATGTGTTTTGAGTAGTGGAGAAGTAGAAGATAAGCAAGCTTATGGTAGTATAATTTTCATGGGTTGAATTGAGTGAAATACCTATCTTTTAAACACTTTAGGGATTGATAGTGAATTTTGTGAGGATCTATCATTCTTGATTCATGTTTTTCAATTAAAATTTCCTTACTTGTTGGTTTGAGATTTGAAGAAACGTTACCTCATAAATGTTTTGATCCCTTGAATGATTGGTTACTCTTCATTCTTAAATATTATTAGAAATTGAGTCTTTTAGAATTTCTAACTTTTGAGTTTGTGTTGTTTTTCCTTGTTCTCTAGTTTTGGTCTTATTTGTTTTGCCCAAGAGTACAAAAAGTTAAATGTGAGGGAATTTAATAATCACATATTTTATACATTAATAAACCCTCATTTTTAGTTATTTACACTCTCCATGTACTTAATTGATTGAGCTTGGTTATGTTTTGTAAGTTTGGACTCAAATTGGACTTAATTATTTTTTTACCATGATTTATGTCTTACACTATTTTTGTATTTTGGTCATATCTTGAGTTCTAAATGTCTAATAATTATGTATTTGTTCTTGTAGGAAAGATAAGAGAGAGCTCTACAACTTTCATGAGAGCTCTAGGTCAAAATCAGACATCTAGTGGAGTTAATTGGTCTTGGAAGTCAGAACACGGGTTTTGTGATTGGAACCTGAATAGTGTGTAGCAATCAGAGCATAACTCGGGCTGTAAGAGTTACATTGGGCTGAAATTTTGGCATCTGCAAGTTAAGATCCATATCTACAACTTTCATGAAGAACACAAGACCCATTTCAGATTTATTAGAGGTCATATTGGGCTTGCAAGTCAGAATAGAGGAGCTATAGCTGGGCCTAAGTAGTGTGCAGTAATCAGATCATATCTCGAGTTGTAGAATTGATTTTTGCTAAAACTAACGGCATTTGAAAACTAAGACAAAAGCCTACAGCTTTCATGAAGACCATTTTTCAATTCTCTGATGCATTCAATGAGTTCAGCACTAAATGATTTCAGAAATAAAGAATCTCAATAATTTTTCATTCATCAAAAGTCATTTGTCATTTTTCACTTATCCACTCACTCATGCACTCACTCATTAATCAGCTCCATTGTCATTTTGTATCCCTAATCCTCTATAAAAGGCACCATTGGCTATTCATTTAGGAATCTTGGTGTTAGTTATCAAGATCATGCTATTGTGTTGTTTGTTTATCTTGTTGTAGTTTTCTTTTGTTCTAAATAGAAGTCTTCTTCTTCTTCTTCTTCTTCTTCTTCTTCTTCTTCTTCTTCTTCTTCTTCTTCTTCTTCTTCTTCTTCTTCTTCTTCTTCTTCTTCTTCTTCTTGTCTATGAGTAACTAATTTTTATTTTACTTGGGTGAAAAAGTGAAGCTTTTGGTAATAAATTAAGGTTAGATTAATTTCTTTCTTGTGCTTAAATGATATATTATCAGGTGGTCATTATACATATTGTATTCTATTTTCAATCAATTTAGAAACCCTCCTTGTAAAGTAGAGATCTTGATTCATTGTAGACAAGAGGTTGGCACATTGAATGTTTGAGCCCATTTATAAGTAGTGGTGTTAATAAATAATTAAATGAACCATAATATAATTATGTATATAATCTTAAATGAACTTTAAATGTTGTATTTTCTTATTGGAACATCCATTATACTTAGATTCTAATTGAGTTATAAAAAAATTAATATTATTCTTAATTTACTTACCAAGAGTGGATCTCCTAACCCAAGTAAATCTTATTTATTTGTGACCAAGTTTTATCACTTTTATTATTATGACAAAATATTTATCTTACGTCAAAGAATTTTTTCTTCATCAATTCTCTGTGGATCGACTTTGGACTCCCAAAAATTTATTACTTGAAACAACCTGCAATTAAGTTTGTAACTTTTAATCCACATCACTTATCATAAGTTTTATGACTAAACCTTCTCACAACCTTCGCTCGACAACATCAATATTATTATTATGCAATGTTTTTAGATCTGGTCTTAAAGGACTTAGCCTATTTGGAGCTTCCTTCAATAACATTAGTATTGTTGCTATGCATCTTTTTACTCCTATCTCCATAAATCATGTGTCAATAACCTTTTATCAGTCGTTGCCCTGATGATAACATCAATATTACCATTAGTCTGTATGATGCCAATAACAATAATGACTTTTATAGTTTTAGATAGCATTAGTGCTGTCTTTCTGACAAGTTAGTTTGAGTACTTCCAAGCTTCTTGAAATTGCTTGACCTTGATTTCACATGATAACTCTTAAGAATTTCCCCTTGCTATTTAGGCAACTTCACTATTGCCTTATTCAATGATTTTAATGTTGTTGAATAAATCCCTTCTTATTTTCCTAGCACTATCTTAGTAGCCTTAGTATTGTCATGTACTCGATATACAACGTGCGATGCATTTTTCACATGTACAAAATAATTATATTTTATTTTATTCGTAACATCGCCCCGTTCTTATAAATAAAAATTAACTTTCAGCATACGATAAATATAAGTTGTGCATTATTCAGCTTTTAAGGCCGAAGGTATATATTTAGTTTTATTTTATCCTTTTCAATTATTGAAGATTGGCTTGAGTGAAAGGCTGGCTTATAGATAGATTAGAATAACAACTTTATAATTGATTGAAATTAAGGATATAAATGAGCTAAATTATTTATAAATTACTCAAATTTAATTCGTTAAATTTTCAATGAGATTTGTTTATTTAATTAAACAAATAAAGTTTAATTTAAACTTTAATTTAATTATATAAATGAGTCAATTTAAGTTTTATAGATTTAACATTAAAAATTTATGAATAACTCATTTACGTGTGTAAAAATATTTTTTATTAATTCTATATAAATAGTAAAAATTAAATCATAAAAAATTAAACTTTAAATAAAAATGTATAAATAATAATAATTTATTTATAATTATTACTAATTAAGTTATGATTTTTTTAATTTAATGGATTATGATTAAATAAAACTTTATTGTTTTTTTTATTTTTTATTTTATATTCTAATTTAAAAAATAAATTAATAAATTTAAATATATTTTAAAAAATATTTAATAAAAAATAATCAAAATATAAACAAGTGAAGTTTAAATTTTAAATTTAACAGATTTGATAAATAAATGAGAAGTGTAAGACATATCAGATAGAGACATAAGTGGAGATGAGAAGAGCGATTACACTCTGGGACCCGTTACTTCATTTGTTCTCTGCAGAATACCAACATTTTGGATTACCGGATGCTCCATCCCTATTTTCAACCGGAAACACATTACTTTCTTTCCTCAAGTTTTTCTCACTCTAAAATCAATCTTGGTAAGTCATGTTGCCCAAGCTTTACGTTGGGCATGTGGATATCTTTGTAAGTTGCTTAGGTGAAAAATCAATTCAACCCAGTTCTTCCTCCCATTCCTTCATTTCATTGCTTTTCTTTTCTTTTCTTTTCTTTTCTTTTCTCTGTAGAGTTTTTGCCCACCCGTGAGGCAAAAGCTTGAGGGAAATGAAGTTTACTTTATTTTTTAAGCTATTCCCGAAACAGTCACTTGGGAAAGGATTTCGTTTCTGCACTGTGCTAAATGAGCTCCCTCAATCTTCATCATTTACTCAATGATTTCTGTATAGACCGAGCCTTTTGGTTGAGTTGGTGTAGAATTTGGTTGTTTTATTAGACTTTGTGGAGATCTTCGGGAACTTGGATTTTGAAGACCAAACTGTTATATTAATTCTATGTCGTTAAGGACTTAAGATAGAACTTCCTTGTTTAATTTTATGTTTTAGCTTGAGTTTGGTTTCAATTGAAGAGTGAATTTTGATCATAAGTTACTTATGTTATGTGATGCTTTTGGATTAATTTAGAAGAGGCTTGAGGGCTGAATTTGGTGACTGTGAAGTGACTCAAAGGACTCATGGCAGCAGAGCTAGTAGGTGGGGCATTTCTCTCGGCCTCCGTTCAAGTGACTATTGAGAGGTTGGCTTCAAGTGACATCAAAGACTATTTCCGTGGAAGGAAACTCAAGGATGAGCTGCTCAAAAAGCTAGAGATTGCACTTAATTCTATCAACCAAGTGCTGGAGGATGCAGAGGAAAGGCAGTACAAAAGCCCACATGTGAAGAAGTGGCTTGATGAGCTTAAAGAGGCTGTGTACCAGGCAGAGGAGCTGTTGGATGAGGTTGCTACAGAGGCATCACGACAGAAGCTGGAAGCTGAATTTCAACCTGCCACTAGCAAGATACGAGGCTTCTTTACAACTTTTATTAATCCATTTGACAAAGAAATTGCATCTAGGATCAAAGAAGCACTAGAGAACCTTAAATTTCTTGCAAAGCAAAAGGATATGCTAGGATTGAGAAAAGGCACTTTTGCTGGCAATGAAGTTGGAGTCAGTTGGAAACTCTCAAACAGATTGCCAACTACATCTTTGGTGGATGAATCTGGCATATATGGTAGAGATGGTGATAAAGTGGAAATAATCAAAATTTTACTTTCAGACAATGTCAGGGGCAATCGGGTACCAATAATTAGCATAGTGGGTATGGGTGGGATGGGTAAGACCACCATGGCTCAGCTTGTGTATAATGACAAAAGGATTCAGGATCAATTTGACCTTAAAGCTTGGGTCTATGTTTCCGAAGATTTTGATGTTGTTGTTGTTACCAAAGCAATTCTTAAGGCATTTCTGTCTTTAGCAGAAGAAACTACAGACTTGAATCTACTCCAACTTAAATTGAAGCAGAGACTGATGGGGAAGAAATTTTTGCTTGTTTTAGACGATGTCTGGAACGAGAACTATGCAAGTTGGGAGGTATTACAAGTCCCCTTTATGTGTGGATCTTCAGGAAGTAAGATTCTTGTTACAACACGTACTAAGAAGGTAGCATCAGTCATGAACTCCACCCAACTCCTTTATTTACAGCCACTGGAGAAAGAAGACTGTTGGCAGCTATTTGTGAAACATGCTTTTCATGACAAGGATGCCAGCGAATATCCAAATCTTGTATCAATTGGCAGAAAAATTGTTGAGAAGTGTGGAGGGTTGCCTTTAGCCATAAAAACATTGGGAAATATCTTGCGAGCAAAATTCTCCAAGGAGGAGTGGGTTAAAATATTGGAAAGTGATATATGGCATTTATCAGACAATGACAGTAACATTAATCCAGCACTAAGATTGAGTTACCACAATCTTCCTTCCAATCTGAAGCGTTGTTTTGCTTATTGTTCCATATTTCCCAAAGGTTATGAGTTTGACAAGGATGTGTTAATACAATTGTGGATGGCAGAAGGTTTGCTGAATTGCTGCCGAAGAGATAAGAGCGAAGAAGAATTGGGTAGTGAGTTTTTCAATGATCTATTGTCAAGATCATTTTTCCAACAATCAAGACGCCATGGTTGTCGGTACATTATGCATGATCTTCTTAATGATTTAGCAAAATCAGTGTCAGGAGAATTTTGTTTACGAATAGAGGGTGATTTGGTGCAAGATATTCCTAAGAGGGCACGTCACATTTCATGCTCCCATAAACTTATCAGTGGTGATAAATTATTAGAGCATATTTGCCAGTGTAATGGATTACATAGTCTGATGACACTCAGTTGGGGACCTGGCGATGAAGGCTTGATGATATACAACAATGTACAGCATGTTTTGTTTTGTAGAATAAAATATTTGCGGGTGTTATCCTTCAGCAATTGTCTTCTCACAGAGTTAGTTGATGATATATGCAATTTAAATCTTCTGCGTTATCTAGACCTGTCTTCCACTGAAATTAAAAGCTTACCAGATTCCATATGTATGCTGCATAATTTGCAGACACTAATATTGACATGGTGCTATTGTTTGACAGAGCTCCCTTCAGATTTGCACAAACTCGTCAACTTACGTCGTCTTGATGTGCGTATGACCGGAATAAAGAAGATGCCAAAGCACATAGGAAGGCTAAAAGATCTTCGGACCCTGACTTGTTTTGTTGTTGGAAAGCATAGTGAGTTTGGTATTAAGGAGTTGGGGAATCTCTACCATCTTCAAGGAACACTTTCAATTTTGAAGTTAGAAAATGTTATTGATCCTGCTGATGCCATGGAGGCCAAAGTGAGAGATAAGAAGCATTTAGAAGGATTAGTGTTGAACTGGGGTGACAAATTTGGAAGGTGCAACGAAAATGATGACTCAATAATTGAAAGGCGTGTGTTGGAGGCTCTTCAACCAAACAGCAACTTGAAAAGGCTTACTGTTTTACGCTATGATGGCACTAGCTTTCCAAATTGGTTTGGAGGTTGTCATTTACCCAATTTAGTATCTATTAATCTGACAGAAAGTAAATTCTGTTTTTTCTTGCCACCGTTTGGGCAGCTCCCCTCTCTGAAGGAGCTTTCTATTTCATGCTTTTATGGAATAGAGGTTATTGGTCCTGAGTTTTATGGAAATAATTCATCAAATGTTCCATTCAGATCCCTTGAAATTTTGAAATTCGAAGAAATGTACGCATGGAAAGAATGGTGCAGTTTTGAAGGTCGTGATGAAGGTGAAGGTTTGCCTTGTCTTAAAGAGCTTTCTATAAGGCGCTGTCCCAGGCTGAAAAGGGCCCTGCCTCAGCACCTTCCTTCTTTGAAAAAATTGGTGATTTGGGAATGCCAACACTTAGAGGGTTCAGTTCCCAAGGCTTCTGATATTAGTGAGCTAGAGTTACACGGATGCGAAAACATTTTGCTAAATGATTTGCCATCCAGCTTGAACATAGCCACAATTCGCGGAACTCGCATCATTGAGTCCTACCTGGAGGAAATTATACTCAACAATGCCTTTCTTCAAGAGTTGAAAGTCCATGATTATTGTGGTCCAAATCTAAAATGGTCCTCGTTGGATTTGCACAGCCGCAATTCTCTTGGCACTCTATGTATAACAAGCTGGTACTCCTCCTCGTTGGCTTTTGCACTAGACTTGTTCACCAATCTTCATTCTCTGGTTTTGTATGATTGTCCACAGCTGGAATTGTTTCCCAAGGGAGGTTTGCCTTCAAGCTTGGGCAGCCTCGAAATTGAGGGTTGCCCCAAACTGGTTGCTTCAAGGGAGGAGTGGGGTTTGTTCGGACTCCATTCTCTAAAAGAATTCAGAATCAGTGATCACTTTGAAAACATGCAGTCCTTCCCGGAGGAGAGGCTGCTGCCACCCACTCTCAACGATCTTCACTTGATTGGATGTTCAGAGCTAACAACAATTAACTATAAGGGTTTTCTCCACCTCAAATCTCTCAAATCCTTATATATTTTTGGCTGCCCTCGTCTTTGGTGCTTGCCAGAGGAGGGTCTACCCAACTCCCTTTCTGTTCTGTGGATTCATGGTTGTCCTTTACTTAAGCAGCAGTACCAAAAGGAAGAAGGAGGGCATTGGCATAAAATTCGTAACATCCCTTCTGTCATGATTAATTAGCAGATGAAACATAGAGCACATTTATCCATCTGTTTATATTCAGTGCTTTATCTGTCAAACATTTGCAAAGTTTTTAGCCATTTCCTTGCGGCAGCTAAGGTACCCTCACACTCACAGAACATCATAACAGGAGGTATTCAGGTAAATAATCAGAACACATGCTGGATCAAATGCACACAGCCTAAAGTCTTCGTTTTATGTTTTCTTTATAGGCATTTGGAGGTTTACAACCGAGAAAAAAAGAGATATATACCCTACTATAGATCGTGATGAGATTTCTTATTTTTCTAAATTCACATCTGCATATTCATCTAGTTTATTATGAGAAGAATCATTATTGGTTATTACCCTTTTTCACTAAATTCAATTCTTCCCGCATGGTCTCAATCCAGGATTGCTCTTGTAGTGCCTAATCAACTGTCTTTGGTTCAATTTGAGAGAGCAGAGCAAACTAAGAGGAGTGCTCAAATCTTCTGAATGAGGATCTAGTTCTAACCCCAGCAGATGTTTCTCTAATGATTTACTCCTTGGGGTGAGAAGAGTGGATTCTCCAGTCTTTGGGAAGTTGAGAAGCTTGGTGAGAAGCTTGGTGAGAAGCTTCATGAACTTTCTCAGCTTTAGTTTTTACTTTCTTTTCTTCTATTTCAACTTTCTCACTACTGGATTTGTCTTATTTGCTGCTTCCACTGGCTCCATCCTTCTTCTTATCATCTTTTTTTCTATTTTCATTGAAAGTGAGTCTCTTCATTTTCTCATCAAGGTCTGTAGTTTTTCTCATCCCATCAAAATTGTTAGTATCATTAAAATATCACATGCATACTTTCTTCAACTATTAGAGTTCTCATATTATAGACTCTATATGCCTTAGAAGTGGTAGAATATCCAAGAAAAATGCATTTATCAGATTTTGAATCAAGCTTTCCTAGTTATTCTTTGTTGTTCAACACAAAGCATTCACATCCAAATGTGTGAAAGTATTATATGTTGGGCTTTTTTTCTTTCCATAATTCATATGGTGTTCTCTCTGATATTGGCCTTATTGAGACTTTATACAGGATATAACATAAGATATTGATTGCCTCAACCCAAAAATACTTTGGTAATTCAGTGTCACATAGGAGAGTTCGAGCCATCTCTTGAAGAGTCCTATTTTTCTTTTCCACAACTCTATTTTGCTATGGAGTTCTTGGACTGGAGAAGTTATGGACAATTCAATTTTCATCACAAACGTTTTAAAAGAAAACTTTTTCAAACTCTCTTCCATGATCACTTCTTATGGCAGTAATACAAAAGCATTTTTTATTTTGGACTTGTTTGAAGTTGGCAATAACACAAGAATGAGGGTTGACCTGTGTTGCTTTTCACCTGAAGAATCATCTAGATCTTCTTCAAGTTACCATCATCCATTTCTTCTTGGAGAACTTCTTCTGAGACTTCTTCAACAATAGACATTCTGATTTGATATATCTAAGTTTCTTGCACTCAAAGCAAGTGATTTATCCTTTATTGAAGTTTTCAGGTTCACTCTTTTGAAAATCCTTCTTGGTTTGGAACCATTTTCCCTTTCTTCTTCATTTCCTCCACATTTTGTGGATCTTTCTGGAGATGAAGGAAGGTTCATCTTCATCCAACTCATCATCATCTTCATCAACACTTTTATCATCAATTTCTGTTCTTGAACTAAGAGAATTCTAAGAAGGTTGATGAGAAGATTGTTTGACTGCTCTATTATGAATGGATTTGATGAGAAAAATATGCCTAAATAAATGGAGAATTTTGTGTGCTATTCATTTTTTGTTAGAATTGTTATTATGAATAATAAATTTTTTTGTATAGAATTAACAAATAATGTTATATCATATAAATTAAATTTAAATTTGATAAAAACAATATTTGAGATCAATAATATTTACTATAAATATAAAATATATACCTATTTAGATGTAATTTGTCTCACTAAACGTAATTGGTCTCTCTTCAATTTGAATGAAGATTTTATTAGAAATCAATAATATTAATTTTAGTAGAAAAAAAAGGGTACCAATAATAAGAACTGCTACAGAAACTTTTATGTTATTATGTTATATATATCAGAGGTCTTGGCAATCTTAATTTGTGGAATGAGAATTTAATACTATTCATTGTATGACAATCTATGTTAATCTGCATTTTTTCATACCTTTTCTTAATATTGATATAGAGGTCATGAATGGTGGGAATAGAATTTCGGAGATTAAATCTGGCCTAAAAGATGCGAGATTGAAAAGAAACAGTGCAATTTGCCCAATGTTTTTCATTTGTTGATACACTAACCATTTACCTGGTAAGGTGTTTGGAGTCTTAACACAACTTTTTCTTTTCTTTTATTTTATTTATCTTCTTAGAAAGTTTTGTAAGTTTTATATAATTTTTATTTATCTTTTTTATTGTATGTTTGATAGAGTATCACTAGCAATGAACTAAATGTTAATTCCTTTTGAGATAAAGTATCAACAACATCGAAGGAAAATGAAAACATGTAAGATAGGAAGAAATGGTCAAGCTAGATCTCTGTTCTTCGTGATGCCTTTCATTTTGCGATAGTGGGTTTTTGCAAATGAAGATTATGATGAAGGTTGTCATGCCTCATCAAATTATATAAGCAAGTGACTAAATCTGAAGTAGCATACTTTCCATATTATAATACATTTTATGATTGTTGTTACAGTTATTAAAAATCTGATATGGTAAAATTTGATGTTCTCCTAAGTGAGCTATTAGTTGATTCATTGACAATCATTGTTCATTACTTGAAAGCATTTGGTGTTGAGGAGTAGCTGATGAAGAAATTGAAGAACTCAGACATGTCTTATTTATTTTATAAATAAATAAAAATCTTGTTTGTTTCAGAATTTTGGTTTAGTTTCAAGTTTCAACTCATGCTAAGATTTTTTAAATTCTGAATAGGCAAATGTTCCAGATCACCATGCAACTGTTGGGTCAAAAGATTACACTGAATAAACGAAAATTTCTGCTTAAAGCATTATGCCAATGTCTTTTTAAAAATATTCTTATTATTAACAGTACATGCATCTTTTTTTATACACTTCTTAATATCATTCATTATATTTATTTTTTTATATCATTTTCTCTCTCACTTAATCTAACACATTTAAAAAAAATATCAATATTATATACATTCTTAAAAAAAGTGTATAATAATTTTTTTCCTTTTAGAACATTTCATACGAAACCTTGAGCTTTAAATATGCAATTAATATTTGAAAAATGATGTTATCACATCATTTTTTTCAATACATTACTATTTATACAATTTTTGAATAATTGTGATTAAGTGATAAATAAATAAAAAAAATAATATAATTAATAATATAAAAAATAATGTGAAAAAAAGTGATGAAAAAAATCATGAGTTGTTAATATTTCATCCTCTAAACTACTAATTACCATATTTGATTAATATTCTTTTCTAGATAAGTAAACTAATATTAGAAAAATTAATGCAACGAGTGGCCCGTGCTACCGCACGGGTAAATGGCTAGTTGTATAAAAAAACAGGTGAAACTTTGTGGAAAACAAAATTGATGACATGGTAGGAGGCACCATGTTATATACTCATAACTCATGCATCAATATTTCCTCTCCTTTAACAGTCAGGGAAAAAAAAAAAATCTTACATACCGCATTGATAAGAAGGATGAATAAAGCTCGAGACCACACTAGGAGTGATGAAAAAAAAAGGGAGCAAATTTAACATATTGAAGTACAAGTTCCTCCACCTTCCAAAAAGGGGTGACAAGTCATCCGATGGGTAATTAAAAACCGTAAATCTATCTCATTTTAATCCTCACGTTTCTTCTTTTTGTCTTTCTTTTTCTTAGGCATTTCAGCAGATTCCTCAGGATCAGCATGCTTTTTCCTCTTTCTTTTCTTTTCTCCAACATCGGCACCATTCTCAGGAGAATCCTTCCTCTTTTTCTTTTCCTTTTTCACAGTTGGTGTGTGTTCTGATTCCTTAGCAGCACCTCCATTAACTTGTAAATCTGCATCCACTTCATTTTTCTCCTTCTTCTTTTTCTTTTTTTCTTTCTTCTCTCCAGCAGAAGGAGGCTCTTGGGTTCTCTCCTCACTCTTTAAAGCCATTTCCTCATCCGCGAGAGCACCATTAGTAATTTGACCAAGAATATAATCGGCTGTAGGATTATATGTCTGCAAAGAACAGAAGAGTAAATACAGAATAAAAATAAAGTGGAAATTTCAACAAATACTAAATGAAGCAATTATCAGACCTTGGCTGGAGTTATTAGCCCACCAGCTCCTTTCTTCCGATCCTTGTCATAAGCTTGTATTTTTGGCTTCCCCTTAGCTGAACCAGCAAAACGACCTAATTCCTTGCCTTCAAGATTCCTCAATCGTGCTTCAAGCTGCTCAAAAATTTTTGTAAGGCAAGTCTGAAAAAAATAAGCAGAAGGCAGACAACTAAACAAAATGTAACAAGTACCTTGGCTCTATTCTCCAATCCCATGGAGTTATCTTCGCCATCTCCAAGAGCATCACACCTGATAGCCAGTGCTGCCTTTGCAGCAAGTGACCTAGAAATTTTTCCCTTGAACTTTGGAGCCGCCTGACCAATCAAGGATGCATGATATATAAGTCCATATTTGGGAGTAGCATGCTTAGTCTTCAGGGCCCTAAAGAGAGCCTTTTCAGCACCAAGAATCTGTACAGTACTCCCAGGCTGCTTTGCAAGATTTAATAAGCTACCCCCGTGAGCAATGAGGCGAGCACCAACAAGCTCCCCAACCAGAGCAGTCAAATTGGGTGCAATAGTGTTCATCCTACTTTTTAGATAATCATACAATTGTGCTCTGTACTCTGAAAGAGACAGAACCTGGTCACAGAGTTCTCTGATATTTATCAAATCAAGCTCACCGATTTCAGTTCCCATGGATATCTTAGCTGCCTCCTTCAGTTCTGCCTCAACTTCTTCAGGCAAGATCTGCAATAATTCCATGAGGAAAGAAAAACATTAAGGATAATTGAGCATCATTGTCTTCACAAACATAAATAACTGAAATGCCGCTTGCCACAAGTACAACATTAGCACTCTAACCAGGTTCGCATAAACAATAATTAAAATATCCATGCGAGTCATCACAAGGTTCAGATGTTAGCAAATATTAGGATTGTTTGAATTTTCCAGAGTTAGATTAAACTACACGTTAAAACCATTAGCAAACCATATTTACCATGCAAAGGGCAAAACTATTGGCATGCACTAAGGAGTAACTAACAGAATATAAATCCTACCTCAGAGAAATCAAGCTCTGCAGCATTGGAGCGATCACCCATCAGCTTGACTGTCCTTGCATAGAGGATGTTATCCTGTATTATTTTAGTAAGCTCTGGAAAATGCCAACCGTACCATTCTCGAACCCTCATAGCATATGTATTCAATTCTTTATCTAGATCATCAAGCAAACCAATAGCCTGGACAATCATGGTATCCACCTAAAAACAAATGTGCATAAATTCAGGCAATAGCAATCTGCAACTATATATTTTATGATTTATTTGAAATAAATGGTAAAAATCAATGAACATCTATTTCCCTCAGTTGACTTCAAATTGGCAATACAAAACTAAGTCATAACAAATTTTGGAATTAAAAAAAAACAATAAAAACACAAATATACTTTATGATTTGTCTCTTAAGACCCAAATCCCAACAAGAAAGAAGAATCCTAAAACCCAAGAGACATCAAGCTACTACTTGGGTCGTCCAGTTATTTTGAGACACTAGAAAGCAGCTAGTTTAACACCCTTACCAGAGCAAAAATTAAAATGACACAGATAAATTTTGTGCCAAATTTATATAAAAGATCATAATCATGAAAATATGGTATACGAACTATAGAAGGTAAATTGTCTACACTGTCTCAATAGCATGATGTTAAGGAGTTGAACTTGAAAAGCAAGACGGATTGACGAATTCCAACACAACAAAGAATCTACATTATGGAATTTGTCAGTACATAAAGAATCTACTCCACAGTGATTGGAAAAATAAGATCTTTCCTTATACTGATCAATAACCATATGAGGAATTTGCTAGTGTAGCAGGGCGGGATATAAACATTAAAATATGATATCTCCATTAAATATAGTTGATATGCTCATGCCCACTAAAGAAACGACATTATCCCAACCCAAAGGCAAAAATATTTAGCAAGGGGAAAAAACGAAACAATTATGATGATAAATCAACTCCTTATATCATTATCATCAAAGTCAACACAAAACACACCTTCTCTGCACTAAATTTCAGCTTGTATCTGGATAAGCTATGAGATAAACCCAAGCTCATTGGGGCCATATCTTGTACAGCTAGACCAGATATGAGTTCATTTAACTGATTTCTAACACCTCTCATCAACTCCATAACAGCATTGTTGTGAATACAATCTATTTTCTGCAAGATGACACAAATCCCTATTTAGCTATCAGATGATTAAAATGTAAATTGTCATCAGAAGTTTCTAGGGAGAACGCAGGCGACAGACCAATTTTTCCTTAATTATACTCCCAAGCTTCGAGTCAGCCACAGCTAATGTTTCATTTTCACAATGAGCACGCAAGAACTTGCGCAGACCCTTGCTAGCTTTTCCTTCAATCAACAAAGTAGCTGCCTCTAGAGCTTCTGAAGTATTCTCAAACTTAGTAAATGCTTTCAACTTGACCACCTGTTATGGCACAATAAATGGTTAGCTTCATGAGCTATTCAAAACTTGAAGCAAGCATAGATGCATAAAAATACAGGCAGTAATGTTTTCTCTTTCTTTTACTGCATGATAAAGGCATTTGAGAAAGGAAAGGGAAGGGGACAGAAATGTTAACCTGTCTAGCTGTCTCCGCACTGGAAAACTCCTTCCATAAATCCTGCGCAAAGAAGTGCATCAAAATTAAAACAATTATATTCAAGTTACACTGAAAGTAGGAAAGGGGTACACAGTACATGAAATGGTTCACAAAATATAAAATCAAATACATATTATCAAATACACAGTACATGACATAGTTCACAAAATATAAAATCAAATACATATTATCAAATCAAATCAAATTCATCTAAACAATATGGTATTCTGCGTTCAGGTCTTCATGATAAGGAATTGCTTTTGTCTCAAACCAAGCAACATACATGTTTCCTCTGCTATCTTCTAAAATAGAAAATAGCACAAGGATAAGGTAGGATGTGGGGAACATAAAGGGGTGGGCTTTCACAATTCATAAGGATAGTGCATTGAGGCAACCCATACTAAGACCCAGAAGATTATTAAAAAATAGTTAAGAAGAATGGAGAGATGAGGAAAATTAATTTGGTAGATCATACAGATACATGATGCAAATGTTAAAAAAAATGACTTACTTCAGGAAATAATGTCAAATGAAAATAAACTCCCAATGCTAGTTTAAACTTTCAAAATAAATTTTAAGATAATTACCTCAACTTTAGAAAGCTTCCCCTCATTCAGCACCTTAAAAAGGGCAAAGCCCGCAGGTGTTTCAAACAGCACGAGCATTTTATCACTTCTCCAGTATAAACCTGAAAAGAAAGCACCAACTAATCAAGTAAATAACCTACACAAAAAGGTATTAAACTTACACACACACAAACATACACGCGCGCACAAACATATTAATTCCCCTATAACACCACACACTAACTAATACAAGCAAAAAGCACCTCTTACTAAACCAATGCATTTTGCAATGACAATGGTATAAAAATTTCAAAGCTTTGACGTTCACGAAGTTGTATAAGTATTAAACCATGATTTGAATAGTAGCACAATGAAACACCAAGTTTGTAACTTTTGTAAAAACCCAGAAAGCAGACACGCAAAGGTGAGACCACTGTTGGAGAAAAAAAAAGTAAAAAAAAAGAGGAGGAAAACAACATAAACTAGTGTTTGTTGAGTGAGGTGAAAGAAGAAACCTGGATTTTTGGCTTGACCCCAGAAAAGGATTCAAGAGGAAAGAACCTTGTAAGTTTTGACGAACAAGAACGAGATGGAGAAAAAGAGGGAGGCGGCAGAACAGTTGAGGTATGAAACATAAAAGAAGGGAAGAAGTGTGGCGGCGCTATTAGAGGACCATTTGCAATTGGGGGCACTTAAGCACAGTTTACGAGTAAATCCTTTCTTTAGTCTCATAAATTTTATGCACAGGTCACGTTAATTCGTACATTTAAAAAATTAATAACTTAATATTTGAAATCTAAAAACGTTGGTCCCATTAGTTTTTGTATCTTTTACCGTCAATTAAACTTGATGATGGATATATATGCGTAACTCATTAAGGGTCAAGTTTGACACTGATATAACTTTTTACTTGGTGTAAAACTACGTAATTTCATTTGTACATGGTGAAGCAAAGTTCCTAATTGTAAAATGATGTCTGGATCCAAAATTCCAAACCCTTATAGTTTAGCGTTCATCTAGTTGTTTCTCTTTAATGTAATTCTTTCTCATCTTCTCAAGAAAGTTTCCACACCCAAATGTGAGAATCCCTGCCAATTTTTATTTGGCTCGTCGTTTTTTATTTGCTAATTCACTCTCTAATTCTGTAGTTAACGAGCAACACAATGCTGGTGATTTTAAATTGTACTAAAAATTATTGGCATTATTTTTTATGTTTTCAATTTTAATTCCTTATATACAATTGTTGCTGTTTTAGAAATTAAATTTTAATAATTCACTTCGTTTGAAATAATTAATGTTCTTATAATCATCTCATATTTATCTTCATTCAATTTGATTAAAACCTTTGATTAATAGTGGATCTTTGCTCAAAAGTCATATAACCATGGTATTCTGGGTTTTTAGCTATGGTTCACTGGTGTGGAACTCAAGATTCGAATACAATGAGAAAATTATTGGATTCATAAAGGACTGTAGACGTGTATTTGATTTAGGTAAGGTCTTTCCTCACATATTGGTTTTTTTGTACATATCATCTTCATTTTGTACACGTTTCACAATTGCTTAGACATGCCATTTCATTTTTGCAGCATGCATTGATCATAGAAGAACACCTAAAAACCTACAAGAACTTGCACATTAGAGCTAAAAGAAGGGGCAATTTGCGTAAGGCCATATTTTATTTCTATTGACTGTGGTAGCTATAGGTTTACTACCCAACAATGTAACAATTAATTGATACCTTCCCATTGTTGGTGTGAGTAGTTTTCTATTGCCAATGTCTTGGCCCTTGGCTGTGATGATTATGTCTTGCAGTACTTCATTTTTATATGTTGATTTTTCTTTCTTATGATTTCCTCATTTTTTTTCCAGTGAGGTGCTACTTATTATGTTTGAGGAGGCTCTGAAAAGGAAAAATTGGCTATGCTAGTGAAAAATTATTGTGCTGCTTATTGTTTTCTTTAGTACTTGTAAGTGCTTGTTATTTATTCAATAATAATTATTATTACTAATTTGTTATATTTCTTTTCTTTAGGAAGGATATTCACCGAACCCTACTTTAACTAGAGTAATAGTGTAAGTTATTAGTCATTGTTTTCCATTTTCTTTAATTTATTGATCCTGTTATAAAATTACATGATTGGTTTGTTCAAACTTCAAAGGATAGGTTTGCTAACAAAACTCATGACAAACTATACAGATTCATATTTACTCCAGACAAAGCAAACAAATACTACCTGGGACCTGCACCACTAGAAGTCATGGCTAGGTATCAACATCTACAGCTCCAAGTGTATGCAGTTATTAGCATTTGAGGCTCCAAGTGTGACTCCAACAAATCAAGCTCCAAGTATGACTCTAACTCCAACACTCAAGCTCCAATTTGTCAAAGTCCTTCTCATCCTCCACCACCTGTTCCAACACACTCTATCATTGCAAATGCTACAACAAGACCTTTTCCACCACCTATTTCAACACACTCTGTCACTGCAAGTGTTGCAGCAAGACCTAGTCCAACACCTGTTAGTGTAGAAATACTGGTAGCAGCAAGTGAAGGTACAACAACAAGGTTCATACCAACTCCTAGTTTCAAAGGTGTTCCACCAAAGAAGATGAACTGAAGATTTGTCCCTCTTGGATAATGTATAGGGCATATAATGTAAATGGTGATAGGATTTGGTCCTTCTTTCTGAAACATGCTTATAAAGTATTGTTCTTGAACATGTTGATGATCATTTTGGATGTGTTTATGGTACATTTGTAAATGTCTATGGTCCTTTGTAAAGGCTAATGATCCTTTTGGGAATTGGTAATCTTTTTTTGTAAATGGTCAATATAGAAGTTTCAGTATGGTCCAAGTGTGTTCCTCTTATATTAAGTATCATATTGCAATCCCAATTTAATTTCAGTATTTGTTATTTATGCATTTGCTTACAATTGAATTACAGTAAACATCAGAAGACCAATGCACATCTATAACGAGTTTTAACAACTCAATTTTCATTCATTTCATTATATCACAAAGGCCAAATGGCTAATTACACAATAGTACAATTACCTAATTTCCCAAACTAAAAACACAACATCACTATTACACATTCCAAATTCAATTACCTACTTCCCTAAACAATCTAAGCTCCACATTATGATAAAAACCAACACCGTAATACGTTGGCCAATTATACAACACCTTAAGACCCTAACTTCAACTTCTAAGCTTCCAATCTTCCAAGTAACATTCAATCTCCATTAATGATTCTCACTTGTAGCAACCCTACTAGCATGTTCAGTTGTAGCTTCAATAGCAAGTTTAGTGTCAGCCTCAATTCCACTATTTTCTGCTGTAATACCTTTAGTAACATTTTAGACTTATATATAGTTACAAAAGGTAGCATATGACTTACTTAACCTGACAGTGTAGTTTTGTGACAAGTTGAGTTCGTTTAGGCACTTAGTTGCAACACAGAAGTTGAAAAGTAGCTTAAAATGACTCAAATAATGATTTTAAAGGTAAAGTTGAGGGAAATAAACATAGAGAGTTTGTTTCTAGGTTAGCAAGTAAGATGTAGTTAAAGTTTCAAGATAATCTGAGTTAGTTTGGTATTTTTTTAGGCATACTGGTTGTGCTTTTAATGCCGAATTGACTATCAGCCGATATGAAAAATCATGAAAATGGTGAAACAATAATTTAGATGAATCTTATGATTTATTCTAAAATTCTTGGAAGCTGGAAAACTTGAATTAGTATAATTCAGGTGTCCTTAGCAGATATAAGTTCCAGCACAGGAACTTATGTTATTTTCCTATCTATTTCTCATTATCTCAGCAGAAACAAAAAAGAGAAAACGAAGGAAGAGAAGAGAGAAATGAGAAGAAAGGAAGAGGAAAAAGGAGAAGGAGGAAAGGAATACCAAGGATCAAGTTCAAGCTTCAAGATCTTCATCTTCTTCAAGAGGTAAGGGGTTTCTATTCATAATTCTTTTCTTTGATTCTTATTGAATGAAGTTTGGGGTTTCGAATGAAAATAGGGGGTTTGGAGAGTCAAATTCGAGTTCTTAGCTTAGTTATTGATTCCAAGGATTAGGTTAAGTTAGTTTGAGCTTAATGAGTGTAAGATAGTCACTTATGGCTCAAGATCAACCATTACTATCTATAGATATAAGAATTGGACAATGGTTGGGGTTTTGTGGTTTTGGACCTAAATCTGTGTTTAAGAGAATCTATAGGTTATAATTGAGTTATAACAAGTTTAGGAGCATGGATGGGTGTTAGAAATCACTAAGAGATCAATTTTAGATGATTGGAAGTAAGAATTGGACCTTGGATTCCCAAAAGAGGGGTTAGGTCTTTATATGTGTGATTTTGATCCATAATCCAAATTAAGAGGTTTAAGTTTGTGATTGATGATTCCTATGTGTTTAAGAACTGATATGAAGCTTAGAATCACTTAGAAATTCAGTTGAAATGGCCAAAATCTATGAAAATAACTAATGGAACAGTACCACAGTTCTGTAGAATCTGGTCTCTGTTATGAATGTCGCGGCGTAAGAACGCAATGCCGCGGCATGGGATTGAATTTGCTGCTTATGCCGTAGCGTGAAGAACACTATGCCACAGTGTGAGAGTGCTGTTACACCCAGTATTGAGACCCGAGGCTTAGGCTCCCTGACGTGCCCTGGTCAATGTTGCAACGTGAGGCCTAGAATGGCTAAAAATGTCATTTGTGATGTTTTGAAGCTATGAACTAGATGAGATTATTAGTATATATTTCTTAAAGTATTTGAGGACATAAATAAGGATAGTTCAATAGAGGAATTGTCACCTAGTAAGTATGAGAAAGTATAAGACCTTTGAGCATTCAAAAGTAAAGGATTACCCTAGGTATGAACATAGCATCTTAGGCAACCTAATATTGTATTAGATATCATTCTAGATGGGATGAGATGGTGCAATCAAGATAAGTATACTAGGATAGATTATAGGGTTCACTTTAATAAGAATAAGAAAAGTATGAGCCTTAGGATATCCAAGAATAATGGATTACCTTTTTGGAAGGTACGTGGAACCTTAAGCAACGAAGAGTTGTAAGTACGAACAACTCTTGTGTTAGATTCACTTGAATGAAGATAATGTTGTGTATTTAGTTCCAAAGAGGGAATGATATGTACTAAGTCTCTAGTTAAATGGGACATTGTGCATTGTAGAATATACAATAGGATGAATGTAGACTTGTACGATTGTCATGTTCATTAAGTATGTAAGGTTATAGTGAAATGCTCATTTATTTTCTTAAGCAAGGTTAAATGAGGCATTAGCTATGATAGGCTCTTTCACTAGGATGAGTTGAGTCTATAAGAATATTAAGATAGTGTTTATATAAGAAGTAAACATAACACTACATTTGTCACATACTAGTTAGTTAATCTAGCTTGTATGTGAAAGTTATGAGAACCTTTGTGCAACCTAGAATAATGGTTTTTCATAGGTGAGTATCTAACACTTCAACAACATAGTGATGCATAGGATTCACTCCAAAGTTATGAGTGATGAGGTAGTGTTTATATATAAGAATGTATGTATACAAACAGAAATGGTCTAGTAGTATTGATCTTAGTGAGTATCCTTTGATGTTATTCTTGAAGGCCAAGGGAAATTGAAGGGTGTCCGAAAGACTCTTTCGAGTAAGGACATAACTCTGATATTTCGATAGTGTCAAGGTCAAAGGAGATAAGTAGGGGTCCATAAGGTTCTTCGAAATCAAGACTTGGATCGAACATTTCAGTGTGTCAAGATATGTGTGATGTGAGGAAATACCTCATTCGCCACAGGATAATATACTGAACCAGTTCCTAATGAACTTCTTTATTTTAAACATAAAACTCTACATGTATTACAAAACAAAGCATTGCACGAACATATCTTTAGGATCTTCCTTGAGCATAATCATATTACATATCATCTACATTGCATTTATAGACAGTTGTATGGCCATTGTCTGTCGCTGTTAGTATTTACAGCTATATGAGCAGTTGTTTATATTTAATGGTATGTATGCTATCAGTTTTAGATCACACTTTTATAGTAGTGTGTAATTATGATATATTAATGGAGAAAACTCCTATGTTAGTAGTTATAGCAATTGTTATGTTTATTATACAAATGTTATAGCTAGCTGGTATTGGAATTACTTTTACTGAGAATTGCAATTCTTACCCCAGTTGTTCTTCCATATAAATTTAGGTACAGAGGTACAGACCCTGTTAAAGGAATGAAGGTAAAGCATGAAGACTAGTATAGTTCTTATATGTTTTAGTAGACAAAACTTATGTATATAGTTTACATTGATTTTGTATGTATTACAATATGCCTTTTTTGTGTTATATATATATATATATATATATATATATATATATATATATATATATATATATATATATATATATATATATGAGCTTAAGTTTTTCGTAATCTCTCAAGACTTTCTATAATTACTCAGCTGTGATTATGGATATATGTTAGTATGTGGAAGGTAGTAGTGATGTCTCTAGTACTGGTTATCTTTATATATCTTTGTTTACCTAGGGTATATCTAGATATCTATATTAGGATGTTACATCTGTCTCATTTTCAACCTAGCGAAAATAGTCACAATGGAAAAGAGATGAACTTGTATAACCAGTGTGTGCATAATCCAGTGGGGGGATGAAAAGGAGATGGACTTGTATAACCAGTATGTGCATAATCTCTAGCTATCCATAAGCGTTTACTTTGATCATATGCACCTGCAACAACTATTATTCCTATAAAGAAATCAAAATAAGTACATTTAAAAAGAGAATAATAATAGCACACAAGGGTGGAAAGATCCAAAGCACTTGCTAAAGACACATAGAAAAATGCTTTGAAATTAACTAGGTTTTACACAATATTACAATAGCAGGACAACTTATTTTGAGCAAACACGAAGAGCAACTCATTAACATGCTTCACTAGGAGGGTGAGCATTGCAAGACTGTTATATATAGTAGGCGAAAAACACACAATACAAATTTCAGAATCTATAAGCTAAGGTTTCAGTTTCACCACCAAGGACAATTAAGAACAATCTGCCATCTTTTTTTTTAAGAAAGAAATTGTTATTTGCCTTAATTTCAGCCTTTTGAAAGAAAATACAAGATCATAAATCCATCTAAATAATCAATGGCACACCCACATTGTGTTATTCTGATATTTAAAAGTAAAAGAACCAAAGCAAAAATTATAATTTTTTGGATTGGAATTAAGTGAGTAATAAGAAAAGAAAGATGAATGATGATGACCTCTTTTGACAAAGAGATTTTTCTTGGCCATCTCAGTGTGGAGTACAGACTTAGTGTTAGGATTGAAGAGCATGTCCTGAAGAATATTTTTAGCGGCGAGTGCTTGCTGAGGTGTGGAGAAGAGAGCAAAACCCATTGGCTTCTCAGATTTGAAATTGTGTTGAGAAGCTTCAAAACCAGGCAACCATCGGAGTAGATTACATACCTTATTGGCAAAGTGAAGAGGAGGTTGAGGGGGAGGAAGAGTGGCAGCAGGTTGGGAGAAAGTTGGTCTTCAAGAATTTTTGGCTCAAACAACATCGTTTTAGGGTTGGGACCTTTGTTTCTTCAAGTACAAATGAAACTACGCCGTTTTGCACCAAGTAGGAAGCCACATCAGTGTCCAACTTATCACTTAACATGTCACACGTGTGTATCCGTTAAGTTTAATTGACGACAAAAAACGTAAGGATTAATGTGACTAATGTTTTGAAGTTTCAGGGATTAAGTTGTCAATTTTTTAAATTCAAAAACTAATATTACCGATGCATGAAATTTCAAGGATTAAAGTGAGAGTATACTCCACAATTTACCCATCATTGCCTTACCCAACATCCTCTTGGCTTTTAAATATTTAGCCAAATTCAACGCAATATTTTAATTGAGCCATTGTTTTTACTTAAATTTGGGTTGAATATGACCTGATTAATAACTAAATTAGGATCGGGATGATCTAATATTTGAATAACTTGTATAAATTTAGATATTAAATACAATTTGAAGTAATATATATATATATATATATATATATATATATATATATATATATATTATCTACACTTAAATCATAAAATTTTAGTTACAAGATACTAAAATTAAGGGATGTTTCATAATATATGTTTTTAAATAAATTATATCAATATAATAAATAGAGTTTAATTTTGATACAAGATATCAATTTTATTGTATTTTTATATTATCAACTAACTATATATTATTATAAGTGTGACTTTTGAGGTAATTATTATGATAATTAAATTTTTTAATAATGTGACAATACATGAATAGATTATGGTGTAAAAATATTTTACATTGATAGTGTATTCAAATTTAATCTTAATAATATATTGAGTTTAATTTTGATGAAATATTAGCGTAAAGTATTTTATATCATTAACTAATCATATATTTTTATATGTGTGACTTTTGAGATAATTGTTATAAAAATTAAATATTTTTAATGATTTAACAATGCAAAATTAGATGACAATGTAAAATATTTTTACATTGACAATACATTATAATTAAATCTTAATATATTATTATATTATATAAAATGTATTTATTTAAGTTAAAAAATTTATTGTTTATCACTAATTATTAAAAAAAACTATAATTTTTTTTATATTTATGACATTGAACTAAGTTAAAACAACCTAAAGTATGATTGACCACGATGCAAAAATAAACTAAATCTAATTCTTAAAACATGAACCTAAACTTGTCTTAATTAACACCAGATTGAAATAGATTATTGATTCGGGTTAGATTTTAAATATATCTACTCTTTACTAAGCCTTTTCCTTTTTTTTTTCATTATTATTGCTGGCATTTCCATAATAAATAAATTAGTACTGCTATTTCAAACGAAAACTATTATCACAAAAATAATCAATGATGCGGTATTATTCGTTTTAGCCTTAACTTCTCTTGTGAGACCCACAACAATTATTCTCAATCTCTTCTATTATACTTACAAGAATCATTTTTTTTTTCCATTTAGTTGCTCCTTGTCATTCGAAACACATTCGTGCATTTTGCTAAATAAATGAAAAATGTTAAATACATATACAGTTTAGAGACACAAGTCTCACATATATATATATTTACGTAACAAAATAAGAGTATAGATAAAAAAAAAAAAAAAAAGACTTAATCATAATAAAATAATAAAAATTATGTAAATATAAAATAATATATGTGAAATATTATTATAAATGAATATACACTAAGGTTACTTCAATTAAAGTTACTTCAACTGGTAGAGCCTACAGTGGCGGAGCCACGTTGAACCTCCCACTGAAATTTTAATATAAATATATATTACAAAAGTCATTCTACTCTTGCAAAGAAAATATTATGTCTCACACTCTTTCTTTACTCAATTGACCAAATTCTTTTTTAATTCATCATGACTACCTATTAATTTTTCCATTCTTGTTGTAAAATTTTTAGGCATGGAGCTCTTGTTTTTATTAGGTTATTTTTATTAGGTTTTGCTAAAGCACTCAAGGAAGTCAAAATAAGAAATTTTAAATAAAAATAAGATAAATAATAAAAAAAATAATTTTTAATACATTAAATGTTCTATTTTCATTTAAACTTTTTATTTTATTTTCCTTAACAAGTATCCTAAATATTTGTTAAAAAACTCTAAAAGTACTTATTAGCAAAATTCATTTTTATTTTAAGAAAGTAGTGAAGTTTTTTATTTATTGTGTAAGTTTTTATTTTCGGGAGCTCGTCTCTTACTTTTCTCTACTTTAGGAAGCATATTCTTTTTTTCTTTTTAATTATCTATTTTTCTTCCGTGATATCCTGGTGGCACTGGTATTAAAAATTTCTAATTGTTGTCCTCATTGTATGCATTTAGTATTTTTAGATCTTACTTTCATGGTTTGGATTTATTGATATTTAAAATTTAAGTAATGCAATTTTATTGAAATTTTCCAGTGTTATAGTTATAATTATTTAGATAAATTTTGCTTGTAAGATATATCGTTATGAATAAATTTCTTAAAAGAAAAAGTAATTTCTGATTATTATCACCAAAATCATACTTAAATGATAATAATAAGATACTTAATTACGTCAGTTTGAAAAACAATGTGAAGAAACTTTTACCATTAAAGTGTAGGGATCAAAATCATACTTAAATGAAACTTGGAGAAACAAAAGTATAAATAATTAATTTTATCGTGCAAAATCATTTATACAATGAAAGTAACCTTTCTTCCTTCTCTCAATTTTTTTTTAAAAAAAATTGGTGACAACATTTGAAAATTTCCTGTCAGCAAATATGTGTTCATTGTTTATGGACTGCACAGACATGAATAATGTACACTCTGGCTTTTTTTTTTATTCTTCTTTTTTTTTTTAAAAAATAAAGATTTTATTACCTAGTGATCTCTGAGAACCCAGATTAAAACATTTAAAGATAATAAGTATATATATATATATAGGCACACACACTCCATAATGAAAAAAGAAGAGATTTAGGGTTCTCTTGTTTTGTACTTTTTCGCTTAGGTTCTTGATTCAAGAAAAATATTGGTTACATATATACTTGGGTTTTTTAATAAAAAATATACTTTGTAAATACTTTTAATTGTTTGGACAAAATTCTTAAAATAAGTAGAATATAACAATAATCAATTTTTTTGCTTTTTGTGACTCAAACCAAAGGTAAGATAAACTATTTCTATTGAGAAAAATTAAAACATTTAAAGAAAATTATATAAATATATATATAAAAACTCCAAAAAAGTAGAGATTTAGAGATAAAAAATATAAAAAATACTTTTTTTTATTATCTTGAAACTACTTTTTCTACTATCTTAAAATTAGTTATTAAAACACCATCAAAATACTACAAACTCCAAAATTTCAAGAGTCTCTAAATAAGGACAACACTAAGCCCACAGTCCAAATAAGCACATATACATACAGACTCAGCAGAATACAAGTAAATCCACCCGCCTTGGGGAAAAGGCCCAACTCCATTAGTTTAGTAACTAAATCCAGCTTGTCAGCCAAGCAACTATTCAATCTCAAGTTTTTGGAAACACCGTGACAATAGGGTGAGAATTTGAAAATCCTCAATAGATAAAATTCAGTAAATGTAGTGAAAACATATATGGTGCTTCCAATACAGAAAATATTATTTCCTTTTCTTTATCAATCATGGCTATTTGATTTTATATTTTCTGAAGTTAAGCATATCAAGCTCATAGAAGAACCCACACTTGGCCTACTGGCCACATGAGTAATAATACAACAGCTCAATATAATCCAAACTTGACAATCAACACCAAATTCTCTGAGTGGCTGAATGGTCATTAAATAGCTTGGCAATGAAGATGTATCATTAAATCAAACAATCACAATACAAATCTTAAGATCTTACTGAAAGATGATTTCTAATCAATTTAGATTAGCATACATAAACATTTTACACTGGCCTATTCACAATTTTACTTAGAGGCTAAGACCTCCCCATAGAAATATAACATGTCTTAATTCATTTGCATAGCTCTATGTAATTTCTCTCTGAGTTCATAACAGTCCATTGCACTCAATCAAGTAACTTCCATATAATTTTCTCCCCCCTTGGCCCTTAAACCCGAGGGCACCCCATTCCCTCAAGTTCAAATTTTCAAGCTTTTGTCCTTAAAATGAACTTAAAACCAGTTCATTTACTCATATAACACTAGCTCAAGAGTAAACTATAGACTAGGCTTGACTAGCAATGGGGAATCGAGACTCACCCTTAACCTCTAACTAAAATTTTCAATCTTTGATTGACTAAATCAATCTAAATTAGTACCGAGGTTTATTCTATTTTAAACTAACTTGCATGATCTGATTATGACCCCATATATCGGCCATGAAACCCATATCTACCCACACTCTAGAATCACCTTCAAAATTCTGTTTTCTGGTCCTTCAACAACCATGAATTAATAGAAGAAAAGAAGGAAGATTTGGAGGTGGAACCCCCCTTCCTCTCTCCTAGCCTCCATGGCCTAGTTTGTAAGCTTGATAGGAAGGTCTCCTTTTCCTCCACGTTTTCTTCAACTGGCTCAACTTCAATGGAAGCCTCTAACCTCACCATGCAAAGGCTGAAAGTCTCTCACTCCCTCGATCCTTCTCCTCGTCTTCAAATTATTTTCCTTACTTTCTTTCTTTGTTTTCTCTCACCATCCCCCTCTCCTCCCTCTTCTTCTAATATTAGTGACTTATGGGCTAAGTTGGTGGGGAGGTGCAGTGGTTTTTGAATGAAACTGTAGGCTGCTTCCATAATTAGGGGAGATGGCACCACTTAATTTCTACGGGTTTACAACAACTATGTAATATTTAGGATGTAATATGTATCTAGTTATATTAGAAAAATTGGTAATCATGACTTTCAATTTCCCCTTGGCCAAAAGGGATCATATTAAGTACAAGTACTTACTTTCTCATTTAAATTATTCATACATACTATTTATATTATTAAAAATTTCATTTTTTTTTATTTTTGAGTTTTCTAAAAATGATACTGTATCCATATTTTATTTTCATTTAGCCTTTTGTTGTGTACTATGTGTTCTTGCACACTTGCCTGAACATTTTCTTATTTTTATTATTTAGTTAATATTTTAAATTATCCTACCTACTATTTGTCTAATTAAATTTTTAAGCAATTAAATTCTTAACTTTTAATTTTTAATTTATTATAGCTCGAAGAACTTATTTAAACTTTCTAAATTATTTATACCTTTATTTCTTAACTTCTAAGCCACCTAGTGATATAGAATCAAAGGAGGGAGGCAAAAGTTGTAGCTATATTGAAAGGCTTGGCATTAATAGGTAACGACACAAGATCAATAGGTTAGCAAGGGAATAAATCATGGACAATCTCAAATGGACTTCTACTGATAGATCTACTAACAAAACTATTATAAGTAAACTCAATAGTAGGCAATACTAAGTCCAAAGTATCAGATTTATCTCCTACAAGGCACCTAAGTAAGTCACCTAGACTATAGTTAAGTACCTCAGTTTGACCATCAATTTATGGGTGAAAAGTAGAAGAAAATAATCTCCATAAGTTTTTTCAAAAATAACTAATAAACTTCACAGCTGATCAGAAGCAATAGAAGAAGGCAACCCATGCAATCACACAATCTCCTTGAAGAACAACTTAGCAACATGAGAAGTATCAATAATTTTATTACAATGAATAAAATGAGCCATTTTATAAAACCTGTCAACAACAACCATAATAAGATCATGTGCCCTAGCAGTACGGGGTAAACCAAGAATAAAGTTCATATTTAAATCTTTCCAAGGCTCCCAAGGAATAGGTAGTGGGGTATATAAACCAATGTTTTGTTTTCTAGCCTTAGTAGTTTGACAAGTATGACATTGAGAACTACTCGAGCAACATCATGCTTCAAATAAAGCCAATAAAACCTATCCTAAATTAAGACAATAGTTTTATCTTTGCCAAAATGGTCAACTAACCCACTTGTATGCATCTCCTAAATTAGGATATCATGCAAGAAGAAGAAGGGATGCATAATTTAGTGCTGCAAAACAAGTAGTCATCATGTATAACAAAACCAACATAATCTCGATGGTTACCATATTCAAATCAGAATAAATGACACCTAGTGATGACGTTGAGGGAATTGGATGGATTGTCTTAAACATTTTCTTCATCCTCATCAATATCAGAAGAACAATCGACAGGCTCACCAACCTTGTCCACAAAAATTTTTATTCGATGGAAGCAATATGATTAGTTCTAATAGTAAAAGTTTTGCAAGGACATTGAGAAGCTTTTGTGACCCTTAGCATGGTAATAATAATATTCTATAGAAGAAGCATTATGAAAGAGTTGTGACCTACCCTTATCAATAGATTTCTAGAAAGAAGTTGAATTGGAACCAATACCAGGACTAGAGGTGGAAGGACCCTTAAAGTTAGAGGACTAGGGAATCGAATAATTAAAGGGTTGAGTAGAAGCAATTCGATTAACAAAACGCCTAGGAACGGCGTTTCTAGGAACTTCTCAACCTCACTAGCTTTGTCATAAGCTTCTTTAAGAGTGGAAGGGGTATGAAGTTGGACTTCTCTTTTAATCTCTTCCTTAAGCTCGTTGATGAATCTACAGAGAGTAACCAAATTATCTTCCTAGACATCGCACTTAAGCATTAACTTTTCAAAATTAGCAATGTACTCAGAAACTGGACTAGACAATTGTTTAAGGTTCATCCATTGGCCCATCAAGTGGCGGTTATGGTAAGTAGGGAAGTATTTCTCATGTACTTTCTGTTTCATGACTACCCAACTGGTACTAGGCTTGAGACCCCTTTGATTTTGTTCTCTCTCAACAGTTGCCTAATAAAACCTAACAGATTCGATGAGTTTCATCTTAGCAACTAGAACTCTTTGATGTTCGGGAAGGGCATACATGTCAAAGTAGTCATCAATGTAGCGAACCCAATTGAGAAAGGCATCAG
The DNA here is from genome assembly GCA_029884595.1 of Ormosia semicastrata. Lineage (NCBI taxonomy): Eukaryota > Viridiplantae > Streptophyta > Magnoliopsida > Fabales > Fabaceae > Ormosia > Ormosia semicastrata. The sequence goes on from JAQQTO010000055.1 coordinate 39,587,278, forward strand.
GATCTAACCGACCATCAAAGGACGGGGCATCTATCTTAACCATCTCAAGGACATTAAACTCTTCATTAATGTTCCTGTCTTGACGATTATAGATTCTTCAGTTATTTCTACCCTCACGGTTATGGAATTTTTGGATCGACATTAGATGATAGAACTCTTTCTTCCCTAGTGTTATCTAACAAATTAAGATGTTGAAGGATTTGTTCAAGCCTTACATTCATATTTGTTTGACTATCCTAAAAAGTAGCAATATATGTCCTAAGGAAAGCAACATCATCTTTAACGGCTGTCTAATTAGTCTCTAAAGTGGCAAGACGTTTATTTATTATATTGAGATTATCCATAGTCGCGGTAGAAAAGGAATGAAAATCAACAATAAAGGTAGCAAATTGATCTTTTATGGTTCAAGTCATGCAAAGTGTAAGTTAATTATGAAAAACTCAAATAAGTAGCAATATGAAGTATGGTAATGCCAACAAGACAATGTGCAGATAAGTGATAATTATAAAGTATCCTAAATGCAATGCAAAATTCAAAATGATAATATAAAATAGCTAATGATAATGGCAATAATTTATGGCAAAATAAGGGAAAGGAAGTAATGATGGAAGATAAATTTTTTTTATATGAATATGGCAAAAATGGTAGAAGTCAATAACAGTGCAAAAGAAGCAAATTGGAGACCTAAGAACGCATTTACTAGTAAACCTAAGCTAATATGAAAATTAGGCAATTTTCAAGTTGGAAAGAATACACCTTTACGAAGCAAGAGCAAGTGAAATGGCCAAAACCTTTTGTTGGAGACTCCAAACTGCTAAAACAAGTGCGAATTCAAATTCGGGACGCCCAAAAACCTCGAAAAGAAACGCAATCAACAATCAATGTGGTCAAAGTCAATGGTCAACTTAGTCAAAGTCAATGGTCAACTTAGACAGGGCTGGCATGTGGGCACGTGAGGAGCGTGAGGTCCACGCGTGGAAGCAACTAGTGGCGTGTAAGGTGCATGTGTGAGGCACGTGAAGACCACGTGCAAAAACTTCTGGCTGCACGTGGGGGAGCGTGCAGCGTCTGATGGCGGTAAAATTTTGGTGGCTGACAGATCAAAGGCTTCCAATTTTGATGGTGGCTTTCTGGGCTTTTAGGCGAGTTTTGCAGAGATCTAGTGAGTTCTAGACAGCGGAACAACCTTGGATACAAAAAATTGATGTTTTTAACAACACAAAGCGTGAAGATCAACAAGGCACGGATGCCAAATTGATGCAAAACCAAAAGAGAGAGGCATTCAGTGTCAAGAGACTCGGTCTTAAGAAACAGAAATATATTTCATATATTGAATTCAACGATTGAAAAGTTCTCCCTAAAGTGCTGATAGAAAGGGTATTTATAGTCCTCTTACAAAACAAACCAAACATAATTAGAATAGATAAGATTTGAGATTTAGATAAAATCCCTTTAAAACTCTATCTTTAAGATAACATAAAATTCTAATAATAAAATGGATAAAATCTCTTAATAAACAAAATAAAATTTCAAATTAAAATAACATAAAATTAACAACTGATAATGCATCACCTAGGAAGTCCTATATGCAGCTGAGCATCTCTCTGCACTCGTTAATCTTGAACTCAACGTTCACATAAATTTCTAAATTTTATCCTTAACTAGTTACATATTCAAACATTACTAATAAATATATATATAATTATATAATAATTGGATAGAGTAATAATATCAATTTAAATTCAAACAAGCGCTCAATTATTATTTATTAATTCCATCCAATCATTATAGAAATTATATTTTTCAGAAAATATATCTAATAGATTAAACTAAATGGAGGATGTTACGAATAATTATTTTGGTTTATGTATGGTTAATATTTTTTTTTCACAATATATGTTGGCAGCTTTAAGAAAGAAGGGAGAAGTGCAGTCTCTTACAACTCGAACAATTACTGGTAGAGATCACTACATATATCTTTATGTAGATAAATCAGCAAACTAGCAGAGATTTTCAATGTAAATGTGATTTTCAATGTAAATGTATATGAAAGATTTCATTTTAAGCTACTTAGCAAATGTTATCATCAAGGGGATTGAAATTTTAGACGCTAAAAAGTGAAGGGGGAAGGAATGTGTTTGATGTTTTTAGATGATGACAATGGGTTACAAATTTATAATGATCTTGGGTACCTATTTTTTTTTTTATCCCATCTTAATTATTATTGGTTGTTGATTATACTTTTTGGATTGTTTCGTTTTCTATTGTTGATTATACTCAATGGACTGGTAATGAAATAGGTAATGAAACAACATGAGATACTTAACTGATATTAATCTAGTTATGGTGATCATGAATATGTCTAAATCACTTTCTATTTATTAAATTAGAGTATACTCTTTTAAGAGTGGTTTAATCTTTAAAGAAGTGTACTCTTCTTTAAAGAAGTAATGAAACAACATGAGATACTTAACTGATATTTATCTAGCTATGGTGATCATGAATATGTCTAAATCACTTTCTATTTATTAAATTAGAGTATACTCTTTTAAAAGTGGTTTAAAGAAGTTACTCTTAACTTCTCTTCTTTTAAATCTTAAATTCAAATTACGTTTTAAATTAATTATACATATCTTATTTGTAATTTTAAATATTTTTTATTTTAATTTATATTGTTTAAATTCTACTTAAATTAATTACTCATATCTCTTTTATAACTTCAAATATTTTTTCTCTTCTAATGTATATTTTTTAGATTTTACCTGAATTTAAAAAAATTCGTGCAATGCACTGGATACTTGCTAGTAGGGGTATTCAAATCAAATTCAAACCGAAAATCAAACTGAAAATCGAACCAAAAAAATCAAAATCCAATCAAAACTAAATAAATTTGATTCTTATTTATTTTATTTTTTGAAAATCAGTTGAATTGAATTAATTTTTGAATTTGATTTTCAATATTAATATAATCTAATCCAAACCAATTATTATTATATATATTTGTTGGCTATTGAATTTTTATTTTTATTTATAATAATTCTAATTTCTCACATACTTCTCTCACTTTATGTAAGTAAATATTAATTTAGATATAGTAGGAGTTACATTTTTGCACAAATGGGCTATTTAAAGGCATTTTCTTTTTGGATGTTGTTTTCACTCAGAAAAAGGTAGGTGCTGAAGAAATACCCTCAGACAAACATCTGAGGCGACCAGAAAAGATGGAGCGATAAGGAGCTACTAGTCGGGTCCGAGCACCATTTTGTGCAATGAACAATCGATTAGATGTTAATTTGGCGAATGACATTGGTAGAGGCATTGCCGAATGGGAAGATGAAAAAGTGTAGTCCATTTGATTATAAGGCTTCTCTGATCTCACAGAATCTATATATTATTTGGGTGATTCTTATCTATACACTTTGCTTGCAAGTGAGTGGCCATTTCAATATCTAATTAAGATTGGGTTCATGGCAAATTATTTAATAAATGTTTGTGACGTGATAGCGTTTTTTTTAATAAAAATTTTAGTATGGCTAGTAAGTAATCTTAATTTTTATTATGATGGCAGATTGGTTGGTCTTTCATTTCATGTGATGCTTCATTCATCTCATCTGAATGGAGGCAAGGAAGCTTAATCAGCCACGAAGTCCTTTATTTGAGGCGCTTTCAACAGGGTTACTATTAGCAAATCCTCTTTCTATCTCTTTTTTTTTAAATTTTTTTATTGTTACGATTTTCACTCTAATTCACGGTATATTGTTTTGTTGTGTAGGAGTGGTAGAGGGGTTCTTAATTATGTGCGATTTTATCTGTTTGATTGTCGATACTCCTTTTTCCATTTTGGTTTTCCTGAAAAACTTTGTTCATGCAATTTCTAAGTCAGTGTTTGTTGGCTTGGCGGTTTGAACTCTTCAGTAAATGGTACTGTAACCGAACTGTGTAAGCAGTGGGGATGGCTTATCCTCCGGCATATATGGACTGGGTAACAATGATGGCAGTGTGAACTCTTCAGTAAATGGTTTGTATATGTTTGTATATCAGTGTTTAATTAGTTGTGTTGGTTATAATAACCAATTACCAATATTCTAAGATCCAAATGCAAGTTTCCTATAATTTTCAAGATTTGCCCTAATAATATAGAAAAAAAAAGGAGAACTTTTAATTTATTTTTTAGTAAATTAATATTTGAAACGCCTCCCTTTTTTTTTATAAAATCTTGAAACACCTAAAATACAAAGTTTATTAGTTTTATTTAGAGTTAACTTACTTTTTCTCAGATAATATGTGATCCTTGCATCCTTACTCCTTAGCAACCAAAGAGCATAACCCACAAAAGAAGGAAGAAAACTGAGAGTTTGTTTCCTGTTTCAATAGAACTATGCATCTTTAGTCTAGACTCTGAGCCAGGTATGACATTTTTAGTTCATTCATTTTTCATTGTTCTCTTCATATTTAAGAGAGTAAAATATTACCAATATGAAAGCAGAAGATTAATATGAATTTTTCTATTGTTAATATAGTGCTTATACCAAGATACAATGATTCAAGAATTTTTGAAGTTCATAGGATATGTAGTACTGAATTGAGATATAATGATTTAGAACTTTTGGAAGATGTCGATTAATGAAGTTTATTTCTGTAGCATTCGTCAAGCCAAACCAGATATGTTTTTGTAACATTCCATCACAAAGCAATGCCGAATGAGAAGTTTGATTGGATACTTTTATTATTGTCACAATTTAATGATTAATTTTCTCACATAATTTTAAAAAGAAAAAAGAAAAAGATATGAGAATCTTTGCAGAGTATTTACATTGAGGTTTTGCAATAGCAATAAAATTACCGAACTGATCATTTGCTATAGTAAAGCTTGTGAACAATAATTGGACTAGAGGCTACTTTGTTGTCAGGTTTATTGAGAGAGGCAAAGAGGATACATACCTTGCCATTCACCCACTCGTATTCATTATCTCCGTTAAATATCAAAATCTCCATTTTCTTCAACCGATCCTCCGCAGCGTAAGTTTGTTTGTTTCCCAAAGTAGAAATGTCAAACAGGACAACTAGCTCCGACCAGTCACGAGTCATCCGAAAACGAGATTGAAAGAGTTGACTCGTTTTTGGTTGACCTACCCTCCCCATTTTACGATGGGTTAGTGGTGCAACCTGGCTAAATTTTTTTTTAAAAAATTGATAGGTTGATAGGTTAGACGAGTTAAACGGTCAAAATTTACATTTTAAAATAAAATGGCAAGACAATCTCCTTAAAATTAGAAACTAAACAACTCTGATGCCAATCGACATTTGTTACAAATTTAAGTGTAGTTTATTTTAAGTAATAAATTTTTTGGAGTTTGAGGTCGATTCATAGGAAATTAATGAAGAAAAATTTTTTGAAGTAAGAAAAGAATTTATCACAATAATAAAGGTGATAAAATTTATTCACAATTAAAAAGCATTTGTTTAGACTAGGAAATCTACTCTTGGTAAGTAAATTCAAGATAATACTAATTCTTTTTATAACTCAATTAGAATTCACGCATAATGAAGATTTTAATCAAAAAATATAATATTTAAAGTTCATTTAAGATTATATATATAATTATATTATGGTTCATTTAATTATCTACTAATACCAACACTTGTAAATGGATTCAAGCATTTATTGTGTCAATCTCTTGTCTACAACAAATCAAGATCTCCATTTTACAATGAGGGTTAATAACGCCAACACTTGTAAATGGGTTCAAGCATTCATTGTGTCAATATCTTGTATACAACAAATTAAGATCTTCACTTTATAAGGAGGATTTCTAAATTGATTAGAAACAAAATACAACACATATAATGATCACTTGATAATATATTTAAGCACAAGAAATAGATTAATCTAACCTTATTTCATTTCTAAAAGCTTCATTTTTTTACCCAAGTAAGATAAAAATTAGTTACTCATAAACAAGAAGAAAGAAAGAGAGAAGAAGAATAAGATGAACATAATTTTTATTTAAAACAAAATAAAACTACAACATGATAAACAAATAATATAAGAATAAGTTCTTGATTTCTAAACCAAGATGATTCTAATGAGTAACTAATGGTGCCTTTTATAAAGCATGAACGGTACAAAATGATAAAGGAGTTGTTTAATGAGCGGGTGTATGAGTGGAACATGACAATAGAGTTGTTAATGAGTGAGTGGATGAGTGAAAAATTATTATCATGCTTGTCTCCCCACTCATTCAATTCATCTGTCTTCACACGACTATAACTATGTCATAACGCCACCTATTGCATAAGTGATCTTCATGAAAGTTGAAGGGTTTTGTCTTAACTTTTTAATGCCACCAATTTTAGCACAATCTAACTCCTACAGTCCATGATATGGTCTAATCTTTGCACAATGTTTGGGTTCCAGTAACAGCACTTCTGTTCTGACTTCTAAGCCTAATATGACCTACTAGACATTCGAGTTAGCTCGTGTTCTCATGAAAGTTGTAGATTTGGGTCTTAGCTTTCATTTAGGCTTATTTGGTGTCAATTGAACTTCTATAGCTCAAGAAATGATTTGATGAATGCGCAGAGGTCCAGCTGTCAGGATCAGTACTCTAGTTCTTACTTCAACTCTAATTTAAATTATCCAAGCGTGTGATTCAACTCTTGAGATCTCATGAAAGTTGTAGATATTTGTCTTAGCTTTCTTACAAGACTAGAATCACATCAATCAAATATTTGCAACTCAGATCATAGTCAATTTATTGAATGTTGCCAAATAGACAAATTGAGGTCAATTTATGCAATAATTCTTTTAATGATCCAATTAAGTTCAATATCATAAAATGTGACAAAACTAACTTAATTAAGCCTAATTGAACCTTAAGAAGCCCAGTGAGAATATTATTAAATGAATAAAATATATTGCTATTAAATTTCCCCTACTTAACTTTTGCACTCCTGAGCAAAACACATAAGACCAAAATTAGGAAATAAGGAAAAACAACAAAAACTCAAGTTAAAAACTCTAAAAGACTCAATTTTCAATTATATTCAAGAATGAAAAAGTTTATAAGCAAGAAGAGCAACCAAAGATTCAAGGGATCAAAACATTTATGAGGTAACATTTCTTCACATCTCAAACTAACACGCAAGGAAACTTCAATTGAAAAGCATGAGTCAAGAATGATAGATTCTCACAAGATTCTCTCTCAATCCCTCATGTGTTTGAAAGACAAGTATTTCACTCAATTAAACCCATGAAAAATTATACTACCATAAGCTTGCTTATTTTCTACTTCTCCACTACTCGAAACACAGGCACACATAAATTAAGAGGACTTTATTCAAGGTTGTAATGGGGTCAATGTAAAGGAAGGGATAATATGGATATGACAAGTTAAATACCAAAGAGAATAAAAGAGCATTAGAGTTGAGTTTAAACAACAAACATAAAAAGTTCATCCCATAATGAAAATTCCTTTTACATATTTTTTCCCTTCCCTTTTTGCCTTGTTGGCCTTTCTTTACACACATTTTTTTTTATCTTTTTAATTGGCCACTCTTTCCTTTTTCACCAACCATTTTGCATACACATCCCCACACTTGTTCAAGAACTCATCCAACAACAAAGCTGATGTTATTTTATTCCTTAAAGTTGGGTAAGAATATGATTTTTTTTTTCATTTAAGACACATAATGAGTTAGAAATAAGGAATGGTCAAATAAGTTCAAGAAGGTTAAACAAGGGAAAGTATACAAGGTTGGCTATTTGGTTAAAGTAGCTATATCAAAAAAAATGTATCAATAATGTTTATGTATACGTGTGAAAATGTAGCCTAAAAAAAGTTAAAGCAAGTTCGAGAGTAACAATTCCATGAGTGAAAATCACACAAGAAATAAGAGCATGATACAAATGTTTAATTCATTCATCAATAGGCTCAAAATCTCACAATGCATACATCTATCATTCTTAATCCACTAATTCAACATCCATAACCAAGTATGTGAAATTTAAGAAAGAAGACAATTTATTCAATCATGCTATAACCCCTGAATTTCAATTGCTACTTTTACAAAAAAATAGTTACTTCCCCAATTTAGATACATCTCAAGAGTAAAATTACTTCAAGAGTAAAATTTACTCATTATTCTGTCATACTTAATTAGTTTTGCTGTTAGTAAGTTGCTGACAAATTTTTTTTTATGTCAACTATCATTCTTCCCAACCAGATCACAACATTGTCCTCAATGTTAAAATATAGATGAGTAAAGGATAGAAGATATTATCTGTTGCGACTATTATGAAAAAGAGAAACCTAACACAAATTTAAACAGAAATAAAGTACGATAAATAAAATCAAAGGTAAAGGTGAGTTATAGATGGAGTGTCAAATCAAATTCACATTCCTTGCTGCTTCCCTCTGACTAATCTATCTGAGCTATTACTAGATTAGGTTCATAAACAAAAACTTGTAATTTATCAATTAACTCATCAATAGTGAAAGCAGAGACAAGGATCTGCCTAGCCGAATATGTGATAAAGTTTTGTTCCACAGCATGGTCAAGAAAAAATAACAAATCATCAAAGAAATTATTAATATTCAACAAACCTATGGGTTAATGGTAGATGTTTAGTTGGGCCCAAGAGACAATTTGCAAAACTTCTGTCAAAGTATCATAGCCACCTAGTAAGGCAATGAATGCATCAGAATTGTCAAACATTTTAGTCATTCGTCCATGCATAGTCAATACTCGTAGTTCCTCCCCAATTATCTTTCTAGCGATGTTCCTTTGAGTTAAAATGATACCTAAAACTTGACTGCCTCCTAGATGTGCAATGATTGATACAACCCTCATTAACCCAATGTTACCTCCCTCATATACTACATGAATTTTCCTTGCAGCAAGCGCTCGACCAATAGTGGCTACTGCTTCTACAAACTCTGTACCATTCCCAAAACTTGACTCACAAAATACACAGATATTTGTAAATCAACGAATAGAAGCTCCCTTCATTTCTATACTCACACTCTCTTTGAATGATTCAAGAAAATGAAGCGTTTAAATAAGGAAAAGAATAAAAAATGTAATGATAGCACCTATATGGGTAGGTTGGCTGTTATCAGAAAAGTTTAAAATTAAGAAACACTAATTTTTATTATTTTTTTTAAATTTTTTTCAAAAGATAAAACGATAGCTAGAACCAGGCCAAAATTGGAGGCTAGGCTTTCACGCTCGTTTATTCAACAAAGATGGCATATCTTTAGACTGCATGTCATCAATGCAGTTTTACTTGCAGGCCTTCTGCTTATGGAATATCAATTCTTGTACCCTTGTGGATTCAATAAAGAACCCATATTCTAAGAAGTATGAAACTCCGCCACAACCAAAACCTGCCGATCTGGAGTCCATCAAATTAATGTCAGTGCAGACCTCAAAGATTGTTTCACGTAGTCAATAAACACGGGTCTAAATCTATAGACCAACACTTCAACAAAGCCTAAAAGCTTGGCTTGGGAACGTTGAAGACGGCTTTCTACAAAATGTGGCACATGAACCTTATTTAAAGACCGATGTGTAAAGGTCAAACTCAAGTCAATGATAGGTCTAACCCTAAGGTTAGGGGCTCTACACTCAATTAAGAGCATGATACTCTTTCGATCTCCTATCTTTTTTAGATGAACAAGATAATAACATGCATGTTGTTGTGATTGTGGCTCACATCTTCCTCTGGTCTTACGTCCAGTAACGGCTTAAACGCCTTCTATGAGTCGAGGATAAGCTTCCCATCTAATTTTCTTATAAATTGGTAAACAGGGTCTTTTTGAGTTAAGTTCCCAAGACTGTAACGCTTATGTTCGTCCCTAAAGAGATTCCACACATTAAGAAGTTCACGATGCATAACTCTACAAGAATGCGTCTCAAGAGTCAATAAGATATCATCTAATGACTCTTTACTCAGTCTATTTTTAATAAAATATATTTTATCTTCTCAATTTTCAGAAACCATCCCTAAAGAACAGCATCGCTTGTCACAATTCCATCGAGCACATTTGTGATAAACTTACATTCTTTTCGCTCTTCTCCTTTTAGAATACGAACTTTTACCGAGACCTGACATGTATGAGACAAATGAATTTGAAGATTCACCTGCTAAATGAACCTTTGCTTCGATTATCCAGTGTATATCTTCCGAAATGCCCTTGTGCATTAACATTCTCAATATTTCACACCTAACTTTGTAGATTTTTGTTAGAGCATTTTGAGAAAGAAAAGGAAAATATTTTCTTAAATTTGAGAAAATGACATCTATTTTAAAGGAGAAAGAATCAGTTATTATAGGAAATTGAAAAATAAACTGACTTGAGAGCCACCAAGTACCGTTATCTACCACTTAACTGATGTCACAAAGAACTGCAAAAAGAAAGCAACAAAATTAAAATAAATTCTTCTCATAACAAGGATTAGAAAGGGAGATGGTTTCTACCTTAACAACTTGGGTTTCCAAAAATGGTTTGAGTCTCTGTCCATTGACCTTAAATACATTACCATTCCTAGGGTTCTCAATGTCTATGGCCCTATGAGGATATACATGTTTGACAACAAAAGGGCTACTCCACCTAAATTTCAATTTTCTAGGAAATATGTGAAGATGAGAATTACAAAGCAAAACTTTTTGACCAATTTCAAAAGATTTCCTCAAAATTGATTTGTCAATAAAAGCTTTTGCTGTAGATTTATAAATCTTTGAGTTTTTATATGCATCATTTCTCAATTCCTTAAGTTCATTTAATTATAATTTACGTATCTTGCAATCATCATCAAGGTATAGGTTGAAAACTTTAATGACCCAAAATGCTTTATGATCAAGTTCTACAGGAAAGTGACAAGATTTTCTATAGACTAACTAATAGGGTGATATGCCTAAAGATGTTTTGAAAGCAGTACGGTAAGCCCAAAGTGCATCGTTTAGCCTTAAAGACCAATCTTTATAATTTGAGTTAACTATTTTTTTCAAAATTTGTTTAATCTCTCTATTTGCTAATTCTACTTATCCACTTGTTTGAGGGTGATAAGGGGTGGCAATTTTGTGTGTAATGTCATATTTCTTCATTAAGGATTCAAATAGTTTATTACAAAAATGTATTCCCTTATTACTGATAATAGCTCGAGGGATTCCAAATCTACTCAAGACATTTTCTTTTAAAGTTTAAGAATAGTTTTATGATCATTGTGTCGACATAGAATCGTCTCAATTCATTTTGAGACATAATCAACTGCAACCAAAATATACATAAATTCAAATGATGATGGAAATGGACTTATGAAATCAATTCTCCAACAATCAAAAATCCCAATGGCAAGGATAGGGTTCAGAAGCGTCATGTTTTACTTTAAAATGGAACCCAATTTTTGACAATTTTCACAACTTTTAAAAAAGTATAGCTGTCTTTAAATAAAGTGGGCCAATAAAATCTACACTGCAAAATTTTCACAACTGTTTTCTTTAAAGAAAAGTGACATCCACATGCTTTTGAGTGGTAAAATTTAATAACATTACCTACCTCACCGTTGGGTACACATCTCTAAATAATTTGATCATGACAATATTTGAACAAATATGGGTCATCACAATAAAAAAATTTCACCTCTATTAAAAACTTCCTTCTGTCTTGGTGCGTCCATTGAGGCAGCATCTTTCTTGTTGCAAGAAAATTAACTATGTTAGCAAACCAAGACATGAAATTGACAGAAAATAAAAATTTATTGAGAAAATAATCATTGATAAGTGTGATGTCAAAAGGTGAGTCTGTTGTAAGTCTGGACAAATGATCTGTAATAATATTTTCGACTCATTTGTTATCTTTTGTTATGATGTTGAATTCTTGAAGTAACACGATCCACCATATCAACCTCGGTTTGGCATCCTACTTAGACATTAAATATCTAACAGTAGTATGATCGGTGAAAACAACAGTAGAAGAATCAATTAAATAAGTTCAAAATTTGTCCAATACAAAAATTACAGCAAGCAGTTCTTTTTTAGTAGTGGTGTAATTCATTTGTGCACTATTTAAAGTTCGACTTGCATAATAAATTACATGAGGCTTACCTTCCTTTCTTTGGCCTAAAACAACGTCAATAGCAAAATCACTAGCATCACACATCAACTCAAAAGGCAAAGACCAGTCAGAGGTTTGCATGATAAGAGCAGATGTTAGAAGACTAACTAATTTTTTAAAAGATTTTTTACATTCTTGAGTTCAATCAAATGGTGCATCTTTTATTAGAAGATTGCATAATGGTCTAGATATGACACTAAAGTCCTTAATAAATCTTCTGTAAAATCCTGCATGTCCTAAAAATGAACGAACTTCCCTTATTATTTTTGGTGAAGGCAAATGGACAATTAATTTAACTTTGATCTTATCAACTTCAATTCGTTTAGAAAATATCACATGACCTAACACTATTCTTGATGTAACCATGTAATGATATTTTTTTCAATTTAACACAAGTCTTTTTTCTTCACATCTTTTAAAAACTTTTTCTAAATTGTCAAGACAAATTTCAAATGAACTCCCAAAAACTATCAAGTCATCCATGAAAACCTCTAAATAATGCTCAACCATGTTATTAAAAAAACATAAAATATATCTTTGGAATGTTGCCGGAGCATTACAAAGGCCAAAAGACATTCTTCTATATACAAAAATACCAAAGGGACATGTAAAAGTGGTCTTTTCTTGATCCTCTAATGCAATAGATATTTGATAATAGCCTGAATAACCATCAAGAAAATAGTAGCAGGGATGTCCTGCTACCCTTTCTAGAATTTGATCAAGAAATGACAAGGGAAAATGATCTTTCCTAGTGGCAGCATTTAATTTTCTAAAATCAATACACATATGCCAACTGGATGAGACTCGCGTAGGTATTAATTCATCTTTTTTCATTTTCAGGCACTGTTATTCCAGATTTCTTAGGCACAACTTGTGTAGGGCTAACCCATTAGCTATCAGAGATAGGGTAGATAATTCTAACATCAAGTAATTTGAGAACTTTATCTCTAACTACCTCTTTCATGTGTAGATTGAATCTTCTTTGAGGTCGTTGAGTGAATTTAGCACTATCCTCTAAATGTATTTTATGTGTATAAATTAATAGATTAATATCTTTTATGTCCTTTAATGTCTATCTAATTGCACTTTTATGCCTTTTAAGTACTTCTATTAACATACATTCTTACTCTCTGGTAAGGGTCGAGGAAATTACCACTGGAAAGCTTCGTTCTTCTCCCAAAAATATGTACTTCAACCCAGCAGGTAATGACTTTAGTTCCAGTGTGGGTACTTCTTCATAGGTATTAGCATTCATGGGTTTTAGCTCTTTAAATATTGGTTTCCATCCTTTGTATTTCACTACCTATGTACAATCAGACAAAGAGCATATTTTAGAAATATTATCATCTAATTGCATATCTAAGTCAAATGAATTGATTAAACAAATTTCTAATGGGTCAAAAGAACTCCTGGTTTGAAGATGATCATCTACAATGGCCTCAATCCCTTCAACTTCCTCCTTTTTCGTCATGGACCTCCTGTAGTTGCTTGCACATATTGATAACATTAAGTTCCAATGTCATATTTCTAAATGTTAATTTTATCACTTCATTTCTGAATTTATCAAAGCATTAGATGTTGCTAAAAATAGGCAACTTAAAATAATAGGAATTGACTTGTAATTATTAACCATAAGTTCAGTTTCTAAGACAATAAAATACACATGATATATAAATTTATAAACTTGTACCAACACATCTTTCACTATTCCTTTTGAAATTTTAACTGATCTATTGACAAGTAGAAGAGTTACAGAAGTTGGTTTTAACTCACCCAGGTTGAGTTGTTAATAAACTGAATATGGAAACAAATTAACACTAGCGCCAAGATCAAGTAAAGCTTGTTCAATTTTATGTTCTCCAATAATGCATGAAACTGTAGGACAATTAGGGTCTTTATATTTCAAGGCATTATTATTCTGAAGAATGAAGCTTACGTGTTCAGCCAAAAAAGGCTTTCTTTTTCAAATTTAGTTTCCTTTTAACAGTGCACAAGTCCTTCAAAATTTTGACATAAGAGGGAACCTAGTTGATAGCATCTAACAGAGGAATATTGACCTTTACTTGTTTAAAAATTTCAAAAATTTCAGTGTTGTGGTTCAATTTCCTTGAATTGTTTAATGCTTGAGGAAATGAGGATAAAAGTGAGAGTTTGGTCTCCTTTTGGTCAGGTGGCTTATCAATTTCTTCCTTATCTTAGGGGACTGATTCATCATCTCTCTCACAAAGTTCAGAAAAAAAAATTTCAATAACTTTTTCATTTCTAAGAGTTATCACTGACTTGACTTGACCTAGTTGTTGATTTTCTGAACTACCCTCATTTAGACTGTATTAACCCTTGGGATTCAGTTGAGGTTGAGAATGAAATTTTCCTTTCTCATGAATGGTGAGTGTAGAAGCAAATTTAGTAAGAGTGTCTTTTATGTCAATCATGACTTGAGTGTTTTGGTTATTAATGGCCTCTTGTTTTTTCATGAATGTATGCAATGTTCCTTCAAGATTTTTTCTATATGGTGAGACATAGGGTGCATAACTTTGAGAATTTTAACAGTCCAATTGTGCTTGAGGAGATGATGGTTGCATGAATTGTGCCTGATTATTAGTGCTCCAACTAAAGTTTTGGTGATTTCTTCATCCCAGATTGTATAAATCAAAAAAAGAAGAGGTAAATGACTTTTTAAAATTATTCATTGCATTTACTTGCTCATGTACAACTTCTTTGAAAATAGAAATTTTTGTGTATTCATTTATTAAGTGTCCTAAGTCATCACAAATGCCACAAATTTCTTCATTTTGCATAAATTTGATTTTTTTTTTACTTTTCCTGATTTCATGGCTTCAATATTTCTAGTCAAACTGGCAAACCTAACATTTAGATTTTCTTCTTGACTAAGGTGATATTTTTCTTTACTAGCACTTACAAGGTTAGATCTAATTGAATTTTCAGAAGGATTAGTAACATGTCAAGATTGAGAATTCTAAGTCAAATGGTCTAAGTATTCTAAAGCTTCTTTAGGTTATTTATCAAGAAACTCGCCATTGCACATTGGTTCTACAAATTGTTTAGTTTTAGGTGTTAACCCTTCATAAAAGAAACTTATAGTGCGTCATTTTTCAAAATCATAATATGAGTAAGAATTTAACAAATCTTTAAAACATTTCTAACTTTGAAAAAATATTTTATTTGAATTTTGGTAAAAATTTTGGATTTGTCTTTTCAAAGTATTGGTTTTATGTGTTAAAAAAAATTTCTTTAAAAAGTCACTTTATATTTCTTATTATGTGCCAATTGATCTTAGTTTCAAAGCATTAAGTCAAGCTTTTACTTTATCTTTTAAAGAAAAAAGAAATAATTTAAGTTTAACAATCTCTTCAGTGTAATTTTGATCAATGAAAGTGATACATACTTCCTCAAATTCTTTTAGATGGAAATATGAGCTTTCAGATTCTAAATCATGGAAATTAGGAAGTAATGAAATCATACCCAGCTTAAATCTAAAATTGTTAGCATTGAGTGAAAAGATAAAACATGATGGACTAAAATTTTGAGATGGTTGCAAATATTCATGCATAGTTCGCAACAGTTGATTTTCATGTTCATCGTGTACACTTTCATTTTTAGCCATTGTGTTTAATGTGTGTGGTTGTGATTCAAACAGTTCAATATATAAAGTACCAGGATTAATTTTAACCAAACGACCAGAATTTGAATCATGATATTAATTAAGCATAAATAAGTGACTTAAAATAGAAAAAAAAATGTACAAGTAGGCGGTATAAACCAGCCATTAAATATGATACAACAAGAAAATTAAAAGAGTAGGAAAAGAATATATCAGATGGTGAAATTTACTTAAAGAAAGAAAACCTCAATAAATTTGTTCTTTAAATCAAGTCCCCAGCAACGGCGCCAAAAACTTGATGTGAATTAGTATTTGTTGCAAACTCAAGTGCAGGTTGTCTCAAGTAATAAACTCTCGGGAGTTCGAGGTCGATCCACAGAGAATTAGTGAAGAAAAATTCTTTGAGATAAGGAAATGATTTGTCACAACAATAAAGGTTGTAAAACTTATTCACAATTAAAAAGAATTTGCTTGAGTTAGGAGATCCACTCTTGGTAAGTAAATTCAGGATAAGATTAATTCTTTTTATAACTCAATTAGAATCCAAGCATAACGGAGGTTTCAATAGGAAAATACAACATTCAAAGTTCATTTAAGATTATATATGTAATTATATTATGGTTCCTTTAATAATTTACTAATGCCAACACTTGTAAATGGGTTCAAACATTTATTGTGTCAATCTTTCGTCTACAACAAATCAAGATCTCCACTTTACAAGGAGGGTTAATAATGCCAACACTTGTAAATGGATTCAAGCATTCATTGTGTCAATCTCTTGTCTACAATAAATCAAAATGTTTACTTTACAAGGAGGGTTTCTAAATTGATTGGAAACAAAACAGAACACAAATAATGATCACTTGATAGTATATCATTCAAGCACAAGAAAGAGATTAATCTAACATTATTTCCTTTTCAAAAGCTTCACCCTTTCACCCAAGCAACATGAAAATTATTTACTCATAAACAAGAAGAAAGAAAGAGAGAAGAAGAAGGAGATAAACACAATTTCTATTTAGAATAAAAGAAAACTACAACAAAAGAAACAGATAATATAAGAACAAGATCTTGATATCTAAACTAAGATGATTCTAATGAGCAACAAATAGTGTCTTTTATAGAGCATGAAGGGTACAAAATGATAAAGGAGTTGTTTAATGAGTGGGTGGATGAGTGAGTGGATGAGTGGAACATGATAATAGAGTTGTCAATGAGTAGGTAGATGAGTGAAAAATTATTGTCATGCTTATCTCCCTGCTCAACCAATTCATCTGTTTTCACATGACTATAACTATGTCATAACGTCACCTATTGCGTAACTGATCTCATAAAAGTTGAAGGGTTTTGTCTTAGATTTCCAATTCCACTAATTTCATCATAATCTGACCCCTATGGCCCAAGATATGGCCCAATATTTACACAGTATTCAAGTTCTAGCAACAGCACCTTTGTTCTAACTTCTAGACCCAATATGACCTACTAGACACCCGAGTTAGCTCGTGTTCTTCATGAAAGTTGTAGATTTGGGTTTTAGCTTTCATTTGGGCTTAATTTGGTGTCAATTGAACTCATATAGCTCAAGAAATGGTCTGATGAATGCGCAGAGGTCAAGCTGTCAAGATTAGTACTCTAGTTCTTACTTCAACTTCAATTTAAATTGTCCAAATGTGATTCAACTCTTGAGGTCTCATGAAAGTTGTATAGAATTGTCTTAACTTTCCTATAAGACTAGAATCACATCAATCAAATATTTTTAACTCAAATTATAGTCAATTTACTAAACGCTACCAAATAGACAAATTAAGGTCAATTCATGCAATAATTCATTCAATGATCCAATTAAGCTCAATATCATAAAATGTGACAAAACTAACTTAATTAAGCCTAATTGAACCTTAAGAAGTCCAGTGAGAAGATTATTAAATGAATAAAATAACTTGCTATCAAACCTCCCCCAAAAAAGAAAAAAACTTGATATGACGGGCTAACTTTCCAAAACCCATATGTTATATAGGGTGGGTTAAATAACCCACCTAAAATGCAAGCTATAACATGAAACCATACCTATCATATTTTGCGGATAAATGGATTGACCCATTGGAGAGTCGTTTTGCCATCTCTATGTAATAGTGCCCATTAGTTTTGCCTTCTTCTTCACCTTCCTTGCTCTTGTCGACTGTTGTTGCCGCTCATCTGCACCTTCTCTCTCTAGGTATCATAACAATTTCGCTTGCACTTCTTCACTACCCATTAGCCAAGCATCGAAACTTCTCTTTAAGCTAAGCTAACCATCTTCCATCTCTCACTTTCTTCTCCAAAGCTTCCAACTATGCCTCTATTCTAGTGTTCACCAAGGGCGACCTAATGAAATTAGTGGCCTAAAGACAATCTTTAATATGAAGTCTTTAGCAATTTAAATGCTAATGAATAACCATATATATATGAAGTATAAATTAAAAATTATGATAATAGAAAGTTAGAACAGTAAAACCTAATTGTGAAAGTTAATATCGCAACAAATCACTTCATATGAGTGTTTCAATTTGCTTGAATGCTTCTCAACAAAATATAAAACGATTTGAATGTGAAGGAGAAAATGAGAAAGAGAGAAAAGGAATGAGCAAATCAATGGTCCTTGTTGTTAGCAATTCAACAAAATACTAACCTTAAGGCAAGTTGGCTCAGATATTACCTGATCACAATACCAAAAAAAAAAAAAGGGCAGAGGTTGGGTTATTTGAGAGAGGAGTAACTATGAAAGTGATTAAACAATTGAGGGAAAAAAATAAGGGCATGGGTGGCAAATTAAACGAATAGAATGGAAAAATAAGGTTAGTAGGAAAGTAATTGAATTATAATTAACTAATTAATGTTAGAACAATTGACTAATTAACATGAGAGGGAATAAAATTTATTAGATATTAATTAGAAAATTAAAGGCCTTAATTATTATAAATATATAATAATTATATAAATTATATATATAGTAATAGTACTAATTTTTGGGACCTAAAATATAAGGAGCCTAAAGCTAGGGCTTTAGTAGCTTTATGCTATAGCCATCCCTGGTGTTCGTCACCCACATCTCTCAAAATTTGGAGCTCTGATACCAATTAATTAATTGACAACTAGACCAGAAATGATAAAAATAAATCACAAAGATAGATTACAAATACCAATTAACAATTTGTATCTTTATAATGTTCTTTCTCAGAGATATATTACACTCAAAGAAGGGAAAAATGCATTTTACCCCACTAAACTTTTCCCATACACATTTTAGTCTTTAAAGTTTAAGAATTTGCAACCTGATCCCTATCATTTTCAAAATGTGCAATTTGAACCTTCTGTCAAGTTTTTTGTCAAATGATAATGAAAATGGTTATGTGCCTTAAGTGCAATGACCTTAAGTGACTCATATGCATAACCCAAAGTTTAGGGAGGTAAAATGCATTTTTCCCTAACAACCCTAGCCTTTTTCTCCTCCCATTTACCCTAATCCTCTTTCTCATTCTCCTAAATGAAATAAACATGATCACTAAGCAATAAACTAACTCATTCATCTCCAAATCACAAGTCAAACTCAACCTGAAACATAACAAGCAACCTATCACAAGAAAGAACCTACCTTGAAACAACAAATCCATCAGATCAAGAGTCAACTTCACCCCAAAAACAAAATTGCAACTCCTCTACCTTCACCCCCTAACTCCATCACCTAAGTCAAACCGCGGCCACATCACACCGTGCCTCCACCACGTCTTACCCATGAGCCACTGTGCATAGCATCTGAACCGCTGGCAACCCAGCAACCACCACTGTCCAAAGCCTCAAAGTTGTCGCTCACCGCCACCTGATTTTCCAATCGATCCCTGCTACACCTTCACCTCACCCCACCATCCACACCCTCGCCTAGTTGTCGTGCCACCCACTGCAATTGTCGTCCAACCATCGCACCAAAAATCCATGCCAAGCTGGAGCCACCACTGACGCCATCTCTTTGGGTTGCTGGCACATGACCTTTTTAGTGAAAGTGTTAAGGTTTCTAACAAAGGGAAAAAGGAATGGGGGTTAGGGTAGGAGAAGAGGGGGAAAATGGTGTTAGGGTTAGTAGTGGAGGGAGTGTTATGTGGTACTCACATGAGTCACATAAGGGCAATAGTCTCAAAAATAGTCATGTGTGAGGCATGTGACCAATTATGTTTCCATTTGACGGAAAACTTGGTAGAAGAGTCAAATTTCACATTATAAAAATGTTAGGAATCGGGTTGCACATTCTTAAATATTAGGGACGAAAGTGCACATAAGCCAAAGTTCAAGGAAGTAAAATGCATTTTTCCCCTCAAAGAAAGGACAAGAATAGAGGAATATATATATAGCACAAACACTTCGAGCGGTCTTATATCCCAAGTTCTCACTCAATCCTTGCCTGCCTCACCCTCCTTCCTTTCTCCCTATATTCTTATTCCCCTCAACCGAATTCCATTCTCTTCCCACTTCTTCTTGCCACCTTAGTATTCTGTTATGCTTTAGACTAATAACAATAGCATGTATATTCCCCTCAATTCCCATATCCTCCTTGCTCACGTGTGTTGCTCCTCTGCCTCCTATTCTCTTTTGCTAGTATAAATACCCTAGTGATTAGTGGTGTGAAAATATTTTTGGGGTACATGAATTTATCTTCAGGGAACATAAAACCAAGAAAGAAACAAGTTTAGGACAAACGAAGTGATTCAAGAAACTGAATGAATCAACCTTGATAATAACAGATAAGAGATCCGCAACCAAACATATTTTACTATCTTCCATTCTAATAAATTACATATACCAGAATGGCACCGTTTGGCTCATCCCAAATAAGATAAGATACAAGCATGTACACCAAAAAAATATAAATGAATGGAACACAAAACAAAATCACTGCCATAATATTTCTCATAGAGAAATGCATGTTTCAGAAGTAACTTGATTGAGATTGCAAGAGCTCCAGCTCTGCTAATACTTTTGCTACTGTTGACCTCAATCTAGAATCACTCTTCTGGGCCAGATCAATAAGAACCACCTGAGCAGATTCTCCATATTTTACTCTGTGTTCTTCAACCCTGAAGATTCTCTCCAACATCCATATTGCCTTCTCTTGAACCTTTGCATCTCCGACTTCTAGACATTTTATAATAGCCTGTACACCTGACAATTTGGCAATGGAATTGACACCACCTTCCCAAATTTCATCTTGCAAGAGAGTCGAAAGGGCACTCAGAGCAGCTTCGACTGCTTCCCTCTGCTTATCTTCCAATATTTGGATCAGTGGAGAAACAGCGCCAGCCTTGACCAAACAAAATGTTCTGTTGACATAGCAATAGCCATCATGAACTTCACAATACGCATCCACTGAGGGCGAAATACACGACCACCTTGACTTTCTAGACTTCCTAAGAGACACAGAATTCTGTGATAGTTGAGCCAGAGATGTTGCAGCTCTCGATTTTGTGATTGGTGAACTACTTGAAAGCAGTTTTACAAGCAAAGGAATTACGCCATGTTCTGCAGAAAGAAGTTGTAGTTTCTTGTCAGAGGAATTTGTGAAGCGGATTGTGACACCTGTAACACTCTCTGCTAAGCTAGTTGTTGCGGGTGAATTACTTGCTGTGCTAGAATACATAATGGATATCAAAAGGGGCAGCAGATTTGCCCTCTTCAGTACATCTGTCACTTTTTTATCACCAGCAGGAAGATTACTCAGTATGCCAACAGCAGCAGCTTTTTCGGTCTCAGATGTTGATGATGAGACAATATTAACAATGATGAAAAGATGAGTTTCATCAAGATGTTCAGTCAATTCATCTGTTAGATCTTTGGAGAGCGTGTACAGCAAATGCAAGACCTTACTCCGGATTTTAGTGTTATTTTCCTTCAGAAAGGGTAAGAGTAGCTGAAGTGCACCTTTTTCCTTCATTTTTCTTCTCACTTTGGATGCACCAGGATGGGCAGCTATGCTGTTTAGTGCTTCTAATAGATGACCTTGAACTACAGGGCTGGAAAGATTCAAAAGTGAAAGCATCTGTTGAGCCACATCTTGATTAATAAGAATGGATTCTGACTGAGCAATTCTTGCAAGAATAGCTGATGCAGGCTCCCGCAGAGTCATGAGCACAGATGTTACAGAGAAAAGAAGTTGCAGCAGAGATTGTGCAATTCCAGATCTGATCAAACGTTGCACATTTTCTGTCAAGCTAGACAGATTTTGCAGTGCATTTAGAGCTGATAACTTGGACTCAAGTTTCCCAGAATTAAACATGTTGACAAGGGGCTCAATTGCCCCATCTTCTCCAAGGGCAAGTTTGCTGTGATCAGTGAGCTCCAACCTAGACAGTGCTGTTGCCATTAGGATCTTATTCATGTCAGATCCTGCAATAACATGATTTGAAATTTTCAGGTAAAAGGAATGTAGAAAGATTTACTTCAGTTCTGATCATTTTCTGATTTAGAAACTATGCATATAACAGATAACCAAGGTTTTAAATCTCAGTCGCGGTGATTGCTGGGACCGCATCAGCCCGTGACAGCCACAACGCGACCACAAGCGCAATTTAAAACCTTGCAGTTAACAAACCAAAGATGAAAGTGATTGGGCCACCAATCTAAATATTATCACATACAAAATAAATTTGTTATCTGTTCGTGCACATAGCATATAGAAAGAAGAAAATGCATCCAAATTCTACATGTCTGAACGCAAAAACAGTACAATATTGGGTATGGTGAATGTTAATTCAGATGGGAAAACATAGCCAATACTATCAAATTAAGATTGAACTGGAGTTGAGTGTAAATTATATTATCCTAAATAAACACATCATGATTTTCATCTATCATAGCCCTACCTCATCTGAACTTGGCAAATATACTCAATATGTTTACATGCTGCCATTAATGCCAAGTAGTTTAGTAGATAGCTTTAGTTAAAAACAAATGCTAATTTTGCTGTTTCTACAAAATCAACCAATTTCTAGCTCCTTCCAGTTGTAAGTTTATAAAAATATAATGGATTCAATGATTTATACTCCTAAAATTACTTGTACAGTTAATCAATGGATGGTCCATATAAATAATAAAGTAGGAAAGAGATGTATCAGTTAAGGAAAGTTCTGCATCACCTTCCTTCAAATATTGCACTAGTGGCCTAAAGTAGCCAGCCTCGGCCATATGAAGTGAATTTTGAGTATTACTAGACAATATATCCAATAACGTTGCCGCATCATGTGAAGCAACGGGGTCATCCCCATTAAGGATAGCAACTAACATAACAATGCACCCTTGAATTCTTCCAATCCGCTGTCTAACTGAAGGAAGGTCAGAGAGGTCTAGCAACAGCCCTACTGCTTCCCTCCTCTCTTCTGAATCTCTTGTCAGGGACTTCACCACTGCTGATAAAAACTCAATATCTGCCATCTTCTTCTGCAGAGTACTACTTTATTAAGTAAGATAAAACAACTACAAGTGCAATGATTTTAGACCAAGATTTACAAGAAACAGCACCATATTTTCAGGATTTTACCTTTTTCTCATCATTTCCCAAAGCAATAATTCTTAGCAATTGAATGATGGCCAGCCTATTGTCTGCCTTACATGAACCTAGACGATTGAAAAGAATGGCAACAGTTGCTTCCTCATTAATTAAACCACCATCGAGTTTTTCACTCCTAATGAACTCCTTTAGTCTCAAAAGTGCAACTGCAAATTCTTCATCATTACCATTCTTAAGTTGCAAAACAACATCGCCAATAGTAACATCAATTATTTCCTCTTCTATTTCCCCAGTGCCCTTCGTATCACTACTGACAGATCCTGATATTGGACTTGAAGTTAGATTCAAACTGCCATCAAATCTTGCATTCATCAACTGTCTTTGCAATGTACCAATCTTTTCTCTTAAATCTGTGGACACTTCAAGGCTGGCCACAAGCAGAAGGCCCAATGATCGACCAATATCATGTGTTATGTCCTCAATTTGTTTGATGGGTTGTCTCAAATTGGAGCTTCTTGTCAAAGCTTTAGCACGCCTTAGCTCATTCTCAAGAGATTCCAACGATTTTCTAATAGGTGGCTTGTCCAAGACTGTGCTTTTGTCCCTCAAGTCATTGAAGATTAGTGGGAATTTCTCAACCAACATGGCAAACTCAGCAAAAATATCTACCTCAATTTCAGAGTTCTTAGCAAAAGAAGCAACCTCATCGGCCAAAACTATCAGCTCTGACAACAATTCAGAAAATTTTCTCTTTTCCATGTTTTCCATATTGTTTATGAAAACTGTATGTGTGCAGAAAAAAAGAAGAATCAGTTATCAGTTAAAGAAAAGAAGAACCCGAAGAGGCCAACAATAGATAACTAGAGAAAAGTGCTTAGAAGAAATTAACACAAAAACAAAGAAAATCATACAAATAACATACATAGACAAGAATAATCAAGCAGAACAAATTAAAAGAGGGAAAAAAAATTCAAAAAGGGAGGGTGAATTGAACCTGCAGAGAATATGCAAGGATGACAGAAGAAAACAGATAATCTGACTCTTAAGCTTAGACCCACATGCTTAAAGTTGAGAACTTTTTAGAGATCCAAACCAAAATAGCAGAGAATAAGACCACCCCACTTCTTCTTTTTATTCTTATTCTTCTTGACCTTGAACCAGAAGGTTAAAACATGGGGTTGAATTTTTCTGATGTTTGAAATATAGTATGGACAAGGTCTCTTAAGGGTCATTGTCAGACGGCTATGACCCCATTAAATATAAGGTGCTGACATATCACATATGGGTTACCTAGCTTTGCTCGTCATGATCATCAAGTGCTTCTGCGGAAGTAAATGAATGATGGAAGACGAAGTCAAAACTCAACCTGCTGTGCAAGCTGCTCTCTCTCTCTCTCTCTCTCTCTCTCTCTCTCTCTCTACACACTCCATCTGTGCCTGTACCAAGTGTTTTGGTTGGATGTTTTAGCTTTGTTTCTAGCTTTGAATGCTACAAGCCACAAACAAATAAAGACTTGCAAGTTGCGTCATGAGTCAAATAATTACACCCCCCTGACTCACGTTCGTAGGCTAGGGTAAAATTTCTCCCACGTAATTTGTTCAGTAATTGTTCTTTATATCAGAAACTTTGACCTCTAGATTTTGTTTAAAGTACCGGCAGATTGAAAGGGGCTCGAAAAGTAGAAAAAAAAAAAAGACAAAACTTATGATTATTTTTTATGTTTATTATATTTATATTATAAATTAAATTATGATATGTATATATATATTTTTTAAAAATAGATGAAAAAATATTAATAAATATATATTATAATTTAATTGATGAAATGAATATAATAAATATAAAAATATAAATTTAAATTTTATATAAAAAAAGGACAACTTTATATGGAAATCCTTTTTCTTTTCTTTTTTGACAAGAAGTTTATATTGAAATCTTACTTCCTTTTTAATTTAAGCTACGTTTGTTATATTATATAACGAAGCATATGATAATATAAGTTAATATTATCAGGTCTTATTCAATGTTTGGTGTATTTGATAGTATAATGAAATCAAGTCAAGTCATTTTATTCTATTATAAGGTGATAGCTCTATCCTCTCACTAATACACGATAAGATATGATAGGATATCTATTCCAATCTTATCCTCAATTTCATTTTTATCAAGCCACCACCACCACCACTATCACCACCACCACCACTACCACCACCACCACCACCAACCACCTCCACCACCGATACCACCGCCATCACCACCACCACCACCGCCACTATCAACACCGCCACCGCCGTTGCCGCCGCCGCCACCACCACCGCCACCATCAAGATCGCTGTCGCCACCACCACCACCAACCACCATTGCCGCCGCCACCATATGCTGCGTCGCCGCCACCACCGCCGCCACCGCCGTCACCACCACTACCACCACCGTCAGCGCCTTGCCACCACCACCACCACCACCCACCCGCCGCCACCACCACCACTACCGCCACCACCACTATCACCACCTCCACCGCCGCCGCCACCACCACCATCACCACCGGCCACCCCCTCCACCACCGCCGCCATCCCCACCACCACCACCACCGCCGCCACCACCACCACCGCCACCGCTACCAATACCACCACCATTACCACCACCACCATAAAGTTTTTTATTATTATTTTTTAATTATTTTTAACTTTTATACTAAAGGATATTTTGGTCTTAAAAAAATATTATACAATTAACTAATTTATCATTTTGTTATCAAACAAAAGATAGGATTATGTCTTATCCTATTAATTATACTATCATACTTTATACTATTCTATTATTTTATCTTATACTATACTATCATGTACACCAAACATAGTCTTAGTATTTGAATTTTGAGCTATGCTAAGGGGCTTGGCTTACCCGGTCCGGGAGTTACCCGATAACTATTTTTTTTTTTCATTTTAAACTGAATAGAAGCTTTAGAAAAAAAAAACAGTAACCTATCACAAATTCACATCTAGCAAAAATTGTCCGGGCACTAACTTTCCGGCTCTCTATCTTTTTCAATGATTTCAGATTTTTTTTAGGTAATTTTAAAATTTTTATGAAGGCATTTTTATAAGAGACTTAAATTTATACTTTGTTTTTTTATTAAATAATAGATTATCATAAAATTCTATAAATTTTAATCGATAATAATTTACTCACTTAATCAAGCTTACATACACAAATTAACGTACACATATTACACTTTGAGTTCCACAGTCTCACAATCCATTATAAAGATCTTTATTGATTGAGTTAGCTAACATCTTTAAATTTATATTGTATTTATTATTAATAAACATATTAATTTGTATGTGAAGTATATTATAGATTATAGAATTTGATTTTGATGAAAAAGTTTTATACATGTACCTAATGATATGTTGACACATCTTTTATTGAGTTTAATATCTCATGTAAGTTTTAATATTGTCAAACTTATTCAATGTTGATGTAACACATAATTTGATGATAGGAAGTATATGTTTAAGATAGTTGTAAAAATTATATTATTTTAATAATTAATTATTATATAAAAATTTTTGTTATAATCGATTATAATAGAATTAATTTTATGTTTTGATATGTTAGCTGAAAATAATTTTAAGTTAATTTATTTTATTTTGATGATATAAAAAAATATATCACTTTTATGTATTAAATTACTAAAATAGATATAGAATAATTAAAAAAATTATTTGATTAATTAAAAAAATTATTTGATTAATTAAAAAATTATTTGATTGAGGATAAAATAATATTTATATCTCAAAATATAAGAAATATTGGATATTTTTTATTTCGGAATAGATAGGAATGGAATAATTAACATGGTTTTAATAAGTTTCATTAAGCAACGGAATTATCCAGTATGTTCCTCATTCCCCTCAATTTTGAGAGGAACAAAAGTTGGGCATTTGAGGGAAGAAATGATTCAATGTGTTCGTTCGCTCCTATGCATTTTAAAACTCCCAAACAAGGAAACCTATAGCTTTTTTTAGACATCAAAACATAGTGTTAATCAAAATGCTCAACCTACAGCTTTTATAAAAAAAGCTGTTGATGGTAAAAATATTTAATCAACAACTTTTAATTTCAAGAGCCAAAAATGATGCAAAAGGTAAAAAAAAAGTTGTTATCAGGGACGGATCTAGAAAATATTTAGTGAATGAGTAGATAAAAAATCATGAATCATATTATTAAATATAAAAAAAATTAAAGTTAACAAATAAAGATATATTCATCCTTAAATTATTTAGTGGGTTAAAATCAAAATATAATATTGTAAATTAAGAGTAAATATACTCTTATTTACTCATTTTAGAAGAGTATTTTTCTTTCATTATATAAGAAGATTTATGAATAAAGTGAAAAAAGTAAAAAATATATTTATATTATATATTAAATGCATCACAATAATAATTATCTTTACATCATGATTTATAAACAAAATAAAGTTTTTATATTTATAGATTTAAAAAAAAAGGAAAAGAGTGAAGTTAAAAGTGAGAAAAATTAATAAATTTATTATATAAAGATTAAAAATTAATAGAAAGATGAGTTTAAATTATAATATTAATGTATATAAAATAATCATAAATTATATGTCAAATATATATTAAGTATAAACTCTTTTAACTTTATCTTTTTTATTTTTGGTATAATTATCTTGATATCTCTTGAGATTAGACTTATAATATTAACACATTTTTTGTTTGAGAAATTACTCATATTTCGCTTACTTTATATTTTCAATGAATCTTTGTATAATGTTTATACATAAAGTGAGGAAGATATATGTAATTTTATAAACAAAGAATGATGTTAGGGTATAATAATAATATATAAAATTAAAAATGTGAGTATAATTTTTAAATAAGAATATTAATATAATAAGTACTAAGTTTATAAAAGATTAATATAAATTAAATTTAATTATAGGTACTTTAAAAGAAATTAGTGAAAAAAGGGAGGTCATGGCCCACACACCCGTCTCTGGCTGTTAAGGATTAAAAAGTTGTTGATTGACCAAAAAAAATTGAATCAAACATATTCTAATTCTTTTTACACTATCATTGTATTAAAATTAAACTCTATACTATAATTTTTTATAACAAATAAATAACAAGTTTAAATTTGATGCATTGTGAATATAAAACTATCATATAATGTATTGAGACATCATTAAAATTGATAGACTTGTAATTGCCGTAGTCCAACTCTTTAATAATTTGATAATACATAATTAGATGTTAGTATAAAAAAGATTTACTCATAAATCAAAATTAAATCCTTAAAAAATATACATTATGCAACTATGGTCATGCGGTTTAATTAGTAGCAGAAAATAAATAAATTCGAGGTTGAAGATTTAGTAATAAAAAATTTTGAGGTTATAGATTTAGGTGTATTTGGCAGAAGTAACAAAAGGTTACATCTGCTAAGAATGAAATGTGTTAATTTTGGCTGGTGTGGCTTTGATCAAATTGACGACAGAACATGAAATATTAATGTAGAGTAAATCTCAATTTTGATCCTCTAAAAAAATAGTTAACATTATATTAGTATTTTATTTATAAATATATCAAAACAGTTTTTTAATGTTAATTTATGTCATCAAATTGATCATTAAAGAACCATCAAATTGATCCTAAAGGACAAAATTGATGGAAATGAGTATTTTTGGACTAATTTGATATCACGTATAAATAAAAGACTAATTTAATGTCAAATATATCTTTGTAAGACAATATAGACATCTACTCTAATATTTAAAATTGTTTTCATATCTTTTTATTTTCTTTGTGATGATTTTATGTTCAAAAGTAATTTCACTTAACATTATTTAGACATAAATCATTCTATTATAATTATTTTTGAGTAAATAATTTTAAACAAAACTAATTCTTTTAAAATTAACTTTTTAATTAAAATAGATTTTTGGTTAAATTACTTTTCTCTGGACCCTACAATTTAATTGAATTTTCAAATAAGACTTTATAATTTAAATTTTTTTAATGAGATCCTTTTACTTTTAAAAATTTGTAAATATATCCTTGTATTTTAAATAAGTTTTCAATCAAAATCTCAATAATTATAAAATTTGTAATTAAATCTCTGAAATCTATAACAGTACCACAAAATTGCTTGCAAATGATTGTAAATATTCATTAATAAAATCTATCAGTTGTTAGTCAGTAGGGACCTATTTAAAAAATTTTAAAAATATAAAATTCTATTAAAATATTTTAAACTATAAAGACTTATTTAAAAAATTAATGAAACAGTAACGAACAAAAGAGTAATGTAACCAAAATATTTTTTCCAATTATCTAAACAAGCACTTCATCAATATCGAGGTTTAAAACCTAACAAATTTTGTGATTATCTTGCTAATATAATGCATGTGTTAATATTTTAAAAATTGAATTTGAGATTGAATCGACAAAAGTTCTGAATCATAGTTCAATTCATTTTAATCAATCAAATATATAGATGAACTGTGATTAAATTAAAAAATACTCAAATCAAAGATATGATCGGTTCATAGTTCAACTAGATGATTCGATCTAATTTTTAAAACTTTGTATATATTATACCAAAAAAAGTAACACTTTTTTCCCACAAATTTAATTATAAAATAAATTAAATGTGGCATAAAATTAATGTGCATTTTTTATCTTTTAAGTAGACATTTTTTTGCTAATTTTTAAGAAGAGAAAGTTCTCTAGTTTCTGGACTGTGAAAGAATTGTTTTGGTGAAATGTAAATTGTTTTTGAATGTGATGAAAATGATAAATTTATTCACTTGCTGAGATGGATGAGGGAATTATTTTTCTTTAGAAAATAAATAGGTTGAAGAAAATTTCTATAATTCTATCCCATGTGCACCCGAAATTCATGTGGCATTGTTTCGTGCCACTGCATAGGTCTTATCACTTTTGTTTTCTTTTTTGTCGTTAAATGATATGGATTATGGATTATATAATAATAATAGGAGGCAAGTTTTATTTGAATTCCTTTTTTATGAAAAAATAATTTAATCTCAAATTATTGAGCTCACTGCAAATGACTTTATTCATCAGCTAATTAATTTCTTCCATGACTTGCTTTAATCAGTGGATTGTTTCATGCTCCTTTTGAATGTGAAACTTCGCGCTATACACCACGTTAAGACCCATTTGATTATTTACATATGTTAAATACTTAATTATAAAATATAAATAAAGGATAAAATTTAGATAAAAAATATGACATGTATATATTTTTTATAACTCATTAATAAAAATTTTAAAAATAATAATTAAGTAACTAAAAAATGTACACATATCATATTTTTATTAAAGATAAATACCTGTAAATAAAATAAGTTTTTCTGCCAAAAAATGCCAAAAAATATAAATAAAATTTTACATGCATTTAATTTAGATTTGGAGATATTGTCAATATAACTTATTAAATGAAAATTATACAAGTCCAAGAAGATATTATGAGCAGACTGGAAGGTTTTGAATAATTTAGGGAATAAGAGCCTATCAAAACAGTTTTTTGCTTAATTTTTTTTTACTATTTCAATCATGTTTAGTAATTTTTGTTTTAATTTTTGTATGAAATTTAATATATTATAATAACTTTTTTATAATGTTGAAACTTAATGCTTTTGATTATAAATTATAAATTATAAATTATAAATTGTTTCAAAAAAATGTGAGATATAAAAACTATTTTACCAATCAAATGATTTTTTTATTTTTTATTTTTTAGTAATTTAATGCATGAAAATAATTTTTTATACCATTTAATCAAAATAGATTATTTTAAAATTATTTTTTAACTAACATATCTAAATATAAAATTGATTCTATTATAATCAATTATAATAATAATCAATTATATAATAATCAATTATTAAAATAATTAAATTTTTACAACTAATCAAAACACACATTAAGTCTCAGTTTGAATCATAGATACAAATCCTGTAAGATGGATATAAATATTGAATCTAATTTTTAATGTATTCTCAATATAAAAAAATTATAATTATATTTAGTGATGTATTGTCACATTATTTAATGAATTTAATTACACATAAAATATAAAATTTATTAAATAATATACCAACATATATTAAATATAAATATAAAACTTTTTGCACCTAAAATCAAAATTACACTCATAAATATTATACTTCTCCTATTCGAAGGGAAACAAATTTTGCCGGCCCTCACCTTGTCCTACTGAACTTCCTAGACATTTTAGGCATTTTTTGCTGCATTCTTTCTCACGCATCCATAACCTATGCATTTTGAATTAAAAAAAAATC
Organism: Ormosia semicastrata; assembly: GCA_029884595.1. Classification (NCBI taxonomy): domain Eukaryota; kingdom Viridiplantae; phylum Streptophyta; class Magnoliopsida; order Fabales; family Fabaceae; genus Ormosia; species Ormosia semicastrata. The sequence continues at coordinate 39,618,903 of JAQQTO010000055.1, forward strand.
CTCAGTATACAAGTTAAGATATTTTTAAAAATAATCTAAAATGGGTTTCGATTTTCAACTCAAATTATGTCGGTACTTTAGAAATCTCCTAATGCTACGTTTTACTTTCCTCGAGAGTCCAAATTCAACCTTGTTCGGTTGTTCCCTTCCCTCTACCCCTCTAAAGTCTTTGAACCTCTATTTTAAGGAAGGGTCTTTAAGTCAATCAAATAATTCTCCTACTCTTAATAATATAAGATTAAATAGTATAAAGTATAATATATAAAAGTTAAGAATAATGGAGTATTTAAAATTATAATAATTTTTTTTTTTGTAAAAATTTATATATTAAAATTCAATCAAGTTTAATCTTATCTTAAGATTTGATTATGTTATTTATTATTTTAATATATAAAAATAATTTAATAAATAAGTTTATATAATATAATATTTGTATTAAATAACTAATAAAATTATAATGTATTATATTATCTTATCATATTAAACATAATATGGCATTTCAAATAAACTCATATTAGCATAGGTTTCTCTTCTAAGTATGTCTGATAACCCTTCAGGTAAATCTTCATAGACTTGCTAGCTCCCCCACCATTGTCTATCTATTACTAAAATTAAAAGTAAATGCCTAATGTTTCGTCCTTACTCTAGAAAGGAGCCAAATTTTTTTATGAGGTATGATGGATCTAAAAGTCTCCTCCTATAGCTTATGTTAACTTTTTATTGGGGGAATCAAGGTGAGAATTGTGTGACCTCATCCCTTGATTGACCATTATGGGTTGTTATGAAATGCGCCTATGAGGTTGTGCCATGTGACCTCCTTTTTTTCTTTCTTATAACTAACTCTTATTATGACACCTTTCATGCATGAATAAGCTTAGGTGGGAAGTTCTTTAGAGGGCTTAAGAGTGCACTTGGGCCTCTTTAGTGAAACTTAGGTATGATTCACAACCCTTTAACTCAGAGCGATGAAAGAGCAAATAAGCTAAATGGGCTTAGAACTTAGATACGTTTCACACAGTTCCCCAACTCAGAGTGATGAAAGAAAGAATGAGTTTAATGGGCCTAAAACCTAGATATGATTCATAGCCCTCTAACTTAGAGCGATAAAAGAGCGAATGAGCTAAGCAGATGTTGTGAGACCGAATAAATAAGTTGAGCTATGAAACTGTTAAGACGTCAAACCAAACGATTGTTAATTCCACCTATATTATTGTTTCAAAGTCTCTTAATAGCCTTTATTAATTATTCATTTTTTGGTCCGTCAGCAAAACTTACTGATCATCAATAATAAAATTCTCATATATCTGAATCAACTATTCTTCATTAATTCATCTACATACTAATAAGCAGTATAACTTCTAGAGTGTTTTCTTCTTCTTATTATTATAAACATCTTTAATAGAAGAATGATCAAGCTAATTTGATTTCATATATTCTTCAACTCTCTTTTCAATTTGTTTGCTATTCTTCAACTCTTTTTTTGCTATTTGCTTTGAAAGAGCAAACAAGCTAGGATGTAAAACCACGCGATCAATTTACACTGATCTTATTGTTTTTCATTTTCTTGAAAATCTTTGTTGATTATCCATATTTTGAGCATCGTTTTATGAAAAGGTGAGCTTAATCTCTCTCTCTCTCTCTCTCACTCACTTGTGATTGCTAATTATCAATCATTTGACTAGTTTGACTTTCAATAAACAAAAAGTTAAAGACTCAAAATTTTACAACTTGTAATTCTAATTTTATAACATCCTTCCTTCCAGCCTGCTTATAGAACTAATAGAGCATAAGATGTTTTTTGTTGTAATTATCGGATAAACTTATCAAGTCTCAAGTGACCTGATAAGACCAGATATGATTATTTCTATTAAGTTAAATAAAAAATACAACACTTCAATCCCAAATCAACTCTAACCCTATGTTTGGGAAAAGCTGTGTAGCCCAAAAATTATCCCAAATGGTACTAGATGAGTATGAGAGGGTATCATGAGAGATCCATAACTATTTTTCCATTGATTGGGTCCCTTTCATGCCTTTGCAAGCCACACTTACCATCTCGCCTTAGCCCCAGCCACTACTCACTAGTGTTGGGCTCCAAATCCTATGACCAACCAAACTTTCTCCCACCACGCCCAACCAAACTACACCTCAGTTTTTCAAAACTTTTTCATACCTTTTTCCTTTTTTCATTTTCCTTTTAAAAATAACGAATGAATCTAGTTTTGCATTTTGGTAAAATTTCAACATTTACCCATCAACCCATCATAGCAACTGGTTTTTTGAAAGATCTAGTTTTGTTTTCTTAAAGTGAGGTTTTTGCCCTTTTTTTTGTATTTTTGCCATTGGCATTTGCCATTTTTAAATGCTCACCCTCCACCTAATATTGGCATCTCATCATGCACCCTTGATGCTGTTCTTCAAGATTGTGAAAGCATTTTTTAGGCTAAAGAATGGGGGTACCTTACGTTGATTAAGTACTATTGTTAGAGTTTATGAGTGGTAGTTTGAGAATCTCAATTTTTTTAATTAATTTAAACAATTTTTTGTTGTAAAAATAAATTTTTAATATTATACAGTTATGTGTAACACATCAAACATTGGATAGTTTAAAAACTTATATAATATATAACTTATACTATATTATGAAATCTTGTACTATCAGACTTTATCATGTACAATGTACCATACACGGCCTTAGTGCCCTATTTTGGAAGTTGTCTGCAAAATGCTTAATGGTGCTTTTTTTTTGTTGTTGTTGTTTACATGAGCTTGTGTCATATTTTGCTATTGTCTTTCTTCTCTTTGCTTTTGACTTCAACTTGATTAATTGTGGGTATGTTTAGTAGTCCATGACAGCAAGGGAGGAATGGACTCTGTAACTACAATTGGACCTCCTATGAGTACATTGCATGTATGTTTAGATGGCGCAGAAATAGATGTGACTTTTTTTATGCAGCAAGTGTTGTTTTTATAGCATTATCCAACCTGATTCAATTAGAAAATCATTTACCAATGTTTCTCTGGATAACTTCTATGTGCTTGGGAAGACTCTTAAGAGCATAAATGAGACAAATGTAAATAATGTGATTGTTGAGGAAATATAGAGGAATGGGGAAAGAAATTCTGAGAAATGACTAACGCTTGTATTGGACAATTTCCTTTAGTGAAATTTGCCCCCACTCAACCTCTGAGTTTGTTGATGGGTTTTGATGACAAATTACTCCAGGATACAAAAATCACACTGAGATTTACTTACAGCAATTCTGAAATCCCAGTCAAACACTTCTCTCCGAAACTGTATTTGGAAAACTGACAAACTATGTGTTTATTTGGCTGCAACCTTACCCATTTAAAGGCACCGAATAGACATGTCTATTCATGGCCAGCCTTTTGGCCTCAAAATGTACATGCCTTGGTCAAAGAGATGTCAATTACTCTAACATTTCAAAGACTTTGTGGCCTATTATCCAATGCAGTGCAGTCCATAGTATAAGACAACCAAACTTAAATATTACAAGCTATACAAAATTATAAATAAAACTAACAGTGATATACATTGTAGATTGTACTCATAGCCAATAGTAAACTTGAATCCCAAACAAGGCAATATATATAACAATTCCAAATATAAGTAAATAACAAATACGATTTGTAACAGCATATCACTGCTGTAATGCTGTCATGAAGAGTCTGAATCACATAATGGCATTTAATGGACTGAAATGCACAGCTTGTTTCCACAATTTCTGGGGAGCATATTTGTTTTAACTTTTTCCTTGAAGTAGCAGGGTAAATTCCCGCAGGGAGAGAAGAATTTCCTTCAACCTGTTCTTGGCTTCTTCATCAATTAAGTCACCATCACTGTTAAACTTTGCTGGAGGCTGGAATGCATTTAAGAAGAACTCAGGTTTATTGATGAAATGAAGATCGAGGAAAACTCCAATTTGGCGGAGATGATATTGTGATCTTCCCCCACCAAAGCCTCCTCCAGCACTTACTATGGCAGCGGGTTTACCAGCCCAAACATTTGGTGGTCTAGATGCCCAGTCAATTGCATTCTTTAGTGGAGCTGGAACAAAATGAAAGAAAGAAAATTACCAAAAAGAAGCTTATATATTCTAATAACAACGTCGGACTAAAAATTTACTAAAGAAATGTAGTAAGCACTAAGTAATATGCACAAACCTGCAATTGATCTTTTTACGTTTGTATTGTCTTAGAACCATACTTAAGCTTGAGGTTTTCATTATGTTTCACCAAAATTGTATGACATACAAATAGTAATTGATCCCTATTAGTACCTCTGCTACTGTCTCAGAGATGAACGCTAATTAGGCAGTCTCCATAATAATTAATAAGGGCAAAAGAAAGAACCATCATGGCATGAAATGGACTTCAATGAAACACTTGCAACAAGGGCTTAGGAATCAGTACTTTAAGAACGTTTTTAAGAGATCAGAGATGCTACACACTATAAAGCCATATTTGCTAATGGTAATATCTTTATACATTTAGATCAAGCATATTAATCAGTACAACGTCTGCTCTTAAATATGCTTTCTAGGAAAATTGACTGCACAAGAATTGTTGTCTAAAATCATTTACACAAGCTAAACTCTTCTAATTATATTATACCATTTGCGCTGCCAAAATAAATAGAAGAAGAACTCAACTGAGTGTTCATTCTGCAGTTTTCATGCTATAACATTTCCTTGCAAATGCATATCCAGTGGTAAAAATGGAAAAAAAAAAAAACTAAAGCAAAATAACAAACAGAACACATGATCCAGCATATGTTGTTTTCAAAGGTTTCACCATAGACTAAATGGGGTCATTTCTGAATTCTAATTATTTTGCTGATTTCTTGTTCTAATAAATTAAAACATCTATTTTGACTATAGCCATATGACTCTGCCAAACTTCCCACGGAATTACCAAGGGTGCACAATGTCCTATTCTAAAACCAAAGGAATGGAGCAATTCTGAACCAAATAGTTGTCCAAATGCTCAAATTCAACTAGAAAATGTTCAAATGAGTTAATCCTACCCCCAAATAAGCAAATACAATTGGGGACCATTTACTCCATTAAGCCGTAAATAAAAACCAGTTTGGTCACCATTCGGCAGCCACTTGGCAATAACTAATAAGTGGATAAAGATGTCTTAAAAAGTAGAGTAAATGTCTAATATGGTTCTCCAAAGGTTGCATGTATGATTCTCCATTTATAAACTAGTCCTTCAGTGTCAATTTATGTCATCAAATCAAATTGTTCTATAAAAAGACAAAAATGATGACATTTAATTAATAATTATAATTCAACTCCTTTAAAGTGTGGAATTTACTTTAGAGAAAAAGATTAAAAAATATCAACCATTAATGAGGAAATTGACAGTTGATATTATGATAAAATACATATACATATATAACAAACTATGAATTTATTAAAATATATTCCCTTAATTTTTCATCCACTTTTCCTTTTAAAGTGAATTCCTAATTTTAGAGTAACTAAATCCTTAATTAAAGAACCAATTTAATGTTTCAAATAAATAGAAAAAAAAATGATATCATATATATTTTCAAAGTACCAAAACGCACGTTTACTCTAAAAAAATAAAACACAAAAAATATTTCGATTTCAAAAACATTCAACAGATATGATCGCGGATAATAATTATCGAAATTCCCTTTAAAAGGAACCATCCTATTTCACGTTATACAATAAAAGCATTTCAAATTGCTATTTTTGTAAACACACATTAAGTGCATCAGCTTCCCAATAATTTTTTTAGTTTTTTCTTTCAGAAAAAGTTGTTGAGAGCTATTTATAATATGTTTATAATATGTTTGATAAATTATGTTTTAATTTTTACACAAAATTCAATATATTATAATAATTTTTTTATAAATTTGTAGTTTAAAACTTTTGATTTTTTATTATAAATTATTTTAAAAATTTTAAGATATAAATAACTTTTTGATTATAAATTATCAATTAAATAATTTTTTTAATTAATTTATATCTCTTTTAATAATTTAATATATAAAATTAACTTTTTTATACTATTTAAATAAAATAAATTATTTTAAAATTATTTTTTAATTAATATATTTAAATATAAAATTAAATATATTATAATCTATTACATAATAATTAAATATTGAAACAATGAAAATTTTCGAAACTTAACCAAACCACGCTAAAAATGAATGGCCCGTTCAAACTTTCTGGTGGTTGAGTAAATCACATTACTTTTGTACCCCCAAAAAAAAATAAAACAACGCATTACTTAATACTCAAAAATAAAATAAAATAAAAAATAAATAAATCACATGACAAGACCCCAGGTGAAGTTAGAGGCGTGTACCTACCTGTGACAGAGTAATTATACTCAGGGGAGCCGAAGAGAATGCTATCAGCTCGAAGAATGTTCTGGCGAAAGGCTTCAACCTCAGGCGGGTAAGTCCCCTGCTTCTCAAGATCAGTGTTCAAAAAGGGCAGGGGCGAAATGTCAACGTACTCTATTTGGATCCCTTCAACGGCACCTTTGCTAAGCTCAATAGCTACGAATATCACCAAAAATTTAAAAACCCATCAAAATTAAAATAAAAACCCATTTGCATTAAAGAACATTTAAAAAAAAAAGTCAGATAGAGAGAATGATGGTGATGGTGAGAGAGTATATGAACCAGAACGGATAAGGCCTCTGTTGTAAGAGCCTTTTCGAAGGGACCCAGAAAGCGCCGCCACGTTAATCACCGACGAGGATGCTCCGACCACCGCTGCCATCTCTCTGTGTGTCGGTGAATGAGTTGCTGACTCCGAACACGAGCGAGAGCGGAGTGGATATATAAATAGTGCGCTATGTGGGGTATGAATCCTCTGCGGTCAGATACTACGACATTGAATTCAAGTTTGGGGGATTTTATAATTTGCCAGCTGCTATTGGTGGTGGCTGCTGTGGCGGGAGTGACGCCGTGTATTACGTACCGGTGACATCATGGCAAAACAATTAAAAACTAGTAGGTCGTTCTCTTGAATTTTTGTATCTTTTAATTTTAATTAGTATTTTGCAAATTAAATTCATAAATTTTATTACAATGATAGATTTAAGTAATAATATATTTTGTGCTAAATATTCTTGTTTAAGACCGGGTTATGGACCCAAAGAGCTAAAGTAACCCGATCCATCAACCTAACACCCAAGTGTATAGTAGATATAAAGCAGCCTAAACGCCAAGCATAATGATAAGAACAAATCTTGATTGTATCTCGTACAAGCAGGCGAATAAGGACAAAGGAATAGTGGTCTTCACGACTCTACCTCCTAGTATCGTGTCGCCATGATTTTAGGTAGCAACATTCAGCACACACTGAATGCTTAGATATCACATATCCTAAAACGCTCATATAAATACAATAAGTAAGAGAGATAAGGTATGGACTAATTCTCAAAACGTCACTATAATCTACTTGCGTACCTACTGACTTAAGTGTCAAAGTACCTTTTGCAAGTATTCACCCCTTGCTCATTGCTGTTGTGGCTGCGCTAAGGAAGAACTCATTGTTTCGTACCTATATAGGTAATCCTTGGAAAACAGTTCTAAACATTGGCGTCGTCTGTAGAAGACAATAAATTTCTACTCTCAACACCACCTTAAGAACTCCCCCTACTATCACCACCATGATGAACACAAGAAGGAGACTGACATTAACCAACCAGAATTGCGTCTCCACTACGCGCAACCTTCCTTCTTCAAACCGTCGCCCGATGTCTAACCCCACAGCTCGTCAACCAGTTGTGGAATCGGTCATACTCCGCCCGGAACCCAGACAGGACAAGTATGAGACTTCTTTTACTAGAGAGAATTTCTCCCCTCCTTCCTTGAGGATTTAGGCGAGGCAACGCCTTGGCCTTCAGAGAGCACCTTTTGGGGACGCTAGGTCGGGTATTGGCCTTGCAGCGCCTTGATGACCAGGTGGAAAATGAAGTTTAGTCTTATCGGGGTATGACTGATCACCAGGAGCTGTCTAGAGCGGAACTGATTTCCTTGCTTAGACTCTAGGATGAGAGGATTCACCGTCAAGACGAGAGAATACATAACCTGGAGAAGGCTGCTAACCAGGCAACGAAGCGGAGAACAGTTCCCTAGTTAAGAACCATGAAAACAGAAGAGATCAATATCGGCGCAATGATTGGCACCCGGAGAACTCCAAGATCACGGATCCCAGTCCTCAGGCTGAACCTGTCCACACAAGAGAATAGGCACACATAGTAAGGGACACGATGTCACAAAATCAATCATTCTCTAATAGACTGATGGCCTATGGGATCTCGAAATGCTTCAAGTATCCTGCCAATATTGAAATTTACGATGGGACCATGGATCCTCAGGAACATATGGACTCTTACGTGTTTGAACTCTTGTTTCTTGGAGTAGACGACTTTCTCATGTGTTGTGCTTTCCCCTTATCTTTGAAGAAAGCCGCCTTGAGATGGTTCACCACCTTACCTCTGAGGTCCGTGGATAATTGGGGAGACCTATCCTTAAGGTTTTTGCTGCACTTCACCACTAGCAAAGTGCAGCCTAAATCCATTTCATGCCTTTCCCAGATAAGGCAAGGTAAAAAAGAGTCTCTCTATGACTTTATATCCCGGTTCAACAAGGAAATCGTAAATGTGCGTGATCAGGATGAGAAACTCGAACTATTCTACATCAGGGAAGGACGGACTTCGTCTGGGACAATCGCCACCACGAAGTAACCTACACAATCATGTAATGCCTTGTAATTGTTATTTCTGCTGTGTAATGAATATCCTTGCATATTAGTAAATTGGCATTTCTTCACGACTGTTGTCTTATCTCGAAGCTAGCACCTCGGCTACGACCTTGAGTCCACAGGTACTCCGGCTCATCAACATCTACAGTCAGTATCTCAATAGTTACCTCTAGTCCCCGGATACTTAGGCCTGTCACAACCCACAAGGTCACTACACCTTGGTGAGGTCTAAGGAATACAAGGTCTGAAAGGATCAAGTATTCTGACATCTTTACATGACGACTAAACTGGGGAATCCACTTGAACACCCTCTGAGGTCAAGTAGAGCATTCAAGGTTTTTCACTCGTACCCATTTGAGCCTGATCTTAACCTATAAACTTACCATAGTTTACAGAAGTTAAACATATTTTTACTTGACGGTCAAACTGGGGAATCCACTTGAACACCCTCTAGGGTCAAGCAGCGCATTTAAGGATTCTCACTTGTACTCTTATGGCCTAACCTTAACCCATAAACCCACCATAGTTTACAGAGGTTAAGCGTAATCAATCGTAGCTCGAGACCATGGATCCCACACCTAGAGGGTTTCATATCACATGCATTAAATGAATCTAACCACCGATATTCAAGCTTTGGACTCATCCCGATTGGAAAAACGCGTGTTCGTCTAGTTAATCGAACCCAACCACTAAGATTCGAGTTTCGGACTCATCTCGGCTAGACAAAACGAGCGTTCGCCAATCTGATAAAGCAGCTATTAAGGTCGAGTGTTAGACCCATCCCGGTAATTTGTATACCAAGATCGAGCGTTAAACTCACCTTGATAAACGTAACACAATCGTTAGGATCGAACGTTAGACTCATCTCAGTAAAGGAAGTATACAATAGAAAGCAAAATATCCAAAAACTAAGTTTATTATTATTCACATTCTATACATCACCAGTTTTACAGGAGTAGCCCATAACCGCTCTGGTGCAAAATTGCCCTTTTGAAGGAAGCCGAGAAGGTAGCCTTGTCATTTAATGATGATGGTTAAGTGCCAACCACGATCGCCTCAATGGATTCTTAAAGTGCAAGTGGACAACCACCTCTTCCTTGATCAGAGTGAAGATAGGTCTCACGACTCTGCACTTCCTAACCACCCCTACGCACCCATGGTAGGGTAGCAATTAGAGGAGCAAAGGAGGAAGGCGGTGCAACCCATCCACGCCTCATAGGAACTACAAATAGAAGTTCCAAGCCTTTGCAGTGGAAGCGGGACCTTATGTAACACCCCAAATTTCCTATATCTTAAACAGTAATTTTGACAGTTAACAGAATTTTACTGTTTAGTAATTTCTGAATCTTGTAAAATTATTTTGTTTATTCCAAAAGATATTTGATCGTTTTGAGTGATTTACTCCGTGTTAGGAAAATAATAATTTTGGTAGGGAAAAATCTTTCGTATTTATTTCTCTTAACCGTTAATTATTTTTAACAATCGACTTGATTTTCATACGTTTTCTAATATTTGTGATTTTTGTGGATGATTATGAATTTTTTTTTGTATGTGGGTCCAGGTGGTCTTAGGTGGGCCCAGGTGACCTTACGTGGGCCCAGGTGGGTCCCGCAAAGTGAAAATTTTTCTACGCATAGAAAAATTTGTACTGTTTAGACGAAGACAGGGGATCTTACTAAACCTGAATCTGGAAACAGTTTTAGAAATTTTCTTGTACTGTGTTTTGTACTGTATTTAATTTATCGGGTGATAAAAATACAGTAAATATATTCTTTCGTGGGGTTTTTAGTAGATAAAAATAAAAATTATATTGCTTAAGTTAACACTGGTGGTTTGGATATCTACCATTGATTTAATTAACGGTTAAGAAATAAGCTTAATAAAGAAGTATTGGATAATCACCATTGATTTAATCAATGGTGTGAGAATAAACTTAGTTAGCAAGCTTCAATATCAACCGTAGATTTAATCAACGGTGTAAATTTGATTATATAAAGTGACCATTTACAACCATTGGATTTGGAATTGATCAAGGGTGGAGATTTAGTCTTAAAAAGTGACAGACCATTTATGACCATTGGATGAAGAATTAATCAAATGTGGAGATTTGGTCTTCTAAAAAGGTTATGACTAATTATAACCCTTGGATTTAAAGTTTGAAGAAGTAATCTTGACCCTTTATTTTGGAGACACATCTAATGGCTAGAATTTAAAGGAGAAGGATCCAATGACTTAGATTTAGTCTTCTAAAAATCAAAAGTCTACCTAAATCCTAACCATTGAATTAATCAATGGTTAGAAATGCTCTAGATGGTAACTAATAATTATGACAACTTTGCATGCATAATGATGAAGGGGGGACGGTTTTGGAGTGTTAGGAAGGAGGAGACATGTGTTTAGATATCTTGTATAATCTTTTAAAGTTAAAGAAAAAGATGACAAAGTGGAAGACTTTGTGATCATGTGATAGCCTTCAATTATGCCAAATGAATTCATATCTCTCCATTCTTTCACTCCCACGGCAGCAGCACCTTTGGTCACACTCTCCATATTCATTTTTCTACTTCACCAAAAAGCCTCCATCTTATTCTCTCAAAATCCCAAGAACCAAGCAACCATTTTTCCTTCCATTTTCTCTCCATTGGTTCGGTCTCTACACCCAAATACACTATCCATTACCTATAATTTTCACTCTCATCATTTCCTAAAGCTAAACACCATTCTAAACACTTTTCATTTAGAAAGTTTTCCCAAAATCCCACTCTAAGTGCTTCAAAATCTCACTTTTACCTTACTTTCCTAGAGGTAAACTTTGGTTTTTATGGTTTAAATTCATGTTTATGATTTTCTAAACCATGATTGTTCCATGGTTTGTTTAATTTAATCCAACCATAAATCTTGAATCTACATGATATTCTAAGCAACTTTCATGTTGGAGATTTTCTCTAAATCATTCATCTTCATGGACTTTCTTCAAGATCAAAGTTATTGGGTTTTTGAGGTGAAGTATAAGAAGACTTCATTTCTTCTCTTCTTTTTTTCATGTTCTAAACCATATTTGATCCATGGTTCCTCTTAATCAAGCTTAGTATACTAATTTCTATGTATTTTGTTTTGTATTTGAGAAGCCCTTGGTGGTGAAGGACTTGGAAAGAGAAGCAAAACAAAGAGTTTTTGAGGATCTTCAAGAGATAAGAGGGAGATCCATCTCACCAACCAAATATGGTGGTGAGAGATGGTCTTATATTTGATGGATGATGAATCCATGTGAGGATTCCAATCCATGGTCATGTAATAATTAATTGTATGTTTATGAGTTTTGATTTATTTTCTTATGCTTTGATTATTTTTGTTTATGCTTAATATGCTTTGCATGATTTTATGACTTTGATAGTATACTTATAATATGCATGATGAGTATATGGCATGTTTGTGATATTTATGATGAAATATATATATGTATGCCATGATGTGTGGATGGAAAGAAAACTAATCTTGGTCCCAATGGCCAAGGAAGAGCTACGATTTTGATGCCCTTGATTTGGGTCAATGTGAAATTTTTTTTAAGAACAAGGAAATTAAATTTTTATCCCTAAAATAATGAGAATTTCGATCAAGACACCTCAAAATAGGTGTTTACAAATTAATATGTTTATGGAAGAATAAAATTGGATTGATTTGAGGAGTATGAAAAATGAACTAAAGGTTTTTTTTTTTAAGAAAACATGAACACAAATTTTAGAATGAAATTTTATTGATTTATTTTGTGTAGAAACAAGAATGAAATTTATTTAAGTTAGAAGAAAAATATTTCATGGTTCCAATGACCATCTATAAGGTTTTGATAATTTAGAAAAATGTTTTGATGCTATGAAATACAAGAATTTTCAAATAAGAATTTTTGAAAAATTAAGTGTTATAAATTAAGTGAAGTGGAATTTTCATAAATAAAAGAAAAAGAAGATTGAAATTATTGAACTTCAAATTAATTTAAAAAGAATCAATTTTTAGAAGTGATTTAGAAATATAAAAGAAAATGTTTGTAACTTAAATTTACTCACGAAGAATTTATTTGGGTTTTGAAAAACGTTAGGAAATTTAAAGTTAAGAAACAATAATTAAAACAACTCAATATGATTTTATAGGACTAGATCAATAAAAAGTGATTTTGAGAAAATATATATTAAGGAAAAGATTTTTGACTAAGAATGAAAAAGGATTTGCAAAGAAAGTGAAAAGCAATTTGAACAAATGGGTTTGTTATATGACCAATCGGTACTTTGGTTTTGAAAATAAAACTTTAATGGTTTTGTTTGTGTAAAACCATATCAATTTAAAAGGAAAAATGTTTTGATAATTTTTCAAATAGTAATGCCTAGATTTTGATGAAACAAAGTAATTTTTCAAGTGGAAATATAATTGATTTAATACAAGAAATTTGAAAAGGGAATCGTAGTAGTTTACTCACTTGAAAAATTAAGTTTTGTAAACGAAAATGTTTTCAAACTTCAATTTATTTTGAAGTAGGTTAATTTGGAAATGATTTGGGAAAAATGGAGAATATAATGGTATTTTGAGAATTTACTCAAGTATAACTTATTTTCAAGTTTTGAAAAGCACGTTTGGAAATTTTAAGATTTGAAACATTGATTTATATCAATGGAAAAGTAATTTTGTGGATTATATTTGAAAAAGAATTTCTTGAGTAAAGAAACGTGGAAAAAGATTTTCTTGAGTAAGAAAATGTGAAAAATGAAGTACAAAGTCATAATATTTTGAGAAAGAATGAAATGGAATTTTTGAAGGTTAAGAAATATTTTTCGTAATAGAATTGTGGTGAAAAATGATTTACGTATCTTAAAAATGATTTAGAATATAGTAAAATATTCCTATGCGATTTAAAATATGTTAAAATATTTCTACGTGATTTGAATTACGTTTAAATATTTTACGTGAGTTTAAATATTTGACGATCTTGTTGAAAAATCACTATGTGATTTAAAAGTAATAGAATATTTTTACGGTATTGTGAAAATATAATGAAACGTTTTAGAATTTTGAAAGCGTAATGAAGTGTTACAATATTTTGAAAACGTAATGAAACATTTTGGAATTGTGAAAACATAATGAAAATGTTGCAATCTTATGAAAAACTACGTGAAAGTGTTTTATAACTATGAAAACATGATAACATGATTTTGTGTTGAAAATACAGTATAATTATTGTTTAACCGGTGTATGGACACTGTATGAGAGAGTGACGTGTTTTGCCTGTGATTGATATTTGGTGCATTTTATATGCATTGGAAAGAGATGCCCGTATTTGGATTTGGTGCATTATACATGCATTGAAAAGATTTGGCCGTTGGGGTTGGACTTGCATCGATATACTCGTGCATTGTACAAATGAAATTGAAAAGATTTGGCCGATTGGGGTTGGACTTGCACCGATAAATTCGTGCATTGTATAAAAGATAGCTAATAGCTATTATGGCCCTTGTGGTTGAAGAGGGAATGAGAATTGATAGTGAGGTCTATGATGGATCTTGGGGTGTAGGCGTAGCGGCCCGACCGACCATCTTGGCGAGTACTTGCGTGCCACTTGGGGATGCAGTCCGTTGCAACGCATTGACGATACCCGACAAGAACACGATTCTTTTCAACGACTGAGAGATTGTCTTTGGGCTAAGGCTGACAATTAACCAGAGCATTCTTCTCGAAATTGTGAAAACCTCCATGGAGTCGTTTTTGATAAAATGAGTCTTTGTATATATGCATAAATCTGAGCATTTATATATGTGTGATATATTAATTGGGGAATATTGGTTATTGGTTATGACAATTGTTTTGAGTACTTGGATGATGATTGAACTGATAAATGATTAGATGATGATAGTTGATTAATGTTGATAGCATGATTATGGTATGATCTATCTGTATGATATAGCTATTTGTGTTATCTCTGTGCTGCCATGTTGGTATTGGGATAGGTGATCTCAACGTACTATTAAAATCAAATAATAGAAGGATCAAGTTGTCTTAGACATAACGGGCGATGGATACTTTGAGATTGGTAATAACAATAAGGAGTGGACATTCAGGACTCGAAGGTGTGCAGTGTTGACAAAGGAACAGATGTCTGATGCATCAAGATGGACAGAAAAAGGAATAAGTATGTTAAAGTTTTCCGTTAGTGTTGTACCGTGCTATTAAGTAGGACCCGTCATGGAGGTTGCTACCGTAAAAAAAAAAGTCTATTAATTTTATATTTCTCTTTAAATTGTGATATTAATTGGTGTCAATATTACATAATGAATAGTTGAAATATGATTTTCAATATTACCTAATATTTTCAGTAAATTTACGTTTCAGTAAAGAAAAAATTTTGAAACCCATCTTTTATAACTCAAACTTTGTGCGAACTTATTTTTAGATTATGAGTCGGAAGTCAGAAATGTGATGCCCTAGCTAGGGTGTTACATTAGTTGGTATCAGAGCTAGGGTGTTACATTAGTTGGTATCAGAGCTAGGGTGTTACACCTTACCCCACCGCTACACATGCCTAGAAGAAAATGACTTATAATGTTGAGAGATAGGTTGACCAAGCTACACAAGGCAGTTACTTGGTCCTCACCGGACTATTACGCTTGGAAAGACAGGCCTCTACCAGAGGAATACGCGGGGGAAAGAAGAAACACTTTCGAGAATTTGAAGAAGAATTGGAAGATGGTCTCAAAAGGGGTTAAGACCCTCCATACCCTCACGAGAAGCAAATAAAGGGACCATTCTCTAGAAAAGACCCACTTTCAGCTACAACCAGAAAACAAAGGAAATAGGTGACAACCTCACTGCTAACATTCCCTATTTATAGAGGGACTAATGTGTTCTGATTGGCTCCTAAAAAGGTAAACTGGCTGCACATTCGAACCCACATTTAATTGCCCCTCCCCTACGATTGGGCTCCAAGACAGTGGACAGTTGGGAAGCAGAGCGAAAAACTACTATGGCCATTAAAGCAGTCTTAATTCCTAATAAATTCAAAGCAACGGTTCCCAAGCAAGCATAGATTGCCACAAAACCATAGAATAAAGACTGCTAAAAGGACGTTGGATCCAAAGTCTTGTTACCGAGATCGAGCATTGGACCTGTCTCGGTAAATTACGCGAGCAAAATTGCTTAAGTGTAAACCTAACACTAAGATTGAGCATCTAACCCATCTCGACCTAGCAAAGCCAAAAGTTCAACAAATGTGAAAGCGGCACCGAGGTTGAGCGTTAGACTCGTCTAGGCAAAAAAGGGAGCATATATCAACAGGAAAAAAATATCGAGTTTTGAAATTAAATAGTGCCCAAGGTTGGGACTTGTCCAGATAGATAGATTAACCCCCACGCAGGGGCTTGGAAATGAAAAACACAGATATCAAACAGTAGTACTCTGGTCCTCTGGGATCTCCACCGTCGCCTCGGGCTACACTGTTTCGGTTGGCACCTCCCCGACCATAACAACACTGGTCTTCGCTCGTCCAGCCCCCAACGTCATTTTTGCCCCTTTTCTTCCATCCGCCCCACGATCCACTTGGTCATTTAGGACAGCCACTAAATTTGCCATGTCCATAATCCGACCATCTTGAACCTTCTTCAATGCGTTGATCCCCTCCTCGTTAAGGCCAAGGTTGAGAAGATGAAGATGGATTAAGACATTCTCAAATGTCTCGTCTACGAACTTCGACCATTCATCAATCGTCTGGTCAAATTCTTCTTTCAAAAGCCCATATCGATCCCAGACACCTTTAAGGGCGGACTCGGTTGAGGCCATATTCTGTTTCAACACATCCTCCCGAGCTGTTGCCTCATCAAGTTCAGCCTTGTTCACCTCGGCAATCGTGACTCTTAGTGGTTCCACCTCTACGAGTTGAGCTCGTAGAGAAAGAACCTCAACAACATCAACAGTAAGGCAAGCAACCTCAGCCCGAAGCTTATCGACCTTGGTGGTGAGCGACTTTAACTCCTCGACAGCCTGGGCTAGCTGCCCGTCCTTCTGGGTTATCTCCCGGGTGGCCCGGCCCAACTGCTCATCCTTCTTAGTAACTTGCTGGACAAACTGGACTAGCTGCCTATACTTCTTAGTAAGTTCACCACAAAGAGCGTCAATCTCTCTCTCCAAGTTGGTGACCTCCCGGATAGACTCCCAACCCTCCTCCATACATTGAAGAGCAGAGGTAGCACTCAAACACCAGTGTTAGGCCTCATAAAGGATCTCCTTCATGCTCTGCTCCATTAACACTCACTTTCAGCTAGACTCAATAGGTGGCCGTCAATAAACTTGACAGGATCCGCACCCCGAGCCCACACCTCCCAATGGAATGCGGCACAGAGTTAAGATAGGCCTCAAAGCACCCACAGACCCCAGACCAACTGGAACTTCACCTCTTGCAGGCTCCTCCAGAATGTCCTCAATCGTAGACCTATTCCCTCTATCATCCCTACTACCCTCGACTTGCCTCTTTCAGGGTCGTAGTGGTGGCATAAGAGAATTTAGTTTAACATCTCAAACCTCTACGCTTAGGAAAGGTGGAGGAATCACCACGACCTTAAGAGTAGGGACTGCATTACTTGAAGGCGTGGGAACAATAACAGTTACCCTTTGAGCAGACGTTGAGGCCCGAGATCCAGACACCTCACCCCCTGGCTACCAATTTATCAGCCAAGAGCCAAAGTCCACTTGGTGGAGCCATGCTTTCTGCAAATAAAAAGAATAGTGCCAACACTTGAGTAAATTCAGGTGCGAGGGCATAGGTGTAGAAAGAAAATGTGCAAACAAGATACTTAGCAGGGCTTTTACAGAAACAAAGGGCTAATCCAAGACATCTTTACAAGAGATAGCCCCATCTTTTTTGGCCTAGTCAATCAAAAACTTTAGAACTCATACCTTAGAAGGAGAAAGCTCGATGATCGGAGTCTCTAACACTTTATTACTCTGCCCCCAACTAGCTTATGACTAGTATAAATAAAAAGATGGCACAGCTTCCGGGGTGACAAAAAAAAGTTGTTGTCCCTGAAATTTCTTCTACTCTGAAGAAGTCCTTTTTAAAATTCTTGAAGACCTCTTAGTAGGGTTTGAAAATAGTGCGCCTATTCTGTGCCCGCAAGGTGACCTATCCTTTGGTCTGGTTGCTTCCTAAGGTTATCAACCGAGAGAAAAGGTAGAAGAAGGATCTGACCGAATATAGCCACTCAAAAACTTGACAAATAAGCTCGAATGCTCAGACAAATATCCAAGCATTTGGATGGAGTTGAGTAGGTGCCACTCACAAGTGAAGGAAGATGTCATTCTCAAACTCAGTGAATGGCAATCATACCCCAATCTAGGTGAATAAAGCCTCGTACATGTAAAAGAAGTGCTCGCCCCCAACTTTGATCGAGCACACTCTTTCTTCATCTGATGGGTGCAAGATTGTAAACTTTTGGTCCTGTAACCTATCCTCGATCAACTGGAGATACTGCTACTTCTCGAGGATGTCGTCTTCACTCCTCACATCAGATGGAGTGCCCCAAGACTTTATTGTCAACCCACTTGTCTATGCTGGTCTCTTGGGGAAAGAAGAATTCCCTTGGCTCTACAAGTACAGCTCTCCTTAACTCTGCAAGGACAATCCTCCTCCGCCCCACAGGCACAACCATCTGAGTTCACATCATACCTATAGAGGACGCACCCGAGTTAGACTTTGAAGAATCACTTAAGTCCCTTAACGCCGTCAGAAGCTCAAAACGCAAACAAGTTAGCCTATGACTTGCCAATTCTCTGGCTTGGTCCACCCTCCGGAGCGCCTCCAAGATCCTCATCCTAGTCAAGTGATTCAGACCCTCATTAGAATCCCCACCATGGGCTTCAAGCCCCCACTATGATTGAGGCAATGAAGACAAAGGAGGAATCAAGACCTCCACTGATGAGCCACTATTCTGCACCATCTCCTTACTCCTAAACATGTCCCTCCCACTAAATAACTCAAAGGAAAGGGCAAAGATCGAAAGGGCAAAATGTGAAGTACATTGAGTAGGAAGAAGTCTTTGAAATGCCTCTAAAAGGTGAAAGAAATGCTGAAAAAGCCTCATTAAAAAAGCGTTGAATCTCGCCGACAACCACTTCCAAGGTGCCAGAAATCACCTAAGTTGGAAGAGAAGAAAATTTGGAGTGCAGGAATAAGCGAATAGTAGGAAGGGCCAAACCTCGTCCCTATTTATAAGCATGAAAACTCACCCTAAATAGTTGCTATTAATAGAGGTAGATATGTCTTTTCATTCATAGCACCCCATCATGACTCCTTTTCAGTTTTGAAATTTGAAAACGGCTAATCATGACTCTTCAAACCCCAAATGACGACCTCTATTGTTCCTCAATCATGTGGTGCACCATTTCTAAAAAAAACCATCCAAGTGGACAAGGCACAGAACGTTCGAAATTGAAGCGATGCGTAGCGTTTCAAAACACTAAACTAGGATCACAGACCCTTAAGGAGCCACCATAGTGTAACAACACCTCAAACCTCGATCCAAATCTAGGAGAAATTATACAACGCCCCACCAACTACACATGGGGTTAACTTATTACATACCCCGACCAACGAGACAATAATGTGAGCGGAGAAATCCAACTCGGATCCTGGTCTTGCTCATCAACCCTGGGAGCTTGTTCTGATAAATCAAGGACCTCGACCCTTTGGGAAGAACATCACGAGATTCGATATCAACATTACTACTCAGATCCCTTTGTCAATTGCGTGTCGTGTGCTCCAGACGAATTCATATTTTGACACTTATTGTCTCACCAAAGCGCCAAGTTGAGGGCAAATATTTTTGACCGAGTTACGGGCTCAAAGAACTAGAGTAACCTGACCCACTAGGATGGCACCCAAGCATACAGTGCACATGAAGCAGCCTAAATACCAGGAGTAACGATAGGAACAAATCTTGATCATATCCTGTACAAGCAGATGAATAAGGACAAAGGAATAGCAGTCTCCATAACTCTGCCTCCCACGATCGTGTTGCCACGATCCTAGATAGCAGCATTCGGCACGTACTGAATGCTCAGACATCACATACCTTAAAACGTTCATATAAATACAATAAGCAAGAATGACAAGGTATAAGCTAATTCCCAAAACCTCACTATATTCTTCTTGCGCACCTACTGACTTGAGCGTCTGAGTGTCTTTTGCAAGTACTTACACCCTCGCTCATTGTTGTTATGGCTGTACTACAGAAGAGTTCATTGTTTCATACTTATACAGATAACCCTCAGAACAAAATTTTGAACAATTCTAATAGAGAAAAAAAAAAATTACTCAACGCTAGGATAGGCAAAAAAGGTAATATCAAATTTATGAATGATGTAATATTATAGCGATAATCTTGCATAATAAATTGAAGATAAATCGTTCAAACAAAAAAAAAAGATAAATCAAATATTTGAAAGTATTTAATTTAGTAGTTGACCACTTGACCTTCATATATGTTTTGAAGGACATTATTATACATTAAAAGGAAAACGTTATTTTAAAATCAATTTGTTTATAAAATGAGTAAATAAGTACATGTATAGATTCACTCTTAAATCAATTAGTAGATTAAGATTATAATACATTTTATATTAAATTGAAAGAGTAAATGTATTTATATAATTTACAAATAAGTTCATTTTAAAAGAGTTTTTTCTTCTTCATATTTTCAAATATAGTAATTAAATAAAATACTAATTAATTTTAAAAATCCATGAAATTTCATAAGCTTAACTTATTATGAGAATTTTCAATTAAACAATTAAATTAATGAAATTCAATGTTTATGATAAGTTTGTTTTTTCTGTGCAGTTTATGATAAGTGACTGAATCCTGTCAGTATTCCAATATGAATGAATAAAGACTCAAACAATGACTAGGTTCTTATTTATTTGTGAAGCCTTTTTTCTATATTACGAACTTGTTTTTTTGGGCTTAGCTGGGGTGGGGTGCGGAGCAGATGCTAGAATTTATAGTTATAAAACACGATGTGGTCATAAAGCTCCATTGGGACATTGGGTTTGGGTTATTAGTTCAACCAGAAATTCATTGGTTGAACCCATAAAAATAAGATAAATATAACATTTTCAATCTTTTGTTTAAGGTAAACCTATTACTTTTTTTATTTTTATTTGGGCTGATGCGTCATGTTATATGGTCCAGCAGTTTTTTTTTAATATTATTTGATTGTTTTAATGAGTCGGCTGCCGTTTTTTAAAGTGGTGTTTTATGGGCCAGTTGCATGTTTATTTGTTTGAAAGTTTTAAAGAGAATAAAAATGAATGATTTATAATGGAATATAATGAAAAAATAAGGAATAGAATGAAAAAATAAGAAATAAAATGAAAAATAATTTATTATTCTATTATTTTGATGTTTAGTGAGTTTAATGAGAGAGGAAATAAAATGTTTAAGTCATTTTTTTCTTGACCTTTAAAATTAGAGGATAAAAATTAGAGATTTTGAATGACAAATGAATGACAAGTTGATCCTCCTTTGTCATTGCATCATCTCTTTTACAATAACTTCAAAATACACTTTCATTAAATTTTTTCATTCATTTCATACCATTTTCTCTCTCCTAAACATAACCTTAAAGTGATTTATTTGATGGGTTTTGTGCTGATACAAGGAAAAGAAAAGAAAAATGAAAAAATGCATAACTTCTAATTAGTTTTTTGTTTAAAAAAAGGAAAAACAGAAAATGATAAAAAAAATTTATTTCTTATTTGATTATGTTTATTTTGCTCAACGATATATTTTGTATTCATCTTAGAATGTTGTGATTTGAATTATTAATGTAAAAAAAATTATTTGTTATATAATCAATAAAATTGTGTTGAAAGACATATTATACGTTGAAAGGACAAATCTATTTTAAAATAAGTTTGTTTGTAAAGTAATTAAGTATGTATTCACTCCTAAATCATTGGGTTAAGTGCTAAATTTTCTTTTCTAAATCTATTAATTTTAAAATTTATGATATATCAAAATATATAAAGAGTTTTAGGATTACTTTGAAAATATATCGATAAGGAAGTCATTATTAAAACTCTTAAAATCAATCTCAGTGAGGAAGAGATACTATTTATATCTCATAGTAGTCGCTCATACGTCAATATCAATTGGACAACTGTACGCACTAGAGTGACTAAGAATATGAGTCTTTTCCTATATATGTAGAATAACTAAAATGAGTTAAATCTACCCATTATGACAAACTCATATACAGGACCCATAAAACAAAACTCACATATGAATAATACTTTAACAACAATATGCTTATTAACAATACTTATCACAATTTGGGTTAAACCAAATACTATAATAATTTTGACATCCAATTAATCAGGATTTTATAAAATTATAATATGATTTATGCTAGTCTATAAAAAATTTTAATATTCTCTCACTTAGACGACATAAGTCATATTACATTATTTTAATAAGAAAATAATTTTTTAAATTAATTAAATAATATGTGACCACAACATGATGTCAAAATTCGAGTCAATACTATCAACAACTGGTCCAAAATGAGAGTACAAGCATCTCAACAATGCAGAAAACATACTCAAAGGAGTACTGATACCATACATGCAAGATACTCATATCTTGATGACCCAACAAAATGTGATATATAAGTAATGGGAAAGCACATCAAAATTGCATGTCAATATGTGATCAAAGTGCATTTCCTAACAAAATGGCCTCAAGCATCCGCCTAAGATGCTTTATGCGATTTAACAAATATTTCAGAACAATAACAAAATGAGACTAGGTCCAAAATGTTTCCACAACATGCCATAACATAAACAAACAAAACTACGTAGATAATAATAATAATATTATATGACAACAATAATAATAACAATATAATTGTTTAAGGTTTCAAGATATAATAATAAAATGGGGTCATAATAAAATTACAAAACAAATTTTCACTAACTCAAAACATCAAAAGACTTTACTATACCTATATGGGTCATATGATCAACAAAACTTTGACATCTAAACCTTTGGTTAAGGAATCTGTAACCATAAATTATGTTGAGATATACTCGACATGAGTTTGAAACTCCTGAATCTTCTCTCTAAGAAACATATACTTTGTATCAAAAGCTTTGAGTGCTTAAAGCTCATATTGATTTGAGAGAAGCACACTACGACAAAGTTATCACAATAGATAGTAAGAGGCTTGGAAATACTCTCCTTAATACGAAATTCAATAATCTAGTTTTTCAACCATACTGCTTGATGCGTAACCTTATGACAAGCTATATATTCTACCTCCATAGTGGAAGTAGATGTAAGTGTCTGTTTAATATTCTTCCAAGAAACAGCTCCTCCTGGCAACATATAGATATACCCTGATGTGGACTTGTGGTCATCTAGGCAACCACCGTAATCAAAATCAAAATAGCCTATCACCTCAAGGTAATCTGATCTCCTATAGGTAAGCATATAATATTTGGTCTCCTGTAGATACCTTATAACTCATTTTGTAGTCTGCCAATGAGCTGCACCACGTTTGCTCAAGCATCTCCCATGTACAATAACAACGAAAACAATATCAAGATGTGTACAAACTTGAGCATATATAAGGCTGCGAATAACGGAAGCATATGAGACCTTATTCATTGCAGCAATATCTTTATCATTTTGAGAATACTAGGTATTAAAGAGTTTTTCACCCTTTTGAATGGGTGCAGCGCAAGGATTATAAGATTTCATATTAAATCTATTCATAATTCCTTCAATATAAGTTTTCTGAGACAAACTAAGAATGTCATGAGATCTGTCACGGTGAATTTCAATGTCTAGTACAAAAGAAGCATCACCAAGATCTTTCATATCAAATTGCATTGCCAACATCTGCTTAGTCTCATTCAAAAAATCAACATCACTACTAACTAACAATATATAATCAACATATAAAATAATAATGATAAATTTGCTCCCACTAAACTTCAGATAAATATCATTGGTCAACAGTATTTTTTTAAAGCTATGAAAGCCAACAATATAATCAAATTTCAAGTACCAACCATTTTCAATAAAACCATCAGGTTGATCCATATACAAATCTTCATACAAACCACCATTTAGGAAGGCAATCTTAACATCTATTTGATGTAGCTCCAAATCAAAATGAGTAACCAAGGTCATCACAATACGAAAAGAATCTTTAATGGAGATCGGTGATAAAGTCTCCTTATAATCAATCCATTCCCTCTAGTTATATCCCTTAGCAACAAGTCTGATCTTATACCTCTTAATTTCACCTCTAGCATCACGTTTGATCTTAAAGACCCATTTGCAACCAATAATTTTACAACTAGTAGGCAACTCCATCAATTCTCAAAACATTATTCTTTCTCATAAAAGCTAAATCATCCTCCATAGCCACCAACCATTGTGCACTATCAAGATTAACCATGGCCCCTTAAAAGGAAATAGGATCAGAATTCTCATCTGAATTAAACTCATGCTCCTGTAAGTACATAATATAATCCCTAAATCTAGTATACTCAGTGAATATAGGAACCTGCTCAGATCTTCTTAGTGGGGTCATAACAACATCTGAATTCTGTACATTATTTTTGACTTGTTGAGGGATATCGACATTATCAATAAGATTAACAACATCATCATTATGGTTCAAAGGAGATGACATTATCCCTGGAAAGGGAACAATAAGAGTAGGAACAACAACATACTCCTATCTAAAATCAACAATACACAGCTCTTGAGTTCCACCATGCTCTAAGTCCCCTTCAAAATAGACAGCCCGATCGGATTCAATAACTCTAATAGTATGAGAAGGACAATAGAACCTAGAATAGGTTGTAGCGGAGTCAAGCCCCCTGTCAAATATCATAAGTCTTACAAAAAATTAATGGCAAGGGCCATTAAGGAGTAATATTTAATTTAAAGTGATAAAAAAAGTTAAAATTATTAAGAAGGACCATAAAAGTTTTAATTAAAAAGAATGACTATCTCATTTTATCTAATGGTCAAAATTACCCTTAATAAAAAGTAATGACCATCTCAATTAAAATCATTAGTCGTTCAATGGTAACAAATGACCACTTAATAAAAAGTAATGACTACTCAAAAATATCGTCTTAATTTCATAAAACTTTGCACATAGAAATTCATTTAAAATAGTTAGACGTTCAGTATTAACAAATGACAATTTAATAGAAAGCAGGAGTTACTCACAAATTCATTCTTAATTTCATAAAACTTTACAAGTAGAACTTCATTTAAAATTGTTAGCCACTCAATGCTAACAAATGACCATTCAATATAAAGTAATTTATGAGTGGTCATTGCTTTATATTGAATGGCCATTTGTTAACAATGAGTGACTAATAATTTTAAATGAAGTTCCATATGTGAAGTTTTATGAAATTAAGAAGAAATTTGTGAGTAGCCTTTACTTTCTATTAAATGGTCATTTGTTACTAGTGAGTGTCTAATGATTTTAAATGAAGTTAGGGTTGCACACGAGTCCGAGTTGACCCAATGATCCGATCAACTCGACCCAACCTAATATAAAATATTCAGAACAGTTCAGGTCATTGGGTTAGTTCAGGTAAAACTCAAAGAACTCGTCCAATTATTGGTTGGGGTAATGGGTTCAGGAAACTAATCTGAAGAGTCGACCCAACCACTCGACTACCTGAGCAAAATGACGTCGTTTTGGGCGTATATACGCTAGTTTACCTTCTTTTCTTTCTTTGATGAACCTGAGCGATCCTCTCATCCTCATTTCTTCTGGCTTTCTGCAAATTCCCAAATTGGAAACCCTCCACTTAACCCTTCGTCGGGGACGACGGTGGCTTGGCGAGGCATCGAAGGGGTAACACTGGTGGCAAAAATTCGACGACTTGGGGTGTCTGGTGTAGTTGTGCATAGTAGCTGAGCAGATCTACGGCATCATGGTGGGTGGCTCTGCTTTGGTGGCTCGACGCAGATGGAGGGGAGCGATAGAGGACGATGGTTTTGACGTGACATGGTGGCTCGTGGATCTAGAGGTGGAAGACGGTGACACAGGGGAACTGATCAGCGCGGATCTGGGTCGAAGAAAAATGGTTCTAGCATTGCATGATGGCTGGGGATCTGGAGGTTCTGGGTGGAGGTGGTCCTTGGGTGAGACTGAGATGGCTGATCTCTAGTAGAGGACGATGACTGACGGTGGTGGTTCTGGTCCAGGCGTGGCGGTAGTTTGGGTTGTGAGGGGTGGTGTTCATGTTGGAGAATGAAGATTAATATTATGATTTATAACAAATTTTTGTTAATCTTTTTAAAATAAACTAACCCAATGACCCAATCTGATCCAACCCGTCTATAGGTTGGGTTGGTTCGGTTCAGGTTACGTGGAAAAATTTTAAAAAGCTGACCTAACCTAACCCAAACTTGATTGATTGGTTTGAATTTTATTTTTCCTTGAACCCGACTTTAGGGCTGCACACGAGTCGGGTTGGGTCGAGTTCAAGGGAAAATAAAATCCAAACTAATCAATCAAGTTCGGGTTGGGTTAGGTCAGTTTTCTTGAAATTTTTTCAGATAACCTGAACCGAACCAACCCGACCTATAGACAGGTTGGATCGGGCAGGGTCATTGGGTTTGTGTATTTTAAAAATATTAACAAAAATTTGTCCAACAACATGAACACCAACCCTCACTCGAAACCCAAACTGTCGCCACACCCGGATTAGAACCACCGTCCTCAGCAATCATCCTCTGTTGGAACTCATAAGAAGAAAACCCAAATAAAGAAATGAGGAGGAGGGTCAAGAGTGAGAGAAGAAAAAGAGAGTGGGGAATAAACTAATCACAGATCACTAACACAATATCATTAATTGCTCATAAATTCATAACATAGAACACAATTGATGTGAAATTAGGTCTTCTAAAGTCATCTTTGGACACTTAATTTCATTTTATTTTACAATTCCAAACACACAACACACACAAAAAAGGAGAACGAAGGGTTCAAGATCTACATGCACTAGTTAGAGTTAAAAGAAGAATCAGAACCAGAATCAAATAGGGAGCTCGATCTCTGGTCTAAATGCCTTACGACGCTGTCAACGGAGGAGGGGATGTTTGGATCAACGAGAACCATTTCCGCTCAGCCATCTCAGTCGCACCTAAGGACCACCTCCGCCCAGAACCACCATATCGCGAGCCACCATGTCGCGTCGGAATCGTCGTTCTTCGACCCAGATTCGCACGGACCAGCTCCCTTGTGTCACCATCTTCCACCGCGAGCCACCATGTCACACCGGAGCCGTCGTCCTCTATCGCTTCCCTCCATTCATAGTGAGCCATCTACCACGATCCCGCAGATTTGCTCAGCTATCGTGCATCACTACACCAAATGCCCCAAGTCACCGGGGATCTGTAACACCTCAATTTTTTATTTTTCTTAGTATAAATACGTTTTATAATATTTGTGAGTTTTTGTGAATTTTTAGGAATTTTTAATTATTTTAATAATTTTAATATTATTTTTAAACTGTATGTCTGAATTTCATTTTTTTCTGAAAATATATGAGTTTTATAATTTTTATGATTTTTGAGAATTTTTGTGAAATTTTCCGAGTCTGTGATTATTTTAATATTATTTTGAGCTGTATGTGTGTTTGAGGGCAGACCCGAAAAAATAAAATTTTTTCCTGGATCAGAAAGTTTTGGACTGACAAGGCGGGATCGGGGGATCTTACTAAACCTGAAACTGGAAATAGTTGATAGAGATTTTTTGTATCTGAGTTTTCTATTATCCATTGCGTAATAATAGCAGTAGTTATTATCCATTGGGTAATATCTGCTAGAAAATATCTTGATGGCGATGAGTCAAAGCGATGGACCAATGGTAAGCAGGAAGAAGGCAAATTGGATACTCAACTTAAAGAAGAGAAATTCAAATTTACTACTCAAGCTAGAAGGCAAATTCAATTTGGCTACTTACTCTTTCAAGATATTTTAAGCTTGTCTTGTCATTCTTTTTCTAAAAGCGATGACTCGCCATATTCTAAAATGGTGACTCGCCATATTCTAGAAGGTAATAGAATACTGACTCACCCTGTGACTCGTCACAGTGAGTCACACGTTCTAGAAACTTCTTGTGATGACTCATCTAGTAAAATATCTACGAATAAATATCTAAAGAATAAATATCTAACTATAAATATCTAACGAGAAAATGTCTCAACAAAATATCTTAGCCAAATATCTGAATAAAAATATCTGGATAAAAATATCTAAGCAGAAAATATCTTAAGTGTAATCATGAAAGCTGAAAATATCTAAGCTAAATATCTTAGGAGTAATGATGAACCATCATTACATAGATTAATGACCAACCAATTAGAATCAAGTTAGTGTGTTAAAAAGTCAACAAAAGTGGTTAGACTAGTTAGTTAAGTAACTAGATAATCTAACTTAATTACTCTAATAGACTAATTACTAACTCAATGGAACAAACTAAGTTTACAAATACTTAGAGTCTTTAGTTACTAGAAAAATATCTAGAGTTTCTAGAATCATTACTTATACATGACAAGAGCATGATTTAGTCATGTAACTAGATAGCTAGAATATAGCTAAATGTCCTAACTAAATTAGTTTAAATGCAACTAGATGAAATAACTAATTAATCTAAGTGTAACTAAGAAATTAGAATGAAACCAAACTAGTTTCATCCTTCATTGAGTCCCACGGCCAACAAGGCCTTCTACCATGTTCTTGATTCTTCTAAATGACCAAAAGATGATCACTTTGTAACTTAAGCCATGTGAAATGCATGTGAACACTTTGTGATATTTACTATCATCATAATTAGGCTTTGATTTTTCTATCAAGCCATTCCCACGACCATGCATGTGTAATATAGCATAATTTCACTTCATTAGAACACTTTGTGACACAAAGCCTTCATCTTTTTCTCTCACTTTTCAAGAACACCAAGAACTCATTTCTTCTCTTCTCCTTGAAGCCACGACCTCCACCCACTAAACCTACTTCCACACCTCCATAATTTCATCTAATCTTGCTTTCTAAACCCAAACACCATTCTAAACACTTTTCTTTTAGAAAGTTTGATCTAAATCCTTCTCTAAGTGCTTCAAAAATCAAGCTTTAGTTTCTTACTTCTAAGGTAATTTCTTGATTCTTTGATCCTAAGTAAGATTTTTAATTTTCTAGACCATGATTGATCATGGTTTCTTGTTCCTAAGCTTGGTTTATGACTTTTAGAATTTGTTTAAGAATTGATTAGGGTTTTCTTTGGGCTACACGAAATCAAGAGGAGGAAAGGCTTGAAGGTCGTTGTCTTCCTTGAGGTAAGAGGGAGATTAACCTCATCAACTAAGTGTTGGTGGTGAGGGCATGACTTGTTTGTGGTGAAAAATCCATAAGGATTTATTCACTTGGTTGTTTAAGCTCTCTTTGTTTGTGATTGATGTGTTATAGCTTTGAAAATATACTTATATATGTGTTTGGTATGCTTATAGCTTTGATGGTATGCTTGCATATATGATTTTGAAAGCATGAAGATTATTGTGTAATTTAAGATGTGATTCACATGTTAGAAAAATTGCATGAAGGTTCCAAAGAACCTAGAGGCACATGGCCTCAATGCCAAAAAAGGAACCAAGAGTTCTAAATTTCTTTCTTAATCAAGAATTAAATGATTTTATGATAGAGAAATCAACTAAGTGTTTTATAAGAAATAAATGATAGAAAATAATTAAACATGTTTTAAGAAACCTAATATGAATTTCGGCCAACATGCCACTTTTGATAACCTGGAACCAAAAATTATTTTGCTAAGTGTAGACTTAGGTATTTAAGTGGTAAGAAATTAATTTGGTAGGTTTTGAACCTAAGAGGAAAGTAATATACTTTTTAGAATTAAAATTGGCCTAATTAAGTTATTAAGTAAAATAAATGTTGATACTTGAAATTTACTAACGTATAGTTCACCCTAGGGGTTTTGAAGCACGTTAGGAAATTTTGAGCTGTAATGTCTCAAGTAAATTAAAGAAATGCAATTTTCTGAAAAACAGTAAAAAAATATTGATTTTAACAAGAATATATTGAAAATATTACGTAAAGAGGAATTATTATGGAAATAATGGGAATAAAGTCACATTTTGATATTAAATAATAAAAATCTTATTTTTGAGATTAAAATATGTTAGAAATATTTTACGCAATTGAAAATATGTCGAACAGCTTCTATGCGACTTAAAAATAGTAGTTTTTGGCTACGCGATTGAGAAAATGCGATAAAATATTTATGCAATTTGAAAACGTAAGAAAAATATTTTGCGATTGTGAAAATGCAATAATATCGCTACGCGATTGAACGTAACAACAGTTTGCTGTTGGGCTGTTGTGGTGAGCCGGCTATGTTGAAAAATAATACCTCCAAGAGAACGCGAGGGCATGTGAAATATTTTAATAATAATGGTTGTATGTGTGTTTGGATCATACATCATGCATAGAGAAGCATGTCAGCTTGTGTGGTTAAGGCTGTATGCCTAGGAGATGAATTACACCTCAGTGCGGGTATGAGTAGACAAGTGTAGGTCACTTGTTGACCTTGGGGGCGTCGGCGTGCGAGTACCTCGCAATGAACAATTGGTAGCTCTTTTGTCCGTGAGGCAAACCGATGCAAACGCATCGACGATCCGGACCGAGACATTGTCCTATATCATGATCTAGCATAGAATGTATTGTACAATGCCTGATGTACACTTTGATAAATTGATAAATTATAGCACTTTTGGCCATGACAACCGAGTGACAGACATATCTTCTGGATCTTCTCCTCGACATTGTGTATTAGCTCCATGGAATAGGATTGAGTCCCTGTGCATATGCATTATTGGTCAGCATCTTAAAACGGTGATTGTGTTTATCTGATATTTTTTATGTGGTATGATGAATTATTCATGAAATGCCAGTATGATTTACTATAAAATGATAATATGGTACATTATGTTAATTATTATATCTACATGTCTGCTGTCATTTTCTATACTGTCAGACTGGTATTAATGTAGGGGATCTTACCACTTTGCTATATTGTTTGTCTGTTATGTTTTTATGTTTTTGTTCTATAAAGACTGTAAGAAGGACAAGATTGGATTGCTTAGGTTTGTGTTGTTTGACTTGGTTTGATCGGTCTGCAATGGCGACAAGGAGAGATTTCTCTGATTATGTACAAGCACAGTTCCATGGAGGCACCGATGCCTGGCATGTCGACTCGAATACCAGTGTTTTAGTTATGTAGGAGAAGTGACCCTAATCCAAAGTGAGACACATCATGGAGTCCTGACTATTATATATAATGCTTGTGTAGACTTAGAATTCTCTATGCCTATTGGAGAACTGTGGAACATGGTTTACAGTTTGTCTAGCGACGACTCTACGGAGTCAACTGCTCAGACTCCTGTCGGTAGAGACAAGCCTCGACCAGAGAACGTGTCTGTAGAGGACCGTGGAGAGAATCAGGTTCAAGACCTTACTCTCCAAGTTTTTGGGCTTGGGCTAGGTCAAGTTCTTATATGGTAATTATGCTTTATTTAGAATATATAAGTTTTCTGTAACGAAGATTTTATGAATCTATGTTATGCACCAGAGTTATATTTTGTACAATCCTTATATCTTGTGTTTCTTTAATTTTGTAACAGTTTATGTTTTTTCGCAAAAAATAAATATTGAAACCCATATTAAAATAATAAATAATTTATAACTTGGGAAATTAGTTAAGTAATAATGAAGAGTTAGTTTGAAATGTGATACTCTTCGGAGGGGGTGTTACAGGATCTACTTAGATCTGTTCAGATGCTGCAGATCTCACATCATGGTGCTGTTGAGATTGAGGAGTGCTAGCAGCTGGCACTTAAGGTTAGTGGGAGGGTTTCAATTTGGGAATTTGCGAAGAAACTAAAGAAAGGAAGGAAGAGAAATATGAAAAAAATGAGGATAGGCTGCTCAGGTAAGAAAGAAAAGAAGAAACGAAGCTAATATTACTCCAAAATGACGTCATTTTACTTGGGTGGTCAAATCATCGAGTTGGTTTACTGAACCCGCCACTCGAACCAATAAGTGGACAGGTTCTTCAGGTTCTACCTGAACTAATCCGATAACCCGAACCGACTCAGATATTTTATAGAGTCAGGTCGGGTTGGCGGGTCATTGGATCTGGTTGTGCAACCCTATCCAACCCAACCCGACCTGTGTGTAGCCTAAAATGAAGTTTTATATGCAAAGTTTTATGAAATAATAAAAAATTATGTGTGATCATTACTTTCTATTAAGTGTTATTTGTTACAAATGAGCAGATAATAATTTTAAATGAGATGACAATTACATTCTATTAAAGATAATTTTGACCATTAAATAAAATAAAATGACCCTTCTTTCTAATTAAAACAAAAATAATCATTCTTAATAATTTTAATTTTTTTATCGCTTTAAATTTAATACTCTTTTCTATTAATTTTACTTAAGCTTTATTATAACCGATGTTGATTTAGGTCATGTAAGTTATTGGACAAATAGTAGAATAAGTACCGTGTACTCAAGTCCGTTGAGTTTGATCCTTTCAATTTTCTCTCTTTAGGAAAGGGAAAAATATTAAAGTTATAAATTTTTTTCATACTAATAATTAAATCTTATTAATAATTTTTTTTTTCTTACAATTATTATTTAAGAAAAAAAAATTAAGAAAATATGCACCCTTATTTTTCATCTGCAATAACCAGTTTTATACTTATTTTAAAAGCAATCCTTTAAATAAAGCTATTTGCATTGTAGTCCCTAGAAAAATTTATCTGTTGTAACAAAGTCATCTTTTGTAGTCTCTGTTTTTTCTCCGGTCACCGACGAGACATTTTCCTGCCGGCTGGCCTTCGAACCACTGACGTTTCCGCCAGCCTTTGAACCACTGTCCTTCCCGCAATCGGCACCAACTACCCCCGATCCGGTTTGGTCCGCTGCCTGTGGATGGGTCCTCCTTTCAACCCGTGGCCGGCTACCGTCGCCAGCCGCTGCAAAACCCTCTTCTCCGCCGCGTTCGACCCCAACGACCTTGAGGAATCCAAAGTTTGACTCCATTGAAGCCAAATCGGCCATGGAATCAACACGAATTGGCCATTGGTGAAGTCTCACAGAATCGGCCATTGGTGACTTGGCGGCAGAGGTGAGGCCGACGATGGAAACTCTGATCTGTTCTGGTATGGGTTTGATGATGGCTCAAGATTGGGCATTCTGGTGGTTGGGGCATGGCGGCGATCTTGGGTCCGATGGAGAGGAGAGAGAAAGCAAGTTTGCTGGAGCATTGAATTAAGGGGAAAGAGAGAAAAGGACCTTTTTGCAATTTTCAATAACCTGCTTAGCAGATTTTCAGTGGTCCATTTCAACCATTAATCTCTTTTATTTCTAAAAATGGTTGTGATTGAAGAGTAGATCATGGACTCTTAAGTTTAAGGGTACATCTGTTTAAGGGTACATGATAGATGCTGCTGCCACTGAAATAGCTTGCAAATACAGCCAGGGGAAGTTAGTTACGTCCTCCTCACTTCAACCTCTGCCACGTGCTTCCAAAGGTGGCACACCACTGTACTGCTTATTCTTCTCTCTCTTTCTCTCTAATCTATCTCTCTCTGGTATCATTGCACTTTTTGTCTTTCTTAGTTTCTGTCAGTGTATGTGTACACCGTGAACTTGAAGTTGAAGATGAACCCTCACAGCCTCTTGGCTTCTGCTTCCATAAACATAGGCTTGGCCTTCATAGTCCTGTCACTCTTCTCCATCCTCAAGAAACAGCCTTCCAATGCTTCCATATACTACGCTCGCCCTCTCTCTCACCGTCAATACATCCCTTTTGAGTCTCCCACCACCCTGCGCCGCTTCCTTCCTTCCGTCTCTTGGATTTCTCGCGCTTTCTGTGTTACTGAAGACGAGATCATCGAAGCTCATGGCCTCGACGCTCTAGTCATCATAAGGCTTTTCAAATTTGGGTGAGTTCAACTGTTGAAGTTTCACTTTCAGTGTTTATGAAGCTTCTCTTCTTTGTTTCTTCTTTTTAAAGTCTTTACTGTTGAAAATACTTCAACTTTTTTTGTTTAGTATCGTAACAGGTAACTAGATATTATCATGCTCTTTTCTCCAAAAAATCAAAATGACTAAAAGTAAAGCTGGCATATGATGTTTGCTAAAAATGCAAAATGATAAGTGGAATAAGGTAAATTATGCTATCTAATCTTCATTGGCAAGAAGGTAGAGGAAGAAAAGAGAAATCCTTTTGCTTGTAAAAGGAGTCAGAGACTTATGATATGGACTAACAAATATGCAAGGAGACTTTTTTTGTTTTAGTTTTCTTTTAAGTGGGTTCATGAAGTATCCAATGAATGGACTGCATCCATGTTGTATGTAGTATGCAATTGCCCTCCCCAATTTCATGGATTTTGCTTAATTTTACTCTTATCATTCTTAATACCTTTTCTTGGCTTGCAGCATTAAATTTTTTGCGGTATGTTCTCTTATTGGGTTGGTGATACTTCTCCCTATTAATTACGGTGGCCAGGAGGCTTATAGGAGCAACTATACAATGGATTCTTTTACAATATCCAATGTTAGTAGAGGTTCTAGAAGGTGAGATTGTTTTAGCACACATCAGACTGGAGTTACTCGCTTAATGTGTTGTTTGTTAGAATCGTATGCAATCTTTTAGTTCCTTCTTCTCCTGCTATGGTTTTCTGTAACCTTTAGAAGTGGTTTTTGGGAAATGAGTTTGGTAATTTTGAATCTCTACCTTCAAGCACAAAATAAGCTTAATTGATGTGTGTATTTTGATCAAAATCATAGCAAAGCTGATAGAAAAGAATAACTGGTTTTTCTGTAGAAAAAGAATATCATTACTGAAAATTAAACAGAAGGATTTGAGAGAAAAATGTTCAATTTTGTTAAGCAGAAATATGTTCAATTTAGTATTCAACCACTCTGTTGCCCCCTATGATTTTTGCCCTTTCTGTTAACTTCCTTTGTTTTTCCCTTCTAACATCAACTTTTGGAAATCTCCTACCTAAATATGTGGAAAAATTTTACTAATGCTTCTATGTTTGATAAATCAGATCAATACATAGTGAAAATCTACATAGTTTTAGGAACAGGAAGATTAACTGAAAATGTTGGGATATTTTGGCCCAAGCTCTGAGGATGTTAAATATACAATCCTCACCTGTTATGGACTTCTATTTCCAATTCTGGATGATTAACCAAAAGAGTGGTTAACAACATTCAAAGATGGCTAGTTAACCATTCTTTATGT
This sequence comes from Ormosia semicastrata, assembly GCA_029884595.1. Taxonomy (NCBI): domain Eukaryota; kingdom Viridiplantae; phylum Streptophyta; class Magnoliopsida; order Fabales; family Fabaceae; genus Ormosia; species Ormosia semicastrata. The sequence continues at coordinate 39,654,100 of JAQQTO010000055.1, forward strand.
TATTTTTTCCTAAATTGGAAATATATTTACCAGGATATCCTAATTTGTAATTCTCTCATATATTTTACTGATTCTTGGAAAAACATAAGTCATGGGCTATAATGGGTAGGAGAAAGGTTTTATTTTGGGGGTGTTTAGAGGATGGTAAGCAGGCTGAAGTGACAGGCCAAAGGGAAGGCTCAGAGGGGAAATGCTCCAATCTCCTTTCCTTCAATAATATTTTTTGTATCTGGCACATTTGATTTCTTCCATTATGGTATAAATTGATTTCAAAATCTCAGCATAATTTGTATTTTGCACATGAGATAAAGAGAAACAGACTGTTTATCATAAGTTTGATATGATAGCTGGAGTGGGATTGATTACCTCTATTGAGAGTAAAGAGAGAAAAGAGAGACATATGATGAAAAACATGTCTCAATTACACAACAGAGACTGAATTATATAGAGTTATCGTAATAAATATAAAGATAACAAAAATTCCAATTACTGTAATTACATGATTTGGTTAGCCTATACAATGAATCTAGACACTATTTACATAGTTTTCAACACTATTCCTCAAGCTGGAGCATGTAGGTCATATGCACCAAGCTTGTTACAAATATAACTTATCCGAGAACCTCTCAAAGACTTAGTGAAAACATTTGCCAGTTGATCATTTGAATTGATGAAGCCAGTGGTGATGTCTCCAGATAGGATTTTCTCTCTAATAAAATGATAATCTATCTTAATGTGTTTGGTCCTCTCATAAAATACTGGATTGGAGGAGATATGCAATGCAACTTGGTTATCACAAATAAGTAATCTCCCCAAAACGAAGCTCTTGAAGTGGCTGTTTTAACCAAATGAGTTTGCAAGTGGCAGAAGTCATTGCTCGATATTTTGCTTCAACACTCGATCTTGCGACCACATTTTGTTTCTTATTCTTTCAGGATATTAGATTACTCCCGATGAATACACAATACCCAGAAGTAAATCTTCAATTTGTAGGAGAGCTTGCCCAGTCAGCATATGAATATCCAACAATCTGACTATGACCTTTATCTTCATAGACGAGGCCTTTTCCTGGAGCTCCTTTAATATACTTTAGGATACAAATGACTATATTTCAATGTCCTTCACAAGGTGAATTTAGAAACTTATCACGCTCACTGCAAAAGAGATATCTGGACGGATATCAGTGAGGTAGTTTAGTTTTCCAACCACTCTTCTATATTTTCCTAGGTCTGAAAGTGGCTCCCCCTGATCCGGTAGAAGCTTGACATTAGGATCCATAGGGGTGTCAATAGGCTTTGTATTCAACAAACCTGTTTCCTCAAGGATGTCCATAGCGTACTTCCTTTGTGAGATAACTATACCATCCTTAGATTGTGCCACTTCAATTCCGAAGAAATAATAAAGTTTGTCAAGATCTTTGGTCTGAAAGTAATGACAAAGGTGTTGTTTTATTTGAGTTATGCCCTGGTGATCGCTGCCTGTGATAACAATGTCGACACAACCACAAGGTACCTAAACGTTTCGAGCGAATGCGTTCGTTAATTGAGGTCACGAACAAAGGAGGTGAGGACATATCCAGATGAAGGAGAGAGAGAGACAAGTCTAACGGTGAAGACGGCGGCCGGACCTGCCTGCACGTATAGATGAAGCAGTGGCGCGTGGAGCTGAGCACAGATAAGGCGAGACACGCTTGAGCCGAAGTCTGGCAGTGGGTTTTGGGTGGTTGGCCGAACAGGGGGCGGCGATATGTCCAATGAGGTTGCTGGTCAGAAAGAGTGGCGGCGACGGTAGCGAAAAAGTGGACCCACGGAAGAGAGATCATGATGGAGGAGATCCGGCAAACCTAAGTGGAAACATAGTTGGCTGGAAAAATTTTCATTGATCTGGTTTGCCGGAAAAATTTTCACCGGCGGGCAGTAGGTTTACCGGGTGTACATGGTTCTAGGGTTACCTCTCTTTAGGCTCTAGATACCATGTTGAGAGTGAAGAGACAAAAGAGAGACATATGATGAAAATCGTGTGTCTTAATTACACAATGGAAGCTGAATTATATAGAGTTATCATAATAAATAAAAAGATCACAAAAATTCTAATTACTGTGATTACATGATTTGGTTAGCCTATACAATTAATCTAGACACTATTCACATAGTTTTTAACAACCTCATTGGACAATTTTTCAATTATCATTTGATTTGTAGTCTTATTATCCTGTTGGAGATTATATTATAACACTTTACTGCAATATAAGACTTGCATATGAAAGACTTTTCAATCTAAACATTTTAAATCTTGAATGTTATATTGATAATTTCCCATGTTTGAAGTTGTTGTAATGTAAGTTTTCAAACATACATAGGTATTGATGTTTGATCTATTTCGTTATGCTAATACAAAGGCAAGAGATTATGGTGCCTCTCAATCTTTTCTCCTTCTATAGATTGTCAAATTTAAATATATATGTCTGTCCATGCGTGCGCATTTGTGTGCATATGCTACACTTGCATGTCTATATGTGTATGCATATACCATATATGCATATGAATTCCAACACAAGGTAACAGGTCATAATCTTAGCTTTTCTAATTGCACATTTTCTGATCTTGTTTACATAATTTATTATTTAACCCAATGTTATTCTGGCTTACACTTTTGATACTCAGCTTTTAAACTGATCTGGTTTCATGATTTTCTAACAGGCTTTGGGTGCATTTTGCATGCTTGTGTTTTATATCTTTCTATGGGATGTACCTACTGTATAAGGTGAAGTTTTCAGTTTGATATCTATTGGCATTGTTGTCAAAACACCCTTCTTGGAAGCATTACTTACTTTTTATTAACAATAATGCTGAAAGAAATGTGCTTGTGATTTTAGAATATTGGACATGTTGCTCAGTAAATTTATTATTTATTCAAGTTAACATTACTGTTGCCTTCGTGCATTATTTCATCTCCAGGAATATGATGAAATTTTGATTCGAAGGATTCAGCAATTTCAAAATGTAAAGCATAGACCCGATCAATTTACTATTGTTGTTCGTGAGATTCCATTATGCATTGAACACAAGGCTCGCGACTGTTGTGTTGAACATTTCTTCTCTAAACTCTATCCAAATACTTACTATTCATATCGAATGGTGTATGGCACTGAAGATCTTGAGGAGTTGGTGGTAAGATATGCCCTATTACAATTTACAATTGAGAATTCTCACAGATGGTGTTTGTATGCTGCGTGATCAGAATTTGTCGTTAGTTTGCTACATGTAATCTTCAACATTGGATAATGATTTGGTTAATGAAATCTATTTGAAATGCTCTATATCCTGATTTAGTATTTTATAAATCATGATACTTAACATAGTATTTTGGAAAATCATGATGCTTTTCCTGGTTTTATCAGAGACGGAAATTTGTAGAAAACAAAAATTTTGAACAATTTGAAATTCTTCTTTACTGTTTCTCTTCCAATTTTGTTCTTTCTGCACAATAGTGGCAATTTTTTTTTTTTTATCGGCAGCTTTAACTTTGATAGTTCTATAACTTCTGGCCTTTTGCTGTGACAACTATAGTTTTTTCATCAAACTTCTGTGCATTTTATATTTTATATGATTCAAATTCTGAGTTATTTAAAATTGGAATAGCATAACAACTTTTTCCAACAAAATCTCCATATTTTGAATATTGCAAATCAGCAAGTACTTTTATTTGGCTGTAGAGTACAGATGTGCCACAAAATGCAATTTGTTGAACCTAATTTTTAAATTGCAGGATATTCTTATCCTGTGTATAGACATAATAATGATGATAAAACACTTTGTTTTTCAACGCCCTGAGATTTTATAGCTGCATATTTTTTCAATGGCTACCTTCCTTTTGAACATATAGTTTGTAAGAGTTAAAGTGTATTCTTAGTCCCCAAAATAGATAAACTCTGTTTAGATTTAATGGAGCATCTAGTTGAAGTAATGGAAAAAATTATCCTACTTTTATTCAGTCATGGCAGAATAGATATGTATATTGTATTCGTTGGAGCATCAAGGAAGACAAATTTAGTTTGAACTTTTCTAGTTTGTAATGGATCCTCTCACAGATATTATTACATGTAGAACCAGGCAAAGTCTCTTGCAAGAAAAATAGAGGACTTGAGAGAGACTTCCATGGCCAAGAAACATAAGAATAAATTGTCACTTTTGGATGCATTACAACAAAAGACTTCAGAAGTAGCTTGGCTTGAGTTAAAGCTTCAAGCATTTTGTCACAAGATTCACCAGTTACAGTGCAAAGACATTCTGAAGAAAAAGGTAACAGTTTAATGTGTAATGGTTGAATGAACACTTTTATGAGTAATTTTTCATGTAATAACACTTTCATCTCATTGTGCTTATGAGTTTTCATCTCCTGTTCAGGAAATATTAGAAAACTGCCTTTTTCTATATAAAAAGTTAGATAAGCCACAAGTTATAGTTTTCTTTCAATTTTTTAACTCTAAAAAGAGAGGGAAAATAGGCTAGCATGTTTAAGTGTCTTAAATAAAATTTTATTTTTTTCCTGATTGGAGATGCATCTTGGTTGCCCGCTGCTAGTAATCTATAATGGAAATTCATTATTTATCTCAATTGGTGAATAAGTTTATCTATATGTATCTCATTGAGGGATTGTGCTTTTGATTGGAAAATAATCTATTATTTAGGAAAGCATTCTTTTTGGCCCTTTTTGGAAAGCATTCACAAAATAGGATAATGGATATGGAAACCAAATAAAAGTCAAGGTGGCTGATGCATTCTTGGGTTAAAAGTAAACCAGGTGTTTCCTGTTGGTAATATAATCCAGGTTCTTTCACTGTTCATGAATTACATAGGAAAACAAGAGGGACAAACATGAGTAGTGCAGGTGGGACTCTGCCCCCTCTCCTACAAGGAAAAAATGTGTCTTCTAATATTATTTTTTGCTCACAATTTATCAACAATAATAACAATGATATTTGGAAAGGAACACTTTGAGAAAGATAATGTTCAGTAATGCAAGCTAAAATAAAGGAGAGTAAGCAATGGTCCAGCAGATTTAATTTGTAAAGGTTCATGGTGGTTTGAAGGCTGTCTTCTGGTATGCACTTGTTGTTCTGTTTTAGCATTTGGATGTTTCATCAGAAAAGATCCTTTGTACATATCTAGTAATATTATGGTCCAAATTCCTAAGACAAATGCAAGGTTCCTTTCAGGTAAAATCAATAAATAATGCTTGTTTTGATAATTTCCCTATTCATATCATTGTGATAACATGGGTAGCTTGTGTAGTTGTGTTTGCCTATTTATTTCTCTGAAATTGGTAATAAATGATTGTTGAAGGTTTTATTCATTGTCTGATTACAAAAGCTGAAAACAAAGTATCTTGATTTGTCTTATGTATTAGGAGTTGCCTGTTGCTTTTGTTACATTTAAGTCCCGTTCGGGTGCTGCAGTAGCAGCTCAGTTGCAACAGCATTCACATCCACTTCTTTGGATCACTGAAATGGCCCCTGAGCCAAGGGATGTTTCATGGAGGAATATGAGAATATCCTACAGAGTAGTTCCACTTTATAGACTTGGAGTTCTCAGTGCAGCATCACTGCTTACAGTTTTCTTTGCCATACCTGTTACTGCTGTTCAAGGAATAGCCAAATACGAGAAACTGAAGAAATGGTTTCCTCCAGCCATGGCTGTGCAGTTGATGTGAGAATCTTACACTTGTGCTGGCCCTTTTGATAACTAAGAATTCAAAAACATTTGGTCAGACCTTTATTCCCTTTTGATTAAATGTCAACCTATTGCATACATTTTATTATTTTTTAGTTCATTAAATTCCTGGGAATTTTAATGCAGATATGACTGAAAAGAATTTCCCTATGTTTGTGTAATGGGTTGGCAAGACATAGATATTGAAGATTGTTTTATATGTAACATGTATTTTCTCTCACTAATTACTAGGTCCTAGGAATCTTCAATCGGGTTCCTTTTCAATTATAGACCCCAACATTTGAAACATATAACTACTAAGATAAATAACTGGAACATCTCCCTCTGAATCTCTCTCTTTCTAGTGCATCAATATAAGTGTTCAATGAACACGTTTCCATGTTTATATCAAATTTCTTTCTTCTCCTTCAATTTCTGCTTTGGATTTCTTTCTTCTACGGGCTCTCTTGATTTGTCAGTCCTAATAAATAGAAATATCAACAAAAGAAAGGACATGCAAAAGGAAAGCATTAGATATCAAGAATTTTTTTACCAAAATGAGTTGTCATTGTTATTGACTCCTGGATGGATGAGTAGTCCCCACCACTTTGACTTATCCAACAACCATCTTTGAATTTTGATAAATTCTGGCTGAATTCTGTCAATTTTTTCTAGTTTTATAGCATTACTCTATGTAAAATGCTTCCAAAATCTTTAAAGAAAAACCTGAAAATTCAGAGTCAATTAATATAAAAGTAAACTACTTTGGAGCATATGATAGAGAGATTGAAAGGTTTCGTCATTACAGAAGTGAAGGAAGAAATTACACAAATAATTTTGTGTGTGAGCATGCATCTATTTGTTTACCTTTCACATCTTATATTCTTAGTAGTGTATTAATCAGTGTCAAGTGTAGAAGATAGAGTATTTGTTTCCTTATGTTTTTCTGACATACAACATATTGTTCATTCTTTAGACCAGGATTAAGCTCTATAGTGACCGGATATCTTCCAAGTGTTGTACTCAAAGGATTTATATATGTTGTGCCATTTGCAATGTTTGCTATGGCTAAAGTAGCTGGATGTATTGCAAGAAGTAAGGAGGAGATCAAAACCTGCAACATGGTTTTCTACTTTCTGGTTGGAAATGTATTCTTTTTGAGTGTGTTATCAGGATCCCTTCTCGATGTAATTGGACTATTTATTAGTCAACCTGAAAATATTCCTAGTCATCTTGCCAGAGCTGTCTCCGCCCAAGTATGTTGTTTTCATTTCTGTTATTCCTGGCATATTCTGTCTACTTTGTGTCTTAAACTTTATTTCTTCCCTTCATATTATTTTTGAATATTGTTGAAGCTTTAAAGCAGTTTCCATACAATGGCTAAGGCACACTTTCAAGAATTATTTTATATATCCTTTAATAAATTTTCCTATTTTGCTTATATTTGGATAGTCTGCTATTGAGTTTGACTTCTCTACTTTGTTCCAGGCCGATTTCTTTGTCACATACATCTTGACAGATGGTCTGTCAGGGTTTTCTTTGGAGGTTCTCCAGCCTGGCTTACTAATTTGGGATATTGTAAAGTCTTTTACTAATGGCTGTCAACGAGAGAGAAGTCCTTATCTTTATTCATTGCCCTACTTTAGAATTATCCCTTTGGTCTCTCTCTCAGTACTAATTGGCCTAGTCTATGCAGTAGTGGCGCCATTGTTGCTCCCATTTCTTATCGTTTACTTCTGTCTAGGCTATGTTGTCTATATCAACCAGGTGAGCTTGTCACTATCTTTAAACACTCATTTATTGTGTTCTTTTATAAAACAAATTCACATGCACAGGCACACAAAAAGACATTCTCTGTTGCAGATTCTTTATTATGTGATTCCATGTTAGTCTAAAATTGTTTATGTTGGAAATAAAGCATTTACAGAATGAACTTTGCAAAACAAAAAAACAAAGCATTTACAGGTTACAGAAGGACCCAAAAAGATAATCTTGTTCCTGTCATGAGTTTTAATCTTTATCAGTGAACTTCTTAACTCTGGTAAAATCACCTATTTGGTATCTTCATTAGGATTATTAGCCCCGTCACCTTCCATATGGCCTCCCAGTTGCCCCCAATTTGTTTTCATTAGCATTTGGAGATTTTGTTCTCTACGAGTCTGGTAACCATCATGAGAGTTGGATGATATTATGCAAGTTGGCAATACATGCTAAATAAGCAATGGTTGCTATATATAATGGCATTACCCATTTTAGCCTTCTATGAATGTTGTCTTAAGCTGTATAAAACTTTACTTTGCAGATTCGAGATGTGTATGAGACTACTTACGAAACATGTGGACAATATTGGCCATACATTCATCACTACATTCTTCTTGCAATCATTCTCATGCAGATTACCATGATTGGTCTATTTGGACTGAAGTTAAAACCAGCTGCTTCTATATTAACTATTCCACTACTCTTGTTCACATTGATGTTTAATGAGTACTGCAAGATGCGTTTTCTCCCTTCCTTTCACCATTATTCTCTCAAGGTACACTTGGCTCCTCACAATTATTAATGAGGACAAGGAATATATACTTTGGTATAGGACAATAATCAATCAGCTTATTCGGAATAAGGGTTTTAAATTTATCATTGCTTGTCTAATGTCCACATTTGTTATGAATTATGCAGTAATTTGCTATATCTTACTGAAGCTGTATTTACTTTTACGGCTAGGGTGCTGTTGAAAATGATGAACTAGATGAGAAGAGTGGTCTATTGGAGTTCCACTGTGAGAATGCAATTAATGCCTATTGTCCACCAAGCTTACGACCAGTGAATTTCATGGCATCAGAATCCAGCTCCACACCATTAGTTTCTTCATGATCTTCCATTTTACATTTATATTCTCTTGATTCTGAAAGGAAAAAAAAAGGGAAAGAAAAAAAAGACAACTAAGGCATAGAAGGAAATGCTAAATGAGATTGTCAATTCAGGGAATCCAAGACAAATGTGTCAGAACCCAATAAATTTTTTTTCTTTTTTTTTAACTGAATGCTTACCTAGAAACGGCCTTAAATATTTGAAGTCTAATGTTACAACACTAAACTAGAAAATAAATGTATGAAAAACATAAAACATGAGATGCCTCCACAGGCCATTGAATAATTGATTCTCTATCAAATCAGCGGCTTATACAGTCCTGTTGTGTTTATCTCGAAGTCATATCAGCTTACACTAAATTGGAGGCAAAAATGGATGGTACCTGGAGATTATAGAAGATTATGGTAAAATCAATCCTTAATTGGGTTAATTGTGTTTGATAATGTGAAAAAACTATGTTGGACGGTGGTTTCTATGTTGGACGGTGACTTCTTGTGTTGTTCTCACATTCTTTAATGTTATATTGTTCTTAGTGCTTTAATATTACTTTAATGTTTTTTATTTTTTAGGCTTGATTAGTTTGTTTTTCTAGGAATTAGTTTAAATGTAGAGCTTCTTATATATAGTTGTATATATTTTTAACAGGAAAATAATTAATCTTTTTAATTCATCTTTTAATAATTTTTTAATTATTAAATGAAAAAAATATTGAATCGTTTTATGTTTTAATATATTAGTTGTATTTAATTTTTTCATTTAATATTTTTATTAAGTAAAAGATGATTATTAAGATGATGTTTTAAGAGGATATAACAAATCTTATTTTCAATATATAATAATAATAATAAAAGAGAACTTATTCTCAGAACCTTTATGGTATTAGAGCAAACTCTTAAAACTCAAAAATAATTCTTGCTATGGCTTCCAAAATTAACAGCTCATCCAACGTCACCTCTACTGCAGAGGACGTTGTCTCTCAATCCTATATAACCGAGAGTTCCATCATTCCTATCACGGGACACGAACTCAATGGGAAAACTATCTCCAATGGTCTCAATATGTTCTCATGTTCATCAGTGGTAAAGGGAATGATGATTATCTTACCGGTATTAATGCTCCTCCTTCCAAGACTGATCTTGGATACAAGTAGTGGAAATTTAAGAATCACATGGTTATATCTTGGTTGATCAACACAATGAATCTTGAAATTGGCCAAAACTTTGTGTTTTATTCAACTGCAAAGGAGATCTGGGATAGCGTGAAAGAATCCTACTTTGACAGTGATAACACGTCTGAACTGTTTGAGATCAAAGGTATTCTTCACAACCTCCAACAAGGAGAAACTTCTGTAACCCAATATTATAATGTTCTTACCCAGTATTGGCATCAACTTGATATGTTTGAAACCATTACCTAGGGTTGTCAGGAAGATAAAAAGAAATATAACCAAATTGTGGAGAAAGAGAGGATTTTTAAATTTTTAACAGGCATCAACAAAGACCTTGATGAAATAAGAGGAAGGATTTTTGGAACCAAGCCTTTGCCTTCCCTCCGAGAAGCTTTTGCAGAGGTTAGAAGAAAAGAAAGTAGAAGAAAGATCATGATGGGGAATCAAGGACCTACCAATATAGAAGAAGGTTCTATCCTTGCAGTTCGTGGACATCTCAATCAAGGGGGTGAGAGCAAGCCACGCAAAGGGAGACCATGGTGTGATTTCTGCCGCCATCCTGGACACACAAAGGAGATATGCTAGAGAATTCATGGCAAACCAGCTGACTAGAAGCCAAATAAAACACATTTAGATCGGGATAGCCGCGGCTACAATGTTATCACAGAAAATAAATCAGCCACTGAGACTACACCATTTAGCAAAGAACAATTAGAACTCCTCCAGAAGATGATAAATCAAGCCGGCACCTCTGCTATTGGATTTGGATCAACAACTGGAAAAATTGTTTTTCCAATTGCACTAAACAACAAAGTTGAACTAGGAAATGTTTGGGTGATCGATTCAGGTGCCACGGATCATATGACTGGTGATGCCTCTTTATTTAATTCCTATTTGTGGTGAAATGAGGCACAATGAAATTGTATAGCCGATCTTCTATTGTTATGCAACAAGCCCTTCGGGGAGTTGGCTCTTTCATGGTATCTGAGCAAGGCTACGGGACCCGTCATGATGGTTGAAACTCTAGCAACCCCGAGGTAGGTCTCAAATCCTACCTGACGAAGAGCCCTAGATACCGTGTCTATCGAGAATAGAAACCTTGCTCTAGGAATTTTAAAGTGCGGATTGTAGATGGGTCATTATCTACTGTTGCAGGCATTGGTTTCGTTGTTGTGTCTAAATATTTAACGCTTGAATCTGTCCTCTTTGTTCCCAATTTGTTATGCTACCTGCTATCTATTAGTAAACTTACCAAAGACCATAAATGTGTTTCTAAATTTTTTCCTTCTCATTGCCTATTTCAGGATCAGAACTCGGAGAGGATGATTGGCAATGCTAAGGAGTGTGCGGGTCTCTATCTTCTCCATATGCTTGGTACCCTTGGAAATCAAACTCGAACAACTCATTGTGCTTCTGTACTAGTCATTTCCAATAACGATTCTGTGTCTGTCCAAACTCTTGATGATATTATATTATGGCATTTTAGACTAGGCCATCATAGTTTCATATACCTTGTAAAGTTATTTCCATCCTTATTCATCAATAAAAATCCAAGTTCATTTCTCTGTGAAATTTGTCAACTTGATAGACATACAAGAAACTCTTTTCCGGTTCACACTTATCAACCCTCTCATCCATTTTCAATAATTCATAGTGACATCTAGGGGCCTTCCTGTGTTACAAACATCTCTGGAACTAGGTGGTTCATCTCTTTTGTTGATGATCACACAAGGGTTACTTGTGTGTATCTAGTGAAAGAAAAATCAGAAACTGGACCAATATTTTAGAAATTTCACTCCATGATCCAAAATCAGTTTGAGACAAACATCTAAATTCTTAGAACTGATAATGGTACTGAATACTTTAATTCAGCTCTTGGGAATTACTTAGCTGAGAAAGGGATTGTCCACCAAAGTTCTTGTGTTGATACTCCTCAATAAAATGGGAGGGCAGAAAGGAAAAATCGTCACCTTCTTGAGATTGCATATGTCCTTCTATTTACAGCTCATCTACCTAGTTGTTTCTGGGGAGATGCTGTCCTTACAACGACTTATCTCATCAATAGAATGCCCTCTCGTGTTCTACAGTTCAAGACTCCTATTCATGTTCTTAATGATACCTACCCCAAAAACAGACTCATCTCTAACTTACCTCTCAAAGTTTTTGGTTGTTCAACCTTTGTTCATATCTCTCCCCACCTTAGGAGCAAACTTGATCCAAAGGCTATCAAGTGTGTTTTTCTTGAGTATTCTCCAACTCAAAAGGGGTATAAATGTTATTCTAATGATAAAAAGAAATTTTACAATTCTCGGGACGTTACATTCTTTGAGAATTAGCCTTTTTACTCCAAAACCCATATTCAGGGGGGGTTCCATTCACTAGTAAGGACAATGAATATCAATTTTGGCAAATCGAGTCTTTTTCTGCACCTGTCATAAAACCTATCAGTGAGACAACACCTATTCTTGATCATATCAGTGAGACAACACCTATTCTTGATCATATCAGTGAACCTATCCAAAATACTAGTCCAGAAGTCAAAAATCACAGAGTTTTATCCAAAGTTTATTCTAGGAGACTGAAAGCACATAGAGAGATAGGGTATTTAATCCCTCCTGAGCCTTGTCAGGAAACTTGTCTGAACCTTGATGCTGCAAATCCAAGTAATACTGAGGTCCAAACTGCCCCTATTTTATTGCCTTACAATGATCTTGATATTCCCATTGCCCAAAGAAAGGGAGTGAGGTCATGCACTCAACATCCGATATCTAAGTTTGTCTCTTATGAACATCTTTCACCTAGATATCATGCTTTTATCTCTAGTTCGTCTTAGATAGAAATTCCACACAATATTCATGAAGCTATAAGAGATCCAAACTAGAAAGAAGCCATCAATGCAGAAATTCGTGCACTTAATAAAAATGGCACTTAGGATATCACCAATCTACCAGAAGGAAAAAGACCTGTGGGGTGTAAGTGGATTTTCAATGTCAAGTATAATGCAGATGGAAGCATTGATAGATACAAGGCAAGACTTGTTGCAAAAGGCTACACTCAAACCTACAGAATTGATTATCAAGAAACTTTTGCACCTGTAGCCAAGTTAAATACAATCAAAGTTCTTCTCTCCTTGGCAGCAAATCTCGATTGGCCACTTCATCAATTGGATGTCAAGAATGTCTTCCTAAATGGGGACCTAGAAGAGGAAGTCTACATGGAAATTCCACTTTTGAGAACAAGACTAATGTCAACAAAGTGTGCAAACTGAAGAAATCACTATATAGTCTCAAACAATCATCTCGAGCTTGGTTTAACCGTTTCACACGAGCAGTCAAAAGATATGGTTATATTCAAGGGCAATCAGATCACTCTTTCTTTGTTAATCATACATCAGGAGGGAAAATCACTATCCTTATTGTGTATGTTAATGATATTATCCTCACAGGAGACAATCATGAGGAGATGAAGAAACTAAAAGCCTTTCTAGCCAATGAATTTGAAATCAAGGATCTCGGCAAACTAAAATATTTCCTTGGTATGGAAGTGGTTCGCTCAAGCAAGGGGATTTCTATTTCACAGTAGAAATGCACCCTTGATTTACTCAAGGAGACTGGTATGCTTGGTCGTAAATTAGCGGATACACCTATGGATCCAACCTCCAAATTGGGCATGAAAGAAAGTACTTCGATTGACAAAGGAAGATATCAAATACTTGTAGGAAGACTCATCTACTCGTCTCACACAAGACCTGACATTGGCTTCTCAATTAGTGTTGTAAGCCAGTTCATGAATAATCCAACTGAGGAACACCTTAATGTTATTTACAGAATCTTGAGGTACTTGAAAATGACACTAGGGAAAGGCTAATTTTTTAAAAGAGGCCACAACAAAAAAAAAATTAAGATTTATTCAGATGCAGACTGGGCAGGATTGATAACAGATCGCAGATCCACTTCTGGCTATTGTACCTATGTGTGGAGAAATCTGGTAACTTGGAGAAGCAAGAAACAATCTGTGGCTTCCCACAGCAGTGCTGAAGCTAAATTCAGAGCAATGGCACACAACATATGTGAAGGAATGTGGCTGAAAAGATTACTTGAAGAATTGAAGATCACAAATGAAAGGTCAATAAAATTATTTTGTGATAATCAAGCTATAATCAACATTGCTAAGAATCCTGTTTATCATGACAGGACCAAACATGTGGAGATTGATAAACACTTCATTAGGGAGAAAATTGAAGAAGGAATCATTAAAATTGTCTACACTCCTTCAAGTCTTCAAACTGCTGATATTCTCACAAAGGCTTTACCAAGAATCAACTTTGACAAATTAGTTTTCAAGCTGGGAATGATCAACATCTACTCCCAGCTAGAGGGGACGTGAAGATTACAGAAGATTCTGGTCATATCAATCCTTAATTGGGCTGATTGTGTTTGATACTGTGAAAAATTATGTTGGACAGTGGCTTCTTGTGTTGTTCCCACATTTTTTAATGTTACATTGTTCTTAGTACTTTAATGTTGCTTATTTTCTAAGCTTGATTAGTTTGCTTTTCTAGGGACTAGTTTAAATGTAGAGTTCCCTCTTGTATATAATTTCAGCAGATAATAATAATAAAAAAAGAGAGAAAATTTATTCTCTCAACCTTTAGTACCTTTCTTCTCTGTTAGTCTGTGAAAAATAACCTCGTAAAATATGGATATGACTTCCACTTTAGACAGCCTTTGGCCCTGATATGTTTCTGAATTGTACTTAAAGTTCAACTGTTTCCTGAACAGTTTGGTAATTTGATGACCAACAAAGTATATAAAATTCTAGGTGATTTATATATAGAATAATAAGAAAGAAAGTGTCAATTCATTATTTTATTGGCCAGATTTTATACTAGGAATACATTAAGTTCTACCACCTACACTCAGGACGACACTGACAACGGAACTGCTACGTCACATTTTGTGGAAGGGAAGAACCTTTTATGATTGCATCATAATGAGCATCATTAGTCTCTATTTGTCTTGCAAGCTGCTTATATTTCTAATGCTCTCTATGTACAATTCCTCTCTCCGGTCCTCTAGCGGAGGCAAGCCTTTCTCTGCAACTAGCCAACTGCTGTAACCCAACCCACCAGGGGAATTTGCAAATGACTTACGGGGAAAACCTAAAAAGTTACGTTTTAAGAATCAAATAAGTTTCATCCTTAATTGATTTATTTTCTGAGACTTATATAAGAATAGCCAACCATAGAACAGCATGAATGGAATTCTATAAGCATGAAGATTTCAATGTCATTAATGTTGCAATACTTCAAGTTACAGTATGATCCTAATAATAACAACGCCCAACATCACAATTCGCACCAATAATAAAGTTTCTTTTTTTTTTCTTTTTCTTTTTTTTTTGGGGAAAAAGTTTAAAGGGAAAGGGTGATCTTACTAGTTGAGCCCATCCTCATTGGCTGCAATCAATATTGAAGTTAAATAACCCTCAATGACGGTTCTTCCAAACCTTGAATTTTTTTAGAGAAGTTAGGAATAACAGAACAGAAGTTTAAATGGAAGGAAGACAGGAACAACTTTTTGAGAAGCAAACAGTACAATTGTCTCACTATATGATGAGGCAGTCTCTCTATATTGATCAAATAATACTGCCATCAATGACCTAGTTGTATTTTCAAGTTTAATTTCAAGATGACATCATCATTTATTTCAATGCACCCTGGTATGTTAGAGTATCAATTTCTATGTTGTCACTAAAACGTAATTTGAATGCACAAATTAGAAAAACATACATCAAAATCTGTGAGTCTGTTCATCAAACAAAAGATGCAAACAACTAAAGAAACAACATGAGAAATTTTAGGAACCACAGATTTCTGAACTTCATGGACAACCAACAAAGGAAAAGTAGTACTAAAAAGATCAACATTTTTAACATGCGGAAAATCTGTTTATATAAACGTTGTTCTTGTTATAAGGATTAAGTAATTGAATCAAATAAAAAACAACGAGTTTCTCTATGTCTTCAACTTAATCAACTTAATTAATCAACCATTCTTTGAATAGTTTAACCGGTTGAGTGGTTAATGGTTCTCAATTTGAAATTGTTTTTACCAATAATTCCTTGGCATCTTTTATTTTCTTGATTCTCAAACATCCCAATCTTTTAGGCTTGCAGTAAGGTTTGAGCAAACGAATCTCCTCCACATAAATGAGATATATCTATTGTGTGACCTAAGCAAATGTAAAATAGAATCATCAATGTGCAGTAAAAAAAATTAAAAAGTCAGCGCCCTCACCCTTGAATAGAGCTTGATGCTGAAGAGTGTCATACAATGGCAATTCTGTCTCTCAGGCACAGGGAAGGAATCTCAGCATAATAACCCTTATGCCAAGAAAATAACAGCAAAAAAAAAATGCAGCTTACCACATTTAGAGCACAGAAAGTATGCTTTTTCATCATAACATTGAAAGCATCCAACATTCATATTCCTGCAGGCCTAGTTCCTCGGTCAACTAGAATTCCTTTTCACCTTTTCCCAGTACACAGATCAGCTTTGCAAGCCAAGGCAGTTACAGGCTGCCGGAGGCTACAGCCAATGCTCATATTCATCAGATGCCCTGTCATACCTATCATTGCCCCTAGATATGCATTTGTCAATTCATTATTCAAATCATACAATGATTGCGAAGGGAAAAAAAAAATCAAATTGCCATTACCATACAGCATTACTCTAGAACATTCTGCCTTTTGTCCTTACATAAATCATCTACACTGCCTTTTACACAAAGGGTAACAACTTATTTCCAAATCATCATCGCTCTCACTGTGGTAGTAGGTATCATGAAATGCTCCATCATCCCTTGATTGTGCAATCATGTAATTGTCTTCACTAAATCTTTCAAAATTAGCATTATTTTCTTGTAGTGTTTTGGCATTTGTGAATAAGATATCCTCCATTCTACTTTCTTGCCTGTTAACATGAATACCATACCATTTCACATTTGCCATTCTCGTTGGCCCATGCTTAACCTGTACCATCGAATACTCCCCTTGACAATCCTCAAATGAAACTTCCACATGATTCGAATCATGCTCCCTAAATATTCCTCTGAAATTGCTATCATTGACAAGGACTCTTAGATCAAACAGCCACACATGCTCTGTCACAATTGACCAACTGTAACAACATCGGGATAGTATCCTTCGCTTGCCATTGATGAGTATACAGAGCCAAACCTGAAAATGGTGAGGTGGATTTTCCAACATTCCAAAAGCAGCACCCACATAAATCATTGGGAATTTCTCACGACCCCAGAAAGTTATTGATCTTTCCCTGCTACAATGATCAAACCATTCTGGAATCATTGACCCTGGAAGCATCACAATTTTGTCCCCAGTCTCATGAAAGGCCTGATCACAAAAAATCATAAATTTTTATAGCACCGAATAAGTCAGTAAACAAGCATACAATGATTGATACAAGCAAATCACAAAGGAAACATCGAAGAGGAAATCTGGCTCAGGAGTACACTTGATGATTGGGATGTCAGTGATGTGCAGTTCAATGCATCTATGTCTTCTAATTTTGGGGGAATCACTGAAATGTCTCGAAGCTGCTTGCAGTTTGTTAGCAAAAGAGTCTTCAAGTGGATACATTCTTTAATGCATGCTGGAAGGACTGTAAAATTATTGTAAGATAGGTCCAAATGTACCACGTTGGCAAAACCACTGAGACATATAACAAGATGTTCATCTGTTAAATTGCAAGAGCTCAGATACAGATGAATTTTGTTTGGAGAGACAGTTAATTTCAGTTGTCCATGATCTTCACACTCATTAGAAATGCCAAACCCTCTGCACGAGTCAGCTTGAATTTCCTGAAGTCTCGGTAATCTAAAAATGCTACTGGGTAGCTTATTCAACCTAGTACATTCCATCAGAGTTAAAGACTCAAGCCCAACCAGATTTCCAATTGAAAATGGTAATTCTTCTATGGCAGTTTGCAACAAGTTGACATGCTGTAAATTTTCTATCTTGCCCAATATTTCTGGGAACTTCACGAGTCTTGGGCACTCGGAGAAAGAGAGAAATCTAAGAGATGCCAACTTGAACACACCCGGAATAGTTTCTAGATTAGTGCATCCTTTATCACTCAGCTCTTCAAGGTTACCAAGCATTCCAACAGAATCATGAACTTTAATCAAATTCATACAATTATCAAGATACAATGTCCTTAAGTTTGGGACTCCAGACATGTCAGGTACTTCTGATAGAAGTTCGCAATCAGTTAAATCCATTCTAGTCAGACATTCCATATTCTGTAAACAAACACTACAATAATTAGATATTATCCTTGAGGGTATTATTTGCAAAATTATATAATAAGGTCAGATAAACAAATTAACATAGCAATATACATGCCTTGAACTTCTCCAAAATGACGCAACTAGAAGAAGACAAGTTGAGTATGGTAAGATTTGTTGGATAAAAATCAGGTGGTAAACACCTTGAAGGACAACCCGTCCAATCCAGAACTCTTAAGCTATTTGGGAGATGTTTGGGGACTCTCGAAAAAGTGGCATTCTTAATAATTAGTATTCTCAGGCTTTTCAGCTTCTTGAAGGCTTTGCCACTCCACTGTACTACTTCTTTTCTTTGTGGTAAGTAGTCCAACATTATGCCTTCAATTTTATCAGTTCCCTTTCAAAACAAGAATAAGTGAACTTCAACAGTACCTTTGGGATTTGAAAGTGAAGCAAATATACATTAAAAATCTGAAATCATGAAACGAAGAAATGTAGTAATATAAGCTAATAGTTGCCAACAAACAATATTTGACAATGGGAGGTATCAAAAAGGTTTCTTTCACAAATCTTCAATTAAAAAATAGAATTGGAAATAAAAAAATTATTTATAGCTCTTACCACATTTTCTTCTAAAACTTGAAGAACATCCTTATAATACCACAGCCTACTTCGTTTTCCAGGATGCAGGGGTGATTCCTGTCGTACTATTTCTCTACCCATGTCTTTTACAAGGTCATGCATCCTCAATTTTCCACTTTTAGTGATAGATATGAGAGATCTATCAATAAGTACTCTAATACCATATTGTGGGTAGAAATCACATGCAGATAGTATTTCTTCAACATATGGCAATGGCTTTCCAGTGAAGAAACATGCAATGTCAAGGAAAATTCTCTTCTCACATTCATTCAAACTATCATAGCTCACTTTAAGTATACTCTAAATTTCTTCATTAGGAACATTTTCATATCTATCTAATGCAAACTCCCATTCATCTGTTGATTTTCCTAATAAATCAGAACCTATAACGTTCAAAACCAATGGAAGGCCATGGGAATAGAGGACTGCACGATTCCAGACTGCCAAATAATCTGCATCCTGTTTACTTCTTTTGGATGCATTCAACCTTAAAAGTTCAAGAGCTTCAGAATGGCATAATTTCGGTACATCATATATATCTTGAATTCCATGAGCAGCTAGAATATCTTTACGCCTAGAAGTTATGATAATCCTACTGCCTGAACCAAACCAATCGCATCCTCCTGCTAGTCTCTTTAATTGCTCCAATTTGTCCACATCATCAAGTATCAAAAGAACCCTTTTACATTGTAACTTTCTGATAAGGATTGGAATTCCTTTATGCACATCACCTAACTTGATATCATTCTCACCAAGTATATCAGAAAGAATTGCTTCTTGGAGATGTACTAACCCACGTTTGGTTGAGTTGTCTCTAACATCAGTAAGAAAGCATAAACCTTCAAATTTGTGGCCAATGGTATTATATACAGCTCTTGCCACAGTTGTTTTACCTATTCCACCAATTCCACATATTCCTATCATGATAACAAAAGGAGCAGAGATATGCAAACGGGAGATTACACCAGATACACGAGACTCTAGTCCAACTGGATAATCAGCAACATGCAAAAGATTACGATTTAATTTTCTGGACACCATGTGAACGATTCCTTTGATAAAGTCATATTCATATTCATACCTGTCAAATTGCAAAAACTTAAATTCAAACTAAATCCATCATGTCTAATATCATTTATTACAAACAAAGGTAAATGCTAGAGGGACAAATGTTGAAAAGACAAAAAAAATCAGTTCATTCCTACTACGGTTGTATGCTTTTAAACCGAGGGGAAAGAGGGAAGGGAGTGAAGTAGGGCGATGCTTCCCATGTTTAAGAACAGGAGGACAACATGTTCTCCTTATTTTGGAGTTATACTTAAGGAAAATGATAAATATCAGAGTTTTTCAACGTGTTACAAATAATATGGAACAACCCCGGTTAAAGGCAAAAAAATGGCAATGAAAGAGAAGTTGATTATTTGTAGGTCCCATGTTTACTCCCCAATTGGAGGAAAAATACTTATATATTTGAGAGTAATACTCTCAATAGTTCCACAACCGTTCAGATCTGATCAATGAAAAATAGCAAGCAAAATCGAACTCAAGACCTTTGAGTCAACACAGTTCAACCTCTCTCATTGGCCTTTCAAATAAAACATAATAGAGGAAGTGTATTTCATTTTGAAAGCAACCAGTGACCAGTCAGGAATTTGAACAAAAGAAAGGGTAAAGAATAAAGATTAAAGGAAGGGCAATAGTGGTAAAACTGTACCCATCTGTAAAACACCACCCGGCCAAATTGGCTGCTTTCTGCAGAGACAACCTCCATTTATACACCTTCTCCTTGTTGCTATCCTTTAGTTTCTCTTCATGCTTGGCCAACTCTTCTCCATAACATCCTTTCTGATCTCGTACGTCTGATGGTTCCACGTTGTAAAACACTGGATAAACCACACGTTCCTTGGCTTTTGAAGACTCCATGATTTTGACAAGTTCTTCAAGACACCATTTTGAGGATGCGTAGCTTTCAGAGAACACAATGATGACGATCCTGGAATCTTCAATGGCTTTAAAAAGGGCAGGTGAAATCTCTTCCCCTCTCCTAAGCTCCTCATCATCCATGAAAGTCTTGATTCCCCTTTGCTGCAAAGCATTGTAGAGATTGCCAGTGAAACCATAGCGAGTATCTTCTCCTCTAAAACTGAGGAAAACATTGTAAGTCCACTCACTGGTGGAAGAAGAAGGAACCACTCGTTGCCCCATACACGAAAAAGTTGGTGACAATGATAAATTTGCTAAGTTGACACAACCTTAAATTTTGGAAGAAAATTGGTCACGCGTAAAGAGTTACAAGTTGGGATGAAGTCATTGAAATTGAACAACACTTTCAAGGAAGGAGCTTCGATCTTTCGGTCCAAATCAGTGCTAAATCTGCGTGGACGAAAAGACTTGGCCTAAAATTATTCACTCCGCTTGTTTTTTATCTATCTTATAATTAATGCTTTTACATAAGAAAGAAGGTTAATAAATAATCTCAATAATAAATAAAAAAATCACATTATTTGATTGAATTATCATTATCATTCATTAAAATATTCAAAATATTATTATTATTTTATTATTTTTTTCATTTATTAATATTATGAATAAGTTAAAAAAAATAATACTTTATTAATTTTTTAAAATAACAGATACATATGAATATTTTTTTTTTTTCTTAAAAGACATAGAAAAGAACATATGGAGTATTTATTAACTAAAGGTTACATATTTCATGGATGCAATTTTAAAGCCTAAAACCATGCTGTCATAACTTTTGCTGTTCTAATGAGAAACAAGTAACAACAACTATCTGCAACTCTGCAAGTGTGGACCGAGGAGGTTGTGTGATGACCCAATTTCGCATATGGTCTCTGATTAGATAAGGCAAACAGTTAGTACTTGGGCTACTGGTATACCACTTTGTCTATCATGCTCCTCTCTGTTCATCATGAAGCATGGATCCTCCTTGTTTATGGGCCATTATTGAATATGATCAGAAATGAATTAATGGCTAATGTTATATACATGTAACCTGATGAAATGGTAAAAGGGTACAAGTAGAAAAATGTAATTTGCCACTTAAGAAAATAACCTTCTTCTTCAAGCTCCAGTCAGATCAACTCCAACTCCATCTTTGTGGCCGCCGATGATGGTGGGGAGAGAGGATGGCCCGAGAGCTGGAGGCGGCGATTGGGAAGGGTGTAGCAGTCGGGGAGGAGGTGGTGGTTCTTCAAAATATTATTATCATTATTATTATTATTATTATTATTGACTGGAAAGATAACCCACAAATTTTGATTCTTCAAAATATTTTTCTAGTTACTAGAGCTTCAGCTAATTTGGGTTCTTTCAAAGAAATTGTGCTGACCCACTCTTTGAAAGAAATTGTAAACTGTAGGAAATTGTAAACTAATTGACCCAGGTTGATAACAGTAAAATCTTCGAAAGAAATTATCTTTGTCTTTGCCATTTTTAATGCCTTCCGCATCTCTAAAAACAGCTGCTGCTGCAGCAAGTCCATGGGTTTTGGAGGCTGCATCTGAGTTGAGCTTCACCACGCCTGGTAAAGGGGGACGCCAAGAACTGGTTGAGCTCGAATACGACTGAGCTTTTTTATTACATTCTACCGGTAAATGATCACGGGTAATTTCTAATAGCAGATGATACAGTGTTTTAGACGGTGCACCCATCACCATAGCGCATGAATAATTGTAAAATTTAAGAAAAAAATTTTATAATTTATTAATATCATTTTTATAAATTTAAATATTTATAATATTTTAATATATATTATATGTAAGTCAATAATATTTATTATCTATTAAGTTTCTAATATTTAAAAAATATATATCATAATTTTTATTCATATTTTTTAAAAAATCTCTTAATCAAACTTATTATAATAGAACTAACCATGTACAAGTACATATGTATTTAAAAAAATAAACAAGAGGAAATAGTAGTGTGAGGTAAGCTTCGGTGACGACAAAGTGGATGTCTTAGTACGAACAGAAGTAAAAGGAATAGATGAAAATAGTGATGTGTGAAAAGATAAAACTTAAATGTCTAATAGTGACATAAAAATATAAAACTTAAAATACTGGTATGAAAAAATAGTGGCTTAAGATATCAGTCATTTCATTGAGTTTGGGTGGGTTACGAGCTTACTAATTGGATGTTTGTCATTGAAACTAATCTTTTTTTTTTAAATATTAATGGGTCGTATCCAAGCTGTATCCTATACGTGTCTAAGTTGTGTCCTAAACGTGTTCAAGTGTGTCCGACGTGTGTTTAAGATGTGTCCAAGCCGAAAAACATAATCTTTTTAATCGGACACAATCAAACACACAAGACACATGTGTCGTATGCGTATCCCCATGTGTCTAATATGGATACGTATCCGACACGCGAACACGACTAAAAAACGGCATGTTCGTGCTTCATAGTCCATAACTAAGTATGGTGCACCATAAAATTAGCCATTGATACACAAGACAAAACGCAATGCAAAATGTATCCAAATAAATAAATAAATAAAGCAACGCAATATTGCATTGCATCTGACCCAATTTATAACCAATGGATGAGGTGCTAGGGAAGCTGCAATTGATCATAGGCATGAAACAAGGTTTTATTGAGTTGGGCAAATTTCTCGTATTTGTTAGTAGTGGGAAGCCATAATGTACCAAAGCGCTTTATATAATTTGACCAAAATGCTAATAGCTTTCACTAGACGCGCAGTCTTTTGTAATCCACTTGTATATGGAGAATGCTATTATGCACCTCTTGTTAGGAAGGTGCACCAATGCACACACAGTTACCTATGATTGCAGGTTACACCAACTTTGTTTTGTAACCTAACCCTAACCCTGATTCTGATGTTGTGGAGTGTAGGGCAATTTCGTCGAGTCTCGCCCAGATTCCAACGAGTTAGAAACTTTTAGAACTTCAAACTTTGCAATTTCACTATTATTTTTAATTTTGAATTGCACATTAGAAACCTCATAAAGCATAGAAAATGAGCTCAACAACTTGTTTGGCTAGCAAGAAAATGAGGGAAAGAAAATCCACTTTCTTTTTCTTTTCTCAACTTGCAAAAGCATTTTTTTAAGATTGAAATTGATGTGCTTTTTGTTTTTTTATTCCACTCTACAACTCCTAAGAGGAAAAGACCGCGTTTGGTGAAGCACGAGGATGAGAGAATCCGACTATTTTTAGCGCTTGTAGCAACCTCATTTCGTCAACAATGAAAGCCAATAGCAACCAGCCTTCAAAGATGGAAACTTGATCCTCAAATTTGGAGAAGAACAACCCAGAATTTGCTTCTGAAAATCTAGTCAATTCACAACTAATTCGATAATCGTCCAAGTCGTCGCTACAACTAGAGTCGATGAAGCGAGAGAGTAATGTTTCATCGGATCCTAAGGCATTGATGGAGGAATCAGAGAAGTAAAAAGGTGTAGGAATGAGTAAGGAGGTGGTGCCTCCTCAGTCACCCAAGAAGGAATCTCATATGCTCCAAGTTATGCAAAGCCCACCACCCACCAATCCCGATTTGCCTCCACTAACGCCACCCCAACTCCATCGTGAAACTTGAAGAGAGGGTTATTTTTGTTGATTGTGAAAGTTTAACTTGTCATCCAGGCCTAAATCTAAACCCTAGACCTTAAATAGGTTACCATTCTTTCATCCAAGCCGCTGATCACATTTTACTCATTTTCTCCAATATCAACGGATGCTTATCATGGTACATCCATGCACCTCGTAAAAAGAGGGTGCATGTAAGATGTTTCCCTTGCATAACTCATCCTTTTTATTTTTGGGAAATGGCAATTTTCAAAGAAAAAGATGTCTACAAAACTTCGATGTTATGTTTGCAAAGCCATCGTTGACAAATGAAAAAGCTATTTCCATTGGCATTAACATTAGTTGCACTTTCTCTTTGCAATCACTTTATAATCTGGAGGCTTCTATCATACACCTTCCCTTGTTGTGGTGCAATGCACCATATTTTTACCTATTATAACAAGTTACTGGTCTTTTTTACTAGTTAACATTTTGTTAATGTAATAAGCATTTTGTTAAATTTTGACCAGTTTGACCATAAACATTAAGTTGTTGTCTTTTATCATAAAATTGGATAACAGAAAAGACAAAACATCATTTGCACATTTGCAACACTTACACATTAAGCTCTAATAGATAGTGTGTCAGATCTACAACCATTGCCATTGTGGTGGTGGTCATTTTTCATGGTCTCATGGTGAGTGTTCGGCGAGCATCACCTTTGTGGTCGTTGAGCATCTCCTAATTTGGTCTAGGTAACTTTCTCTATGAATTTTTGGGCCAAAAGTTCGTGTCCTCCTATTGCGCTTTCTTCCTTTATTCCAAGCTATTAAACAATTGTTGATTCTTGAAATGTAGTTGAATATTGTGGTTGTTTGTCATCAGTTATTGAATAGTTGTCAATAGAATCTTGTGAAATATAGTGGTGTGACATTGGCTGTACTGGCTTTTGTCCTAGAGTTTGAACTTCTACAGGAGGTCAAAGTTGGGATAAGCATGAGTTTTTTTTGCTTTTGGTCAATGACTCTTCATTGAGTATTGATTGAATTGTCAGATCCATGGCAATGCAGGGATAGATGGGAGATTTGGGTTTGTGACTTATGAGACAAAGAGCTAAACATACTTTATGTGTTATGAGGGAGCATAAAATGAAGGTTAGCAACTTTGTTATTTTTGAGTTAACATGGTAAAGATTTTGTATGAAAAAAAGTAGTTATTGGGGATTATTAAAAGTTCAAAAAATTAGTTAGAAAATGGTGAAAATTTAGTATTGTATTATACTCTATTTGTAATTGGATTATTTCTTTAAGTATATTTAGTTGTGAAGGTATAACTTTATTGTTGTTGAATTGGTTGGAGTAGCCTGAACTATTGAATTAGTTTAATCATCCATTTCCCAGTTTGAAGGTATAACTTTATTTCTTTATGTTATACAAGCAGAAGGTTAGTATTGTTGTTGAATTGGTTGGAGTAATTAGTGTCTTCCTCCTAGAATCGTTGGAAGAAATTGTTTGAGGTAAAAAAAATTATTGTTATAAGGAACAAGAATGACTTGTACCTTTTGCCATTGTTTTTGGTTTGTAATGTATTTTGAATTTTCGTTAAACCCTTGTAATATTAGTGATGATGATTTAGAAGGTGAAAATGAGAATCACATATATGGTATGAAAGACTTTGGAAATATTAACTTTGTTACTCTTACCTCGAATGATGTGAGAAATCTACGCTGAAGTTGCTTATCACTTTTATAAGATGTTTGGGCAATTCAATGGATTCTCAATAAGGAAACATAAGGTTGATCGAAACAGTAAGAAATAGATGCTTTGACTGTCATTTGTGTGTTCTAGGCATGGGTATCAATAGAAAAGATATTTGAAAATGAAAAATCATAAGAGGGATCACAAAGTTGTGACAAGGTGTAGATGTCAAGTTGGGTTGCGTGTTCATATTGAGGCTAGTACGGGTAGATGGTATGTAACCAAATTTTCAGATGATCATAATCATGGATCTCCTCATGTGATTTTCATATGACAAAATCATGTGAAAGAGAGAGATATACATAAATAAATTTTATAAGTGGGGCCTAGGTGAAAAGTCACATGAAAAGATACACTCCCCTTTAGGTGTTGTACATCAATGTATTTTTTAACCATGTCAATCTGCTTAACATCAATGTCAACCTCAATATCAATGTTGTACTAAACTTCAAGTATTTTAATTTTTAAAGTTGTTGTATCTTTTTTATATAGTACATTTTCAACTATTATTTATTTTATTACTATTGGCGTATTGTCCGACACTTTATGAATCTCAATTCACATATTTGTTTTTGTTGGAATACAAAATAAACAACCATAAACAATATTTTATATCGAATTTTATTTATCTTTAGGATTTTAATTAATTAATTAGATTTATTTGTAACCTAATCTTATTTGAATTTATCTATAAATCTGTACATACTATGATAACATGTAATTAGAAATTTATCCTCTTATTCTATTTATCTACCAATTTTTATACTACTACTTAATAATGATACTTTTGAAAACACAATAATTTCACAAAGAAGTGAACCATTCACTTTATATATAGTATACATTAAATAACTAATACATTCAATAAAACATTCCACATCAAAGGATGACATTAGTCACCACAACCCATTACTCCATAGTGGCCCAAACTGCTCTTCAAATATTTCTCAAATAAACTCTTTCCACTCTGTTTACTTTTTTTTGAAACCTTATACCTCCAACATGTTAATCCACATTAGCCACACAATTAATAAATCTTTATTTTTTTAACCAAAACATTTACACCATATGTAACAAAATATTCAATCTTCACCCTTTTTTTTGTCATAATCTTCAACATTTTCTTTATCTTTATTTTTGTTTTCATGATTACTACTCACTTCTTTATCTCAAACAACACATTTGGCCCAATCAAGGGTCATCAAAATGCAACTTGTACTTCCTTTATTTGGGCTTTAGCGACTCCCAACTTCAATTTTGGGCCTTTCACAAATGAAGA
Organism: Ormosia semicastrata; assembly: GCA_029884595.1. Lineage (NCBI taxonomy): Eukaryota > Viridiplantae > Streptophyta > Magnoliopsida > Fabales > Fabaceae > Ormosia > Ormosia semicastrata. Next base: position 39,681,384 of record JAQQTO010000055.1, read on the forward strand.
CCAAAAAAAAAAATTTATTCACCACTCACATGCCACTCTCCTTCTCCAACGATGCCAAACCAGTATACCGCCGATCTGAGCAACACCATTTTGTATTGTCAATTTGCAATGAAAGTTTTGCCAACAAAAAATGTCATCATATATCAAAACGCGAAAAACAAAAAACAAAAAACAAAAACAAACAAACAAACAATGGATAACCTAATTGAAACAACAAAAACGAATAACAAGTCAAAAAAACAATCCATTAATACTCTATCTCAAACAACCTAGCAAACGCCGAAGTTTCATACGCTACCTACACTTTTAGCATGATTAGCGCCACAGTAATATCATGGCCTTTCTCTGAAGGACATCATTAGGGAGATTATTAAAAGAAAAAAATCAACTCTATTCAGTGGTCATCAAAACCCATTCAATCAATGACCTGTTGGGATAATTACGACCTTCTTATCTTTATAGGAACCTCATGTTAAATTTTAATGAATTTGAAGCTTTAACATGTCCAATAGATAACCAATCTTTCATGCAGGCCGTTGATGTTATAATAACTTAAAGCCCGGATTAAGTTATTCCACCAACACTTGAGATGACACCCAACAGGGGAACTGCTAGATTACATTTTGTGGAAGAGATGCATCTTTTATAATCGCTTTCCAGTGAGCATCATTCCATTGGTCTCTGTAATTGTCTTGCATGCCGTTTATATTTCTGATGCTCTCTACATACATTTCCTCCCTCCAATCCTCCACAGGAGGAAAGCCAGCTTCTGCAGCTAGCCAATTGCCATAACCAATCTAGAAGAAAAAATAGCAAATGGGTAAAGGGAGTCAGTCAGAAAGTTAATGTTCGCCACAATGCCTTTATTCTAAATACACAAATCCGTAGAAGTTTTAGGCTCCACTTATACAATAAAAATATTCAACTTTCAGGGCGAAGGACTACAAGGTGCATGATTTTCTACAATATACAAGACTATAAAATACTTTTCCAACCTTAGACAACATAAATTCAGAACATTTGGTCTTCGGGATTAAAAGAAACAAGAAAAAAGAAACCAAAAAAAAAAAAAGATTATTTTCAGTGGTTTTCTGGTAAGGTTCCTATTCTTCTTCAAGGTCTAGAGGTTACTTGTGAACGCTTTTCTACATTAGCAGTGAGTGCTTGTCCACTTAAGTGGTGCACATCGGATGCATCGTGCATAAAAGTACTTCAAAATAAGTAAATGTTTCTGAATCAGAGATTTCTAAGGTATTCCTAAGGTTTGGCACTTCAGCAATTTCAACCATTAGATTTTGGATTTAGATCCATGCAACAATAATCTTCTTCTCGAACACATTTTGTATTTGAAGAAATAAAGATAGAAGACATAAATATGCATATGTAATGTATGACAGTCTTTAGTTGGCAATTTATAAGTCTTAAATATGTATCTATATCATGCTTCCCATTATATCAATCAGTTACTGCTGTTCCACCCAAACATACATGAAAGGTACGCACAAGGAACAGCCCAAATCTGAGTTATACATAGGTCACACACATGTATGGCTCAAACTTGGTTGCTCCCTACAAGTACAATTTATATACAAACAACCAAATTGTACTTGTAGGGAACAGCCAAATTTCCTAATTGAAATTTTGTTTCCATCTAAAAAAATTTTTTTTTTTAAAAAATATAAGAAAGCAAAAATGTCAAAACCTTATATTCTGGAGTTTATAACCAAAGAAGGTATTAGTAGGTATTATTGGACTTGAGAAGACTCAATTCTCAAGGCAACCACCAAATCATTCTTCATGCAATATTTGAAGTAATCAAACATGAATCTATGTCAAAATTACTTTTTCCTAAAACTAGTGCTACTGCAAAATCTTATAGATGATACTATATGGATTATTCTTTTGGAGCCATCAAAATAAATATACATATGCTATGAAGTTTCACCATTCATCCCACAGATGATGCTGCAAAATGACAGACTAGACCAAGAGAACAGACATAAATACCTCTTTAAAATGCAGGTGATGAGTCAAGTGCTTGGGAAACCCATTTTTCTCCATTTGTTGATAGTATTCTTCAATAGAAGTCAACATCTCCTTTTCAGTTGGTAATAGTACTTTACCAGATAAAACACGAGCTACCCACTTGCATTGTAATTCCGTTGTTTGGAAGATGATATCCTGGTCACAGTAAATTATTTTCATTTCAGTACAATATAGTTTGGGTGCATTTTCAAGTAGACTGAATTTGCAAGGCTCAAAGGACAGCATTGGCATATGGGTATTTCTTCGGAATAACACATTGTAGGATCAAGAAAACAACAAACACCTGATCCTCAATTTGGCAGAACATGAGGGAATATGTCAGGGGATAAATACAAAATTCAGATCTGGTATTAGATAAAATTTAAACATGACATGTTTATGATGATAAAATTTCATTTACTGATTTACATTTAATAAACAAATTTTATATATTGAACTTATTTTTTTGACATGAACCTACATTCTTTTCCTTTACTTTCTGGAAAATATCTAAAGGCAGCCAGAATGGTTTTCACATTGTAGGAAAGACATAATGAGAGAGAGAGAGAGAACTAGATACCAGTGACCTTTTCAGGTATACCAATGAAAGAGAGCCAAGGAGCCAATGCTGGAGGAAAGACATGCTTGTATAATGGCCCAACACGATTATCTTCTATGGTTACTATTCCATTTGTTTCAAGAAATGGATAGTGATACTTGTATCTGTCAAATTTAGGCCAGAGATAGTAACTCAGCAAGTCAGAAATTCATTCACCAGATAGTAAGTTGCTAACACAGAGCAAGCAGCCTACTGCCTACGTGAGGAATATAAAATTTTTTAGACTAGATTTCTTATAAATTGATCAAAATACAAATATGCTTTTAACTTTGTAGTTTACCCAGTGCAATAGAATATGGCATCTGCATAAACAGAGGATCCATCCTCAAACACAACCAGGCTATCTTCAGATACACATTTTACCTGTAAAGGCAGGATTAAAATGAGAGACTTATTTGACAGGATGCCTGCATAGTTTAGCTTAAGCTAGCACGTAATAAAAAGGAGGGAAAGTGGGGATCCCCTTGCAAGAAAAAAAGAGAGAAAAAAGACTGCATACAATACTAAACACTTGATTAACGACTACGAGACAGCAGTTTACACACATTAATTGTGTCATGTAACTTGGCACGGGCAGTGGAGATTGAAACCAATGCTTGGAAAATTCAATTCCTTATATCTTATATTTAAAATGAATATTGGTGTTCAGATGTTTATTATGAACCGGAAATTAAGAAAGGCTTCAAAGATAGCAAACCCTACATTCCTCATGTCTTTTAAGTGTCAGAAAAATGTAAATAAGATGTTTTCTGATTATAAGGTAACTCCTGAAGCTGTATGGAGTTATGGACATCTGTTTAACATACCACTCTATGCTGCCATATGTTTTCAAGATTTGGAAGCTTCATGACCCTTACATCTGGACTTCTAGTTGCTAAGTGAACCTCCTTAGCTACTCTTGCAATATCTCTTGAGATGTCAAAGGCACTAGCTCCAAATCCAATTACAACCACGATCTGTTAGGAGGGAAATATCATTACTTATTATTTTTAATGCAAAATTATCAGTGATATATTTCATATCCAGTTAAACTATATGTTCTGTCAATAATTAACGACTTTATGGTATTAACAATGTTTACAGCACCTGACCCCGAAAAGGTTCGGGCACTCGGTAATTGTGACTATGTATCTGGTATCCTGGCCACTTCTCAATCCCTAAAACAGAAGGTTAAAAAATGAGAAACCTATAAATCAAGTTGAAGAATGTCGATTTGGATTCAACCCAAATAATATGACGAACCCACTTTTTCAACTCAACATTCATGCGCGCGCGCACCCACACACACACACACACACACATATATATATATATATATAAAGGGAACATATATACTGAGAGGAATTTTTATTATGAAAAGATGAGAGGATCAAATCTTAATCATGTGATTAATTAAAAAAGTCGCATGTATCTATGTTATAAGAAGTGAACGATGTAAGATCTTAGTCATTATATTTTATATTCTTAATAAATTCTCACCATATATGTTAAATATATGGTGAATTTTTAAATAATCATATAAACTTATTAATTTTAAAAATAATTAAGATTATATTATAAATACATGTCACTTTTTTAAGTAATTACATAACCTTTAAGTAATTTTTAATCTTGATCATCCATATATAATTGTATTATCAAGATTTATTTCTCTCACTCTCTCTTAATAAAAATTTCTTTCCTATATGCCTCCCAATATATATATATTTATTTATTTTTTTCAATTCATAAATATCATCAAAATATTTTTCATTCAACTATACGTCAATTAGTAAGTTAAATTTCAGTTCCTTAATTGATTATCACTGTAAGGTTGGGTTGCTTGTGTAACACTTTTCTCAACATTAGCACTTACCAGGAATTGTGGCTAGTCTGGGTTCAGTGAAATGACCCGAGCACACAACAACGGCTTGAAAAATGTCCTGACTCAACGAGTCACGAGTCCTCGACTCGACTACCCACGAGTCATTCTTCCCTTCAACTCGCTCAACCCGAACCACCTCAGTCCCGAACCGGATCAACCCGCGAAGCCCGAACTCCTCCGTGAACTCGTTCAGGAACCACAGCACCTCCTCGTGACCCGGGAACGTCCTCAGGTCCCCGTTCTCGCGGTCCGGAAGCGGGTAATCCAGAAAACCCATCAACTGCCTGGGCAGGTTGGTGCGGAGGGAGAGGTAGAGGCTGGGGTGGACGATATCTCGGGTCGGGTCGAGTCCGATCGGGTCGGAATCGGTTCTCGGGTCGTATTTCCAGGTGCCTCCGAGATGGTCGGTTTTCTCGAAGACGACGACTTCGTGGCCTTCGCGCAGAAGCTCGCGGGCGGCGGCCAGGCCGGCGACGCCTGCGCCGATGACGGCGGTTTTCAGAGATTGAGGCATTGGAATGGAATGGAATTGGAGTGTGGTGCGGTGAAAAATGGTGCATGGATGGAGGGGTTTTGGTTGTGGCTTTTAAAGGTGTTGGTGGTGGCGTTTTGAGTTTGGTGAATTGACAGAAGAGAAGACGAAAGCGATGGCTATTACTTGGACTCCATTGCTGACTGGTAAATTGCGATGGCGAAACCATCAAATAATCTATGGGCTACGGTGATTTCTCTATAAAATAATAAAAAGGAGGCTATTATGCAACTTCCTAATATATTGTCCATGGTACACCTTATCACTTACCTCCACTTAGAAGGAGTATATGTATTTTACCAATTTAACATTATTTATAAAATAACCCCAAAATTACTGTTGGTGGTGGCGTTTGAGTTTGGTGAATTGACAAAAGAGAGACGAAAGCGATGGGACTTCATTGCTGACTGGTATATTGCAATGGCGAAACCATCGAATAATCTATGAGGTACGGCGATTTCTCTAGAAAGTAATAAAAAGGAAGCTATTATGCACCTTCTTGACATATTGTGCATGGTACACCTTATGACTCACCTCTAATTAGAGAGAGTATTTGTTTTTAACCATTTTAACATTATTTAAAAAATAACCTTAAAATTATTGTATTTTTCATATTGAGTGCATGAGAAATTACTTCAATTATCACATGTTTAGCGACTGAATGCTCTAGCAGGCGGCGGCGGCATTCTCGCTGGTGTAGAAGTACTCGTAGAAAGTATTGTAAGTGGTGACCAGCACCAGATCCTTGAATACTCCCGTTTTGACGAGTTTGGACCTTATGATCCACAATTCAAAATCCACCATGGACTCCACTTCGACGTCGTGGAACACGGTGGAGGAGAGGAGTACATCACATCTGACATAATGATAAGAGATAGAAAGGGAATTTTTTTTTTTTTTTTGCAAATTCTGCAAATTGAAATATCAATTTTATCGTGGAAAAATGTTAGGAAATCTTTACATAATGATATAAATATAAAAATTATAAATTCTCAACATCTTTGTTTATATTTTTTATTTTTTTATGTAAAATATAAATTTTGTATGATATTAATAGAAAATTAATATGTAGTTGTAAGAAATGTTTCACGTATATATGATAAGTGTATGTAATTTAATAAATAAATAAAAAATTAAATGATAATTAGTTAATGATAATTGAAAAGATGTTTTTAACCTTTCAACTTTTTGATTGGAGCAGTTATTATTATTCAATAAAAACTACAAAGAAACATGTGAATAGAATATAAAAAGGATCGATAAAAGATAGAAAGAGATTTCTATTTTTTGTAAGTTTTATAAATTAAAGTATCAATTCTTATCATAAAAAAATGTTAATATATCTTGATATAATGACATAAATATATAATTTATAAACTCTTAAGATCTTTGTCTATATTATTGATCTTTTGTATGTAAAATATGAATTTTGTAGTATACTAATAAAAAATTAATATGTGATATTAGAGCATGAGTTTGGGAATTGATGGTTTTCCATTGATGATGGTTGGATTTTAGATTCATGAATGTTGCTTCTGAAATTGTTATTGAGTGCTTAAATTTTAAGAATTAAGTGTTAAATGTTTTCCCCTGCATGAAATTTATGATGAAAAGTCTGGGGATATGATGAACCAACCGAGTGAGATAACTCTCGCCTTTAGCTTCAGTTGGCCACGAGCTTGTTGCAACAGCCTTGAAGTGAGTGCCCCGAGTTTTGGTGGTTAATAAAATTCACCCAAGACGAGCACTGAGTTTTGGTGGTTAATCAAATCCACCCAAGACAAGATGTGCGAGTAACCAGGCAAGTGTTATTTGCCCTTGTCCATCTACGGGTCAAATGAAACGTTATGTCACCCGTGTTAAGACGCTATTCCTTTATAAAAAGAAATACCATAATGTTATTACTTACTGTTAGTTTATACTTTCTTTTCATTTCTTTCTTTTTTAATTGAAGTTCCTTCCCTTTGCCATGCTTGTGGGGTGTCTTTTCGTAGTTCTTTGGTAAAAAGCACGCAAGTGTTGCTTGCACAGCCTTCAACGCTACAGTCAAAGATAAAGCTATACTGATGTATAAATCAAATGATAATATGTTTTCAATTTGAAGTTATATTATATGATTTTGTGAGTCACTAAAGTGATCAAATCCTTAAGTCAAAAATTAGTTTTAAATTGAATTATATTTATCAATTAATTATTCATAAGTTTGATATTATAAATGATATGATAATTATTGATTATTTTATAGACAAATTAAAATTTATTGTTATAAGACAATTAAAAATCATCTAAAAATTGATTGTTTGTCTTTATAATTAATGAGCATGAATATTGATAGTGTAAATGCACTATTAGTTTTATTTATATATCTAAAGATAATAAATATTTTTAATTAATATATATATCATTGTCAAATAATGTTAAATTTTCATTAGCATCATTTTGTTGAATATGGTATATTGATGGATTGTCCAAAGGAGAACATCAACATGCATTGTATGAAGTGTTTTCTGAATCTGTGTAGTATGTTAGTATATAACTCAAAGCATCAATGTCTTTAAATCTCTACCGCTTGCAGTACTTATTGCATGCATTCGTATATCTCATCTATTCTAATTTTTAATGAACTTAATTTCTCTGAATGGAATAAATAAATCCAATTTTATCTTGAGGTAATGGATTTGTGTTTGACTGTTCGAGTTAAGAAACTAGATGCTATTGTTATTTTAAGCACTGATAAAGAGAAGGTTCATTATAAAAATTGGAAAAGATCAAATAGATTGAGTATGATGTACATGCGAATGAGTATAGCTAGCAATATTAAGTCAGGTCTTCCTAAAACTAAAAATGCTAAAGAAATGATGAAGTTTGTGGAAGAGCGCTCCCAAACTGCTGATAAGTCTCTTGTTGGGACACTGATATGATGAGTACCTTAACCACCATGAAATTTTATAGTTCTCGTATTATGCATGAGCAAGTCATTGAAATGACAAACATTACAATAAAACTTAAGTCATTGGGAATGGATGTGGATAAGAATTTTCTTGTGCAGTTTATCTTGAACTCATTACCGTTTGAGTATGGTCCCTTCCAAATGAATTATAACACCATGAAAGATAAATGGAATGTGCACGAATTACACAATATGCTAGTTCAGGAGGAAACCAAACTTAAGAATTAAGGAAATCACTTCATCAATTATGTTAACCGTTAAGGAGTTGAAAAGAAAGCTAGTAGGAAACATGATAAGAAATGAAAAAGACTCCTAAAGATCAATGAGGTCTCTTCCTCTCAATTCCACAAGAAGGAACTGAATGAAAACATATGTCATTTTTATAAAAAGAATGGCATTTCCAAATGGATTGTCCAAGATGTGAGGCTTGGTTCGAAAAGAAAGGTAAGCCTAGTGGTTATGTATGTTTTGAATCAAATTTAGCTGAAGTTCCTTATAATATTTGGTGGATTGGTTCTGGCTATACAACTCATGTTTCTAATACGATACAGGTATTCCTTACAACCCAAACCACAAGACCAAATGAAAAGTTTGTCTTTATGGGCAATAGAATCAGAGTTTCAATGGAAGCTGTTGGGACGTATAGTTTAATTCTTGACACTAGACATCATTTGGATTCATTTGAAACTCTTTATGTACCTAATACATCTAAGAATTTAGTTGCATTATCCAAACTTGATAAAACTAGATACTCTTTTAAATTTGGTAGTGATAGTTTCAGTTTGTATAAACATAACTATATGATTAGTAGTGGTATGTTATTTGATGTATTATACAAGTTAAATCTTGATACTCTTTATGCTAAAACGCTCTTAGCCTTGCATCATAATGTTGGCACTAAACGTGGTTTAGTCAATGAATGTTCTGCTTACTTGTGGTACAAACGTTTGAGACACGTTTCCAAAGAAAGAATATAAAGATTAGTAAAGAATGAAATCCTTTCAGATTTAGATTTTTGCTGATCTGAATGTATGTGTAGATTGTATTAAAGGTAAACAAACAAAACACACAAAGAAAGGAGCCACAAGAAGCACTCAGCTCCTTGAAATTATACACACCGATATTTGTGAATCTTTTGATGTTAATTCTTTTAATAAAGAAATATACTTTATCACCTTCATTTATGATTATTCATGTTATGGTTATGTCTATTTGCTGCATGAGAAATCTCAAGCTGTGAATGCCTTAGAGATTTATATTTATGAGGTAGAGAGACAACTAGATAAAAAAGTAAAAATTGTCAAGTCTGATAGAGAAGATGAGTATTATGGAAGATATGATGAAAGTGGACAACACCCAAGGCCATTTGCTAAATTCCTTAAGAAGCGTGACAAATGTGCTCAATACACAATGTCAAGTACACCATAACAAAATAGTGTATCAGAAAGGTGAAATAGAACCTTGTTAGATATAGTTAGAAGTATATTAAGTAATTCTTCTTTACCCATTTCATTGTAGACTTATTCTCTAAAGACTGTCATGTATTTATTGGTAGGCTTCTTAGTAAGGCAATTCCAAAGACTCTTTTTGAGCTGTGGATTAGAAGGAAACCTAGTCTAAGGCACCTGTATGTTTGGGGTTGTCAGATAGAAATTAGATATTACAATTCACAAGAAAAGAATTTGGATGCAAGAACAATCAGTGGTTATTTCATTGATTATCCATAAAAGTCAAAAGGGTATAAATTTTATTACCCTAATCATACTACAAGGATTATTGAAACTGGGAATGCTAGGTTCATCGAGAATGGTGAAGTTAGTGGGAGTGAAACACCACATAAGGTGGAGATTCAAGAATTAGGAGTGCAAGTTCCTTTGACTTATCTCTCTAATAAAGTTGTTGTTCCTTAAGTTGTTGAATCGATTAATAATCATGAAGAACAAAAATAAACGATTTCATTACTCACAATGAAGTTATAGTAAATGAACCTATAGTAGAAGAACCACAACAAATAACATTAAAAAGATCTCAAAGAGAAAGAAGATCAGCTATATCTGATGATAATGTGGTATATCTACAAGAGTCTGAAGTTGACTTAGGAATAGAAAATAACCCAGTTACATTTTCACAAGCTATGAATAATGATAATGCTGATAAATGGTTAGATGCCATGAAAGATGAGTTGAAATCTATGGAACAGAATGTGGTTCGGAACCTTATTGAGTTACCAGAAGGTTGTAAAAGAGTTAGTTGCAAGTGGGTCTTTAAGATCAAACATGACTCTCATGGTAACTTAGAATGTTAGAAGGCTAGGCTAGTTACAAAAGGATTTACTCAGAAAAATGACATTGACTATAAGGAAACCTTTTCACCGATCTCTAAAAAAGATTCTCTCAGAATTATCATGGAACTGGTGGCTCATTATGATCTAGAGTTATACCAAATGGATATGAAATTTACCTTTTTAAATGAGAATTTAGAGGAAGAGATTTATATGGACTAAGCAATGAGGTTCATAGAAGAAGGAAAAGAACACATGGTGTGTAAACTTAAAAAGTCAATATATGGACTTAAACAAGCTTCCCGGCAATGATATCTAGAGTTCAATGATACTATTGTATCCTTTCAATTTAAGAAAAATACTGTTGATTAATGTATATATCTGAAGGTCAGTGAGAGTAAATTTATCTTTCTAGTTCTGTATGTTGATGACATTTTGCTTGCAACTAATGACCTTGATCTATTAAGTGAGACTAAAAAGTTTCTCTTTAATAACTTTGAAATGAAAGATATGGGTGAGGCAACCTATATGATTGGGATAGAGATATTCTGTGATAGATCACAAGGATTGTTGGGTTTGTCTCGAAAAACATATATAAATAAAGTGTTAGAGAGATTCATAATGGAAAAGTGTTCAGCATCTTCGATTCCAATTTAGAGAGGTGACAAATTCAGTCTCATACAATGCCTAAAGAATGATATGGAATGAAAATAAATGGAAGCAATTCTATATGCATCTATTGTTGGGAGTTTAATGTATGCTTAGACTTGTACTTGACTAGATATTAGCTTTGTAGTTAGAATGTTGGGAAGATACAAGAGTAATCATGGTTTAGATTATTGGAAAGTTGCAAAGAAAGTTCTTAGATGTTTACAAGGAATGAAGAATCACATGCTTACTTATAGGAGGTCTGACCATTTTAAAGTGATTGGATATTCATATTCAGATTTTGCTAATTGTGTGGATACAAGAAAATCCACTTTGAGTTATTTGTATCTTTTAGTTGGAGGAGATATCTCATGGAAAAGTATGAAGTAGTCTGTCATTATTGCATCCACTATGGAAGTTGAATTTGTGACATGCTTTAAGGCCATGGTTCAGGCTAAATGGCTATGAAATTTAATTTCAGGACTTGGAGTAGTCGACAGTGTTATCAAGCCGCCGCTGAAAATTTATTGTAATAATTCTGTAGCTGCCTTTTTTTTAATGACAAGTATTCTAAAGGTGTTAACATATGGAATTGAAATAATTTGCTATTAAAGAAGAAGTTCAGCAATATAGAGTGTCAATAGAGTATATTAGCACTGATCTTATGATTGCTGACCCATTAACAAAAGGATTATCCCCAAAAACATTTACTGGTCATGTTAAAAGTATAGGCATTAAGTTTACTAGTGAAAGTTAAACATTATTGTTATTTATTTAGTTTTAATTTATATTTGACACTCTGAGCTCATTAATGTATAAATTTATGAATTTTTCTGTTTTTAAACTTATGTGTACATGTAAGAATGATAATATTGAAAATAGGATTTGTCTTTGATAAAGACATTATTGTTGGACATATTGTGTACTTCCCATTAAAGTGTTATGTTAGGAAGAAGGCTAATATAATAGTACATGGAAGGAACTATGTCGATTTGATGATATACAACCGCCATGACTCTTATTAGTTCTTATTCTTAATTATGACTTATGATGCAACCAATGAATGAAACTTTTAGCCTTGTTAATGTGTATTATGATTGATATTTTATTAAATCATAAAACGATACTTTGTCACATGAGCCAAGTAGGAGAATGTAAGAAATGTCTCATGTGTATGTGTGACAAGTGTATGTGATTTAATTAAATGAGGGGTGAAATGGTAATTGGTTAATGACAATTAGGAATAGATTTTTTAACCTCTCAACTGCTTGATGGGAGAAGTTATTATTATTAAATATAAAAACTACAAAGAAACATATCCTCTCTCTATCCATAAAAAGTTTTACGTCTCATTATTTTCCATCAAGAATATAACATCAGGAAGGGAGGATAAGAGATAAAAAAGAGTTTCTATTTTTTGTAAGTTCTGCAAATTGGAGGATCAATTCCCATCATGGAAAAATGTTAGTACATCTTGAAATAATGATATGAATGTGAAAACTATGAATTCTCAAGATCCTTATTCATATTCTTGATCTTTTGCATGTAAAATATGAATTCTATATGATATTAATAGAAAATTAATAGTTTTGGATTTGGTGAATTGACAAAAGAGAATACGAAAGCGATGACTGTTACTGGGACTCCATTGTTGACTGGTATATTACGATGGCAAAACCATCAACTAATCTATGTGCTACGATGATTTCTCTAAAAAGTAATAAAAAAGAGGCTATTATGCACCTTCCTAACATATTGTGCATTGTACACCTTATGACTTACCTCTAATTAGAAGGAGTATTTGCTTTTTACCAATTTAACATTATTTAAAAAATAACCTCAAAATTACTGTATTTTTCATTTTGAGTGCATAAGAAGTCACTTCAATTATGACATGTTTAGCAATTGCATGCTCCGACAAGCGGCAACGTTCTCACCGGTGCAGAAGTACTCGTAGAATGTATTATTAATGGTGGCCAACACTAGATCCCTAAATACTCCCATTTTGATGAGCTTGGACCTCATGATCCATATTCCAAAATCCACCATGGACTCCACTTCGGTGGCGTGGAACATGACGGAGGAGCAGAGGAGCTTGGCTATGGGCATAGAGAAGAACAACTTCTCAGCGTCGTCCAAGTTTAAGGACAAGGTTGGTACGATAGAGGACCATGGTTTTTGGTCTATCTTATCGAAGGGTGAAGGTAGAGCTACGACAAAGGGAAATGAGGGGGGTGAGTATGGATACAGTTGAGTTCAAGATAGGTAACAACATCGCTAAGAGCAATGGTCTTTGGTTTCACATGTGATGAAGGCGATCCAGACGAGCGGTGTACAGGTGGCACTAGCGTAGAAGCTCTTGGTGTCAACGGCATTTCGGTGTTGTAGCACAGTGACTGGGTCTAGTGCGACAATTTTTGGCATGCGATGGCTGGTGGTGGTGTGTCAAAGAAAATGGTAGTTGAGCAAGGATGTGGTCAAGCTTCAATTGTAATGGTGGTTTGAATGGCGGTGGAGGAACATGTCTCCAGATCTGAATTATCAACAAGTTTAAGGTTTTTTTGCAATTACTTATTTAACCTATTGTCCAAGTTCTTGGTAATTATTTACTACCATTGATATATTTTTATGCAAAATCAATGGTTGATATTCAAGGTGCATCATGCTCCTTAAACTTGGAAGGTGCATATTAGATGGCACCATAAAGAGGAATAAGAGTTAAAACTCACCACATATACTTATGACCTCATATTACTTTTTTTCTTTTCTTTTTTTATGAGACCTCATATTCTTTAATTAATAAATATTAAATTATTTAATTAATAATATTTTTTATAATTAACTACTTAACTACTTATAGTTAATCAAAATTTTTATCACAAATTTTTAGTTAATTATAAATATATTATTAATTAAATTTAATAATTAACTGATCAAATGCATCAAAAAAGACAATTAATTAATCAAAATAATGTGAAATGTCATAAATAAAAGTGTAGAATTTTTTTCTAAAGTAAGCTTATCATTAAAATTAATAATGATATATTTATCATAAAATCATTTAATAAATCAAGATTACTTATGTATTTTACATTAAATGAATAAATATACCCTTACTTATTTTATAAACAAGAGAAAAGAATATAGAAACTCCTTAAACTTTGATCATTTTACAAATTATCACCCACAAACTTTAAAATCTTCTTAATTAGTTTTTAAACTTTAATTAATGTTCCAATAGATTCTTATGTTTAATTTGAATTTGTTAATTCACTAACGATAATCTTGAATGATATTATTTTATTTATATTAATATTAATTAAGAATTATTTATTAATTAATTTATTAAAATTTAATTTTAAATATAGTTTTTTCCTTACAAATATAAATAAGATGTTACACAATATCATTTTTAATGAATTAATAAATTCAAATTAAACAGAAAGATATATTAAGATATTAATTAAAGTTTAAGCACTAATTAAAAAAATTTTAAAATTTGTGATGGTAATTTGTAAAAAAAAATTAAAATTTAAAAACACTGCATACTCTTTTTTCTGTAAACAATTTCACTTTAAAATAATATTTTCTAAAATTGAGTAGGTAATATTATTATGAGAAATAAAGTCGGTGTGCCTCTAGGGATTTGTTGTACGTTGTTTTGGAGAAAAGGTTAGTCCAAACAAGGGTGCATTGTTCAAAGTTTCATATTCTTTGGGCAATGGATAAGTGGAGTATGATTTCATGACCTAAAGTTTCTATGATAAATCAATCAAGCTATTGAATTATGGAGGAATAAGGTTATAAGAATTTTATTTTAAAGGAACTTTCTCCCATGAAAATCCTAAATATTGCGTGGGATCTAAATTTTATGGGGCTTACATGTGAGTGTGTGACGTATTATTAACAGTTTACTATGCTGACCTCAACTTTTACAGGTTGATGGCTTCATGTTTGTTAGATTAGGGGCTAACTTGTATATGCCAGATTGTGTCATATTTTGTTTTTTTATTTTTTTATTGAAATTACTAAATCATCCTTCACTTTTGTGGATTGATAAATTCCCATTTCTTAGAATGGGGACTACTTGATCACAACAATAATATCTATTTCTTTTCTCCTTTTGTATTTCTCTCTCCTATTTCTATTTCCGATCTCTTTCTCTCATCTTCAAGTTCACGAAAACTATTGACGTCTTTTGCCTGGACCTGTAAGGGAGGTTCCGATTTGGTGGTGAGGGATTTCCTGGTGGGTTGGAGATCTTACTTGTGGTGAGTTGCGTTTACGATGTGATATTTTTTTTTACTGGAGTGGGTTGCGTAAAGTTATGTCTATAATCTAGCCAATCGTGAAGTAAAGTGTGGGTTTAGGGCTTTTTAATTTGCCCTCATATAGGTAATATAGACATGGTGTTGGGTTTGCATTTGAGCTTACTTGTGGTAGGTAATCGTTTTTATATGTCATGTGTCATCAAAATGTGTTGATGCATACATATTATTTCCATAATTACTATTTTTAATAATAGTAGACGTTATCTTGATGCTAATTACAGTTTGGCTGTTTTCTAAATCAGTTTCAAACTAGAATGTGCATTGTTTAGGGACTATGTTGATAAGCTAAATGCATTTACTTCTTCTAGGGGGTTTGAGCCAACCATTGGTTGTTGTTCAATTTGCAATGGTGAAGACTTTTGAAGGTGTAAATTTTGTCCTATTTGCAGTCATGTACGGATCTTTGTTTTGTTTTGTTTTTTTTTTTTAATTTTAGATCGTTATCGTCTAATTTCTTTGTTTTAGTATGGGATTATATTTTTTAGTTATGTTCTTATTTCTTACGTAAGACTGTAATTTAGAATGTAATGCATGTAATGTAACCAGACTTCTGTTCAATGCGGATATTGTTGAGGTCAAAGTTTAGAAACACGTGAGTTGCAGTTTTGGAGTGACTGATTGTCGCGACAGATATAATCGCGGCGGGGGAACAGCAACTCGATCGGATTTTAGAAATATGAAATTGAGAAAATGGAGTCGTCATCAATTTTATTTGAATTTGGAAAAATTGGAAAACCTCTCTTTGAAAATGGTCTTTGGGCAGTTGGATTCTAAGTCGGTTATGCTTAGGGAAGGGTGGAAACTTAATCCCACAAGACTTTTAACGCATTCTGCCGTCATAAGACGGTACCTTAGATTAATTGTGCAAATTATTAACAATCTTTGAAAATATTTATTTTACCTTTTTTTACAAACATTGTAATTAAAAAGTGAAACCACAAAATTGTGAAAATTTAAATTTGGCTTGACAGAAATGAAATTCGCTCCTACGTATCCCCCACAGTGCGATGGGAACTCAAAGTTACGTAGTTCTTTAGAAAATAATTGTAGGTTGGTTGATTTTAATTAAGAAAAAGATTTTAAAAAGATATTTTGTTTGAAAACAAATCCATTCGACACAAGGTTCAAGTTAAGATTGTGCTACTCAATAAACCCTTATGATCCAAATGGCGTTGAAGATAAGATCCGCATTATTCAATCATCATCATTAGTATTGCATGGATAAAAAAAAAAAAAACTATTTTTATTTTTTATCATTTTTATTTTCGGGAGTACTCTGAGACAAATAAGTTAACATAATTTTTCATAAACCAAGTAAATATAATAAAATAGAATGAAAACACAACATCACAAAAACATATTTTCTTTTTTTTTTTTCTTAACATTTTTATCATTATTTTTTTTTTTTGCTTCCTATTAATCACAAGACATAAAATAAAATGCACAATTAAATTAAGTAAATACTATCAAACAAGTGATAATCCCAAGTAACACAACCGATTAAACTTAAAACATTTTTTTTGATTTATTTTTTTATTCCCCTTTTTTTTTTTTTTGATTTTTTATTTTGGTGTTTTTCTATTTTTTTTTTTTTTTACATTTTTTCATTTTTTTATCTTGTCTTTACCTTTTCATTTTTTATGTAAAAAAGTCATGATACCACATGAACGTGGTATTCGGTTTCAAACTTCCTGATAAACCTTTTTTTTTATTTTTAATTATTATTTTTTTTGAAATACGAAAAAAAAAAAAAAGATGGCAGACAAGTGAAAAGATGGCCAACAACCACTTTCACGTGGTTTCACTTTTTTTTATATAAATTTTAACTTTTCTTTTTTTTATTAATTGTTTATTCAAATGTAAAAAAAAAAAAAAAAAACGAAGATGGCAGACAAGTGAAAAGATGGCCAACAACCACTTTCACGTGGTTTCACTTTTTTATATAAATTTTAACTTTTCTTTTTTTATTAATTGTTTATTCAAATATAAAAAAAAAAAAAAAAACGAAGATGGCAGACAACCACTTGAAAGTGATCTGATTTTCTTTAATCCAAAGCCTCCACTATTTATTTTTATATGTTAAAAATAAAAAGGATGTTGATCCAAATCAAAATATCAATTTCAAATCACAGTACATTCAATTATCAAGAGAATACAATCGACAAGACAAAAAAAAATAAATAATTATAATAAAATAAAAGCAAATAAATGAATGATAAAACACTTACTGAAGATAGAGATACAAAGGAATGAAAGATCAAGCTTTGGTCTTCTCGTGAAAACAGAAGGGAATGGGCGCTGCAGGTTGCAACGAACAAAACAGAGACAAAAAAAAAACTTCTTTTTTTTCTTTTTGCTCTTCAAAGTGATAGCAAAGAAGAAAACTTTTGCTTTTTTTTTCAAAAAACGCAGCTACCAATGAGTGTAGTGCTAAGGCTTTTGGGTGCAGATCTGGTGTGAGTAACGGTGGTAAAGGGTGAGTTGCTTGAAGATGGTGATGGGAGATGAAGGGTGGTTGAAGATTGGATGTGGAGATGGAGTTTTGGAAGGATGATGAGGTCTTTGTTATGGGTGGAGTTCACGTGGATGATGGAGTTCTGGAGAAGATAAGGGTGATTAGGGAGATGGTGAAGTGTTAAAGATAGAGATTGGAAATCGCAGGGAGGCTTGCTTCACGTAGTTGATGAAAGGTGGAAGGAGAAGTGAGGTTGCAGTGGTTGATGGAGTTTTTTTTCTCACGAGAGGGTGGAGGAAGGGTCCTTATGAAGGGTGCAGGTAGTGGAAAGAAAAAGAAAACAAAAGGTGAGTGGGTGCAGCACGAAAGTGATTGAGCAGGAAAAAATTTAAAAAAAAATATGTTGTGGGTGTGTGCTGGAAAGTGAGTGGAGAGAGATGATGGAGTGGGTGAGTGTGTACGTGAGTGAAGAAAAAATGAGTGTGTGCAGGTGAGGAAAATTAGTGAAATGTGAGTGGGGAACAATAGAAAGTGGAGACTTTTTTTATTTTTTATTTTTTATTTTTATTTTTTATTATTTTTTTTATTTTTTATTGTAGTCCGGTCAAAATTGGGTGTTCACAGTTGCCCCTCTTTACTTGTTTCTTATTAGATAAAAGGAAAAATTGTAGTTTTTCATTTTATCGTCGAAGAAACAGTAAAAAATGAACTCTAATTTTGTCCAGGCAAAGCACAAGATGTAAAACAAATGCGAGAAATAACATGCAAAGCGTCAAAACGCTCAAGAATTAAAATTCATGGAGCTGATGCGCTCAACAGGAATTTAAAATGCAAGGAGCCGATGCGTTCAACAGAATTTAATATGCATGGAGCCGATGCGCTCAAAAGAATTGACATAAATTAAAATGCATGGAGCCGATGCGCTCAACAGAATTTTAAAATGCATGGAGCCGATGCGCTCAAAAGAATTAAAATGCATGGAGCCGATGCGCTCAAAAGAATTGACAGAAATTAAAATGCATGGAGCCGATGCGCTCAACAGGAATTAAAATGCATGGAACCGATGCGCTCAACAGAATTTAAAATGCATGGAGCCGATGCGCTCAAAAGAATTAAACGCATGGAGCTGATGCGCTCAAAAGAAAGTAAAATGCAAGGAGCCAATGCGCTCAACAGAATTTAAAATGCAAGGAGCCGATGTGCTCAATAGAATTTAAAATGCATGGAGCCGATGCGCTCAACAGAATTTAAAATGCATGGAGCCGATGCGCTCAAAAGAATTAAAATGCATGGAGCCGATGCGCTCAAAAGAATTGACAGAAATTAAAATGCATGGAGCCGATGCGCTCAACAGGAATTAAAATGCATGGAGCCGATGCGCTCAACAGAAAGTAAAATGCAAGGAGCCGATGCGCTCAACAGAATTTAAAATGCATGGAGCCGATGCGCTCAAAAGAATTAAACGCATGGAGCCGATGCGCTCAAAAGAAAGTAAAATGCAAGGAGCCGATGCGCTCAACAGAATTTAAAATGCAAGGAGCCGATGCGCTCAACAGAATTGACAGAAATTAAAATGCATAGAGCCGATGCGCTCAACAGGAATTAAAATGCAAGGAGCCGATGCGCTCAACAGAATTTAAAATGCATGGAGCCGATGCGCTCAATGAATTTAAAATGCATGGAGCCGATGCGCTCAACAATTTAAAATGCATGGAATGCGGGAGCCGATGCGCTCAACAATTAATGAAATTAAAATGAACACAAATGGGCAATGAGTCCGGAAAACAGGATTTTTCTTTCTCTTTTTCTTCTTCTTTTTTTTCTCTTTTTTTTTCTTTTAGTTTTATTAAAAGACCTTTGAACCAACGGCGACTTTTGGAAAGTTTTGACCAATCAAACCCCCGTTCACGTGCTTTTGCTCGTTGGACCTGGTAACTTCAATCATTCTTACTCATCCTTTTTCTTTCTTCTTCTTTTTAATTCCCCTTTTCTCCTTGGCCACAAATCCAATACTGCGTTGCAATCTGTGGTTCGAGCTGCTGAGATCTTTTAGTCCAAGTCAATCATCGAAAAATTATTGTGGAATTGTCAAATCAAATCGTTAACCATAAATTTATCCTATTTGAGACATAACTTAATAAGTAAACATGCATTCACGAATGGATGGAAATTCGTTGAATGAACAAACTCCTTTTTATTGCTTTGGTGATCTGTTCATACATGAACTTTAGTAAGGCATATGCTTGAAAATAAAGGAAATTACAAAGGATAAGAAAAAATTTGCCCTAGTATTGGTTCCTTGTTCCTCATTCAATTGATTCCCTACAATGTCCTGATAACTCAACTATTGCCTCTGTGTGGTTACTTCCTTCAATACATCTTCTCCTCAGTCCTTCAAAAATAATTGCCCAGTGTAGCCAATTGAAAGCGAACAAAATTGCCCCGATTTAGGCGATCAAACATAATTCAAAATTGCCCAGATTTGGGTGCACCTTTCAAAGAGTTTCATGCCAACTTTCTTTGAGATCTTGCTGTTTATTTGCCCTTACTTTTGCTTAGACCGCCCTTTCGGGTTTTCATTTTAACGGGTCCTTCTTTTTTTTTTTGTTTTTTTGTTTTTTTTTTTTTTTTTTTTTCTTAGGCATAGAATCTCTTGACAACATCGGTGTTTACGGGCCTTGGCAGTTCTTCTCCATCCATATTCTGTAAAATTAATGCTCCTCCTGAAAATGCCTGCTTGACTATATACGGGCCTTCGTAGTTTGGAGCCCATTTCCCTCTGGCATCCTCTTGATTAGGGAGAATTTTCTTTAAAACCAAATCTCCCGAACAAAAGTCTCTGGGACGAACTTTCTTGTTGAAGGCTCTGGCCATTCTGCTTTGATATAATTGTCCATGGCAAATAGTCATCTGTCGATCTTTTTCTCTTCTATCATATTCAACTGCTCATGTCGAGTTTTCACCCATTCGGATTCTTCCAACTCTGCCTCCATCAAGACCCTTAGAGAAGGAATCTCAATTTCTATAGGAGAGACGGCCTCCATCCCATATACCAAAGAGAAAGGCGTTGCCCCAGTGCTAGATCGTATATTGGTACGATATGCGTGCAAAGCATAGGGCAACATTTCATGCCATTCTTTGTAATTCACTACCATCTTGGCAATGATTTTCTTGACATTCTTATTTGCGGCTTCAACTGCACCATTCATCTGGGGCCTATAAGGAGCTGAATTATGGTGCTGAACTTTGAAACTCTCACAAAACTTTCGAATCTCAAAGATTGTTGAGATTAGTGCCATTATCGTTATTATCCTTTCTACGGAATTCCATATCTGCAGACGATATCCCTTTTAAGGAATCTCAAAAACACCTTTTGAGTGATATTGGAATACGAGGAAGCTTCTACCCACTTGGTGAAATAATCAATCGCCACTAAAATGAAGCGATGACCATTGGAAGCTTTAGGATTAATGGGTCCAATGACATCTATTCCCCACATTGAGAAAGGCCATGGAGATACCAAATTGTGCAAGGGAAATGGAGGTGCATTTACTCGATCGCATATATCGACATTTTGACACTTTCGTACATATTCTATGCGATCCGTTTCCATGGTGGACCAATAATAACCACTCCTTAGAATTTTTCGTGCCATCATATGACCATTAGCATGAGTTCCACAGATTCCTTCATGGACTTCGGACATGATTATGCGAGCTTCACGAGCATCCACGCACCTAAGCAAAGTGCCATCATGGTTTCTCTTGTACAAAATCTCTCCATTCAAGAAAAAGGCCATTGCCAACCTACGGATAGTCTTCTTATTCACTTCATTTGCCCCAGTTGGGTATTCTTTATGCTGAATATACTGCTTGACGTCATGGTACCATGGCTTACCATCTGGCTCATCCTCTACATTAGCACAATATGCAGGCTCACTGTGCATCTTTACTTGGATAGGTTGAACATTATTGTGAACTTCCAATTTGGTCATCACAGCTAAAGTGGCCAAGGCATCTGCGAACTGGTTTTTATCTCGAGTCAAATGGGAGAAGGTCACCTCCTCAAACTTCTCGATTAGTTGGGTCAAATACTTTTGATAGGGCACCAACTTCGGGTCTTTGGTTTGCCATTCACCGTTCACCTGATAAATGATGAGCGCTGAATCTCCGAATACGCTTAGCTGTTTGATCCCCAAATCAATTGCAACTTGTAAACCATTAGCACAGCCTCATATTCTCGCAACATTATTGGTGCATTCAAAATCAAGCTTGATAGCGACTGGATATTGCTTTCCAGTTGGTGAAACAACCACGGCTCCTATGCCACTACCATGCATGTTGACCGCTCCATCAAAATACATCTTCCAAATGGGCTCATCCTCAGTTTCTTCTTCTTCTTCTACTGTCAAAATTTCTCCATCAGGGAACTCGGATGTTATTAGTTGTCCACCCTCAAGAGGGTTTTCAGCTAAATGATCAGCAATTGCACTTCCTTTGACGGATTTTTGAGTTATGTACTTGATGTCGAATTCTGATAGTATCACCTGCCATTTTGAAACTCGTAATGAAACATGAGGGCTTTCAAATATATACTTCAGGGGGTCTATTCGGGAGATTAAACAAGTGGTGTAGTACAACATGTATTGCCTTAACCGTTTTGAGGTCCATACCAGAGCACAACAAGTCTTCTCAATTGCCATGTAACGGGCTTCACATTCATTGAACTTTTTACTCAGATAATAAATTGCCTGCTCCCTTTTCTCCGATTCGTCATGCTGCCCCAACATTGCTCCCATGGAGGTTGGCAGTACGGTTAAATACAATATCAGAGGTCGACCCGGCATAGGTGGTACCAAAACAGGGGAATTCATTAGATAACCTTTATTTTGTCAAAAGCTCCTTGACATTCCTCATCCCATTTTCTGGTGGTGTTTCTTCGACTTGAATATAGGCTCACAAGTCTTTGGTCAAGTTGGCGATGAATCGAGCAATGTAGTTAAGTCTCCCGAGGAAACTTCTTACTTCACGCTCTGTCTTAGGAGCAGGCATCTCCTGTATTGCTTTCACTTTGTCCGGATCCACTTTTATTCCTTCTCTACTAACAATAAACCCAAGTAGCTTTCCAGTGGATGCTCCAAAACACATTTAGCAGGATTCAACCTCAGTTTGTACTTTTCGAGTCTTTCAAACAGCTTACGCAAAACTGCCACATGACTTTCCCCCTCTCTAGACTTGGCAACTATATCATCCACGTATACCTCGATTTCCTTGTGCATCATGTCATGGAACAGTGCAACCATAGCGCGTTGGTAAGTAGCCCCAGCATTCTTTAATCCGAACGGCATCACTGTGTAGCAAAATGTCCCCCAAGGAGTGATGAAAGTGGTTTTTTCTTTGTCATTGACATCCATGGGGATTTGATTGTACCCTGAGTACCCGTCCATGAATGAAAACATGTGATTCTTAGCAGCATTATCAACCAACACATCGATATGAGGGAGTGGGAAATTATCCTTCGGACTAGCCTTATTCAGATCCCTGTAGTCCACACATATTCGGACTTTCCCATTCTTCTTAGGCACAGGCACAACATTAGCCACCCATTCTGGGTGTCTTGACACTTCTACAAATCCTGCTTCTAGCTGTTTAGTCACCTCTTCCTTAATCTTCAGGGACATATCGGGATGCATCCTCCTTAGCTTCGCTTCTTTACCTCAACATCTGGATATAATGGGATTTTATGAGATGCAATCTCCGGATCTAATCCGGCATATCTCGATAAGACCAAGCAAAGACATCCATATATTCTTTGAAGAGTGTAATCATTTCTTCGCATTCAGGATTTTTCACCATTTTCAACTCCTTTTTCTCTTCTTCTGTCCCCATGTTAATTACCTCGGCTTCCTCACCATTCAAGTCAAATTCCTTCTCGGAATACTCCAGTAGTTCTTCAAAACTTTCAACGACTTCTTCCTCTTCATCAGATCCAGGATTTTCTTCCTCAAACATCGCATGGGAAACAATTGATGAGTTTTCAAGGTCCCTTTCGTGAGGCGAACTTTCTATGAGACTCAGATCCCTGGAAGGTAATTTTCGTGGAGTTGGAAAAGCAGAATGGAGCAGGAATGATAAAAGGAAAACAAAACAAAATATTATACGAAAGGCAAAAGAAAGAGAAAACAAAAAAATGATAAATGCAAGTGGACAAGTTAAAGTGCAAAGAGGAGGAATGTTGAATAATCATGTGAATTCATTAAGTTGATGTCTCAAACAGCATAAACATAAGCTTAAAACACAGCCAATCTTAAATATCAGCTTAGCACAAATATGACCGGACAATTACTTGGACACAATCACATCAATCTTGGTTCGGTCGCCGGTTCTTGGCTTCTCGTCGGCGAGAGGGACGATTGCCTTGCTTTCTTCCGGGCCTTCTTCATGCAACGCATTGAGTGGGATGGTATTGGGAGCGAATGACTTCTCCAGACATGATTACCTCGGTCAGTGCTTGGGAATGTTTCCCTCAGGTGGGGAATATTCATCACTTTGCCTCTGTCATTTTTCTTCCCGAGGGTCATGCTCCTTGTTCTCTCTTCCAGGGATGCCTCATATCCTAACCCGAATTTATCCCATTTTTTTGGGAAGGACACCGGTGACTGAGTACCTTGCAATTGTGATCCCAAGCCTTTTCCTTCCTCGTAACCATTACTTGCCATAATCCGGGCCACCACTTGATCCACACTTTGCGTCGGAGATTCATCTTTACCGACTCCAGTCTCTACTATTTCAAAACTATGCCATAAATTCTCTTCATCTTTCTCTGTACTTTCCACATACGGCACTGAAACTGGTTTTGACAACATGATCTCTTCCTCCCCATGTATGGTAATGATTGACCCATTTTCAATATACTTAACACTTTGATGCAGGGTTGAGGGAACAGCACCGGCAACATGGATCCATGGTCTCCCCAAGAGCATTGTGTATCCAGGCTCAATGTTCATAACTTGGAACAATACCTGAAAATTGCTTGGACCAATCTCTAATGGCAACATCACCTCTCCTAAGATGCTTCTCCTATTTCCATCAAAGGCCCGCACCACCATTTCTCGAGGTAACACTTCATCCTCACTTATTGATAATGAGTTTAGAGTTGACTTCGGTAGGATATTTAGCTTGAGACCCCCATCAATCAAAACCTTTGCAACCATATACCCTTTGCATTTAAGGGTTATGTGTAAAGCCGTGGGTTTTCTCAGACCGAGAGGCGATCTCTTCATCCATGAATGTGATCATGTTGACGTGCTTTATCGGGTCCACCATGCTGACAATATTCTCAGGAGTGACATCGGGTTTGACATAAGCCTCATTTAGTACTCTTAACAACGCCTTTCGATGTAACTCGGATGTCAAAATAAGTGACAGGAGGGATATCCTTGCTGGAGTCTTCTTCAACTGCTCCACCACATCGTACTCGCTTTGCTTCATTATCTTTAGGAACTCTTCTTCCCTTCTTTCCCTCTCTCCTCTTCTCTTGCATTTTCCTCATTTCTCCATTCTTTATCATTCTTTTTCTTCTCTACCTCTATTGGGCCATAGCATCGCCCGCTCCTTGTTATTCCTCCTACCCCGACTATGTTAGTCACTGGGTCTCCTTCTTGGTGTATTTCGCCACTCGGGCATTCGAAGTCCCTTCCCGACTCCCTTTATCTCCACCCTTGTTTCATAGCTCCAGGCACTGCTCGGGTGTCATTACAAGCAAATGGTGTTGGCTTCTTGACCGTCAATACTACTTTCCCGACGCCGAAGCTTGGTTGAGAGGTGGCACCTTGAGTACAAGTCGTTCAATCACATCAACCTCTTCGAGAGGAAGTTACCCTGGTCTTGCTTGTATTACTCCCAATGTGAGCAACCTCTGGACTCGATCCTTAAAGTCCCAACAGTTCTCAATATCGTGTCCTGTTGCCCCACAGTGGTAAACGCATCTTGATTCTTCATCATACTTCTCCTCTTCTTTTATTGATAAGGCTGATGCCGTGATAACATATCCTGCTTTCTTTAACCCCTCAAATATCTGAGTCATCGGCGTGCGTAAGTTCATGGCATTCCTTATTGGAGGTCCTTCCATCTCCACGGCATTCGCCTCATTCCTTCCACTATGGTTAGGGATCGGGTTGTTGACGATACTGGGTCCACCTCTTCTTGAATGTCAAGCTTCCCATAAGCAATAAGTTTCCTCATCGCCATCTTGAAAGCCTCACAATCTTCAATTGAATGTCCTGGGATATCCATGTGGTATTTGGCAAGTCAAATTCGGGTTATACCACGCCGGAACGGTGGTTCTAAGGGACGTACAGGATTTCCCGAAATGAGGTGGGTGTCGAACAACTTTTGGAACAGATCCGCATTTGAAATGGACAGTCTTGGGAAAGGGGGTAGGTTTTGTGGACGAAAGCGACCTTGATTTTGAAAGTTTGGCCGAGGTTGTGGGTGATTTGGGTAGACTTGTGGAGGTGCAGGTGGGTATCGAGTATAGGTTGGGCGAGCTGGCATATATGGTTGTGGTGTGGGGACATTATTGATTTGGAATTGCGGAGTTGGGGTGATGTTTGCGACAGGCATAGTTTGGTGGGGCGGGTAATAAGGAAGTGAAGGTGTTTGATATGGAAGGTGCGAGTCGTGGTTATATGGTAATTGGCGGCTTGAGTTTTGTGGGGAATATCGGGGGTCGAAGATCTGTGACGTTGGACATAACTCACCTCGGGTTCCTTCTTTTTCGGTGGAATCCTTCTTGAAGGCAATACTCTCTGTATTGTTCACCGGCAACTTCCCGGCCTTGGCCATAACCTCTATCCTTTCTCCGGCCATTATCAAGTCCGCAAAATCCTTATAGGCTGCCCGACCATTGCCCCGATAAACGGGTTTCCCAAGGTTCCCGGAAATACGAGCACATCTCGCCCTAGTGTTAATGGGGCCTGAACCCGAGCCTTGCCAAGGCTCTCCACCTCTCGCGCGTATTGTCCGAAAGGTTCATCACTTCCCTTCTCGCATCGAGCCCAATTGTTCCCTGGGTCGGAGTTGCGTCTAGATTAAACTTGTCTTGGTCCATGAATAGGTCGGCCAACTCGTCCAACGAGAAATCTTAGAATGGTTTAATTGAAGATACCACTCCAAAGCGGGACTGTGAGACTCTCGTGGAAAAAGCTAATCGGAATTTATCATCCTTGGACCAAAAACCATCTTGGTTCCATAACCCGATCAAATGAAACCGAGGGTTGCCACTTCCATCGTACTTGGCAAAATCGGGAATCTTGAAGTCCTTAGGGATTATGACATCGGTGGTAGGACACAGTTCTTCTATTCTCGAGGCCCATAAGCACTAGGGCCCTTGATTGCCTTGATCTGTTCCTCCATTTTCTCCATCCACTCTTCCTTCATCTTGTCTTTCTCGGCCATGACGTGGCTATTCCTGCAGTAAGGTATTGTTGCTTGCCCTATGATGGACACATGAGGTTGTTCCCAGCGGGGCCAAAGCATAACCTGGAACTTCATTATGAGCACCTTCCAAAGTGCGATACCCCTCCCAATAGGCATGACAACCGGTGTCGTTTGAGGTGGTTGTTCATGGATCCCCATAGTGATGCACGAAGTAATAGCGGGAAGGTCGGGCGGTCATTGATGACACATTTGCATATGCTTCAACCTCATTTGTACATCTATTCCCACTGATTAAGTGAAGAGATTCCCTCATGTCTTGCAATATTGCTTCCAACCGTATTTGGGCTTCTGACACCTCATTTATCCTCCCTGTCATTTCATCGACTTCTCTACTCAAATTCCTCCCTGCCTCAGGATTATTAGCAGCCATCCTGGTCTGAGATCTGGTATTGTGAACTCGGGCTTGATTGGTATCTTCCTTCCTAGGTCGCGCAATGATTCCTGAATCAAATTGATTTATTAAAACAAAACAACATTAAACAAGAAAAGGAAAGAAGAGGTTAGCGCTATTGTGAGGATGCTTGGTGATTGTGGAAAGATCGGCACGGACATTCAATAGCAATGCAGGATCCCAAATTCTGCACTTTGGGTTCAGCATCCCTTAGGCAAGAATATGGTTGATAGCGATCCCAAGGGAGTATTCTCTCCTCAATGGGTGCTGTCTTCTTGGATATTCACATGCAATGCGCTTACCCCTTCACTTGAATACTAGGATTCCTATACTTTTTGAAGGACGAATTGTCTCGAGTTGAGAGCGAAGTTGATGACTTATTCAAGAGGGCATTCACCCTTCAATGAATAATGTCCAGGTGCAAAACAATAAAATCAATGTTTGGAACAAAACACCACAATTGATCATTCATTTTCATTTCAAAATTTAATCAGTCCAAGGTCTTAGACAACATTACATTAACAACTTTGTTTGTTTCTTCCTAAGACCTTTAGAAAGACCTCGACAATATTTCATGAACTCGGCTATTTTTTGTGGTAGCCGTAACAATGGATTCAGTCGAATTTGGAGGTCTGCCTCTTCAAAACGATCAACTAGTTGCGCAGCATAATATTGCACATTATCAGACATGCTCTCATATTTCTTCTTCCATTCTTCTTTTTCGACCCTTTGCTCTTGTGCTGCTGATTGCCACATTTCTGCCCATTCTTCTTTCTGTCTCACTAGTCTTTGGGCCTCGAGTCTCCACTGCTCATGGTCTCGCCCCAACTCTTGAATTTGCAGCTTTAAATGCTCATTCTCTAGGTTCGCTTCCATGAGTGCATCATGATATTTGGTAGCTAATGCCCGTCCTTGGTCAGAGCGGCACTTTGCTTCAGTTAGAGCTTCTTGCAAGGCTTGCATTCTACGATCTTGTACCTTAGCATTTGTCTCCAACTTTCCTTTCTCTTGCAAAACCAACGCCATTGTCTCTTCTTGGGTGCTTATCTTTGCTCGCAATTCACGAACTTCTGTTGTGGCCTTTTCAAATTCTATCTCCTTTCCTTTCCTTGCCCTTTTACTCGGCTTGGGGTCTCAGCCATATTTGCACATGTGTCTTTTAAATATTCAACTTCATCAGCTAGCTTCTGGCATCGACTCTGGTGGATGACTACTTTTAGCTCAGCGGCTTCCTTTTCTTGTTCCAAGACTTTCATCTGTGCTTTTAGTCTTTCCATCTCGGTGGCCATTTGAGGTATGATCTGAGGATGACCTTTATCCTCTGAAACTATCTGAGGGATGTTATTTTGCACCCTTCTTGCCTCTCTCCATTGCAAGTATTCAGGGGTACAGACTACCACATGCTTCCCCAATTCCTTTGTTCCCGCCATATGTATATTCTTCCAAGCATCTCTAATCTCTTTTTCGAGCTTAGTAGTGTTTCCATCTTTTTGGTATTATAAGAAGCTGAACCCTTCAAGTTGCTTTTCGTTGGGCACATATTGAGTCCATCGGAGTTGTCTAAGCACAAGGATTGGCGCGTATGACACACCACCTCTAGGGCTCATCAAAGGAACACTAGGGAAGTCACCACAACTGAAAATTATCTCTTCTCCATGATACCACGGGCATACCCATTTGAAAGCATCTGGCCCCATCCTCATAAACTCATTTTTCCATTCATAAGCTTTTTGTTGCTTCACTGGTATGCGACCAAAATTCTTTAACGGGTCAGGTAGGAGTCCCGGCGATTGCGCACATCTATGTGTGTTATGATCCAAACATACAACATGTGTGTGCAACATCGAATCTTTCCACCACCCTTTGATGACGATTTCCATCGTCAAGAGAGTATCAACAAGAATAGCAGGACCTGGATTTGCTTTATGCTTCTCAAACTTGAAGAATACATCCATTGCTGCTTGATCTACCATATCTGAGGTAAATGGGAATAACACTAACCCAAAGATGGTTAAGGCCAGTGTTTTGTTAAAGAAATCCCACTTTCCTTGTTGTGCTAGATACGAAGATGTGCTTCGAGGTAGCTTTTCTTCAAGCCTTCGTTCCTCCCCTTTTTCCAATCCCAATTGACTTGTTTGAGCCCCTATCGGTTCGCTATCTTCCCTACTGACACATAATATCCTCCATAAAGATAAACATTTGGGTGCTTGCTCATTGGGAGTCTTAACATGATAGCGTACTCTTCAATGGTTGGTGCAATATCTAGGTCAGGTAACTCAAAACATTTCAGAGACTGGTTCCAAAATTAAGCTAAGCCACTCAAAACAGGCTCTTCAACTGTGATGCGCAATAAATCCAAGATCTGCCTATAACTACTCGAAAACTCCGATCGAGTTTCAGGAGTCATCTGTTGAGTAATGTCTCTCACAAGCCTCAGGTCACTGCCATTAACAGCAATCTTCATGTTCCTCTTGTGGTCAACTGCATTGCTTGTGTTTTGCCCATGACACCTTTCTTCCATTCTTTGCTATTGATAAGTACCAATCTTTCCAAAACTCACCCTACAATACTAAAAAAAATGTAAGCATGCTAGAAAAAGAATGGTGCATTCTAGGGGTACCTCTTATCGAGGTAACTCTAGAGAACGTATGCTAACAATCTACATGGAGAAACCCTTATAGGGTCGTAAACCCAAAGAATAATGCATGCCATGCAAATACACATTTTTTTTTTTGAGTTATGACAATACAAGAGGGGATATCCTCTTTTTTTTTTTTTTTCTTATGCAATGCATGTCATGAGGATGCAAGGTATTATATTTTTTTGAAATGTAATGTCATGAAGTGCAAGTTATTATTTTTTTTTTTTTGAAATGCAATGTCATGAAATGCAAGCGATGAATAGCCCCCTTTTTTTTTGAATGCTAGGGATGCTATGAAGATGCATGATTTTTTTTTAGTCAAGAATGCCATAAAAACGCATGATGATTTTTTGAAATGCAATGTCATGAAAATGCAAGTTTTTTTTATTTTTCTTTCTTTTTTTTTTTTTTGCAAGAATGAATGATATGAGAAATGATAACTAAAGAAAAAGAAGTACGCTCCCTTTTGTGCCCTAGTCAGGTGGAACCTAAGATTTGACAGTCACTATGCTCAATCTATCAGTGCAAGATTTTCGGGACAGGTCTAAACTTCTAAAAAGTCATGGTTCCCAGATTGCCCTTATCTCGAAAGACAAAGACCCAAATCATGAATTAATCACAAGTAGGGATAAATCCTCTCAATATGATTCGTCCATGATAATGGTAACAATCTGAGTGGTGTCTCAACAAATGTCAAGTGAGCATAAAGCCCCTCAATAACAAAAGCCGAGACCCCTCCTACTCCTCGGGTTTGCACAGACTCGGGTATAGAGCCCAAAAAGTGTGTGAGGTAAGTGATAGTGATGTGTGTGAGGGAGCATACAAACCTGTACAAAAATTTTAAAAGATAAAACCACCCCAACCTGCAAGAAACATATATACAATAACCAGCAAAGAATCATCTATCCTAAGGTTTCAACAATTATGCCCAATTAAGTACAAATTATATACAAGTATGTCAGGTCAAAACAAACACAGGGATAACGCTATCAGATATTTACATAGAACAAAATAAATAAAATCCAATTACAAACAAGGATAAAAAGGGTAATCTAAATAAATGAAAATTATTAACAATTTGCACAACTAACAACGACAGGCTTGACTCTCCAAATATCCCGATTGGAGTCGCCATCCGTCGCGACAGATATAATCATAATGGGAACAAAGAACTCGATCGGATTTTAGAAATATGAAATTGAGAAAATGGAGTCGCCACCAATTTTATTTGAATTTGGAAAAATTGGAAAACCTCTCTTTGAAAATGGTCTTTGGAACCAGATTGGATTCTAAGTCGGTTATGCTTAGGGAAGGGTGGAAACTTAATCCCACAAGACTTCTAACACACCCGTCATAAGACGGTCTTAGATTAATTGTGCAAATTATTAACAATCTTTGAAAATATTTATTTTACCCTTTTTTACAAACATTGTAATTAAAAAGCTTAAACCACAAAATTGTGAAAATTTAAATTTGGCTTGACAGAAATGAAATTTCGCTCCTACGTATCCCCTGGTGCAATGAGGAACTCAAAGTTACGTAGTTCTTTAGAAAATAATTGTAGGTTGGTTGATTTTAATTAAGAAAAAGATTTTTAAAAAGATATTTTGTTTGAAAACAAATCCATTCTGACACAAGGTTCAAGTTAGCACTAGGCTACTCAATAAACCCTTATGATCCAAATGACGTTGAAGATAGCATCCGCTATTCAATCATCATCATTGGCCATTGCATGGATAAAAAAAAAACTATTTTTATTTTTTATCATTTTTATTTTCGGGAGTACTCTGAGACAAATAAGTTAACATAATTTTTCATAAACCAAGTAAATATAATAAAATAGAATGAAAACACAACATCACAAAAACATATTTTCTTTTTTTTTTCTTAACATTTTTTATCATTATTTATTTTTATTTTTTTTGCTTCCTATTAATCACAAGACATAAAATAAAATGCACAATTAAATTAAGTAAATACTATCAAACAAGTGATAATCCCAAGTAACACAACCGATTAAACTTAAAACATTTTTTTTTGATTTATTTTTTTTATTCCCTTTTTTTTTTTTTTTTTGATTTTTTATTTTGGTGTTTTTCTTTTTTTTTTTTTTTTTTTTTTACATTTTTTCATTTTTTTATCTTGTCTTTACCTTTTCATTTTTATGTAAAAAAGTCATGATACCACATGAACGTGGTATTCGGTTTCAAACTTCCTGATAAACCTTTTTTTTTTATTTTTAATTATTATTTTTTTTGAAATACGAAAAAAAAAAAGATGGCAGACAAGTGAAAAGATGGCCAACAACCACTTTCACGTGGTTTCACTTTTTTTTATATAAATTTTAACTTTTCTTTTTTTTATTAATTGTTTATTCAAATGTAAAAAAAAAAAAAAAAGATGGCAGACAAGTGAAAAGATGGCCAACAACCACTTTCACGTGGTTTCACTTTTTTTTTTATATAAATTTTAACTTTTTTTTTTTTTATTAATTGTTTATTCAAATATAAAAAAAAAAAAAACGAAGATGCATGACAACCACTTGAAAGTGGTCTCGATTTTCTTTAATCCAAAGCCTCCACTATTTATTTTTATATGTTAAAAATAAAAAAGGATGTTGATCCAAATCAAAATATCAATTTCAAATCACAAACCACATTCAATTATCAAGAGAATACAATCGACAAGACAAAAAAATAAATAAATAATTATAATAAAATAAAAGCAAATAACCTGAATGATAAAACACTTATGAAGATAGAGATACAAAGGAATGAAAGATCAAGCTTTGGTCTTCTCGTGAAAATAGAAGGGGGCTACTGCAGTTGCAACGAACAAAACAGAGACAAAAAAAACTTCTTTTTTTCTTTTTGCTCTTCAAAGTGATAGCAAAGAAGAAAACTTTTGCTTTTTTTTTTTCAAAAACGCAGCCTACCAATGAGTGTAGTGCTAAGGCTTTTGGGTGCAGATCCGGGTGTGAGTAACGGTGGTAAAGGGTGAGTTGCTTGAAGATGGTGATGGGAGATGAAGGGTGGTTGAAGATTGGATGTGGAGATGGAGTTTTGGAAGGATGATGAGGTGTTATGGGTGGAGTTCACGTGGATGATGGAGTTCGGAGAAGATAAGGGTGATTAGGAGATGGTGAAGTGTTAAAGATAGAGATTGGAAATCGCAGGGAGGCTTGCTTCACGTAGTTGATGAAAGGTGGAAGGAGAAGTGAGGTTGCAAAGTGGTTGATGGAGTTTTTTTCTCATGAGAGGGTGGAGGAAGGGTCCTTATGAAGGGTGCAGGTAGTGGAAAGAAAAAGAAAACAAAAGGTGAGTGGGTGCAGCACCGAAAGTGATTGAGCAGGAAAAAATTTAAAAAAAAATATGTTGTGGGTGTGTGCTGGAAAGTGAGTGGAGAGAGATGATGGAGTGGGTGAGTGTGTACGTGAGTGAAGAAAAAATGAGTGTGTGCAGGTGAGGAAAATTAGTGAAATGTGAGTGGGGAACAATAGAAAGTGGAGACTTTTTTTATTTTTTATTTTTTTATTTTTATTTTTTATTATTTTTTTTTTATTTTTTATTGTAGTCAGGTCAAAATTGGGTGTTCACACTGATGAATCATGTTAAGAGCCTGTTTGTGTCAGATTTATTTAATCATTCAATAATTTTTTTATAAAAGTTGTTGATTCACTGTTATAATGTATTGGACAATTCAATAAAAGCTATTAATGTTAAATTAATGTATAGAAATAGCTTTTTTTAAAAGCTATTAATTGAATATTTTTATAAAAAGTTGTTAAAATTATTTTTAATAGTAATATATAAATATTATGTTATCTCTAATTAAATATTTTTTAATTAATCAAATAATTTTTTAATTTTTTTATATCTATTTTAATAATTTAATATATAAAAATAATTTTTATATCTTCTAAATAAAATAGATTAATTTAAAATTAATTTTTAAATAATATATCTAAACATATTTTTTTATAATTAATTATAATAAAACTTTTATATAATAATTAATTATTAAAATAATTTAATTTTTATAATTATTTTAAACACACACTAAATAATGTAATTGTTAGGATAATAGGTCACAATTTTATTCTCTTTTTTTTGGTGGTTTTAATGTTGAAATTACATAATGGTTTTTAGGCTGACCGATCAATAGGTTAAGTCTTGAGACGACACTCTCGTTTTATTTTATGATTTTAAATGATAATAATCGAATTTTATATATATTTTTATAAAAAATAAGTATTATTATATTTTAATATATTTAATTTTCTAATTTTATAATAATATTATTATTTTAAAAATAAATTAATTATTAGATTATATGTTAATTATAAATATTTAAAAATAAAAATAATACAACCAATAAGATGATGTACATCATAAAAAGGAGTAATTGAAAAAAATGAAATATCATGATTAGGCCCTACGGTTAAGAAACATCATGATTAGGAGTGATCATAGGTCGAGTTGGTTTGAGTTTAAGGAAAAAAATTCAAATCGATTAGGTAAGGTAGGGTTGAGTCAGGTTGAGTTTAAGAAAAAAATTTTGAGTAACCTGAATCGTTGAGTTGGTTTAGGTTGTGTAATCGGATTGGGTCAGATTGGTAGGGTTCGCAGATCATCAATTTGGGTTATGAAAATTAAATAAAATAATATTTGAATTTAAACAAAACGACGTCATTCTACGAGTTATCGAATCATCGAGCCGATCTCTTAAACTTATAATTCGAACTAATGAAATATCGAATTTATTCGAGTTAACTCAAACTAATTCGATGACCCAAATCAACTAAAATAATTTTAATCAAATCAGATTGAGTTGGTCGGATTTGCGGGTTTGCAGCCCTAATCATGATCAAGAATTTTCAATTCAATATCATCTAAGAAAGCTAGCAACACACGAAACTTAGGAGCAGGACAAAATTTAGCTGGGCCCACGATATGAATTTTGTGCAAGCAAAATTTATAGACTCAAGGACATGGGACAAAAGGAAAACATTAAAGAAAACGGTGCGTTGAAAAAAAGTATTTAACCAATTTAAAGAGATTAGACGTGCAGCATGAACATGTATTGTATTTGAAAAAAATTGTAAAAATTGTGAAAATTTAATTATTTTAATAATTAATTATTATATAAATATTTTTTTGTTATAGTCAATTATAATTAATTATAATTGATTTATTTTTTATGTTTAAATATATTAATTATAAAATAATTTTAAGTTAATCTGATTTATTTAAATGATATAAAAAAATTAATTTTATGTATTAAATAATTAAAATAAATATAAAATAATTAAAAAATTATTTAATTAAAAATAAAATAATATTTATATATTAAAGTGTAAGAAATAATTTATAAATTAAAATTATCATAAGTTAAAAAATATATTTTAAATTAAATTTTATATAAAAATTAAAATTAATTTTATCAAATATAATTAAATACTATTATAATAATTTTAAAAAAAAAAACTAAAAAAAACCTAAGTCAATTTTTACGAAACACAATCATAAAAATAAAAAGAAAGGAGATGTTCGCAGGACAAAGGCACGAGGAGCAAGAAAAAACAAAGAAAGCGCTGCACGAAGCAGTACGAGAGAAGGAAACCTTTTATATATATAATAATCAAATGGATGATTTATTTGATTTTGAATCATACTGAAACGAATGAATTTAAAATAAATTATTAATTTATTTAAAATTTATTAAAAAATATTTAATATTATTTAATTTATCTATGACCCAATTTAATAGATGAATATTCAATCCATCTATTAATCTATTTTAATAGATTAGATGGATGAATATCTAAACCACTCATTTAAAAAAATTTTTCTCTCTAAAAATATTTATTCTCTCTCTAAAATATATTTCTCTCTCTAAAAAATATAAAATATATTGGATATCAATTGAATTGGTTTTTAATTGGATATCAATTGGATATCTAATACATGTTTTAGTTGGATTACTAATCATCCATAATTAAATTTAATCCATTAGATCTAATCCAATAAGATATATCATTTTAATTGGATGGTTTGGATTAGTTTTAATATAGATGGATTAAAAATTAATGGATTTTAAATAGATTAATGATTTATTTTGAATCCATCTATTACAATCCAATCCAAAATCAAAGGAAGTGTGTGTGTCCCGGGGCCGACGAGGGCGAGAAGTGATCGTCGGTGCAATGAAGTACGGACAAGGAGCGGCTTCTGTCAGGCTTCTAGGCGAAGGGTCGCATGAATGAACTGAATACGCATCGGAATGAGAGGGATTCAGAGACTGTGCAGGTATGAGACTGCATAGTTGAGGATGGCTTAAAGGAATTGATTTAGCGTAGCCATATCAACAAGTTGCAACTTCTTTTCAGGAGCCTAGAACATAAGAACTTCATGATTAAGCGTGCTTGACCTGGAGCAATTGTGGAATGGGTGACCTCCTGAGAAGGTTTCTAAGATGCGTGTGAGTGAGGACAAAAGCACACTGAAAAGACTCGTGTTGATTTGTGGAAACACTCGTCAATCCTACAGGCAGTCTCGGGACGTTACAGATGGTATCAGAGAAGGGGCCTCTCCCATTACGGTGTGGTTCGGGGACGAACCAAGCGGAAGTTGATGGGCATGTGTGTCCCGGGGTTGACAAGGGCAAGAAGTGATCGCCGGTGCAATGAAGCACGGACAAGGAGCGACTTTTGGCAGGCTTCTAGGCGAAGGGTCGCATGAATGAATTGAATACGCATCGAAATGAGAGAGATTCAGAGACTGTGCAGGTATGATACTGTATAGTTGAGGATGACTTAAAAGAATTAATTTGGCGTAGCCATATCAACAGGTTGCAACTTCTTTTCGGGAGCCTAGAACATAAGAACTCCATGATTAAGTGTTCTTGACCTAGAGTAATTGTGGGATGGGTGACCTCCTGGGAAGTTTCCTAGGATGCGTGTGAGTGAGGACAAAAGCATGCTAAAAAGACCCGTGTTGGTTTGTGGAGACACTCGTCAATCCTGTAGGCAGTCCCGGGACATTACACACAACACCCTTGGAATACCTCATCCTTAATGTTTAAGCTTCACTACAAGGGATACCTCACCCTTTTAATCTCTCAAGGGATACCTTGTCCTCTTAAAATGATCATAAGATAAAAAGAATAATCAGAAACTCTCACAAGAGTAGAAAATACTAATTGAAGTCCAAAGGGTATCAAAGAATCACATAATAAAGCTCAAAACAACGATTTATGAGTAGAAGCTGTTAAAACTCATAATGAATGCTCAAGAATGATTTATCATATGTTTTCCCACTTCCTTCAAGTGCCCAAAGCCTTGAATTTAAACCCCATGAGTTAATACATTCATTGAGGTGGTTGGGAATATTAAATGCGAGTAACTAGTCGTTAACTTTTGTTTTTAGAAACACATATAATCGATTATTGCAAGGCCATAATTGATTATTTGCGTGAGTTCAAAACTTTGTTGCAGGAAGACTGAAATAATAGATTATTGCTTTCTGATAACAAATTATTTTTGTTTTTATAAACAAAAAGAGATATTTTAATGTGAGCCAATAATATGTTATTCTAAAAGTATAATCGATTATTGCTTTTAAAAACAAAAAAGCGCGTCATAGTAACTTAGTCAAATAATTGATTATGGATTTCTCATAATATGTTATTTGTGATGACAAATGAGATTGTCTTTCCGCTGATTATAGAGTTCCCATAATCTATTATTTGGCTTCCAAGAATTTGTTGGGTTTTAAAGCCTTTTTGCAACTAAAGTTCCCAAAATATTTCCAACCTCTCTAAACTTATTTTGAAAAATATTTTCACACATTTAAAACATGCTTTTCATAAAAGCTTAAGTTGAATGAAAAACTTATGCAACTTGAAGAGTGAGCTTAAGTGTGAATTGCCTTTATACCTTAAGAGAAATCGAAGTCCTGTATAGACTATTCTTGAAGCTTTAAGGAACTTGATCTTTGCACCATCATTTTTTCCTTGTTTGTTATTATCAAAACTATTGTCATTACTTACAAACAATTGAGCAACTAATTGAGAATAAGGAGGTTAATATTATTCTTATTATGTTATGCTGTTGTTTTTGTTATCTTCGTGTCAACTATTTAAGCTTTATGTTGGTGGAGCTGTTCATATGTTATTGTGTTGGTCCTTGAATTTGCAGGAAAGACTCTGCATTGTGCTAGCAACTGAGATGACTATTATTAAAGATGGAGACTCGTGGTATACTGCGTGTAACTGTGACAGTGTCGTTACCTTTGATTTGAGTATGAGAATTTTGTTTATCTCTGAAATTTTCTAAATGTTCTCTTATTCTAAATTTTACCCCACAGCTATAAGGCCTGCGATGTTGTATGGTACTGAATGTTGGGCGGTAAAAAGCCAACAAGAGCATAAGATCAGTGTCGCAGAGATGAGGATGTTGCACTGGATGTGTGGTCATACAAGACAAAATAGGATTAGGAATGAATGCATTAGAGAGAAAGTAGGGGTAGCACTTATTGTGAAAAAGATGAGAAAATATCGCCTTAGGTGGTTTGGACATATAAGGAGAAGATCCTTAGAAGCCCTTGTAAGAAGAGTAGATCAGGTAGAGAATAGTCTAATAGCTAGAAGTAGAGGAAGACTAAGAAAGACTATAGGTGAAACGATTAAAAAAGATTTAAATTTGAAAGACATTTCTAAAGACTTAGTTTATGATAGAATACAATGACGTCATTTGATTGATGTAGCTGACCCCACCTACTAGGAAAATGCTTGATTGTTGTTGTTGTTGTTGTTTTCTTATTTTAAATTTTCTTAACTCAACTGGTGCACTTTTATGTGAAAAAATGCATTCTGGTTATTGAGCATTGCTTGATGGAAGTTTGAATTTGGTATGTAGCTTTGCTTGGGTCATTTAATTGTTTATAGAAATGTCATTCTGATGGGTTGGTGAACATGTGTGTAAATGGTGGTTATTTGAACTATGATACTGATTTGGTTAATTAGAAACTTTGTGAATTGCACCATTAGTTCCTGAATGAAACCCGCAAAGTCTATTTAGTGTATAGGGATGCTTTGACATTTTTAATTGTTGTGCCTATGCTGAATGTGTTGGTCTACTGGTCATTGAATTTCTAACTTGAGAATGAATGATGTGCTTTATGTTATGAAGCTATTTTGTAAAAAGGGCATACATTAATCTGTTATGATGCTTTAACCGAAGGGTTAGGGAACTTTAAAGCTGGGTTTATACTATAATGTTCAATTCTTGAGTATGCATCTCCTGTGCTTGGTCTTTTATGTTATTGATATATATATATATATATATATATATATATATATATATATATATATATATATATATATATATATATATATATATATATATGGGTCAATTCTGCAGTGATATTTTTTTGTAGCATGTTGTCATTGCTATATCCTTTGTTACATAGTTGAAACTGACTGGGATTTGGTTAGGTCCTTGCCTTTTGAGAATGGGTGAAATTTATGTCGATTGAATACTGATATATATGTTATCACCTTATGAATAGCTGCATGTTAAATATTTTTTTTTAGGCTTGCTGTCCTTTTATTTTGATCACTTAGTTGCTGCGTTTTGGTCTTGTGTTTCGATAACACTTCAAGAAAATTGCAACGCATTTTGGTCTTGTTGGGTACATAGATGAGTATGTGTGCTAGTTAAAATTGTTGGTTTTCCATCATCGGGATTCATACGTGTGCTAGTGCAAGCTGACCTTAATTGAATATCAAAATTCCAAGTCTCATGATTATTTTTTTTATGCCAATATTTGGAGAAAAAGGATTCAAACAGAGATGCCTGTTCACTGACTTCTACTATTAATTATTTTTCTATTTGTAGGTTCCAGTTTATATAATTTCTTCCGTGGCTGAAGAATTACTGGCATTCCTTAACATCATACCGGAGTGGCTTTGCAAACAGCGGCAAGAAAGGGTACATACTTAGAATTATGAATTTGTTCCATTGCACTTGCATACTTTTATTTACAAAATTTGATGTTTTGTTTTACCTACGTTAATTGGTGTTGTAGCTATTCGCTGGGGAACCTGTTCTGAATCGGGTTCAGAGGATACTTGAGATAGGCACGTTACGATGATTTCTCCTTCGAGCAGCGGCTGAGCGTGTTGCGCAGGGGGATGGGTACCTGCAAAGAGACTCCAACGCTCAAGTCAAGCAGTGCACAAGAAGACTTAAGAGATTGGGTTCAAAGTTACCTCCTTAAGATGGCTCAACCATCTATTTATAGAGCGTATACAGAATCCTAATAAGATCCTTACTGAATGCAGGTAGTTTAGGATTAGTATCCTAATGAGGATCATTTTTCCATTATTATAGGATACGTCCCTGTAAATCCGGGATTAAGATATGGAAAGTATCTAGCCATCAATGATATCTATAAACCCTATAATATCGTAAGTTGATGATTGACAGTTACAGATATTTAGGGATTCATCCTCTGCGTGAATCTATCAACCACGATGTCGTATCCCAACACCGCTTGAGGGCCGTAATCCGTGATCCGGAATGCGTTGTGAGCCTTCCTCTACTCCAGCCAGGTGGAGTCCGGTAGTATGCATGCCGGGTTGATCCCATGGAGCGAGATCCTGGATCACGGTGCAGAACAGTTGCCCCCAGCTTGGCTCTAGGATGAGACAGACCAGAGTCAAGTTTAGAACGGATCAACCATCAGATGGCTAACATGGTAATTCGACGGATATGCATTAGACCCTGGGTTATTATCGATGTCCTCGTCCTATTCAGTTACGAGTAAAGATTTTTGCCCCCAAGTAAGAGTACTAGGAATTCCTGGAGATATGTTCAACATAAATTCTGAACGTGATCTCTAGTAGTAACATACTGCGATTCTCTGGGAAACTGATACTTGGACTTTATTGGGGAGTAGTGTTTCTTTAATTCCCAATGTCAGTTTCATACGAATTTTCTCAACTGCTCCCTATCTTTGTGACCAATCAGAAATTAGAAACATTTATTTCAGCTGACTTCATGGGATCAGGTCACCTTTTACGAGACCAATCAGAATCCCTCATGCATGTTATAAGTAGAGAATACTTCTTCGTGAACTAGCATTCCTTTCGTTTTCATTCTCAAATAGAGATGATTTCTTCCAAGATAGTGAGTGTAGTTCTTTCTTCATTTCCCACTTTTGTGAAGAGAGCTTCATCATCTGTAGAGATTATACTTTTATTTTTTCTAAAGTTCTTGAAGATGTTTGATCTTCCCCGAGCGTTTCTTCCTTTTGACAGGGGCCTTTCTTTCTTGGCGTAAAATTGGGTTGCTATGCATTTAGAGAGGCAAAAGCCTTTCTCTCTTAGAGTACACGGCAGTGTCTGATCCAACGTGTTGCCAGGATGAGTCAATGCCTTCGTCTACTATTACATGGGGACCCGACAGAGCACACCGTTCCTCTTTCCATCTTCTTGGCGGGCTATTTGAAAGCACCTGGCTGGTCTTTTTCGTAGTACGACTGGATATGCAAGGATGCCGGATCGAAGGAAGCGAGGACCCCCTTGGAGCAAACAGGGGTGGTCTGCTTTCTTTGACTTGCTTTCAAGGAAGCAGCGGGTATCCGCTTCTGCCGTTATCCGTCAAGAAGGTGGGAGAAGAACGAGTGAGCGGAGGATTTCTACTCCGGAGTGGCTTCAGTCTGTTCTGGGGTGGAAAGGTCGCTGCAGCTGCTCCGTAGCTTGAAGCAACTTGGAATGATTGATGCTGGCGGAGGATTCTTTAGCTAGAGAGGTCGTACCCCTTCCAACAAGCGAGAGAAGCTTTCGGTCTTTAGTTGCGTCGCGGAGAAGCAATGCAAGGAACTTTGGTATTTTCTCCGGGATTATGATCCCGGTTTGCCAATGTTCTTCAAAGCCAATCCACTTTTTCAAGAGAACGAGGTTTGGAGATGTGGATGGGGTATGATCCAGGCCGCCGGAGATGTTTGCCTTCTTTCCCGGGATACCTTTATACATTCCATGTCTCAATATTTTCTTTTTCCTCATTTTCGGATGTATGACGATGTATAGAATGAAGATGATTTAATAGGCTTTACCTTCTCTGTACTTGTTCTAGACTTTCATTATATATTTTTTTTCCACCGAGGTAACGCCGCCGGGATGAGTCCAACGCCAACCGGACATAATCGACACAACAATTGCACCTTAGCGTTAGTTCGTAGTCCGTGTTGTCAACAGTGATTTGAAGTTGGGATCCGCGGTACAAACCCGGGTTCTCGTTTAACGTTCGTACGACGCTTTGGATTGCTGCGTAACTGTCCTTTCAATTGCTATTACAGCTGTGTGGGCCATGTGGTGTGATTTCATCGGAGAGACGTGCCTAGAGCTCCGCGAGCCATGATGAGTACCTTTTGAACTTGCGATAGAGAGGACAAAAATGCCCCTAACCATTCAAACCTTTATAAATAAGAGTCAAAGGTTCGTCTTCCTCACTTTACCATTTTTGGCCTCCTTCACTGAAAACACCGTGCGGCGAAAGCTTTGGCTTCTTTTGGGTGCTTTCCAACCACTCGCAACTTCTCCATTGTTCGAGCATTCTGCCTTTACAAAGTAAGTAACTTTCTCTCAACCCTTTCATTATTTGCGCTTTCAGTATGTTAATAACTTTTTAAAGAGTAGAGTAGCTTTGCATTTCTGGTTTTGCTTTCCTTCAAGTAGACCTTAGTGATTTAGGTAGATTTTGTTGCCTCCCTGAAACACCATCTTCGCCGCGCCATACGCGGTGGGGGAGTTCCCTTGAATGCTTTGTTTCTGGTGGGACAGGAGGTCGGTAGAGGGGGTTTGGATTACTTCGCTCTCCCTGTGTCTGAATCTATAAGATTATCGATTTTGACAGTTGCTCACTGACTTCTTTGGATGTTCTCAGGATTTTCATGGCCAAAGGAAAAAAGGCTAGAGTCCAGCCCCCACTCCACGACGTCCGTGACCCAGTAGAGGATGAGCTGATTCGAATTCGATGGGGTCCCGGGCTGGTATGCCCCTAGGTGGTAGACGACGTATGGGATCGTCAGTCCAAGTTTTCGAGCGAAGTCGTACTCCGAGAATCCTTATTTGCCTTGGAGTGAACTGTGAACAAAGCTCGAGACGACGAATTCTAAGTTGTCTGTCCAAGCTGGAGTGAGAGAGTGTGTTCCTGCCGAGAAGCTGGTTCACATTTTATGTTCCTGTTGAGCCACTTTTCCTCAAGTTGGGGCTTAGGATGCCATTTTCTGACTTTCAAATGGCCGTCCTCCGTACTCTCCATGTGGCCCCTTCGCAGATCTATCTTAACGGTTGGGGTTACATCTTCTCGTTCAAGAGTTTTTATCGGTTAATGAGCCTTAAGTGCTCAGTGAATACCTTTTTTTATTTTTATACAAGAATAAACACCCAGGGGACGGTAAGGCAAACGAGTTGGCTTGTCATCCGGTCACGGCTTGGTCGTAAGTCCTCTAATGTTTTCGAAGAAAGCTTCAAAGGGTTTAAAACTGCATTCTTCAAGGTAAAATCCAAGGAGAGATGTCAACC
The DNA here is from genome assembly GCA_029884595.1 of Ormosia semicastrata. NCBI lineage: Eukaryota > Viridiplantae > Streptophyta > Magnoliopsida > Fabales > Fabaceae > Ormosia > Ormosia semicastrata. The sequence goes on from JAQQTO010000055.1 coordinate 39,725,211, forward strand.
ATTCTTCCTCAAACTGGACGGGGAGCCAGAATTGCTGCTTTACTAGATGTAAAGCTGCTGGGATTTTCCCATCGATTTGATCGAAAAGGAGGAGGGAGACCTCGACCCCGATGAGCTCAGGTCTGTCAGGTTCATAACCCGGTACGCCGAGAAGCATGGAAACATCAATATTAGAGATGTTCTCTGTACCCCTAGTGATGATCTTCTTTATGCTTTATTAGGTAGGAATTAGGGCGTTTTTACCCGTAGTATCCCTAGGTGTTTGCTCTGTCTTCGTGTATCAATGTTTCACGATGTGCTGACTGTACTTGTTTCTGTTTTCTTTCAGTTAGCAACATGACTTCTGGGTCTTCCGTGGTTACCCTGCATTCTTCAAGGAACCAGAGGAAGGGGAAGAAGACCGCGACTTCTTCCTCCCAGTCATTCCAGCTTCCTCCGACCAAGGTGTTGTTGTAAGAGAAAAAGAGCAGCCGGGTTCCCCTACCCACAATTTTAAAGGGAGGAAAAGGCAGGCTGTCGAAGGGCCTTCTGAGCACAATGGAAGGTCGTCGGAGGGCAGCGAAAGGGAAATTGCGGACTTCTTGCTAATCATCACGGGGCACTCCGATCCCAGCCCCTTCATATCTGGGCAATTTTTAAGTGGCGAGGTGAGGCAGCATATTACTGAGCAAGGTCTGGCCCAAACCTTAGCTGCACTTCAGAGGCAAGCTCTCCGGGGGGCGGCCGAGATCCGTGTAATCGAGGAGACTATCGAGAATGCTGATCGGAAGTCATCAGAAGAGCTAAAGACTTTGAAGAAAGAAAAGGAGAAAATTGGCCAGAAACTGACCGCCTCCTTAAAAACAAACGAGGATACTAGGGCAAGGGTCACCGAACTGGAAAAGAGGGTCATCGACCTGGAAAAGGCATTGGCGGACTCTGTGGCTGCCAGGAAGGCCGAGAAGCTTGAGGCCGACAAAAGCATTGGCGCGCTGAGGGCCGAGGTGATTGAGCTCGAAAAGGAAGTGGAGGAGCTGGACGAGGTAGCTGGAAAGGTCAGGGGAGAGCAGTTCCAGAATGTCGTGGCGCAAATCCAGCATTTCAATCCCGGGGTCGCCCTTATCTTGGAGGGTGTTACCCCGGATAAAATCTTTCATAATGGCCAACTTGTAGCTGCAGAGGAGTTAGCCGCGAATGCTCCTGGTGGCAACCCAGAGGTTATTCAGATCCCAGAAGGAGAAGAGGCCGGCGTTTAAGCATTATCTTGCTTTTTTCGTTTCTTGTCTTCTACCCCCTGCGGTGGGTTCTGTTACTTGTAAGGATAATTGCCCCGTGATTGGGGTTTTATAATTAATTACTTTGTTTAACCGTTCATTCTTGTTTTTCATGGTCTGACTTGGGTCCAACGCCCATTTTTTATAGTCGTTTTAATGGACTTAGAAAACTGTTTGTCGTAAGAAACCATGGTCAGAGATCCTTCACTCATACCGTTGAGTGAATGGCATTCCACTTGACTTAGGTAGGAATAATGCCTTGGTCCGTAATTTGATGCTTATAACAGTCAAACGTCAAAAGATTTTAGACTTAGGTAAAGTAAAACCTTAATCCATATTCTAGTGCTTATTATGGGAAGCGTTTGGAATTGCAGATATAGGTAAGAGTAACGCCCTGACTCAGGATATTTTACGCGAAAATCCTTTTACCTAAGGTATCGACATTATTTAACCTTACCCGGGGTAGGTACCCTGATAATCATATAGATTTTGGGACCCCTTCTTGGTTTAAGTATAAGGAAGGAGTGTGTACATATGATCCATACTGCCTCCTATCCATTTGATATTTTAACAGTCAGTGCCGCGCGTTGGACCAAATTTGGTATCTGAATAACTATTTTATTGGTGATATTGGGAGGACGAAAGTTCATATAGAGCGTATTTATTCAAATCGAGGACGGATCAAACATAATTCTACTAGAGGGCTAAGCCACTACGAGCATTTAGCTATAGTATTTTCTTAGTTTATCCGTATTCCAATAATTCTTGACCGGGGTTCCAGATAACGTTTCCAGGTTGTAAGCTCCCTTACCCGTACTGGTGACGACATGGTAGGGGCCTTCCCAGTTAGGGGCTAATTTCCCTTGGGAGGCATTTTTCCCTCCTATGTCGGCTTTTCTGAGCACCAGGTCGCCTGACTGGAATTTTCTTGAGACCACTTTCTTGTTGTACCTAGCTGCTGTCTTCTGCTTAAGGGCAGCATCCCGTATATGGGCTACGTTTCTTCTTTCTTTGAGCAAGTCCAGGTCCTCTCTGATTAAACCGGGGTTGCTGTCGGATGAGAATTGTTGGTAGCGCCAGCTGGGCTCCCCTATCTCCACCGGGATCATGGCTTCGCAGCCATAGGTCGATTTGAAAGGGGTCTCTCCCGTGGTGGAATGGGGAGTGGTTCGGTATGCCCAGAGAACATGATTAAGTTGCTCGACCCAGTTCCCTTTGGCTTCATCTAACCTCCTTTTTAAGCCTCGCACGATGATTCTGTTGGCGGCCTCGGCTTGTCCATTTGTCCTGGGGTTCTCAACGGAGCTGCAGTGGTGCTTTATTTTCAATCCGGCTAGTAACTCTTCAAAAGTTTTATCTTTAAACTGGGTACCATTATCTGTGATGATAAATTCCGGTATGCCAAACCTGGTGATAATATGGCGCCAAGTAAACTTCTGAATTCATGCCGAGGTGATAGTGTGTCGCGACCGGTGATCGCGGCGAGGAAAACAGCAACTCGAATTGGATTTTAAAAATATGACATTGAGAAAATGGAGTCGCCACCAATTTTATTTGAATTTGGAAAAATTGGAAAACCTCTCTTTGAAAATGGCCTTTGGAACCAGATTGGATTCGGAAGTCGGTTATGCTTAGGGAAGGGTGGAAACTTAATCCCACAGCACCCCTAACGCACCCGTCATAAGACGGTACCTTAAATCAATTGTGCAAATTTTTAACAATCCTTGAAAATATTTATTTTACCCCTTTTTTGTAAACATTGTAATTAAAAGGCGAAACCCCAAAATTGTGAAAATTTAAATTTGACTTGACAGAAATGAAATCCTGCTCCTACGTATTCCCTGGTGCAATGGGGAACTCAAAGTTACGTAGTTCTTTTTAAAAAATATTTGTGGTTTGGTTGATTTTAATTGAATTAATTTTTGAAATTTGAATTAACAAGCCGTCGCGGCTCAGTTATCCAAATTAAGGATTAAATAGGTGAAGCTCACGTCACGCTAGAGACATCACCCATTGATTATCGAGTTTGTTACGAAATTTTTATTTAAGATTGTAAATCATCAAGCTGTCGCAACTCAGATGTTTACAAAATACAAGGGTTAGCAAGCTGTCGCAACTCAGGTAACCCATTTTTATTCCTTTTTTTAAATTTTTTTAATTATTTCTTTATTTATTTTTTTCTTTAACCTTCTCCCTTCTTACCAAAAGGCATCATTATAGATAGCAGTCCACGTGATTCAACCTCACACACCCAAAAGACAATCACAATTCAATTTAAAGAGATAAAAGTTGGAGATTTTGACAATAATAACAGCACACACCAGGGGACGTTTGGGGAGGGGTTTGGACCCTGAGATTCGACGGTCGGGAGGCTGACTTCTGATGTTCGACGGTCGGGAATTGCCTCTGAAGGTCGAGAACTAGTTCCTGTGGTCCGACGGTCGAGAACTGGCCTCCGAGGTTCGACGGTGAGAGGAGTGTAGCTGGTGTGTTTCGACGGTCGAGTGAAGGTTTGTGCTTGAGTTCGACAGTCGGAAATGGGAATGATGTGGCTCTTTGATTTTCGACGGTCGAATAGGGATGGTTGTTAGTTCGACGGTCGGGTATAGAGGGATTCAGGAGTGGTTGTTAGTTCGACGGTCGGTGTGGAGAAGGAGCTGGAGTCCGACGGTCGGTTGGTTGAAGGGAAGGATCTGACCTCTGGGGTTGTTCGACGGTCGGTGAGGGGCGACCTAGCTGAGGTTCGACGGTCGATTTGAGGAGATGGGGTTTTGTTGATGGTGTGAAGGTTTGGATGGGTGTCGGTGAGGATTTGGAGTCCGACGGTCGGTTTAGGGATATGGTATTCGACGGAGTTTGGATGGGTGAGGAGATGGGGTTTTGAGTTCGACGGTCGGTTTAGGGATATGGTATTCGACGGTCGGATGTGATGGAAGTAGGTGATGTGGTGAGAGATGAAAGGGGTTCGACGGTCGTGAGGAGGAAGGATGTGGTTTAAAGGATTATGACCGACGGTCGGTTGTGATGTGGTCTTCTGGTTCGGGGCAAAGACAAGTGATTCGGGTTTTTAGGTGGCTATAGTGGAAAATGGTTGATGAAGAGGAGATTGGTGGTTTTATTTGGTTGGAGAAGATGAAGATGGGAGTTTGTATGAAGGAAAATGGTTGGAGTTCACGTGGTGTCCGGGAAATTTGGGGTATGGTGGTGATGTGGGTGATGGGAAGGTGATTGTTGTTGTATGGTGGAGGTGGAAGTGAAGGGTGGTTCTTTGTTACATGGTGAAGGTGGACGTGTGGGGTGGTTGGTTTGGATGGTTACGGGAGTTTAGGTGGTTGTGAGTACGTGAAGGATGGATGGGATGATGGGAAGGTGATGGAGATAAGTTGAAAGTGAGGTTGGAGATGAGAGGGGCGAGAAGATGGAAGGAAAAATTGAAGATTCAAGGAATGGATTCAGCCGGAAGAAAATGATGGCAAAGAAAGATTTATGAGGATCCTTCACATTTTGGAGGGAAGAGTTGGATGTGATGGAGGTTTGGATGGCTCGTCGGTGAGAGGATTTGGATGGGTAGAGAGAACGTGGAGATGAGAGGGTGGCAGAAGATGGTTAGGGGGGTTGTCCAGCCTCTGGAAGAAAAAAAATGGCCAAGGCATTTATGGGGGGATTCTTCACGTTTTGGAGGTGAGAGGATGGTAGTGGGTGTGATGATTGCTCACCGTCTGGGAGTTTGGCAGCTTCCTTCAAATTTTCATCTTCTCCCGACAAATCTCCCTAAAATCCTCCTTTTTGTATCAAAATTCCCTCCTTTTTTATTTTTTCTGTTGACCCTTTCTTCTCTTTTCTTTTGCGTCAATCACTCCTTCTTTTCTTTATTGAGCTCCCCACCCCTTTCTTTATTACGTGAAATTCAAATGTGTGTGCTTTGGAACGTGAGTTTTTTTTTTTATATTTTTATTTTATTTTATTTTATTTTATTTTTTTATGTTACTTTACTTTTCTTCTTTTTTTTATTTTTTTCTTATTATTATTTTTTTTGACTTTTTTTTGACTTTTTTTTTTTTTAGCCCGGTCAAAATTGGGTGTTCACATAGTGATTAGAGGTTCGGCCTCGATCCATTTAGTAAAATAGTCTACTGCTACCACCATGTATTTAAACTGCCCCGGGGCCTGGGGGAACTGACCCAAAATGTCTATGCCCCACCTGTAAAAGGGCCAAAGAACCGACGTCGTTAATAGTTCTTCAGAAGGTGCTTGAAAATGATCTGCATGGCGCTGACACTTGTCGCAAACTTGAACATGTGTTTGAGAGTCAGCTTCCATTATCGGCCAATAGAATCCTGCCCTTAATACTTTTTGAGCTAGGGCTTTGGCTCCTAAATGGTGACCGCAGCTTCCTTCATGAACTTCAGCTAGGGTGTATTCTGCTTCTTTTGGGGTTAAGCACTTTAGAAGAGGGGAGGAGAAACCACGTCGGTATAGGCAGCCGTTGTAAATAGTGTACCTGACCTCGATCTTTATCAATCTAGAAGCCTCTTTCGGGTCCGATGGTAAGTTTCCATGCTGCAAATAGCCCAATATAGGGGTGATCCAAGATGGCTGATGGTTCTCCACTTGGGACAAGCTATGATCCGTGATGGAGGGTTGGGAGAGAGTTTCTTGGATTATAGACACAGTTGTTACCGAGGCTCTTCGTGCTGGCCAGTTTAGACAGAAGGTCTGCTCTGGAGTTCTGTTCTCTTAGGATGTGCTCTATCTTGACCTCTTCAAAACTTCTCAAAAGTTCCTGGACCTTGCTCAAGTATTTCTGCAGGAGGGGTTCTTTGGCTTGATAGTCACCTTGGATTTGGGAGGTTACTAGCTGGGAGTCACTACAGAGTGTGATCCGTGTTGCCTCAATGTCCTTTGCCATTAGCAAACCGGTGATGCAGGCCTCATACTCGGCCTGATTGTTTGAGGTTGGGAACTTAAACTTCAGGGAGTGCTCCAAGGTCAAACCCTCCGAATTTTCCAATATCACTCTGGCCTCGCTTCCCTTGGGGTTCGATGATCCGTCAGCAAAAATAGTACAAAAGGCTTTCTTAGGGTCGCCGTTGTCTGTTGCGAGTTCCGCTAGGAAGTCGGACAAAGTTTGGGCTTTTATTGCAAGTCGTGGTTCGTATGTAATTCCAAACTCTGAGAGTTCAATCGACCATGCAATCATTCACTCGGCCAGATCTGGTTTATGTAGCACCTGCCGGATAGGTTAGTCCGTTCTTACCATCACTGGGTGGCATTGGAAGTATTGCCGAAGTCTTCTTGCGGTGATAATGAGCACAAAGGCAACTTTCTCAACCTTTTGGTATCGAAGTTCGGGGCCTTGGAGGACCTTGCTTATGAAGTAGACAGGCTTCTATCCTTCGTCAGTTTCCTGGATCAAGATTGAGCTTACGACCTCGTCGTGGATGGATAGGTGCAAGTAGAGTGTCTCCCTAGTGTCCAGCCTCATCAAAATAGGAGGGGAAGACAAGAGATTTTTTAATGATGTGAAAGCGTCCTCGCACTCTTGGGTCCATTCAAAACCTTTTCCCTTCTTGAGCAATTTGAACAGAGGGAGAGACTTGTGAGCGGTTTTAGCTAAGAATCTTGTGAGGGCCGCTATGCACCCCGTAAGTTGTTGTACTTCTTTGACGTTTTGGGGACTTCTCATGTTGAGGACGGCCTGACATTTATCCGAATTGGCTTCGATTCCTCTATGAGTTAGCATAAACCCTAAAAATTTACCGGCCTGGACCCCGAAAGCGCATTTCTCCGGGTTCAACCTCATGTTGTACTTTCAGAGTTGTGCGAATACTTCCTCGATGTCTGCCGTGTGTGATCCGCTGTGTGGGGTTTTTACTATCATGTCATCTATATAGACTTCTAGCATCTTTCCCACTTGGTTTTCAAAAACCTTGTTCATCATCCTCTGGTAGGTGGCTCCTGCGTTCTTTAGGCCAAAAGGCATGACCTTGTAGTAGTAGCTCGCCCTATCAGTAATGAAAATGGTTTTATCCTCATCCCCGGCGTACATGGGAATCTGGTTGTACCCGAAATATGCATCCATGAACGAGAGCCATCTAAACCCCGAGGAGCCATCCACTAATTTGTCCACATTGGGGAGTGGGTATAGGTCCTTGGGACAGGCTTTATTTAGGTCGGTATAGTCTACGCACATTCTTCATTTCCCGTTGGACTTTTTTACCAGAACCACGTTGGAAAGCCATGTGGTATAGGAAATTTCTCTGATGAAGTTGCCATTTAGTAGCTCTTTAACTTGGTCTTCAACGACTTGCTGCCTCTCGGGTCCGACCTTCCTCTTCTTTTGTGCGACGGGCCTGGTACCTTCTTTAATTGACAACCGGTGGCAGATAAAGCTGGGGTCGAGTCCGGGCATGTCGGAGGAAGTCCAAGCGAAAAGGTCTTTATTTCTCAATAAGAGTTCTGAGAGTTGTTGTTTTTCTTTTTCACCCAAGCGAGTTTCGATCTTGGTGACCTGTTCTGGATTGGTCCCGAGCTGAAGAGATTCCAGCTCGCCTTTGGGCTAGGGTCAAGTACCCCGGATCTCTTCTCTGACGTCCAGCTCGGCCATTAAAATGTTAACCTAGTCGACAACCGGGGTGGAGACGGAGGGGCTCAGCGTTCGGGGTACTTTACAAATCTTCAGGCTCTCATTATAGCATTTTTTGGAAGCAACTTGGTTGCCTTTTACGGTGACGACGTCATTGTTTTTATTGAGGAACTTCATCACGAGGTGGGTGGTGGATATCACCGCTCCAAGGGCATTGAGAGAAGGACGACCCAAGATAATGTTATAAGCCGAAGGGCAGTCCATAACCAGGAATTTTACCTTGACAGTCCTGAAGAGTTTAGATGATCCGAGGGTCAGGTGGGTTTCGTAGTATCCGATCGGGGTGATCTTCTCACCGGTGAAACTCGTCAATTCTCCTACGTAGGGAGTTAAGTCGGATTGCGGGAGCTCCAACTTCTGATAGAGATCTAGGAACATAATGTTAGCTGAACTCCCTTGATCGACGAAAATTCGACGGACCTCAGCATTGGAAATTACCCCGGAGATGACGAGTGCATCGTCGTGGTCCAGGATTATTCCGCCGTAGTCTTCTTCTGAGAAGGTGATGAGAGACGCTTTTCTATTCTCCGCTTGTGTTCTTAGTTCTGAGTGGACAACGCTAAAAAAGCTGCCATTCTAAGGGCTTTCTTTCGAGCTCCATTGGAAGATCCCCCTCCGGCAAAGCCACCAGCAATGGTATGGATCATCCTGTTGGGCTCGATGCGATGGTCGTCATTGTTAATGGGGGGAGTGTTCCTGGCCCGACCCTACCGATCACTGTTATCTCAGTGAGGTGGAGTCCGGGATCTTTTCCTAGGACTTCTTGTCCTTCTTCTGCGCGGAGGGGACGGACTTCGATGCGGGGTACGTCCGTTGTCTCTGCGTCTATTGTCCCCCTCATTGTTTTGTACACGAAGGATATACTGCTGCAGGCGTCCGGCCTTGATTAAAAATTCAATGGCATCGCGCAACTGATAGTAATCTTCTGTATCGTGGCCATAGGCCTTATGCCATGTGTAATGTTTGGAGTGATCCTTCTGTTTGTGTTTCTTGATAGGGGGTGGTCTCCGGACGTTCTGGAACTCCGTGTGCATCACTTCCCTCAAGATTGTTTCCGGAGGCGTGTTCAAAGGAGTGTAGTCGGAATAGTTCCTCCGTGGTGGGCTACCTTTGAGGGTTGCGGCCTTGAGGAATTCTGGTTGGGCTTGTGGTAGGAGGGCTCGCCTTTGTCCCACCTCCTGTGGTCTTCTGTTGCTTCCTCCAAGTAGACATACTTCTCGGATCGTTTCTGGAAGTCGGTCAGATTATGTGGTTTCTTTTTTGCCAGGGACTTGAAGAATTCGGTGCCTATCTGGAGACCGCTTCTGGCATAATGCAAGGCTATTCTACCTTTAAAATTTTCTACATTGGTGCAGGCAGCCATAAAGCGCCTCACGTAATCCCGGAGGCTCTCATCCTTTCCCTGGCGGATCTTAGCCAGAGATTCGATGGATTTGGGTTATTCCTTGCTCGTGGTGTATTGCAGTAGAAAACGCTATTTAAGGTCAAACCAATCTACGATGGTCCCCCGTGGTTGGCTGGTAAACCATTTGAGGGCTCCCTTTTTGAGGGAGAGAGGGAAAGCTCGGCACAACAATTCCATGGATCCACCATAGAAACATAGGACTGCTCGTAGGCATTTATGTGTTCCTGGGGGTCCGTGGTTCAGTCGTAAATTTCCAGGTTTGGAGGGAACTTGAAATTTCTCGGAACCCGGAACTCCATGAGCTGATCGGAGAAAGGTTGTTCCATAGTTCCGCGATTCTGGTTATTGTCCCTAGTATTGGGAAATCCCTCATCGTCGTGGGCCCTCTTTTTATTATTTTCCACGTCGGTCCGTCTATCACGGCGGCGCGACTTTGGTTGGTTTTCATGCATGGCGCGCTGCATGTCTTTCAGCCTCCTGAATTGGTCATTGAGCAAATCCATATGTTGCTGCAACATATCTTGAAATTGACGTTGGGAACCCCAAGATTGATGTGTGCGTTCAGAGCAAGATGCACGATCATCGAACTCGTTGTTCGGGATTCCCAATCGTTGGTGTACCGGAATCCTGCGCTCTTGAAGGCTCTGGTCACCTCTCTGGGCTGGGAATTCAAGTCTTTCCCTGACAGAAATCCTGCGTGATGGGTTAGGAGACTCCTCAGAAAAGGAGGTGGAGTGCTCATCACGTCGGCTTCCTGATCTGGGTGCCTGATTTCTCACAACGGAGGTTTGAGCCACAAGTGGAGGCAGTGGTGGTGGTGGACGTTGCGTGTCAGGACCATGTCTCTGGTTGACAGAGGTTTGTGCAGCGTCTCTTCTCGAGTTTTGCCTCGTATTCACCATGATTGAGTGGGATTAGAATTTTATGGTTTCCCACAGACGACGCCAATGTTCTGAATCGGGTTCAGAGGATACCTGAGATAGGCACGTTACGATGATTTCTCCTTTGAGCAGCGGCTGAGCATGTTGCGCAGGAGGATGGGTACCTGCAAAGGGATTCCAACGCTCAAGTCAGGCAGTGCACAAGAAGGCTTAAGAGATTGGGTTCAAAGTTACCTCCTTAAGATGACTCAACCATGTATTTATAGAGCGTATACAGAATCCTAATAGGATCCTTACTGAATGCAGGTAGTTTAGGATTAGTATCCTGATGAGGATCATCTTTCCATTATTATAGGATACGTCCCTGTAAATCTGGGATTAAGATATGGAAAGTATCTAGCCATCAATGATATCTATATATCCTATAATATCGTAAGTTGATGATTAGCAGTTACGGATATTTAGGGATTCATCCTCTGCGTGAATCTATCAACCACGATGTCGTATCCCAACACCGCTTGAGGGCCGTAATCTGTGGTCCGGAATACGTTGTGAGCCTTCCTCTACGCCAGTCAGGTGGAGTCCGGTAGTGTGCATGCCGGGTTGATCCCATGGAGCGAGATCCCGGATCACGGTCCAGATCAGAATCATTGTTTGGACATTCCAAGCTCCTTAAACAGAAAAAGATTCATGTAGTTCCTGCTATTCATTCACCTAAACTCTTGTAATATTTTTACCTTATCTTTCCTTTCTCTTCTCTCTTATAAGGAACTGTTGATTAATGGAAATGATTCATCAAATTTGGTGTCATTTTGCACTTTCTAGATGCAGAATCATGTATTCTTGCAATGTTAATTATTTGGGGCAAATTTTTATATTTCCTTACTCATAGTTTGAATTTCTGTTAATAGCCTCAAAATGAAAACAAACTTCATAAGTCAAAGATGGTTTGCCTAGACTTTTTATTATTATCATTTACTCACAGAAACTGATTTGTTGCTCATAGAATGAATTGGCAGGAATGATGCTTTGTATTTTGTCCTCACTGGAGTCTGCGTATTGGTCCTGTTGTTCATTTGCTTTGGCGTTGGTGTGGGGATAAAAAATCTTTACTTATCCTTGAGGTATAATATATTCCTTCCATAATATAAGTACTTCTGATGGTTCATTGCAGTCATTTAATTCCTTGAATAATATTTTTGTAGAAATGCATCTTGATATATGTGGTCTTGTAAGTTTTGTCCTTTTAATGATGTTGGAACGACTTTGACATTGCATTGAATTTACTCTTTGCAGGATTTGTTGAATCCTGAGCTGGCACTCTTATCTTTCAAGCCAGTTGTAATAAAGGTTCCTCTATATCTGTTTCCCCCTGGAATAGGGTAGGTTTACCATTCCGGTAGTTACTTCTTCCAATATGCACATTCATGTATGTGTCCCATTGTTCTTGCCAATGATCTTCTAAATGTGTATAAACATCTAGTCGATAAGTAACAGTCTTAATTGAGCTAGGAGAGCCCCAAGGAACATAGCGGAGAGAAAAACCTATCAAAAATGTAAAATACAACCCTAATAAACTGTTCACTTAAAGATGATTGTAGAATCAACATTATATGGATGGGCTCCTTGCTACCATATGTTAGCTTTTTTCAATCAATGAAAAGGACTACATTGTATATGTCCGTTTTTTTTCCCCATTTCAGAGTACCTCTGCTTAAAGACTTTTAGTGTATTTTCAAAATGATCATTTCTTTGAAATTTGGGCAAAAAAAAGTGTAGTCTCTGCTGTTGACAATTTGATTTATGTATTTAGTATTCTCTCTATTTTGATTTTCACATTGCAGGTTGCGGAAAGTTCAACTCCAAAGACTGTTCTGGTAATTGTACAAAGGTTGCTTTATAGTTTATACACTTTATTATTGTTTTATAAGATTATACATGTGATGACCTGGTGATCCTGTTTTCTTTTCGCTCTTTTTTTATTCTCCAATTCCCTAAGGATTTGAGGTTGCGGATCAGTTTTTCAAGTGAAAAGGCTTGCTCAGTTTTGCATTACATTGAAGCTGAAACTTTAAAAGTATCATGTCGAAAGGATAGTTCAGAGTTAAAAATTGCAATGGATTTGGCTTCCCAATTTTATTGGAAAACGTTTAAAAAGGAAGAAATTAATATCTCGAGATTAAAGGGGAGCTATTCATGGAAAATGCTCGACATCACTTGCTCTTGGATAATGATCCAAAGAGTTCCTTAAGAAATAGGCCTTTGGTACATTGGGGTTTACCTGATTCGGAAAAGCTTCTGCCTGCATTATCAAAGATGGGCATTAATGCATCTCTGGAGCACGGTATTAGTGACACTAAGGCCTGTTTGGAAAGTTAAAAATTATTGTTATAATTGATTATAATCGATTTATTTTTATATTTGGATGCATTAGTTATAAAACGATTTTAAGTTAATATGATTCGTTTGGATGATATAAAAAAGAATCGCTTTTATGCATTAAATTATTAAAATAAGTAAAAAATGATTAAAAAAATTATTTGATTGAGGGTAAAATAGTATTTACATATCAAAGTGTAAGAAATAATCTATAAACTATAATTATAAGTTTCAATATTTAACTTATGATTATTAACTGAAAAAAGCTTTTATTTTACATTGAATTTCGTGTAAAAGTTTTTTCTGAAAATAATTTTTTTATCAAAACATAATAATTATTTCACAAAACAGCTTAATCCTCCAAAAATAGTTGTTTGGGAAAGAATTAATTTTTCCCAAACATGCTCTAAATCACAAACTGTATGTATAGTACACACACAGGACCCTTACAAAGCCTTGTTAGAGGATAATTTGACGAAGTTAAAAATCCAAAAAATATGGAGTCTGCCTCAACCCCTAAAATGTAGGGCGGGATAGGTTGACTTTTTAAGAAATGGATTGGAAGAAATCAATCTACTGTTTAACTCCAGTTGACGGGTTTCTAGCATAAAAGATAAATGAAAAAAAGCTTACAATGAGTTGTGCATTAATCCGTCTAAAAATAAAAAATATATATATAAAAAATCAATAAATACTATAATAAATAATAAATAATAATGGTAAAAAGTATAAATCACATATCTAAAAATAATTTTTAAAATAGTCATAATTAAATATTCAAACATAAATTATATAAACAAAATTTTTTATTTTTACTACAAGTATTACTTATATTTTTTTTTAAAAGAAAAGAACTAACTAAATGTTCCAGTTTCATGTTTTCGCTTTAACCCGCAGATTATTTTGAGGGACGGGTTATGCGGTAAATAAAGAATACACAATTCTTAAACCAACCCATAAAAATACAAAGCCTTGTTTGAACCCGTTTCGGTAGCTCTAATTGGAACCACCAGTACTGTTTTTACTACTACTGCTGATGAGAATGCGGCTTCCCTCATTTATGAAGCTGTGGACAACATTTTGGATGGGGTTTAATGTAATGGATTTTCTCTTACTGTTTGTAAAATCCTTATATCAGCATATTTTTCATAGTTGTCAGTTAATAACACAACCATCACTATTCACTCTGTTTATTTGATCAATGGAATAGTAGAAACATTTGCTATTGTGGTCACAAGTTCACACAGCCAAGCCCAGCTGGATTGCTAATAAACGTGAAGCGAAACTGGTCACTTTTATGGTGATTGAGAGTGTGAGAATGGCAATAAGGTCTCATGGTTTTAATTGGACCCCATTGGACTGATTTCTTATTTTGGTTGCAGCTATTCCAAACAGAATGAGGTTTTGGTGATGAGGAATTAAGGCAAGCAGAATTCAGTTAGAAGAAAAAGGTTTTTAAAGTCAAGTATTTGAGTTTCAGACAAGTATGAGAATATGATTTAAATATTTTATCCGTTAAGTTGAGTCTTAATCTTTTACTTTTATCTAGGTTTGAGGATGGGTAGTTTATTTCTTGGCTCAGGTCAGCACATTCCCGTCGCTAGTGCAGATATACGAGAATTTGGTGAGTCGTAGTGGGTGCCATAGGATGCTATTTACAAGCTCACGAAATTTATCAATTGGAAGTGTTTTCTATATGTATGTGACACTTAGAAGTTCGAATTCATATTAGCAAGACTCAATTCCAAATTATCAATCGACCATATAGGATGTTGTATTCTTTGCCAGTCATCTCTTTCTGACCTCGACTCCGTGCAGGTCGTCTACTGCAAACTCCCGCCGCCTTTCAAGATCACTAGAATTTAAAGGAATAATACTACATATTTCACAGGACTACCTTATTATTTATATGAAGTTCTTTCAGTTTTCTTGGAGAACACATCGAAGCGCAATCAATTTGCACGAAGTTAATCCAGAATCACAAAAAATATGGTTCTAGTTTGAACCTTCAATTGTTATTCTTTTGAAATGTAGGGGCAACATATCCTACATCACCATTTGAAGTTCTTGCTGGTTATGATGATGCGTCAGTCTGTTTTCCCTAGTAAAATCATCAAAAACTCCCAGTAGTCTCCTGAGGTATCCTCAATAACTCCATGATCCAGACGGATTTGAACATACTAGCATATTCGAATCAGACTTTCAACAGGGCAATTTGAACTCGAGCTACAATAGCTCCGGTGAGGGAATCTTCAGCAGTTCCAAGCCCAATAATAGAATCTCTTACAACATGTAGGCGGATAAAGTGAAGAAAAATAAGTAGACCAAAAAAGAAAATGAAGAAAATAAAATTGGAAACAATTGCTACTTTTGAGTATTTTAGAAAAGGTAATACTATATAATTTTGAAGTAGTGTTAAAGAATTTTTTTTTTTTGGTTTTGTACCCAAAAAGAAAACGGAAAAAAAATCAGCAGAGAGAAGCTATACACTCATCATGTTCCAATGCAATGCTGAAAAATCATATTTGACCACCTTTACAAAGAAGAAAAAACTTCCTTCCATAAGACGGAAAAAATTCTATTTATAAGGCATGCTAAGAATATTAACGATGCATCAAAAAGAAACTGATATATTATCTAGTTTTGTTCTTACTACAAATTTTAACATGAAAAGTAAAATGTTTAAGAATTTTGATTGTCATTAATTTCTCATGAGCACCTAAACTCAATTTTTTCCCATCTAATAGCAAAAGAAGTGTTCCAGTTTCATGTTTTCCTTATACACGATATTTTGAATCAGGATTTTCTCATGTTAGTAGAATATAGGAGAGAGTTATGTTATTGAAAGAAATACACAATTTGTTTGAAATAAAATTACTACACCTATAACCCAACATAGTGAACCCTTATATAATAAAATTTGTATCTATCTCTCTTTAACAAGATGATTCTGGAGAGGCTCCTCACCCTAATTTTTTTGTAAATCCTTCTCAAAAGAAAATGTACATCACGGTTTTGTCCATATAGAAATTATTATTCAATGTGCTGCTTATTTGGACATTAAACATGATAGTGGGAAGGGGCTCAACTCAAAGATGGACACAGTTCATTTTTTAACTTTATTTGACGTGATTCTGGAAAAGCATATTTTTACCTACATCCTGAAAATCGATCAATAGACTAATCAATTGACAATGCAGCATAATAAGGAATTTTCACTGAAGTTTTCTTCATAATATATCAATTCACACCTTGTCTTTAGGGCTCCTTGTAGCATGCAAAAGTTGCCCTGAGCTGGTAAAAAGATTCCTGGTGCTATCCAGCCAATCGGATCATGATCTAATTGCTTTGTGTTGATGGCTTCATGTAGCCTTGATGCCTGACTTGGCAACCTCCACATTTTCAGCCACTGTATCATACCTGTATGAGCTCACTAGGCCCACTAAAAGCTGCAAAATACCCAGATTGGTTCTATAGGGAATCATAAAACAAATAGGATATTAAATATTTAATGTGACAATGGAATCATGAATGCAACAGAAAATCTGACATTAATACATGCTTGAAAAAGTCTCTGAGTCTTAATTCTTATGATGAAATTTCAAGCCGTATCTTCAGGTTCACGCAGCAGTTAAATGGACATATATCCCACACAGAAAAACAATCAGAGCTTGGGATTAGAGAATGAATGGCTTAAACCCTCCAGAAATTAAATTCTGAAAAACTTCATTCACATCCTTGCTACTTCTTCCTCATTTCCATCATATTTACTTTTTCTTCAAAAATAATAATCAAATAGTATTCTTTGGTTATATGATTACATCTAACAAACTTGATGCTCCAAGAGCATCTTTTTGGCTTTAGATCAGTGAAGGGAAATATGTTTAAGAAACAGCCATGTTGACCAAGCTCTTCTGTGATGCATTTTCTTTCTCTTGTTTTACTATATTAAGCTTTCTCATGGACATTACTTAGTTCCAAGCCACTCTATTAACTAAGCAACATTTTCCTTGCTTTTCAAAATCAAATAGACCTTAGCACTGAGGATTTGGAGTCTTCTGGGGCCATTCACTTGTCAAATAGTTACTTCATTGCTACTTGATGACCACTTGATCCTGACTTGACAAACTCGCCCAATATTTTTACTGTGTTTCTAAGAAACTGCATGTTTTTACCTTTCTGAGGGGTTCAAAAACAGAGAGGCTACAATGTCCTCCTCAAGTGAGCAATCAAAGAGAGAGCAGACTTGCCTGACAGCCATCAGATGGATAGGATTAGGAGTTGATGCACATACTATTTCAACCAGAACTTGTAGTTGTTTAATCCCTTTCCTCTTTGCGGTATTTTATAGTCTGTTCTAAAGCTTCCCTTAACTCTTAGCCTTCAATGTATCCTTTGCCAGTTTGCATACCTTTCTGGAGGAGGATATGTCGAGAGAATTATGGCATTCTGTTGCATATCACAAGTCTGAGTTGCAGTATGGATTACTGCCTTCTCATCTGTCGCAAGTCTTATCCCCCCGAAAAAAAAGAAAAATGAAAAATCATATACATATGCATTACCATAAGCCCAAAAAAACTAGAGAGAGACTCTCATAAGGCAAAGGCATAGCATATGATAAAGGACAATATCACCAACATCGCCAATGTCCCGTGAACAAAATTACTGATGTTTCATTTTAAGCCTATACTTCTACCCGTACCTTGATCACTTACTGACTTGATCGTAGAGTGCCTTTGTAGGTACCTTCATGGTCCTATTTGTAAGAACAGTAGTGCACTAGAAACTGACATGTATTTATTTATATTCACATGCGAGGATGCTTTCAATTTTCCATTCCCTTGTGAAAAGTTACTAAATTTGCTTTGAGTAATGATATTATGTTTTGGATCAAAATTAGCAATTTTGACATAAATATTAAGCAGGCGATAAGAAGCCATGAAAAATACTAAGTTCCAAACATTTGTTGAAAATAGTGATCGTCAGGGTAGTCAGCCGACATCAACGGTACCCAATCAAAAGATGATTGACCAAGATCGCAAAATCAAAGGAGATCACACCAACAAATAGAAGGATTCGACAAAAGTCAAATATCCGAATAAGTATTCTTATGCAAGTTGACAAGCCGATTCGACAAAGAAACAACACTTAGCCAAATCATGAAATTTCAAGAGCAAAGTCACAAGCGGCTAATGAAGCCATGCAAGTGAAGTTTTGTCAACGTCAAAGCACATGCTCGACGAGAAGGTTTGACAAACTAGAGATAAGTATGTGGTAGGCTCCATTATTGAAAGTGGACAATTACTAAGAAGTAGTTGGGAATGCACAAATAACAAGGCTTAATGGAGAAAATGGTATTACCAAGTGGTTTCAAACTCAAGAGGGGGTGAATTAAATTTGTAAAAGATTTTTGTAAATCTTTCTAAAAATACTTATTTATCAATTTTTGTTAAAACTATTAATTGATAGAGATGAATAGATAGATGAGAATGAACAATTCTCTCACAAATAAACCAACCAAGATGTAAAGTATTCAAGTAAATAGAGCAAAACACAAATGCAAAGGAGATAGAGTAGAGAGAACCAAACTTAAGATTTATCTTGGTTCAGCTACTCCTTGTGACTTACGTCCAGTTCTCAAGTGATTCACCCAAGATTTATCCACTAAAATTTCAAGTTTTAACAGGTGCTTGCAACATTTACAACCAAGAGTATTCACAACACCTTTGAGATATATCACCTTTTGTGTTTGAGCTTCAATACATGAGATACCTCACATTTTTCTCTCTTAAGGGATACCTCACCCTTTTCTCTATTAAAGGATACCTCACTCTTTTCTCTTCTTGAGAGATACCACACCCTCTTATAAGGAAATCAGAGAATAAATGGATTGAAAACTCTCATAAGTGTTGATTATACAAATTAAAGCTCAATGGGTAGAAGGATGATAATACTTTTAAGCTCAAAATAGAGTGATAAAGTTCAAGGCTAGTAAAACTCGTATTAAATGCTCAATAGGATGTTTCAGAATGATTTCCTACTTTCCTTAAGTCCCAAATGACTTGTATTTATAGCCCAAGTCATTAAAGAGTCGTTGGGAGGTGGTTGAGAGCATTAAATGCAGTTTATTAACTATTTATTTTTGCATTTGGAAACCCAAATAATCTATTATTGCTTTGCCTAATCAATTATCATCGTGATAGCACAACAAGGAATGAGTTTTTGGAACTCGATAATCGATTACTCATATAGCCTAATTGATTATTGGCTCTTAAAGTTGAAGGGGCGCAATGTCTTTTAAGTGCAATAATAGATTGTTTGCCCTACTATAATCGATTATTGCTTGAAGGAATAGAAACTTTGACATTCTGACTTTTACTAATTGATTATGGAAACCCCATAATTTATTATGGCCTTTGAAAAACTCTTCAAACAACTTTGAAAACTTAGCCAAATGTCTCCAAAAGTTCTAATAAGCTTTTAGACACTTAAAAGTCGTTTCTTATGATTTCAAAACTCATTTTAAAATATTGGAAAATAAGAATGCTATCTTGGGTTCTTGAAAAACAAATTTGGAGCTTCACTGTAAACCATTTTACCTTTACAAATGATCTAAGTCCTAATACTAGTCTTGAAGTTTCTTGGACTTGATCTTGTCATCATCTTCTTGTTTGTTATCATCAAAACTATCGCCAATTGTCAATTACCAATTACAAATGGAAGTTACAAAGAGGAGAGAGAAACCCCGTACTACTTGGAGCATTTTCCACCATGTACATACAAAAAAAGCCATGTAAATAAATAAGCACATGTAGAAATTTGCATGACTTCCAAGTGACAACATCTTAGGGCTATAAAGTTCAGATTTAGGTGCTAAAAGGAGAGGCTGATTGCCTATAAATAAGGGTTAGAATGAAGAAAAACATATAGGTCCATCTACTTGAAAAACACCCTATACTTCTTATAGTTCCTAATTCCCTAGTGTGACGCTCATAAATTGATGGATTGATGGGTTAACAATCAAGTATGGTCACCACTTTTAATTCACATGCCTCTCTATATTTCAGTATTTACATTTTGTGATTTGATCTTTCAAGTTAATATATAATTTCAGTTCTTTCAAGTTCTTATTTGTTCTTTCATGTTCTTACTTGTTTTACTTTCAAGTTCTTTCTTGATTTTGTGATTCACTTGCTTTCATTGTTCTTTCTTTTGAATTTTACTTTATTTCAAGCTCTTTCATGATTTTTTTAACTTAATGTAAATTTATGCTTTTCTGTTTTTTCTTTTTGCATTTTGAGCATTTTTATGTCGTTTAAAGTTTATTGCATTTTCTGTAATATTTTCTTTGTTTGATCCTTGTTCATGCACACATAACACTTTTTACCTATTTTTGTCAATAATTCACTTTTGCATCAACGTTGACATTTTCCAGTACTTCTATTTCTATAGTTTACATTCTGGCAGTTGCATTCCTATCAGTTTACTTTCTATAAGTTTACTTTCGATAGTCATTTACTTTTATGTCAATTGACTAATTTCCAGCAAGTTTACTTTTGACATTTATTTTATCTTACCATTTACATTTTTGTCAAGTTTACTTCCTACATTTCCTTTCGTCAATTTACTTCTAGTAAGTTTATTTCAAAGCACTATTTACTTTAATACATATTTTTTTTTTATTTCTTTTTTCTTTTTTTGTTTTTGTCTCTTTTTTATTTTATTTTTTTTATTTTTATTTTATTTTTTAGCCCTAAGGAAAAAAAATTGGTGTTCACATTGCTAGTTCTCTTACTTTTGTACTTCCTGAAAGCTTCATGTTATCTACAAAAGCTTAGTAAAGAATTGTATTTTCATTTAGTTGAACTCATTTCTTTTGAAGTATCTAATGTCCATTTTCCTCTTTGACTGAGTGACGGTTATTTAAACTTTTGATATAAAAATCTCACCAATCACCAGAAACTTGAGGGTTCCAAGAGGAGTTGATTCTCTCCCAGATATTAGATCTTAAATCCAAAGTGAAGTAGTCATCACTTTGATGAAAAATCACCACAAACAAATTGGTACGCCCAGTAGGACCAAGTTGTGAGCGATTGTGTAAGATTGCTTCCATCAGTGTCCAAAGTTTGATTACAAAATATGAGCTTCTCATGCAATTCAGAAGTGGCAGAGAGACGTTGACGATGTCTAATCGTGATTCTACTTCTAAATCGTAAAAAAATATGAGTGCTGATGACAATGCCAATTCTGTCAATGTCAACCAAGGTATTGGTCTCGACATTGCTGTGGTGTCATGAAGTTTGGCTATGAACCCATAATCTGTGGGGTAGTCAATTGTCTAACAACCAATTATAATGCCACCAAACCTAGCGGTTAATCCAACTAATGGTAACGCTAGGAATGATAATGTGCTGGCAATACTGCAACCTCCTTATGGCATGCATTATAATCTTGATCCACTTGTTGTGCTACCAACTAAAATGGCATCGGTAAACTTTCAACCTTTGAATCAATCTATAATGTCAACAACAATTGGCCCCATCTAACAATGTCTATGTCAAGTCCATTTATGGATACATCGGCCACAAGCCACAATGTTGGATGATTCAGTCTAAATTTTGGTAATCTGAATCTTTGAACTTAATGGTTAGTTGTTGGACTGTATGTTTATCCTAATATGTCAAGGGAAATGGCTAACGTGTTCACTGAACCTACACAAAACATGATGAACAACGTTTATCAATAAATGAATGAAAGTAATCATGACATGGTTTACATGCTAACACAACAACTAGGCACCATCCTCACGCCCTTGATTGCAACAATGAATAACACTTGCAATCAGTTAGCCCAACAAATAGGCCAGTTGATAGGTGCTTTAGGGTTCAAAGAGAATGATCCTATTATTCGACATATTAGGATAGAAAAACCACCTCTAATGGAACTTGATCGACAAATTGAACTCTAATATGGTCGCATTAATATGCTTCGATGCAATGATGATAAACAACCTGAAGGAAACGAATATGGAGTCCAGAGACTTTACCAAAACGTTGAGAAGCGTCCTGCCCAAGTTCAATTTGACTTGGGATAAATAATCAAAACTTGAATTAGGTTGTCGAACAAATTATCAACTAGTTTGGTTTTAATGTGGGCTATGCCAACTAGCCCTACCTTATCTCAATTTTCCCATAATGGATTCAATAAGCTAAATTGCCTAGGGGTGTTAAAATCCTAAAACTATCAAAGTTTGTCAGAGATCCCGATGAGTCGACGTTCAAACATATATTTAGGTATACTATTGAACTAGGTGAGATAGCAGCTAATGAATATCTCAAAATGAGATACTTCCATAGTTCCTTGACAAAGAATGCCTTCACTTAGTTTTCAACTATTTGACCGAATTATATTCATTTAGATACTCAATTAGAAATGAGTTTCCATGAACAATTCTTCAAGGGTGAGATGAAAGTAATTTTAACTGACTTGTTCAATGTTAGAAAAATGTTGAATGAGTCAACAGACGATTATCTATGTTGATTCTATTTGATGAAAAGTAGATGTTATACATCTATTCCTGAGTTGGAAACTATCAAAAAGGAATCTAGTGGGCTAGAGTATGATATCAGGAAAAAGTTGGTCAACCAACAAATCCTTGACATAGCTCGACTTGCCAATAAAGTTCGACAAATTGAATAATTGAAGGTAGAAAAATATGAAAAACAAAAGAAAACTTTTAAGAAAATTGTCTATATCGATTATAATCTAAGTAAGGATGTTGAAGTGAGTGAGGTTAACGTGACTGAGCTGCAAAATGACCCATCTTATCCTTGTCAAGCACTTCAACCTATTAAGGCTAAAGGAAAAATGAATTATGTCAATCAAAAAACTTATTCTTTTGACATTACAAAAGTTGATCAAATATTTGACATTCTCTTGAGAGTTAATCAAATTAATTTGCTTAAGGGACATAAGAAAATTATGCAAATATCATGGTAGTTGTGGTCATTGGACTAAAAACTGTGTTAGTATCAGGGATATGATCTAGAAAGCCATGAAAGAAGGAAGATTGAAGTTTGATGACAAGGCTAAATTCAATATGAAAGTTAATACTAATATTTTTTAAGTCAACTCGAGTTTTGTTGAACCAAAAGAGCCTGTCGAGCCATTTGCTTGCATGCAAATCAACATGATCAATGTCAATGATGTTACTGATGACATGGGCATTAACGTAGAGAATATTATGGATGTTTATCCCCAACTTGATGAATCCTTGGCTGATTTTCTAGAAAAGAAGAAAATAAAAAAAGGAAAGGTTAGACTTTGTCCTCGTTGTAATGCTGCGTATGATCAAGTAGAATCAAAATACAATGAAATGAGAGAAGTAGAAAGAACTTGTTGTGAAATTAAAGCTTTTGACAGAGAACAAGCTGAACAGCATCGATTTGACAGATAGCGGCCTGACACTGGTTGTAAGAAGGAGAAGCGCCCAGTTGAGTGTGTTGATCGCCAACATTATGAGAGGCTTCCATCACCAAAACTAAAACTAAAGTTTGTGGTGGTTGTTGACATTAATTCATTAGAGTTATAGGATAGAACTAGAGTTCTGTCAACAAAAGTGATTAAGGAGAAATGGGTAAAAAATTGCAAGCATTATAAATTATAAGTTGTAGTTTTCCTAGGGTTCTCAGTACAAAAAACTACCATTAAAACATAAAGGATCTTGAAACCCATTATTCTCATATAAATAACATTTAGTAGAAGAACTTACCTAGATCTATGGTAAAAGGTTGAAAGTTTTTGTGTTTTTTTTATCTTTTTTTTTTTAAGAAAATCATTAGGGTAAAGAAGTCTAGAAACCCCGAAGAGAATGATGAAAGCAAAGTTTTAATGGCAACAAATGTTATTCAAGAAGAATCCTAAAACTTGATTTCTATTCTTTTGCCTTGCTTTTATTTCTTCTTCAGCATTAGTGATGGGAAAAGGAAGAAGTTACCTTATGACCAAGAATAGGATAAGTTGAAGTTTTTACATTAAAAAATAGTTTCTTAATACTGCTAACCTCCATCAGGTTATCAATTACTATAATTACAAGGTTACCCATTCTTTTTTGTCTAATAAGAGTTTAGCTCGTTAACTTAATTTAATTATTTATTAAACTAATAAGATAAGTTACATGCACATCACAGAAGACACTTAATCCAACATTAACAACTTAAGTTTGTGAAGAAATACACTTGGTGCAGAGAATCAAGTTATAATTATCCAAATTTCAATCCAAAGAGTAGGCCCAATACTTGGTACAAGGAAGGTTACTTTGGTCTAGCACAATCTAATTTGCAGTCATTGACAAAAACTCACTTCAGAAAATAACAAAAGATCAAAACTGGTAGAAGAAGGGTTTAAGGCATTGTGAATGGAGAGCCATCAACAGAAAGTTGACATCCCAAGGAAGCTAGGCCAACAAGAAAGTTGGCAGCCAAACTTGAAGAAGTTCCTAAACGTTCTAAGTCACTAGTCCAAGTCAAAGACAAAAGAAAGGCATAATTATCAAAGTTCAAGGATATGGAAGCAGTGACTATGAGTTGAATGAAGGAGTCAACCAAGTAGAATATGATTACATCGATGAAGATGAATAGGCCTTTGTGCACAAAGACATACCCGTTGTTTTTGTTGATATTGTCCAATTTGAGAAGCCCATTGAACAAATGAAGGCTCGTTTGCATCCTTTGCATATCAAAGCCCTTGTCGAAGCAAAGCCCACCAATAGAGCCACTGTCAACCTAATACCAAGAGCCATGTTATGAAAGCTTGGCAAGACAAAAATTGAGTTGCGGAACACTAATGTGGTTGTTACAAATTTTACAGGCAAGACTTCTCCAGCAGATTGGATGACTATGTGGACTATTCAAGTAGGGAGTATTGAGAGATTAACTTTATTTATTGTTGTCCCATTGAAAGCGAGCTACAATTTCTTACTCGACAAAGAATGGATTCATGTTGGTAATTCCATCGATATTACATAAAAAATTTATTATCTGGAACAAAGATAAAAATATTGAGACTGTCGAGGTTGACGATAGCCCATGTTATCTCCAAGATGGTTTCCCCTTTCAACCAAAGAAAGACATACCCTCTCCCCACCTCCTGAAACCATATGGGCTGTGTAATGCCCAGAAAATTCAAAACGCTCAAACAAAAAAGGACACGACTCCTCTCATGTTGCTGGGCATGGGTTGTGTCTTTTGAGGTCCAAAAAAGAAAAAAAAATAAAAGAAAGGAAAAAATGATGCTCCCTTTTCAAAACCTTAAAGATTTATTCCACCTTGAGTATCATTGAGAGCATTGTCACAAATAAACTTAGTGGTGGTGTATGCCCTACGGTTAAGTTGTTTTGGTTGTTTTATTTTCAATTTTTGCATTCTTTTTACATTTGTTATTCACCTTTTGTCCTTTGTTTACTTCTTTTTTCCATTGTTTCATTAATTATTATTAATTTGGATATCACTTCTCATTTTTATTTGGTAGTTAGTGTTGAGTCAGCTTAAGTGTCTCCCTGAATTTGGAGCCTTTGTAGGGGGATGTATTGTTGTCAACTGCCAAAATGATTTTCTTTCTTCCTTTAGCTTTATATTTCTTTTTTATTTATTTTCATTGATTTTATTTTGTCATTATCATCCTAAATCCATGTTAACTCAAGCATATGCATGAACTAGTTTTCAAAAGATAAAGATTGCTTTGAAAAATGATCTGAGACCAAAAGAGGACTATGTGTGTTAATTAATGTGAGTATCTAATTGCCTCACCGATCCTAAAATAATTCCTTTACATCATTTCGAGGAGAAATCCTAGTGAACACTTAAAAGGAAAATTATCTAGACATTTTTTCTTTAACCTCGTCATGGCCTTAGACCACTCACTCATCATCATTATACCTAGGAACCCCATTTGAGTCTTTCATTAGCCTATTTTCTTTCATTAACCCACGTTCCACCTTTACCCTTAACCTTAAACACTTATCTACCATTTTTGTGAGAGAGGATTGGATGTGGAAGCAAGGAACTCATTGAGGATTCAAGAGAGACAAATGTTGATGTTAAGGGGAGAAAAAGGAAAGAAAAGTTGAAGTCTAGCATTAAAATAGAAGATCCACCCAATGTGTTGTAAAGAAATAAGCTTGGAGGTGGAGGCAAGAGAGCATGAATTCAAAGTATTTATATGCCTTGCAAGGAAAAAAAAAAGAAGAAAAGAAGAAGCAATTGTGCTAGTAATTCAAAGTGCAATTTTCCCTTTGCATATTACATATTGATTCTCAGTGTGTTTTAAACTATTTCATCATGATTTGTTTATATTTGCTATGTCGTTTTCCTTTTCTTTGTTTTAACGAGCACCCCTTGAATTGCAATGCTTGTCATCTTTAAAAAAGTAATGCCCTTGGTATGAGTTGTTAATGTTCATCTCTTACTTGAGGACAAGCAATTGTTCAAGTTTGGGAGTATTTGATGTGTGGGCAAAACCCACACATTTTATGTTTGTTCAAACATGGATTTGAGTGGATTGAGAGAAGAATTATGCCACTTATTATTTATATTCAATGAGTTCTTTGTGCCCATTGAATTAAACAAATTTTATTGTGTTCTGAAGGAATTTAAGGGCTTTTGTAGAAATTTGGGCATGGTTACTAAAATTTGAAGAGCATAAGGATCATGTTGTAGTATTTTGAGCATAACTTTTGCTATAAACCTCGGATTGAGCTAATCTTAGTGGCTATGGACAATTGAGAAAAATTCCTACAACTTTTATGAAAATATCGAAGCCCAATCCATGCTATTAGATGGTGAAAAATCACATGAAAAGTGGCTAACAAAGTTTGACTAAGTCAAATCAACATTCTTAAATTTTATGAATCAATCTAGATCTTTAATTGGAGTACAAGTAAACCTTAATTGGTGAAGATTTATTACAATTCTTATGGAAGATTTGTTTCCTAATTCATGTAACTCAACAACAGAAAATGAAACAAAATATTTGGTCAAAGGTTATTTAAGGAAATTATTGTTGTTAAACTTGTTTCAGTAAAACAAGCATAACTTCCTCTATATAGATGTGATTCACCTAATTTTGGTTGTGTTGGAAAGGTA
The DNA here is from genome assembly GCA_029884595.1 of Ormosia semicastrata. Lineage (NCBI taxonomy): Eukaryota > Viridiplantae > Streptophyta > Magnoliopsida > Fabales > Fabaceae > Ormosia > Ormosia semicastrata. Next base: position 39,751,916 of record JAQQTO010000055.1, read on the forward strand.
AGAAAAAGATCTACAAATCTTCTATCAATAACTCTCCTAAATTCACCTGTTTCTAGTGAGAAAAATCTGCCACAAGTTGACACAAGGGTAAGGCCTGACAGTATGCAATCTTATTTGCCCTAGATTCTTTGAAGACTATAAATAGGGGCTAAAATAAGGATTATAGAGAGCTTCGGCAGAAGAAATAAATTCAATTTGGAGGCTAAGAGAATATCACCATTGAAGACATCTGGAATTCTTCTATTCTATGATTGCTTCAAGATATTTCTTCCATCTCTTGACTTGCTTTGTGTTTTCATTGTCATGAGTAGCTAAATTCTCTATTTTCTAGGATGATGATGTAACTTGATTTGGATGATGATGTATTCGGATTCCTTTAGATTTAATTTAAGTTTCTTTTTATTCAATTGAGTGTTTATTATTATTTTTAATGCTTTTGTGAATTGACACTCATTAATTGATCATGTGGGTTGAGTAGAAAATTGGAAAATTTGTGCATGACTTAGATTATGTGATGAATGTCATGATCTTGACTATCTAGGAATGGAAGTTATTGATTGTGTAGATTTTGCTTGAGACTCCATAGATCGCATAATGCATTTAATTCATGGGATTCAATTAAGGAATTGATTGAATTTCTAGAATTAAAGAGAATTTATATACCAAGGAATTGAGTAAATTAAAGAAAATTGATATACCAAGAAATTGAGTATTAGTTAAATTAGGAAATCTCTTCATCAATTGGTTAATTAGAACTTGATTAAGTCGAAATCCTAAATACTAATCGGAAAAAACAAGTGAAGTTGGATTCCTAGCGTCTTTATCATTGCGTGTTTACTCCCTAACTTGTTATCATGATCTTTCTAGTATTTTCAAGTTATTTGTTTTACTTTATTTTGCTTTTCTTTTAATCACTTGTTTTCTTTTGAAATTCTTCTTGAATCAATTTATTGCTTAGATTGTAGTTGGATTAGTGAAGCAGTACTTGGCAACTCAATCCTTATGGAAACAATACTCACTCATCACTTTATTACTTTTGCGATTTGGTGCACTTATCAAATTAGTTAACAAGCATATATGAAGAAGATAAAAGATGAAGTTTCTTATATGTAGTTTCTTTACTCAAAAAATCAAAGAGATAGCTAAAGCAAACTACTAGGATTTCTTGCTAACCTTGATTGCTAGAGGAGGCTAATTGGAGAAATTAAATAGAGAACAAAACATTGGAGTAATTTGAAAGATGAAATGTTAATAATAAAAAATTGAAAGATGAAATTGGGATTTTCATTTGTATCCCTCTGTATTTTACCTCTCCCCCCCCCCCCCCCCTCCCCACAAAACACACACGCCCTTTGCCCTTTCTCTTCCCCAAAAAGAAAGTTCCTTTGACTTGTTACTGATGGCTTCATATGTTTTTCACCTTATATGATTAGTCTGTCAAGAAGATAAGAAAAATGTAATCAATAAAAGTTTTTCTTATTATTTGTGATAATCAACTGATATTAATTCTATGAGACAAATACCCTTTGTCAGCATGTTATGACAATATTGTCTGTATCCCTTATATTTTATTTTATTTTTATCAGAGTTTAATGGAGTGGTTATTTTCGATGAATTTAAGGTAGTACCCGGTGAAGTATGTTATACTTCGTTTGCTCTATTTTATCGAAGACATGACAAAATTCCAAATATGTCGGTTGGTTAATGTCAAACATAATCGCTTTATAAATAAAATGGTTTATTTTTTTTTATTAAATCTTTGGATTCAATGAGAGAGTATAACATATGTGAGCAACAGAACGTAAGTGGCTACGATTCATTGTTATTACCACTGAAAACTCCTATTTTATTTTATTTTCTAGGTTGTGACGTCCAAGTCTTTTTCAGACACTTTAAATTAGAGTACAACTACAAATATATAATTACACACACATTATCTTTTATTTGTACAGTTTTTATTATTTAATTATACTTGACCTTACTTTATTTTTTATATATCTACACTCTAATTCCTGTCACATAATTATATGAGGTAATGTGTTTATGAGCATTTTCTTAAAACTGCAGCTATAGTTTGTCTCAATCTCAATCCTATACCGATTATCTTCTAGAAACTTTTTTCCTTTTGGACAGATTGGAATTCTGTAATAAATCAAACTATCAAAGTGACGGAAGATATAAATAAATCATTAGTAGGAACTCTTTGAATTTTTGTAAAGGTATTCGTTTATTACAAGAAATCTTGAATACATAAGCAAATACAAGTCTATAATGCAAATTTTTTAATAGAAAAAAATGTCAATTCTTGTAGTTATTTGTGTGCCAAACATTATCATCCTTCTCTGTTTTCAACTTGTTTGGATAATTGTGCAGTTCGTAGTTTTGTCCAGAGACGTGTCTCCTTCATATTGGAGATTGCCGAGTTACAAAATAGTGAAAATACCTTGATTCCAGAAGTTGATTTAGAAATGAAGGACAAATTAATGTCATCAAGTGAAGTACTTTTGAACCGAATGGCTTCACTTTCTGTTGGAGAACCACATGTGAGTGTGGTGTATGAGTGTGGAAAGTAAAGTCCTACATTGAAAGGTCAGTAGAAAAAGACGACCATATAAATTAAGGGTGATGGGCAAAATCATGATGTTAACCTTTTGGTTGAAATAGTCTCAATCCCAAATGTCAAATAAGCCAAACACTATCCAAGCCCATGTTGAAAAGGGAAAAAAAACATGAGACACTTCCATGGGGTTAATCGACCACAACAACTCCAAAGTAGGCGTACAAATGCATATCTTTGGTGGTTGAGAGTAACTAAACCACCACAAGGACGATTTTTCAATAAAATTTTAAATCATGAATCAACTTGACATAAGTACTTTCTCATTAGAAATCAAACTTTAAAGCACATTTTTCTGTTGAGTTTGCTGATTATGTGCCAGTAGCCTTAGCTAACGCTTATGATAAAGGATTCATCCATTTTGACTTGAACCAACCCATTATACTAATCGAACACCTTACATCATTAACTAAGATTGAACCTCAAGTTGCCACAGACAACAAAAACAACAAAGACAGGAGTCCGTAAAAGAAGACTCAATTAAGTGAAACAAACTCAGATAACAGCTTCAGACACCAAATTGACTCAAACCCATTACACGATATGTCCTTAGAACAAGTAATTTAGTCTTCTTTCCCCAACAAAGTGAGGAGGAATTTCTTGTAGTCCCCTGAAGTTTCCTTGGCCACTGCATGCTCAAGGTGAACGCTATTTCTCTTGTAATAGACCTCTTTGATGTCCTTCAGGTCCTTCTCAGCTCTGGTGACAATGACACGGGTGAGTGCATCCTCATCGGTTCCAACCTTTTTCATCGCATTGCGCAGGACCTACATAATAGATTCCGGGTAAAAATTCTTGTATAACAAATGTGTTTGATGTCATCATTAAAGAGATATTCTAATTAATGGTTGAGCATTTACTATAATATATATAAAATGAAGTGATAAGTCACTTGCAGAAAGAAAGTACTCACCTTTTCATAGTACTTCTTATAATCATTGATGCAACGAATGGCTATTTGCACTGCCTTATGAAAGTCATCAGATGCTTCATCAGACAATTTCTGCAAAGAGAGAAAGGAACAAAGAAAACTAATCGCTGTTTAATTTTCTTCTGCATGAGGTCTATACTTTTTCTTTGAAATTACATATTTAGAGAAACAATTAAGAATGAATTAAGTATTTTTAAAATCTCAACAATTGGGAAAAAAGAAAAGAAAGAGGCTCTTCCTTATTGTACCTTAGTGATGGCAATGCCATGGTCATCTCTGTAGCGGTTGAATGTTGCCACAAGTTGGGTCTTGCTCCTTGTAGTAAGGATCCTGATTACTTCTTCATGGTTGCTTTTCTTGTCTTTGATAGCCTCATGAAGAACATCAGCTTCAGATTGTGCTAATCTTGCATTTATCTCATTGCCACCATACCTAAATGAGCTCACCAACCCAACCAAAAGCTGCTCAAAATTAACCAGGGATTCAGAATTTCAGATCATTAATCACTCTACACCTTAAGCATTTAATTCATTCAATTCTTTCTCTTCAAAAACCAGCAATTATAAATATATGGAAAATGACTTGCCTGGCGAAGATGGCCACTGGTATTAGCAGCCACATCTTCTTCTAAGGAACGCATGTATCGGTTGTGGTAAGCACGCCTCACAACAAAGAGCTCTTCAGGTGAAAGGACACAGGCAATTTCCACAATCACGTGGTAGTTTTTATTAGCATTCCTGATGGCTAAATTGGCCAACAAAGCTTCACGTTCTGCAGGTTCCAAGATCCAGCGGTACATGGCTCTCTTTTTGGTACAATCCCCACACCACACCACACCACAAACTCAAATTCATTAGTGGATCACAAAAAGCAATCAAAAAACTTTCATAAGAAGCATTTTTTAAATTGTCATTGCCAGAACAAAATCAGGTTCTTTATCATCATTGTACTATTGTATACCTCAAAGTCACCGGAGAGCTCAGACTCAAGGCGTTTGATGAGATCCTCTTGGAAGAGGTCCTGGTATGCTTGTCTGATTTGCTTCCTTTGGGTAGCATTTCTATGACCAAGTATTGCTATAATGGCTTTATCATCAGCTCCCCATCCTACAAAGTTTTGAAACCCAGTAATTTAATGTCATGTTTCTTTCTAGAGATAGTTAAATCACCCCTTTGAAAGATATCACATATTCATCAATTAATCTTAGTTTCTAACATATTATTCTTATATATGGGGAAAAGTTAATTTTTACATTACAAAATGACTGTTATGTGTGAATCAAGGATTTGCAAATTTAATCATGGACTTTCAAGATGGAAACTTAGCATAAACCAAACTAAATGAATAGTTCAAGAAGAAATGGGAAGTTTGGATCATGTGACCTTTGACAGCCTTCCGGAGAGCTTCTGCATCTTCCACAGGCGAGTGTTTGCTAGGAGCAATGAGGGTAGCCATGGTTGGATATGTCTCTTACTCTATGCCGCTAGCTAGTTATTATAAGGTAATTAGTGTGTTCACCAAAGCTGTTTATTTATTCATAGACACACACACAAGTTAATGACCTATTGCTTATGCTTTTACAATGCCCACTGTTTGCTCAGAATAATGCCATTTTCGATGATTTGTCTGGACCGTATTTTATTTAAAAATTTAAGAATCTATAGCTAAACGTATTCCTTTGAATTAGTAAATATTTACAAGAAATGTATTAGGTGGCCATGGAATTCATATTATACTACTAAACACTACCCTGGTCAGTTTTGGGAGAAAACGGTGTTTAGGTTTAATACATTGCTAGTGGTTTATGATAAATTAAACTATTGACTTTTGATCAAATCTTCATTAATTCAACAATTATTTAGTGAATTTGATAAATTTAAACTTTATCAAAAATTAGTTTTAAAGCTAAAAATCAAATATTGAACTTTGATGCTTAAAATTTTTAAACAAATTTATTCAAGGAAAACTCTAATATTTAATAGAATAAATAAGAATATAATAGCAAATACAAATTTTATTTAATAAATTAAATAAGAAAAGGATTGATACTGAATATATTCAATCTCTCACTTGTTGAACAATATTTTTGGTCGTTGCCCGTCCATCCCACATCCTTTTGGGCCGTGAGTTGTTAAATAATTTAAGCGGTTACGTAAATAACGTTTTGAAATACCAATTATAACTAAATCGTTTTCAATACTAAAAAAATAAAAAATTATTAACTTAAGTATACAATCGATACACCGTCAATTAGCTAAGCATTAAAACCTCTAAAGCCTGTTTTAAAATCTAACTAGCTTTGCATCCGTGCGTTGAACAGGTTATTATAACAAGATTTGATTTTTCTAAAGTGTAACTTGTACTTTAAACACATAAATATTATTAATATATGAAAGAAACTAACAAGATATAATAAGAAAAAATTCTTGCATACATACACATATCTTACATGAAGTGAATTTCATTCTATAATAAGACTCACTCCATATAAATGTATGTAATATATATATATATATATATATATATATATATATATATATATATATATATATATATATATATATACACAAAAATTCTTCTATAATAAGTATTGAAATACTGAAATTTTAGACAAATAACACAATTATAATTAAGTTGAATACCATAAATATGAAATAAATATATATTGTCATTAAAAAAATCCTACAGATACAAAATTTATGTCATTAAATTACTATGTCAATTGTCATAATTTTACTAAAGCATTGATGCTATAAAATACAGTTAATATTCAAATAGATGATGATAAAATAAAATAAATTTTGAATCTATTTATTTTTTTTAATTTTTTAACACGTTGAATTCATTTTGTTATATAGATTTCGAATCCATTTTGTTAATATTCATCTGTTACCATATTTAACACTTGTTCAAATACTTTTTCATTAGAGAAAGAATTATCAAATAATTTTTTTTTCTTTTATTTGTTTGTTAATAAGATAATAACATAATTTAAATTCAAATATAAAGAAATTAGTGTCACAATTTAGAGATAACACATATCAAAATTTTACAGCCATAACTTTCTTTTTATATATTATTATATTGACTGATTGATGATATGATGCACACATATCACTACAAGTATCAAATATGACATTAATATGATATGCGATATGGTAGTTCTTAGAAAGTTAGGATACGCGTAGAATACAAAATTAAGGGGAAAAGGTGTAGAAACAAGTTTTTGATTTCAGCATTATTCATTATAGACATAATAGAATACTATTATTTATAAAATTATTTTTCTATTTCACCTATATATTAGCACAAGAATTTAAAAAATAAAATAGCAATTATCATTTAAAAAAATGTTATTTACCATTGTCATTTTCTAGTAGAGTTGAAGTCGTAGGTAAATTATTCATTTTCGGGGACTAAATCTATCATAAAATTGCATAAAAAAAATTAAAAGTAAAAAATTCTTCCAGCGGATTTATTTGCCTAAAACATATTAAAATCCTTATTTAAGATTTTCGACAGCTAGTTTGCTGGAAAAGATATGCAAATGGATGCGGTAGATATTTCAAATGTTTCGATAGATAAATCCGCCAAAAAATTTTCCATTAAATCTATAAGAAAACTACATTAAAAAATTAAAAAGAAAAAAATTCTTCCAGTGAATTTATTTGCCTAAAACTTATTAAAATCTTTATTTAAGATTTTTGACAGATGATCTGCCATAAAAGATATGCAAATGGATATGGCAAATATTTCAAATATTTTGGTGAATAAATCCTCCAGAAACTTTTCCACAACATTTGAGAAGTGACTTTCCAATAAATATTTCACTACAAATAATAATAATAAAATATCCTTGGAGAAGATTTCTAGTCGACTGAGCCTCTAGAAATGAGTTTATAACTCCCACCCACGACTTCTTTCTTCCCCATTTCTCCTTTCTTCCTCTCTTGTCTCTTCTTTATTCCGTCTTCATTGCTGGCCATCGATCATCCTCCTTCCTCCCCTATTTATCCTCACTTTCTCTCTTCTCTATTCCCTTTGCATTGCCAATAGTTCTAGTATCCTTTGGCTATCAGTCGTGCTCCTTCCGGTGACTGTTCGTCCTCCACCATGCCCGTCCAAAGTTATCACATGACCATCTACACTTTCAATATGTTGTTAGTAGTTGTATTGTTATTGTTAACTTGACATTATTTTGGAGGAAGCATGGTTGAAATAATGCTTTAGGTTGTCTATGATATGGTAGAATTGTTTACAATAGTTGTATTGTTATTGTTATGCACACTTGTTTGTATGTTAGTGTACTATGTTAGAATTGTTTGTAATTATTGTTAAGTTGGTAATTATGTGGTTGAAATAATGTATTAGGAAGTCCAAAACCGTAGGTTAGATAATTGGGTACCTTTGAGCAATTTGAAATTTAACTACTCAAATAATTATCTTTCATCATCCAACGTTTGTGACGATAATAATTGTAGTGATAAGATTTACAAATGATTGGTATGATAGAAAGTTTGAGGATTGATCATGATTTCTTCTCTTATGATGATGAGGAGGAAGCAAGATCAACAAAGGAATGAGAAAAACATTGTAGTTTAGAAAAATAAATTTGCACATTTTTTGAAGTAAATTTTTTGACGAAGAGAAGTTGCGTGATGGAGGAGTAGGGGATTAAGATGGATGATTAAAAGCATTAGAATTTATATAAAGAATGTTTAAAGCAATAATAATGTCACTATATAGAAGTTTTGTGGATAAAAAAAGGCTCAGTGAAACTATAAGCTCGATATCCTTGAAATTTGAGGAGTTGAGAGGGCAATCCCAAGACCACTTTCCTTGCAGGTGGCACAAGAAGCATATGTTTGGTTGTTTTCGTATAATGAGTTTTGGAGAGCAATAAGAGAAAATTTAATTTTAGGAAAATTTGGACGAATTTGAAATTAGGATATTGATGGTTATTGTGATGACGAATAAAGTAGATTTACTTTTCTTATTACTTGTAATATAATGGGTAATAAAAGGAAGACTAGTTAATAAATCGGTTTAGGAACTAGGAGTATTAGTATTTGAAAAAGCCGATTTTCATTTTGAGTTATTTAATTGATTGCGCTTGTATTGAAAGGTTTTTCTGCTGGACTACTCTTGATGAACTAGGATACCAATCTCTGTAACAATTCAAGAACTATGTTTTTTTTTTAATCTAATGTTCCTTTTGAAATGCACCAATCATCATGACTGTGATCAACAGTTAGAGACAATTTTTTTTTTATCTTGCTCATATTTCTCCTTATACCTGATGGTTGCTAGAGCTTACATAGGTCATTTGATATACATTCTCCAATCCAGAGAAGTCTTTGTCCTGAGCTACATTGACCTCTCTAGATTGGAGAACATATATGGGATAATATTTGTACACTTTGGCTATCATAGGGTATAAAGGGAAGTGTGAGCAGGCTAAGAAAAATTGTGCCTTAACAATTGATGATAACTATGATGATCGATGTATTTCACGAAGAACATTATAAAGAAAAAAAGGATACTTCTCGAATTGTTATGGATAGTTCATTAGGAGTAGTTCAGCATAAGAACCATTTAACACAAGCACAATCAATTGGAAAGTTCAAAAGAAAATTGGGATTTTTTATATTGATACTTCTAGTTCTTATATTGATTCATTAAATGTGGATAATGTTCATTTAAGTTCCTACTGTATTACAAGCAATAAGAAAACTAAATATGCCCCTTCACCATCACCATCACCCTCAATAGCCTAATTTCAAATTTATCCAAATTCCTTTTAAATTAAATATTCTCCTGCTACTCTCAAAACTCGTTAGACGAATAGAAGTAGACACATGCTTCTATTGCCACTTGCAAGGTCAGTGGTCCTTGGGACTGCCCTCGCAACTACCTTAACCCCAAATATGTTGAATTCAAAGTTTCATTTGGCTCTTTCTCTTCATGGTACTTCTGTAGTGTCATTATCATTGATGCCACCACTCTTTTTACAAATCCCATTAATATGGGTTTACACCTTAATCCCTAACTTCTCCACCGTGGGCCTTCTCTTTGTCCTAAAAGTTATTTCATAAAAACATGAAAATTTATTGTTTTGAACTGCAATGTTTTTCTCCTTCCTCTTAGCATGTCTCCTTCTCTAGCCTCCTCCTCCTCATCAAAAGAGGTGGAATCGTCTCCACTATTTAAACTTTCTATCACATCCATTGCTTGGAGATGTTATAGACTCATCATCCTCACATCTAGTGGATAACGGAGGATAATTTGAGTAGTCAAATCTTGAACTATTTGGAAACACTCAAATGCCTAGTTCTGGCAAATCTTCCACAAGAATTACATCATCAGCTTATTCGCTAGAAAGTGACGAAGAAGTTATGTCTAACGTAGCTTTTTTCTAGTGGACCTATCCATTGGAAATTGTGGCAGATTTTTGTTTTGAACAATGGTTTTTCTAATAGCTCGATTCAGTCGAAAATTAATAATTTCAAGCAGCCTTTTATTTGTTTGTGACATATTTATCCATAAAAAATTTACAATTTTCTTAAATTTTCTTGTAGTCATGGGATACAAGTTAACAATATCCAATGGTGTGTTTTACATTATTTTCAAAATTTAGAAAATTTTAATTATATAAATAAATATATAAATTTAGGATATTTTATTGTTCAATATATAAACAATGTTTATATTTTTTTCAGCTCAAATAAGCTATATAAATATTTAATATACTCATATTATCGTATACATACTTATAATTTATTATCAACTAAATAATTTTATAACCAAGATGATGATATATAATAAAATTATATACAGATAATTAATTTTGTATTCACATTGTGGATATGAAGATCTTTTCTCCGTAATATATGTGTAGCTGGTCTCTCTTTCTAGTTGTTAGATACTATAAGTGACCCGTAAGGAGTGACTAAGTGGAAGTGATAAGGAAGTTTGTATTCAGTAATTGAGGAGCTTTTGTAATATTATAAATTTGAATTCGTGAAAAAGAACTTGTAGAAAGAGCAGTTTCAGTAACTCAACCAATAATCCGTCCGAAACCTTCTATGATTAAAAAAAAAAAAATAGAAAAAAGATGCCATAGTAGGTTATGTAGATAGGATCCTTCAGTTCAGGTTTTCCTTTAAATTGGTCCAAACGATACCAGTGCTCAACTGCTCATACGATCTATCCTCAAATTTTGTAATTGAGTTTCAAACTTGAGCTTTTATATATCTCTTCAAGTCTTTAAGATTGAAATATACCTGTCAACAGGATATAAAAGATCATATAATTAATAAATGACAAGAAAATTTTAATATCTAAAACTTGAACTTGTATAATATTTTTCATATGATTATTATCAAAATAATCACCAAAAATATAAATAAAATAAATATATTTCTTCAGCAAAAAATAATTTTTTTATAATAATGTACTCTAACAATTTGCTTTGAAATATTATATCATTAAGAATATGATATAAATTATTTATCATCCATGAAGAATAAATTAATCTAAAAAATTATAAAATTTGGAAATATTATGAATTTGAGTGGGGGAGGAATCCAATGACATTCTCGTGTACTGTATATAAATGAGAACAAAATTGTATGTATTGATATAATTATGTTCAAAATAGTTTTATTAGAACATTCTAGAGAATTTTTTTTTATTTTTATTTTTTATTGAAATTGTCGACCTGTTTTAGCTTTGCAAACAAAGCCTTTTATTTTAAATTATAGAATATGATGACATTTACTTGAGCACTACAAAACAAACTGGGTAAAACAGTTCAATATTGCAATTAACATTGCACTCTATTTTTATTTGATTCTCTAGCCAGGATGTGGCATCGTTGTTATTGTGTTAGGTTTCCAGCTCCAACTAAACGTAGGATAGGAGATATGGGCATTTTGTTTCTTTTTTATAAAGTGTTCGGACTTATATAAATCCAAATAGTAGGAGACAAAAATAAAATGACTAAATATTACGTGGAGAAAATAATGAATAAATAATAAATGCTCTTTAAATATTTTGAGTAACACGTTTCTATGCTTAATACATAAGCAATGCAAAAACATAAATAAATAAATAAATAAAATAAAAATAAATGAAAAAAAAATGCAATGGTTAGTCAAACACCAATCCTTGTACTTCATAAGGACAAAACATCCCTCTCTATTTTTAACTTGTTTAATTTTGTTGACTTGTAGGGTTGAAATATCTTTTTGTTTGTTTTATTTATGAGTAATGTTATATCTTTTTATAAGTTTTTTTAATAATTATCATAATATTAAATAAAAAATATTAATTAAAAATTAAATATATTTAATATTTTGATAATATAAAAAATATTTAATATTGTTTTATTTAATAATTAAAAGAATTAATAAAAAGATTAAATAAGAAGGTGGCATCGTTTTTATTTAATAGTTTTTGTAAAATATTCACTTTTTGTAATAGTTTTTGTACTGGCATGATTCGCCATTATAAGTGTTAGGTGGTGATTACGAGACACAAAATCATCTTTCCTTCTTACATATACCATGTGATGGTAGAATAATTCCAATTTAACTACAGATCTCACTCTCACAAGCCCAGCCCATAAGAACCTACATGGACTAGTGAGAATGTGTTTGCTAGTGAGCACTGTGATTTCCCAAGAGGTTTTTGTTCCTCTAGAAGTAACCCAAGGCCTGCATTCCAGGAGAGTGGAAAGGACAAATCAGTGTCAGAATTTTTTAAGGCCTTGACTGAGGTTTCTATGTTAACAAAAGATTAAAAAATTTAGCTTGTGTTGAATTTGATACTCTCATTGTGCATGATTCAAATGCTCTTGGCTCCAACTTATATTAACCTCATTCATGTGTCCATGCTTATCTTTAATTGCAGGGAGCTTCTACTCCACAACGCTGGGATAGAACGGGTTGTTATTCAGGGAGCTAAAGGAGTTGTTGATTATTTGGCTACATTGCTCATAACTGATCATTCTTTTCACTTTAATAACGTTTCAACACATAATAAGATTATATACATTTTTTGTTAGGATAATAACATGGATGAGACTTATAAATTATTTAAACTCTACGCCACTAACTTAATCTTTGTGACTTAATACATGACTAGATAATAATAAAAACACATCTATACTAATGATGGATCAAAATTAAACCCTTAATATAAATTAAGTGTCTTATCGAGGAGGGTTCCAGTTTTCTTAGTTATCCAACTGAGAATCAGAAGCATGAAAATTAAAAAGAGTAAATTAGCAACTTAGTATTTAGAGTTATTTTTCACCTGCAGTTTAATCATTAAATTTAGTTATTATACAAGACAATCCTTGAATATAGAAAATTCATATCAATTTAATCATTCTTATATTTCACTTTAGTTCTTAAGAAATACTAATTTGATACAAATTTTATAAATTCAAAGGCTAACTCAAACAATAATTAAATTCAAAAACTAAACTACAAATAAAAAATAATTTTAAGAACTAAATTACTAGTTTACTCCTAAAAAAATAAATCATGATGAGAAATTCCTCAATTATAAGGCAATCCCAACCAGGGGCGCGGTGTAAGGCATGAGAATGAGTCTACTCCAACATCATCCAACCAGGATTCTAGGAGTTGTTGTAGATAGCACTTAGCACTTTCAATTTATGTGTTTGCATTTTAAATTTCAAATGTATTTGTCTATATATATCATGTGCATTGTAAAGTAAAAATTCAAGGAATGCAATTTATCATTTCTTGTATGTGAGACTTTTACATGGTATCAGCTGCCTTTTTTCTTTCACGAGTAAAATATCCATGGCCACCTCCAATATCTCCAACTCTTCTGCAGAAACTATGCAGCCACGAACTCAACCTACTGCTGCTTCCCAACCCTTTTCTGTCACCTACTTCAACTCAAACACTCATATGTCCTTGAAGCTTTCAGCCAAAAACTATCAGGCTTGGCACAAACATGCCAAGCCTCTTCTTTCAGCCATGAAATTATTTGGTTGTGTCAAGCACCAATCCTGCACTTCCCACCATGGTTTTAAATAACAGTTGTGGTCATTATGTTATGTTTACTACAATTGCAAAGAATTACGAAAAGATGCGATTGATGTGACCACAATTACAATTGTAATCCAGTTAAGGAGAGTACAAAAACTGTAATATTACGACCGCATATGTAATAACTGTAATAAAAACAAATTATGTAAATTATGTGCTGGTCTCTGGCATGGTGTTGCCGGATCTGCTTCTCTGCAGCCACGAACTCGCCACCACAAGCTCCTTTCATTTTTTTTTTAAAGCATTAACTAGATGGATTTTGGGGGAGGGGTGTGAGATGTTCCTTCCTTGGTTATTTGACTTATTTCTCCTTACAGACCCATGTGCTCTGAAAGGCCTAACTTATTTCTCTTTACGGACCCATGTACTTTAAAAGGCCCATGTTTTGGTTTTTAAGATTTTTGGATCAGATTTGTGTAAACGAAACAAATGCAACATTACTTGATAATAATAATAATAATAATATTATTATTATTATTATTATTATTATTATTATTATTGTTATTATTATTATTGGTTATGAGAATGGATTTGTTAGAATTATTTGTTAACTTAGTTTTTTAATAAGGTTTTTCTTAAAAAAATAAAATAAAATAAGGTCTTGTTTTACTATAAGAAGTAAGGAATTAGGAAGATATATAGTTAATTATTTTCATCAGTTTGACCACAATCAGACCAGTGAACCATGAACTACTACCTTCACTAGTTCAATGACAAATTCAATTTTAAAAACATTGGCTTTTGAGATAGAGGGTGAGTTCACCTTGAGTGTATTTGTGGATGCCGACGAGTATTCTTCTTATAAAGAAGCAATGCGCTCATCCTCGTCAAATAAGTTGTTAGCTGCAATAATGGAGGATGAGAAGGACACCATGGGTATGAACCATGTGTGAGAGTTAGTTGACCTACTAGCTGGATGGAAACAAATAGGTCTTGAAAATGAAGTGCAAGGTTGATAGGTCAATTGACAAGTATAAGGCTTGACTAGTAGCAAAAGGTTATACCCAAAAGAAGGGTCTTAACTTTGGATGTGAAGACATCCTTTCTCAATGGAGAAATAAATGAGATCTATATGGATCAACCCTTTTGGGTTTTAGGCTAAAGGACAAGAGCACAAAGTGTGTCGCTTTAAACGTTCAATTTATGGCTTGAAACAATAATCTAGACAATAGTATCTCAGTTCCATCGAGCTATTATCTCAATAGGCTTCACAATGGTTGAAGAAGATCGTTGAGTGTATATCAAGAGACACAAGAATAAGTTTCTCAATATACGTGGATGATATCCTCCTAGCTGTGAATGATAAGGAGTTAATAGTTGGCGCTCAGAAGTGGCTATCCTCCACATTTGAGATGAAAGACATAGGTTAGGCAAATTATGTACTTGGGGTAAAGATCTTGAGAGACCGTTCTAAGAGGTTTCTGAGTTTGTCTTAAGAAACATATATCAAAAGAATCTTAGAACTTTTCTGTACGCATGACGACAAACCCATTGACACTCTTATGGTAAAGGATCATTACCTTAGCATGGAGCAACGCCTTAAGATAGAGGAAGAGAAAAAGCATATGGCTAGAGTTTCAAATGCTAGTGTTGTCAGTAGTTTAATGTGTGCTATGTTGTGTACTCGACCCAACATTTGCTTTGCAGTATGCATGATCAATAGATATCAAAGTAATCTTGGTCTAATGCATTGGGCTACAGTCAAAAGGATACTTAGGTATATGAAAGGAACCACCAACATAGCTTTGTGCTCCAAGGTGGAGGCCTCAAGTTGATCGGTTACACTGATGCTGTTGGGCGTACAGATCGAGATATAAGTAAGTCCACCTTAGGCTATGTATTTATAATTTGAGGAGGAGCCATTTCATGGTGTAGCAAAAAGCAACAATGTGTGTGTTGCATGCACTGTTGCAATGCAAGAAGCAATTTGGTTGAGAAGATTCTTGCATAGCTTGAACATTATCAGGCATCTTCGTGAAGCTGTTGTCATTTGTTATGATAACATAGTTGCCAAAGCTTATGCAAAGGATCCCAAGTACCATGGAAAGGCAAGCACATAGATACTTGCTATCACTTCATTTGTGACATCATTACATAGGGTAAGATTGTGTTGAGGCATGCCTCCACAATCGATATGATAGCAGGTCTATTTACTAAGCTCATAGTCAGAGATGCTTTTTACAAGCATGTTAGGGGTTTAGGTTGAGGGTTTGATTATGTATTAGACATTAATTATGCAATAAAAGTATTTTGTTTTCAAATCTTTGTAGACATGCATAATGTTGTTTAGGTTTAATTAATTATAAAGGAACATATATGAGATTGTCATCAGGCTTTAAGATTATCTCTCTAACATAGGAAATCACCCTAATGCTTAGAGAGAGTGTGGGATGAGACTTAAACGATCACTTGATATCGAGTCAAGATGCTTGTATTAGCATTACGTCGCCTTAGCTTAGTGCCCAGATGAGACTTTATAAGTCAAACATGGAGTTGTCATGCTCTATGAAGCTTGTAAAGCTAGGTTTGAATTCGAGTGATTCAAGTCAATCTTTGTTATTGACTATATTTTGTTTAGTGTAAGTTGAAGCGTAACAAACCCTAAGTGGGAGCTCTGACTTGGCATTCAAATCATACTGCATGTGCTATAATGCGACTATTAAAAGGGAATGATTGAATGTGTAACATTTTCCTTTCTAACTTGTTTATAGAGCTACTTAGTTGCTGTTAGCATATTTGCATGTTTTACGTAGGGACATACCCACGTTGATGGGTTTGGGGGGCACATGCCCCCATTAAAAAAAATATCTACCAATATATATATATAACACATCATTTTTATCTCCCATAGAATTTGAGAATGTTTTATCTAAATACAAAATTAATTAGATAAATTTCAATTTTATTGCATAGAATCATATTTATGTGCATAACCATTAGCCAATTTTAGATGATTTATATGTAAATTCCTCTTAAATAAACTAATGCTTATACACGCTAAAAACAAATAATAGTCACATTAATACTACATATAAAAAAAGCACAACAAATATCACAATTTTTAAATAAAAATTGTTCATCTGATATAATAAAAAGATTTGCCCCCACTAACAAAAATTTTTGAATTCGTCACTAGTTTTATGTGTATGTCTCTATTATATGTGCTTGTAAGTAGATAACTTAGAGTGTGTTTGGTAAAGATTAACTTAGTTTTTTTTGGGAAAAAAGTTGTTGTAACAGTATTTAATTATATTTGGCAAAATCAGTTTCAGTTTTTATACGAAATTCAATGTCAAATAAAAGTTTTTTAAAGCTAATTTTCATAATGCTGAAAATTGAGTGTGTGTTTGAGAAAACTGTGAAAACTTGATTATGCTTAATAATCGATTATTGTATAAAAACTTTTTGTTATAACCGATTCATTTTTATGTTTGGATACATTAGCTAAAAAGTAACTTTAAGCTAATCTGATTCGTTTGGATGATGTAAAAAATAATCGCTTTTATGTATTAAATTACTAAAATAAGTATAGAATGATTAAAAAAAGTTATTTGATTGAGGACAAAATAGTATTTACATCTCAAAGTATAAGGAATAATCTATAAGCTAAAATCATAAGTTTCAATCTTCAGCATTATAAAAATTAGCTTCAAAAAGCTTTTATAATGCATTGAATTTTGTGCAAAAGCTGAAGTTGATTTTGCCAAACATGTTATAATACTGTGCAAACAGCTTTTTTTCAAAACAAGCTATTTGCACAATAAAAAAAGTGTACTAAACATACGCTGAAGCTTATGATTTCAGCTTATAAATTATTCATTACACTTTGATATGTAAATACTATTTTGTCATCAATCAAATAATTTTTTTAATCATTTTATACCTATTTTAGTAATTTAATACATAAAAGTGATTCTTTTTATATTATCCAAATAAATAAGATTAGCTTAAAATTATTTTTTAGTTAATGTATCTAAACATAAAAATGAATCGATTATAATAAATTATAATAAAAAACTTTTATATAATAATCGATTATTGAACATAATCAAGTTTTTACTGAGTTTTCCAAAACACACACTTAGCGAACAAGTTATCTCCTAAAATTAATTAGAACAATTAAAAAATATAAAATAATTAAGAATAAATAGAGAATAACAAGAATAATTATAAATAAGATTATTTATAATTATTATGATATAAATTAACTTTTTATGAATAATAGAGAATTAAATAAAATAGATATTAATCTAAGTAGAGATTAATTATTAGTTAATCTTATTAAATTAAGTAAATAAGTAATTAAAGTAATTAGAATATTATATTATAGTAAATAAGGACCAATTGATTAATTAGGAATTAATTAGATATAGTATTACTTTTATAAGCTAATGATTTTGAAATGGCCAATAAAATTACATGCAAGGCAAAGAGGCACTAAGCTTTATTTCTAATGGCTTAGGGGTTTTTTTAATGATAATAATAAGAATTTTAATGTGATTTGACTCTAATTACATGCAATAGGAAGAGCTTAGAATTCTTTGGTGTAATTTTAGTAGTTAGGATTAGTGCACAAGGGTTATAGGGTTTGCATGAAGTTTTTAAAGAACCCTAATGTAATCTAGGGCAAGTACAAGTCCTAAATAACATACCCTAGGGTAGTTAAACTTTACCTAAAACACAATCTAAGACCTTGTACTACCATTTATACTCCTAAACTAGCCCTTATGGCAATAATCTAATGCCTAAGTTACCTAGACCACTTACCACGAGACACACACACACACTTCACTGCCTCACCGCCTCACCCTTCAACACACTTAACACACAAAACCATTCACTCACATGAAACTAACAACACACACATAGAGTTTCGAGGAAAGGAATAGAGAGAACAATAGGGTTAGAGAGATAAAGAGAAAAGGAGAATGGCGAGTTTGAGGAAGGAGGAGCCACCGTCTCTAGAGGAGTTTCATGTGAGGATTTCCACTTGATTGAGCTACGACCAAGTAAGGAAGAGCCACCCCATCTGTTCTTCTTCCTATGAGTGGAGTTCTTTCTGTCCAACATTCAACTTTCTTACCCTCCTCCTAAGCTTCTTATTGTCTGCTCTCAACTGCTTCAATTCCTCCTTAGTAAACTTATATGTCTTCTTGCCAACGGGCTTGAAAGGAGTTTATTCTGCTTAGGTGGAGCCATAGTGGGTCTCACTCCCTTCCATTCTTTCTCCTGGTTAGGGGGCAAATTTTTCTTTGACTTTCTCATCGGCTAGGATGTTCATATAGGATCCAAGAAAGACCATTTTCCTTAGGGAGTCCAATGTCTTAGTTAGTCTAGTAGGAATTAGAGGAGTTTGGGACTTGGCTCCTTTTGAATTGGTGGTGCAGTAGCATCACAAATTGGGGATGGAAGTGCAGGTGGTGTGAGAGGAATTAGAGAGAGTAGGATTATAGGTTGTTCAATACTTACGATTTCTGATGGGTGAGAAGGTTCAGAAGAAGGTAGCTTCTTAGTATGCTAAGAATGTTCATTATCTATTTTTTTAGTATGAGTTTAGTCTTCTTAAGGCTTAGGGGTCTTTTCTTTCTCTCCTTCTTCTTTTCCTTGACCTTTTTCCTCTTTCTTGTCTCCTTCCGGTTGCATCAGACTAGGTTCAATAGGGTGAGAATGTTGGTCTTCTTTCGAGTGACCTTCTCGAGATAGTTGAGTTAAGATTCTTGTAACTGTGACCTTCTCGAGATAGTTGAGTTAAGATTCTTGCAACTGTGACTCTTAGTTCAACAGTTGCATATTCAGATGCAGGATCAACCTCTGGTTTCGCTGGCCCAACATCTTCTTGTGTAGGTGATCTTTCAACAGTCATGTGTTCTTCAGCAACTTCTAAGTCTTTTATGGTAGGACCTTTGTCATGATCATGAGAAGCTTCGTAAGAAGCTTCAGTAACTTGATGAGAAGCTTCCTTAGGGAGAGAAGGTTCATCATCAGCAACCTTCTCAACTTCTATTTCAGTATATTTTTCTTTCTTCTTCTTTTTCTTCTTATGTTCTTTTCTCTTAGTTTTTCTCTTTTTCTTCTCCTCCTTCTCCTTGTCTTTCTTCTTTCTTTTTTTTTTTATTTTCTTCTTTTTCCTTTTTGCTTTCTACCTTCTCAATCATTATTTCTTCAAAGTCCTTCTATGACTCTTCCTTCTCAGGTTCTTCTTCAATCAATCTTTCTTTGCCCTTTCCAGGGCTCTTCACTTTGAATGGGTGATCAAGCCTTATCTTGCTCCTTAATTTAGAACCTTTGTATGCAGTTTCTCTTTTCTCTTGATGCATTTGCTTCAGGTTCCTTCTTAAGAAGGTTGGACCTTCCTTCTC
Organism: Ormosia semicastrata; assembly: GCA_029884595.1. NCBI lineage: Eukaryota > Viridiplantae > Streptophyta > Magnoliopsida > Fabales > Fabaceae > Ormosia > Ormosia semicastrata. Next base: position 39,771,911 of record JAQQTO010000055.1, read on the forward strand.
ACCCTTCTCCTTGGAGAGGTCCACCTTAAAGTGCTTGAATAGTCTAGTCAGTAACATTCCATGTAGAAAGCTTACTGCCATTTTTGTGTTTTTAATCACAAAGATCATGTACTTGAGAATGATGAAGTGGAGATTGAGAAGTTTCTTCTCCTTGATGTAGGGCATCACCACTTTGTCAGCCTCATAAATCTTCTCAATGCTTCATATCCTTGGCATGACAAAATGACAAAAGTGTGAGTGGATGAATTTTGCTATAGAGTTGAGTTTGCTGGCAAACTTTGACTTTTCCCCAGCCAAGAAAAGGGTGTATAGGACTTCTTCATAGTTTTTATAGCCTATGTGCCATCCTGCTTGGTCATAGGCCAAAAGTCTTGTGTTTGGAACATTGGTGATGGTAGAAAGGGTAGCCATGTCCAACTTGATCAGTGTCCCTTTCACAGAGGAGATGATGGTAGGAGGTTCAATGGTGTAGGTTGCTCCTAACGTAGAACTTTTGGCAAAGCACTGGATATACTTTCTCATAGATACTGAAAAGTTTCCCCACTTCAGAATCTCTATGTGAGGCCTAAAGTCTCTTCCTTCTTCAACTATCTCATTAAATGAGATACTTCTTCAAAGAACAATTTTCTTGTTCCTGAACCAATCATCAAATTTCTGTTTCAATTCTTTAGCAGAAAGTGGTTTGAGTGAGATTTTGGTGGGTTTATTGTCTTTTTTCTTCTCACTTTCAGAAGACATTTCCTTTTTTTCTTCTTCTTCCTCCTTGAGAACTACGGCTTCCTCTTTCTTAGCTTTCTTTTTAGGGGCTGTGGACTTCACTTCACTTGACATTACACTTAGAGATCTTCTCATTCTAATAGGAACAATAAAGGTTTATGGTTCAGAAGGGGTAGGAATTTCTTGGCTTGTAGTGGGTGGTTGAGAGGGTTCAGGATAGGTAAACAATGAAGAGAGAGGTGCCTCACCAAAGAACTATTGTGTTGGGGCAGAAGAATTTTTGGTCCTTACAACAATGCGTTTTACACGCATTCTTGACACTAGTTTGTGAAGGATTTTGCAAAGAACGAATAGGAAAGCCTAAAGTTAGAAGTAATAGTAAGAACACAAGAGAGACAGAGAGAAAAAGAGAGAGAGAGAGATATTTGATTGCTTGAGATTGTAAGGAATTAGTGTAATATCTTCCTGTATTTATAAGAAATGATTTCTGACCGTTTAGGCCCAAAAATTACCGTTGAAGGTCATTAAATGACCTTTGGTGAAGTGATGTGACAATTAGTTTTAGAACTGATTGTTGGGGTAAAAACTGTCAAAAGCCCAGAGCTTAGGTGAGAAAGTTGTGTTGAGAAGCTTTTCACCAACTTTCTTACATACCTTCTCAAGAAACTTCTCACTTCCTAACAGTTAGAATTTCTATGATTCCTAACTAAGATTCATTACCTCAGCTTATAGAAGAAGCATATAAACCTTTTTATGTAATATATGAGTTAAAATAACAAATTTCATCATGCAAAATTTCATGAATCACCAATCAAAATTCAATCATCAAATTGCATAAAAGGCTTCATATTGAGATTTTCCCTTATAAAGCAGAACATGTCCTCACTAAGGGGCTTGGTAAAGATATCTGCCTATTGATGGTCAATATCCACAAATTTAAGTTCAAAATCACCTTGTTGGATATGATTACATGATGTTTTTATCTCAATATGCTTTGACCTTGAATGCTGAATGAGATTTTTTGACAAGTTTATGACACTAATATTATCACATAAGATTGGAATATGGTCATACCTCATGGAGTAGACCTCTAATTGATGTTTAATCCATAGGAGTTATGAGCAACAATTGGTTGTTGAGACATACTCAACTTCTACAGTTAAAAGGGTTATGGTGTTTTGCTTCCTACTATACCATGTAACCATTGCATTCCTAAGGAAGCGACAAGCACCACTTGTGCTTTTCCTCTCAACTTTATCTCCATTAAAATCAGTATTACAATTTCCTATAAGATCAAAACTAGAATTTTTCTTGTACCACAAACCAAAGTTAGTTGTTCCAAGTACCTAAAAATTCTCTTTACAAATAGGTGATGAGACTCGTTAGGACAAGATTGGAATCTTGCACATAGACCAACACTAAAGATTATATATGGTTTACTTGCTGTTAAATATAGTAAGGATCCAATCATACCTCTATAGAACTTGTCACTTACTGATTTACCTTTTCATCTTTCTCAATAACAGTAGAAGGATGCATAAGAGTCTTTACTAGTTTTGCATCTTCCATGTTAAACTTTCTCAGCCAGTCTTTGGTATATTTTTTTTGGTAGATGAATATGCTTGACTTTTCTTGTTTAATTTGTTGACCAGGGAAGAACTTGAGCTCCCCCTATCATGCTTATTTCAAACTCACTTTTCATTAACTTAGAGGATTCTCTGTATAGACATTCATTAGTAGATCCAAAGACTATATCATCTACATAGATTTGGACAATTAAGTTCATTTTTTAAGTGTTTTCTAAAGAGAGTAGTGTCCACTTTTTCTCTTATAAAACCATTTTCTAACAAAAAGTTGTTAAGTCTCTCATACCCAGCTCTTGGACCCTACTTCAAACCATAAAGGGCTTTGGAGAGCTTATACACATATTATAGATGTTTAACATCTCAAAACCATAAGGTTGATAGACATACACTTCCCTATTTATAAAATCATTTAAGAATGCACTTTTAACATCCATTTGAAATAGTTTAAAACCTTTAAATGAAGCACATGCAAGGAGAATCCTAATAGCCTCCAATCTAGCTACAAGGGCAAAGGCTTCTTCACAATTTATACCTTTTTGTTGGTTATACCCTTGAGCCACTAACCTTGCCCTATTTCTTACCACTTTTTCACTCTCATCCATCTTGTTTTTGAACAACCATTTGGTGCTTATGAGTGAGTGATTTCTTGGTGCAAGAACCAATGTCCATACTTGGTTTCTTTCAAACTGATTCAATTCCTCCTGCATGGCCTTAATCCAGGATTCTTCTTGTAATGCTTCATGAACTATCATTAATCCAATCTGAGAGAGCAATGCAAATTAAGAATAGTGCTCAAGTCTTTTGAATAATTGGGGAATTAAGAAGCTTGATGAGAAGATTGATGAGAAGGTTCATGAGAAGCTTCATGAACCTTCTCAGCTTCAGGTTCTTCCTTCTTCTCTTTTGTTTCAACTTTCTCACCACTACATTTGTCTTTTTTGCTGCTTCCATTGCCTTCATCTTTCTTCTTACCATCCTTTTTTTCTTTTTCATTGAGAGTGAGCTTTTCCATTTCCTCATCAAGGTCTGCAACCTTTCTCTTCTCATCAAGATTATTAGTATCATTAAAAATCATATGCATACTCTCTTCAACTACTAGTGTTCTCATATTATAAACTCTATAAGCGTTAAAAGTAAGAAAATATCCAAGAAACATACATTTATCATATTTTGAATCAATTTTTCTTAGTTGTTCTTTGTTATTTAACACAAAACATTCACATCTAAACACATGAAAGTATGATATTGGGGTTTCTTCCTTTCCATAATTCATGTAATGTTCTCTTTAATATTGGCCTTATTGACACTATTCAAAATATAACATGAGGTGTTACCTGGCTCAGCTAAAAAATACTTTAGTAATTCAGTGTCACATAGGAGGGTTCGAGCCATCTCTTGAAAAGTTCTATTTTTCCTTTTCACAACCCCATTTTGTTGTGGAGTTCTTAGACAAAAGAAATTATGGACAATTCCATTTTCATCACAGAAGTTTTCACAAAAAATACAGTGATGCAAAAACTTTTGTCATTTTGAACTTGTTTATAAAAGGTTTTGAAGGCCTCAAAAGAGTCATCCTTATGTTATAGGAAGAGTATTCATGTATATCTAAAGAAATCATCATAAATCACAAAGTCATACATCTTTCCTCCTAGACTAGCAGTCTTGGTCGAACCAAAAAGATCAATATATAGAAGCTCAAGAGGTCTATGAGCTGTGACAACATTCTTAGGCTGGAAACTTGACTTTGTTTGCTTGCCTCTTTAACATGCTTCATATACCATATATTTTTCAAACTTAATTTTTGGCAAGCCTCTCACAAGATCATGTTTTAATAGCTTAGAGATGGTTTTCATGTTGACATGACCAACCTTCTTATGTTATAACCATTTTTCAGAACTCATGGATAAGAGGCATTCTATATTTTAATTGCTAAGATCCTCCAATTGAACGATATAAACATTCTTATCTCTATTCCTGAAGAAGAGGAGTTTGGCACCATTGGTTTCTTTTACTATGCAATTAGAAAGTTCAAAAATAACCTCATATCCATTGTCACAAAATTGACTAATGCTGAGAAGGTTGTGCTCTAACCCCTTCACTTAGTATACATTATCCACAATTGGAGAGTTTTTCTTACCAATCTTACATATCCCTTTGATTTTGGCTTTGTTGTTATCTCCAAAGGTTACATTACCTCTTTCTTTGTCCTTTATAACAAGAACTTGCTTTTGTCCCTTGTCATGTGATTGGAACAATCATTCTTTAGGTACCATTTGTCCTTTTTTTTCTTTGTTACTAGATAAATCTGCAAGATAAGGTATCATACTCTTAGGTACTCAAACTTTCTTGGGTCTTTTCATGTTAGAAGGCTTAGCCTTTAGTGGTTTGTTTATCAAAAAAACATTTTGCAGCTTTATGTCCTATTTTATGACAATAGAAACACACCAGTTCAGACTTCTTAGTTGGCACAAATAGGTTCTTATATCATTTCTGCTTTGAACCTTCTTTCTTAGAGCAGTTTTGTCAAAGGTACATTTTTGGCTAGCAAGTAGCATTTCAAGATTGTTTGTACCATCAACAAATTTGGCCAGGTCTTTTGTCAACTCATCCACCTTCTTTCTCAGTTGTATATTCTCTTCCACCACATGAGAAAATTTTCTGAGAAAGTTGATGAGAAGGTTCAAACTATTTTAGTTTGGACTAAGTTGTCATCTTTATGTTCAAACTAATTAAGGATTCAACCCTCTTACTCAAAGCTGCATTATCTACCTTTAATAAATTATTTTCTTTTTTATAAATAAGTTAATTTGGCCTTTAGGATAATGCATTTTTGAGTTAGAGTATTATAATTAGAGAGAAGATTATAAAAAGTAGTTTCAAGTTCTTTATAGGAAAGGTGAAAGGGTTTAGAATCTGATATCTCATCATCAGTGTCTTTGTCTTAAGGAACCAGACATAGATTGACAACTTCCTCTTGATCTTATTCACTTAAAGAGTCATCTAGATTTTTCCATGTTTCCATCATCCCTTTCTCTTAGAGAAATTCTTCTAGGACTTCTTTAGCAATGGACACTATGATCAGATATATCCAGGTTTCTTGCACTAAAAGTAGGTGATTTGTCCCTTGTTGAAGTTTCCAGCTTCACTCTTTTGAATCTTCTTCTTAGTTTGAAACCATTTCCTCTTCCTTCCTCATTTCCTCCATATTTTATGGATCTTTCTTGAGATGAAGAAAAGTTCATCTTTATCTGGCTCATCATCACTTTCATCATTAATTTCTATTCTTAAGCTGAGAGAGCTTTGAGAAGGCTGATGTGGAAATTGCTTGACTGCTCTATGAATGGATTTTAAAGCTATGCTCTTTCCCTTTTTGGCCACATCCTCACCTATCTCTGCAAGCTCATTTTTATGGACCTTTATGGATCCAAGCAATTCATCTAACCTCAATACTGACAAGTCCTTAGCTTATTGGATGGTTATGACCGTCGGTCTCCACACTTTAGGCAAGCTTTTCAACTGCTTTCTCATGTACTCTTGGTTTGAGTAAACCTTCCCTAGAGACTTTAGATCATTCACAATTACTGTGAACCATGCAAACATCTCATCTATTGTCTCATAGCCTTTCATCTTGAACATCTCGTATTGATGAACAAGCATGCTTGTCTTTACTTCCTTGATTTGTTCTCTCGTGAGCTATGACAAGAGTGTCCCATATCTCTTTCGCTATTTGGTGGCTAGCAATTTTGTCATACTCACGTCTATTTAAGGTATAAGTCAGAAAGGAGTTGGCCTTTGAGTTGAGAAGGTACTTGATCTTTTCTTCTTTTGTCTAGTTTTCTCTTACCTTCTTAACTACTCTTCCTTCATCAAATCTGGTCTTTAGTATGTATGAACCTCTTTCAATAATATCCCAAAGATCTGCATGTTGAGATTCTATGATAATCTCATCTTATCCTTCTAGTAATAGTAATCTCTATCATAAAATGGTAGTCTGTTGGTATATGAACCTTCTGGTAGATAAGTTCCACCTCCTTGCAAGTGCGACATACTTCCTTCAAGATCTTTGTCCTTTCACATTATTAGGTGTGCTCAACCCAGAGGCGAAGTTTTGATACCAATTGAAGTAACACAAGAAGGGGAATTAAATTGTTTTCCCCTATTTTCCTGAAAAACTAACTTTCTCACAACTTTCTCAAGTTGATATACTTGGAGGTGAGAAGGTTATTACTTAAAGCAAACAGTTAATGAGAAGCTTCAGATATAAAACTGACAGATAAGGGTGAGAAAGTTCGTGAGAAGCTTTAATGGTTAGGTAAAAACAACATTCTCACCACTTTAAGTTCTTCCTCTTAATCAGATTAAGTTTATAACTTTTCTAAAATGTATTTCCTTGATTTGAAAGGTTATGATTAAGAAGTTTATACAAATCTAGCTTATAAATGTTAATAAAATTCTAGTTTAAAGATACTCCTTTAAGAACACTTCTTGATTTTGTTCTTTAAGAGCCTTGTACTTAGCAAAAGTAAATTAAGAGACGAAGGAAAGAAAGATCACGCCAAAAATTTATATTAGTTCACTTCTAAACCATGTAGGGCTACGTCCAGTACTTAGGAAACCACTAGGATTTTCACTAATTTGAGTATTCTTTAATTAACCAAGTCTCTCTAAGCTTTCTTACAAGTATTCTTTGTCAGCAGCCTCTTCAGCCTAGCTACAAGTAGTATTGACAACGACTTCTTTAGGCTAAGTAACAAGTATTCTTCAATAGCCTTTTCAAGCCTACAATCACGTCATCAAGTGGCTTGGACAACTTCACAAGCTCACTGGTTACAAGTCAGAATCAAAGGTAGGAAAAAGTGTTTGTTTGGCTTGGTTAGCACTCAAAATCACTCTGTGAGTGAATACAAACACTTGTACTGATTAGTAAGAAAATAATTGCCCCTTATTATAGATTTTACAAAGGTTAGACTCAAGTAGGTATAAGTGAGAAGGTTCAGTTCTTGTCGGCTTGTCAGAAAATTCTTCAGCAAAGCTCACTACTTGATCTTTTAGGTTTAAACTCTTTTATAGGCTTCGAAATGTGATTGTTGGGCACTATAAACGATGGTTGTACATGCTGGTTGTAGGTGACCATTATTTTTTTCCTTTTCTTCGGCATATCAGTGTTGTGCTTTAAGGTGAGAAGGTTCATCTGAAACCTTCTCAAGGTCTACTTTCTCACTGAATCTTCTCAACTTGAAGCTTCTTAGGTACTTTCTCACCAGCTTTCTCACCCAACCTTCTCATGCCTAAAAACTTCAACTTTCTTAATTTTGATCTTTACCATCTTAGTGATAAATCTTTACACCCTTCTTGATGGTAATGTTGGTTTGAGTTTCTTCTTATAGAGTGATCATTTGTGGGAGTTCTATTTGCACATTTTTTCAATCTTCTCAGAGCCTTCTCATAATGAACTTTCTCATGTTCTTCAGAGAGCTTCTCAAGTCTTGAACTTCTCAAGTCATAATTTGAATTTTTTTCAAATCTTTTCAGATGCTCAGAGTGCTTCATTGAACTTTGTTTTAATCTTGAAAAGCTTAATATTATATAAAACACTCCATAAATGTTAAGTATAAATGAAAAATTGTGAGAAGCTTCAAACTATATTTTCAATAAAGTTATTATCATAAAAAAAAATTATGTAGTATTAACCACTAAAAGGGATTTGGAGCTTACATTAAGTACGTGCATGAAATTGCATGTTGGTGACTGTAATTACTTTAAATGTTTGTGAATACCCTATGCTGGCTATTGCATTATTTTGATGAATTGAGAATTATTGTTATTGCTATATGAGGCTTTAAGTAGCTATTATGATGATGAATTGTGAAATGATGTCCATTATATAACTGCTCATGAAAGTATGTTTTCCTAATATAAGGGTAAGGTTTACCTTACTATAAGAGCGCAATGAAGGAATTCACCTTACTAGAGATAGAATCTATATAGCACGTATGACTATTGAGAGTGGGTTAGCTCATGCCTGACAAGCAAATTATCTATGGAGGTGGGTCATTCCCCCTCAGAGGACAAATGTTGCCTGACAAGAAAGAGAATAGAAGAGTGCTAGAAAAGTTTATTGAACGACCAGACTCATAAGCATTGCATTTTATATTGCATAAACATAATTTATAATAACTGATATTATGTGATTTTGATCATATGAAGAAAATTGGTTAGAAATGAACCTCTGCCTTATGATAAATGATTATATGTTTTTAACTCATAACTATTAATTGTTTTTCAGTCCTAGGTAAATGGAACTATTATGATGACACTATTTATGTAGTTTACTAAGAATTCTTATAATTCTCACCCATTCTATTTTTCATGATGTTTTAGACCCTGACCATGCCTCTGCTTAGTATATTCTTTGAGTTTGTGGTGGGAAAGTAGGTGTACTCTTTTGCGACTAACACTTACTCCTTTCTAGGACTGATCTGAGTTCATATCATGTATACCCCGAGTGCCCCTAGAGATGACAACGGAGGGTTTGTGATGCAGAGCAAGATAATGTAGGGTAGGACTGACTGATAGGCATTTATAGATCATATTTTAATTGTATATAGTTATGCTTAAATTGATGTATTTTAATATAGATTCCTATCTTTTCTGAATATGTATATATCTACTAGACTACCTAACTAATATGACGATTGGATGACTATACACATATGCATTAAGGTCTATGTTTTATCTTTTGTTGATGCATATAAATAGTATTGTTATAATGTATAGTGGAAAGCCCGAATGGCCGATATGGTTTATTTTATGCCTGGATGTATATTTATGGATGCCAAAGTAAGTGTTCTAACAGTGAGGACTCACTCTAAGGTAGTAAAAACACTCAATATAATTGATTTCATACTTATCGAGGGCTTCTGACCCAGCTCACCTTGAGAGCTAAAGAACCTAATGACAAAAGAAATTGAATGTTAAATAGTTAAGGTAATTTGATGAATTATGTAAAGGATCAAATAAAACTAAAGTAAAATATGGTTAAAATAAGTGAGGATTGTAAGAAAAGGATAAAGGAATGTAGAAATAGAAATTATGGTGAACTCTATTCTATATGGTTTGCCTTGGTGGTGAGCATAAGGAGGACTATATGGGGTAGGAGCGTCACAGAATGGATCCTTTCTTCATCACCGTGTGAGCCTGTGGACTCATGCTCTATATTTATACCGTTTTGGGACTTGGATCTATGTCAAGAAGTTCAAGTTAGCTACTGCAACTTTAGCGTGGTCTTCAAGGATCAAGAATGATGTGGTCCAACAAAACATGACTAGGAAGGTAGCCTAATCTCTATGGATTGATATAAGCATTTGAGGAAAAACTCATGCGATATCACACATATGATTTGTAGCTCATAGCCCAAGCAATTACATGAGCGTTAGGCGAGATTGTACATATAAGTACAAATGCATAAGTAGATTTTGCATGGCTTTTTTAATAGAGGGATCAGAGGTGCAAAATCAAGTGTGATTAAGAAAGTTTGGGGTATAACGAGACATTGAGTGGGTGATATGTTAGTTAGATGGTGGCTTAATATAACACTACTCACCAGTACCTTTCTCGTATGGTCACATGTTCCATTTCCTTGTATGACCATCAAAATGAGGCCATGAGAATGAGAAATAACATGTTGATGCCTATGTGTACGTGTGGAAGATGTTGCAATATCACCATGAGTCATGGGGTATGTCCATATGACATTTAATATTTAATTAATTTGTGTAATTAATTATTAGATAAGTTATAAAGAGATCAATTAAACTCGAGAAATATTATTTGATCAAGTCAATCAATTATTTGGATTTATTAATCAATTTTAGTTTTGGATTTGATTAGTTCTATCCAAATCTCATTATCTTATTAAATGATAAGGTTGGTTCCTGATAGGATATGTTCCATTTGAACTATAAGTCTCCATCCTCTACAAAAGAAGTGAGACTCTTAGAAGAAGAACGTAGGTACATTCACTCCTATCTCAAAATCACTCTCTTTATGGTAATTCTCTTGAGACACCACCATTAGGCCTTGTGGGTCTGAAACATGTATAGCGAAGGACTTTAGTAGCCACTCCACAACAATGAGGATGAAGCTTTTAATCTCGATCGTAATTAAGATAATGATTAACCCAAAGAGGCACATCTAGATTCGTAAAGTGAACAGCTTTCTTGGGACTTGTTGACTAATTGGGTAAGTGTACCAAATCGTAAAAATAATAAAGTGATAAGTTGGTATTATTCTCACAAGAATTGAGTTGTCAAGTTCCACTTCATTACTCAAATTACTATCTAGGCAACAAATTAATTCAAGGAAAACAAGTAAGCAAAATAAAGTAAAATAAAAATAAGTTGAAAATAGCAAAAAGAGCACATTAACAAATCAAGGAGTGAGCACACAATGATAAAAACGCTAGGGATCCAATTTCACTTGGTTTTTCCAACTAATATTTAGAATTCTAACCTAATTAAGTTTTAATTAATCAATTAATCGGACGATTCCCTAATTTAACTAATACCTAATTCCTTAGTATATCAATTCTCTTTAATCCTAGAAACTCAACCAACCCCTTAATTAAATCCCAAAAAACTTAAAGGCAATATGTGATCTATGAAATCTCAACAAAACCCATACAACCAATAACTTATATTCCTAGATAGTCAAGATTATAACATTTATTACATTGTCTAAGTCATGCACAAATTTTTCAAATTCCTACACAACCCACAAGATCAATTTATGAATGATCAATTCATTAAAATATTAAGAATAATGATAAACACTCAATTTAATAAAAAGAAACTTATATTTATTCAAAGGAATCCAAATACATCGTCATCCAAACCAAGTTACATCTTCACCCTAGTAAGAAAAGAATTTAGCTACTCATGATAATAAAAACACAAACAAATTAAGAGATAGAATAAAATCATGAAGAAATCCTAAAAGAGAAGAGTTTTGGATGTATTAAATGATGAACTCCTCTTTGTTTCCAAAGTGGACTATTTGCCTCTGCTCTAGCCTCTAGCTAAAAATCCTTGACTTTACCCTCTATTTATATTCTTTTAAGGAATTTAGGACAAATTAAGTTAAGCATTGCTCTATTGTTACTTGAGATGTAAGTTTCACATTATTAGCAACTTAATTAAGGAAAGTTATCAACATGATATTTGTAGATCTCTTTCTTAGCTTTCAAACGTTATTAGAATCAGGTAAATCACATACTTTTAGAAAACGTTATGCCTAATTTACTGAGACAAGATTTGACAACAACACTTTTCTTAATTAATTTTTGACCAAATCTCTTGTTTCTTATTTTTTTTCTTATTAAATCCATATAAATTAGGAAATAAATATTCTATTATGATTAAGGAAGCTCTACTTGTGATCCATGTATTAATTACATGGATGCTTAGTCACCAAGTAACGATCACTTGCACTCCAAGAAAAGATCCAAATTGATTCCTAAAATTTAAGAATGTAAGGTTAACTTTGGTCAAACTTCATCAGTCACTTTGCACGTAATTTTTCACTCTCTTAATGCATGAACTAAGCTTCGATATGATGCAAATTACATTAAGATAATTATGATTTTTATTATTAGGATTTTATTTTGTATTCTATTTTTTTATTATTTTTATTTGGGATTTTATTTTGTTAGTTAAATTTTTTTATCTATTTTAGGATTTCAATTATAATTAGGATTTCAATTTTAATGAAATTCTATCTAAATCCTAAATTTTATCATTAACTAGTTGTATTTGATTTGCATTTTGGTTGTTTTGTAAGGGAGATATAAATACCTCTCCAATCAACACTTTAGAAGACATTGATTATTAAATTCAGTTTGAAATATAATTCTATTTTTAACACCAAGTCTCTTGTCACTGAGTGTCTTTGTTCTTTTGTTCTACATCATGATGTTTTAATAAAAGTTGTAGAAATTTTTTTCATCTTTTCATAGTCACTAAGATTAGCTCAATCCAGAGTCAATAGTAAAAGTTATGCTCAAAGTACTACAGTAAGGTCCTTATAGTCTTCACTAGGATTAAATAGTAGCCATACCCAAATTTTAAAAAAAGTTTTTAAATTCTTACAAAATACAATAAAAATATATTTAATTCAGTAGATGTAGAATTCACTCAATATATTAAATAAGCGACATATTTTTTCTCTAAAAATATTAAAATTCATGTTTAAATAAACATAAAATGTGTAGATTTTACACACATATCAGGCCCTTGAGAATCACATGAGGTATGTCCGTTCATACTAATTTTTCAACAAAACTCATAATGAAGGACTCAAAATTTATATAACTAGATATAAACCTGCTTTTGTGCAAGTGGATAAACAATATGTTTTCAATTTTGTTTAGTTATATGCCATTAACAAAGAATTAATATTATACAGATATAATAAAAATGGATGGCTAACCACGATGTTTTAATATTTCTGATACATGGATTAGCTCATGCTATTTGATTTTGCACTCACAGATTCTATCATTACCTGTAAGAAACATTAAGAATGAAATATCAATTCCCAACTTGTCAAAATTGAGTCGCTTTATTAATTTTCTCAACAAACCAAATTTATAATGACTTGAAAACACCAAAGTTTTCAGCATACAAAATTATGCTAATCGAACTGCATAGGTTCATGATATAGGGTAAGGCTCAGAGTAAATATTAAAACAAATTGTATAAGATAATTATATTAAACATACTATCAAAAGTGAAGAAACATATTGAGATAGAATACTTAAATGGGATAATGTAAACATACTTGTTGAATCTACTAAGGAGGAATGAATAAAATCCTCAACTTGCATATATTAATTATTTAAAATATATTAGCAAAAATATAAAATTCACAATGAGAGGAGAGGAGGGTGATAGAGATTACTGATCGTTGATGTTTGGCGTCACCAAGACGAGATGGAGCTCGTCACCAGTAGTGGCGGTGATGAATATAAAAGTTGGGGTTCAAATTCGTGTACGAAAATGGTTATATGAGAAGATGATGGAGAGAGAGAAGCAAATGAGAACATGAGCTATTAGTGCGCATTCAATTGAGATAAATACATTGTAACTGAAATTAAGAGATGCAAAGGGAGGTTAGGTGAGAAGTAAATATGGTGAAATAGTGCAAAATATATTAAAGGGAGAGATGCTAAGAGAGGTAAGAAGTCAAGAAATGAGGAAGTGAGAATGTTGAAATTTTGCTTATGTAGCTAAAAAATGGAGATGTGCTTAGCTGACATGTCCTCTTCAGCTTCCGTGCTTCAGGATTTATATGTTATAAATAGAAAAGATTTTGATATGAACCTTCCAATATGCTAAATAAACAGAATAGCAACATAACCCCAAGGAAAATGCATACATCCCATCAACTAATTAAGATAGAAGTTGTAGTTGTCACAAACAACAAGGATGATAGAGATAAGACTCTACAAAATAGACTCTTACTAGGAAATTAACCAACTGAAATCACACTGCCAGAAACCAACATAAACCAAACACATTACAAGATATGCCCTTAGAGCAAGTACTTTAGTCTTGTTTCCCCAACAGAGTGAGAATGAACTTCTTGTGGTCCCCTGAGATTTCCTTGGCCACTGCATCCTCAAGGTGAACACTGTTTCTCTTGTAGTAGATCTCTTTGATGTCCTCCAAATCCTTCTCAGCCCTTGTGACGACCACACGGCTGAGTCCATCCTCATCAGATCCAATCCTTTTGATCGCATTGCGCAGAACCTATAAGTCATGAACAATTTTGAGGGTGAATCCTAGTATAAGAAATGTTATTGATTCTATCATCGGGGACATTCTAATTGATAAAGCATATACTCTAATTTGGAGGTTTTAAGTTCAAATCTCAATGTAAGAATAAGATGGATTTGATTATTCTTGATTTGAAGAACGATTTCCACGAATCAAAAACTTTTGTAAAGGGAGATGTTATGGATCGTAGAGAAAATCTTAGCAGATAAGGTGCATTCAGTTGAAGTTTAGGTTGATTCAATTAAATTCAGATGCTGTCACACGTATAAATGTTAAAAATGTATATTTTTCTAGCGTGCAAAAGACATTACTATCTTCTAAATGTTGTTTCACACTTGCAGAAAGAAAGTGAGAACCTGACCTTTTCATAGTACTTCTTATGGTCATTGATGCAACGAATAGCCGTGTGCAATGCCTTTTGGAAGTCATCAGATGCTTGATCCAACAATTTCTGCGGGATGATATAAAAAGTATTTATAAAAATATCTCTTTTCAATTATTTTGGATCAAACATGTAGAGAAACAAAAATTTTGAGGAAAAGGGCAACGGGGAAAAAATCAAAGAAAAGAGGAAAAGGCTCTTTCTTTCATACCTTACTGATGGAAATGCCATGCTCATCTCTGTAGCGGTTGAAAGTTGCCACAAGTTGAGTCTTGCTCCTTGTAGTAAGGATCCTGATGACTTCTTCATAGTTGCCTTTCTTCTCCTTGACAGATTCATGAAGAATATTAGCTTCAGTTAGGGCCAATCTTGCATCGATCTCATTGCCCTCATACCTAAATGAGCTCACCAATCCAACCAAAAGCTGCTCAAAATCAAGCAGAGACTCAGACCATTAGTACACTCCAAAAAGTTTCTTCAATAAACATCTTTCAGTGATTAAAGAGAATGTCTTGCCTGGCGAAGATGGCCAGTGCTATTAGCTGCCACATCTTCTTCCAAGGAACGCTTGTAGCGGTTGTGATAGGCACGCCTCACTGCCAAGAGCTCTTCAGCTGATAGGACACAAGCAATTTCCGCAACCACATGGTAGTCTTTGTTGCCATTCCTGATTGCTACATTGGCCAGAACAGCATCACGATCCGTAGGTTCCAACATCCAGCGGTACACAGCTCTCTGATTTGAATAGACCCCATTATTTATAGTATTGAGATTATACTAAAACTATATGAAATCATTGGCAAAATCATGTTCTAAATGGTACCTCAAAATCACCGGAGATCTCAGACTCAAGGCGTTTGATGAGATCCTCTTGGAAAAGCTCCTCATAAGCTTTTCTAATTTGCTGCCTCTGATAAACATTTCTGTGACCCAGTATTGCTATAATGGCCTTATCATCAGCCCCCCATCCTGCAGAGTTGAAAACCATTAAATACAATATCATATTTTACTTTGTAAAAGATACCATGCATCATATTGCTCAATTATCATAAAAGCAGAACTTAAATTTACATTAAAATGAGCAGAGCTCTTAGATGATGAGAGCCCAAGTTTTCCATGACTCACAATCAATTTTGTTAATGGATTTTTAAGATCGAAGGAAAAACAAAGCAAATTAAAAAAACCAATCAATCAAAATAAAACAATTTTTTTAAGAAATGGTTACGAAATAATATAGGTGAAACGATTAAAAAAGATTTAGATTTAAATGACATTTCTAAAGACTTGATTTATAATAAGGCACAATAACGTCATTTGATTCATGTAAGTGATCCCACCTAATGAGAAAAAGTTTAATTATTGTTGTAGGTGGTGATTAGTGAAATAATACAACCTTGGAAAGCTTTTCGGAGGGCTTCTGCATCTTCAACTGGGGAATGGTGGATGGGAGCAATAAGAGTAGCCATAATTGAATATATTTTCCCTACTATTGTGCTGGTTATGACGTTTAGCTTCACAGCTCTTCTATATATAATCTAATTAAATACTAACCTATACTGCTATGCTTTTACTGCGTCCATATTTGTTCAGAGCGATGCCAAGCAAGAAGATCTTGTCACATTGTGTACTTGGACCTTACATGTCAGTAGAACATTGAAGAATGTGTGGATACACGTATTCCTTTTATTGGTACCTAGTGAGTACTAAGTTGCTTTCTCCTACCATTATTGAATGATAATCAGTACCAAGGTCTTGGAAATCTAAAATAAGTTGTTTTATGATTATTTGGATACGCATGAACCATATCACTTATGTTTTCATTTAAATTGAACAGAATATAATTACAAAAATAAATAAATAAATTGAACAGAATATATTCCAGGCAAATTTATATTTATGTTCTGAGCCTCTGACACGTCATATTTTGGGTAGAATTAATAAATGGATACAGTATTGGCACTCTCTTTTGTTTATCTACACTTCTCTATAATTATTTTAAAGTTTAATTTCCTAAACTATCCTTAACTAAATAGTTTTATTTTTTAATTATCAAACTGAATATTTTTTTGTGCTCATCAACTTTATTATTATACTCCATTTGTTTTCTCTCTTACTATTAGCTTTGAGTTTTTTTTTATTTTAAAACCACTTCAATCTAATTTACCTATAACACATTAGTAAAAAATATTATATTACTCGTTACACTAAAAAAAAAATTTACTCAAACCTATATTACTTTGACAGAAAAATCTCATTATATTCAATTACTTATATATTTGACTTCACTTAATGACAATTTATTCTTATTTTTATTTTAAAACCAAGTGTAACACTAGTCAAAAAAAGTATAAATTAAATTTAATATTGAGCTTCTAAATATTCATTGATACAAAAATTATCAATAATTAATTTTAATACTAGTTGAGAAAATAATTAATTTTAATAATATTTAATTTTAAATAGGCATGTTATCATTTGAAGCCTCTACTTTATCAATAAATTTGCATAATAGAATAAAAAATTTGTTTTATAATATTTTAAATAATTAACTTAATTAGATAATTTTTTTATAATTAAAAAATTATAAAATTGAGCATTGGTAGTAATGAAATTTGATAATTTTAAAATACCTTTAGTTCTAAAAGTATTTTTAGAGAATTTTTTATTTCATAGTATAAGTAATTCTTTAAATTGTATTTAACTGTAATAATAAAAATAAATAAATGTCTAAATTTTAAAACTATAATGATGTCCATTATAACTAAAATATTTAATTTATCATGAATAAATATGATTTTCTTTTAATGATAGTCTAACTAATACTATTAATTATTCAATAAAAAATTTAAATGAAAATAGTATTATAATTATTAATATTAGTTACTAGCTATGTAAATAATGATTATTAAGATATCATTGGCGCACTATACTAATTTTTTTAAAATAAATGTTAGTCTTAATCTAAAAGAAAAATTATAACACCAAAAAAAAAAATAAAAAACTATGAAGTTAAAAATTAGTGAAATTAATCAAGAATATATAAAGATAATATTATAAAAAGTGTGAATAAAAAATTTGATTCTTAAAAAGATAATAGAGAACATATAAGTTAAAAGTAATTATTAAAGAGTGTCAATAGAAAAGAAGTACTAATAATCGTACCCTCAATAAATTTATACTTTAAGTAATATCTTAAAAATTGGACCAATCAATAAATTAGTCTAAAGAGTATAAGATGACCAAAAATTTGGTGAAGTAGGTATATATCAACTTTAAATGTGT
This sequence comes from Ormosia semicastrata, assembly GCA_029884595.1. Lineage (NCBI taxonomy): Eukaryota > Viridiplantae > Streptophyta > Magnoliopsida > Fabales > Fabaceae > Ormosia > Ormosia semicastrata. Next base: position 39,789,712 of record JAQQTO010000055.1, read on the forward strand.
TTACTTTTTTCAAAAACTGTAAACAAACATGACATAAGTTGGATTTACAAATTAAGATGACAGACGGGCATTCATCCAAAAAACTAAAAGTGAATCTTCTTTCCTAATGTTAATTTTTTTTCTCCCAATTTTTTCTCCATTTGACATATTTATTAATCATTAATGACTTTTAAAAAAATAAAAATAAAAATATCCACATAAGAGAAAGAGATAAACTGCTCAATGGGAGATCAAATTCGTAATACATCACATCCCAGTCTGAAATATTCAATGAAGTATCAGTTGATTTACAGCGAGCTTGTTGACACTAAATAATATAATCAATGATGGGAAAAATAATAATGACCTTGTGTTTAACACCAAACACTATAGCATAAACTTCAGTTCATATATCAAATATTGTTGGATTCCTTGTTGATATTACCATAATCGTGTCTGTTTGTCACTTGGGGCCAGGGATTCAACATTTACCGTGGTTCAAATTTTTGAACTTCAACAAACAGAACAATACTTCCGGTGGTGAATCACTTTGGACCATCACCCTAAACCTGCTGTAGCAGGTCATCACCAGATCCACGGCCTTAGACCCTCACCTTTTCGGATATGGTTTTGGAGTTTTTAAGCCGCGGTAGGCCGTGAGTCTAATGGTTCTAGGTAAAGTTTGGTGGTGAGGTGAGCGTGGTGGTGGCGGCGGCGATAGCGACTGGGAGGGTTGGAGGTTGGTGTTGACTAACCTGTTAAACAGGTAGTCTACTTTCAATACCTGCCATGGATCTAAATTTTACAACAACGATTATGATTAGATGATTTACTATTGATCCATTGGCAGGTGGTCCACTTTAATGCCACCCAATACTCCCTCCGGCTCTTAGCTAGTGCAGTACTGCACACAAAGCTTTGGTATATCAAGAATGTCAGAGGCGGTTTATTTATATATTTTCCAGCATAATAAAATCTAAATGAAAAGAAAATCCCCTAATGAAGAACCAGGAAAATTTAATTATTGATCAGAGGATGCAGCACATGAAGGGTAAATTTATAATCACAGTTTAAGCATTAATAATAATTTATTAACAATATTATCTAGAAGCATCAAATAAAAACCAGAGAAATTGAAAATGTATAAATTTGTGTGATACCTTTGAAAGCCTTATGAAGAGCCTCAGCATCTTCAACAGGAGAAGTTTGGTTTGGAACAACAATGGTAGCCATTGGAGTACCTAATTAAGCTTTCCCTTTTCTCTCAGCTATGTCTCTGCAAAAGCAATATGTGATAATGGACATTGGTTTTAGTCCCAATTTATAATGCCGATGGCTCCCTTGGAGTTAACGCCCTCTCACGACTATCATGTTAGGATATTGCTTTTTCATGTTCAAATTATAATTATGCACTCTAATCGATAAGCATCTTCGCCATTAAGGAATTATTTGAAAATGAAAAAAAAAAAAGCGCAATTGCAGAGAAAATTTTGTACAGAAACAGAAAACAAAGCTGGCTTCAATTGTTGAGGCTTGTTTGCTTGGAAATAATGCGTGAATAGTCATGTATCATGAGGTGTTTTTCGTCCCTCTCTGTTTGCATGGGGAACAACTGGCAGGAGATGATGTAGGATTCACTTCTTTCCATATATTATTATAACGTTCATTTTTTTTCCTTTGTCTGTTTTTCCTTTTAAATTCAAAGTAATTTGATTGATATATATATATATATATTATATATATATATATGTGTGTGTGTGTGTGTGTGTGATATATATATATATATATATATATGAGAGAGAGACAGTAGAAGTTAATTCAACTTCCCACCAAAATAAATATAGCATCTTTCTTTTTAGCGGAAATATATAAATTATATGAGCATGCTTATAATATAGATGAGTAGTCTTATGTTCTTAATTATGTTTTAGCTAAGTGTATTTTATAAGCTTGCTCATAATCAAAGATGAGATGTCTCATTCATGTTTGGAAATGAAATATTTGTATGTGTTGATACTCGAGTTATATGTTCAAATGTGCATCTAAGTATGTGATGAGTGTATAGATAAGAAAAAATGCATGTATGTAGAAATATATATGACATAATAAAGGACTTAGGGAAAGTAAAATAAAGTTATAGTATTATTTTTAGAGAAACTTAGAATTAAAAATATAATTTAAATAAAATAATTAGTAGTAATTACTTATTTTATAAAGGACCAATGATAAGAGAGTAATGTGATAGATTAATGTAGGACCTAGTTGAATTAATTTTCATTGGTTCAAGCTTATAAGAGTAATAATAATTACCCATCCACTATAGAGGAGTACCCATGTGTCCTAAAGTTAACCTAAGAACCTAATTAACTAACAAGCTAAAATTTTTTTCTAAGGTCCTAATTAGGTGATAACCAGCCACCCTCTTTTAAGTTACACTACCCACACATGTAGCACACAGTGAAGTATGCAACAAGTTAGAATGGACTTCAGAGTGAAGCCCCCAAGACTTAATGGAGTGAAGCCACCAAGACTTCATGGATAAGTTGAGGAAGGGCTTGTGGGAGAAGCTACAAACAACTTAGGTAACAAGTTGTGAAAAAAATAAAAGAAAAGAAAGAAGATAGGGACCAGGTGGAGAGGGAGAACCGAACTGGAAAGGGTGAGAGAAGGTTGAGGAAAGTAGAGAATTCAAGGCTTTGCATGAATAGGGAGGAGCCACCGGTTGTTCAAGCTCGAGTTAGGAAAGTTAGAGAGGAAGAGATAAGCTTTTTATCTAGCTAAACTTCATGGCAATCAACCTTTTTCTTCCCTGTGTTCTTCGTGGTTGAGGAAGGGGAAATTTGCTTTCTAACTTTTTTCTTTGTTTCTTACTCTTCTCTATTCATATCTTGTATTTTCATATTTTGTGATTTAGGTGCTTTATTTGACACCAAGTATGGTTGTAATATAGGAACTGAAGATTGACTAGGTTACCCACTGATGGGGAATAATTCTCTTATGTGAATAGTCTTACTAGAATTTATTTGTATATGACCTAGGTAATTCCTTGAGGCAGAGTTATAAATGCAATTGTTATTATATAAGGTTGTTTAAGATGCATTGTAGAGTTTTAAGTGTTTTCTTGAGTGAGTCAAAGTATAGAGAAACAACTACGTGCCACTAGTTGGAGGAATAAGTTTTAGCTAAAACAATATTAAGGCATTAACCTTCCATTTTAAATGAGCTAAAAAATTGGCTAGAGTTAAAAGAGAGCAAATCCAACGAAGGAATAAAGCCATTTAAGTTGATCAACTATATAATATTATGATTTATTAAGAAAGAAATAGATCAAATCGGAATCGTCTTGATGGTACCACCTAAGTTATCGGATATGAGAAAACCCAAAAGTGGTGTTTTACCCTTACTGTTTTAATACTAGGTAGGATGTCATAGTTATGGTATCAGAGCAGGATCTAGGCACCTCAATGTGGGATAGTCTAAGTGTTGACTGTGTGTGTATGTGAAAATCATAAATTATGAGATGGAAACGAGGTTGTCTGATAGATTATGCTTTAAGTATGGTTGAAAAACATAGGTCGTAAGGGTGTAATCTATGGGGATTTGGTTCTGTGCCTAAGTAAAATAGAAACAGAACAAGTGGGTTAGCTACTGTTTGTTACCTATGAAAATTGAATTTTGTTGATATTTGATTTGAATTATGTTTAGAATGGACTCTTTTTCACTTGCTTACATAATTTTGATGTGAAGATGCATAATACAATGTTGAATCATATCATTGTGGTGTTGTTGTTCATGAGATTTCAGATGCTATTGTCATGAAATTGTAACTTAAGTTTAAATTCTTTAAAAGTCAGTGCTCTTGTAATGCTATCCTTAACTGGATTCTTGCCTACCTATCTCATCCCCTCCCCTTTCCTTATATCCCACGCAACCTTTCACCTTTTCCCCCTCGCTTCCCACACCCCTTGCCTACATGGCACGATTGTTATAGCCCCAAATCCCTATTTTGTCCCTTACTCATATTTCCCACCTAGGTCCCGTTGCATTACTGCAAGCAGAGGTGGTTTCCTTTTTGAGGGCACTGCCCTTCCTACCATCTCCCGTTTCCAAGTCAATGTCATGAAGAGGGCTCTGATTGCGCGGAGCCCTTCTAACCATGCCAACCTCATGTCTACATCTGTTGCACCCGGGTCAAATAAAAAAAAATCCATGCAGTATAAGAACATTTGAAACCCAGCTTCTAGTGAAGTCAAGTGGCCTCTAATTCTATCCACCAACTAGATGCATACAGTTGCATCATAAAGAACTGTGCTTGATATGAATTTATCAATATGAACAACACTTATGTGATCACAATTATCATTGCTAATCTGAAATGGAGCATGACCAAAATAGTAGCTTATCAAACTTTCTGCATTAACTATAGCAGCTACCAAGTGAGTCAGAGACCATAGTCTAGGAATTGAAAACCCATTTTTAACCACTTCTAGCTCTCTGGACAATATAATGACTGGTAATGGTTTATTTATTTTTCTCTTTTGATAGGAAACCTCCCATAACTAAGGTATACAGTAGGGGGAAGGGAATAGGGGCAGAGGATTGGAGGGTCGTGTGAGCTTGTAGGAAAGGTGTGTGATTAGCATGTCATGGGTTTGTTTTGTAACAACCTGCTTATGTTGCAGGTGGGGACAGAGGGCAAAATGAGGTAGTTGGAATGGAATAAGAAGACAAGAAAGAAGAGAGAAATGTATCCAAAAATTGAATGAAGATTTTGGGGCCTTTTGGGCAGGGAGGTTAGCAGGCCCTCAAATATCTGTAGGTGTTCTATCTTAATTTTCTATTTTTTTCAGTGTATTCAAGAGAGATTTTTCCTAATGTAAGGAGCAAGACTCTATTGTTTCTTTATTAGTAATACCAGTACCTATCAAATTGGTAGTAGAGTTCCCGATCTCGAGAGCCTAGACGGTTCAAACAAGCAAACAAGGATGGAAGAAAGATGATAGAGGATTGAGGGGATGACCCTGGAGTATTAGGAGAGCATGAAGAGGGTGGAAGAAATTTAGGAGGAGTTATTATGTCAAAGAGGGGGTAGAGCAACCTTGGGAACTAATCGAAGTAGCCTAACAAATAATCCAAGGCTAAGGTTGGAGCCTTCCATGGTTTTCGAAAAAGATCCTCATGTTTTCTGATGAGGATGCATGCAGGTGGGTGAACGATATGGAGTGTAACACCCTAATTTTTGGGATAATTACAATATTATCCTGAAATATACTATTTTGTGAATTCTGTGAGTAGTAAATTAAATTTTACTGTTTCGTGAGTGTATTTGGTTGTTGTGTATGATTTGCTCCGAGCTAGGAAATAATAATTTTCTGGTCGAAAAAATTTTATTTTAATTAATTGGAGCTGGGGGATCTTACTAAACCCAATTATAATTGATATATATATTAATCTCGTAATTTTTAGGATTTAATCGTGTAATAAAATAATTTTATATTATTATAATATTATTTTATATTACAAGATCTCTCTTGTCTCAAAAACAGTAGAAATCTGCTTCAAAATAATCATGGATCTTTAAAAGTCTGTGGGACCCGCGTTTAGGAAAAGCAGTCAACGATTCTGACTGTACAAATTCTAAACCAATGGGAGCGAGTCAACGAAAGTGGCTTGACTATTTTGAACCAATAAGAATAGGTCAAAGAAGGAAGCATGGACTTTGATGTGGACCGTTGGATGAAGACTTAGTTAGGAAGCCTTTAACCTTAACCGTTGATCATCAATGGTGTGGATGTAAACTTGGTTAGCAAGCATTGAATATTGGCCATAGATCTAATCTAGGGCTAGGAATTAAAGATGAAATCAATGGTTAGAATTAAGTCAAACATAGTGGCTTGAATTTGATTAGTAGCTAATTAAACCTAATTTGGTTAATCTAATTACCTAATTAGTAAACTAAGTGAACTAGCTTAGTTCTTAATTAGTTATAATCTAAATACTAATTAGATATCCTAATATTGTTTAAAGATTATAATATATGCTAAAATATATTAAACTAATTGGTTATATGATTAGAATATTGATTAAGTGTTGATAGGATATTTAACCTAACTAATTATCTAATTAATTAGCATGCAATTAGGTGTAAATTGAAAACAATTAAGTCCCTAAAATCCTAAAGAGCCACACGGTTTTGGGCAGCAGCCTTGGGAGGCTAGGTGGTCAAGTTCTACATGGTTCTTGAACCCTCCAAAGTGACATAAGCCATGTGCACCATAATGTGAACACAATTGGATATTTGCCTACTCAAATTAAACACTCAACCTCACCACTACACACTCACAGCAGCCCCCTCTCTTTTGTCACTCAATATTTACTTTTTACACTTATCATATTCAAGCTTTCATTTTCTCTCAAACACCAAGAAACCATGCAAAACTTTCTCTTCCATTTTCTTTCCCATTTTCGGCCAACACCCAAACTCACACCACCAATCTTCTATAATTTTACCTCTTAGCTTTTCTTAAACCCAAATCATATTCTAAACACTTTTCCTTCACAAGGTTTTGCCAAAAACTTACTCTATCTAGTTCAAAATCCAACCTTTTGTTCACTTTTCAAAGGGTAAGTCTTGATTCTTTGGTTCAAAGTTTGATTTTTAATTTTCCTAACCATGATTGTTCCATGGTTTTTCAATCTTAATACTTTATGTGTTTTTACTAATTGTTTAAGAATTATTAGGATTTTGTGTTGATTTTAAAGAAAACAAGGAAAAGAAGGAGACTAACCGATTATTGTCTTCAAGAGGTAAGAGAGAGATTTAATCTCATCAACCCTAAGTGGTGATGGGAAAATAGATTTGTTTGTGTATAAAGAATACATAAGGATTCATTTGTGTGGTTGTTTTATTGTTTTCATTATTTGTGTGATTGTTTAAATGCTTTCCTATTTGTGATTTATTTTTGCTATGCATGTTTATAGCTAAATATATTGTTTGTGTATTGTATGTGTTTATAGTTGTATGTGTTTATAATTGTGTAATTATTAAAATAGGATGTGAATAACATGTAACGATTTGCATGAGTGTTCCAAAGAACACATTGAGGCTCACGGCCTTATCATGAAACAGAGAACCAAAATATTCTCAACCATTTTCTAAATCAATGATTTAAAGGATCTAGGTAAAATAATGGATTTAAGAATGATTTTGATTTAATTATGGCCAACATGCCATTTAGTGTATAATTGAATGCCATTTTATTTTCTAAGATAGGTTAGGTAATGGATTTACAAAATAAACTGATTCCAATGAATCTTTGTGAAAACAAAAGGAATAAATTTGGTTCTAGAAATCTAACTTAGCATAATTTATTTTAAAGTAAGAAATAAATCAAACGCTTGAAAAATTCTAACGTAGAGCTCACTCTTTAAGTTTTGAAGCGCGTTAGCATGTTTCAAAGTGTAACTGATGGGTAGAATTAAAATAAACAGAATTTAGAGGAAAATGTTAAAAATACCTTATACTGATTTTATAGGCAAAATGCTGTCGAAATTTATTAAAATCAGATGAATAAAAAGAAAAGATTCCATACTATATTTAGAACACAAGGAAAATACTCTACGTACTAGATATAGTCTACACATATTTAAAATGATGATTTTAAGCTATTCGGTTAAGAAAACGAATTAAAAATTTTACGCGATTGAGAAAATGATTTAAAAACATTATGCGATGTTCAAAAATGTCAAAATATCTTTACGCGATTTAAAAATGTTTGTGAAAACGATGAGATTATGAAAACGCAATAAAATTCCTACGCGATTAAACGATACAGTGAGTTTTACTGTCGGGCCAAAGTGGTGGACCCAGACATGTTGTGAGATAGTTCTATCAGGTGGGACAGGCTATGTTTTGGTATATTGTGACTAAGGGCATTTTTGTAATTATGGTAAAATATTGATATTAAGGATATTTTTGTAATTATAGATCATGCTTAGAGTGTTGTGCCAATTTGGTTGATAATTGGTGATTGATTGACGAGATGAATTATACCGTGTTTTGGTGTGATAGGCGTAGTGTGGTTCATTATATGAACTTGGAGGCATTAGTGTGCAGAGAATTCCACATGGGGACAGTGGGTTGCTCATCTGGGTCATGGTAACGGGCAACACACTAATGATCTTAACGAGCACTATTCGTAATCTAGATCTTGAGGAGACTACTAAGTATTATGCCTGTAGTGCATGATGTTGGACTGTGTACTACTACACGATGTTTGGACTGTGGGCTATAGACACGACGTTAGACAGTGCAATAGTTTGGTTGGGCAGCCATAAAGTATTATTAGTTTCTACTCGGATCATTCTCTCAGATATCCGTGTTTAGTTCCATGGAGTAGGAACGAGTCGGTGTGTGTTCATGCATTATCTGTATTTTACTGCTTACCATAATCTGTGATAAAATGTATGATTTATTACTTTAATATATTATGCATGATATAATGGTATGTGTTATTTTAATATGTATTGTATTGTCATGTGCTGTATTGTCGTTTTCTTTATTGCCATGCGGGTAATGGTGTAGATAGTCTCACCTCTCTATAGGTTTTTTCGATATTACTATATTATTTCCGTAAAGAGTTTGAGGAAGAGGAGGAACAGCCTCTTGAGATACAGTATCCGGACGAGCGACAGTCGGGCGAGCTGTACGAGGAAGAAGAGCCAGTAGACCATCCTTATCATCAAGACTGATCTTGAGATCATGGCATTGCCGGGATTCTTCGGTTTTGTGAGACTTGAGTTTCACGGAGGTTCTGAGGCCTGGCGTATGCGAGTGGATAGAGGAACGGTTGTCTACGTGGGACGTTTGACTGTGTCCCTGTGTAGAGAGTATGATGGAGATGTCATATTCACTACTATGTTATATTTACATCTAGAGTTACCACTGACTCTTAGGCGTTACTGGCAAGGAGTATTCCATGCGCCTAGTGAGCTCAGTAGTGAGTCAACAGCCCGGACTCGTGTCCGTAGTGCTGTGAGATCTCCAAGATGTCAGCTTTTCGATGATCTTTCTGAGGATGATCCATCGGAGGGTTAGAAATCTTTCGAGATGCACTTGGGCAATACTATGTTTTAGTTTTATGTTGTCTTTTACTGCTTTATTAAATACTTGTAGTTGTAAATTATATGTCTACTAAAGAAAAATCATATATATATTATAGCATGGTTATGTTTGTTTTATTTTGTACTCTGTGTTATTTCATTTATCGTTATTAGTATAAAAGGAAAAAAAATTTACCACAAATATTATTTAAGTAACATATGTTTACAACTTGGGTAAGTATTTTATTTTATTTTATTTTATTGCATTCATAAATGTGACATCCCCACAAGGGTGTTACATGGAGCAATACTTTCGTCTCAATGCCCTAGGGGACAGTAAGAAGCTTCAAGCAGTTGTTGCTGCCTTGGAGGGTCACACTTTGAACTTTTACCGGTGGTGGGAGCTTCAAACACCATGTGCAACATGGCCGGAGTTCAAAACCACCATGGTTCGATGATTTCAGCCAGCTATAGCCCAACACCCATGCAAGAAGCACCTGAACATCCACCAAACAACATTTGTGGCCAAGTTTAGGAAGGTGATTGAGGTAGGTTCTAGCTGTCTGCATTACAAAGGAGGAGACGTTCAACGAGAAACCATCGTGAGTATGGTGAAGGAGCTCTACATCACATGAATGGTGAGAATGAGGTGGTTGCTAGGGCAGAAGTGAGTAGGAATAGGTTAGGCCCCTTTCCAGAAAAAATAGGCCAGACCTAATTCACAGAAGAAAGACGGAAAGTATACTCAAAGGAGAAATAAGAGTATTTTATATGCCTAACTCAAAAATGGCTCAAAAGGATGAAAACTTAACAAGAGTGAGGACTAATGCCCCCACCCAACTTGGAAACTTTTCTTTGATCTTATACATGTATTTGTCTTCTTTATCTTTTTGTATGTATAAATTTTACCCTCATACAAATAAATTAAAAAATTTATAGTCATAGAAAGTAAAATCTATTACTTTTTAAAAATTACTTTTGTGCGATTTGACACGATTTGGTGTGATCTGGTCAGTTTTGGGTGTGATTTGGTGCTCTACTCTTGTGTTATTCAAATTATGGGCTGTCTAGATTTCAGAGTGGAGATTTGAGAGGCTTATGTTCAACGGGGCAAGTGGTGGCGCCTTCTCCATTGGGAAGGCTCTATTCTTTTGCTTCTAGTATCCTTCCTTTGCATTGCAATTCTGATTTCAGGCAAACAACAGCAGCCAGCATTAGGTGCTGGTCAAACATGTTCAACCCAAGTCGAAGGAGGACCAACAGGACTTATGGTGGCTAGCAATAGGAGTAGCAGCAGGAGTAGCAGCTTGTGTAGATGTTTGTGCCCCTCCCCTATTTTGTGTGTTTTACTATTTTTGGTTACAAACAACCAGTTGGGTGACTAGAGATGCTACGGTGGGGTGCGACTGGGACTGGTGACTTCCTTGAAGTGCTAGTTGGGTGTGAACAGCAGCAGTTAGGGGTGGAAACAAGACAGGCTAAGTCAGGCCAGAATTTGTCTTAAATAGGCCTGACCTGTATCATAATTATAAGGCTTGAGTCTAGCTTGTAAGCTTGAAATATGTCAATTTTTAAGGCTTGTCTTGGTCATATTAAAAGCATGGCTTGGCTGGGCCAGAAAATCTATTTAAAGGCTTACTTTACAATAAGACATTTAAATAGACTAATAGACTTACCTTTAAATAGGTCACCATTTTCTTAACACTCACTCCCTACTTTTATAGATACTTACCATTTTCTTACTCTAGTCTTTGGTTAATGTAGGACTTGAATTTCACTTAAATCAAATCTTTCCTGTTATAGGAACCAGATAACTATGCCAAAAAAACAAATGTTTCTTTTGATTATATGATATACCTTCCAGCTTAGAGTATGATCAATTTGACCAGCAACATATGAAGCAAGTCCAGAGTCGTCAACCTAAAAGGACTAAGATAACAATTAATGATAAAGGTAAAAACATTGACCAACAGAAATAATTTTGTAATAACTGATCTTACTCTGTCCATATTTCCAAGGTCTAAACCTTCAAAGTTCCTCAATGTAAAAAATGGTGACAAAGTGAATCTGTATTAGACAATTTGTAAGTATATTTTTCAAGATCTGAACCTGTAAAGTTGAAACTCTAAGAAAAACTAATCATAACTACTGAAAAAGTGATCTAACAAGGTTGATGAATTGTACCTATTCTTGATATCAGCTTCTCTGTGTCCTAGCCTTGGGGTATCAACAATAAAGGCAAAATAGCTTTGAATCCAACCCTTTTAGCTCTTCTCACAAGTTGAGCAACCACATGCCTATCCTTGTATACCTAAAGAAAATGATAAAATGAGCACATATTATGTGAAAAATACATATTATTACACCAAGAATTCAAATGAACAATAAATGGACTTGAACGAAATTTTTTCAAGCTTACATATAGCTAGAAAAGGTGAGTGTCAGGTCTTGTTGAAGCCACATCTTCAACACTTGAAATAGCCCATGAGGACAAAGTCTGAAAGAACCAAAAGGTTTACTCATAAATAAAGAACATAAAGCCTATCATCTTATAACCCAATGGGCACAAATATGATAAACAACAAATAAATTCACAAGCATATAATCTTTTGAAGTTAACTGAGTATTCGTGAATGAATATTATGCGTGGACTAACAAAGGCAATATGTACAAGAAGCAAATAACAGATCCTTATCAAACCAAAATACTAGTGCCCAAGACATGCAAGCTTTTTCATATCTCTAAGTCTCACATCGACCAAAGACTAGAGTAAGAAAGTGGTGAACATCTATAAAAGTAGGGGGTAAGTGTTAAGTTATAACATAATTCTATTATGATATTTCCATTCTAACTTACTAACTTAAGTTTTAGTTACTGACTTTTATTAAAATTTAATTAAAAATATATTAATATATTATAATAAATTAATGATTATAATTATTATAATATATATATTATATTACATATAATTAAATAGGTCGATCAGTTCGCTGTGCCTAAAAGGCCTATTGGATGGCTTGAGACTTGGCCTTTTTAGTTAAACAGACTTTTAAAAAAGTCTTGACCCAACTTGTTTAGTAAACAGATCAGGCCAGGTCAGGCCATAAGCCCCTGACAGGCAGTCTAACCTATTTCCACCCTTAGCAGCAGTGGTCAAAACTCTAACAAATTTTTCGTTAGAGAGAGACTCTAACTTTGTGTTGTTAGCTTCCTGATATATGATCATCTCGTTTGAGGAAGAATAAAAAAAACTAGGTCATTATTGTTGACTGCATTTGGGTAGCCGGTGGTGCCACGTTGGCTGCAACCGGAGCGACGAGACTTGAGAAGTTCATGTCGATGGTGTCTAGCATCATTTGGTCAGTGGTAATGGTGTTCTAGTTGATTGTTGTTCTTCTTATGTTTTGAATTGTTTGGTTTTTGATTTGGCTTTATTTGGTTATGTTTGAGACTTTGGAGTAATTTTGCATGATTTATGTTTTTTGGATATTATTGTTCGTGGTTTCTTTCTTTTGCTATCAAGGGTTTACAGATTGAAGAGTTTGGGCACCAGTAAAGGACCTCATTTGTGTTACTAAGTTGTATAATACCTAGCTCGGTATTTCAAACACCTGTTTGGAGGTCATTGTTAGGTGGTATGACACACGACTCAATGTTTTAGATACTAGTTTGGAGGTTGAGGGGGGCCACTGAGGAAAAAAATTGAAGTCTCTAGAATAGGTCTCATTTGCTTAGGACTTGTGTTGAGGAGAAGCAAGGAAGCTATCTATCAAGGACATTGTCAAGGCTTTGTTATTCAAGGGAAGCACTAGTTTCCTTAGTCATTTGTTGAGATCGATTAAGTTTTAAATGTTGGTGGTGTTATTTGTTTTCAATTTATGCTTTTATAGGTTTTCTACTTGTAACAAGCTTAGTTTAGTAAGCTTAAGCTTGAGGGGAGTGTTAGAAGATATTATGTTACTAGTCTTAGTGTTAGTGGACTTGGGCTTATACACCTAAGTATTAGTATAAATAAGAGTATTAGGTTATGGAATTGTATCACATCTCATCTTATCAACAATATATTCAGTGTTTCAGTTTTAGCCATTTTCTCTTTTTTCCATCTCCCTAAACCCTAACCCTTAACTCTTCAACATCTAATATAATCATTACTGCAATGGACACTATGCTGAAAATTCTGGCTGTATTTGTCAATATATTATAGAAGTATAAGAATGGAAATTTCAAGTTTTCTAAAATTATTATTTAGCTTTTGAATGTTATTCTTGCATGCTGCTTCAATGGATCCATGGAAATGAAGGTTTGGAGGAGTTTGTAGTGTAATTTGCTGTGGACATTTGGCACAAAGAGGGAATTTGCATTGATTTCTGTGGCCCATTCAAGGACAAGAACCAATTATGTATAGATGATATTGGGGGTTCAGCACTCTCAAACAAGTTTTATGTTATTTGCACTCAGCCAATTTTTTTAGAGGAATATAATATTGAGACCAGAAATGGGTTGCCTTCCTTGTCGTTTATAGTCGTGGGAAATGAAGAAGGCTAATGGGACACTAGTGGAAGCTCTTGTGCTTCAAGCTTGGCCATCATGCCTCAAGCAATGGGACCCTAGAGGGAAGTTCTTTAAGCTATTATAAGACACTTACTCGAACCTCCACCTTGTCATTTGGTGCAGAGTATTGATAGGCACTATCCCATAACTAAGGTATACAGTAGGGGAAAAAGCAATAGCTGCAGAGGATTAGGGGGCCATGTGAACATGTGGGAAAAGTGTGTGATTAGCATGTTATGGGTTTATTTTGTAACAACTTGTTTATGTGGCAGGTGGGGACAGAGGGCAAAATGGGGTAGTAGGAATGGAATAAGAAGACAGGATAGAAGAGAGAAGGGTATCTAGAAATTAAGTGAAGGTTTTGGGGCCCTTTGGGTAGGGAGGTGTTTTTTCAGTGTAATCAAGAAGGATTTTCCTTATTGTAAGGAGTTAGACTCCATTGTTTCTTTCTCAGTAATACCAGTACCTATTATCTTCACATTCTTCCTTTCTTGACTTTCATGTAAGTAGAATTCAAAGTCAACCACCAAATGTATGTCATTTAAATTACTTTATGATATGCCTCCAATTAAGGTATATTATGTTAAGAAAAAGAAGCCTAATAAGCTCAGTATTGGAAAACCCAATCTGCAGGTGCATAAAAGGGCAGAAAAAAAAAGCAGCTTAGGAATTGAACTAGAGGAAGTAGAAAAAGGAGGCAGCTTATGATTTGAACCAAAGGAAGCTGAAGTGACACCTAAGGAAGTGGAAGGGGTGCCAAGGGAAATGAGAGAGGGGTGTGCAGTTATAAATGAAGGAAGGGAAGAAGAAATAGGGAATTAACTAAGATAAAAGAAAAGATTGGGTTATAGGTCAAAATTATTTTTGAGAGGGTGTTTCTATTCTGATTTTCTAAATTTTCAGTCTATATTTCCCTTATAAGGAAAGTTATCTCCATTTTTCCTATCTATTAATCCATAAATCTATCACTTTCTAAGGCTGCAAATCTAGTAGCGTCCCTTAATTCATTATCTTCTCCAAGTCTTTTAATGATATAATCATCATCAAAGGCATTCGTGGAGCATGGTTTCATTGGCGTCGTTGATCCATATACATATATACTCTTTCATCATCAAGTATAAACAAGCCCTCTCAAATAGGGTTACAATAATCATTACCCAAATGATCAAATAACTACAAAACAATTGGCTCCTAAACCATAATATCTAATGTTATAAATCTCACCTTTGTGGTCTGAATTCCAAGATTCACTCCAAAGCACATAATACATAGCAATATGCCAATGTTTATAGATGTCCAGTCTAGTTCAAGGGTGCTGCACTAAGCACATTTATCATTCCCTAGAATTCCCCTTAAACTCTTAGAGACACTATCCACTTCCATCAAAAATTTATGACTAATCGCTGATTGACTAGTTAAAGAAGCACCAATTGATGAGTTGTGATTTTCTAAATGCTATCTACCATAATGATGCTAATGAAGAAATTGAAAATTAAAAAAACATGTGATAGCTTTGGTAATTTTGTTTACCCAGTACATCCTATCAACTTCATTTTTTGTCCACAGTGTGTATGTTTGTGAAGGAGAAATTATATGGAAGTAAAGTCGTACACCTATGTTGAATTGGATAGTTTTAGGTAAGGAATGAGAAAAATAGAGAAAAGTAATACACAAAATAATAAGACTATATTGATATTGGTGTGATGATGATGTAATACAAAAAATAGACTCAATAGTCTTATCCTATTTATACTAATATCAGACTCTTAACCTTAATTAAATAAGAAAATAAATCATAAAATAATGAAAAAGAAAATAATTCCTATAAAATCATCTAAGATACTCTAAAATATTTTAAGATATAATAAATATATTATGAGATATTTTTAGATATTCTAATAACATATATCCACTACATCACTGCATCCATCTTCATAGTAGATGTGCATAGATAATTTGCCCAACAACCCAAAATATCTGCATTTAGCATTGCAGCCTTATTGTGCCTTGAACAATAGACTCCACCACCATTACAGATGTATCCACCTCCTTCACATTGGTCATGGCTTCAATATCCACCACCTCCTCTCTGAGAATGGTCTTCGGCCCCAAGATCTCTAGCTCCTCAGGTTTTTCCACATACTAGACGCAGACTAGTTGATCCAAATCGTACTCCGGCTGGAATTGTTTGATGAGTGCCTTCACGAATGTCCACCAAGTCAAGGTTAGGTAGCACCAATCCCACCACTGATACCAGATGAGAGCACGACCTTTCAAAGCCTTCACCTTCTTTAGCAAACTCTTTTCCTGGGGTGTTCTTGCTGCTTCGAAGTTCTGCTTGGCTGTGATCAACCATTCGCAAGCATTATCCCCTTCGAAAATCGAAATCTCCAATATCCTTCGATGACCCAAAAGTTGCCTCTCTAACTTATCCACCAGTTTATCAAATCACTCTATCCTGTCCTCCATTCTGGTTTTAACTGTCCAAGGCTCTTGAGATCAGGAGCTCTGATACCATTTGATAGGAACATCCATTTCTACTATAAAAAAATGGGAATCCAATCAAAAAATTATAGAAAACATTAATGGAAAATAATACAAATAGAAAAATGACAGTGACTATACTAACTTTTTGAGGGGCTAGCTTCCTCCCAACTCTCAATCCTTAACTGAATTCTTGCCTACCTTTCTCATCCTCTCCTCTTCCCTTATATCCCACACAAACTTTCACTTTTTTCCCCTTACCTCCCACAACCCATGCCTACATGGCAAGGTTGTTATAATCCTAAATCCCTATTTTGCCCCTAACTCATATTTTGCACAAGGTCTAGCGTAGGAGTTCCTAACACTTTCCTTTATACACATATAATTCGTCAAGAAGAGAGATAGAAAAAGATGAAAGGAAAAGTGATGTAACATAGAACTGATTTTGGAGCAACTCCATGGAAGTGTAGCTACCAAATCAAGTTATCCATGGCACTTGGTAGATTTGGATGCTTCAACGAAATGGGAAACAACTTAGAATAATATCCAAGTGAATTTCGCCTAGTGTGTATTTATTGTTGCAAATAGCATGTGTATTATTAAACCTAACCCATTGTTTGTTTTGAGATAAAATTGGAGAGAAAGAAAATGAGAGGAGAGAAAATAGAAAGAATCTATATTTTTCTCGTGTTTGGTTTCGGAGAGAAAATAAGGAAGAAAGAAAAAATAATAAAAATTTTATCTCCATATCTGCGAAGAAAATGGGAGAAATTGAAAAGCTAGGCTTAAAATGACAATTATATCCCATCTTTATTTATCTTCTATTCACCTGTCATGTCCGATGAGATAGGAACAGTAATTGCAGAAAAAATTTGAACTTGCACTCATAAGTCATAGTTAGAGGTGATAAAACGAGTTCAATCTGTTGGGTTAATCCGTCAGTTGGTGGGTTGGGTTTAAGATTTTAACCTACTTTTATTTTTTAACCTGCATAACTCGTCCCGCATAACCCGTGGGTTAAGCGAGGCGGGGGCGAGTTGGTCTATTGAGTTGAGTTTTTTTTAAAAAAGTGTTATAAACGAGCCTTTTTATTTGTATTTGTAGTATTTTTATAGATATGATACTAAATTTATTTATTTTTTAGTCTTTATAAATTATAATTTTTTTATTTTTTTTAAATTTTTATAAATTTTTTTATGTTTTTTATTTATTTTTTAGGTGAGTTAGGCGGTTGACCCGCCAACCCGTCTATTTTTTCTCACTTTTTTCTTTTAGGCGGATCAACTTGCTAACCCGCTAATCCATCTTAAAATAAGTTGGGTTGACTCTTCCAACCCATTTTTTAAAACGAGCCAACCTGCTCCATCCAATATTTTAGCGGGTTGAAGGTGAAGTGGGTTGTGCGTTCT
This sequence comes from Ormosia semicastrata, assembly GCA_029884595.1. Classification (NCBI taxonomy): domain Eukaryota; kingdom Viridiplantae; phylum Streptophyta; class Magnoliopsida; order Fabales; family Fabaceae; genus Ormosia; species Ormosia semicastrata. Next base: position 39,807,237 of record JAQQTO010000055.1, read on the forward strand.
GCCTCCTCTAGTCATAGCGTTCTTCTCTTGTGTTCTCCACTTCTCTTGACTTCTTGGTATGGCCAGGTTCTGCTCATGACCAGAAAGTTGAAGACTTTGGCAATTACATTCACAAGCTTCAACCTCCTCCCCAAACCTTACTTACTTTCGCAATCTCTAACGCGTAAACCACCTAACTCCCACTTCTTTCCCCATTTAACCCCTTCTAAGGGAATATTTTTGGGGTTTTTTATTTATTTTTATATAATGCAGACTAGTCCAAAGAAACTTGCAAACTTATCATGTTTAGGTTTGTGGGTTCTCTGATACTCAGACATTTGGGTAAGAAATGATAAAAAGATTGCAACTTTATTACCATTTCCTCTTTTCTATGATCAAAGTATAATCTTTGTTGTTTTTTTTTCACAATTATCGTTAAAAGAAAATGTGGCTGGTTTTTGTAACAAAAAGAAAAAGTTATGCTTCTGATAATTGTTTTGGGGGCATTGTCACATATGAAAGTGCGTGCAACACCAATTGATTGGTCCCTCAACTAAGTTGATTATTACCACATGTGCTTTACATAAGCAAATATCGTATTGACCAAGAATTCTTTCATTGAATTTTGCCTCTGCCCCAGTTGGATTTTTTTGTGTTATGCTTCATTTTAACAATTCTAGTGCACTATTAAACAATGTGTAATTGCAATTAGTTTGAAAGTGCACAACTAACATGTGTAAGAGGATAATTTAAACCAATTAGTTGCAAAGCTGTTCTATTACTTATGTATAACTACAAATGTTCACTAACAATTGCGCAGTGTGCGACTGATTATGATATAAGAATTTTGGTGCAATTTTAAGTCATTTGCAATTGAAATTAGTTAGAAAATGCAACACCAATATGTGTAAGATGGTATTTTTGTGAAATGCACTGAAAAAACAACTTTTATGCTACAATAATTAAGAAAGGATTTATACTTGTAGTACTTGATTTTTTGTTTTGAAAGTTTCTTCCTTTTATGGTACTAGCTGCTCTTTTACTAACTTCAATGGAGGAAAATTCTTTTCTGACACAAAATGGCTCTGTAAATATTTTTTTTCAAAAATCATTTTAGTGTAAGTTAAAACCAAAGACTTGTTGTGAAAAATACTTTATTTCAAAAGAATAAATGTTCCACATTGGTTGAAAAATAAGTTTTTGAAGAGGTTTAAAAATAATTTAGTTTTATCCGAGTTTTGACCTGGTCATATTCCAACGGTCGTATTCCAACGGTCATATTCCAACGGTCATATTCTAACGGTCATATTCTAACGGACATATTCCAACGGTCATATTCTAACGGACATATTCCAACGGTCATATTCCAACGACCAAAAACTGTTTTCTATAAATACTATCCTTTATTAAGTTTTGTGGTTGGAACTTCCTTTTCATTATTCTCCACTTCTATTCTCTTTCTCTACTGGGTTACGTGACTTAAAATCTCTTGCAGTTCTTGAAGCCCTGTCAAACAGGAAGAGCCTGCAGTACCCTGGGGGATTTTCGTCTATACCGAAATAATCCTTGAGGGCAGTGCTTTGCACGCTACAGGTTTAACGATTTTGTTGTCTCATTTATTTGCAGGTTTCGATTAAGGCTGCACGGTTTACAACAATCTCAAGGATTATTGCTGCACGTCAATACTATTCATACAATGTTTAATTTTACCCGTTCGTATATTTTTTTATTATTTTTCCTACAATCTCTGTGATACTGATATAACTTATTTTAAATATGAGATTTTTATGAGGAAATGGGTAACACAGTGGAAAGGGAAAGAGAAGCTCGTGGTTTTGGACGTAGGGGCAGAGGTGCAAACGGCGTTACGTGGGTTCACGCGTTGGTTTTGGGTGGTGTTTGCTGTTGTGGTGCTTAGAGGTCATGTGTTCGTCAGAATGAGGCAAAGATTTTCTTTGGAAAATGTTTGGCTTGAAGGAGATCAAAGTTGCAAAAGCAAAAACACACAAAACCATCAAACTCGTTTTGGAAGTAAGAAGAGACTAAAGTCGCTACTCCACTATGTGTATCGACCACCAGGGTGTTTTTTTTTTTGTTTTTTGTTTCTATTAAATTAAAAGGAAAAAGAAAAATAAGCACATTTAGAGTAAGATTAATGTTAATGGTGAAACCGTGTGTATGAGGGTAATGCACTAATTTTGTGATATGTGGTTTTGTTATTTAATTATGTTTTGAATTTATGTTAATGACTTGGTATAAATATATTAAAGTGTGGGGTGTCTAACTAAAATTCTTTATGTGAACCAAGAAAGAGACATTGTGGTGCTTCTAATTGTGTGAAATAATTTTTAGAAAGACAATTTTATTTATATCTCTCGGATAAATTCGTTTTATGTTGAAATTGTTTTAAATTCAAAATCATGATTTAATGAGATTAGAAGTGAGTTAAAAGGCTACTTAGTTTAGAATATGATCTAGTAGTGGTGTATCACAATCTGAATATGCTCAAATATTGGTAGCATTTATATACTTGATTTTGCATGTGTTATAAATTGAATGAGTAAATATACACATATAATCCTTATAATGGTTTATGTAGAGTTTAAAAATTAAAATAGAGCATTTGAGTGCTTCATATAATGTCTTACATAGTATCGCATATATCCTTGTTATTTTTGAGTTATTATTAACTTGGCTATGTGACATGCATAGTTAATTATATATGTATAGAGTGTGATAACCATGATCTAGATGTACATGATCAAGTATTTGATGATATTTGCATGAATGAATTCCATGTCCCTATTGCACTATGAGATTAATTGAGATTGATGAGACTATGGACCAAGAGCCATTGTGTTGAATTTGAGGTGTGGACATGATAATCATAATGCTAAATAAATCATTGATTCAAATAAGACAAAATCCATAAGTGGGTTTATTTTTAACCTCAATGGAGGTGATGTCACTTGAAGTCATCCAAGTAGACTGTATAGCAGATCTAAAATTGAGGTCAAGTTTATTAACTTGGTAGGATCCGAGGTTGAGTGGCTAAGAAATCTCTTAGCGAGATATTCCTTTTATGGAAGAAACACGAAGACATAGATTCTTGATTGATTGCCAAAATGGCAAATAGTAAGAGCAAACAAAATTGTGTATAATGAAAAGTGACATATATGTATACGTCACAATTCTGTGAAGCATATGCTAAAAGATGGAATTAAATCTATTAATTATGTGAAGTGAAAATTTGGCCAATCCTCTGACAAAATCTCTGTGTAGAAATTTAATATATACCACATCGAGGGGAATGAGACTTAAGCCAATTTGAAATAGACAGTGATGGTAACCCAACTTTTATGAGTGGAGATCCCATGAAAAAGTTCATATGGGTAATAACAAGTCACTTGTTATACTGCTAGCACTGTGTTTGTCCCTTCCTATGGTGTGAGAAGCATGAGAAGTGCTAGACTGCATTTAATGTGAGGATAAGCTAAATGCTTTTAATGAATTTCATATCCCTTACGGGTGGTGTATAAAGTGCAGTATACACTTGATGAAATCACCTATATGAGTGTGGAGTGGGGCCGCTCCTATGAGATAATGGCATAGTCTTTAGAGCACTCATGAACAATTAGCACGCACATGGCCGAAAATGCAAACTGCGTAATGACAAAGAAGAGATAAATGAGGGTGAAAATGTGATCAAGTGGGATTCTAATTTACACGAAAAATGTTTTGGTTCATAGAAGTTTCAACTTCATCAATTACATTGTAAGTTAAAATCCTATTTATCTAGGTCTGGATCATAGTCCAAAAGACACCAGATTCGAAACGTTTGCACTCATGATGTAACTCATATTCTGTTTTTAAAATTATTGATTTGATTTAATATTCTTTTGAAATATGTGGGGGATTGTTGTGAAAAATACTTTATTTCAAAAGAATAAATGTTCCACATTGGTTGAAAAATAAGTTTTTGAAGAGGTTTAAAAATAATTTAGTTTTATCCGAGTTTTGACCTGGTCATATTCCAACGGTCGTATTCCAACGGTCATATTCCAACGGTCATATTTTAACGGTCATATTCTAACGGACATATTCCAATGGTCATATTCTAACGGACATATTCCAACGGTCATATTCCAACGACCAAAAAGTATTTTCTATAAATACTATCCTTTATTAAGTTTTGTGGTTGGAACTTCCTTTTCATTATTCTCCACTTCTATTCTCTTTCTCTACTTTTGGGTTACGTGACTTAAAATCTCTTTTTTCTTGAAGCCTGTCAAACGGGAAGACTGCAGACTACAGGGGATTTTCGTCTATCGAAATAATCCTTGAGGCGGTGCTTTTGCACGCTTATGTACGAGGTTTAACGATTTTGTTGTCTCATTTATTTGTAGGTTTCGATTAAGGCTGCACGATTTTCAACAAGACTTCCTGAAGTTACTGATATTTTCTTTTCTTTTATTGACCTATATATACCAATTTATTTTCCTAGAATTTTAGAAAAATTAGTTAATACCATATATATTTTCTGGACAAGGCACAAGCAATATTTGATTTCACATGAGTTTGCACTCCAATAAATAATATTGATCTTGTGTAGTCCCTACTTTCACTTCAAACCATGTAACCTCTTTTCTTCTTTATTTCTCTCTGCATTTGTAGATTTGCTTGTATGTACAATTAGTTTTTTTTTCTTGTATCTTCTTTCTTCTATTTGTTATGCTCAGTAAGCCCCACATCAATTTTTCTAGGGTGCTATTTTACAAAACCCTTGAATGTCTATTTGTTCTTGTCTTAATTATGCTTTTGCGGTGTGTACCCACCACAGATTTAAGCATGTTAACATGTTTTATGGCTTTTACTAGACATAGGATTAAGGTTACCTTCTCTATATGAATGATTTTCATGATAACTTGCAACTTCATTGTGTGTGCCCTCAACCCTCATTTTGTTTTAGATGTTGCAAAAAGCATAGAGTGATGATCACATATGACATGATTCATGTATGTGTATATGTGCCCATAATTACAATAGATCTAATTGTCGGTGGCTTTAAAATCTTTGTTTCTCTTGAGGGTTATATATATATATATATATATGAAATTTTTTTTGGAGGGATATTATATACTAATTGTATATATATAAGTTTGTCTAAGGTTTTAGCTATTATTTGATTGCGTTCTTTTTTGAACTTTAATATAGACTATTTGGCTAGTATACTATTTTAGCTATTATTTGAGGGATTAATATTATTTGGCTAGTAATGACAATTGTCTATTGATATCGACTATTTGATTGGTTTCGTTTATTGATATCAAATACATAATCAAGGTTTTTTATATATTTATATATAGAAAAATACAACAACAATAACCAAGCATTTTCTCATTAGGTGGAGTCGGCTACATGGACCAAACGACGTTATTGTGTATTATCATTAACTAAGTCTTCAAAAATGTCATTTACATCTAAATCTTTTTTAATCGTTTCACCTATAGTCTTTCTTGGTCTCCCTTTACTTCTAATTATTGGACTATCCTCCACCTAATCTACTCTCCTTATAGGGACTTTTAAAGGTCTTCTCCTTATATGTCCAAACTACCTAAGGTGAGAATGACTTCCAAAAATATCGAAGAATTTAAATTTGAAGATGGCATAGAAGACATAAATGACATGGAGTTGTAAGTAAAGCAAATGATTAATTTTGCTTTGCCTCATGAGGCGCAAATCTTAGGTCATGTGAGAAAAGACTTGGATAAGAGACAGCAAATTTGTGCTGTAGTTCTATTATGTTATATTGTGCATGCATTGCATTTGTTGCAACTGCTGTCAAGGTTTAGACCAAATCAAATTAGTGATAGAAATACTGAAAGAGAACATAGGCACCTTCAATTAATGAGACGACTACTAGAGATAGAAAAAATGTCGAGATGTCATACGTATGGGCCCTAAGTATTTATGCATTTATGTGAGAAATTAAGAGTAACAAGTAGAGTAAAAGATTCAATATGCTCTACAGTTTAGGAAAGTTGCTAAATTCCTACACATTTTAGGTCATAATGTCAAAAACAAAATTGTTTCTTTTTTCTTCCATCGTCTAGGGAGACAATTAGTCGTCATTTTCATAATGTCTTATGTGTTGTCATTTCACTAGAGGAAGAGTTTCTTGTGCAACCTTCTGGTAGGGATGTCCCTCCACAAATACTTAGTAATAACAGATTCTATCTTTACTTTAAGGTACCAATTCTTTTATTTACTTACAATTACCCTCAAGCATGTAATTAACATAGAAGTATATTGCTAACATATAAATTTATTAACTAAAAAAGGATTGTATTGGAGCTATAGATGGAACACATATTTGTGTAAAGGTATTAAGGGAAGAGGTCCCTTGATTTCATGGAAGAAAAGACTATCCCACGCAAAATATTTTTGTTGGTTATAATTTTGATATGAAATTCATATGTGTTACTTGGGTGGGAAGAAACAACATCTGACTCAAAGAATTTTAAAAAATGCTTTAAGAAAGATCCACTTAGAATTCCTGAAGGTTAGTGGCACATTAATTTATTTACAAAATATAATATATTAATTAACTATCAAATTATGTAACATGTTGCTACATAATGTGTATATAATTGTTGTAGTGAAACTCCATCTAGGGGATGATGGATTTATGCTAAAATGTGGGGTACTTACACCATATAGAGGTGTTCGTTATCACTTGAAGCAATATTTGTCGCATGGGCCACAAAATACTAAAGAACTATTCAATCACCGACATGCCTCACTACGAAATGTTATTGAAATAACTTTTGGAGTTCTAAAGAAAAGATTTTCAATGATAGCCGATGGCATCGAACCATATTACTCATTTGAAACCATGATAGACACGGTGCTTGCTTGTTGTATATTGCATAACTTTTTAATGGGTATTGATGTTGATGAGTCCTTAATTGCTAAAGTAGATCGAGAATTACTACAACAAGACATAGATAGATCACAACCTGTTTCACACCAACAACGTGATGAGGATTATATGCAAAGATCAATTTTAAGAGATAACATTGTAGCTGAAATGTGGAATGATTACCAAGCTTAAGTTTGGCTATTAGTTTCAAATGTACACTTCAATGTGTTAGCCATGGCAACCATTACCCAAGAGGGGGGTGAATTGGGTGATGACTTGTTTTAATGTAACTTCGACAAATTATACATTTTAAATCACTCAATTAATAAATGCAGTAGAATAAGTCTAATAAATGTATAACTATTGAGGATTACTCAAATATAACTTGGGATATATAATGAACAAAGTGAATAAGCTAGATATCAAGTTGTAACAATCAAAACATCAAGATATACAATAGATAAATATATTTCACCAAATACTGAATTTAAAGAGTATAGGGAAGAGAGAATCAAACTCAAGAATTTATCCTGGTTCAGCCACCAACCACTTGTGACCTACATCCAGTCCCCAAACTTAACTTGAGATTTTCTTCACTATCTCCTAGACTTTACGGGTGCTAGGAAAAACTTTGTACATACAAGAGTACTCCTCACACGTTGGGATACCTCACCCTTGTGCTAGAGCCTCCAATTCTTCAAGCTTCATAGGTGCTTGATGACCTTTACAATCAAGAGCACTCACAACACCTTTGGGATACCTCACCCTTTGTGTTTGAGTCTCACTACAAAGGATACCTCACCCTTTTCTCTCTTGAGGGATACCTCACCCTCTTACAATGATTTCAAGGTGAATAGAAAGAATAGAAACTCTCACAAGAGTAGATATACAACTTGAAGAACAAAGTATGGATGATAGAAAACTCTCTCAAGAGTGGATAATACAAGTTGAAGCTCAATGGGTATAAAGGATTTACACACTTAGCTCAAAACAAAGATTTGGAGAAAAAGATGATGAATTTCATTTTCAATGCTCAAGGGTAATTTTCAGAATGTTCTCCAACAGTTTTTGATGCCCAAACACTTATATTTATAGCCCAAATGATAAAATAGCCATTGGTAGTGTTTAATAATGATTTTCTATGAAAACTAGCCATTTATAGTCGTTAGAAACATTCCTGGGCACTTTGTAATCGATTACAAGTTTCATGTAATCGATTACAAGCTTTCTGGGCACTTTGTAATCGATTACATACTTTGTGTAATCGATTACACGGCTTCTGTCAACGTTGTAATCAATTACATGATTTGTGTAATCGAGTACACTATTTCTGATTTTCAAAATCGACTTTAAAAGGTCATAACTTCTTCATTTCTTATCCAATTAAAGAAAATGACCACTCATTGGAAAGCTCTTTGAGTCTATTTTCATATGAAAGAAGTTTCAGAATAAAACTCAAAGTATTTTAAAAGATATGATCAAAATATTAACCAAAGGTCATATTTTCAAAACTCAAACTTTAATTGGTCATAACTTTTTCGTTTCTTATCCGTTTAAAGCAAATGACCAGTCATTGGAAAGATATTTGAGTCTATTTTCAAATGAGATAAGTTTCAAAGTAAAACTCAAAGTATTTTGAAAATTATGATCAAAAGAGTTACTAAAGGTCAGTTTTGTAAAACACAAATTTGACTATTTTTCATAATTTTGAACTATTACCATAACTAGCTTTCCAAAACAATTTGTTGGGCATTTAAATATTTAAGAAACACTTATAAATATGTTTAAAACTTGTTTGAGCTTAGTGTGATTCCTTTTTACCTTTACACAAGATCTAAGTCCTATAAGCTAAGCTTGAAGAGTCTTGGGACTTGATCTTTGCACTTCCATTCCTTTCTTGATGTAATCCAAGCTTCCAAAGAAAATCTTCTCTTCAAAACTTGTAAAAGCTTGGAACATCTTTTCATTCTCATCCTTCTTGAGTTGAGCATAGTTGTGATCTTTTGCTTTCTAGTTGCAATGCTCACTCTTGGTACTTGGACTATCCTATAAAGTATTACTCACTTAAAACAAGCATAGTTGGTCCAAATTCATAACTTAATATCTTAATATGCATGATTCATAAATGTATAACTCTAATTAGTCTAACATGCATATAAGAATGTTGCATATATCTCATTGCATGATTATTAAGTGAAGTATAACTTAATAAAGTACATAATCATGCATGATCCAATATATCTCATTAAGCACATCTATGTAACATGATCAACATTCTTTTGTGATGCATTTGTCATTTATTAAGCACAACTATAAAGCATAAGCATCATTCTTTTTGTCTTGTATTTATCATCATCAAAACTTAACATATTAAATCATTTGGGGCAAACCTATTTTCACAATCTCCTCCTTTTTTATGATAACAAATCACTAAAGAAAAATGTGTTGAGCAATAAGCACATGCTTGATATTCATGTAAGCATATCAAACAATAAGCACAAGAACATATTTTTCTTTCTAATTTTTACTCCCCCTATTTGACATCAACAAAAAGGCTTGGGAAGGAAATATAATATTTTCTCTCCTATAGATAAAACTCATGTTGTCAAGAAGGGTAGGATCTTCTCAATGAAAGAATCAAAAGATATGAAGTTTAATAAAGTTTACTTTCTTTCATTGATAGAGAGAAAGAGAATAAGAAATGATCTTAGTTGACATATTGATAGTATTAACAATAAAATATTTCATGTCAGACAAGGATGTAAGCTAAGAGATAATAATTTAAGAACTAGGCTCCTCCTCAAAATATGCATATTATCAAAATATCAAATATAATGGTTTAACATAGTTATGCATATGTTCTTAGTCAACAAGGATATGGAAGAATGATATGTAAGATAAGTTCCCCCTTATTGAAGCACAAGATAGATAAAGGGAAATATGTATACCAAAACCATGTAAGCACATTACCATAAAGTAAAACAAGGCATAGATACATATTCTTAATCCCTCAAACAAAACCATTTTAAAAACTTCTCCCCCTTTCAAAAAGAATTTTATAATAACACATTATATTTCCAAAAGTATTTTAGAAGGGTAGAAGGGTTTTATATTGAAATCACATATTCCTTGAGAATGATCAAATCTAAGTCAAAAGAGTATTTGAAAGTACATTACCTCTTTTTCACATTGAACAAGAGCCTTGAAAAGATAAAACACTTTTGAAGAACAAAGCTTATCTTTTGAAGTATTAAGATGGTTTCTATAGAACATTTCAAAAAATTTATTTGAAAACTTTCTTAAATATTCTCTCAAGATTTAATAAAACATTTCAAAACAATGAAGAGAGTACTACATTTATAGCACAAATCGAATGATTTCCAAATTTTCAAGACAATTAGGAGGTGAAAATACTTTCAAGGTCTTAAGACAAGTTCAAATGATTCTCAAGGATATGGAACTTTAAAAGCTTTTTTTTTTTAAAATATGATAAGAGATTTTGCTTTAAAAAAAACTTTTTAGTCAAACCATAAACTCTTTTCGAAACAAGTGCATGATTCTCATAAGTGTTATACCACTAAGAGACCATAGATCAAGAGAATTATAGATATCAAATATTCACCATGATGAAATATGCTATAGGGAGCAAAGCATGTATAGAACTAATATCATCCACCCTATATGCAATGACAAAAATAGCAAGTTAATATCTAATTAGGCACTTTGTCAATGCTAAGCATACTTTTCATGTAAAGAAATCATCTAATCATTTAAGATTAAATTATCAACAGTATCATACAATCCATACTATATAGAATACCACAATAGCTTAAGGATATAGATACTTATTGAGAGAGTGATGCTTCTTTAGAATGTCCTTCATTTAGGTCCTTTGAGTTTGTACTTTCTTCCATTGAGTATTCCATTCTATTGCACTTGAAGAAAATCTCCTCATGTTCCTCTTCCTTCAATATTTCTCATTTATCCACATATGCTTGACATTTCAATATTTGATGACTATATTTCAAAAGTTCTCTAAAACATGGGTTAGCATTAAATATCATTTAAACTTATTTTCAAGCATAATTTAGGTTGATATACAATGTAAAACATGTACCACATTATCAACCATACAATGTTATCATCAAAACTTAACATATTAAATCATTTGGGGCAAACCTATTTCCACACAATGTACCATGTTATATTTGTTAGATGATATGTGTATATGTTGAAGTTCTATATATTGTGCCTACTTAAATAATTAGGTTATGGCTTGTAATCTGAATGTTAATATTATGTTTGGTTGGTTTAATATTATATGTTAATTAAATTCTTATTATTTATGTAATGTGGATATGCCTTGTAATTGAAGAGTGTGTTTGGAATGCAAAAAAATAGGAAATGATTTCATTTATAAATCAAACTTAATTAAATCTTGTGTTTGGAATGTTTAAAAATAGGAAATGATTTGATTTTTAAAATCTCATGGATTTCATTCCTTTTTTTTTTAAATTCTATCAAATTTGATAGGATTTGTTAGGATTTGATTTGATTTGAAATAAATATACTATTTTACCCTTAATAATTACCTTTAACAACTTCTCATAAGGGTTAAAATGTAAAATAATAATATCAAATCAAATCAATTCTCATTTTAATGAATTCCAAACACAAAATTTGATTTTTAAATCAATTCAAATCTTATTTTTTTAAAAAGTTCCAAACACAAAATTTGATTTCTAAATCAAATCAATTCAAATCAAATCAAATAAAATCATTTCTCAGTTTTATTCATTCCAAACACACTCGAAAAGATTATCGCTATATATTATTTTTTTTATGTGTCTTTTGAGGTAACATGTAGGCTGAAAGATGTCGAGGGAAAAAAGTTACAGTAAACATTGATCACCCTTCTAAAGACAATTTACGATGGTCTGATGATATGGATCTCACATTGTTGAATGCATTCATGGAACAAGCAACGAAAGGCAATAGACATGATAGCACATGGATAACTAAAGCATATAATAATATGGTGAAGGTTCTGAGGATAGAAATTGGTCTACACATTACAAAGAATCATATTAAAAATAGAATGACGACTTTGAAAGATTATTTTACTAAGGCATATGATCTATTTAACAGCTTAAGTGGCTTTTCATAGAATCCTATAACAAAAAAGTTTGAAGTTGAGGAAGAAGGTTGGGAGGATTTCACCAGGGTAATTGACACATTATTATTTTTAGTTATTCATATTCATTTAGCTTGTGAAAGGGCAACTTTATTGTAATTATTTGTTCAAACATATATATTTCTTTTCATTTTCAGGATAAACCATATGCGGCAAAATAGAAAAAATTACAAATTAAGCATTATGACATGTTGACAAAGTTGTTTGGGGCTGATAAAGCTACCGATAAATATGTCACAACTGCAAAAGAGAAGCTAAAATAATGGAAAAGGAAAACTATTGATTTAAATAACTCGTTTGAAGTTGTTGGGATGCCTAACACATATGTATATATAGGAAACGACACCCCATACTCTGCTACTAATTTGGATCCATTTAGTCCTACTTATGGTTAAGCAAATCAATCAGGCGAGACTTCAACCTCAAGGGGTACTAAGCGTAAAGCACACATGATTGATTTGGTGGAGACTCGGTATGAGAAGGTTTCCTTAGGAATTAATACATTAATTGAAGCTGTGAAGGAGGGGAACTTCATTTCAGTATGAGATAGGTTGCCTTGGGATCTTGTATGCTCCAGATCCTTCTATTGACAATTCTAACCTTTGGAAATCTTAGGTAATTATCCTTTTTTTTTTCTCAATTGCTAATGAAAGATGCGCTTTCTTAAGACCAACTCTTCTTCTTAATGAGTATGATTTTATTTCACATTTCTTTTCGTGTCTTAAGGGTGAATCTATTTGTGCCTTTGGCCCATTTTTGAAAACTGATTTTTTCAATTCTTTCTTGAAAATCTTTAGGAGTTCTCCTCATTCTAGTTCTCAAACCAAGTCATTCTATTTGCAATGGTTGCATAGAGTCGAAAGTGCAAAGAAATATCAGTGGAAAGCTTCTGGCATCTTCGACTTTATACAGCTTAGTAGAGAGCGTGTCAAATATAATGCCCCTATGTTATCGAGTTCTTTCTTTTTCTAGAACAAGAGTACTACCTCCTTCTATGTTCCTTCTGGCATGCTCACTCCTACATTTTTTGATCTAGCTGCCATAACAGGTTTAAAACCCACTGGTAGAGTTATTACTAGTGTCTTAGAACCCATCAAAATTAACGAGCCTAATTAGTCGAAACTCACTTATATAACTTTTATCAAAAATAATTGCCTCAATACTGAAACAATTTCAGATCAGGAACATGTTGCTTTCCTTGTCTTATGGCTTAGTGCTTTTGTCTTCTGTACTAAGTCCTTACAAGTTCCTAAATCTTTGTATCATTTGGCCATCCTCATCAGTGAGGGAACACCTTTGTGCTTGAGCAAATTAATCCTTGCTCAATTCTATACTTCAATGGCTGAAGCTGTAAATCTCCTTCAATATGAAGATAAGCCTCTAACTAACTTAGGTGGCCCCTTTTGGCTTCTTCAACTTTGGCTTAACGCCTTTTTCAAACCTCACCTTAAAAGTTCTTCTCCTTCAAGTTTTTCTTGGAACATCGAAGGGAATCCCTTATTTTGCCTCCATTACTCCTCAAAAACTGGCAAGGAGGTTGATGAATTCAAGTATTTTATCTTTCTTTTCATTAACATGAAATCCTATACTAATAGCTTTTATTTCTCCCTTTTTGCCAATTGAGACTGTGGTTATGAATGGTTTCGACAACCTTTCTTTTGCGACACCTCAGGAGCACAGTATGAAAACTTCAATTTGTGGAGTAACATGTTCACCACCCAAATCTTTGCCCCAAGTTTCCTAAAATCCAAAGTTTTCAATCTAATTCTTTACCTTCCTTCATGTGTCTTTAGACAGTTTGGCTTTTCACAATGTATTCCTGCTCCCTTTTCGAAAAGAGAAGAATGTCAAATCTGTGAATGTAAAGCCGGAGATCTTAAACAGTTCAAACATTTCTCTCTTTCCTTCAAGAAAAGCCTACTACTTCCCCCAAGTCCAAGGTAAAGATAAGTAATCTTTCAATTTTGTCTCCATTATATCTTTGTATTTAATTGATAATTGACTCTTTTAAACCTCTTCAGGAGAAAATCATAGGTGAAAGTCCTATGAAGTTTGGTCAAGTCAAGCACATGGCCATCAAAAGAGGAAGAGAAATTTTAAATATTGAGACTTTTGATTCGTCTCAACATGAAGTCAAAGAATAACCAACATCAAAGGTTACCAAATCTTTCTCTGTAAATTAGGGAACTTCTAAAAATATTTTGGTAAGCTTTTTCTTTCGATTAAATTTTAGTAGTCGATTTTTTTTTTCTTATTTCAACTTATTTTTGGATCTTAAACAAGAACATTCCATAATTCATCAAATAAGAGATGACTCACTTGTGACTTCGAGAAGGTCAAGGACTTCATCTCCTTCTTCTTCTCCACAAAGGGACTTAATCCCTTCTCAAGGTGTACAAAAACCTATACTTGAAGAAATCACACCAGCTCCAAGTGCTCGATTCGTAGGGCATTTTAAACCTAAAGAAGTTCAACTTGCCAATTTCAATTTGACAGAAAGAGAAACGAGCATTGGAGCTTATCGAGATGTAACTCATCCTGAAGACACTCAAGCTGTTGTTCAAGTTTAATACATTTCAAGTTATCTACTCGAACTCGAATTATGTATAAGCTTGTTTTGATATTCTATTTTTCGTTGGAATAGGAAAATTCTTCCCATCAACTAAGACTAGATCAGCTCGAAGCTGATCAACCTACTATTGTTGAGACTTCTGCTTGTCCTCCTGAAGTAGTCAAAACAGTTGATGATAATGGTGGGAATGATGAAAACATTTTAAGTCTGAATGAAGATGACGACCCACTAAAGCTAATCGAAGACATCTTTTTTAGGAAAACTTTGATATCCTCTAAGTCTCATCATTCGATTGCTCATTCTGAAGCTAAAGTCCAAAGCATCTCCACTACTCATTTACTGTAAGAGCTCGCCTTTTTCCTAAACTTAGGGCTAGATCAGTTAATGGCTTTCGAAGAAAACAAGCACAAAATGATCACTCTGCTTGAACAGCTTGGACAACACAATAAACTTTTAACTTCATATGCTTGACAAGCTATTCAAAAGCTTACGAGCTTATTCGAAGATTTAATGGCTAATTTCTTCGGTTTCTAACAAATTATTACTGATTATCAACAACTTTTGGATGTCAGGGCCAAATTAATGAATAATGTGACAACAGCAAAAGGAAGGCGTTCGAAGCTCCATACTACTTTATCAACTACTCAAGAAAGGCTAAATCAGAATGAATAAAAAATTACCGAACTGAAAGCCCAACTTCAAGAAATAGAAGAGCAGTAGGATAATTCTAATAATCTTTCTTCGTCTAAATGATTTAATTCATCAAACATCGAATTCTAATAATTTTCTATTGGAATATCACCTTGACATTGTAATCTAACTGATTAAAGGTTAATTTCGATTGACAATACTGCTTCATGACTATATACCAACTAGTAAGGTGTAGTACCAATTGCCTTCTTAGAGGAATTTTGATATACCCACAAAACTTGACTTAATGTTTCATGTCAACGTCTTGGTTTTCAACCAATATGCCTTTTTATTAATCCAATAAGAATTTTATTAGCTACTTCAACTTGACCAATAGCCTGGGCATAATAAGGAGTCAAAGTGATTAATTTAATATTCCTTGATTTAACAAACTGGGTAATATTTTGACTCGTAAAAATAGCTCATTGATCAGTTGTCAAGGTTTAAGGAATACCAAACCTATATATGATATTTTCTTCAATGAAATTTATTATGTCCTGTTGAGTGACATCCTTCAAAAAGATGGCTTCGACCCATTTCGTAAAATAATCAACAGTAACTAATATATATTTATACCCTTTGCAGGATGAGGGATGAATTTATCTTATTAGATCAAGTGTCCATCCTCAAAATGGCCAAAGCTTAATAATCGAATGTAATTCACTAGCTGGGACATGCTGAATGTTCTCATACTTTTACATTTTTCACATGACTTAGCATAGGAATTGCAGTCCTTAGTTATTATAGGTCAATATGCCTTTTGTCTATGTAAAACTCATTTCATTTTTTTACT
Source organism: Ormosia semicastrata (assembly GCA_029884595.1). Lineage (NCBI taxonomy): Eukaryota > Viridiplantae > Streptophyta > Magnoliopsida > Fabales > Fabaceae > Ormosia > Ormosia semicastrata. The sequence continues at coordinate 39,823,387 of JAQQTO010000055.1, forward strand.
AACTTGATGAGCCCCACAAATGCCTTCATGTACTTCTGTTAAGGTTGTGTATGCTTCTTTTTCACTTAAGTATGTCAATAAATTTCCTATTCACTCCTTATAGAGTGAATAATCCATTATAACATAGTGTAGTGACTTATATTTAGTTTTCCTTTCAGCTGGTGAACTTAGATTTATTAGATAATCAACAATTGCCTTCCTTCAATCAGACTTATCCAACTTTTCGATTGAACATATTTCTAAGTTCTCAAATGGATATAATTTCTACTTAATCTCAATTAACTTAGATAAAGTTTCACTCGAAATCTTATATCCTAGAGCTATTTGTGCTAACTCATTAGCTTCATGATTTTCCTTTCTTGGGATATGTTGTATTGTAACCTTATCAAATTCACATAGTAACCTTGCTGCAAAAGCAAAATATCAAAATAGATTTTAGTTAATATATTTATATTCTCGATTCAATTGTTTAATGACTAATTGGGAATCACCCATTACTTTGACACTTTTAGCCTTGAGTGAAATTAATATTTTAAGCCATATATCAAAGCTTCATACTCAGCCTCATTATTTAAACATTCATGTTTTAGTTCGAACATAAACTTCGTTGGGATTTCAATAGGTGAAATAATCAGAACTCCTAGACCAACACCTCCACTGTGTTTCGATTCATCGAAATATAACTTACATGGCTTTAATCCCACATAGTTAATATTATTTTCTTTGATGTCAACATAAGGATGATCAGTCAAAAAATCTGCTAACACTTGGCCTTTCATAGCCTTCAATGGCATACATTTTAAAGAAAAATCAGTTAAAGCAAGAGCTCATTTTTCTACTCTACCATGCAAGATAGGTTTGATAATGTGCACTTTTTTATATCATTTTTCGAAATTACAAGTACATTATAGGGCTTCATATAATATTTTAGCTTAGTACAGGAGAAATACAAAGTTAAACATGATTTCTCTACTGTATTATACTTAGTTTTAGCATCAATTAAAACTCTACTAAGATAATAAATGACTCTTTTAATTCCATTCTCATCTTCCTGGGCTTGCAAGCTCTCAGTAGTTTCATCTAATGCAGAAATATATAACTTCAAGGGACGTCCTGGAGTTAGAAGAGTCATTATTGGAGGATTAGCCAAGTAACTCTTGATATGATCAAAGGGCTCTTGGTGATCTTTCTCCCATCAAAATTTCTCTTCAACTTTGAGCTTCAAAAGCAGAGAGAAAACCTTGGTTTTTTCCAAATAGGTTTGAAATGAACCTTTTTAAGAAATTTATCTTCCCTAATAAAGACTGGAGTTGCTTCTTAGTCAAAGGAGATGATGCTTCAATTATAGTTTTAGCCTTGTTTTGATCAAACTCAACTCCTTTTTTCTGGACCAAGAATCTAAGAAAGTTTCCTATAGAAATAGCAAAAACACACTTAATAGGATTCATTTTTAATCATGTTTTTTCATTCTTTCGAATGATTATCTCAAGTTTATTAAATTTTTCTTCTTTGATTTAGATTTAACCATAACATCATCAATATAAACTTCCATGAATTTACTAATTATATCATGAAAGATAGTATTCATGACTTTTTGATATGTGGCTCCAGCATTTTTTAAGCCAAAATGCATGACTATCCATTTGTATGTGTCAATTGCCCCTGGACATCGAAAAACAATTTTCGATATGTCCTCTTCAGCAATATACATTTGGTTGTACCTAGAATAGCCATCTATAAAACTTAGAATTCCATATCCTGATGTTGAGTCAACTAGCATATTAGCAATTGACATGGGATATTCATTTTTAGGAGTAGTAAAATTTAAATCTTGAAAATTAATGCATACTCTTAACTTATTGATAAACACAATTTTCATATATTAGTTAACCCTCATATTTATTCTCTTAGATCTCTTATGTGCTTAATTGATTGGCCTTAGTCACATTTTATAAGTTTGGGTTCAAATTAGGCTTAATTGTATTTTTTACCATTATTGAGAATTTTACACTTTTTATATTTTAGACATAATTTGAGTTTAGACATCTAAAAATTATGATTTTTACCTTGTAGGAAAGTTGAAAGAAATTTCTACAACTTTGAAGCAAAGCTCAAAGCTGAATCAAATGTCTAGTGGATCAGATTGGCCCTGGAAATCTGTTGTCATTGAAACCTGGATGATATGCAAAGATTAAGTTATAATTTGAGTTGTAGGAGTCATATGGAGCAGAGACCAGTGTCATTTGAAAGCTGAGACACAAATCTTCAACTCTTATGAAGATCACTTATCAAAATTATGATGTTTTAATGGTGTTCTCACCCTTCGAAATCAATTGACAAGTTAAGAAAACTGTTAAGATATTTTGAGCATAATTCTCTCATTCTAAGCCAAAATTAGGCAAATTAAGTGTCTAATTAAAGTTAAGAGAAAGATGATTAACCCTAAGCTAACGACAAACTTAGAATTTTAATTTTAGAGAGAGTTATTTAAGCAGTAACAACAACCAAGAATTAAACCTTAATTTTCTCTTAGTTGTTCTTGCTTGCACTTTCTCTCTTCCTCTCCCTTTTCTCTACGTTTCTTTCTTTTCTGTTTTTCTTCCCTTCCATCCATGGAGGGTTAGAACCTTTTAATCAATCCTAAGGATTGACAATCTTGATGTTTTATTCTGAGATCTTATTTTGATTATTTTACATTTAATTGTTAATCAAGTTTTTCTTTTACCTCTTTTGATTTTGTTAAATCTGGATTGAATTGTTTAATTTGATTTGGATGTTGATGTGATAATTGCATAGTTACCATATGTTTAATGAGGATTACAGAGACTAAAAAATGCATCAAAGGTGTTTGATGGATTGTTAAGTTTGGTTGAATTCTAGGTTTTAGATTAATTTAGGATTAAATGAGTGCTTAATTCATTTAACCTTGATTAATTAAATTACGAATGCTCATCTAGTAGAGAATTCATGGATCATCTTAAGGTTTCTTGATGAGATCTAAGACAAAGAATCTAATTAGCAATTGAATGAATTCCTAGTGATCAATTATAGATTAAATTCAAGATTAGTTTATTTCCTTAGATTAGTCGTTTACTTAATTCTTTTTACAGTTTTTAATTGCTTTCGTTTAATTAATTATGCAATTTCCCTCCTTTTTGTTTACTTCTAAATTTTATTGCTTAATTACAGTGATCCAATGGTTCAACTCGGTTGTACCTTATACTACAAGTAATTTGATGAATTGGCTTACAAATTGATATAATTTGATAGTCTCAGTAGCTATCACTTACCATTCTTTTTCATAACAGGAACAACATTAGAAATCCAATTTATATACCTTGTGGTTCGAATAAACTTAGCTTTTAAAAGCCTTTCGATTTCCTCTTTAATCTTGAAAATCGCATCTAGTGCAAACCTTCTTGTTGCATGCTTAACTGGCCTTTGTCCTGCTCAAATTGGTAGTTTGTGTTCTATCAGATTTCGACTGAGTCCAAGCATTTCCTCATAATCTCATGGAAAATAGTCCTTGAAATCTTCAAGCAACTTGATCAACTCCAAGTTGAAGCTATTTGCTAATAAACTATTAATATAAATAGGTTTTTTATTTACATCATTTCCTAAATTAATATCTTCTAGGGGGTCTTGTACCTCTATCTTTTTAATTCATTGAGATAGAAGGACTTGTTCGAACCCCAAAGAAGAATCATCATAAATATAGTCTAAGTTGATACTATCTATAGTGCCAAATTTCTCAACCATATAGACTGAGATACGAGTCAATTGACCTATAATTGCACCTTTAATGGTGTGTTTGTCAGCCATATAGGCTGACAATCGAGTCAATTGGCTCTCAAGAGCCATAATTACAAATTTTCCCAGGTCAAATCGAATCGACCTTAGGTATTAGAGTAAAGCTAGTAGGGCTTAGAGTTACCATCTCGACGGTCCTGCTGTTGAAAGCTCTCGAGTCCCAGATGTTGAAAGGTTTCACCCCAGGACATATATATTAAAGTATACGTGGTTTTCCTGCATGTAACATAGGCTGTCATATGCTTCAACTATCTTCAGTTCTCCTTCTTCATTCCACAGAAATATCTTCTGTTGAACTGTTGACGGTATTGCTCCCACTGCATGGATCCACTCTCTCCTTAAAAGCAAATTGTAACTTGCCTTCGAGGGTACCACAATGAAAAGAGTGGACCTCGTCATAGATGCAACCCTAACATTGAGAGCCACTACTCCTTTGAAGTCAAAGACTTCCCATTAAAATCAATTACCACCATATTATGGGGTAGTAGATCTACCTCAATCTTGCCAAATTTCTTCAGCAGACTCTTGGGTATTAGATTAATTGCAACACCACTATCTATTAAGACTTTGCCTACCAACTTGCCATCTACTACTACTTTAACAAAAAGAAGACGAAGATGGTCCTTCATCTCTTGTGTGGGTATGTCAAAAATTATAGAATTCTCTTTGACCTCAACAATGTCCTCCTCGATGAAACACCAACCTTTGTCTACATCATCAAACTCATCCTCAAAGTCCTCATTTGTGTCTATGTCCTCTTTATTAGGTGTTGTCGCAAAATCAGAAGGCAACACGGACACCACAATTACTTCAAAGATGGCCTCCAATTCATCATCAAAACCATATTTGAATGAGTCTATCATGATATCCTCATCCATAAGACTTGATTGCTTACCTCTCCTTGCAGGATTCACAAATGATCCTTTCACCACTTCAGCATAAAACCTGGCTTATACCTACATTTTTAAGTCCTCATTTTTAATGTAAGGGCCTTTCCTTTGGTTCGAAGTCGATCTTGCAATTTGATACTAAGTATTTGGCTTTCTAGCATTTCCTTCCATAGGATATTATATCCCAAGCTCGAACTTATGCCAATTGGGCTTGTAGTTCTTAGGAGCCTTTTAGAAGCTTGGGTTGTTCCTCACCTATTTATTAGTGGTCACATTTGTATGTGGCACCCTCATCTTTCCCTTCCTGATGTTCTCTATTGAATTAACCATCACCATTGACTTTTGATTAATTGGTTAATTATGGATTTCAATCCTGTCAGAGCTTGTTACAAGAGGCTTCCACTTTTTCTTCCTAGTAGCTTTGAAAGACTTAGCAGCCAATCTATCAAAATGTTGCACTGTATCTTGGCATAGGGAAACCTCCATCTCTCTTTCTTTCTTTCTAATCAAGAACTCTATCAGAATCTCTCCTGCCTTGGGCTATACTTTTTCTTCATTGGCCTCAAACACGTCAAGATCAACCTTAGTATTGACCTCAGGGATAATTTCTTCAACCACATCAACTATATTGACTTGCATGAAGTTGACAAGCTCGATATAGCTTGCATTCACCTCGAATTGGTCAATATCAACTTTCATCTCTTTTTCTTTTTCTTCAAATTTCAATCTACCTTCTTTGATACCTCTTTGGACCAAATCCTTGAAACGAACATAGTTGTTAGTCGAATGACCATACTTATAATAGTATTTACAATATTTTCAATGTTTTATCTATTCCAAAGAAAGAATTTTATGATCATCAAGAAGTTTAATTTGCTTATCTTTTAATAACACATCAAAAATTTGATCAGCCTTAGTTATATTAAAAGCATAGGATTACCTATTTGAGAATTTCATTTTATCCTTAGCTCGAACAAGCTTTAAAGATGGCAGACATAAGGAGGACCATATTTTAATTCTATAATATTAACTTCATTCTCCTCATCAACATCTTCAGCCTCATTTATTTTGACATAGGAAATTTTATCTCCTTTCGATTGTGTGAAATATTTTTATGATATGTCATTTGTTTCAACATAAGTAATTTTCTCTTTCCTGAAATGTTTTCTGACCCTTTCTTTTTCGAGCTTTAACTGCTCAATCTATCTCACCTTATCAGCAAGTTGAGACATATCCAATAATTGTTGGTTTATAAGTTTATTCCTAATGGAATAATCTAACCCACCAATAGCCATTTTCACAACTTTTGATTTTGGAATCACTGTGAAACACCTAGCCTTCATTTGTTTGAATCTCACTAAGTAGTTATCTATGGATTGTCCATTGTTTCTTTTACTGTTAAATATATCCACAAGACTTATCTTAGTTTCTTCTCTAAAGAATTGTTCATGAAAGTTTCTTTCAAGTTGATTCCAAGAGTGGATCGAATTAGGTGGGAGAGTTGTAAATCAAGTAAATGTTATTTAATGAACTAGGGAAATATTTCATTTTAAAATATTCATTAGTAGTTATATCCTTTGCTTCGATTGTGTATCGAGCAATGTGTTTGACAGTTGACTCTCCACTTTTGTCAGCAAACTTAGTTGAAATTTTTTGGGCTTTCCATCTCTTAGGCAATTATGACTATTTAATAAATTATGGGAATGCTAACACGAAATAAGGTTGGTTTATATAACCTACATTAAAACCATACCTATTCAAGACTGGCTCAACCACCTGATTGATGTTTTGATGCCCCCAAGATTGTTTTGTCTAATTCTCTCTAGGAGGTTGCCAGCATTCTGGTTTCACTAATCGAATACCTACATTTTGGCCAAGTTGGTTTTCTCTTGGCTGATTATCATCAAATTGGTTATTAACAACTTGATTATTCACCAATTGATTATTGTCTTAGTATGTTGGTTGAGCATTTCTCCCTTGATTGCCAGTAGATTCGTCTGGATTCCTAAACACATCAACAATCCTACTCATTTGTCTTGCCAACGTTGTGTAAGTATTATTTGTTGACTCAATAAGTGGGGTAATGACAGTTGTCATCTGCTGAGTTAGCATATTGACCATTTCATAATTACTTTCATTTATTTGTTGTCGAATGTTATTAAGGGCTATATTCATGTTCCTAGAAGGGATAGAAGACATATCCCTTGGAAAATTTGGGAAGATAGGTGTTATTCTCATATTTAGCCTATCAGTTCTAATTACACTAGTCCCTGCCCCATGATCATTGGTACCTACCATTTGGTTTCTTAGTGAAATATTTGGTATTGTGCTTGTGTATGTAGCTTGGGTAGTTCCTATACTTTGTGTAATATTTTGGGATATGAATTCAGGAGGCAACCTATATAAAGGTGTTTATTTGATTCACCCCAAGACTCCTGTATCTTACATTTTTAACTGTTGCTAACTTCTTATTTAATTTCAAACTACATCTTATTTGCATTTAAATTTTGAATATTCAAACAATTAATATCTTCTAATCGAAATCTTTACTTCTGTTTTTAGAAAATCCCTAAGTGTAGTTACTGACATTTTAGATCTCAACTTTCAAGACCAAATCGAAGCTACTACTTTGGTAACTTCATCAAATTTCACAACAATTTTGATTTCAAAATAATCAGAAAATTTGTGTCTATTCAAATTTACAAATGTAACTCATGATAACTTAGTGAATATCATTCTTACTAAGCTTTCGAATATACTTCAAAATTATTTGAATCAAAAAGTTTTATTTTTATATTAACACATATTACTAAGTGTATTGAAATTTTAATATATGATATTCATTTTAACAAGAAACTTTAAAATATAAATATATCGCTATGATTTTGTAAACTCTAAATTTTGAAATTTGAAAAAAAAAAGAGCTTATACTAAGATAATTAATTATCTTAAGTGATTGCATATCTTCCTTTTTTCAAATGTGAATTAAGGAAATTAGGCTATTTGTGTGATTGTCTAGTTTAAATATAAACATCATTGAAAGCGAAAAGGAAAATAACACGTGTTGTAAGAGTTCTCTTTTGTTAAGGGAGAGATAAAAAAAAACCATCACATTCACTTAATCTATACTACTTATAATAGGGATTCTTTCAATTTAATTAGTTTTCATATTTATTTTATTAAAATTACCATTCTAAATAATTTTTTACCTTTCAACTTGTAAATAAAAGAGGGGATAAAACTGTAAATTACTCACCTTCTAAACAATTACAACCAATTTTTACATAAAAAATTATAGCTTTTAAATAATTGAAAAATAATCATCTTATATTATTTTTAATATTATATTTTATAATTAATTAATTATATATAAATTCATAATTAATCACCTATATTAATTAATTAATTAATTAATATTTAGTTTAGAGGACAGGCACATAGTGCCTACAGTCCACTAGTAATAAGTAAGTTTTTCTTCTTGATTGAAGGGTTTTTTTTTTTCAGGTATGGTTCTTGATTCGAGTTTGAACTCTGAATACAAAGAAAGAGAGTTAAAAAAAACTACATTCGAGAAATTGAAATTCGTTCTATCCAAATTAAAGAGAAACCACAAAAAAGATCTGCCAAGAAAATTTACCCACTTCTCTACATTTTGTTTCTTTATTTTCTCTTAGGTTTGTCTAATATGAATATCAAAATATATAGTCTATTGATAGACTAATAATAATAAATTATTTATTTATTATTTAAAAAATCAACAGTTAGTATTAATTACTTAAAATTCTATATATTTTAATTAATAACACTTAAATTTATATATAATTTTAGTCAAATAAATTTTTTTATAAATAATTATATATGCAAAAAATTGACATATTTTAATTAGTAATATTTATATATATTCAAATTTACACATAAATCTTATTAAAAATAAATAAACACATCTATAAACTCAAATATAGTAAGTCTATAATAACAAGCTCCTCTCTCTTAAACTATAACACATGAAGAACTCTACAATGCTCCTAACTAAGGGTGGATGTTATGGTACACCCTCTTAAGTTTGGGTGTACCATACACCTTCTAATTTACTTGCTATGGCATTTTTTTTTTGCAAGTTTTTTTTGTAATTTTTTCTTTGTTTTATATTTTTTATTAGTTTTATATTTTCTTTTACATACAACTGCCACCATTACTGTGCCGTTGGTCACTATCCTCCACCGTTGGTCAGCCACCGTCTGTGGAGTACCATTTTTTTTTCAGGTTATACTGTTTATCTTTTTAAAGTTATATAACTATGTAAATAATACTAATTAAAATAATATCAGTTAAAACTATATTACTCATTATATTTTTTCATAAATACCTCTGCATATTGAAAATTCTATAAATTTTAACTAGTAATATTTACATACAATAAAATCTATAGAGTTTTCAATATGCATATTATATATGAAAAAATATAAAGATTAGTACAATTTTAATTAATATTATTTATACAATTTTATAACTTTAAAAAAAATGAACCTTATGACCATGAAAAAAGGTGGGGGCCGACAATCGGAGTTGGCCGAAAGGTGGTCGGAGTTGGTCGGAAGGTGGCCGGAGTTGGTCGAAAGGTTGTCAGAATTCGCCAGATGGTGGCCAGAGTTCACTGGACGGTGGCTGACCGGTCGTGATGGAGATTAAAAAAAAAACTTAAAAAAAAGGTTCAACAGGTTATCTATTATTGATCCTAATTATTGATATATTTTTTAACATAATTAATAATTGAGATTGACTAAATGTATAATACACTCTTCAAAAGAAAATGTATATTAGAAATGCTCACTAAACAAGTGGGAGCATCAATGCACCCAAAAAAATAACTAGTAATAACCGGTCCTTCCCAGTTATATGATTTTTATATTTATTTTGTTATTTAAAATGATTATTTATTTATTTATTTAAACCCTAATATATGGAAATTACATTTTACTCCTCCATTCTAATTACTCTTTTCATCTTTTGCCTGAAAGTAAAGGTAATCAGAAGGGGCCATGGAAGGTGCAAAACTGATCGAAACAACAGAGGTGCAAAACGGTCAGAAGAGCAGAACCATCCGAACTCATGAACGGCCATGGAAGGTGTAGAACGAATGTAACAGAGGCCATCGAAGAGAAGCAAGGCCTCCGCAAACGAAAACCACCATAGTTACCGAAAAACTCAATCGGAGAGAAAAAAATGAGCTATTGTGTAATGAAATCAGATCCACGCTCAAAATTCAAAATGCATCCAAGCAAAAAAAAAAAAGCAGCTCTTTTATAGCATTTGGCCTGAAATGGATCCATCAGTCCAAAATTGCACACACGAAAAGTTTGAGATTATCAAGTGCACCCAAAATTCCAAAGCAAATTCCTCAAGTGCAAGGGGAGGGGCATGGTTCGAGCAGGAAAAGAAAATATAATGTGAGATCATTATTTTCTTTTTATTAATTAAGATTTAATTGAATTTTATGAATAAATATTTAAATAAAAATTATATATTTAAAATATTTAACATTATAAATAACTAATATAACATTTTTATTGAAATGGTGATTTTCAATTGAGTTTTTAATTTTTTTGGTGGAAGTTAAATTTTAAATTTAGATTTTAGTAAAGTTTTTAAATTTGTATTTAACCTAAATTATATTTAATTTATTTATATAATTTATAAAAAACATATTTAAAGATAAAAAAAATGATTATCTAATTACATAACATTAATAGAAAAAATAATTGGTGGCAATTTTTTTTTAAAAAAATTTCAAATTGCCTTCTCCCAACTGATCATCACAACATGGAAAAAGCGATTCATGATGGTTGTCACAATAAATATATAATAACATAGGCTTCCTAATGCGTCAACGGGAGTTGCCTCACTTAATCAATTTTTTATTCATGAAAATATCATAATTTGAGTTTAAATCTTGAAATTCTTTATTAGTAAGTGGTTTATAATCTCATTATACATTTTTACTAGTGATTTGTCTTGTCTTGATATGGGAGAGCCTCCTTTCACTTTAAACATTTTATGATATATATTTTTTAATATGATATTAATATAAATGTATCTAATAATCAATTATCATTAGAGTCCTACCCACCCATATATTACATACTATTTTTGACTAATGAAAGCTGCATGGTTTTAAAGATTTTCCATGCATTTTAATAATTATTTTTGGCTTTGGTTATTATCAATCTCTCAAAAGAAAAAAAAAGAATCCTATCCACTATCAGGTAGAACAAATTAATACGTGGGGTTTATTTAAATTTCTTTCGATAAATTATTATAAGTCATATATTTTACATTAACTTATTAATATGATGGATCTCATGAAATCATATGAAACTAGTATACTTGATGTAATTTTTTATTTAACTGATATTTGATGTAATATTTATTTAATAAATTAAATACTATGTACATATTCTTTTCTTCTTGTATGTGAGAAACAGCCAACCGTGTTGCAGAAAATTAAACGAAAAATAATGGTTGACATGAAACTTAGTTCCTGCAAAAGTAAATAAACAATAAATATAAAATCTAAGCCATGCACGATTTTGCTAATAAATAAATTTACTGGGGACTAAATTTGTTATTTTCCATGATTGCTCATGATTACTTCCTCAACCGTAGTCCTTTATTTTTTATATAATAAATGGTTATTTTTATTTAGTACATTCATGCACACTTTTTTTTAATAGTGTTGAAGACAAGCCCATGAAACATATCATTAAGGATGTGTTTGTTTTAGATTATAATTAATTTTTTTAAAAAAAGTTATTGTAATAGTATTTAATTATATTTGATAAAATCAGTTTAACTTTTGTATAAAATTTAATGTAAAATAAAAAAATTTAAAGCTAATTTTCATAATCTTTGAAGATTGAAACTTATGATTTTAATTTATAAATTATTCTTTACACTTTGATATGTAAATATCATTTTGTCCTCAATCAAATAATTTTTTTAATTATTTTATACTTATTTTAGTAATTTAATGCGTAAAAATAATTCTTTTTATATCATCCAAACGAATCAGATTATCTTAAAATCACTTTATAGTTAATGTATCCAAACATAAAAATGAATCGATTATAATCAATTATAAGAAAAAGTTTTTATACAATAATCGATTACTAAGAGCTTGTTTGGAAAAGATTAATTTTTTCCCATTAAGCTATTTTTTTGAAAAAAAGTTATTTTTATAAAAAAATTAGTTATGTTTGGGTATCTAGATTAATTTATAAAAAAGTTTTTATTTTCATAAAAAAGCTGTTTTATAATTAATGCATCCAAACATAAAAATGAATCGATTATAATCGATTATAACAAAAAGTTTTTATACAATAATCGATTGCTAATAGCTTGTTTGAGAAAAATTAATTCTTTCTCATTCAGCTATTTTATTGAAAAAAAGTTATTTTTATAAAAAATCAGTTATGTTTGAGTATCTAAATTAATTTGTAAAAAAGCTTTTATTTTCATAAAAAAAATTATTTTAGCACAAACTCATAGTGTGAACTGTTTTCATAAAAAAGTTATTATTTTTAGATGAATTTTTTTTAATTATGTTTTAATAAGAGAAGCATTTCTCATAATGACCCTAATAATTCTCCACCAAATATTATAAACAAAATAAATTTATACCTTTTTTAGTAATTTACTATGTAAAAATAATTTTTTTCGCACCATCCAAATGAAATAGATTATCTTAAAATTACTTTTCAGCAAACATACTCAAACAAAAACAAATTATAATTGTAATCGATTTTTACAATAATCGATTATACATATAATCAATTATCAACATAATCTATTTTTTTCAGCTTTTCCAAATACATTCTAAGCATAATCAAATTTTTACAACTTTTTCAAACACACACTAAAACAGATAATTACAAACAACTTTTATCATCAAGGTAGTTACTTTTGTGAATAGGGAAACTCAAAATAAAAGTTGGTTGTTTGCTACGAAGCATAAATACTAATACGGATAAGAGATACAATATAGATATTGATATGGGACACATTAAATTTAAAAAATTATAAAATACAAATATAATATATATAGTAGTGTGATATAAGTTTTAGTGATGATGAAATAGATGGTTTGGTATGAATAGAGGCAAAAAGAGTAGATAAAAATAGTGATGCATGAAAATATAAAACTTAAAAGTCTAATAGCAGTATGTAAAATGATAAAATTTAAAATATTAATATGTGAAAATAATAGCTTGAGACGTTAGTCATGTGATTAGATTTGGGTGAGTTATGTGCTTATTAATTAAACGTAAGTTATGGAAATTAATATTTTTTAAAAGAATATTAATAAATCGTGTCTAAGTCGTATCTTAGATTTATTCAAGTAGTGTTTGAAATGTGTTTAAGCGTATCTGAGATGTATCTAAATTAAAAAAATAATTTTTTTATTTAGATATATTTAAATACATAAAATATGTATGTCATATAAGTATCCTCGTATGTTCGACATGAATATTCTCTAAAAAATAACGGATCCGTATTTTGTAAATTGTTTGTAAAACAAAAAAATGAAAATAAAAAAGTTTGTTGTTGTTACGGTAGACGACAAATCTCTCATGTCAGTTTTGCGTGCTCTCAATGCTTCTTTACTCTCCCACTTTCTTTATCATGGCTATTTGTTAAAATATGAATTTGTTTAATATGGATTATTTATAAAGTGTTCGTGAATAGATTAATGGGTTTTTTAATTATTAATTTATTATTAAAATAAATTAATGATTATAATTAAATATTAAATTTTTATAAATTTTAATTAATAATACTCATATTAATTTATATAAAAATTTAGTTAAATTATTTTTTTATAAATAATTATATATACATAAAATTTATAAATTTTAATTAATAATTTTTTATACACATAAATTTATATATAAATATTATAAAATAAAATAAAATGATTCATCTTTAAAAAATATTTTGAGTCAATAATAATTGAAGATTCTGTTCAAATATAATTCATCCGACTTTTCTCTAGTCGTGGCACCTCTAGTTGTGATTTGGATTATTTATTTTTTATCTAATAGTTAATATTAAAAAATAAAAAAAAATACTAATCATTAAATAAAAAATAAATGATTCAAATTACTGTTACAGCACCTTCAACGGCTTGAGAGAAGCCGGATTCAAATATAATACATCGAACGTAAGACTTCAGCCATAAGTTGCACCATTCTTACGCTTGTGTACCTTTGTTCACCACCACACAAACACATACTCATATCTATGTCACTTTCACTGTGCAGACATCATAGAGTGTTGTCCACGAAACAACCCAACCTGTCAATAATGTGTCGTTCTTTAAATTAATATATTGTACAAATATCATCCAATCAATCAATATAGAAGTAAAATCAAATTCATTTTAAAGATGAGGGGAAGTTCCTAGTAAAAGTTTTATTTTATGGGTTGAGAATTAAAGATTATTAAAATTAAAAAGTCTTCATAATTGGTACATTTTGTTGAGCATGATCAGTTTCTGAGTTAAAATGTTTCTTGCAGACGTCGCTTATATGTAAAACACATGACTTAATATCTTCTAGAACTTGGTTTTTTAATTGGGATGAAAAGGGAAACTAACTCTTTCTTTTGGACTCATATTATTCGTTCAATTTATGCTTTTCTTTTGTATTGTTTGACACTATAATCCTTGATGAAAGTATAGAGTGTGCGTGTGCCTCACAATTAAATATCAAGTAATTATAAGTAGTAAAATGGAATAGATAAATGAACGATAAACCCCCAAATTCATCCGTGAGAATGTAGCCACCAAATACATTCGTCCCTCATAATGGTGAAACTCCACCATAATCCCTAAATAACCACGAATGTGGGTCAAATTGGTCCTTTTTAAATATTAATGTGTCTAATGCCTATGTGTATTTATGATTTCTTAGAAACCACAATGAGGTGTTCATATTCTAAAGGACTAATGTATCTATTGCCTATATTCTTAAGGACGAGTTTAGGGGTTCATTAGATAAATGAAATATGATTTAACTTGAAATCACACTTACAATACAAATCTAATCAGGTTCAGTCTATGAACTACTACAAATTACAATTACGACTATGGCTAGAAATCTAGGAAAAGCTAGAAAATTCTAAGAAAAAGAAAATGGTTGTTTTTTGATAACTCGTTTCCTGTTATGGGTTAAGGAGTGTAGAGTGTTTAAAACCCTTTTGTTGAGCGACTAAAACTTTATATTTATAGATAAAAATGATAACCGCTCCAACCATGCATCAATCCTTCGATAATCTAATGTCTACTATGATTGTGCCATTTGTCCTTAAGTGGGAATAACTTCCCTTCATGGACTCGTTCACAGAACACATTGTCTTTATAACTTATTTCCTTCTAGAACTCCACGTGTTTGTCACGAGTTTTATAACTAATTAAGTCTTCTTATAACCTCCATTTTACAACATTAGTATTGTCACTATGCAACCTTTCAGAATTGATTTTCAAGGAATTAGTCTTTTTGGAGCTTCCTTCAACAATATCAGTATTATTACTATGCATCTCTTTATATTTAGCTCCATAAAATTGTTTGTCCATAGCCTTTTCTTGGTCGTGAACCTAATGATAACATTAGTATTATCATTAATCTTCATAATGACAACATCAGTATTGTCCATTGCACTTCAAATAGTGTCAATATTATCTTATTAACAAGGTAGCTTCAGTATTACCAAGCTCTATGAAATTGCTTGATTTTGATTTCCCATGATGACTCCTATGCAATTTTCATTGTAAATTAGGCAACTTCACTATTGCCTTGTTCGACAATTTCAATATTGTCGAATGATGCTCTTCTTATTTTCTTGGTACCTTTTAGCAGTTTCAATATTGCCACATATCATGTATACAATGTGCAATGTATTTTCTATGCATGCCATATAGTTAAATTTTTTTTTGTTCCCGACAGATCAATATCTTTTTTTTTTCCAAAACAAGTGAAGAGTTATTTTCTAAAATATATTTCTATCTAAAAACAAGATGTTCACAAAAGTATATGTATGTTAAAAACAAAACAAAGAATAACATAGTAACTTTCCAAAGGAGAAAAAATAAAGTAACACTTAAAAAGTAATATTCTAACTCAATACACGATTACATGATATATATATATATATATATATATATATACACACACATATATATATATATACACACATATATATATATAGATATCAATAATAAAAGTTATTTAAAAGTTGTTAGATCAGAGAAAGTAGAAAACTCATGTTGATCAATCTCGGAAAAAATGAGAGAATTCATCATAAAGATTACACAAGTACAAGATATATAACAGAAGCTAACTAACTAACATAATTAGAATAACTAATTCCAACTAGGATAACTAACTCTTAACTAACTCTTGACCATAATACTCATCCTCAAGTTTGGAGCATAGATATCTAAAGCACCTAACAAAGAAACCGAAAATTTACATTTGTGTAAGATCCATGTGCAAGTATAGTTTTGCTTGTTTGAAAGGGAGCGCTTTGGTAAACATATCAATGTGGCTGCATTCTTGAGTTAGGAGATAAACCAACTTGATGAAGCCCGAATTGACATGTGTCTTATGAAATGGCAATCAATGTCTATATGTTTTGATTTCTCATTTGAGGTTGGATTAGCAGCCATTTGAATAGCAGACTTGTTATCGCACATGACCATGATTGAAGGGATGGTAATCTGAAAGCATCATGCACCACAAAAGTTCACTTGTAAGAGATGCAAGAGCTCGACTCTCAAGCCTCTGCAGAGGATCTAGCAGCTGTGGGTTGCTTTTTAGATTCCAGGGAGATTAAGGAGGAGCCTAAGTAAACACAAACCAAGTGGTTGATTTTCGAGTCACACTACAACTTCTCCAATCAGAATCAACATATGCTGCTAGGGTGGTATTGGAGATAGAAGGGAAAAAAATTCCTTGTCCCGGAGAGGTCTTCAAGTACTGTAGAACATGATGGAGAGCCTTTAAATGGGGTGTTCTAGGCTTTGACATGAACTGACTTAACTTGTTAACAGCAAAAATGATATCTGGTCGGGATATGGTCGGTACATGAGCCTACCAAGTAGCCGTCTTCTATACCGAGAAGCATCACTGAGTGACTCACCATCGTGTCATTTAACTCTGATTAGCTTCCATGGGTATGTTGGCGGGTTTGGAATTTATGAAGCCTGTATCTTCAAGGAGTTAGAATGTACTTTCTTTGGCTAAGGTGAATCCCTTTGGATGAAGTAGCAATTTCCAGGCCTAGAAAGTATTTCAAATTGCCAAGTACTTTTAACTTAAATTGTTGCTGCAGACCTTTGATGGCTTGGTTGATTAATGATTGATTAGGGCCAGCAATGATGATATCATCAACATAAACCAACAGAAGGAGAAGTTGATCACCTGGTCCTTTGAAAAATAAAGAATAATCTGCTGTGGATTGTTGAAATCCAAGTCTCTGAATTGCAGTGGAGAATTTTTGGAACCATTGTCTCGAGGCTTGTCTCAAGCCATACAAGGACTTATGCAATTTGCACTTTGCACTGCATGCTCCTGCTTGTTAGAATAACCCAAAGGTAGATCCATGTACACTTCCTCAAATAAATCACCATTGAGGAAGGCATTATTGATGTCAAGTTGAGATAAATGCCATTTCTTTTGAGCTGCAACAGCAAGAAGAACTCTCACAGTGGTTAACTTTGCCACTGGAGAGAATGTGTCTATGAAATCAATTCCCAATTGCTGAGTGAAACCTCTGGCTACCAAACGGGCTTTATGCCTTTCAACAGAGCCATCCGAGTTGTATTTGGTCTTGAAAATCCATCTACATCCTATGGTTTGTTTTCCAGGAGGTAGAGGAACCACAGACCAAGTATGATTAGCCTCTAAGGCTTTAATTTCATCTGCCATAGCTGCCCTCCACTGTGGAAATCGAACTGCTTGATGATAATATTGTGGTTCATAGTGAGAATCCACATTAGCAATAAAGGAATGGTAATGAGAAGATAGGGTGGCATAGGAGAGATGTTGCTGTATGGGATAAACCAAATTATGGACATAGTCCTGAAGGTATGTGGGAGGGTTGTGTGTCCTAGTCGACCTGCGAGTTGGAATAGGGGCAGGTACAACAGTGTTGGAATTGGGTGAATGATGAGGAGGATCAGATTCAGGTTCAGGTGGAGGGTCAGTGTTTGGTATATGTGGTATATGGTTAGGATTTAGAATCATTTTATGAAGGGGTTTTGGCAATACAGTGGATTGGAAAGGGTCTGGTGTTGTGTCAAAAGAAGCTTTCTCAAAAGGAAATTGTTTTTCAAAAAATGTAACATCTCTAGAAATAACAAATTTCTTAGTAGAAAGGTCATAAACTCTGTAACCTTTATAACCAGGTGGATATCCTATAAAAACAGCAGGAAAGGATCTAGGAGAAAACTTGTTTCTCTGATGAATTGGAACAGCAGCAAAGCAAAGGCATCCAAACACTCGGAATGCACTGTAATTAGGCAGTTTGCCATAGAGCAGTTCATAAGGAGAAGCATTCTTCAAGGAGGGAGAAGGAACCCGATTGATCAAGAAAGTGGCAGCAATGGCACATTCACCCCAGAAGTGGATTGGAACCTTGGATTGAAACATCAAGGACCTGGCCACATTTAATAGATGCTGATGTTTCCTTTCGACCACAGAATTCTGTTCTGGGCGATAAGGACAACTGAACTGATGCAGGGTGCCTTGATCTTGCAAAAATGTAGCCAATTGGAGTTCCTTAGCATTGTCAGACCTGAGTATCTTAATTGGCCTGTCAAAGTTAGTCTTGACATAGCTAAAGAATCTCTTAATGATGGAAGGAGCCTCAGATTTATGTTGTATCAAATAAAGCCATGTGAATCTAGTACAATCATCTACAATAGTCAAAAAAAATCTCTTACCATCATAGGTGGGATGATGATAAGGACCCTATATGTCCACATGAACAAGATCAAATGCTTGGGCAGAGTAATTGTTATTAGAAACAAAGGAAAGGCGTCTAAACTTAGACAAAGGACAAATCATGCAATCACTGCAATAAGTATTAGGTAAAGGTAAAGCAATTTTATTACTAAACAATTTTAAAACCTTTTCTGAGACATGTCCTAGCCTGGCATGCCATAAAGCATGATCAAGGGACCTAGAATTATGTGTAAAGCTATATACAGGTGGATAATACGAATTATTGACAAAAAAAATAGAATTTTTAACAGAGACTTTGTTGTTTTGCTGAGAGTGATTTTGTGACTGAAGAACATAAAGGCCTTAGTGAAGCGCACCCTTGCCAATCGTCCTCTGGTGCTGTGCAACCTGGATTTCGAAGGAAGATTTGTTAAAAATGACTGAAGCATCACTATAACAAAGTAAACTACTAATAGAAAGAAGATTCACATGAAAAGAAGGTATGTAAAGAACATTTTGCAAAATCAATAAAGGATTGAGTTGTATAGAACCAATGCCTAAAACTGGAACTAAAGACTGATTTAGTAAGGTAACAAATTTATTGATGACAGAATGGAAATCAAGAAAGACTTCTGAGTGACATGTTATATGTGAAGTGGCACCAGAATCAAGTATCCAACAATTTGAATTCTTGAAAGGAGACTATAAAATGGAAAGTGTGATACCTATGGGCATATTACCTACAAAAGAATCAATTTGATCTTGACCATTTGACATGGGAACCCTTGCTAGCTGTGCCTGAAGCTTAGCAAGAATTTGTTGACATTGCTGTGGAGACCAATTTGAATCATCAGTAGTCATTACTTGGTTTACAGAAGTGGTGGCTTGATGCTTCTTGTGGCCAGGAGGATAACCATGAAGCTTGAAGCATTTATCTTTGGTATGTCCTGTGATCCCACAATGAGTACAAATAGGCCTATCTTTCTTCTGATTTTTACTCTTGTTCTGAGAAGATGAGTGAACAGCATAAGCAACTTCAGAAGGAGAGGCAAGTTGCAAACCAACTTCCCTCTGAGTTTCATCTTGAACAAGTATTGAGAAAACTTGAGTAATTGGAGGAATTGGATCCATCATAAGGATCTGACCACGAGCATGAGAGAAAGACTCATTGAGTCCCATGAGAAAACTCATGACAAATTCATCTTGAAGGAAATCAATTAGGGGTTGAACACCTCCACAATGACAATTGTGAATGGGTTTGTATTCACCAAGTTCTTCCCATAGACTCTTGAATCTGGTGAAATATGCACTGATTGTGCTTGAATCTTGAGTACAATGGAGAAGAGCTTTTTTCAATTGAAAAATTCTCGGTCCATTTTTCTGAACAAAATGGTTCTCAAGATCCTTCCAAATCTCGGCAGAGGAGGTGGAGTAAATCACACCGGTGCTTATTTCTTTAGTGACTGAATTGAGAATCCAAGAAGCAACTATGCTATCGTTGCGTTTCCATAGACGAAAATTCTGAGTTTCTTCAGGTGGAGGTCGAGGAACAGAACCATCGATGAATCCTAATTTGTTCTTACCATCGAGGGCAAGAATCATGGAACGACGCCAAGTGAGGTAATTACTACCATCAAGAGGCTGTGAAACAAGAACCAATCCAGGTAGGTCGGAGGAATGGATGAAAAGAGGATTCTGTTCTTCCATGGCGAAGAAGAAAGAAAGAGATTTAGAGTTTCAGAAGAAAGGATCAAAGAAGAAGAAGAAATGTGTTGCGGAAGTTGAAAGGTAAACAACTGATACCATGTTAGATCAGAGAAAGTAGAAAACTCATGTTGATCAATCTCGGAAAAAATGAGAGAATTCATCATAAAGATTACACAAGTACAAGATATATAACAGAAGCTAACTAACTAACATAATTAGAATAACTAATTCCAACTAGGATAACTAACTCTTAACTAACTCTTGACCATAATAAAAGTCACATTATCACTTAAAAAAGTTACATAAGTTTATTTTCTAATCTTGACTATTCATGTCAAGATCTAATGATCAAAATTTACTCATTTCATTCTCACAGTAAATCACTCTTCTCACTTGATATGCTTATATATATATATATATGGGATAATGGTTGGTTATAAATTTATTTATAGGATAATGAGTGTGCATGTGGTGTTACTAGTTCTTTTTATTATTCCCAAGTGAGACTTTCAATTTAATAAATGTAATTAAAGTATTTTACTCTTATTATCCAAGGAAATAACTCTTTTTTAGTTGTAAGAAAGAAATTATCAAATTATGAGAATCTTTACGTTAAATGTAACAAAATAGTTTCTAATCAACCTAATATATAAGTGTGTAGCATATATTGATCGATACGTCAATTATTTATCTGACAAATTAGTTTCTCATGTAATGGAAGTTTCAAGCGTGGGTGTTATTTTTTCTTAGGCGTATTAGTGCTTGTCTTCAATTTTTTTTCAAGGCTTGGTATTATTCTTTTCCTTGTTCTTTTTCTCAAATTGTCAGTGCTTGCTTGTTCCATGTTGTAGATATATTTGTTTTTTTTTTCCCTTTGTTGTTTTGGGAAATTTTCATCATGGAATATAAAAAAAAATGTTTGCATGGAGGACGGGGAGGCAGATCTAGCCAATATCAAAGCTATTGACCACTTTGAGTTTTCAGAGTTTCTCTTGTGAAAAGATGTGATTAGGAATGTCAAAGGTTATGAAATGTTGTATTGAATGATGACTGTTGTATAATAAGAAGTCATGCTACATTGCTATATACAACAAAGGATTAGAAGCAGAATTGAAAGCCACCAAGCACTTCCAATTTCAAAGTTATTTTCATTTTTTTGCCGTAGTTACTTTGGTCTTAGACCACGTCTTTGATGAGTTTTCCAGCAGTGTATAATTTTTTTTTACCTGTATATGGCAAATTAACTAAGGAAAAGGTATAGATGGCGGCAACATTTCCTATTGCAATTGAAACTCTAAAAGAAATGGTTGATGATGCATTAACGAAGCTAGTAATTGAGGAGTTTAATTAAAGGAAAGACATTAATTGAAAAAATAATTATAATCTATACGACATATAAGTATATGTACTATATATCGTGGTTGCTATATTCAGCTATATTCAACACAACTGCACAAATAGTATATGCAGTACTTGATATTTATTTTCATTTTTTTGGCAAGGTATCCATCCTTATATGCATTGTTGTGAGATTAACTTTTGGATCAGAAATAGTAATTAAGTAAAACTTTCCCTCTAATATTAACTCCAAGATTGAAGCCCCTAATATTATAAGTAATATTTGGCTTGAGATAGTTATAATCATAGTTTATTTTTATTGCGACTAACCAATGTTAGGTACTCGATATTAATTTACATCATTTTAAAAGCATATATTTATTTAAATAATTCAATAGAAACTTCATTTAAATTATCCTTATTTTCTAAATAAATTTCAATAAAACAAATAAAAGGCCAATTTTATGTACCAAAACATTAGATACCATTTTGTGATTTTGAAAAACATCTTATTCCATTTTGACATAACAACAAAACGTGATTTCATTTGTAGGTTATAACTTCCTTTTAAGAATGTGCCTCTACAACCAGATAGCTATGAAGACCAAACCACCATGTTTATTCTGTGAACAAATTTTGTCTGATTCTCTACAGCATTCCATTTTACTTGAAAGTGGCGAATTGAAAAGCGTTACCTACCTTCGCATTTTTGTCTTTCCTTCTTTATTTATTAAATAATTCTAAATCCTTCTAACTAGTTCTTTTAATAATAATTTCAATTACTAAATAAAAAAATATAATATACTTCTCATATTTTCAAGATGTTTAATAATTTTTTTCATTTAATACTTTATTTATTAAATATTAAAAAAATTATTAAAAAAATATTTTAAAAAGATATAACAAAACTTTATTTTTTATAAACCCGCAACTTGCAAAAGTTAAAAGATATTAACGAGTAATGAATGAATCTTTACAAATAAAATATGGTTCCCACTTGTATCTAATTTAATTTAATTATTATTTTATTTTACTATAATTTAAAAGTGAAACTATTAGCACTGCTTTTTGTCTATCCACACTTCTCTTTAATTATTTCTAAGTTTAATTTCTTAAACTACCCGTAATTAATTAAATAGCCTCATTTTTTATTATCAAGCTTTTGTTGTGCTCATCAAATTTATAATTATACTTCATTTGTTTTCTTTTTCACTATAAGCTTTGAGTTTTTTTAAACCACTTCAATTTAATTTAACTATAACATATTAGTAAAATATGATATTATCATTACATAAAAAATAAAAAGAAATTACTTTAATCTATATTATTTTGAAAAAAAAAGTTCATTATTGTTGGTAACCCAAATTTAGTAGGTCGGGCCTATGGGTTGCAGGCTAATAGAAAAATAATATGGGCAGGTGCAGCTCAACATGATGAATGGCCCGAATTAAGTGAGGCTTCAAAAATAGTGTGCTTTGGGAGAAATGTTGGGCTGAATTTGGATTGACTAAGTCAAACTCCT
This sequence comes from Ormosia semicastrata, assembly GCA_029884595.1. Lineage (NCBI taxonomy): Eukaryota > Viridiplantae > Streptophyta > Magnoliopsida > Fabales > Fabaceae > Ormosia > Ormosia semicastrata. The sequence goes on from JAQQTO010000055.1 coordinate 39,846,654, forward strand.
GGATAAAGAAGTTGATTAGAAAATATCCCTTGAAAATAGGAGAAAATGAAGGAAATGGTTGCTCCCAACATTCAGACATGCAAAGAAGAGTATTTTGGATAGCTCCCGTTGTTGAACCTAGTTGAAAACGTGCCATGGAAGCACCCCTATGATCCAAAAATGCATGGAGTGACTTAGTGGCTGAAGATCATGCTCCAACAATTTAGAAAAGTGGACTTGGAGGCTTGAAAACGCATTGAAACTATGATTTTTCTAGCTCTAACTCTATAAATAGGTCTCTAAGGCTGTGAAGAAACGATCCCCAAATCAACACACAAAAATCAACTATACTTCATTCAGTTTTTTTCTAATTTTTTAGCATTTTACAGCTTTTTGTATATTTTCCCAACTATTTATCGCTTTCCTTTACATTTTCTAGTAAGTTTACAACATTTCTTTACTACTTTCTACTTTACTTTATGCAATTTGCTTGCTTTGTATTTCGAGGCACCATTTACTTCCTTGTACTTAAGCTTTATTTTAATATAATTCAATATTTTTTACATTGTTTAAGTTGTTTACTTTGAGTCCATTGTTGAGGGCTTTCTTTAGTATCTCAAGAGTCCACACTGAAAGACAAGTTCTCCCTTTTGGGAGTTTCCTTAGGCAAAACTCAATTTATAGTTGTACAACAATGGAAGTGTGAAGTTTTACTTTAGCTTCACAGGCAGAAGCTAACTTTTTCTTTTTCTGCACCAACATCTTTTTAGCATGCCTAGTGGGACTCCTGGATTCAAGATCTTCAAGGTCTCTAGGTGTTCTTGAACTTATTCAACGTTTCAAGCGTATGCGATTGAGATTAGGTTGTTGTATTTCTACCACGACTATAAATTTTCAAGTTGAAATGCCTATTATTCCTTCCCCTAGTCACTCAGGGGCAAATACTAAGGTAAATGACCATGTTGTTGCCACACAGGCCACAAGTAACATTATTGACTTCGAAATTGCAGTTAATGCAGTGGCATAGGTTGATAATCTCACCTTGATGCAATATTAGATTGACCAGAGTGTAGGTAAAATAATTCCTTTGATAACGACTCAGATAGCCAAAGTTTTGTGGCCCTTCATTGTGAATGAAGTTTAGAGAAGTAGAGAGAGAGAGAGAGAGGGAGAGGCTAGGGACGTCAACCACGAAACTTTTACTCAATATAACCCAGCCGGTGATAAGGAATGCTTATTCTGTAGCACTGCCACCAGTTTTTTCCCTATCAGCAATGTGGCAAATGGCTCACTTGGTCAAGACTCTTATGTATACAACTCCAATGGCTCCCTAGTAGCAGATGAGAGCTCCTTTGGGTGCACCACACACTCAAATTTAGACAGGTCAATATAATTATTGTACTCAATCGACACCAAGACCAACTATATAACCATTGCATTATAGTTATGCTCACTTAGCCTAAAGGCCGTTAGCAAATCCTAGCAACGCTAATAGTATTACAGCCTACTAGTCGAATGCTATGACAAATCTTCCTAGCTCTATGCCTGTGTGGCAGTTGACAATTGAGACTTATGCACTGTATCAGCCTCTTCTCAGCCATATGTGCCTTTTGTAGCCATAGCCCAGCCTTGGGAAACACCTGTGACTAGATCTTATGGTCCTATACCCATGTAAGGTTACAAATCAAGGCAGGCACCATATTATGCTCTTGGTGCAAAAGTTAGGCCAGGTCAAACATCTTATTATGGCTAGACTTCCAAAGCTAAGTCGTCTTTTAACATTGACCTAAGTCAGATAGCAGATGTCTTGAAATGATATTTTGGGGTCAGTTTGAAGCTGAATGAGATACCTATGTACAAAAAGTCATATCCTGAATGGATTGACCATTGACACCTTTGCCAAAGGGCTATAAGTACTTTGAATTTTTCATATTTTTTGGAGAAGATGGTTAAACCACTTTAGAATATATCAGCCAATTCATTGCCTAAAGGGGGGAGCTTGGCGAAAATGACTTTTACCGGTTGCAATTATTCCCACTTTTACTAACCTAATTGGTTCACTGATGCTATACTAATTTACCACTCGACTCAGTTCAGACCTAGAATGAGATGGAATGGGTATTTCATAACTATTTTTATAAAACACAACTAGAGTTTTCAATAGCCGATCTGACTATGATTAAGCAGAAGCTGAATGAGCCAATAGTTGAGTACCGAGAAAAGTTCAAGGAAGCTAAACCTCTCTATCATCCTAAATTACTTGAAAGTGACTATGCAAAGATTGGCATAGAAGGTATACAAGATTTCTTAAAAGAAAGACTAATCTTGGATAATTTTATAGATTTGCCTCAACTAGCTTCTAAGGTCATCCATTATGAGACATGGATCAAAGATAAAGAAAGGAAGAGGTTCTCAAAAACTGATAGAGGCTCACATGCTATTTCATTTGTTGGGTATTCAGGGTACCTTATTGATGAGGAATCTATGCATGATGAAGAATGCGAAATCAATTCAGTGGAGATCATGAAGGGATCAACTTATACTTGCCTAACATTAACTTCGAAAGCTAAGCAAAAGGAATGGGCGAGGAATTTCTCTTTGATATCTCCAAAGCTGATTAAATTTTTTTATTTTCTGTTAAAGGATAAATAGAACAGGATTTCTGATGGCCATTGTATCCCAAAGCTAGAGGACATTAATAGCAAGAAATATTATAAATGGCACAACTCAAATAGCCATTAAACTACTAACTATATTGTTTTCCAGAGTGCAATACAAAAAGCCAACAAGGAAGAGAGGTTTAAGCTCTTAGACAAAGAAGTTTCGAAGATGGTTGTTGATACTGATCCTTTTCAAAGCAACACTATATCAACATGATAACACTTCTAAACTTAGGAGCCAGTGTTCTAGCAGTCCGATTCAATGCCAAAGCAAGGAATACCTGGGTGCCCAAGGGCTTAGGGGCAATAAATAAACCTACTAATATTGCTTTACTAAAAAAAAAATTTGAATTCTTAGTTAGTAGGATCGAAAGTGTAGGTCCTCAATAGGGGTGGAAACGAGGTAGGCTAGGCTAAGCCTTACCTTAAATGGGCCTAACTCGTTTCTTAAATGTCATGTTTGAGCTTGACCTATTTACTTAACATAGGCCATTTTTTAAGGTCTGACGTAGCCTTTTTAAAAGTATAGACTGACCTGAATGCTTATTCAAAGGCCTACTTTGTAATAAGGCCTTTAAATATGTCAACAAGCCTACCTTTTAATAGGTCAATGGAATAGGCTAACAAGCTTAGGCCTTTATATAAGCTAACTGACCTAGGATTTAAAAATATATTATATTATTTATAAAATTAATTATATTATATAAATATTAAAATATCATAATATATATATAAAGTAATAATTAAATTAAATAGGCCAGCTTGTTTGGCCTAAAAGGCTTTTCCAAAGGCTTAAAGCTTGACCCTTTTAACTAAATAAGTATTTTAAAAAGCCTTATCCTAGCATTTTTGTTAAACAGACTAGGTCAAGTTAGGCCTTAGACAGGTCAGGTCATAGGCCCTTGACAAGTCACCTGTCTTATTTTCACTTCTAGTCCTCAACCTAATGTTACTACTAATGATGTTCTTTTTGTTGAGAGACAGGTGTAGGAGTAGCCCCCTTATCGATGGGACGTTAAGCCTGCATGTTTCTTTAATAACAAGGCAATCACCTAGGATGGTGAAGTCGAAGGCTGATGTTAAAGTTAGGGAATATGTCCTCAACCACACCCAAAAGCTACTAGGAAGATAAATGTCAACAAGCTGCAATAGGTGTTCATTAAGTTTCAGAAAAGAATGTGACAGTGGAAGAAAGCAGTAGAGAAAAGAGAGAAGTTGTTCCAGATGTTGGATGAGGTTGAAAATAACTCGACGTAGACTCACAAGGAGGTTGCCATCAATGATGCATAATCCAACAACCATAAACTGATTGTAGAACATATGCTGAAGTAATTTCTTGTGGAGAAGCAGACTCAACATGGTTATAATAGCTAAAAATGAGCCTGAAAAGATAGAAGGAGAATCACAGTTCTAGTTGGTTCCTCAGCAAGCAACAAAGCCACTCATCGAAGAGGAGCTATTAGATTTGGATTTGTAGGAGCTTATGGAGAAAAATCCAAAGTCCATTGATATTTTGGATGAATTAGACTTGCAGGAACTATTGGAGGAGCTGATGCAACTGGCATGATTAATATACTTCTTACTAGTTTCTTGCCCAAGGGAAATCCATCTAACTATTTAGAAGGAGATATCTTGTCTTTATAGGTTGAATAGGCTACCTTGTCCACTAATGAATATCCAAGGCAAATGGCCAAAGGTATGTTTGAGAAGCCTAGGGAAGCTATGTCTAGGCATTTGAAGCCACTCTATATCAAGACTTATGTGAATAGCAGGCCTATAACAAGAGCCTTTATTGAAAATGGGGTTGCCTTAACCATAATGCCAATGACAACACTGAGAAAGCCAAGGAGAACATAAGCCAATTTGGTCTCTGCCACTATATAAATGACAAACTTTATTGGTGGAGCCATAATGGCTAAAGGTATAATCCCTTTAGAGCTTATTGTTGGAAGCAAAATAACCATTATTACTTTCTTTTGTGTTTAATGCTAAGGCCACTTATACTTTACTTCTAGGGCGGGATTGGATTCATGTCAATCAGTGTATCTCATCTTCTTTACATCAAATACTCATATATTATAATGGAGATGAGGTAGAGATTATTAAGGTACACGACAAGCTTTTTGCAGCCAAGGTAGGTATGACTAAAGCTCAATTTTATTCCCTTTTTATGCAACCATTTTGTTTGACTTGATGTAGGGGCCTTTTGGGGGAAGATGGCTCCATTGAATGGACTAATGAAGGATTTCAGGTGAGACATAAGACTGATGTCTCAGCCACCAAAGCTATTTAGATGGAAGCTATCAAGGACTTGCAAGATAAACTGACTGCTTATAGTGCAGAAAGTAAGGTAACATTGGTTGCGCTTGAAGAAGCTGAGGTCAATGAAGCGATATTCACTAAATCCCATTTGTGGGAGGATGTGAATATTGTGGAGAGTCAAGATCCTTTAGTGGAGACCAATTTAGGCACAACCGATATACCTAAAATAACCTTCTTTAGTGGCTTATTGGGAGAAAGTTTTTTGGAAAATCTAATTTAACTACTTCAAAAGTATAAGGATTGTTTCACATGGGATTATCAAGAGATGCCTGGCCTTACCTGCAGCTTGTTTGATCACAAATTACCCTTTAAGTCAGGAGCTAAACCTTGTAGCCAGGCTTCTCGAAGGTTTGCATCGGAGCTAATCCCAAAAACTAAGGAAGATGTTGATAAGGTGCTACGAGTCATCTTTATTAGAATTTCTAGGTACACTGAATGACTTGCGAACATTGTGCCGATAATGAAGAAAAATGGAAAGCTGTAGATATGCGTAGACTTCAGAGACTTGAACATGGTGACCCCTAAAGATGAATATATTATACTCATAGCTGACATACTAGTAGACACTGCCTCTTCTCATGAGGTCTTATCCTTGATGGATAGCTACTCTAACTATAATCAAATATATGTAGATGAGGCCAATGTATCCAAAATATCATTTAGATGCCCGGGGGCAATTGGCACATTCAAATGGGTAGTGATGTTGTTCGGGTTGAACAACGTAGGGGTAACCTATCAACGAGCTATGAATGTAATCCTTCATAACCTGATTAGTAACATCATGGAAGTATATAGAAATGATGTGGTTGTCAAGTCTCAAAGCAAGGATTAGCATTTGGCTAACCTCGAGAAAGCTTTTCAACGCATAAGGAAGTTCAACATAAAAACGAATCCCATAAAGTGTGCTTTTTAAATTTTAGCTAAAAAGTTCTTAGGGTTTTTGGTTAATAAGAAAGGCATAGAGGTAGATAAAAACAAGGCTAACGCTATTCTCGAAGCTAGACCACCTACAAATAAGAAAGAGCTTTAGAGCTTGATTGGTAATATTAATATATTGAGGCGGTTCGTAGCTAATTTAGCAAGTAAACTACAAGCATTTTCAAAGTTATTAGAGCTAAAGAATGATGAGCAATTCACTTGAGGTGATAAGAAGAAGTAGGCTTTTGAAGACATCAAGCAATGTCTAGCTCGACCACCAATTTTGGTGTTGTCGTCTAATGAAAGATCACTGATGCTATACATTTCGACCGTAGAAAGATCAATAGGAGCATTTTTTTACCAAGATGTGTGACACCCCCTACTCTATACACCTTACACTCAAATAATCGAATCAAATAGGGTAAAGTTCATAATGTGTTCATTTCTATACCCTATTACCAGTTTGATTAAGTTTCTAACTTGTTTAAATCAACTTGCATTTTAGATTTATTTGCTCCCTTGTTAAACAGCTCGTTGCTCTTCTTAGTTGTTAACTTTATTTTTAATCTCACATTAATGTTATTTAGCTCTTAAGGTGAGATAAACCAGAAGCCTTTAATCAACGTGTAATAAAAATTAGTCATATAGAGTGTATCTATCATATTAGAGTGAGTCCTAATTGGAAGAACTCTAACTCTTTTCATGCATAATCAATAAAGTTCTTCTATCATGAGCATTTATATAAGCCAACATACTGGCCCTCTGGGCCTTCCACTAGTCATTAGTTTTGGTCAGTTCATATATACATTATCAAAATAACAAAGTAGGCATCAGTACCCACATACATACAATCATCCATCAGAGAAGCAATTCATACAAGTCATATATATATAGAGTGATACAAAGTCAGGCAGTTAGACATCTATATTCAAATACAACATATAAGCTTACACACACACACACACACACCAACACACACCAGTAGTTTGGCTCTATATCACAAAACTCAGTCCAATTTTATCCCCTGACACACACCAGTAGTTTGGCTCTATATCACAAAACTCAGTCCAATTTTATCCCCTGACACACTAAGAGTATACATAATATGCACTCTAATGCTCCCTTGTTAAATAGCTCGTTGCTCTTCCTAGTTGTTAACTTTATTTTTAATCTCACATTAATGTTATTTAGCTCTTAAGGTGAGATAGACCAGAAGCCTTTAATCAATGTGTAATGAAAATTAGTCATATAGAGTGTATCTATCATATTAGAGTGAGTCCTAATTGGAAGAACTCTAACTCTTTTCATGCATAATCAACTAAGTTCTTCTATCATGAGCATTTATATAAGCCAACATACTAGCCCTCTGGGCCTTCCACTAGTCATTAGTTTTGGTCAGTTCATATATACATTATCAAAATAACAAAGTAGGCATCAGTAACCACATACATACAATCATCCATCAGAGAAGCAATTCATACAAGTCATATATATATAGAATGATACAAAGTCAGGTAGTTAGACATCTATATTCAAATACAACATATAAGCTTACACACACACACACCAGTAGTTTGGCTCTATATCACAAAACTCAGACCAATTTTATCCCCTGGCACACTAGGAGTATATATAATATCCATTCTAATGATCCCCAAGAATAAGTAGGTGTTGATGTCAGCAGAGTACACCCACTCACCCTCGACAAACTCAAAGTATATGCTAAACAGAGCCATCTTCAATCTCTAGATATATCATGGAAAAAAAATAAAGGACTGAGAATTTTAGGAATTTTCATTAAATCATATGAAAGTGACATCAAAATAAATCTAACTGCCTCAGATTGAAAAAAAAATAGATATCATATATAAGTTGAAAATTCTTGTAAGTTATTACCCAGAGGTAAAGGTTCCTTTTTAAGTCAGTTTTCTTCACATGATCATAAAATTTAACAAAATATTAGTTATAAATTACATTAATACAACATGAATGCAATGCTTATGATGTGGTCGTTAGGCATCATATTTAGCAATTCCTCATAGGAGGCAACCTTTGTCCTCTGAGGGGAAATAACCTTCCTTCTGCAAGATAATCTATTTGTCAGATATGAGCCTACTCACTCTCAATAGTCGTACGTGCTACACAGAGCCTATCCAAACAAGGTGAATTCTATCCTTGCACCTTAATTATAAGGACCTTATTCTTTTGGTAATATGCACTTATCCATTATTTGGGAATGCTTACGTTTTAAAATAAGAATTTGTATAATGCATCACATATCATATTTCATGTATATATAGCTACTAAGAGTTTTACATTGTATTATCACAATTCTCATGTCATTATATCAATATAACAGCTAATGCAGGGTATGCATTATCATAATAAGCAATTACCATTACCAAAATACAATCCTAGGCACACATTTAAGCCTCATTTGAGATAACTTGGAATTCGAATAACATATTATACATAACACTTAAAACATACATATAAGCATTGTCTTACATCAAATAATCTCCTTACACGGATATGACCTCAGGGATCAACTTAATACTCATTTTGCATTAATCTAAGACTCGTTAAGTCTCCTTTAACTTTAATAATCAACTTATTAACATTTAATGGTCCTAACTAACTTGTCTTAGAGTTATGGCTAACCTTAGTTATCGAGTGTAGCTAGGGTCACCTTGGTCCGAGGCCAGTCTAAGCCAAAGGCCACCTAGACCCAGCCTTGACCCAACTTCCTCATCCTTGGCAAGTGGTGGTCCTTGGGGTCAAACTGCCTTGGATGGCCACCCACGGTGGTGGCCTCCACCGTTCCTCCACTTTCATTTAAACCCCAAAGTAGGAGTTCCCAAACGTGGTGTTTCATGTGGTGGCCCTTGGTGGCCACCACCACCTCACCTTGGCCATGATTCCGGCCACCGTAGGCGGTGGGTTCCAACCCCTAAAACCACAAACAACCACAATATCATTCAATTTCTCTTCCTCTTCCTTAAGTGGTGACCATTGTGGCCACCACCAACACTAACCCCACATCACTGCCACTAAAGAGTGGCAGTTTCCACCCTTATATCACCTCAACACTACCAAACAAATCCTCCTCCACCCCGTAGGACTACCATTGTGACCCATAGAGCCACCTAAGCTCACCCAAAACCACCTTGAGGTGGTGGCTGCCATGCCCACCACCACCAACCTTCTTCACCTCCACCAAAGGATGGCGATTTCCACCCTTATATCGCCACAAAAACTACAAGCATCTTTTGCTTTCCTCCCTAGAGCCATAATTGTGGCTCATAAAATCCTTTATGGCTACCATAGTTACTATATAGGCCACGGCCATGGGTGGCCTTCCATGGCCATCCATGGATTCTAACCATTTCTAACTTGATTTATCAACTCAGAACAACACCAATTCATTGTAGAATCAAGATAAATGGAAGGAAAAGGGAGAAAATAAGTATAAAACCCTACTTGTTTTTCAATAAGGTTGCAGTTGAGGTGAGGAGGAGAATTCGATGGTGTAACTTGGTTCAACTTATGGGGTAAGACAAGATAAGTTCAATTCTGGCAACGGTGAAGGCATGCAACAACAGTGGTAGCTTTGGTGCAGCCTTCTCATACTAGAAGCTTTGGGTTTCTCTCTCTAGAACAGTGAGGATGAACTGAAAAATGAATGAAAAGGCTTGTTTGGGTGCTTTTAAGGGAAACTGCAACTCCTTAGATAATTTGGAGTTGATTGGTCACCTTTCTCACGACCAAGAAGCCATGATAAGCTGCCTTAATAGCTAAGCCACTAAGTTATCAAAGCAGGGCTTATTCGGGAGCCTTTCAGGTTATGTTGAGTTCAAAAATGGGTCCTAGGTAAAGTAAAACTACCCTAGGGTTCCTAAATTAAAACTCATAAGTTTCTTGGGTTGTATTAGGAACATCTAACGTCTCATGCAGAGCGTAGGACCTCCATGAACTAACTCTAATTGCTAATATTACGTTTACGTGTCCTAAAAACTCATTATTTTATGTAATTTAATAAATTCTAATATTAATTAAATTTAAGACACTCACGATAACTCTAAAATATCTAAACCAATAATAATATAGTTTAATGGCTTACTTTTTCATGCATGAATTTCTATTGGTGAATTCATAATCATTATTAACTTATAATAATATAATTTATCTAATAATCAACTAATTAGAAAGGTCATTTTGAAGTTAGTAGAGTATTAGCTACGGGTACTTATTGATTGATGAATATAGATGGCGAGGAATATACAAAAAACATTAGTGGCAAATACTTGAAATTTTATTATCCTTTCATTTAGGAGCAAGAGAATGTACCTTAATGTTGTGAAATCGGCAAGTGCACCGAATCACAAAAGTAATAAAAAATGAATAAGAGTATCGTTCTTATGAGGATTATGTTATCAATTACAAAATTCGTCAAATCGACACCATTCAAACTATCAAAAAGAGAGTTGGTAAAAACAAATAAAAGAAAGAATAAATAAAAATAATAAAAGCCAAATTTAATTAATTGGGTTGAGTTAGAAAATAATGATATGAAAATGTTAGGGGTCAGATTTCACTTAAACTCTTTAAATGCAATATTAGTTTAATCAAGTCCTATTCCAATGATTCATGGTCAATTCCCCAAATTAATCAATATCCAATCCCTTATTATATTAATACTCTTACGCTATTTAGAATTAACTAATCCCTTAGTCTAATCTCAAATAGAAAGACATTATCAAGAACGAGGGAATTAAAAGAAAGACCACATAACCCACAATGTCTATTCCTAGCGATTGCAGAAATTATGGTGTTTATCACAAGTTCTAGACTCATGAAATTTTTTTTAAATCATACATAAACCCAAAAATTATTTTCAAATTGACCAGATTTACAAAAGCATTAAGAAAAGAGATAAACACATAAATCATGAAATAGAAACATTGATTAAACCCATAAAAGAATTCATATCATTCAAGAATAAGATTTATCATCACCCTAACGAAAAAAAGTTTAGTTACACATAGATAAAGAATGAAAAAGAGATAAGGATTTGACAAACTCCATTGTAAAAAGATGAAAAGGTTGAAGAAAATCCTTAATCTTCAAGCCTAATTGCGTCTACACCACATTAGGGGTTGTATCGTTGCTTTTCTATTTGACAGCTACTGCATTCTATCCAGAGTTGTCTAAGAGTGTGGCGTAACTTCTCTTTAAATAGAGAAATCATGCTGCTGTTACGCGTTCAGTGCTCAAACCCTCAATGTCTAGCGCTCAGGTGCTGGCTCACTTAAGAGGAAAACTCCAGCGCGCAATGCGTGCTCAGGCGATGGGTGTCCAGCGCTCAGGCACTGGCATCTGAATAATTTTTTTTCTTTTTCTTGCGCGTTTAAGCATCCAGTCATTTCTATGTGCAAATACCTAACAAAAACACATAAAACATGTAATAAGAACACAATTAAAATAATAAAAACATAACAGGACTTAAGAACAAAACTAAATCAAAAAGATTAAAACAGGATAAAAACTGAAGATTTTTAACCATAAAAATATGAATTTTTATAGGTTCATCACTTAAAAACCTAAAAACAAAAAGTAGGCAACCGACTGTACATAAACAAAAGTAGCAGCCACTTACAAAAAAGCTAGTCCAAATCCTAAACTATTTGTTGCCACAAGTTGGCTGCATAACCAAAAAGCTAAAATTTAAAGTTGCTTCAAGATCAAGAAAGGAGAGGGACAAGCTAAGCTTTTGGAAGCTCTTCAAATTGAGGTCTTACACTAACCCTGGTCGTGTTTTCTGTAGATTCAACAATGTCCTTGGTAAGCTCAAGGGTTCTCAGTCGATCTTCTTCCATCAAATATACAATGTGAATAATAGCACTAGCTTGTGAGGTTGGCTTTTCCTTTGCCTTCTTAGTCGCCTTCACCTTCAAGAATTTTGCTTTGAATTCTTCCCAGGTTTTCTCTACTTTTGCAAGATTTGATTCCCTAAGCTCCTTTTCTTGTTCATAGAATATTTTGTTTCGCCGCAGAGGAAGCAAATTATTTTCAATGGCATGTTTCTTTGAGAAAAGCTAATGCACTTCATCCTAAAGCCGATTACGATTGAATTGGAGAGAGTTAAGGTGCAGCTCTAGTAGTTTTACCTCAACTTATAGCTATTCAATTTGGATTTGCTTCTCAGCAAGATCCTGCTTAGCCTTGGTAATCTAGCTCAGGTAGACTTGATCAAATGCTTCAATTTTTGAGTATCTTTTTCACAATGGCCTTGGAGCGAACAAAGAGTTTTTACAGATCTTGCAATTCCTTCTTGATCGCTTCCCATTGGTTAAAGGCTAGCTTTTTGTTCATTTAGAGATGGTTGAACTTGGCAGATAACTTCTAGAGTAGTTCTTGGACTTCCTCGCTCAAACCTGATGGCTATTTAAGGCTGATTAATGATTTGGGGGCTGAGTGGAAGGAGTCTTGTTCAGAGGATTGTGGTGGAAAGGGAGATTTGTGAAATTCCTCCACTAGCAGTAGATTCTTTTAGATGTTAGTTTAAGTAAGGAGTTAGGATAACTTCAAAAAAGCCGGAGACTTTCTTTCAACAAAATACTTCCTAATTTCTTTTTCTATGGCACTAGGGGTTTAGGGGATTGGTGTTGCTACAAGTGACCTTTAGGCTGCAGAAGAAGGAGATGGTTAGGTTATTTATTTCTCGGCAACAGAAAGTATAGATCCAGTGAGGGAGACTATAAGCTTTATTTTGGTGGATTTCGACTCCTTCTTGGTTGTACTTTCCAGACCTCGACCAGAAGCCTAAAAACCAAAAAAGATATATGTATTATTGCCACTAAGCTACAAAAGTAAGAAATAGAGAAATATAACTAGGAAGCTAAGAGATTACCTTCGAAGCCATTACAATAGATTAAACTCTAGTTGAAAGGCAAAAATGAGACTTTTTGGGTGGAGGTAGGTCAAGAAATGAGTCACCTAAAATGACAATAATGACAACTTCTGTTTAAAGTAGATAAAAGGTATTAGAAGCAAAAAAGAAATCGGCTAAAGGAAATTAAAAGTAAGAAAAATACCTTTTGCTTTTTTTTTTTCTTTGGCATCTCTTTTGGTTGGAGCCTTTCTTTTGTTAGATAGAGCTTAAGTAAGGTTAAAGACCAAAGCTAGCAAATCAGTGATTGGAGGCCCAAAGTAGGAAGCAAAATGAGGTTCCCACCATCAGAAGAATTTCACAGAATGGGATGAGGTTGGTTTGAAAGCCCAGAATTGGAAATTCCTCACAACCATATCCTAATAAGACAGAGCTAGAGCGATCTTCAGAGCAGAATCTATGGCGACCCTTTCTGCTGCTCGATTGTTTAGGTTATAGGCATAGGAAATTGGAACTTACTACCATAAGTTGAATTGATTTGTCACATAGTTTGGAAAATAAACCTTAACTCTAACAGGTTGTAGGGCCACGTGGATTGTAATTCACCAAAAGTTTGTGCTCACTAGTATAGCCGCCTAAAAAGTAAGGTCTTGAGCGTAACAATTAGATTAGCAGTGTCTTCCAAAATCAACTTCAGCTTCGTGGGGTCGAAGGAAAAAAGGTAGTACTTGCAAAGAGTAGAAGTATGTATCTCTTTCTGTTTGTAGAAAAATTCAAAATGCCCCATGGTAGTATTGCCACAAAAAGGAAGCTTATACAAAATGTCGCCATGGATCTGACAGCTTTGTCGATCTTCAGAAGGAGTGTCTAGGGAAGATTATGTTGGGAAGAGCTTTGGGAAGTAGGACTAAAACCATGTCTACAAGAACCAGAAGGGGCCAGAAATAGAGTCCAAACTACCGTGGGCACAAACATTAGAAGCAATATTAAAAAGTCCCCTATACCGGCTATCGAGCAAAAGGCTGCCGAGAGCTATTGGCTTGTTTTTTTGTTATGGCAGTTACTAGGGAAAATGTTTCCTTCAGAACTTGGAGGGAACTAGTGCAAATTACATACTTACAGAGCTAGTAAGCAAGGAAGATAATGTGTTTTGATTCCATAACAAGACTAGGGCTTTAGCTTGCTGCTTGTCTATTGATCTCCACATCAAAACTAGCTCTGATATCAGAATTGAAGTAAACCAGTAACTCCTCTGTTGGCAACAATCCAGTGATTGTTGTGATGTCTAAGGGGGTGGGTGTCATCATCTTGAAAGGAAAATTAAAGGTGTTGGAGAGAGGAGATAAAAAAAGAATAGCTTCTTGTAGCAAAGCTAAGTCAGCTTTCACGCTCTTTGTGGAAAGTTGAATGGTGTGGGTAATCCCCATTTCATGCTAAATAGGTTCCTTAGATGCTTATACCACTCCTTGCAATCAGAAAAAGCATTGCGAGGCTAGAGGTACGATTCTACTTTCTAGCTAGCAATGGTAACATACTATTTCTCTATAAGCAATTGGAGATGCAATGGGTTAGGAAGTTGCTTAGTATAAGGGTCTTTGTCAACGGGGAAATGGTTAAAAGGGCTAAGCCAACAAGTGGGTGATTCTAAGGTGATGGGGAGCAAATATAACTCCTCAATAAACTAGCTTTGGCTAGTTATAACGGGTTCTCCAGTGGTCGTGGTGACAACAATAGTGGGTTTCATGGCCATCTAGACTTGAGATGGATAAGGTGAAGATAGGAAAGAAGAACTTTTAGGTTTAGACCGAAATAAAGGTGACAAGGATGAAGAGTCATCACCTGGGTAATCCATGTATTGGTTTTAGGAATTGGAAGTGCTGGACATTTTCGCGGCTAAGAGCAAATGAAGAGGAGAAAATGTTTTTTACACTGAAAGATAGGGTTAGGAAATGAGAAAGCTCAAGAAGAAAGTGAGTAAGTGAGCTGCACAAAGGTGGAATTTATAAAGCAATAACTTGATCACATCCCTAACCACCTGGCTAGCATACATATGCATTTAATGCGATTGAAAAGTTGTTCCATTTGTGATTCAATGGTTACAATAGCCTTTGAATATGAAAAAGCTGCATTTCCCTTTGGTTCTTAATCCATTACTAGCTGATTGAATTCAAATCCAACCAATAGCGAATGCAGGGGTATTGTTGGTAACCCAAATTTAATAGGTTGGGCCGATGGGTTGCATGTTAAGAGAAAATGATATGGGTAGATATGACCCAACATGATGAGTGACCCAAATTAAGTGAGGCTTCAAAAACGGTGTGCTTTGGGGAGAAACGTTGGGTTGAATACAGGTTAACTAAGTCAAATTCATGGATAACGAAGTTGGGTAGAAAATATACCTTGAAAATAGGAGATAATAAAGGAAGTGGTTGCTCCCAACATTCAAACATGCAAAGAAAGGCATTTTGGACAGTTTCCTCTGTTGAAGTTAGATGAAAACATGTCATGGAAGTGCTCCACGACCTAAGAATGCATGAAGTGACTTAGTGGCTCAAGATCATGCTCCTACAATTCAGGAAAATGGAGTTAGAGGCTTGAAAATGCATTAAAGCTGTAGTTTTTTCAACTCTAACTCTAAAAAAACCTCTAAGGCTCTGAAGAAAGAATTTCTGAATCAACACACAAAAATCATCTATATTTCATTCAGTTTCTCTTTAATTTTCTAGCATTTTATAGCTTTTCGTTTTCCTTTCCTTCTATTTATCGTTTTCCTTTACATTTTCCAACAAGTTTACAACATTTCTTTACAGCTTTCCACTTTATTTTATGCAATTTATCTTGCTTTGTATTTCAGGACACCATTTGCTTTCTTGTACTTCAGCTTTATTTCATGTACTTTGGTGGATTCAAGTTTTTTGATGCAATTTAGTGTTTTTTTACATTGTCTAAGTTGTTTGCTTCGAATCCATTGTTGAGAGTTTTCTTTAGTACATCAAGAATCCACACCGAAAGGCAAGTTCTCCTTTTCGAGAGTTTCCTTAAGTGAAGCTTAATATATAGTGAGACAGCGGTGGATGTGTGGAGTTTTGCTTTTGCTTCACAAGCAGAAGCTAATTTTTGCATTTTCCGCACCAACAATTATATGCAATAATCTATATATTTGACTTTTCTAAATGAAATTTTTTTCTTATTTTTATTTTAGAAAAAAGTGTAACATTAGTTAAAAATTAAATTTAATATTTGAGTTGTCAAATATTCATTGATACAAAATTCATCAATAATTAAATGTAATACTATTTAATTTTAAATAAGCATGTTAACATTTAGAGTCTCAACTCTATTGATAAAATTTCAAAATAGCATAAAAAATTTGTTTTATAATATTTTAAATAATTAACTTAGTTAGATATAACTTGTTTTACTGAAGAAATGTTATAAAAACATATACTTTTTTTTTTTGTATTGCAGTCAGGTAGTATTCGAGTCAATTTGTATACACTTCAACTAATGAACCTCCTCGATCTAGTCAAAGGTAGGTTATCTATGCCGAGACTAAAGGGTTTATAAGATTATTTCTTGTGGCTTGACCCTAAGAAATTGATGTAGTTGAGATTCGAACCTAATATTGATAGTATTGAAATTAATAATTTTAAATTACCTTTAATTTTTAAAGTATTTTTAGAGAATTATTGTTTTATAGTATAAGAAATCCCTTAAATGCTATTTATTGTGATCATCATAAAAATAATTGTTTGGATTTTAAAACTATACATAATAATGTCCATTATAACTAAAAATATGTAATTTATCTTAATAAAATATGATTTTTTAATGATAGTCTAAATAATACTTTTAATTATTTAAAAAAAATTTTAAATAAAAATAGTATTGTAATTATAAATATTAGTTACTGGCTATACAAATAATGATTATTAAGATACCATTTGCCACCTGTACCAAAATTTTAAAAGAAAATGTTTGTCTTAATCTATAAAAAAAACTATAACACCAAAAAAATGGAAAAAAAAACAATGAAGTTAAAAAATGGTGAAATTAAATCAAGATTATATCCAGAAAAAAAAATCAACATTTTAGATAGACAATAATATAAAAAAGTGAATAAAAATTTAATTCTTAAAATTAGGAATGTTCATAGGACCGACTTATCTTGACCTGATATTTTAATCGGGTCATTTCTTTTGACCTTGACTTGTCTCGATAACAAATGATTGAGTTATGATCAAGTTGACCCGATAATAAAATAAATTATAAAATATAAACATTTATATAGTTAAATCATAAGATTTTATAAATAGAAAACTAAAAATATCGGTATTTTACAATATATATTTTGAAATATTTCATATCAATATAAATATATTATAATGTTATGCAAAATGTAATAATTTAAGTTAGAAAATTTTATTATTTATCACTAATTGTAAAAAAAATTATAAATTTTAAAATATTCTATAACACCGGATCAGGTTAGGACAATCTAAAGTATGACATAAACCCAACCCAAATATATACCGGGTCCAATCTATAGAACATGAACAGATTCAAATTAGTTTTGGGCCAAGACAAGTCATTGGGATGATTTAAGTTTTGAACACCCTTACTTAAAATGATATCACTTAAGGGTAATATAGAAAATATAAGTTTTAAGTAATTATAAGGGAGTGTAAATATACAAAGAGAAGTGTCATAGCCCTACCCATAATTTAAAGGAGAAAAATTATCGTTTTAAATTAGGACTTAATTGTGATGCACTATCAGTATAAATTTTTTTTTATACTATCAACTAATTATATATTATTACATTATTAAAAATGTTTTATTCTCATAATAACTATTTTAAAATTCATACATGTAATATTATATGATTAGTTAAAAGTGTAAAAAACTTAACACTTACTATATATCAAAATTAAACTCTTTAAATTATTACAATGAATAACTTTTTATATTTATCTTTTGCTTTTAATGAATTCTATACACATTAAGAATGTTACATGTCTTGGGACTTTGTAATACAAATTGTTCGGAATAATGTGGGAATTTAAATAAATAATACTATCTTTATCAATTAATTTTAAAATATACATATATATATATATATATATATATATATATATATATATATATATATACATTTAAGCCATAAATTATTAAATTTAAATTTATTTTAATACCCATTTTATCAATAAAAAATGCTGAAAAAGAATGAAAGAAGGAAAATAAGTAGTATTTGCTTATTTATTTCCCTCCTAAATATACTACGTACATCTTGATAGTCAATAACAAATGTCAATCTTTGAAACTTTTTCATAATGTACAAGAGTTTGCATTTCATACAATTGCTATCTTTCCCCTTTGTGCTATTTTGAAAGCACACATTAAAATTTGCTAATTCCCCCCCCCCCCCCTTGATGACGGTACCTTCAAAATATTATTATGATACTAATCTCTTGAATAATGTAACAAAACTGATTTTTCCTTTTGTAAGAAATTCTAAAACACTCTAGACTATTAAAAAACCTTTTCCATACATTCATCTTTTATGGACTAGATACATACTACTGTACTCACCCAATCCATTCATCTGCAAAAGAAGAATCTATTTGCTTTGAATTTTTCCTTTTTTAAAAGACAAAGCAAAACAACCCGAAACATCTAGTAAAAAAAAAACCGATTCATATATGGCTTCACATGAACAGTTTTGCAAGTGCCACAATCCTTCATGACTCTTGCTACACAGTACAACCCAACAATCCCAAACGAGTAACAATTTTAATTTATTTATTTTGTTTTGATCTTTGTTTGACCATTGTTTCTTTTTTTTCGTAGTTTGGAATATGAATATCACCGAGTTAATTTTTCTTCCTTTCCTTGGATAAACATGGACACAACAAAAAAGGTGTGGGCCCACACCAGGCCCATCCGAAAGCGACCCTTAAAACGACCTCAGCCACCAACCAGGCCCTTCGTGGCGCCTACCCAGCTCACGAGGAACCCGACGAACGGATTCCAAAACGACAACCCCGAAATCTGAAACGCAAGAGAAAATAAATAAAAAACGTAACCAATGAGGTTAGAGCATTTGATAGGGCAAATTCCTGGCCACTACTTTAGATACGTTTCCGTTCACACGTGTACTCCGTGCGGGCCCCACCCTCCAATTGTAAACCACTCATCAACCCACGTGACATCACGTGCACTCGACCCCATATACAATACACCACCCTCTTTCTCTCTCTCTCTCTGGAATCTCAGTTACCATTTTGCTATGTGAAGGTTGCAACTGAAAGCTTCTTCGTCTCTCTCTTTGCATGTTCCTCTCTCTCTGTGAAGTGTGAAGTGACGCTGTTTTTTCTTGGTTCGATTTGATGGTGTGCGTTTCTCTGTGATCTCGTGGGGATTCCGGCGATGAGTGAGCTAATTCGCGGTTTGGTCTTCGATTCTGGCTTTGGTTTTGTGGATTGCTTTGCTCGGTTTATAAGAAATGTTTGATTGGAACGACGAAGAGGTGAGTAAATTTTTTCAACCCTTTTTGGATTTTTTTTTGTTCAAATCATGGTCAGAGTCATTGATCCAGTTTTTTTTTTAATTTTTTTTTAATTTTTTGGGTTTAATTAGACGTGCTTATATTCTTGTTGTTGCAATACTTTGTGTGTGTGTAGTGGTTTAAACATGGAATTACAAGATCGAGGTGAAGATCGTTGTAGTTGGGAATTTCTTTTTTTTCTTTTTTTCTTCTTTGGTTTTGGTTTGCCTTTTGCTGACATGCTTATATAATGTTTCGAGGAATTCAACAATTCAATATATATATATATGTCGTGCAAATATTGGGAACTGTAACAAATGCCTGGTTTCATTTGTTGTGTCTTGGAGGCCTAACTTCGAGCTAGAAGGAGAGAGAGAGAGAGAGACTTTGCTCCCTTCTTAATTTTTTAGATAGTTGTAGAATTCTTCACGCTTATTGAAGCATGACAAAGTACAGAAATTTAAAGGGGGAAAAAATGAGAAGGGTATCCTAAATCTGAATTTGGTTACTCTCGGTCAGGAATATATTTGAAAGGGATTTTTAGTTGGGGAAAAACAAGTTGTTCTGTTTTACTTAGATTTGCTGCATTTGTCCTTCAGTTTGTGGTAGTCCCAAGACCCAAATTATTTGAGTTCAGAACTTTCCAATGTTAAATCTAGGAGATGAGAATAGTTTATATGATGTGGAGGAAATTTCTTTGTTGGGCTGGAAACATGTAAAGAGACAAGGAATGGACTATGGACTAGAACCGATACACAGTATTTCTGAAACTGATGTTCCAATCTTTAAATATTGCATGAAATGGAGTTGTAAAGGGAGATTAGGAATTGGGTTTCAGTAGAATTCTGAGTGAAGGTCTTGTGGTAATTTTTTTGGGCCTTGACTACAATGGGAAATGGTAAAGAGTAAAGTAGATGGCCAATATCCCACAATTATAGTCACTTCCAGATGCCTTAAAATCAATTTTGCATTAACAGGGAGTAATGGAGATGGAAGGTTAACATAATCATCGGTGAGCCAGAAAAAGATAAGAAAAGTCAAGATTATGTGATGATATGTTGATATCTTTTCAAAGGTTGTCTGTGGGCTGCTTTCTGATTCATAATCTTCATTGATTGCATATAATAAAGAGGCATTGGTTAAGAGCGAAATCAATTCTTGTATCGAACATGGATTCGGGTGAAACAATAGCAAGTACTTGATTGATTTTTATTGCTCATCCCTACATCTGATCTGATTTCCATGTTCTTGGACATTTTTATCTTTTTGTTGTTCATAGTGCCTTTACTTTTGGTAGTCAAGGTTTCCTCAGTTAGTCCAATTTGCAACTACAGATCACCTTTCAATTGTACTTTGATGTGCACAAAATTGTAGTTTATTATTATAGAAGAGGGGGGGATTTTGAAGTTCGATGCATGGAGTCACATTTTTAATAACATCTCATTGTAATCATTTCCCCAAGAGAAGTGAGAAAGTAGGAGGTTGGATGCAAAGATGGGAAGAAGCATTGCTGACAGGAAATTATGAACATTAATTGGAAGGAATGAAGGACAACATAGGCTCTGTAGTTGATTGTTTTAAAGAAGGTGTTAACGTAAGGAATATGAGAAAGTATTAGCCAACTTGGACAGTGTTATAGGTTTAAGACTCAATTGCTTTTATTTGGTTGAAGTGGAGTGCCACATCTAAGCACATCTCTTGGTCTCTAGAGATATGTTATGCGATAAGATTGTGTATTTCTCTCTAGTACTCTTCATGGTTGTTTGAAGGGAGTTTTGATTTTTGTTATGCAGAGAGACTGGACAATTTTGTTGCATTTTTTTTATTCTCTTTGGATTTCTATTTCCCTTTACTTTCACTTTTTTGGAGGACATCTTATCCCCCCCTAGTTGTACTTTCCAATGTTTCAAAAACCAGACTGCTGGTTGTTGAACTAGAGGAGAGGTTCAAGGTTTTGAGGTCCAATTCGGGTCGAACTGAGGTTTTGTACATACCTCTATATTCTATTAATATATGACAATATGTAAAAAATATAATGTGTGTGTGTGTGTGTGTATATATATATATATATATAAGAAAATTTGTGGAGAAAAACCTAGAAATATATCTCTAACATGAAGAAATTTATCCATGACACATACAATATAAAAAATGCAAACAAATAAAAAAAGATAGGAAATGGTAACTTATTATACATATTTTTTAATTTCTGCAGACAAATACATGGCAATAATTTGCGAATTTATCTCTTATAAATAAATTGTGCTACTCACTCCTTTGTTTCACATTCATACTTTCTTAGGTTATAAACAATACCCTGTACCTTATAATGTATTCAAAGTTGACATAAGTAATAAGAAATGTCAATCATATGAATGAAACCAAAAATAATTTTAAACCAGCCAATTCGCCTCTGCCACTTTGCTCGCAGTTGTCGTTGCGGCAATTTTTTAACTGCTTCAAAACACAGAAGAATCATTGGCTCCAATGCATTTTGGAAAGCTTTGTACAGAAGAGAGAAGTAACAGGAGAGTGACCCTTTTGGCTCTAACAGTAGTTTTGGTTTGAAAGGGATGAACAATGATTCAAGATACAAGTGAAAAGGCAGAACTTTGATTTGTGAGGATAAAGTGCAGAATGATTCAGAGAGAGAAAGAGAGAAGCTTTCAATTCGTATGTTGGTGTTGCAAATACGATGGTTTCAGCTTCCTGCTCTCTCTGAATTGGAGAAAATCAGAAAAAAGAGGACACTGACAGTGAAGGGAAAAAGATAGAAGGTGAAGAAAAATCAAATGAATTGGGTGGATTGGTTGGGAAAGAGCATATTTTTAATCCTTTTTTTATGTTTTTTGGGGAAAAAATAGTAAGGGAAAAATATTATTATATATTACTTTATGTTTCTGTTTCTGTAATAATATCTGACTTTAATAATGATTTTGAGATCATCAATATAAACGATGTGTTCACTTCATTCTTTTTTATTGTGTTCGTTCTTTACTTGTTTTGCTAATACTGATACTTGTTTGTTTCAATTTTTTTTTTAATTTCATTTGTAGCTTATGATGATTTCAAGGGTTTTTAATAATATGCTGTCTATGTCCCAATTTTTACATTAATTTTTATTTATTTATATTAAATATTTATATATTTATTTTGTTTTTTATGCGGTTCGACCAGTGACTCATTGGTTAAACCAGTAACCCATTGACCCAATACCTTGGCCAAGTCAATAACCAGTCCGATTTTAATAAGTATTCCTTTCTCTTGCACCTTTTCTTCATCTTACTATTCTTCTTAGCTTGGTAAAGAGTCACAATGTCATCCATCTTAATGACTTAATCCTAACTATGTTTCAGTTTCAAAAGAATAGAAAATTACAGGAAAAAAAAAAATCTGGCGGCCTCAAAGGAGGTTAGCAGCACTTGATCACACCTCTACTGCTGTTTTTACATAAGATCATTTCACCTAGTTGGCCGGAAACTGTATTGCTACTCAAAAACCTGATTTTTTTTTCTTGATCCTTCACAACGTTGTGTCCTAGAGCTTTCCTGGCCAACCAACTGTGTCGAGGTTCCCTCTGCTTTCATATATCTAGATTGGTTTTAAATCATGTTAGATCTTGTATTGGAGCCAAAGATCACTTTCTTGCTGTGCATAGCCACTTTTCTGGCCAATCTCTCCTGTATTCCACCATAGAATAGATTGATTAACAGGTCCTAGACGCTTTGTCAACACCATCCTTGGCATTGTTATTGTAACCAGACAGACATTTATTCGGTGGAAGGATCAGGTCACTTGTTCCACCACTGGGTGACTGATCAAACTGATTATTTTTTAAATAAAAATATTTAGAAATAGTTATATTTCTCTCTCTCTCTCTCTGACACACACACATACACATATAATAACATGTTTAAATTGACTAATTTTATTAATAAAAATAAATAATTATAATAACAGTATACTTGCAATGTTTTCTTATGAATAAAGTAATATATTTCTGTATTAATTTTTAATTTATCAAATATTTTTTAATTTATCAATATAATATATGAAAGATAAGGTTTTAAGATAATATAAAATTTGTTTTTGACAAATGAATGTACAAATATTTTAATGAAAAGAATGAATGTTATATTTAATTGGTCCAACCTTCCTTTCTAAATAAAGAAACTATACTTGATAACAACTGTTGCTTTATTTCTGTCATGAAGAGAAAATTCTACTGAAGTATGTTTGTATGAGCATGTAGCTCACCGACTTCAACTAAGAGCTTCAGGCGTTAGGCTATGGACACTTCCATTCAATTTTACCTGACACATTGTGCTAATACCTAGCTTAGGACTTTTGCTCATATATGTGAGTGTGTTGGTTCTCTAAAGTTAAATCAACACAAAATTTAGTTTCTATCTTAAACTCGGACTTATTAGTCCCCGTCAGTAATGTCATATCTCTTGATGTCCTTAATCATTCTCAGACTACAATATAATATGTAGATGACCATGTACAATAATGGATAGAAGTTCCATTGACTTGCTGCAAAACCTAAAATGAGATAACTGTGCTGGCTCAGCCCAGACCTATACTGATTCCATAACCTATATGGTAAGAATCTTATTGGAAAGGTTGCTTGTGTAAGATGATCTAGTCAATAGGGAGAAAAAGGAAATCACAATTGGACAGTTATCTCAAATTCAAGCACGAAGTTCACCATAAAACCATTGAAGATCAACTTACCAAAGTCATTTTAATATTAATTGGATGAAGAGAGTCAATATATGATGATAAATAGTTTCATAATTGCACCCAATACTTTAAAGCTTGAAATTTATGCTTCACATGAATTTGCAGAATTATGATATCATTAGCTCTCCAGCATCTACCGTGCTCCGTTAGTCATAATCAGTTTCCAAATTTTCATATGGTACTGAATCGGCTGAGTATTTCCTTGAGATAAACAATTAAATGGACATATCCTTCCCTAGCTTCAAGGGCCATGTGATCTTTTGCATTACAGAAATTAAGTGATACCTGGTTACAAAGTTGCTGTAAAATTTACTTGAGTCTATGAATGTTACTACTGCTAGCATCTAAAGTGTACTCTTTTTCTTGTTGACTTTAACCTCATAAAAGATTTTATATGTTTAATATTGGATTGTTTTCAGCTTGCTAACATAATATGGGGTGAGGCGGGTGAGAATGATGATCATATTGTGCCTTATCCGGAGGCAAGTGAAGATCTTAGCAACAAGAAAGAATGGAATCAGGAAGCTGCTGCAAGTAAGCTCACCAAGCAGAAGAGACCAGAGGCTAAAACTGAGTTTCATGAAAGAAAGCTAGAAAGCAGTTCTAACCTTGATAACAATGGAGGACTACCTGCCTCAGGATATGGAAAAAACTCATGGCCTGACTTGTCTTTATCCAGTGCAGCTAAAATTGATCAGGGCTCTCTGGGTACTGAAGTATCTAAAAATTTAAGTGAACTTAGCAAATTCAGTTCGTCAAGAGGTGGTAAAATTGCTAATTGCTGGAATTATGAGTAGATAGTATGACTGTCTATGTGTGTTTGTGTCTGTACAGACGTTTGTCTGCTGATGTCTTTTGTGCTTTTGTCCCACCATCATTGTATGAAAAGCAAAAACATGCATAATGTGTAGTTATATCTTGCCATTCCTAATTGTATATATGTTTGACAGAAGAGACCACACAGCTTGAAAAGGATGCTGAAATTTTCCAAAATGTTCATGAAGGTAAAGAGCAAGGTGATTTTGTTGACTATGGCTGGGCTAATATAGGAAGTTTTGATGACCTTGATCGAATTTTCAGGTAAAGTAGATTATCTGTATCATTTTATGTAATACATGCATTGTATGATAGCATTATAATAACAAGTGTCTTTAACATTTGTGTCCTTTTTCCTGAATCACTGAAGTCTAAAATGGATTAACCCTCTGTCTACTGTTATCCTACTTTTGAGAACTGTTGTATTCACAACCTTACACAACTGCTCGCACACTGCTCAATCTGAGTTTAAGTGCCCTTAAACTTTTTCCTGTCAAACTTAAATGGAGCAATGTGTGCAAGTGTGCACAGTTGTAGCTGCAACAATAAAGTAACATCGTTCAAAATGAAAAAAGGGTGATTAAGATGTGAATTTTTTGAACACCTTTACTCATTAAACTTGGAAACGAGACTTAATGTTGCCAGTTTTTGAACTTAGAATGATTGTTTGTAGGTAGTTTTACATCCCCTTGGCTTTCATTATATGGGGCATGTGATGGATAACATTGGAAAGAAGTTCCGAAGTTCTTGATTAACAGTGAATATTAGTAGACCAACATCTTTCCTTATAGATATTAGTAATGTGAACTTTTGTATTTTACAGTGGCATATATCTGACTGAATATTCTCACAAGTGATGATTTTGCAGTAATGATGACCCTATATTTGGCCATGTAAGTCTTGATAATTCTGATGAGCTTTGGTCCTCTAAAGATGTGAGTAACAGTCCAGCACCCATACCCTTGGACGCACCAAGACCAGCAGGTGCTTTAAGGAAAAGAACTGAGCCTTTGGAAATTAAAGAAGAAAATGTTCAGTGTAATGATCAATCATTTGTCCTCAGCTATGAGAAGATTGATGATCCTGCATGTCAGGATATACAAAATTCACCCCCAATCACAGTTGATGTGGGATGTGCTGGAGGTAGAAGTAAGCCTACTGGAAAGGAGCAGCAGGTATGTCAAGTCAATTTTCACAATGTGGTGTCTTTATACTATTTAGGTCTCTACTTGTATAGCAGACCAAACAAATTATTTCATTTTTCCCCCTCGGACTATATAATCAGGATATGGTAGGAAGCACCACTTCTGTGACCTGTGGTATAGCTGCTGAAAATGTTGCAACAGCAAATGAACATACTGATAAGTCCCAAATTTAGAAACATATAAATATATAATGCTACCATCTATAATTGTTTCCTGGTTTCTGCTATCTATTTTACCAACCCAATTATTGTACTTGACAATGATAGACCCACGGATGCAAGGAGGATAGGATGGGGAACATGGGATTAATTGTTGTAGTAACAGAAAGTGGGATTAATTGTGGGGAACATGGGATCAATGGTGATAATTGTGTAACGGTAAGATTAAGTGGGATTAATGGTTGTAATAGTGGGATTAGACAACACTAAGTGAGTGGAGAACATGGGATTAATTGTTGGTAATGGTGATAATTATGTAACGGTAGGATTAAGTGGGATTAATGGTTGTAACGGTGGGATTAAATGGGATTCAAGGCAAGAGGGGATTAGATAGGATTGCTGTGTATAAGTGTGGGGGCAGAGGAACGTGAAAAAAGGAGGAAAAACTTGGGTTAGGCTCTTGGGAGGGACTGAGCACTCTATATTTGCTCAGATTATCTATTTCTACTATCTTTTTTAATTTTCCTATAATATCTGGGTTGACATCATACTGATATCAACTAGAGTGCAGTAATAAATTAATATTCTTCAATTTTCTACCCTAGTTTCACCAATATCTATCAACTGGTATCAGAGCTCTCGATCCAGGGGGTTTTAGATGGTGACCACTCAAGCTATGGAATCTCGGATTGAGACGTTGGAGAGGAGTATGCAGCAGAAGCATGAAGTGTTGGATGGGCTGTTGGAGGAGATGATGCAACTGCTACAGGCCCGAAAAAGGGAAGAGACGAAGGGGAGGTCACGATTTTGCCAGCATTCCAATTTTCACAATTCCGGTGATAGAAGGGACAACGGGAGAGCCTTGGATAGTTACAAAAAAATGGATGACAAAATAGAGCAGATCGAGAAGCTGCTGGATAGATTGGAGATGCAAGATCTCAGTCATCATAAGAGATTGGAGATTCCGGTGTTTGACGAAGATGACGCTTACGGTTGGTTGATCAGTGTGGTGTAGCACTTCAACGCAGATGCAACTCCGGATTGGGAGAAACTACCAACAGTTGTGAGGGCCCTGAGAGGCCGAGCTCTAATTTGGTACTAGTGGTGGGAGTGGCGCAATCTGAATGCCACTTGGTGGACCTTCTTGAAGGCGCTGGTCAAAAGATTCCAGCCCGAGTACGACCTAGATCAGCCGGTTTGGGTCTGGGATGAGGAATCGGAACTAGAAAAATATTTAGAAACAGAAACAAAGAATGACCATATGCTGGAGAAGCTTAAGGTGGTAGAGGAGATCAAGGCAGAAGATGAAGGTGGTGATATAGCAGTGGTTCATCGTTTCAAGAATTTAGATCCAATTGAGATGATGACGGAAGAGGAGGAACTCTAAAAAGAGCTCATTATAGTGAGACAGAAACAACCGCAGTCATGACCATGTCTTGGTGATGAAATGAGGGTGGAGATGGAGGACGATCTATACGCGATGGTCCAGTAAGGGCATAAGTACCCCATGATGGCTAGAAAACTTTGGGTTTCGAGAAGTTTAGTCAGCCCACCGCCACTTCTAAAACTGTCGGACTTGAGTTCTTCCATGGAGGCGGATGGGTCATTTACTGTGACTAAGCTCCAGATCTCGCGCGCGCTGGCCAAGCCTCCACCGCCATAACCATCGGACCCAGACCTTTGTACAACAACTGAAGGATTGTTCATGGTTGAGACGCTGACAGAAATGGTTGTTGCACCACAATCTCCTACTAGAAGCATCGTGCTTGGGGTGGAGAGGGAAGGAGGGGCAGAATGGGAATTGGGTTCTTTTCTTAACCTAATAGGTCAGGCCTAATTCGCTGATAAGAGGAAGGGGGTCCAGAAAAATGGAGAAAGGTACTCAATGATATGTGGGCCACGACCCAATTCTATAATTAAAATTGGAGCAAAAGATTCAACTGCATCCAAAGAGACCCCACCCATTAACAATATTGCAATAGATTTTGGGCCATAGCCTAAAATAGATAATGATGCTGGGTTACAACTATTGCATTCCATTATTGAACAAGAAACAATGTCATCTAAATACATGGAACTAGCACATGGCCGTTTCGGGTTTGATCCAGGTACTAAAGAACTTGCTCTCTCCTTGCCATGACATACAACTGTTGAAGTACCTCTACCAAAAAATGATTCATTCAAGAATGTTAAGGTGAAGAAAATTGAGAAGTTGCTTGACATGTCAGCATTCATTTTGGAGAAATTCAAAGGTGTTATCGGTATGACTTTGAATAATGTCATAACTGTATTTTCCCTATTTAGTGAGTCAACTTTTGCTGGTATTGGTATTATGATGGTCAATGTAGCTACCACTTTACCCAATTGCATGTTGTCCTTCAACAAATCTTCTCCACCTTCAAGTAGGGCTAGGTTCATTGGGTTTACAACACATGCTGTGGTAGAAAGGAACCTGTAGACATATAATGACCCATTACAGAAAAGGACATACTCTCCATTACGAGTTCAATTTGTTTATGATAGCTCTATTGCAAAATGTTTGATATACTATTGTTTGGGTCATGCTCCATTTCAATCCAGCAATGGTAATTGTGTTCACACAAGTGTTGATCATATTTATAAGTTCATCACATGCACAATTCTTTATGATGCTATTGTATGCATCTACTTAGTGGACAAAATTGAAGGTTGCATGACCTCACTAGAAGCTGGGGTCTAAATGTTCTTGTACTGGCAGGTGGTGAATGTTAAGATTATCACAAGGAAGAATTATAATAAAGAGAAGATTGGATGGGGAATAAAAGGCAAAAAGAGGGGTCTATTGCTACAATTGCAAGACATTGAGATAGTCCATGATTTCTTCTTATTTGACCCAGGTGGAACAGATGTGGATTTGAGGTGGGATTGGTTAGAAGGGCTTAGGGAAATTAGATTCATCTTCACGAACAATTCTAATGAGTGGTTTTCAGTTGCAAAAACAGTGCTAGTAAGGTACAATATAGTAACACTAGATCTTTCAAGTAGGGAAGAGTTCTTTTTTTGGCTCCATGGAAATCCCAAGGCGGAACAGGGAGGTGAAAGAGTTTTTTGTAGTGCTTATCCAAAGCACTTCAAAGGAAAACTTGCTTATGTTCCAATTACAAAAATAGGTTACTGGCAGTTTAGAAATAAGAGATTTTCTCATTTGCAAACTATCAACAGGTGTTGGGGATACTGGTTGTGCTACTATTTTGGATCCAGGACCATCTTTGATTGCTGGCTCAACTCCTCTTGTGGCTGAAGTCAACTATGCTATTTGAGTGGAAATGAAACCTCAAATTAGCTTCCTAAATGGCCGAATGTGTGGTACTAAGTTCTAAGGCAATGCAGATGGTGTATTGCATGATCATGTGGTTTGCATTTAACCAATTTTTGAGGAGTTATTGAAGATAGTAGTTGCATATGGCAAGCAATGTGGGGTGGAAGTTAGCAGTGCCAAAGTGAGTTCCAAGGAACCTCACTCTTGGCTTTCATGCTTCAAGCAATGGGATCCTAGAGGGAGTCCCTTGAACTGTTATATTTCCCTTACCCTTCACCTTGAGGACTAGGTGAATCTTTTGGGGAGGAGTATTGATAGACCCACGGATGCAAGGAGGACAAGATACGGAACATGGGATTAATTGCTATAGTAATAGAAAGTGGGACTAATTGTGGGAAACATGAGATTAATTGTTGGTAATGGTGATAATTGTATAACGGTAGGATTAAGTGAGATTAATGGTTGTAACGGTGGGATTAAATGAGATTCAAGGCAGGAAGGGATTAGACAAGATTGCTATGTATAGGTGTAGAGGCAAGGGAATGTGAAAAAATGAGGAAAAACTTGGATTAGTCTATTGGAAGGGACTTAGCACTATATTTACTCAGATTATATGTTTTTACTATCTTTTTGAATTTTTTTATAATATATAGGTTGCCGTTATTCTGATATCAACCATTGTGCAATAATAAATCAGTATTTTTTAATTTTCTGTCCTAATTTCTCCAATATCTACAAGAGAATAGGCTAAGAGACTTGAAAAGTAGATTATGTCTATGATTTGTGAATTGCTTGAGTTATTTTCACTCCATAGGTTGATATTTATATAAATCAGAGAATAAATACATCTTATGTTTACAAAAACAATACGTAGAAATTAGACTATTTCCTATAATCCCAAGTTTCCAATGCTTCATTAACTACTATTGTTTCCAGTGCCATATTAACTATTGTTATTTCCAACAATTGTTTTCTTAGGGTATTCTTCCACAAAAAAGTTGTGAACTGTGCTGTCAATAGTCATTCGTATCAGGAGTCATTTGATTGTGAGTTCTAAAAAGCCTGCTTTTACGATAAAAGCCAGCCTATCTAATGGCTTGTGCTTATTGTCCATCTCTATTGGGGCCATGTCATCTTTTCACTAGTCTGCAAATTTTATCTTTCTGTTGAGGTATTTTGAGTAGAAATTAGTAGTTAGGCCCATTTTTGGCTGAATAAATTTGAATGTGAACCAATTTTGTTAAAGAAAAATTAAATTAAATCTGGGTCAGTGTTAGTAACTGATCAGATTGTGACGGACAACTATGGAAATGAAAAGGAATGATATATGGGCAAATGGGAAACAGTTCTTTTATATGTTGATATCTGCCATAAGTCCGTTGTGCCAGATCTTAGAGAATATTTAGAATATTTTTATATTATTTTAAAATATATTGTATAATTTAGTTTAATTAAGTTTAGTCTTATTGTAAATGAGATTTAGCTTGAATTAATAATTTTAGTATTTGACCTATTTATATGTATAAGTCAAATATTAATATTATATATATATATAATATTATTTAGTGTTTTGCATTTTATTTTTAACTTATCAGTAATATTCTTAATTTACGTTTTTTGTCACCTTTTTTTTTTTGTCTCTAATTCCTATTCTTATAATTCTTTTAAGATGATATAAAGTGGAACCATTCACCTTCAAATGTGTCTATGTTTTTGCCAAGCAAAAATATCATATATATTTTTTTAAAATATATATATTATTGATATTCTTTTTAAAAATGTCAAATTTAATAAAAATAAAAATAATAAATAATATTAAAATAAATATAAAAATATATATATACACAATGTTTTCTTAAATTGAGTTCATGAAATTCAATATATTCCCTTTTGTTTCTTCTCCTTGACCTTTATTTGTTTTGAGGAAAATAAAAAAAAGACACCGAAGAGTGTTTTTTAGAAAAAGAAAAAAGAATAGAAAAGAAAAAAGAGACAGCACACTATCATGATCTAGGCTGGGCCGATTGCGTTTTCCGATGACCTGTGGTCCACCGGCGTCGGGAGGAGATCCGATGACAGGAGTGGAGGTCAACGGTGGTTGGGTTGCGTTTCCGGTGGTGTGGGTCCCGCAGCAGGTGCGTTGTTCACCTCGTTTTCAGGCTGGTTCATGGTTGGGTCCTCAGTTTCCAGCATAGATCAGCGTCGCATGGAGGTCAGGGAGGTTTCCGGTCACGGGCGACGTATCCAGCGCGGTAGTTTCAGCCTGTTTCGGTGCGATCTGAAGCGATTTACAGCGGTTGGTTCGTTCTGGTGCGATTCTTTGGTGATTTGTTCCCTCCTCGATTGTTCTTGTTGGCTCCCTCAGTAAGGGGGAGTCTTGTTTTGGGATATGTTTTTGGTTATGGAGAATGGGATATTCGGGTGGTGTTGTTTGAGGAGGTGATTTGGATTTGAGGTTTGGTTTGTTTACCAGCGGTAGGTTTGGTGAGGTGGAGTTGTTACTTAGATGCATGGTGATTCTTGGTATCTGGGTTTGCTACAGTGTGCATCGAAGCTTGGGCTGAGACTACTTGAGATGATTAAAGAGAAAATTGCTTGAAAGATGATGATGAGCTTTGTTGTTGGTTTTCAATTGAGATTGAAGGTGATTCAGTGGTTGTTTGGATGTTGTTGCAAGGGTGCACTGGGTGGTGTTTCCCTCTGTGACTAGTTTGACGGTCCCTTCGGCTAGGGGGAGGTTTGGCTTCTGATTTTGTGGTTTATCTTGTGATTTGTGAGTTGGGACTTCATGAAAATTCTGATTCTGGTTATGGGTTCAGAAGTTGCAGATCCTATATATGGTATTTCGTTGCTATGTTGGCATGCTTTGATGGAGGCTTGATGGTTGGGTCATGGTTATGTTGACTTATATTTTTTAAGGAGGTTATGAGTGCGGTTTCAGGCTAAAGTTGCTATTCTACCTAGTTTCTCTTTTCTTCTTGTGATTTACATGGTGCACCTTGAGCTTGGAGGAAAGGGTTGCCTGATTGGAGGCAAAGAGCCACCAACAAGGTGGAGCTGGCCCAGAGATGTTAGAGGAAAGGGCTGGTCGGTAGATGGAGCCGCTGCTAGGTAATTGACCTATCCTAGGAGGACAGAGCTATGAACGAGATGGAGCTGCCTTAGATTCTCATTGGTGATGGAGTTGCAAGTTTGAGAGTAGGAGTTTCCCAGTTTCTGTTCTTCTTGAACGCTTGGATGGTTCAGCATCTTCTCTTCTGCTCTATGTTGTGTTTGAATGGTTCAACATCATTGTGCACTCGCTTTCGGATAAAGATGGGGTTCTATTATTTGTTTGATGTTTTTTGGTTTGCTACTTGTAACAAGCTAAAACTTAGTAGCTTTAGCTTGAAGGGAATTGTTAGAGAATATTTATAATATTTTTATATTATCTTAAAATATCTTTCATGATTTGGTTTCTTATTTAATTAGGTTTAGTCTTATTGTTAATGGACTTGGGCTTGTATTAGCAGCACTAATACTTGACTAATTATTAGTATAAATAGGGGTATTAGGTTAGTGTTTTGCATCTCATTTTCAACCTATCAATAATATTCTCAGTTTACCCTTGTTAGCCGTCTTTGCCTCTTTTCCTTCTCCCTAAACCCTAATCCTATAATTCTTTGACACCAGATAAGAGGATTCTGTCCTTGGATTTCTTTGGTTCTTTCACTTGTGTACTTTAATTTCAATAACTTGATTTGGCCTACTTTCAGTTGTAACTTAGACTTTACCACCTACTTTCAGTTTAAGGCTTTATTATATCCAAATGTTTTTGTAATGTTCTTTAGGAGTTCAGAGACTAGTGGTTTCTTGTCCCCATTGCTAGGTTGAGGAAATTTGGAATAAGCATTTTAGCGTATTTAAGAAGCACTGGTTCTGTCCCATAGTGAATATCTTTCTTGGTTCGAATTTCAGTGTGTTATTTCTGTAGAATTACACTTATGTTGTGTCCTTCTATGTTTATGTATTCTGATTGATAAGATTTGCATGTTTTTTCTACACTGTTACACACCCTTGGCATAATTTTGTGCAACAGCTCTAGCGCAAGATTTATATTCACCTGTTTCCTTCTCAAAGTCAGCAAAGTATTTGATCTTTTGTCATTTTATATATATGCAGACTTTTAGGCAAAAGAATCTGTTCAAAGCTCAAAAAAAATCACAGGTAAAACAAGAGGGGAAAGCTTTGCAGGATTTTTATGGTAATTGGTCTCCTTCAGCAGTAACGGCAAGACAATTTGAGAATCAATTGGCACCTTCTGTCATACAATCTTCTCCCTCTTCAATTCTTGGGCAAAAGAAGCAGCTTCAAGGACCTGAAACATTATACCAGAACATCATGAATCCATATGTGGCATCCTCTGTGTATGGGAACCTTACTAATACATATCCTGCTATGCCGATGCTATCACAGACTCAATCAGGAGATCTTAGACATCAGCCTCCTCTGCTTTCTGGGTATGAAGTATCTCCTGGTATAGTGAGTCCTGTGAAGAAGTCTGTGGGCTCAGTCAAGCCTCCAATGATGACTCCTCAGGAGAAAATTGAAAAATTGAGGAGGCGGCAGCAAATGCAGGCAATGCTTGCTATTCAGAAACAACAGCGACAATTGGGCCATCAAGTTTCTAGCACTAATAAATCTATCTCTAAAAAATGTCCCCTAGAAATTCAAAGTCATCTTAGTGATGGGGCTAATCCTGAAATTGAAGATCTAAGAACTCTTCCTGCTCTAGATCTACCAATCGAGCAAGATGATTCTAATACAATCTCTGTGGCAGTAGATAATGATTTTGTTGAAGACACCATACTGTACAGCCTTCAAGATATTATATCAAAGGTACGGTTGAGTTGCTACTTGCTAATACTATATGCTTTATAGTATAATTGTTTCCTTGTATACTAATTCGGAGATGGATACAATCCCGAGGCAAACTTTTTCTACAGTTAGACATCAAAATAAGACTCTGCATCAGAGATAGCTTGTTCCGGTTGGCACAAAGTGCAATGCAAAGGCATTATGCTAGTGATACAAGCAGTACAAACAAACATAGCAGAGAAGAACTTGAAGCTGTTGCAAGAGAAGAAAGCAATAGCCAAAACAGGTTAGGAATGCTATTATAATATAACATGACTTCTTGCTTTTTTGTTTATAAGTCGAGCACTTATTATTATGAATTCAGTATCATTCCTTCATCTCCGATGGACAACATCAAAAGCAGACAAGGAGGAAAACAATATAGTTACTGTATGTTTTTTGTGAAAATATCTTGTGCTTCTGTATGAGTTCAGTGTATTTCCTTTTTCATCACTGAAGGTCACATGCAGAAAAAGTTGGAATACATTATGGTTTCAATGTGTCTTCTGGCATCACTTTATGAATAAAATCTGATGCTTGAGTTTTTTGCTTTTAGATTCCTGTAAGCCAGTTGTGGATACACATGTGAGTCTGTAATAAAAGATTTAAATAATATGCAAAAGATTTTTGTAGTAGTTGAAAATGTGTGCGCGTGAGAGAGAGAGAGAGAGAGAGAGAGAGAGAACATCTGATTCATGTAGCCGACCCCACCTAGTGGGAAAAGTTTTTGGTTGTTGTTTGGTCATCCTATTCCTAATTTCTCAATTACCAATAAATCACCTATAATCAATTACCCAAATTAGTGGCAATTAATTTAGGAGTCAACACTTTCCTAAATACTCCTTAAAACTCCCCTTCAAATTGGAAGCAAAAAGTGGGAAGGGAAAAGAACAGTGTAATGAATGTGCCAAATGAAGTTTACTTTTCTGTTTCATTTCTGTTGAGATATAAAAACCATTCTAGGGTCTCCACGTAATTGCTTAAGCTTTTAGGAAATTTGATCTTTGAAATGGTATCAGAGCCTCATTTTGATCTTATGGGCCCACCACTTTCCTACATATCTAGCCAAAGATACAAGGGCAAAGAGTAAACAAAGAGTGGGAAGGGAAAAAAAAACAGTGCAAGGAATATGGCCCTGTTGAATGGAAAAAGATAGGAGATTATTTGAAAAACATGCAGTAGAAAGAATCAATGTAGGCCTAGATTCCTTGGGAACCTTCATATGAAAAAATAAAAAATTAAAAAAGCTCTAACCACTTCCATGAGATGTCTATTTGTTTGCTTAGCAATCCGATTTTGTTGAGGTGTGTTAGAGAATATGTATTAGTAGTCTATTATGTGTTACTGGGTTGGGCTTATCTGACTTGTACTATACTTGTACTATATTTTATACTATCCTTTATTTTTGTTGATTATTGTATATTCTAATTGTATATTCTGATCTTATTGTGATTAGATTAGGATTCTACTTTGATTATTTCTGTTTTTACTTACGTCTCTATAGTTTAGGAAACTCCTATTATTTTGGGATGTTGATTGATTCCCTTTGTAATTACTTACTGTTTATTGTTGTATATATTGAATGAGTGCTGAGAGGATTTCTCTCAAGCAATTCCAGTATATCAAGTTGGTATCCAGAGCAGGTTTCAAACCAGGGATGCGTCTCTGCTCCCCGTTGTAGTTCTACGTCATTGTCACGACTAGAACTCTAATCTCCGGACCCTCCACCACCAAGGTGAGGGCACGGTCTCAGAAGCATCCGGCCGATCGTCCCTCTGAGCAGCTCGCCGGAGGTCCCTGCCATGCGCCCTCACACGTGGCTTTTGTCATCACGTACTGACGGTGCGCGCAAGCCAAGCGCCACCATACCGGCCTCCGTTTGACTCGCCGCTTGTTTTGTTCTGCTTGCCGGTGCTTCCTCTCTCCGTTCTGGTGGTCGGTTGTCCAGTTGAACTCGTGGGTCGTTTTCTCTCTCTACAATGGCTTCCGCAACCCATTCATCTACTGCTGACAGTTCTGGACCTGCGAAGAAAAATCTCATTTCATTTGCTTTCTTTGGTAGTCCTACTATAACTTAAGAGAAACTTAATGGTAAGAATTTTATAGATTGGTATAACGCTGTTGAGGTGTGGTTTTTAGGTCAAAGTCTCTATGAGAATCTCACCAAGAAGGAAGCAGACATTGCTGCTGATGTGCGTGATGAGTGGAAAAGGGCTGATTATCAGTTAGTGTCCTTGCTATGGCAATCTATTGAGCCGAAGTTATTGGTGCACTTCCGTTCTTAGAAAACATGGCATGACATATAAAAGAAGGCTCAGAGTGTGTATTCTAATGATATACAACGCCTCTATGATTCTATCCATAACTTGGCCACGCTCCAGATGACAGACCATGACCTTCCTTCTTACCTAAACAGAGCATAGTCAGTCATTGAAGACATCAAACTCATCCTATCAAGTGATGATCTTACAAAGGTACTAGAAAAACTTGACAACATGTATATGGCCTTTGTTCTCCACAGTCTACATAAAAATTTTGAATCTGTCCGAAATAAATGTTTGACCACTCCTAATTTTCCTATGGTGGAGGAACTCATTGACCGTTTACTTCGGGTTCCCTCATCGAAGGAGACATCTGGCATTGGTTCTCAGACAAT
Source organism: Ormosia semicastrata (assembly GCA_029884595.1). NCBI lineage: Eukaryota > Viridiplantae > Streptophyta > Magnoliopsida > Fabales > Fabaceae > Ormosia > Ormosia semicastrata. The sequence goes on from JAQQTO010000055.1 coordinate 39,883,744, forward strand.
TTTAGAATTTTCAGCTTTTGTCTTGAATTCAGTAGAGAGTGGAGGCCGAGGCTGTGGACGTGGTGGAAGAGGTGGTCGTGGTAGAGGTGATCGCCCTCAATGTTCTTATTGCAAGCGCACGGAACATACTCAAGACAAGTGCTATTCTCTGCATGGTTTTCTTGAAAAGACAGGTAATGTAACAGTCTCAAGCATCTGGTTCTGCTGATAAGAAAATTGAATTTGTAAGCGACAATCAGAATCTCTTTTCAACCAGTGAATAAAAGGAGTACCTTCAACTTAAGGCCATCCAACAAGCCTCATCTTCAGCAACTATAGCTCATATTGGTAATTCTACGGTTTGTCTCTCTCATTCATCTCCTGTTGGTTCCTAGATTTTGGATTCTGTGCTTCTGATCATATAGCAGGTAATTCTTCTCTCTTTTCCACCTTATCCACTCCCAAAACACCACATCACATTACTCTTGTTGATGGCTCTAAAACAACGGCCACTGGCATTAGTCAAGCTTCAACTCTTCCTTCTCTATCTTTGAATTCAGTTTTATTTGTACTCGGGTGTCCCTTTAATTTAATTTCTATTAGTCAACTTACTCGATCTCTCAATTGTTCCATAACCTTTACTTCTAGTTCTTTCCTTATCCAAGATCGGAATACGAGACAGACGATTGGAACAGGATCTGAATCACGTGGTCTTTATTATTTGCAGCCTCCGTCCTCAACCATATGTGTTGCCACAGAATCACCTAGCCTTCTTCACCGTCGTTTGGGTCATCTGAGTCTGAATAAACTCAAGAAAATGATTCATCACTTCTCTCACCTACAGTCCTTGGAGTGTGAGTCATGTCAACTTGGAAAACATGTTCGGGCTTCCTTTCCAAGCAAGGTTACGGGTCGTTCTGAGTCTCTTTTTGATATTGTTCATTCTGATGTTTGGGGTCCTAGTCTTGTCGTGTTTGTCTTAGGCTATAGGTATTTTGTTACTTTCATTGATGATTTCTCAAGATGTACTTGGTTATTCTTAATGAAAGATCGTTTTGAGTTGTTTACTATTTTTCAAAATTTTTGTAGTGAAATTTTCAATCAGTTTGGTCGAACTATTCGTGTCTTACGTAGTGAGAATGTAAAAGAATATTTTTCTGCCCCTTTCAATTCTTTCATGGCATCTCATGGTATGATTCATCAATCTAGTTGTCCTCACACACCTCAACAAAATAGTGTAGCTGTGCGCAAACATCGTCATATAGTTGAAACAGCTCGCCCTCTTTTATTATATGCTAATGTCCCTTTAAAATTTTGGGGTAAGGCTGTTCTCACTACTGGTTATTTAATAAATCGTATTCCATCTTCTATTCTCAATAATCAGATTCCTCACTCTCTTTTATATCCTAAGGAATCCCTTTATACTGTTCTGCCTTGTGTTTCTTGTTCTACTTGTTTTGTCCATAATGTTGCTCCAGGTCTAGACAAGCTGGTTGCCCGTGCTGTGAAGTGTCTTTCTTGGTTATCTTCATGTCCAAAAAGGGTACCGGTGTTATTCTCCGTCCACCCATCGTTTTTACATCTCAGCTGATGTCACCTTCTTTAAAGATACACCTTATTTTGTCTCACCGGTTGAGCCAGAATCTATCTCTCAGGTATTACCTGTTCCCTCTTTTGATTCTCCCATCTCTATTCCTTCTGTGCCACAGATGCCTGACCATTCACCGGCCTCAGAGTATCCTATCTAGCCGTTTTGCCTCACTTACCAATTTCGGAAGCTGCCCTTGTTCCAGACACCAGTGATTCGCCTCCTGCTCCTGCGTCTCCCCCTACTCCGGCCCACCCTGAGCCTTCGACTGACCTACCCATCGCTTTTCGCAAAGGTACTCATTCTTCTCGTAATCCTTATCCTATTTTTCTTCCCATTATGCCTTTGTCTCTGTCTTGTTGTCTATTTCTATTCCTAAAACTATTCAGGAAGCACTATCCCATCCCGGGTGGCGATAGGCTATGCTTGATGAGATGACAACCTTGGAATCTAACCATACATGGACTCTTGTTCCGTCCCCTCTTGGGAAGTCTACGATTGGCTGCCAATGGGTTTTCACTGTCAAAGTTGGTCTCGATGGCACAATGGATCGGTTGAAGGCTTGTCTTGTGGCAAAGGGATACACTCAGATTTATGGTCTCGATTATGGTGATACTTTATCTCTTGTTGCTAAAATGGCCTCTGGTCGTCTCTTTTTGTCACTGGCTGCCATGCATTGTTGGCCTTTGTATCAATTAGATATAAAAATGACTTTTTACATGGTGATTTGGAGGAGGAGATTTATATGGAGCAATCACTTGGGTTTATTGCTCAGGGGGAGTTGGGTCTTGTTTGCAAACTAAGGAAGTCGTTATATGGCCTAAAATAGTCTCCTCGGGCTTGGTTTGGGAGGTTTAGCAACGTCATACAACAATTTGGTATGGTTCGTAGTGAGGTGGATCACTTTGTGTTCTATAAACATTCATTGTCTAATAAGTTCATTTATCTTGTGGTCTACGTGAATGATATTGTAATCATAGGTGATGATCATGAAAGGATCAATGGTCTAAAAGAACACTTGTTCCAACATTTCCAAACCAAGGATTTGGGCAGGTTACGATATTTCCTTGGGATCGAAGTTGGTCAATCAAAGACATGCATTGCCATCTTTCAAAGAAAATATGCACTTGACATTCTGAAAGAAACTAGGATGCTAGATTGTAAGCCAATCGATACTCTTATAGATCCGAATGTTAAGCTTATACCAAATCAGGGGGAGTCATACTCAGACCCAGGCAGATATCGGAGGTTGGTGGGAAAATTGAATTATCTCACTATGACCAGACCAGATATATCCTTTGCTGTTGGTGTTGGAAGTCAGTTCCTTAACTCCCCTTGTGATAGTCATTAGGATGCAGTAACTTGCATCTTACGATATTTCAAGGAGTCTCCTGGAAAGGGGCTAATCCATGAGAACAGAGGTCACACAGACATTGTTGCCTACACAGATGCAGACTGGGCAGGATCTCCTGGTGATAGGAAGTCAACTTCTGGATATTGTGTTTTCATTGGGGGCAATCTTATTTCTTGGAAGAGTAAAAAGCATAATGTAGTCGCGAGATCAAGTGCAGAAGCAGAATATCGAGTCATGACCCTCACTACATGTGAACTTATATGACTAAAACATTTACTTCAAGAGTTGAAGTTTTGCAAGATAGGCTCTATGAAATTGATTTGTGATAATCAAGCAGCTATGCACATTGCTTCCAATCCTGTCTTTCACGAATGAACTAAGCATATAGAAATTGATTGTCATTTCATTAGAGAAAAGCTTCTCTCAGGGGAGATCAATACTTCATTTGTAAACTCTAATGATCAACTTGCAGATATTCTCACCAAGGCTCTGCGGCATCCAAGGATGACATACATATGTAACAAGCTTAGTGCTTATGATGTATATGCACCAGCTTGAGGGAGAGTGTTGATTATTGTATATTCTGATTGTATATTTTGATCTGATTGTGATTAGATTAGGATTCTACTTTGATTATTTCTGTTTTTAACTTACGTCTCTATAGTTTAGGAAACTCCTATTATTTTGGGATGTTGATTGATTCCCTTTGTAATTACTTGTTGTATATTGGTGTATATATTGAATGAGTGCTGAGAGGATTTCTCTCAAGCAATTCCAATATATCAAGTATTTTACAATATAAATATAGAGTTTGGGAGACTAGCAACATCAAGTTAGTCATTCCCATTCCTAAACCTCCCTAACATGGTATCATAAGCTAGGTTAGAGCTCTACTCATTTTGCGCCAAAAAAAAAACCTAGCCTTTCTGAATTAGAATAAGCTGATCTTCACATTTTTGGGCTCCAAAATTTGTTTCGTCCACTATTGAGGGTGTTTTCGGCCATTTTGAAGGGGTTTGGGTGTGATTTTCTCACGCTTGACGTAGTGAACAGCAGCCTAGCGTGCTGCACGCGAGTTTTCTGGCAACCAGGGGTGTCACCACCAGCCAGAAGGGTGCAACCAGGAGTGTCGAGGTTGTGGGCGCGGTGGTCGTCGGGTTTTATGGTGGTTTTGGCCGGCCAGATGCGGGTCAATTCAGGTTGGTGCTTTTTGTTGCGGTTTTGGGTGTTCTCTTTGAGACCTAGTGCTGTTCTTGTGTCTTCTTAGTTGGTTTGACACTAGAGAGGTGTGGTTTGGTGGTTTTCCAGCCTCTTTTGTTGTGGGGTGTTGGATTTTGGAGTTTTTTGGTCTTGTTTTTGGTGCTTTTGGGAGCGCCTGTCTTGCATATTTGCTGCGCTTGCTCTTCTGAGATCTGTTTGAGATGGCAGATGCTAATTCTGACTTGAGTTCTAGTAGTTCTGATAAATCTGGGAGTTCTTAGAAGCCTACAATACTACCTAAAGTGATTTTTGCCTCCGTTCAAATTACAGGTGATAAGTTTGATGGGAAACATTATGTTGAATGGCGCAAGACCATCCATATGTTTCTTACTGGGCTCGAGAAAGAGGATCACTTGATTGATGACCCCCCTAAGTCACGGCATACACGAGACAAGTGGCTGCGAGAGGATAATTAGTTGTTTGGTATGATCAACAAGACCCTCGATACCTCTGTTAGACATGTGGTCTCATTGCAATACAGCGAAGGAGTTGTGGGAGTATTTGGAGTTTTTCTATTCTAGGAAAGCCAATCTTTCTCGTATTTACGAAGTCACACAGGAATTTCATTGACCAACTCAAAAAGAGAATTCTGTCCAGGCTTACTTCACTAAGTTTAAGTGGATATATGAAGAATTAAATATTCTTCATCTTATTTCTGATGATGTTAAACAGATGTGCTTGCAGCGAGTGCAATTAGTAGTTGTGAGTTTTTTGTTTGGCTTGCGCCTTGAGTTTAGTGCTGCTCATGATTAGATTCTGACTAGCTCTGATAATGTGACCCTTGCTTATGTGTATTGTCGTCTTCTACAACGTCATCGTGAGTTCCCCTCTAAACCTCATTCTAAAGTCTCAGTTGCATTGGTAAATAGAGGGGGTGGTAGAGCAGGTAGAGGAGGAGGAAGTAGTGGCAGTGGTCAGGGCAGAGTTGGTGGTCATACTAGCGGGCATGATAGTGGTCGTGATGGTGCACAATATTTCTGTTACTTCTGTGGTGAAGAAGGTCATATTAAGAAAAAATGTTTGAAGTTGAATGGGAAACCTACACAGCGTTATGCTAATGCAATCACCCAAGAGGTTATTTTTCCCTCACCCATATATGCACCTCTGACACAAGGCTTTAGGAACATTACCATGTCTGATGCTGAATTTGATGCCCACACTCAAATCCAAGCTTCACAAGGTATTGGCACTTCATCTACCGCTACCCTAGTTTAGTAAGGTAATCTTACTGCTTGTCTCACCTCTTCCTCCTGCAACTTGGTCATTGATTCAGGTGCCACCGATCATCCTCATTGGAGGGAGAGGGAGGGGGCTCCGAAGAAAAAGGAGTAGTCTCAAAGAACGTGACATCTGTAGAAACAAGGTAACGATGCAAATCACGGGAGTAACACTGTAGCCTTTTTGACTACGAGAGTAGCCTAAGAAAATGTACTTGAGAGAACGAGGATCTAACTTAAAGACTTGAAAACGAACATCCTGGACAAAATAGGTGCAACCAAAAATTATGAGAGGAAAAGCAAATAAGGATTGAGACGTAAAGAGGAGAATATGGAATCTGATCATCTAGCACAGAGGAAGGAAGGCGATTTATTAAGTGGTAGGTTGTAGAAATTGCATCAACCCAAAAAGTTTTGGAGACTTTCATTTGAAACAGAAGAGCACGAGCAATCTCAAGTAAATGTTTGTTCTTTCGTTGCGCCACCTCATTTTGTTTGTGGGTGACAATACATGATGTTTCATGACGGATGTCATTTTCTTGCATAAATATTTTAAAAGAAGTGGAAAGATATTATTTAGCATTATCACTTCTAAGAGTGCGAATAGTAATATGAAATTGTGTTCAAATTTCAGCACAGAAAGCACGAAATATAGTAAACAATTCTAAACGACTTTTCATAAAATAAAGCCAAGTAACTCGAGAATAGTCATCAACAAAAGTAACAAAGTATTGAAAACTAGACTTGGACTCAATGCCACAAGGCCCCCAAATGTCCGAGTGAACAAGTGAAAAAAGGGACACAACCCGATTATTGACTCTAGGAGGATAACTACCTAGATCGTGTTTGGCAAACTAATAAGACTCACAATTTAAAACAAAAGAAGACTCTAAATTTGGACACAACTTTTTCAAAATCTTCAAAGGAGGATGTCCAAGACGACAATGTAGTTGAAATGGAAGGACAAAAGTGGAACAAGCAATCGACTGTGGTTCTGGAATTGCTGACTCCAAGATATATAATCCATCTGATTCACGACCCCTACCAATCACCATCTTCGTCCCAAGATCCTAAAACAAGCAATATGTAGGAAATAAATGAACACTACAATTCATGGTATTCGTAATTTTACAAACAAAGTGTTGGGCTTACCAAGATGAACAATTGCTCCTAACAAGTTGACGAGACTGGACCTGTATCAATGCTAGGATATGAAAAACATAGAAGTAGTAAAGTGATTCATGAGACCTAGTGAGAGATAACATAACTCATAACTTAATTGGAACAAGCTTAGGCATGAGTTTTTCAAGCTTAGGCATGAGTTTTTCAAGCCAAACATGCTTTCATTTCCAAAACAATAATTATAATATCAAGTGGCATAAATCTCAACATTTCAAAATAACCATACGACATAGTATATGGCACAAATCAAATAGGTTGGTCTCAAATCAAAATAATCATTTGTCAAATACAAACTGAGAGGTCTCTAATCTAGAATCAAATAAACAAACATCTCACCAACGAGTGTTTAACTAAAAGGATTTAAGAATGCACACCAACTAGAACCCAAACTAAGTCGGCCATGTTGGCCAACCACGCCGAACTAGTAACTCCCCGTTAGTTGGGGTTCGAACCAAGGTGCACCAAGGCTAACGTCTATTGCCATTAGCTACCTTATTCTATCAAAATTACCTCCCAAGTAAACAACTTTGATTAGATCCAAATATAATCATAATCCTAACATATTCCAAATGTTCTAGCATATCAAAGTCATCAATTCCAAAATGTCCATAGGGAATTCTAATGTCCAAACATCATTGTAACTTCTCAAATATTACTAGTATCTCAAACTTCATCATTTATACCATTAATGTGCAATAAACAGTCTTTTTCCAAATGAATGGTTGCAAGATGCTTGTCCCAAGAATGCAGTCTTTAAATTAAGAGACAAACAAGTTTATAAAATGCTTTAATAAAACAATATAAAGTTGAATATGAGGAAATAAAGGCTTGTGAAATATACAAAGATCATGAAAACATGTTAGAGCTTAAAGAGCTTAAGTTATCAACTCACTCTAAAGGCCAAATCACATGGGTCCAAAGGCTATGCTCCAGTCCAAAAACGTAAGGATCCTCAAGATACCAGGCAAATTTAAGACCACAAATATCAACCAAAAAGATAATCAACATTTGGAACCAAAGATTAGCCCAAAACAACTTATATTAAAAAATCCTCAATTCAAACCCTAGGGTCAACCCCTAATTCTGCCATCTACCAAAATAATGCATAAATCACTGTAATCTGAGTATCTGACATCTAACAAGATGATTGAGCTAAGAGTTTACCTATATGAGCCACAAGATCACACATAGTGGGAAGCTTGAGCTCTCCCCCAACCACGGAACACACCCCCATTGGGGATGAAACAAACGCCCAACCACGAGCAAAATAAGAAAATGTCACCAGGGGCTTAACTTGTCTAAGACCCACGCAAGAACATGAAGGAAGATGGTGATTTGTGATGGAGGACAAAGGAGCAGCAAGGTAGACGAGAAAACAAGGGAGGAGCATTCTAAGCTCTCTATGTAGTCGGTGGTCGAAAATAGAGAGGGAGAAAGAAGGTGTTTGGTTACAGGATCAGGTCAATAGTTATCCAATATACTATTCGGTTCTACACTTATTTACATTTCTTAATTTTAAATTAATGTTTACTCTCCATTAACTTTAAAACATAAATATAAATAAGGAAACCCCTTCCATTTGAATTCAATAAAAATATCAAAAAAATTAAAATCCTTAAAAATAATCAAAACTTGGGTTTTAGTTCAAAAATTTCAAATCCGGAATTTTGTAGACTTTCCCTCATAATGAATAGGTTATAGTGTCTCAAAAGTCCATTAAAAATCATTTTGTAACTCACTAACATCTAAAGATAAATTACCACCAAATTTGATTTCAAGAAAATGCATATTTTATATAGCCCTCTAAAAAGGGGGCTACTTTCCAGACTTGGAAAAATTTCAGAACTTGATAATGGCAAATAGTCACTAATTATGTCCAAATGACTTCAAATATATTTTAACAAGGTAAGTTTGACTTAAAGAAGTTTATAACTAGATTAGAGTGACTCACAAGGTCAATCTTAAAAGTTCAAGATAACACAAAGAAAACTACATGTGAGCTGAAAATCTTCTACAAGACCGGGCTATTATAATATCATAATATCAATTATTCAGTCTCTGCACTGCTCTCCCTTTTCCATCAAATCCCTATGATTCCAATGGTAAGGAAGAAATATTGACACTTGAATAATTATAAAATGGTGTGAATAATTGAAATAATTAATTTGTTTCAGGTGGTGGAAAGCCTAGTTGACTTGTAAATACCTTGTAATTAAAGGTCACTGTATTCAATATATCTCACAACCTGATGTTCAAAGATGACAACTTACACCATATTAGGTTTCACTTAAATAATAGCTCATTAGCTAGGCCAAGTAAATTGCTGGTTTGTGTTGCACAGAATAGACATGTGCTTTTGTTGTTCTACTGAACACCTATTCATGACTTTAGTAGGGCTTCCATTTCCTAGTAATCTGTATTAGAGATGACAGTATTTTCTTGACTAAAACTTTAAGCATGTTTATCTTGCAAAAACAATGATCTATCCAACCTTTTGATTATGGATATCAACTTGAGTGCCCTTTTGAGATGCTAACTATTTTTTCCGGTATGAACCATATTGGTATCACAGATATGCCAGGATGCCTGATGTTGAAACAGAGACAAATCCCATTGATCGAACTGTGGCTCATTTACTCTTTCATAGGCCTCTGGAGTTAGCCGGAAACTATTCTGACAAACTGGAGTCACCTATTTCAACTAAGGTGCAATATGAAAGCAAAGCAGCTAACCTGGTGAACTTTCCTGTGAGGTGCTTACCAGATGAGGACTTGAAAAGCAATCAACAATTTTTTCACTATGGGTTTAAGAATTCTTGGTCATTATTTGAGTCCCAGTCTATGGATCAAATTAAAAACAGTACTTGCATAGACACTTCTGAGAATGCATCTAACACACAGGAGCTTGAAGCTTCTCAATGAAGAAAAGAGGTTCTCCAGAAATCTGAGGGTAATTCCTTCCTTATTACTTCCGTGCTTGTTGCTATGCTTTCCTCTTTCAATTATATATGGATTTACTGGTAATGCAAATGTTTTCTTTTATTGTCAGCCATCCGGATCATAATCAAGTGCAAGTATCGCCAGAGAGTCCTGAGCACCAGTTTCATGCATGCATGTTATCAATAATATTTACATTTCTTATGTTATAAAACATGACTGTATGTATCTCAGTATCTGACCATACTCAAGGTCGTGAGTGCTAAGTTGTTTTAATCATAAGTACATCAAATGTGTGTAGCAAACCCACTCAGATGTCGAACTTATCGAGTCTTGGGCTGACTGACTTAGACCAGGCTTTTTAAAATAGTGTGGTATTTCTCTGTGTACAACTTGCCATACTTGCCCCTATTCATTAATTCATGTTTTGTGTGTCATTATTTGAGATTGAGTCATAAGCTTGTGATTTATAATTTGGATTTCAGTATGTTCCTGGTTTCAGCCAAAAATTGTATCCAACAGAGATATAACAGGCCATAATATTTGTCTTCATCTTAATCATTTGAATTTTAAGGTTGACTGGCATTCTTATATGGGATTTAGAGTTTTACTCGGTTTGTCAGCTCATTTCACACTGATTGTATTTTCAAGTCAATTTTTAGTGTTTGCCATGCTTTAAGGTAAAAAAGATTATTAATGGTTTTCTGGTAGTTTAGTCAAAATTTTGCTGCAAGTTGAATTGCCTAATTTGAGTAAGATGTTTTCGTACTTGCCTACAGCTGAGTGCTTGACAGGCCAATGTCATGTCGTTAATCCAGCCGAAGTCTCAGATTTTGGTTGAAGTTGGTGCTGTTTTTACTCTTCTTTGATGTTGAAGACTGTCTTGAGGTTCTTGCGAAGAAGAAGTAGTTGATGGGCAATGACAACGATGTCATCGGGGTTAGAACTCAGATTTTGATTGGGAGACAAAAATCTGTAGTACATTAGCATAGTGAAACAACAAAGTGAATTCATATAGTTGTGAATAGGAGTGGGAATATATCAGACGATCTTTCAGGGATCTACAGCCAGACTCACACTAGGCCTAGCCTGGCCTTAACTGTAATAAACAAGTTTAGGCTAAGTCTTTATGAAAAACTTATTTAGTTAAAAAGGCCAAGAGAATGATGATTTGACAAAGAAAATTTCCGGTTTAGAATCCTGAGCAAATCGTGTTAGTTCTTTGGAAGAATCTGTGGCAAAGGGTCAAGAGAAAATAGCCCAATTTGAAGTGATTGCTTCTAAGCTTCGATGTGCTAAAAATAGAGCTGAGATTATCGAGAAAGATGCTGAAGATCTTCGAAAGGCAAATGGTGAGCTATTAGATGAAATTAAATCTTTAAAGAAGAAGGCTAAAGAGGATAGTAGTTTTGCTCTATGCAGGGACATAAATGAACTGATTATATAAATGAGCTGAGATTTCGATCAAGTTTGTTTGTTTACTTAAACAAATATGTCTAAGTTTAATTTAAGTTTGATTATATAAATGAGTTAAGCTTAAATTTTATGGGTTCGACATTAAAAGATTGTAAATAACTCAATTTTATATATATATATATATATATATATATATATAATATGCAAAAATTGTCATAATTAATAAAAAATAAAATTGTAAGATTATTAGAGTTATTTATCTTAATAAGTATTTATAAAAGGTTAATAACAAGTATATATAATTATCAACTGTCTCTATCTCCGTGCACAAATGAAAAAGACTATTTAATTATGGAAATATGTTGAATATTTTTAAGTGTTGAAGCATATTTTAAATTATTATTTTTATAATGGTTGGTTATAAATTTTTTATTATTTTATGTAATGAATTATGAAAAAAAAAGGTATTTATTTCTATTTTTAATTCATCTTCTATTATAAATATGTTTACCAATTACTAGATTAATAAATTTTAAAAAAATAACAAAAATACTATAAGGAGAGATTTGATAATAAAAAAAGAAAATAATCAAGTCATAAACGAGTTAAACAAATCAAGCTCAATGTTTTATATTTTTAAACAAGTCGAGTTTAAGCTTTAAATTTGGCTCATTTAAATAAATAAGTCAAACTTGAGTAGTTTATTTTTTTTCACAAGTCAAACCTAAACTTCAAGTGTTCAGCTTGACTCGACTCATTTACACTCCTAGCTCTAGGTGTGGGAAAAGGCCTATAATGAAATAAAGCAAAGTTTAGGAAGTGAGATGTATTAGGGTTTTAAGAAGCCCTTTGCTCAGGCTCAACACCTTTATCTCACTACAAACTTTAAAGCTTGTGGTCCTCTAAAAGAAATTGTAGATGGTGAGTTGGTAGGCCTTACTTGTGTTTGTGCAGAAGAGGATGAAGATGACGAAGAAAACCTGGAGATTAAAGAGCGTTAACCTAATAGGCAAGATGTTGGTGAAAAAGACACTGAGCTTGCTGCAACTCTAACTTACCAAGAAGTTGTTGAAGTTTTTTTCTTTTTTTGTAGTTCTATTTTTAATGATTCTTAGACTAGTAATGAACAATTATTAACATTTTCTTTTGAACAAAATATGATGTTGTTTCTTTTTATGCTTTTGAACAATTGTTTTCCCTTTTCAATTATTATGCTTATGACTTCTTTTCATGCAAATACATGTGCCCTAAAGGCTAAGTATTTTTTACTTTCATAGAATTATAGTATTCAATATGTACTTTACCATTTGAAATATAACAGCCATTTAGAAAATATACTAAGGTTGATTTTAAAATATAACCAGTATTTGCCCTTCCTTAGGAAGTTCTTCAATGACTTTATATCCAAGGATTTCTAAGAAATGGAAAAAAAAAAAACAATATGCACCAAAACATAATAATTCTGAACTTTCTACCTTCATAATTAGACAAATCTCCAACTTCAACAACTGATCGTTCGTTTTGATATTTATGATCATTTTGAATGTTTAGATCGTATCGACCTTTCTTGTTTGGTCCATTTCGAAGCGAGGACCCTTCTACTATGATCATTCTCAAAGTTAGGGATTTTTCATAATAGCCTCGTACCAATTGTTTTCGAAAATGAAGACCCTAGTCAAATCTTTCCGTTGAGCCTGAGATTTGATCAATATCCACATTTCATTTGGAAGTGAGGACCCTTCTACCCCGATCGTTCTCGAGGTTAGGAATTTTTCAGAATAGCCTCATACTGATTGATTCCAAAAATGAGGATCCTACTCAGATCTTTCCACTAAGCCTGAGATTTGACCAATATCCACGTTATGCTTGGAAGCGAGGACCCTTCTACCTTGATCGTTCTCAAGGTTAGGGATTTTTCAAGATTTTAAAAGTTTCAAGTATTCATTTTAAGGATATATGTTGGAATATGTATAGTAAATGAAAATGCAATATAGCTCAAAAATTGATCTTTTATTATATATGATGGATGTGCCTTATTAAAACCTCTTTTAGGGAAAAACTCAGTGGAAAAAAATCTTAAAGGTAAGGGGAAAAAAGTACATCATCCATTATATACCTAAAAGAGGAAAAGACTTAACAAAAATATTGCATCAAGTTAGAGGCATTCCAAGGTCGAACGATCTCCTTTCCAAAAAGCTCAGACAACTTGTAAGCTCCTTTCCTAAGTTCTTCAATAACTTCATAAGGGTCTTCCCATTTGGGAGCTAGCTTTGCTTTATTATGATTTTTTACTCCTATAGTAGCTTTCCTTATCACTAAATCTCCTTCATGAAAAATTCTTTTAAGTATCTTGGAATTATATTTTTTTTTTGCCATCCTCCCTTTCACAGTTGTTTGAAATATCTGAGACATCTCCTTATCTACCTCAAGTAGATCAAGATTTTCTCTTCGGGATTGATCGTTTAGTTCTTCCTTGAACCTCTTCCTCTTGATGCTTTCTTCTCCAAGCCCCACTAGTAACACTGTTTTTGCTCCATAGGTCAGCCTATACAGAGTCTCATTAGTTGAAGAGTGCAAAGTTGTATGATAAGCCCACAAAACACTTGGTAGCTCCTCCACCTATGCACCTTTGGCCTGATTTAATCTTTTCTTTAAACCTTTCAAGATAATCTTATTCGCTGACTCTACTTGTCCATTTGTTTATGGATGTTCAATCGACGCAAAGCATTGTTTGATTTTGAGCCTTTGACAAAAAGCTTTGAACTTCCGATCAATGAAATGAGTTTCATTATTTGATATTATGGTGAATGGAAGACCAAACCTGCATATGATCTTTCTCCAAGTAAAATTTTTGATCTTCTAAGCTATGATTCTTGCAAGTGGCAGTTTCAATCCACTTTGTAAAATAATCAACTACTATCAGTAAATATTTCACTTGTCCTAGAGCTGTTGGGAAAAGATCTAAGAGATCCATTCCCGATTTACAGAATAACAAAGTCGCAATCTTGGAATAAAGCTCCTCAAGTGGTGCTAGATAGAGATAAGAAAATCTTTGACAGTTGTCATATGTTTTAACATATTCTATGCACTCTCTCTACATTTTTGGCCAATAATAACCCTTTCTTACTACTTTTGTTGCTAATAATTGCCCCCCTAAATGTTGTCCACAAATTCTTTCATGAATTTCCCTTATAACCTAATTTTCCAGGTACGTATCTATACATTTTAACAAAAGAGTGGAGAATCCCCTTCGATAGAGCTTATCATTATTTAACACATAAAAGTTTATCGTTCTTCTAAGCTTTGCTGCTTCTTTTGGATCATCAGGGAACTTTCCAAGCTAAAGAGCATTACCATTAGTTTCATTTATGAATCTGCACTTACTTTGATCATCATTACTTCAAGCTCTTCAATACTCAGTTCTTCTAATGTTTCATGAATTATTATTTTGTTGTTTCATGCTCCCTTAATACTAGCAAGCTTGGCTAAGAAGTCGACACGAGCATTCTGATTCCGCACTATGTGTTTAACCTAGAATGTTTCAAAATTCTCAACAAAATTTCTTATTCTGTCTAAGTATCTTATTAGTTGTGGATCTCATATCTAGAACTCTCCATTAATCTGATTGGTGACTAACTGGGAATAACTTCTAGCAGTAAAAATTCGAGCACCCATCTCTTTAGCCAGGTTAATTCCAGCAGTGAATGCCTCATGTTCTTCCCCATTATTACTTACTTTGAAGTTGAACCTTAATGATTGCTCTACGACTAAATCTCTCAGTCCTTCGTGTATTATACCAGCTCCACTTCTGCTCATATTTGAAGCTCCATCCACATAAAGAATCCACTGACTATCTCCTCACCTTGTTTATTGATCCTCCCCTACAAAACTCGACTACAAAGTCAGGTAGAACATAGGATCGGACCGACCCTCGTGGTTGGTGTTGAATATCAAATTCAGATAATTCTACTGACCAAAAAATCATTCTTCCTACCAAATCTAGTTTTCTTAAAAGTTGCTTGATTGGTTGAAACCACTAAGGTTTTAGCTAAAAGAAAGGTCTTAGCTGTCTCGCTAAAACCACTAAGCATAGAGCTACTTTTTCTATTTGTTGGTATCTAGTCTCCACTCCTTGTAGCACCCTACTTACAAAATAGATTGGCCCCTATTCTTTTCTTTCCTCTTTGATCAAAGTAGATATAATTGTCTTTGATGTTACATACAAATAAAGGAACATATTATCTCTTGGGCTTGGACAAGTAAAGATAAGTGGAGTTAATAAGAAGGCTTTTAATTCTTGAAACACCTTTTTCACACTCTTCTATCAAAATGAGAACTCTTTTATTTTCTTCAATACTTAGAAAAAAGGAAAAGCTCTATCAGCGGACCTTGATAAAAATCGAGCTAGCGAAGCAATCCTACCCGTCAGCCTCTGAACTTCTTTGACGCTCACAAGACTCTTCATGTCCAGGATTGCTCGACACTTATCGGGATTTGCTTTTATTCCTCTATTAATCTGCATGAAACCTAAGAATTTTTCTGCTTGCACTCCAAAAGCGCACTTCTCAAGATTTAGACGCATATTATATTTTCTCATCTACTGAAAGATCTCCCTCAAGTCCTCCCAATGATCATTTGGTGATTTTGTTTTTACAACCATATCATTCACATATACTTCAATTTTTCTTCCAGTTTGCTCTTCAAAAATTTTATCCATAAACTTTTGATAAGTTGCTTCAATATTCTTCAATCTGAACAACATCATTTTATAACAATATTTTGCATTCTTAGTGATAAAAGTTGCCTTATTCTCATCATCTAGATGCACGTGGATCTAATTGTAACCTGAATAAGCATCCATGAAACTTATGTGCTTATAACCTAATACACCATCAACCAACCTATCAACACTCGGGAGAGAATATGAATCCTTCGAGCATGCTTTGTTAAGATTAGTGAAATCAATGCACATCCTCTACTTTTCATTTGATTTTTTAGCAATAACCATGTTTGATAACCAAGTAGTATATTACACTTCCCTTATAAAACTAGCCTTCAAAAGTTTTTGAGTTTCTTCCATGGCAACCTTCTATTTTTCAGCACCAATCTTTCTTTTCTTTTGAGCGACCAGCTTCACCTTGGGATCTACTATTAATTAGTGGCACATGACTTCTAAATCGATTCCAAACATATTTGTTGAGTTCCAAGCAAACAAATTCACATTCGCAATGAGCAAATCTTTCAAGCTTTGAGCTTCTTCTTTAGACAAGCTTTCCTCGATCTTCGTGAACTACTAATCAGTCTTCCTAAATTGAAAATCTACCAATTCACCATTAGTTTGAGGTCTTGTTTCTATGAAGTCTCCTCTAGGGTCTAACTCTATGGAATTCACCCTATGTCTCTTTTCAAATGGTCTTACTGGTTTCTCCTCCTCCCCCAGCCTTAAGCATTCGTTATAACACTCTCTGGCCTCAATTTGGTTAGTATGCATAACTCCTATAATATTAATTGATAATAGGAGTTTCATGGCTAAATTTGGTGTGAAGACCACTGCTCCCAAGGCATTATAAGGAGTATGACAATCAAGAATTAAAACTGAATATAATGGTCTTGAACGCAGGCAGTTTACATACAATTGTGTTCATATTACCAAAGGTCGTGCTTAGCTTAATGTAACCATTAACATTCACCTTTTCTCCTGAAAAGCCAAATAATTCTCCTGTGAAAGGTTTCAACCTACTTTCTGATAGCCTGAGCTTTCTGAAAACATCGTAATACAATATACCAACAGAACTCCCCTGATCAACTAAAACTCTTCTTACCATAAAATTTTCAGTCACAATAGATATCACCATTATATCATCTTGATTTCTATCAACCCCTTGAAAATATTTGCTAGAGAATCATATGATCGGGGCTATCATGATTTGGCCATGACTCTTTCACTAGTTCTCCAACCATCATAAATGATTCTGCAGCCCTTGATTGTTTTTTTCTTGTTAATTTTGTCATCCCTCCTCCAACAAACCATTTGGAACTAGTATTGATTACTCCCTGAATTTGATTTGGGTAGACCGACTATTCTTCCATCACTGCCTTCCCCTTATTATCTTTTTGTTAATCTCTATTTGTGTTCGAAACTCCTTCATCACAGTTATTTGACTTTTCCGATCATCATAGTTATTTGATTTTCCTTAATCATCATATTGTCCTATCTTTTTGAAGACATACTTCCCCAGGTGTCCAGCTCTGATTAACTCCTCAATCTTGTCCCTTAAGACTATACATTCATGATTAGTGTGCCAATAGGTCTGGTGTAACTCACATTTTTTTGATCAATCGACATTTGGATTGACCTCTGAGGGAGGCATAGGAAATTGGATCAGACCAACATTGTACATTTCTTTTAGAATAACTTCACACTCGGTGTTATGGGGAATATACTTGTCGTATCTTGGTTTCTTTAAATATCTTGGTAATAATGCTTTGTTCATGGGACTGCTCTCCCGAATTGATCCCTAGAACTTATTCTTCCAAACTAACTGCCTCTTTTTCCTCTTCCATTTCCAAACAATCTCCAGATTTGATATTGTGCTTGAGACTTGTCCTTCTGCTCATCGATTCTTTCCGAGCTTGAGTGGCTTCCTCCATATTAATGTATCTAGTGGATCATTCTAACAATTCTTCTAAA
The DNA here is from genome assembly GCA_029884595.1 of Ormosia semicastrata. Lineage (NCBI taxonomy): Eukaryota > Viridiplantae > Streptophyta > Magnoliopsida > Fabales > Fabaceae > Ormosia > Ormosia semicastrata. Next base: position 39,901,367 of record JAQQTO010000055.1, read on the forward strand.
GTCTTAAGATCTCTTTTAGCTATAGAATTTGATGAATCTATAAAAATTCATATTTTTACAATTTAAAATCTTGGATTTTCATCATCTTTTAATCTTTTTTATTCAATTTTATTCTTAAATTTTATTATGTTTTTATTATTTTAATTATGTTCTTATTATGTGTTTTTATGTGTTTTTGATAGGTAAATACACATGGAAAGAGACTGAACGCTTAAAGAAGCAAGAAATCAAAGAAACAAGCTTTCAGGATAAATCATCAGATTTTGTGCAAAAATAATAAATTCCTGAAGATAAATATTTGAAGAATTCTTATCATATTCTTAGATTCTAATTAGAGTTTTAATTAGATGTAAAATCTTAAACAAGGATTAGATTGAAGATTAGATAAAAATTCTCAAAGAGATTTGATTTGGAGCAAAATTCAGATTCCCACTCTATCTTGACCATCTCGTTAATTGAGTCATATCTTGGGTTACAAAGATCAGATCAACGCACCGTTTTTGTCATTGAAAAGCTAACAGAAAATCTACAACTTCTCTGTTGAGATCGAGGGCAAATTAGGTCATCTGGAGGGTGAGAAAAATTGTGCAAGTCAGATACGAAAAGCTGTCAACTTTTCTATAAAAGAAAAAAATTGAGTTTAGCAAAAGAGCTTTCTTTCTACACACTCTTACACACTTAGATAGAACACAACAATCGTTAAAAGACACAAACCCTAATGTGGTATGGGCGTAATTAGGCTTGAAAATTAAGAATTTTCTTCAACATTTCTACTTTTCTACAATGGAGTTTGTCATATTGTTCTCTTTGTGTTCTTCTTTTTTCATGTGTAACTAATTTTCCTTTTGTTAGAGTGATGATGGATCTTGAACTTTGATGATGTAAATTCTTTTATGGGTTTAATTTATATTTATATTTCATAATTTACGTGTTTATCTCTATTCTTAATATTTTTCTAAACCTGATCAATTTGGGAATGATCTTTTGGGTTGATGTATGATTTGAAAAAAATTTCATGAACCTATAATATGTGGTAAACGTTATAATTTCTACAATCGTTAAGAATAAATGTTGTGGGTTATGTGGTCTTTCTTTTAATTCTTATTTAATTTTATTTTTTTGTTATTTTATTTAATTTAATTTGTTTCTTTTTATTTTTGTTTTCTTTGTTTATTTTTATTAGTCATTTATTTTATTTTTTTCTTTTCTTTACTTTACTATGTTTTGCTTGTTTGTTTGTTTATGCAATGTTCTTTGAAGTCAAAAGAATAACTCTTTGATCCAGAGATAACAAAAACAGAAAGAGCAATCAGAAAAGCAATCAGAGAAGGAAAAAGAATTGAAGAAGAAAAGACGGTTAAGAACGCTACTGCACAGAGAAAATGCACTTTAGCTTATTATGCTACTCCATCTTCTAAAATGTCTCAACTAGTATTGTACGACCTGCTATCTAAGCTAAGAATTTTGAGATTAAACCAGCTCTTTTAGAGTTGGTGCAACAGAATCAGTTTGGGAGAGGTCAAGCAAAAGATCCAAATTTACACATTGCTAACTTCTTGCAACTTTGTAGTACTATTAAATATAATGGAGCTAGTGATATTGCCATCAGATTAAGACTTTTTTCATTATCTTTGAGAGATAAAGCCAAGAGCTAGCTACAAGCACAGCCGCAAGGAAGCATTTCTACTTGGGATGATCTGGTTAGTAAGTTCCTCACGCGGTATTTTCCTTCATCAATGTTTGTGAAGATAAGGAGTGAGATTGCTTGCTTTACTCAAAATCAAGGAAAATCTCTCTATGAAGCATGGGAAAGATTTAAGGAGCTGCTTAGAAAGTGTCCTCATCATGCTTTCGAAGTTTGGCAGCAAGTGCAAATCTTTTAAAATGGTTTGAATCATTCCACAAGACTTATGGTGGATACATCTGCAAGCGGATCTCTGAATACTAAGTCTCATGAAAAGGCTCATGAATTGTTTGAGACTATGGCCACCAATGAATATCAGTTGCCTAGTGGAAGAGCAGTAGTCAAACAGGGAGTTGTGGATCTTGGTACTCATGATGCCTTGCTCAGAATAACAGCATTTCGCAGTAGTTAGTAAACATAACCAAGCAACTTGGTAACATACAGGTAAATTCAATGAACCATCAAGTGTTGACTTACGATTTCTGTGGAGGCAACCATGCCAATGGTGGATGTGAAGCAAGCATTTCGGGTGCAATTCTGCAAGAGCAGGTTAACTACATGGGTAATCCTGCAAGGTCTCAAGGTAACCCATATTCAAATACATACAATCCGGGGTAGAGGAATCATCCTAATTTTTCATGAAGCAATTAGAATATGTTAAGACCACCACCACTTCCACAACATCAACCACCTCAATTGTCATCTTCTTCTTAACCTCCACAAGATAAGTTGTCTAATCTTAAAAGTATTGTGGAGAAACTTGCTCTTAGTACCAGCACTTTTATGGAACAGACCTCAACTTTCATGCAAGAGGCAAGGGCTAATTTTAAAAATCAAGAGGCAGTCATTAAAAGTCTGGAGAATCAAGTGGGACAGATAGCTAGATAGCTCATAGAGAGACCTCAAGGCAGCCTACCTAGAGACACTATAATCAATCCAAAGGAGCAATGCCATGCAATCACACTGAGAAATAGTAAAACTTTGGAAGGACCAGTGAAAGAGGTATCTAGTTCCTCATGAGAAGAGAAAAAGCAAGATATTGCTCTTACTGAGGATGTTTCCATTAAAGATGCACCATAAGCAAAGGTCTTTACTAAAGTCAAATTGAAGGGAGAAAGTAGAAAGAAGAAGGATTCAATTTTGAGTAAACCTTTTGACCTTTCATTGTATGTTAGACTTCAATTCCTTCAGCGTTTGAAGAAAGACACCCAGGAGAAGCAAGAAAGACAATTTTCAAAGTTCCTGAATGTTTTTAAGAAGTTACAGATCAATATTCCTTTTTCTAAGGCACTTGAACAGATGCCCTCCTATGCTAAATTCATGAAGGACTTGTTGTCTAAGAAGAGGAAGTTAGAAAAAGATGAGACTGTAGCATTTATTGAATAGTGCGGTGCCATCATCCAGAGGAAGCTACCACTGAAGTTAAGGGATCTAGGAAGTTTTAGCATCCCTTGCACCATTGGGAGGTTGAATGTTGATAAAGCCTTATGTGATCTAGGAGTCAGTATTAATTTAATGCCATTGTCAATCTTGCAAAAGCTGGGAATTGAGAAAGTTAAGCCTATTATGGTCTCCTTTCAATTAGTATATTGATCAATCAGACATTCATATGGTATTGTAGAAGATTTGCTAATGAAGGTTGACAAATTTATTTTCTCAGTTGACTTTGTGGTCTTAGATATAAATGAGGATGCTGATATCTCGTTAATTCTTAGAAGACCATTCCTAGCAATATCAGGGGCATTGATTGATGTTCCTAGAGGAGAGCTTATTTTGAGGGTGGATGGAGATCAAGTGACTATAAATATTTTTAATGAGTCTGCCCCAACATCAGATCTTCATGCCCATATTAATTGCATTCAAGGTAAATTTTAAAAGGGGTTGGATGGTAAAAACTCTTCTTCGTCCATTATTGTTGATTCTTGTACTTCCAAGATTATTGATGAGAAAGAGAAAGGTCCTCCTATCTCCAAGATTGCTGAAAAAGAAAAAGATTCTTCCAGTTCTCAGAATTTAGTGCAAGCTAATATGAATTCTTCTAACAAGATGAAACCTAGCATTTTACCTGTTGTTAAATTGAAAATCTCATGGCCTAGTGGAGTTTCTGATGCCAAGGCGAAGTTTCTGATGCCAAGGCACACTTGGGACAACCAGTTCCAACTGGAGTTTAGCATATTTTTGGAAAGGATTCCAAAGGCAATGATCGAGTATGGAGGCAAAGATCTTACAAAAGAAAGGTATCGTCGTGTTTCTCTTGTTTCAAGCCACTATGATTAATTGAGAAAAGGAAACGTCGAGCTAATGACGTTAAATAAGCACTTTTTGGGAGGCAAACCAAATTTTCTTTCTTTCTTTCTCTTTTTATTTTGTTATTTGTTTATTTTTCTTCAGTTAATTATTTATTTTTGCTTTTGTTTTGTTATTTCTTGTTAACTAATATTTTTCTATTTTTGTTTTGTAGTTAGCTAGTGTTGAGTCGACTTAGGTGCTTCCCTGAATTTATAGCCTTTGTAGTGGATGTATATAGTTGTCGGCCACCAAAAAAAGTTTTTATTTTCCTTTCTTACATATATTTCATTTAGTTATCTATTTTTATTGATTTTATTTTATCATCATCACCCATTTGTTTTTTGAGTCATTGTGTTAAAATTATGCATACCGATTTGTTAAATTGAATATCCAATGATTATTTGAATTGTGGATTGATTTATTTTCTTGAGATATCATATGAGATTTCATGAGTTATGTTTATCTCTATTGTTTCAATTGTATATAGATGTATTTCTCATCTTTATGATTGATAGACCTTGGATTATGCATGTATGTCAAGCTTAGAGACAGTTTATGGGAATGCATATGTGTAGATGATTAGCATCTAGAAGTTGTTTGATTCTCTTTTGAGGCAAAATCCTAGGCAGTGCATGATTAAGAAAATGATAAGGGCCTTCTTTGGACCGTTTGAGCCTTTCAAGTCAACTTGTGACACAGTATATCCTTAGATCCTTTTTGTAGCCTTGTTATTGTCTGGCCTTTATTTCTTTTCTTTACCCATATTTTCCTTTTCTCATACTCATAAAAAAAATTCTCTCTTACATAACTTTTGTTGAGTGCATATATTGTATTATATTATTATTTAAGTCTTCGTTATTTTTGTGCATAAAGTATTTATTGAGCTAAAAAAAATTGATGTTAAAAAAAATCAAAAAAATCAAAAAAAGAAAGTTCACCCAAAGTATTGCAAATAAATAAGTTTAAGGGTGGAGGTTGTTGAAAAAAAAAAGGATGAATAAAGTGTTGATTCTTATACTCCGTTTTGCACTTATTATACATTCTGTTGTTTGAATTTTGAAATTTTCATAATTATGTATCTCAACTTTTGTTTTTGTTATCCTACCCTTTCTTTTTTATCTCTTACCTTTAGTCTTATATTACAAGCATTGTAAAGGCTCTCTTGATCCTTGGTTATGTGTTGTTTATATTAGTGGAGAGAAAGATGAAGAACAACCCTATGGATATGGATTTGATGTATATTTACAGTTTTATAAACCTATCTGAGCTTGTACTTTATGAGAATATTGGGTCTTTTATTCATATTTTTAGGAAGTCATTTATGCATGAGAGTTGCATGTGAGAGATGATTTGACAAATAGATTGTTCATGTGTGACACTTTGAAGTTAGATTGTGAAACAGTTTCTGAGGATATGTATGATATTCACTACCCAGTATTGTCATGTTTGAGTCTGTGTGTTTTGAGTTTTTATTTGTTTAGTCTTTTTGTTTTGTTTTTCTTTTTCTTTTTGTTTGAGGACAAACAAAAACTTAAGTTTGGGAGAGTGATGAACCTATAAAAATTCATATTTTTACGATTCAAAATCTTGAGTTTTCATCATCTTTTAATCTTTTTTATTTAGTTTTGTTCTTAAATTTTATTATATTTTTATTATTTTAATTGTGTTCTTATTATGTATTTTTATGTGTTTTTGATAGGTAAATACACATGGAAAGAGATTGGACACTTAAAGAAGTAAAAAATCAAAGAAACAAACTTTTAGGATAAATCATCAGATTTTGTGAAAAAATAAGAAATTCCTGAAGATAAATATTTGAAGAATTCTTATCCTATTCTTATATGCTAATTAAAATTTTAATTAGAAGCAAAATCTTAAATAAGGATTAGATTGAACATTGAATAAGGATTCTCAAAGAGAATTGATTTGGAGCAAAATTTGGATTCTTGCACTATCTTGACCATCCCTCATTAATTGAGTCATATCTTGGGTTACAGAGATCAAATTGATGCACCGTTTGCATCATTAAAAAGCTAATAGAAAATCCTACAACTTCTCTGTTGAGATCGAGGGCAAATTAGGCCATCTAGAGGATGAGAAAAATCGATCAAATCAGATACGAAAAGTTGTCAACTTTTCTATAAAATGAGAAAAACGAGTTTAGCAAAAGAGCTCTCGTTTTACACACTCTTACACACTTAGACAGAACGTAGCAGTCGTCAAGAGACACAAATCCTAATATGATGTGGGCATAATTAGGCTTAAAGATTAGGAATTTTCTTCAATATTTTCACATTTCTATAATGAAGTTTGTCATATTCTTCCCTTTGTGTTCTTCTTTTTTTATATGTAACTAATATTTCCTTTATTAAAGTGATGATGAATCTTGAACTTTGATTATGTAAATTATTTTATGGGTTTAATTTATGTTTTTATTTTATAATTTACGTATTTATCTCTATTCTTAATGTTTTTCTAAATCTGATCAATTTGGGAATGATCTTTTGGGTTGATGTATGATTTGGAAAAAAATTCATGAACCTAGAACATGTGATAAATACCATGATTTCTACAATCGCTAGGAATAGACGTTGTGGGTTATGTGTTATTTCTTTTAATTTCCTCGTTCTTGATAAAACATTTCTATTTGGGGTTAGACTAAGGAATTAGTTAATTCCAAATAATGTAAGAGGATTAATATACCAAGAAATTGTGTGTTAATTAATTTTGAGAATTGATCATAAATCATTGAAATTGAACATAGTTAAACAAATATTTGAATGTGCATTTAAAGAGTTCAAGTGAAGCCTGAACCCTAATGTTTTAATACCATTGTTTTTCACCCATTTGATTTATTGTTTTACTTACTTATATTTCTTTTTAATTATATTTGCAACAACTCTCTTTTTCATTAGCTTAGATAGTGTCACTTTCAGCAAATTTAGTAATTAATAACTTAATTCTCGTGGGACGATACTCTTACTCACTTTTTAATACTTTTACGATTCGGTGCACTTGTCGATTTTCACTACAGAATCAACAAAAGGACCTAGTTGTAACCCGACCATAATTGCATGTAAAGCCACTGTTGTATTTAGATTTCTAATTTGGATCGCTTCTGAATTAAAACTCTTAAGAAAGCCCTTGAGAGACTCAGTCTTGCTTTGTCAGATGGTGAAAAGGCTTGAAGATTTCTTTTGATGGTTTCTACTTGTGGAAAAATGATTCAAGAACCGTTCTGCTAGCTTGGAAAAATCATTAATAGACTACAGTTCGAGATAGGAAAAATATATTAGCCCTGCTTTCTTCAAAGTGCTTGCAAATGCTCAACATCTAATCGGATAAGAATCGGTTGTGAGTAGCATAGCTAAATTGAACATATCAAGATGCTCTTGAGGGTCTGTCGATCCATAGTATAGCTCGAGGGTGGTTGGCATTCTAAAATTATGTGGCAGAGAGATTGGCATGATGAAATCTGTGAAAGGGTGTGGTGAAAATGCAGGATTTCTTAAGGGTCCACTTCTTGCACTCCGTTGGACCGATCGAGAATTGTGAGCTCACTCACGATTTGTCTACGGCTCACTTTGCTAGGTTTCTTTTTCTTCCTCCTATTCAAGCTCATGATGAGACAGCTAAGTACAAGCATATTCTTCTTTGAGTCTAATAATCTCCTCCTGCTGCTCTTGTAGTTGTCACTGTATTTCTTGGATAATAGGATCTGCATGAACTGGGATACCATTAGTGGTACTATGATCATTATGCTGCCTCCCCACCATGCTCTAGCTACTCGTCTGAGCCATTACCATTGATAATCACAAAAAAAAAAACAACAATGGCAAAACACAAAAAAGTAAACAACAAATGGAAAGTACAAATGCGAAGTAAAAATGCAATAGCTCAAGAAACATTATACTACCTACAATTTTACTCCACTTGATGCAACAAAGATGGGTGGGAAATCACGTTTTACCGGAATTTTCCATAGACAGCGCCAATGTCTGTCCAAGCTCTAGATAGAGACCATAAAGATACTTGCTTATGAGGTATGAAAGTTTTAAAAAGTCTCATTCTATGGTTGATACTACCCTTTTATAGAGATGAGTTTAAGTGAGGAAAGTGTGATCTCGCCCCTTGATATTGGCAATCATAAGGTGGTTATGGAGTACTCCAATGAGGGTGTGCCCCGTAGCTATCCATTCTTTCTCATGTAACTAACTTCTTCTAAATTTTTCTTGCATGCATAGATGAGCTTGGATAAAGCTCATTCTTGAGCCTCTTAGTGGAGGTACGATCCTATATATATATATACACATTTCTGATTAATAGATACAAAATATTTAATTGCATGTTTTCATGGCTATCCATTCTACATTTGAACTGAAGATATCTTATATCATCTATGTGCTCTTAGAAAACAACTTTTTATATAATATAAGAAATTATTTTCTTTATTATTTGTGATTACCAAATTTTTTAGTACAAGTTTTAAAAATTGTTCATGTTACATTTAAAATGAAGATATTTTACAACACATCATGTGCTCTTGCGAAACAAATATGAGATCTGAGAAAGAATTAATAAATGGTTTTTTATATATACCTTAAAAAATATAACTTTTTCTAATTATTCTATACATTACACAGTTACAACACACTAGCTAGAACATATACAAGGACTTCATTTCAGTAAAACTATAAAAATATCCCTTAAATTTTTCTTTTTTTTTTTTTTTGCAAACTTCATTTATGAAGGTTTTTTAAATGGATGAGAGGCTTGCTTAGTAAAAGCTGAATTCGCAAGTGATCGATGAGAGTAATTTACTCTTAATTTTCTAACTAGTATTCTGACATTCTTAGAGACTCACAAGGACGAGCTCTCTTTAGTCTTCACATTTGCTAATTTCTAGTTATTTGCACATCTTAGCAATGATTATTCTGGACTTTGCTAATCACAGCACAAACAACTAATAAGAAATTATATGTAACAGTATTGAATAATTACGCCTCTTAATAAGAAATGAAGTGGGCACTCTCAAAAACAAAAGTGACCCAAATGACAAGTTCTTAAAAGGCTTAAATATATTTTTAGTCTTTTAAAATATGATGATTTTTTTTTCTTTTGGTCCTTTATTTTTAAAATTTTTTAAATGAGTCCTCCAAAAAAAAAATCATTCTTGATTGATCTCTCTCCATTATCTCGCTATTCAAAATTGTCGTTATCTACCACGTAGATGCTTACGTGGCTAGTATTTGGCCTTAAAGAACCTATGTGGCAAATAAATAACTGCAGCCTAATGACAAGAAAAGGAAGGACTAAAACTAAAACTCGCTATAGGTAGAGGGACTAAAAAAATTGATATATTTAAATACATATTTTGATCTAGGATTTATTCATCTTCAACCTACCAGGTAGAAATTTTACCATTATATACAATTTTCTTTAACTCAAAAACTTCATCTCTAAACATATTTTTCTTCAACTCGAAAACTCTACTTCTAAACAACTCACCAACTTAGAATCCATCACCTTGAAGCACCAAATGATCAGCCTTCAAGCTACACAAAGCTTCCAAAACTATTGTGGCTATAGCACCCATATAATACAAAATACAACACAAATTAAATATCAATATTACCTAGTCTATTTACACATAATCCATTTTTATTAAACCTCTACCTAAACCACCAAAGGCCACCAAATTCATAGCAGTGAACAGAACCCATAGAACCACCACCACTCAATCGAGAACATGATCACCGTGAACCAAGGCGATGGACTCTGGTTGGTGAGTTGTTTAGATGTTAGGTTTTTGTGCTCAAGAAAATAGGAATAAACCCCAAATTCATCCTTGGGAATTTAGGCACTAAACACATTAATCCAATTTAGGAATTTTTTGTATGCTTCAGATGGCAATGCGTATTGTTCTATGATGTGTTTCCATTTTCATCAAACCTCTAACTGAACCACCAAATGCCACCAAATTCATAGCAATGAATAAAACCCATAGAACCACCACCACTCAATCGAGAACATGATCATTGTGAGCCAAGGTGATGGACTTTGGTTGGTGAATTGCTTAGATATTAGGTTTTTGTGCTCAAGAAAATTGGAATAAACCCCAAATTCATCCTTGAGAATTTAGGTACTGGACACATTAATCCAATTTAGGAAATTTTTGTGGGCCTCATGTGGTAATGACTGTTGTTCTATGTTGTGGAGGGACGAACTTGATGTGTGAAGGGTGGTGTTGGTGCTTCTTGTTAATGACTTATCTCCAGGACCACATACCGAAGGCACACGAAGTTCATGGTGATGGTGGTCATTGTTGCATGGAGGCTATAAATTTGGTAGCTAGACAATAGCTCTAACAATGATTTGTAGTGGCTATGGCAGTAATGGTCTTAAGGTGTATGGGGCTTCAAATGAGTGGTTATGGACGTTTAATGATTCAATTGGAGGTTTGATGAAATTGGATTTTATGTTAATGAACTAGGTAATATTGATATTCAATATAGGTAATATTTTGTATTATACAAATTGTATAGCCACGATATTTTTTAAACCTTTGGATAACTTGAAAGTTGATCACTTGGTGCTTCAAAATAATAGATTCTGAGTTGGTGAGTTGTTTAGAGATGAAGAATTAGATTCTGAGTTGAAAAAAAATATGTTTAGAGGTAAAAATTGAGTTGAAGAAAATTGTGTATAAGAATAAAATTTCTAACTAGTGTGTTGAAAATGAAAGTCCTAGATTAAATTTGTATTTATTCCTTTTAAATATATCAATTTTTAGTTTTAATTCATCTAAATATAACAATTTTTAGTTTTATTTCCTCTTTTTATAATTATTATATTGTTAATGTTCACATTAGCTATTTATTTGCCACATAAGATCATGAGGCTTATGTTATACACCACGTACTAGCCACATTAACATCCACATGGTAGATAGTGGCAATTTCAAATTACGTGGTAATGGAGGGACCAATCGAAAATGAAATTATTTTTTGGGAGATTCATTTGAAAAGTTTAAAAGATGGGGACCAAAAAGGAAAATCGCTATATTTTAGGGCCTAAACATATTTAAGCCTTCTTAAAATTTATAGGAAATACAAAACACATAGGCAATATAATTTGCTATGACACTACATCAGTCCATTAACGAACTTTTCTGCCCATTTTAAGCATGTTGGGTTCTAAAACAAATAGTAATCTTGGATTTGTCACTGTTGGATATATAGCAGCATAATGTAATAGAATGACTACACCACACATCGATAAGTTACTAAAGAATGAACCAGCTCACCACTGTGAGTGATCTTGATTACTTGTCCTTTCTCCAGCCCATAGTAGCGAGCTATGGCATCAGTTTTTAGCATGTAAGGGAGCTGAAAAGAGAAACAAAATAAGATCTAATTAATGGCACAACGAATTTAACAGTAACAATTTTTCTCACGGTACACAAGCAGTGAAAAGAATCTAGTTGAGTAGGGAATGCAGCAAAATTAATTCATAATTCTTAGGCAAACGGCAGAAGTTTGCTGCCTTTATCTTTCAGCTAAGTGCCAAGCAACTATTTATCTTGTTATTACACTAGTTTCCACATGCAATAATGTATGATTTATCATTTCCTGAAATCTTCAACCCACATCCCCCCCCCCAAAAAAAAAACATTTTCTTTATTTTCCCTACCCTAAGCAGCATAATGGTGAAAGCTGGATGACAATCTCACCTTTCAAATAGAGTCTACGGAAAACCAATCTAAGCTATAATCAACATGAGGTGAAGTACACTCCCCCTCCCCTCCTTCAACATTCATAACTCTAAAGGTATTGATCTTACAAAGTGCTTTATAGACAGCCAATCGAATGAGTAAAAGCATCATTAGAAACATACTTTACCTTCTTCTCTTCCAACCTATACTTCATGAGCAGTGCTCGCTTCTCATCAGCAGTAAGTACCTCATACTTTGGCTGCAGCACATGCTTTGTTATATTGACCAGCAAGTCATTAATCTAGAGGCAAAGTAATATGGTGTTATGCACCATAAACCACCTTCCATATAAAAGCAAAAGTAAAAGTGGCCTGAGCTCTGAAGTAATATCATTTGTTAATTTTGTTTATATAATCCCAAAATCAAAATCAGAACACGTGATATGAACATCAAGAATCTTAAAACTGATCTGCTAATTTAGAAATAAACCAATTCCAGTATATTTCCATACAATTTATATCTTTCATCATAATATCATATTTAAAAGCATTCTAGAAGGATGAGCACAGTAGGAATTGTGCATCTAGGCATAATGCTACAGCTAAAATGGTCATAGATGAGCCCCATAGAGGAGTTCTCAAGTTTAATGTCAAATTTAAAGCAGGAAACCAGATAAATGATTCTTTTTGTTTCAATTCTAAGATAAAAAATGCCAAAATAAGACATCCACAGCTCTGGAACTCATTTCATAAGTTTATGTTTCTTTACTTATTAGAATAAAAGAAAACCTGAAACCTAGATATCTGTTAATCTCAGCAGATGGGTCAGGCATAGCACCATTTCTAAACAAAGGGAAAGCAATACTCTCACAAATAATAATGCTAATGCTCTGCAAGCAAATTTAAACATTGGGAACCTTATACAAATGGGAAAGGATAAAGCTTGATTAGAACAAGATCATCACATAGATTTGATCATTGCTTTTAAGAAACTCTTGATAATATAAAATCTTTATAGGTTTACGAAATTGGCATGGACTATATTCTAACAAATAAAAGTGATGCAAGCATAAATTGTACTTAATATTTAATTTACTCTAGAGCGTGATAAACTTATTTTAGACCCTTTCAACATTTCCTTTATGCCAAAAAACAATATTGTGATCTATTTTCTTGCTTCAACATAATGAAGATTTATAATTTATCTAGTAACACCCCGGACATACCTCCAACCAGTCAACTGTAAAAGATTATCTTCAATAGGCCTCTGGCGTGAACTTGAGGTTGAAGAGTGAGGTGAGGGACAAAAGGAGTAAAGACTCCTATCTTTCAAAACTAGAAGTAGATATACATTACAGAAGAAATAAGAAATTTTTAAAATCAAATTATAACTAGCGTGTGCTAAAATATCTTAGTTATGGTCCTCATACATGCAAAGCAAAGGCTCAAGTCATTTGTTCCCCCCCCCACCCCTCTCCCTCTCTTCCCAGAAAGAGGTCTCACATATTATCTTAGCTCTTGAATATATTATGCACAAGAGTAAAGAACAACTAAAATGCTAACAGAGCTTTATTAGTTTCTGCATCAAAATATAAAAATTAACCATTTATGGAAGGGGTAACTTACTTTTATAATCTCAACTTTAAATGGACAGGTTTCCAAATATTTTCTTGCATATGCAGTCATTTTACTTTGCACGATAAGTATCAGCCCATTCAATCTTTCTTTACCCACAATCTGCTTATATGTACTGCGGATAGTTTCTTTTTTAATATCAGTAGTTCCCATAAAGACCACCAGTACCTGCACAGCAGAAGGTCCTGAGCCACACTACAGCAATAACAAGGTCAAACGTAAAAAGCTTCCCTCATTCTATGCAATTACGTAACAAATGATAAAATCTATGATAAAAGGTAAATCATTCTGCAGGAGAATATATGAATGCAACTAATCTGGGATTATAAACTTTTCTTTATCAGACAAAATCAGCATAATTACCTCCAAATGTCACTGTATTTGATGTGTCATGCACCACAAAAATACATTGATTTCAGCTTGATTCTTTCTTGGACATTGAAAATGCTAAAATAAAACAGATAAAATGCATAATAGCTAAAGGTTGTTAAATAGCAACATAAATTTTTAGTGACATTTTTCTCTTATTCTTGGTTGAGGAACCTAATTCAGTTTTTGATTTGCTACATTTCTAGTCAAAATCTTCAATGAATTACAAAATATTTAGCAGAGTGGAAAATAAAATAGCATTGAATTCCGATAAAAGAACTTCGGAAGATAGTTTTCAAAATAGTTTTCTAATTTTAATGTTTTGTTATGCCATAGGCCCGGAATTTGATCAAAAGTTTCTAACAAGATAGCATGCTTTCGTAATATAAAAAAAATGAAGGACAGCAAGCTAGATGAGTGATCTTAACATTTAACAATCTTATTTCTGTTATAATCACTAATTGCATGCCCTTGAGCGAACTGATTATACTCATATACAAGGAAAAAAAGGGCGGGGTCTTATTTCATCTGAGATTGAAGAGACGAGTTTACTTCAGCTAAATACACAAAGCTGCTTGTCCAACAATTTGTGAAAGCTAGAGATATAAGTAGGGAAGAAATAAAAATAACAGTCCAAAGCTGATTCATTTTCCCATTATAATTTTCTCTGTCTATTATTGATTATGAGTAATACTACACAACCAGAAAAAAATAACCAAAACTTCTACAAAATTCAGTTAGATTCAAGGGTGCTTGTTGGATGAAATAAAGTGGTGGAGACCACTCACTCATCCAAAATTCAACAACAATTCCAAATCATTCTGTCAATAATTCTGGCAAAGAAGTTCTAGCTGTTTAGCATTTTCGTTGACTAATTATTGCCCAAAACCGAGAACTACTTTAGCAGCAAAAAGGAGAGAAACCACTGATATTGTTCTACAGATCGTCAGAAAATCCTCTGGATAGTGGAAACTGCTACTAATATGTGAGATTTAAAAAAACACTAAATGTACAGCAGATAAGGTGACTTTATCCATATTAATCATCACTGGAATAATAATAATAATCCATATGATCCATAAAAAATTTTACATTTTTATTCTTAAGCAAGAATATTAAAAGCAAAACAAATCAAAAGCAAACCAACCAAACAGAAGCACATTAATGTTAAAGAGGCAATCCAAATACATCATGATCAACACAAGTTTGGGAGGAATACTAATAGCTAAAACTTAGATGTAGACACACTCTCCCTTCGCCTGTTCATCCAGTTGCTAGCAGGGTCCTACAGGAACAAACAAACATCATATCTGTATAACACCACCCTACCTAGCTTATACTCCCATTTCCCTTTGAAAGAGAAGGGAACTAATACTGTGTTTAGATGTTTTTTCATTAATGGAAAGGAACGGAATAGGTGGGAATAGACCGGAAAAAAAAGAGAGGAAATGGAACATCCGTTCTCTTTGTTTAGAAGTTTCATTAACGGAACTTCATTACTTATGTGTTCTCCCTATTCCACCTCAATTTTAAAGGAAATAAAAGTTGGGCATTTGAGGGAAAGAAGGGAAAAATAAGGTAATGATTCCTCATGTGTTCAGTTCTCTTTCCATGTATTTTAAAATTTCAAAACAAAGAAAGTTATTTTTTTTTCCTCATTCCATTTCTACTCTCCTAATAGTGTAAGAGATAATTTTTCATTTTTTAAATGAAAATTATATATATATATATATAATATAATATAAAAAGTTTATAAAATCTTCAAATAAGAACACTGCTTACTTCAAATAAAAACTTTTCTTTTTCCTCCATACTCATCCTTCCAAACATACATAAAAGAACAAAACTTTCCACCATAAACAAAAAAGGGACCACCTTGGTTTCTTCTTCACTAAAAAAAAAAAAAAAAAGACCTATATCCAACAAATTCTGAACCACCCCACGCAAGCAAGAAAAACAATTCTATCATTTGAGCACAGATTCATATTATTGAGTGGAATAGAGGAGAATGAAATAAATAAATATATGTTTCATTATTTAAATATATTAAAAAAGATAGAATGGGATAGAAATAAGTAAGATACATTTCATTTCATCCCATAAAAAATTATCACTTTTCTTCCTCAATTTGAAAGCTATAAGATAAAATTATTTTTTATTATTATTATAAATATGATTCCATCACATCCCACTAAAAATCATCACTTCTAAATAATAAAATTATTTTTATTCATTTCATCTCATCTCATCTCATCTCATTATATTTCATTTTATTTTATTCCATTTCATCAATTACTAAATATTCAAATATAACTTTAAAAAGGTATCACTTTGTTTCTTCTCCACCAATCAAAACACACAAAAAAAAAAGACATTTTTCTAGTTTCTACACAACACATACCAGAACTAAGTGTTACGTTACCCATTTGAGCACTGACTCGTATGCACATACCTTGTTCAATGGATCAGAGCGAAGGGAAACGCAGAAACGGAGGCTATCGGGGTTCGGTTGTTCACCGAAGAGGGAACGGAAATCGGCAAGGGACCGAGTCAGCTCCGAGTCGGGCACGTCGTAGCCTCGGTCTCGGAGCATCTCGAACACCGTCCGGCGACAGTGGAAGTACCGAGAGCTCTCCACGCTGCCGCCGTCGAAAAAGCCAGCAATGCAGCCGCTCCTGTTGCCGCCGTTTGCGGTGGCGGGAGTTGCCATTGTGTTGTTAGTGGGTGTGAAAATGGTTCAACGCTGTTTCAATTAAACTTCTTCGATAAGTAACGGAATGGGAGAGTGACAGACGAAGAGCGTGGTTGGTATGATATATAAAGCGCATTCGCGGGAGTAGAATGGGGGTTTTGAAACTCGCTTTGTGTGTGACACCTAGCATGTCGTTTGAGTTCTTTTTTTTATTCAAAAGCGTATGTATTAAAATATTAAAAATAGTATTTTTTATTTTTTATTAATTAATTAAAAAATAATTAAATGTTTTTTAAATTTTAAAAAAATAAATATTTATAACTTTTATTTTAATAATTTTTTATTTTTAATTTCTTAACATATATATTAATAACATAAGTTAACAAAATCTTTTTTATAATTAGAGATGAAGGTTGAATTTTTTTTAAATATACAATACACTTTAACCTTTTTACACGTGTCATCATGAATTTCAAAACATTTTTATTGAGTCCCTAAACTATAAATATTCCACCAATTGATCCTTCCATCTAATTGCCATTAGAGTCATCTTAGGTGCACAAATACTTATATTGCATATATATATATTGCCTAGTGAGAGGAATTTTTATTAGTGAGAGTAAATCTTAGGATGATCAAGATTAAAAGTTATTAAAAATCATGTGACTTAAAAAATCACATGTATATTGCATATAAAAGATATGGTCAAAATTATATATAATAAATAGAGAGAGAGAGAAAGAGAATGATATGCATGCCCACTCTCACATGCCGACACATGTTCCAAACCCATGATTCAATATCCAAGGCTCCAAGCTCATGACCCAAAAAAGATAATAAAAAGAAATGAATGAAAGTCCTTCAACGTGAAGGAGCATCCTGCTGAAGGAAGTCTCTGCTGCAAGCCTGCAACTTGCAAGTTGATGGAGGTGCAGAACAGGTTCTACAAGCCACCCTATGGAAAGACATTATTTCTTCTAAGCCAATTTGCAACATCCATCTTCTTCCCCATAGCCTATAAATACCAAGTAGAGGAATGGAGAAAAGGGAATAGTTTTTGTATCGAAAAAGTGAGTAAAAGAGAAGGACTTTCTGGACTAAGGTTGATATTGAGAGACACAGAGAAGAATGCTAGTCTTTCTTAAGGTTGTATTTAGTACACATGATAGTATAAGATTTAATAATATAAAATAATATGATAAAGATTAATAGTATAAAAGACTTGATAAACTATTATATTATTATATGTTTTGATCAATATCGTATAAAAGAACTGGTTGTATATACAATTATTTATTATAACAATATTATCCTTTTAAAATGAACACAGAATTAATAATAATTGTTTCTGACTTAAGTGAAAGAAAAAATTTAAAAAAAAACACCCAGACCCATTAGGAACGAAAACTTTAACCTCGCAAATTGAGACACCAATTCTCGTACAAATATCACTCTGAAGTCTCAACATAACCTTGGAAACTAATAACACAGAAAGCAAATCGAAACTCCCATAACAAAAAATAACCTCAATTTCTCATTCTACTGGTTGATTTTTTTTTCTTGTTTTTATATGATATTTTAAAATTATTAAATTTTTTGGTCTGTTAAATTTATGGGTCTATTTTCATCAAATAAGAAAAACTTGTTTCTTATAGAAAAAATTTAAAAACTCTTGCGTTGATTTTCGAAAGCAATAGATTCTAGGAATCATGTGGAAATGGAAGAACCGAACAGTGAAACCGATAAGCTCAGCTATGAAATCTTCTCCATTCTTGAGAACAAGTTTCTGTAACCCAAACCTCAGCCATCGACGTTGTTGTTATGAAGAACCAGTGCGGCAAGGTGTGCATCCTCATCGTTGACGGCAGCGGCGGCATGCGGGGCATTCTCGTCGAAAAGGCCTTGGCCTACCTGGAAACCGTGCTAAAGAAGAAATCTGGCAATGCCAACACATTTGGGTTGTGCTTCAGAAACTTAGACAAATTTTGTTTATTTTTTCTACAAAACTTGCGTTTTTCTTGATTTTCGTTGATTCTGACTGGGTTGGTGAGGAATTACCGGATAATCATGTCACCGGCTCTAATGGATCCACCATTGCCAAAATGGGTTGGTAAGGAATGGTGTCACTGGTCCTTCTTCCACACACCACCCACGTGTGCAGCCTCTATCGTGAGCTAGCACCACCCTCGTTTGACAACCAACATGATGTTGGTGGTGGCTGCCGCGGAGGGCGACGACAACGTTGCGGTGGTCTGGCGGTGGTCTAGGTCCTTGATAGAGAAGGAGAGGCTTACAGTGAGAGGGATGTAGTCGAGAAGTAGGGTGGGAAGAGATATTCTACCAGGTCTTATAATGGGGTGGAGGAGAGGATATTGTTATCAGGTTATAGTAAGATAAAAATGATTGACCTGATTTCATTATACTATCAAATAAGTATATTAAACACCTAATAAAATCTGATAGTATTAACTTATACTATTAAGTTCTTCTTATACGACGCACAAAACGCAACCTAAGGCTGTGTTTGGTGCACCTAATAGTATAAGATATGATAGTATAAGATAATAGGATAATGGCTGATAGTATAAACAAGCTGATAAACTCTTATACTATCAAATGTTTGATGCACATAGGATAAATAACTTGATAGTATATATAATTATTTACTATGACCATATTACCCATAAACCTTTCTCATCATCTCTTTCAACTTCTCACCCAATTCTACCGTAATGGAACCTTTGTTGTTAAGCTTTAATAAGCTCCTTCAATGACACAGAACCCAAATCAGTCACCCACACCACCAAGATCTGTCCTTGAAACCCACTGCCTAACCAACTTCAACCTTCATCACCACTAGTAGATCCAAGTCACTGCACAACCCAGATCACAGCAGCGCCACACGCGACCTTGACCCACCCTCGCAGCCTCTGTCCAGCAGCCTGTTTCGTCCATTCCATCGTGCGAGCCATCACGTCCAGTACCAAGTCGCTGCAACCAACCAACCATAGCTGGCCACCACCCTTCCTACTATGATCTTCCTTCTCCAGATCCGCAATCCACGAGCTCCGTTGCATCGCCCAGATCCGCCATCAACTCCCTTACTGCATCACCTGAGTCTCAGCCGCGCAGTTGTCTTTTGTCATCCTCCACCGTGAGACTCGCGCCGCACGCGCACCACTACACTGGCCTGATCTTGAATCACCCCGCCGTCGCACCACCATGCTACCAAGACCCAGCCGCTGTGCACCACTGGATCGTGCCCTAAGATGCCTTGAATCTTCCTCCCCTAAAGCCCCATGTTCCTACACTGTGAGAAGCTGTCTCTGATTTCCAATTTTTTTTAATTATATTTTTTAGTTTATTTACATTTGGTTTGAGAATAGTGGTCAGGTGGTGATTTGGCAAGGTGGTCCGGTGGTGGTGGTCTGGTGATGGTACATGGATGTGTGGCCTTGGTGGTGGAAGAGGCTAAAAGAGAATGATGAACGTAGAGGAGCCTGGGCAGAGAAGGAGAGAGTTGAGGGGTAGAGTGGGAAAGAATATCCTATCAGGTCTAATCAGGTGTTGGGAGAGAGGATAAAATAATTAGGTTAGAATGGGATAAAAGTGCTTAACCTGATTTCATTATACTATCAGGTTAACTCACCAAACACTTGATAAGACTTGATAGTGTTAACTAATACTATCAGGTCTTTCTTATCATACCCACCAAATGTAGCCTAAGTGTTTTACAATAATAGGTAGAGAGCTTTAAGAAAAAAAATAGAGAACGGAAGAAAAAGGGAAAGGGAAGAATAGAGGTTCGTAAATAACGAGGCAGAGAGTAAAGTCTCAATCAGGTAAGTATCATCCACCTCTCCCTTAAAAGCTTCTTGGTTATTTATGTCCATGGACTTGAACATGTTATCCAATTGATGAGTTTTTAGATGATTGTTTATTTCATATGCTTATTTCTTCCCTGATGCAATTTTTTTTAAAGATGTATAAGCATGTTTTCTAGTTCCAAAATCACAACATAAGCTCATTCACAGTGGATATAATAACATGTAGCCTTGTCCCTATTCACTAAAACTTTACAAAAAAGTTTAGACTCGTTTCATCACCTGCAAGCAGTTGAACTGCACCCTCATTTCCACACCAAGTTGCATCACCTAAATTTAACCCCAAACAAGTAACAAACTACCTTTCAATGACTTTTTGACCAATCTGCCCTTAATGGTAAAACTATTTATCGAATTGACATGCTTTTGAAATTATATACCAAACTACCACACTTTTGGTCAAGTTAAATTTTATTATTATTTTCACGTTCCACGTAGATAGCACCAAATTAGATGATGCTATCATTGAAAAACGTCAATCCATATGATAATGTCAAAACGCTTGACGTTATCTACGTGGTAACACCATCACGGTTGAAGTTACCACGTGGATAGTATCAAGAGTTTTGGTATTACCACGTGGATAGCGCCAAGTGTTTTGGCGTTTTCATCACAGACCACTACATTCTGACCTTGGCCCTTCTCATTGATATGGTCATTACACTTACATTAATTTATCTACCTTGTATTATGTTTGTTTAATTTAAGATGACTCTATGTATATGTACAAATATTTTTGTTATGTATCTTATAGGTGCTTTATTGATTTCAAAATCTAAATATATATGGATATATTTCTTATACACGATGAAGTACTTTTGAGAATGTCTAATTTTTTGGGAAAATCTATCAAATTTTTCATAAAATCGAAATATGCACAAAAGTTTCTGTTATGCATCTTATAGGTGTTCTGTTGATTTCGAAATCTAAATATATATGAATATGTTTCAATATACATGATGAAATATTGTTGAGAACATCCAATTTTTAGGAGAAATTCTGTCAAATTTCTCATTGAATCGAAAGAATTGATAAGATTAGTTAATTTTTATAAGCTTGCTAAGTTGGTATTCTAACCCGTGAACTGGTCGTGACCTTAGTTTTGAGTGGTCACAAATTTATCCTATATTATTGTGACATATTTATATTTGTTTACACTTTTTTAAACTTAATCGTAGGTTACAAGTAAATTGTAAAACAATTTTGTTTATCGTATGACTACAAATTTCTATGTCATAAAAAATAAAATTTCTAACAAAGTAGTTGAATTCGGTAAAATAAAAAGAGAACAATTCTATTTGTATTTACATTTAAAAAAAAATAGTGGCATACACTGATAATGCTAACATGTCCAACACCTCTCTATCATGACAATGTGCTCTAAATTTGTATGGTTCTGAAACAAACCTTCACCCTATAATAGACGTTCACACTTCAGGAAAAAGCTGAAAAAATGTGCTTCAAACAGAACTTTTGATTGTGCACTGGTTACACCAACATATGTGACATTTTTCACGTGGTAACGTCATCACGTTTGGCGTTTTCTACATGATAACGTCATCACATTTGGAGTTACCACATGGATAGCACCAAGTGTGATGACGTTACCATATGAAAAACGTTACATATATTGGCGTTTTTGCAATGATAACACTATCTACTTTAGCGCTATCTAAGTAGAACATGAAAATAATAGAACAAATTTAACGTGACTAAAAGTGTAATAAGTTAGTATATAATTTTAAAAATATAATAATTTAGTAAATAATTTTGTCACTAAAAACAAATTTGTCAAAAGGCTACCTTCCAACATTAAACATTAGTAAACATTGGACCTCAAGACAAAAATCAACCAGCAACCCATACAAATAGATTAAATCTATTGCCAACAACTTTTTGTTTGAAAAAAAATCATTGTTTAATCACGATTGATAAAATCAGTTTCAACTTTAACACAAAATTTAATGTATTATAAAAACTTTTTTATAATACTAAAGATTAAAGCTTATAATTATAAATTATAAATTATTTCTTATATTTTGATATATAAATATTATTTTATTTTTAATCAAATAATTTTTTTAATTATTATATACTTATTTTAATAATTTAATACATAAAAAAGTCTTTTTATTTCATTTAAACAAAATAAATTAACTTAAAATCATTTTTCAATTAACATATTTAAATATAAAATTAATTATATTATAATATATTATAACCTATAAAGCACGGACACGCCGTTTTTGAGGCGTGTCTGCATGTCGGACACATATCCGTGTTGAACATATGGGGACACACGTGTCCTGCGTATTTGAATGTGTCTAATTAAAAATATTTTTTTTTCAGCTTGGACACGTCTCAGACACACTTGGACACGTTTTAACATGTCAAGGACACGTTTTAACATGTCTCCGACACAGCTTGAATACGACCCATTAATATTCTTTTTTAAAAAAATTAATTTTCTTGACTAGCATTCAATTAGTAGGCCCATAACCCATCCAAACTCAATCACATAACTGACGTCTCAAGCTACAATTTTCATATACTAGTATTTTAAGTTTTATCTTTTCACACGCCACTATTAGACTTTTAAGTTTTATCTTTTCACACACTACTATTTTCATTTATTCCTTCTATATCTGCTCGTACCAAACCGTCCATTTCATCGTCACTGAAGTTTGCCTTACACTAATATTCCCTCTAGTTAATTTTTTTTTAGATGCATATATACTTATATATGATTAGTTCTATTAGGAGAAGTTAGTTTAAGAGATTTTTTCGAAAATATCAATAGAAATTATACTCTATATTTTTAAGAGTAACTTACTAAGTAGTAAATATTGACATATATGATATATATTAAGATATTATAAGTCTTTCAGATTTAAAAAAATTATAGAAATGATATTAATGAATTATAAATCTTTTTCTTAAATTTTATAATTATATATATATCGTGTCTATATCCTATAATTTTTTAAATTTAATGTATTTTCATATTCATATTTGTATTGTGTCCTGTGTCCATATCATATATCTATGCTTCATAAATTATAACAATAATTAATTAAAATAATCAAATTTTCGCCCATTCCACAAACCATGGCCACAGACCCATCAGTAGCCACCTTCCTCTCCACCATAGCTGAACCAGAGCTATGAAACCGTCAAGCTAACACAACCCCAAGCCACCTTCAACCCCTAACCGTGGAACCCAGACCAGATCCCGAACCGCGCCGCTATCCGCCATCTGCTAGGCCGGCGTCATCCCAGCATTAGATCCAAGCACACCGTCGCACCATCCCCAGCAAAGCAACCCAATCGAACCTTGTCGGCGAACTCATGCCATTCATGGCCGATGCCACCAACACCTCGAACCACTGCGTGGCCTCCCACCTCGAACCATAACAAGACCCAGCACCTTGAACCACAACTCAGCACCACCCAAGATCCACCATCAACTCCCCCAACCGTTGGTCGAGCCACTGAATCTCCATTGTACCTCCCCTCGCTGCCACTAAAGCTGCCGCTCGCGGCCTCCGCCGGACCCAACACCTCCATCACAGAACCAAGCCCCACTGAATCCCTTGTTTTTTTATTTTTAATTATAATTTTATCACCACACTTTTCTCTCATTATTTTTTGCATTATTTTTTATCATATTATTGATAACATTATTTTTTTCATTTAATCATAATTATTAAAAAATAAGAAAAAAATGTGACATAGTTCCTTTTATTTTTATTTGGTTTGATTTCCTTTTCAATCAACAATTGGGTTAATCATGTGTTTATTCATTCTCCTTTTGTCTTTGGAGTGATGAGTTTTACGCTTAAATTAATAGGTTGATAGTAATGTGAGATAGTTCCTTTTATCTTTATTTTGTTTGATTTCCTTTTTCAGTCAACAATTGGGTTACTCATCTAATTTATTCATTATCCTTTTTGTCTTTGGAGTGATAGTTTTAGGCTTTAGATTAATACTTTGATTTAGTGATTAATATTGGCTTGGGCCTTGTTATTTATTTGACTTTTTTTCTTGAAAAAAAAGGAAACGGGTGGAGAAATGAGTTAAAAAAAAGTAAAAAATAGTTTTTTCTTTGTCTTTGATTAAAATAAGATGAAGAAAAGGAGAAAAACAGAAAATGATGAAAAAATATTAATTTATTTCTTGTTTATTCATGTTTTGTTCATCTTAAAAGCTTTGTGACTTGTTCTTATTTTGTGTAATTATTGTTAAAAAATATTTTTTTTAAAAGAGGTTAGATAAATATTCATAAGGTATTAAATTTGTACAATTAACTTATGATAACTGTCTTAAGGATGAATATATCATGAATGTTGTAGCATTAAGTTGTTACATTTTTCTATGCATAATCAACTCTCAAATCTAAATTTGTTTTTAAAGACCAATTTTTCTTAAACCAAAAGGGTTTTTCCAATGCTTTTTCCAATTTAAATAAACTTTGATGGTGACTCCATTTTCAATTTTCATTTTTTGATGTTTCCGTTACGATCTTGGTCATAACAAGTGTACAATTACTGATGATTTTTAAAGGAGTGTTACCTAGGTTAAGCAGAGAGAGAGAGAGAGAGAGGAGATAGCAATCTTATGGTGCAAAGGTGATTTGCAATTGCATGGTTATAATCTTGTTTGCATATGTATACTATGATTAGGAAGAGATTATGCATATGTAACATTGGAATGACATGCATATACAGAAGACATTTTGGAGTGAAAGCATGTGAGTTATGGTTTATATGTGATTTATTTTCGATTGAAGTCATGGATTGTTCCTTGAAGATGTGGATGACTCTTAACCTTGGTATTACTGAGTTTCAAATTTGTTAAGTGATTGTGATATCCATGCTCTTGTAAGCTTAATCTGGATTCCTTGTTTTACCTTAGTTTGTTTGAGGACTAACAAATGCTTAGGTTTAGGGGTGTGATAACCCCATAAAATGGAGTTATTGTTCTCCTTTTTGCAGGATGATTTGAAATCTAAGTCCTTATTTTCCTATGTTTTACAAGGTTTTAAGGTTAATATATAGGTTATATCCCTTTTACATCTTCCTAGTATGTCTTGGCTTTGATTTAAACTAATTGAAAATGAACTTGAATCACCTTTAATTCCTAGCTCCTTATTTGATGTATTGGTGTTGTTTTATAGGGTTTCGAGGTAGTGGAGCTTAGGAAAAGGCCAAGCAAGGAGGTTGGGAGAGCGACAAGGAAATAAAGAAGTAAGGAAGCAAAGAAAGAGGCACCAAAAGGCTATGCCTAGGCATGGATCAAGCACGGGTGCAACACTTATTAGCCGAGAGCTCCACGCCTAAGCATGGAGTAATTACCCTTAATGTACTTTTTCTTACATGCCTAAGCGTGTAATAGCCCTCGCTTAGGTGTGCTTAAGCAACTAGAACCTGAATTTTATGTTTTTAATCCATTTTTTTGTCATTTTTCATCCATTCTATCTTTCATCCTAATTCTAGTGAGAAAGAGTGTGGTTTAGGGTTCTAAAGAGAGGTTCCATTGGAGGCTTGGAGATCAAGACCAAGGAGGAGATCAAGATCTAAGATCACCCGTTCTAGTTCTTTCTTCTCTTCCCTTTCTTGTTTTGTCTTGTTTCTCAATAGGGTTCTATCTAGACTTTGTTTCTCTATTTTTCATGAATTTTTAGATTCGTGTCTAGGGGATCCTTTTAGATTCTCCTGTAGATTTTGGATAATATGTAATTTGTTGGATATTCTATGTTAATGTTATGATTTTGTTCATTCATATCTATGTTTAATGCTTGTAATTGCTTGATCACTAATTGTATGATTTAGGTGTTTTCAAATCAACTAGACATATGGACTTGAGAATATGAACAAGGTATGAATGATACTTGTTCAATTACACTTGCATTGTGTTGATGGACACATACCACTTGGCCTTACATAGCGTGTATTCAATACTTCATCGTAATAAGCGAAATTACGCTAATTCACATTGACACATAGTGGGTTATGCAATGACACATTATTAATTGATCTAGACATAGATATTTAACTAAAAAAGTGTACAAGCTAACAAAACTTAGGCATTAATATGAATTTCAAGAAGTTGCATGTATCTAAGTGAAGTAGAGGATGAAAAAGGATCCTTAGGCTCTTTACCATAGTTTTGTCTCATTTGAATTTAAGCATTGCTTTTATTTCCTTTATTTTCTAGTTTAATTGTGTTCTCCCTTAATTTCATCTCAATCGTTTGTTTAAGTCTGAGTTTAATAATTAATTAATCATTAGTGCATAATTACTTAAATCCCTATGGAAATGATACTCTTTTATTCACCATTTATTACTTGTGCAACTTGTATACTTGAGGATAGAAAACATAATTCATAAGTAATTTTAGCATAATGAGTTTTATTTGTAGGAGGTTGTTTGAGACTGATACGAATTATGAGTTAGTTAGTTTGTTAGTTACTATTTAGTTAATCATTGTATAAATAGGAGATTATAACATTGTAATACCATTGTTGAATGTGAATGAGAATTAAGGAGTTTGTTTATCACTTGAAGAGGGATATTAATGAGTTTTGATTTTTAGCTTGAATAAAGAACTCCCAATGGTGCTTTCATTTTAGAAATTCTGATTTGTCAAAAAGAACTCAACTTTTGGAGCTTAAAATAACAACCCATAAAAATAGATGGTGTGGAAGTCCGATTCCTGAAGAATTGCTTTATGGAGAAGTTGGAAAAATAAAAGAATTCGAAGTTGGAAAAATAAAAGAATTCCAAAATGCAATGTGTTGCCATAGATTATGTAGGCTTCCAATTCTAGAAAAATATGAAGAAATTCGAAAGGGGAGGATGCTGGCCATTTCAAACATCTCAAATGAACCAAAGAAATGTGAAAAGAAAAAGAGGGTTCAAGGAACCAAAGTGCAACAAACAGAGCAGAGAAGAGAAACAAATTCTCACAGTTTGATGAATATTTTCAATGTTTTGAGAAGTTTCTCTAAGAAGATGCCAACTAGAAATAGGAGAGGATGAAATGTCAAAGATTGATTAAGTTAAGTTTAATGGCAGAGAATGAGGAAAATAATGGTAAAAAGGAGCCCTCTA
Source organism: Ormosia semicastrata (assembly GCA_029884595.1). Classification (NCBI taxonomy): domain Eukaryota; kingdom Viridiplantae; phylum Streptophyta; class Magnoliopsida; order Fabales; family Fabaceae; genus Ormosia; species Ormosia semicastrata. The sequence continues at coordinate 39,928,745 of JAQQTO010000055.1, forward strand.
GGAACATAAGCTTGAAGTCCAAATCAAAGGTGAGATTTGGATCTTTCTATCAAGAATTTAGAAAATCCTTCGAAGAAGTCAAATAACCCCAAATGTCCTAAAGAAAGATGGCAGAGAACTCTGAAATGTATGAAGAATATAGAAGAAATGTTGAAGAATATGATAAAGCAAAGAGATATCTTTCTACTAGAGATTTCAGCAACAAAAAATCAAGAAACCATTGAGAAGGATGAGCAGAAGTAACAAAAAGATGTTGTATTAGAGAATCAAGAAATCACTGATAAAGAAATTGGTGATGCCAACACCCTACATTAGGAGAAAATTGAAGTAGAAACTGAAGTTCTTAAGATGATTGAGGTTGAAGTACAAGCACCACTGGTAGCTCTAATCAAAGAATTGGTCAAAGAAGTCCCAGAAACTTATAGGCATAAATGCATTCATGAGGAGAGGGGTTACCATGGTAGGTGGGTTTCCATAACAGCATCAATGGCTACTATGAATGTTCCTAAGGATGGTTGCTTTGCACAGAGAAGGAGAATGAGTTTGAAAACCAAACCTAAAAATACTAAAGAAGTCAATAATCTTGAATTTGTTCTTAGCAACCCCAGTTATTAGAACAACAAAGATAAGGCCCTATTGGAAGAAGAAAAAGGCTTCAAATCGATGCTGACATCTAAAACATTGGAACAAAATGATTAAAACAATAACTTGTGCAATGAAGGCAACTCTAGTTCCTCTCTCTGCATATGTGGGTGGATTTTATGTCAAAAAATAGAGGAAGAAAAACCAGTCATGGGGGACAACGCCAGTGAAGGGAGCTCGACCACCACCAGAGCTGCCAACAAAGTTGTTGGAATTCACCCATCATGGCCGACATGGATCATTTAAGGATAATGTAGAGGAGCTAAGGTCCCTTTAAACCTTTTCTCCTAGTCTAGCCTACTTTGTTGCAGATGAGCTAAGGTCCCTTTCAACCTTGCCAACTTCAGCTTATTTGGAGCCATGATCTTCATTATATAGCACCTTATCTTCTCTGCCATAATTTAGATTGGCTTGCCTTTCATCTTCACAATCTTTACATTGAAAACTTTACATGCATTATTGCAGATTTTGTCAAATTTAAGATTCTCAAAGAAGTATGCCTTTGTCCATGCTTCCTTTGGCCATTTGGCCAGATACTCCAATGCTTTCTTATTTACCCTCTTCACACTCTCCACGTTTGCGTTAAACTCACTGGCAATGATTGATCGTGCACACTTCCATATCATACCCCTTAACTCCTTGTCTTTCCACATCTTTGTGAAATTCCTCCACAGATGCCAAACACAGAACCTGTGAGGCACTCTAGGCATCACCTCTTGCATAACTAGTATTAGGCCCTGAAAACAAAGTACTTTAATTAGTCCCTAACACATAGACAACTAATTCATATTAGTCCCTGAATTATAAATAAATATGTCAAAATAGTCCCTCTGAAGATGGTTACCTTTTGTATGTTTGAAATAAAGTTCTAGCCATGTTCTTTGTAGTCCTCCAGGTCGTCATGCAACAGTGTCAGGAACCACTTTCAATTAGCTTTGTTCTCCACATCCACGATGGCATAAGTAATGACAAAAATGTCATTATTGGTATCTTGTCCAACTACTGACAAAATTGACCACCAAAATAGCCCTTTAGGAAAGCTCCATCTAAGCCAATTAAGGGTCTACAGTCAGCCTTAAAACCTTTTTTGCAAGCTTCTAAGTTGACATAGAACTTTTCAAATTGTGGTGAAGAATTGAGAATTTAGATCACACCCAGCTTCACAGTAGATACAAGGTTGCTCTTCAACAACTTTGCAAAATAGTCTCATAGCCTTCCATATTGCTCTATCTCATTCCCTTCCATAACTCCCTTGCCTCCTTCAAAGCTCTGTATAACTTGATGTCATTCAAATGTACCTCACACTTAACTTCCATGTAATCATAAGTTTCCCCATGGGCCAGAGTTGGTTGCTTTCTAAGTTTTCTAACAAGCTTCCCAACAACTCATTTGCTATTGGCTTGAGAATTCTTGAACCCCTTACTGCAGTTGTGCTTATCCTTGAAAGTCTTGATCAAGAAACCATCGGTGACATTACTCCATGCATAATAGATAACCCATATGCAGTTTTCATTCTTACAATTGGCTCTAGTCCTTTGCTTATCATTCTTCACCTACTTGATCTTTCTATCCAGCTTAATTATGTAGTCCTTAACCCCCTACTTGAATGCCTTTAGAGTCACAAACTTTATTTCAAGCTCCAACCTGACATGTCCAAAACCAACAGCTTCATTGAACTAAGGGTACACTTGTTTGGTAGTTCCCTCATATTTAGAAGTAGCTAGGGTTTTCAGGCAAATCTACCAATCTGTCATTAGTGGCAAACTTATTTATCAAATTGTCATCCTTTTCAAACTATTTATCAATCTGCCACTATTTTTGTCACGTTGAAATTTTTTATTATTTTTCGTTCCACGTGGGATGCGCCAACACATGTGGCATTTTTCATGTGGAAACGCCACACGTGATGGCGCATCCCAGGTAGAATAAAAAATAATAAAAAATTCTTGTCACGTTATATGTGCAGGACACTGAACTCATTCCACGTGGATCTCTTAAAAAATGGCGTCCAGAGACACATATAATTTACATGTCTACTAAAGAGTGCACCACAATATTGAGAGACATCAGTTTTAATTAGCTTATTTATAAGCCAAGTTTTGCTTCTGATTTGTAAAATAGTCGATGTGAGACTTTGTTGTTGGCGAGGCAAAACAATTAAGTATGGCAATAAAATACATTTGTTCGATGTGAGACTTTGGTGGTGGCAAGGTAAAGCAACTAAGTAAGACAACAAAACATATTTATTCGATGTGGGACTTTGGTGGTAAGGCAAGACAAAAATTTGCCCTTTTTTCTCTCATTTTTTTTTTTAATTTAACTTTTTCTCTCATGTTATTATCTTATTACTGTACCTTTTTAAGGTGATAAAATAAAGGGTGCTGGTTGCCAATTAGTAAAACTTATGTGTTTCTCTTAAAACAACATAATTGATTATTGATGCCTTTCATTCTCGTATTGTTCCACCTTCTCTCTTCACAAACATTCAAATATTTATAATATTGTAAAATCTATACATAAATCTATGCACTATCATAATTGATGCTTGTTATCTGGTTGTAGACTTTCCCGCACATTCCATAATTTAAACAAATATTCATACCAATTAAAAAAATAAAAAATCTATCATTATCTTTATTTTTTATATGGCCATGCTCTCGTATTTGTTAAATCTGCGTACCCAATATTTTATAATCTAGATCCATATCTAGGTGAACTCCATGTTGTTTAGAAGCCTAACATGTAAGCAAAAGCAATAAGCAATGACGACAATTCTCTCATGTTTCAATTCGTGGTGGCAAGGTAAAGCATATTTGCTTTACTTTGTCTTACCACCAAAGTCTCACATCGAACAAATATGTTTTATTGTCTTACTTAATTGCTTTACCTTACCACCACCAAAGTCCCACATCGAACAAATGTATTTTGTTACCTTACTTAGTTGTTTTGCCTTGCCAACAACAAAGTCTCACATCGACTACTTTACAAATCAGAAGCAAATACTTAGCTTATAAATAAGCTAATTGAAACTGATGTATCTCAATATTGTGGTGCACTCTTTAGTAGACATATAAATTGTATGTGTCTCTAGGCGCCATTTTTTAAGAGATTTACGTAGAATGAGTTAAGTGTCCTGCACATATAACATGGCAAGAATTTTTTATTATTTTTTGTTCCACGTGGGATGCGCCAACACGCGTGGCGCATCCAACTGGGATGCGCCATCATGTGTGGTGTTTTCACGTGGAAAATGCCACATGTGTTGGCACATCCCAGTTGGATGCGCCACGCGTGTTGGCGCATCCCAGTTGGATACGCCACGCTTGTTAGCGCATCCCACGTGGAACGAAAAATAATAAAAAATTCTAACGTGACAAAAACAATGACAGTTTGATAAATAATTTGAAAAGGATGACAATTTGATAAATAAGTTTGCCACTAATGATAAATTAGTCAAAAAAACCATGGTTTTCATTTCTTCAGACTTGCAACTATAATCACTCTCTTCACCAGCTTCTTTAGTGTCATTATGAACACTCCTTGCATTCTTAGTCACCCTGATATTAGGTTCATAGCATTGCTTGTGTCTTAAACCCCACCCTACAGGTGCATCAAAATCTGCTGCTTCATCATCTTTTGCAAATGCATCATATCCAAAGTTTGTTGCTTCACTTTCAAATTTATTTTCTTTATCATTAGTGACATATGTAATTTTCTTCCTGGACCTCTTTAGTGTGGTGCTTTTACCAGTGGCAGTCTTCTTCTTCTTCTTTTGTACATTGCTTGTACCTAAAATTACCTTTTTTCTTTTGTACATTACTTGTACCAATATTGGTCTTCTTCTTCTGTATAACCCTCTTCATATTTTTCACAGCAGGGCCATAAACCCTTTTACTCTTCTTCTTCAAAAAAGTAGCAAGAGGCTCTTCCTCGTTCTCATCAATAGCAACAAGAGAAGACCTATAGGAATTGTCCTATGCACTATCATTATCATCATTGGAGGAACTCGAACTGGGAGTGTTAACAACTATAAGTTTAATTGCATGTTGGTCTTGTTAAGGGTTACTTGCTGGTTGAGGTTGGACTTCCTCTGGAATAGTTGTCTCAAGTTAGCTTTAATTGTCATCATCTAGTGCCTTCTCATCATGGTATGATATAATTTCTGGGTTAGCAATTATGGGGTATTCATAATATAGATGAACCACCCTATTGTTCAACCTTGAAGCCTCAACCATCTCTAAAAGATGGGTATCTGTCTTCATGTTCATTAAACCATTTTCTAGTTGTTTACCAAGCATCAACCAATAGTAATTTTTCACCTTATGATAACCAATCTGTTTAACAAAATCAATTAAATTAAACACATCCAACTTATTCTCATCAGCTTCAAGCCACCACTCTTCTCCACCCCCTCGATAAGAAACTGTGTCTAGTTTCTTGAATAAAACTACCACCATGATGGAACACAAGTCTAACCATCTACATAGATACATATAACACAACTTATTAAATACTTATACATATAAAAAACAAACAAAAAAATGATACACAGATACACACAACACTTACACATTAAAAACAAACAATGTATCTTATACAGAGATACACACAACACAACCTTATTAAATAATACTTATACACATAAAAAACAAAAAAAAATTGAGTGCATGTGTGCTGTGACAATGTAAAGCAATGGAGACTAACTCAATATACATTACATGAGTAAAGGGAACAACAAAGGGACCACACACACCAAAAAGGGAAAACAAGGAGGACCACAACACTAAAAATGGAAGTCAGGGACCACATTCTACTCAACACAGGGAATGTTTAGGATTTAGGTCACATACCTTTCTGAAACTCGAATTCCATGAAGAAGACGATGAATTCAATGTTAGGAGGGAGTCTTGAGATCAAAATGAGGTTGATTGTAGAGAGAATTAGCAAGTGGAATTTGGGATTATAAAATGAATTGAGAATTTAGGATTTTAGGACCTTTTATGTCGTTGAAATTCTAATACAACACCATTATGGGGTTGGGGGAAAGTTAATCTTGTGGAATTTTGGTCCAAAACAACGTCATTTTAGGATTAGAAACTTTATTTCTTTATGCACAATCGAAATTATATCGTTTTAAATCATGTAAAAAATAATATCAGTGTCTAAATTAGCACTTAAAGTGTCATGTGTGTGACTCTATTAAGTTTAACTGATGGTAATTAACACATGAACTAATATGTCTGACATTTTGATATTTTGAAAATTAAGTTGTCTATTTTTTAAAATTAAAGACAAATGTGATCCGTGTACATAATTTTAAAGAGTGAAGTGAAAGTTTATCCGTATGTTAAATAAGGAAGTCCTGTGCTGTGTAACGATTATTAAACCGAATAAAAAATCAAAAACGAAAATATCCGGTGGGTAGATACATAAAAGCTAAAAACCCAAACAGGGCTTGGAGCTAGAGGCACATGGTGTTGGACCCGAACATGTCTCAGCGCAACACGATGGTCATGGAAGAACAAGAAGAAGATACTAGGGGACAGTGGAAGAAGTGCAGAAGGAAACGAACCTCTTCTTCTTCTCCCATCAATAATCTTGATGATGGTTGTCTTATGCACATCTTCAGCTTCCTTCCACCTATTCCAGGTATAGCGCTCTCTCCTTTCCTCCATTTTTGCTCCAAATCTCAATCGTTTCGCTCAATTCAACAACACCCACATTTTTGTTTGGTCAAATTTTGTTATTTTGATGTATTTTTTTGGGATTTATGGCGCTTAACATGCCTTTAGGTAGGTAATTTGCAACATGAACTAGGTTTTGAAATTGGGTGATTTTTTTTTTTTTTGCTTTAATTTGTAAGCATTATGACTAATTGATATTTAGTATTTATTTGCATTTCGTTGTGTTTTGAGAAATGAAAAGCGTAGAATTTCAGGCTTGAGCCAAGTATGGGGGTTATGATGTCAAAATATGGAGCCTAAAGATAGATATTTATCAAGCACGTTCATGTATAGTCTCATGGGAGTATCCAAGTTTAATAAAGCCCGTGGAAGAAATTTAACAAGTTAATCATTACCTCCCTTCTTGACATGATTGTTACCCGTCCATGATTTTCTTACATTGAGTTGGTTTTTTTTTAACTATTTAATTAGTCAATTGTTCATGCATCTGTTGCATATGCTAGTTTCAATGGACTATTTCTCCAACCTCCAGTTTGCTGATGATACCATTCTCTTTTTGGATTGCATATGCTAGTTTCAATGGACTATATCTCCAACCTCCAGTTTGCTGATGATACCATTCTCTTTTCAGAAGAGGATAGGGACTCTTTCATGAATGTTCTGTCTATCCTTAAGTTTTTTTAAGGCTATTTCTGGGATGAAGATTAATATTTCTAAAATTGGATTGGTTGGTTTGAATGTGGACAATCAGTTTCTTTCCTCCTATGCTTCAGTGGCTGGTTGCCAAATTTTGCAGTGGCCTCTTACTTACTTGGGACTTGGGAGTTCCTTTGGGTGGTAACTCTTGGGCTACTTCCTTTTGGAATTATGTCATTCACAAGATTTCAAAGTACTTGAACGGTTGGAAGGGGGATTTCTACTCCTTGGTGTCTAAAAATATTGCCTTGGCAGCTAAATGGGTGTGGCATTTTCCTTTAGAGACTACTTCATTATGACACCAAGTTATTTAGAGAGTATGGTTTAGATTAGATTGTAATGGATGGGATGCCAACCTAGCAATCTCTGCAGCTCATGTTAATCCCTATAAATTTATCTCTCAAGGTTATAATTCTTTTAGACCACTAACTTCTCAGCTAACTCTGATTGGACAATTACTCTTCTGGTGTGTTTCTTGCAATTCCTTTTCAGTATCAAACTCACTTTCCAAATGGTCAAAGATTTGTCCTTGACAAAGGGTACTGAATAGGATTAACTAAAATGATTTCAGATTCATCGATTTCACACTGCTCTCTCTCTCTCTCCTGACATGTGTTATGCACAATCAAGTTCTGAAACAGTGAGTCACTTTTTTCTGCATGCAAGGCAGCTAAAAACAATCCTTTTAGGGTTTGCGATGAGCACTAGGTGTGTGCTTCCACCTTGAAACAGTTTCTATTGGTTTGATACAAATGTTATGGTAAAGAGTAATGTTATGCATCCGGAAAAAATAAGCTAGAACTTTTTGACAGAATTCAGCTTGATTCATGGGTAGTTGTTATATGAAACAAAGAAGTAGGGAACTCATCCATCCAAGAGTAAAAAAAAAAGTGCCAACTCGTTCTGTCAAAATCTGGCTAAAAATTTTTGGCTGTCTAGCAATATTCTTTGATAAAAAAAAAGAGCCTGAAATTCTGTGGCAATGTGTTGTTTATGCAATTCTTTGGTGCACTTGGTTGTAGCTGAATGCACTCATCTTGAAGAGTGTTTCCTCTCTGATAAATCTACTTCGGGACAAGATTATGTTTTAGCCTCCCTCTCTTTGGTTTTCAGCCCATGGTTGTTTTAAGAATATTTCTGTCTTTGATTTGCAAAGTGTAGAAAATATTGTATGTAGAAAATATTGTATTTTTTCCTTAATCTGAATGATTACTAGATGGTAGTATATATAGGGAGTTGTACACTAATCTAGGCCTAGAAAACAAGCTAATCAAGTCCTAGAAAATAAGCAACAATAAAGCTCTAAAAATAAGGCCTATTAATACAGGGCTAAAAAAACATGGTACATGACTAATTCCTAGAAAACATGGGAACTGACCACCAATACCTTCAACTGACCACCAAGTGAAATGTGGAACCAACTACTTCAATGTACTGTCGACACTCCCCCTCAAGCTTGTGAATAGGTATTCTCCATTCTCAGCTTGGATACAATATTCTGGAATACTGTACTGCTTAACCCTTTGGTGAGTACGTCAACAAGTTGACCTTATGTAGTTACATAGGGTATTCAAATTAATCCACTTTCTAGCTTCTCTTTTATAAAATGTCTATCAACTTCAATATACTTTGTTCTGTCATGTTGTACATGGTTATGAGCTATGTTGATTGCAAACTTCTTGTCACAATAGAGTCTCATTGGTCCATCCTACTTGATCTTCAAATTTTCGAGAAGATCTTTAACCAAAGTAGTTCACACACACTTTGTGCCATAACTTGAAATTTAGGCTCTGCACTAGACCATGCTACCACATTTTGTTTTTTACTCCTCCATGTCATAAGATTCTCGCCAAGGAAGGTACAATACCCAGAGGCTGGTCTTCTATCAATCAGTGATCCAGCATAGTCAGCATCTACGTTGCACTGCATGCACAGTACTCAGTTCGGTGTTTCGTGCGGATCTGACATGTGCACGGGTACGAAAATTTTTAAAAATTTTTAAAAATTATAATAATAATATAATAATAATAATAATAATAATAATAATAATAATAATAATAATAATAATAATAATAATAATAACTAAAATCTCACACAATAAAATATTACTACATAACATAAAAATTAAAACACACAAATTTTAACATAAAACATAAAAAGGAACTTGCATTCCCTTCTCCTACTTTTTTACTTTGCAATATAATCACATAAGCTTAGGGTACAACTATTTTCAGCTATTCTAGTTACATATTTGCAACTATTTTCTCCATGATCAATTATTAATAACAATATAAAATATATTTTTCACATAATAAAACATTATAAACATTATAATATTAATATTTTAAAGTCAAATATCTTATTAATGTCAAGTAATTTATTAGTAAAATTTAAATAAATGAGTAAATTAATTCATTTTAAAAGACTGATATTAAATTTTTGCATATACTTAAGTAAGTTACATGTGTGTGCCTCGGTATTAAAAAAAATGCAAACTGTAAACAACTCTTAAATTTGTACTTTTATTTTTCTTTTAAACCAAATGTCGTTTCCTATTCTCTCTCCCATTTCGTTTTCCTGGCAGGTCTCTACCTTTTCGTTTTCCTCTTTCTCTTTATTTTCGTTTTCCTGGCAGGCCTCTGCCTTTTCGTTTTCCTCTTTCTCTCCCTTTTTGTTTTCCTCTGCCTCTTCCTTCTTTCTATACAACACTTCATCTATTGGCAGCCATGGTAGTGACGGCTACAGAGCCAAACAGTGGCTAGTAACAGACGAATGGAGGTGGTGACGACTGAGTGTTATCGGAAAAGCTTCATCGTAGGGCTTTGCGCAGGGAATGACCGGAAAATGGCAGCCATGGTGACGGCTACAGAGCCAAACAGTGGCTAGGAGAAGACGAATGGAGGTGGTGACGGTTGGGTGTCATCGTAAAAGCCTCGTCGGAGGGCTCTACGCAGGGAAACGATCGAAAAACGGGAGATGCCGTGTAGAACGGCAAGCGATGCCGTACCCAAGCTGCACCGGAGCTGTACCCAGCCGAATCGGAGCCATACCCAAACTCTAAATTCAAAAAAAAAAATTGGGTACGTACCCGGTACATACCCAACGCGTACTCGGCCCGCACGTGCACCGTGCACTGCCTGCACCCGATACGTGCCAGATCGGTACTCTCCCGGGAGGAGTACCCATGCTTCAGAGGTCAGCATCAGTATATGCTTCAAGTACTAAACCTCCATTTTTCTTAAATAGAATACCTTTCCCAAGTGTTCCCTTGAGATATTGTAGTACCCGATGAATTGCTTGTAGGTGAACTTCTTTCGGGCTATACATGAATTGGCTGATTACACTTACTGCATATGCAATATCTGGTCGTGTGTGAGATAAATAAATTTATCTTCCTATCAGACATTGAAACATTTCCTTGTCCACTGTAACATCTCCTTCTGTTGTTCCAAGTTTCATATTCGGATCTATGGGCGTGCTTGCTGCTTTGCAGGTTGTCTTACCTATTTCTTTGAGTAAATTTGTAACATATTTTTGGCGGGAGATAAAAATACCCTACCTAGAATGAGTAATTTCAATTCCAAGGAAGTATTTCAGTCTTCCTAGTGATTTGATCTCAAATTCTTTAGCCAAGCTCTGACCTAGAACCTGTTTCTCCTTAACATCATCTCCCATCACTATTATGTCATCCACATACACCAAGAGTGCCATGACTCCCCCTGAAGGAGAGTGCTTAATAAACAGTGTTTGATCCCCTTGGCTTTGTGTGTATTCCATAGCCAACATAGCTCTTGCAAATCTTCCAAACCACGCCTGTGGTGATTGCTTAAGGCCATACAAGGCCTTCTTCAATTTACACACAGTATTGACATTCAGAGTCTTCTCGTAGCCTGGTGGAACCTCCATGTAGATTTCTTCCTCTAGATCTCCATGCAAGAATGCATTTTTTACATCAAACTGCTGTAAGTCCTAATCATAATTAGTTGCTAATTCCAATAAAACTCTGAGTGTGTTATCTTTGCAACTGGAGTAAAAGTCTCTAGGTAATCGATTCCATAGGTTTGGGTATACCTTTTGGCAACCAACCGTGCCTTGTATCTTTCTATTGACCCATCTACTCTATACTTCATTGTATACACCCATTTACACCCCACAAGTTTCTTTCCTATTGGTAACTGCACCAACTCCTAGGTTTTGTTTTTTTCTAATGGCTCCTTTTCCACATTCATAACTTGTTTCCATTTTTCATTTGACAAATTCTTGGATAGGGTGGTAGGGATGGTAACGGTATTTAGGCTGACTAGAAAGGCCCTATATGATGGTGAGAATTTTTTGAAGGACATGAAGTGTGCAAGAGGGTATAGTGGTTGTTTAGTACACTCTCTTGTTCCTTTTCTAATGGCTATGGACAGGTTTTGGTCATCATTATCCATATGAAGTTCAGTTTCATTTTGTAATGAAGAGTTAGAAATTATTACCTCATTCAAAGGCTCTGAGTTGGACTCTTGGACCTGCACAGGTTCTGGGATGGCCATCTTCTTCCTTGTGAACACTTTGCCTTTGCCAAATCTCAGATTTTCAAGAACAGGGTCTGTTTGTGGTCTTTCAAGCATGGGTTCAGGTGCAGTTATTTGTGGTCTTTCAAGCACGGGTTTAGGTGCCGCTGTTTGTGGTCTTTCAAGCACGGGTTCATGTGCGGTTTTAGGCACAAGTTCAGGTTTGGGTACAGATTCAAGTGAATTTTTAGGGGTATGGTTGGACATAGATGTGCAAGGAGGGTCTTTAGATACTGGCAGCAATGACAAGTCCAAATCCAGCAAAAAATTCTCTTTATCTTCCCTTGAATTCTCCCCCTGAAGATAAGGTTGAGTGAAACAAGGCTTCTGTTCATGGAATGTGACATCCATTGATACATAGAATTTTTTGGATGGAGGATGATAGCACTTATACCTTTTCTAGGTTGCAGAATAACCCACCAAGACACATTTTAGGGCCCTTGGGTCAAGTTTCCTCCTGTTTTGACTGTGGACATGAACAAAAGAAACACATCCAAAAATCCTAGGGACAAGGTTATTTGAAGTGTGTAGTTTAGGGTAGAAAGTTGAGAGTATGTCCATCGGGCTCTTGAATTCCAAAACTGGGGTAGGCAAACAATTTATGAGATGGATGGCTGAGAGAACGGCTCCCCCCCAAAAGGACTTTGGAACATTTTTCTGCAACAGAAGGGTTCGGGTTTTTTCAAGGAGATCACCATTTTTCCTTTTTGCTACCCTACAATTCCCTCTTTCTGGAAAAAAAAAGGCTAAGGGTTTGGTTAAAATAATCCCTTGCATTATCTGATCTAAATCTCTGGACAATAACCCCAAACTGATTTTTTATCATAGAACAGAAATTTGGAAGGACAATACTAATATCAGATTTGTGTTTGATCAAGAAAATCCAAGTAACACAAGTACAGACATCAATAAAGGAGACAAACCACTTTGCCCCAGAAACATTAGGAGTGGTAGATGGACCCCAAATGTCACTGTGAATGAGGTAAAACGGAATAGAACTGCATTTATTACTAATTGAAAGGGTATGCGTTTGTGTTTAGCAAGCTCACACACTTCACAATGGAAAATTTCAACACTCAGACCTCTAAACAAGGAGGGGAAAAGGATTTTAATAATTCTAAAGGATGGATGTCTAAGTTTGTTGTGGTGAAGCCAAATCTTTTCTTTATTGACTGAAACAGATTCTGAACTGAGGGAATGGGCAATCTATTCTGCATTGGTGTTTCAAGGTAGTAGAGGTCATCCTGTTCCCTAGCACGTTCAATCATCCTCCCCAAATCCTTGTCTTGAAAAACACAATAATTATTGTGAAAAATCACAGTGCAGCCTAAGTCTTGAGTGAGTTTATGTATAGAGACAAGGTTTGTGGATAGTTTAGGGACATGAAGAACATTTTTTAAGGTCACTAATGGATTGATTTTGACGTCCCCTTGTTCTTCGGCATATGATCAGTAGCTTTTGAGTCTACAATCCAGGAATTGGTAAAGGTTGTACTTGAGGCACTTAGTCCAATTGAAAGAGGAAACTTACTTGAATATGCCGAAGAACAAGTACCTGAAGGCTTCTCAAGGTTGCTAATGAGTGATCTCACCCTCTCAATCTCTTCTTGGTTGAGTCTGCCCAGTTCTTGTGATGTTGATGCACCTTGTGACTCTCCAGACTATTGATATCAAATATCCTCCATATTTTTGCTCTCTAGGCAATTAAGTCCTTAAGTATTTCTAATAGAAATATCCGATGATGAAGGCTGGTATTGTCGGCAATGAAGGCCAAACGATTAGCAGGGCAATGAAGGTTGGTATCATCGACAATGAAGGCCAAACAATTAACAAGGCAAAACAGAGTAGAAATGCAGAGGTTTCAGAGTGAAGGAGAAACAGAGGCGGTCCCAAGAAAGAACTGCTCTGATACCATGTAGAAAATGTTGTATGTAGAAAATATTGTATTTTTTCCTTAATCTGAATGATTACAAGATGGTTGTATATATAGGGAGCTTTACACTAATGTAGGCCTAGAAAACAAGCCAATCAAGTCCTAGAAAATAAGCAACAATAAAGCTCTAAAAGCAAGGCCTATTAATACATGGCTAAAAAAACATGGTACATGACTAATTCCTAGAAAACATGGAAACCGACTACCAACACCTTCAACCAACCACCAAGTGAAATGTGGGAACCAACCACTTCAATGTACTGTCGACACAGAGATTGAGCAGCTCTGCTGCATTGTAAGTTTTTCTCTTGTTCTGTTTTTGATCCATTGTTGTTGCTTGTTTTAGAGGATACCTAATCGTCGCCCCCTTGTACTTAGACTTTGATCCTCTCTTTAATTAAATTTCTTTTTCTATAAAAAAACAAAGAAACAAATAAAATACTATGGAGCATTTTCTGTCACAAAGCTGCTATTGAGTTTGCAGATCGCTTTAATACCGCCCTCGTTTGCCACAGATGGAATTACTTGGCATGTCACCCTCGCCTGTGGCTTCGAGTAGATCGATCAGTCAAAGACTTATCTGAACCTGGTGTTTTCCCCAACATTGAAACCGCTGTCTCTGCTTCAAGGCATGTTAAATAATGTTGTTTGTGTATGACTCTAGATTTTTCCTCAGGCTGTGGATTCTAATTCTCGCTTTTTTTTTTCTTTCTTACAGACCAGGTGATACCATTTTAATAGCAGCTGGTGGAAGTCATCGAGTCTCGAACATTCAAATAAACAAACCACTCTGCTTGGTGAGTTATCCAACTCTTTTCAGTGGTGGGGGAATCTAGTAAAACGTATTTAGTTGCCTACTGAAATTAACAAAAAAGGGCATATTTTAAGTGATTCTTTAACAATCAATGCTGTCTTTATTCATTATTTTCTGAAAATAAAGTTTCCAGGAAAGGAGTTTCACCTATTTTCAGGTTTTATTGCCATTTTTCTTATCAAATGAGTACAAGATATGTTGTAAGTCCTACTTTAGTACATGATTAGATGCTATATGCTGACCTAAAACACTGCATTCACCAACTTGAAAAAAATAAGAAACTAGACATTGAGTTACGTGGGAAGATCATTGCCATGATCAGCATGCTATACCTTACCTCTAGTCTAGGCCTCTAGGATAAATAATTAATTCATGTTGGGCGTTATACTATTACTTATAAGTTGTATTGAACCATGGCCCATGGGCAAACCATGCAGCCTTGATATTCCTTGAAATTAAGCCTTTCATATAGCTTGCATCCCTCATTGTAGCTTTGCACTCATCTCTTGCTGTTATGAAGTCAGTGCCTCTTTTAGTTGTCCCCACCCTATAATTACTTTCATTTTTTTTTTTGAATAGAATTATAAAGTACATTCATGTACATGAGACACAACTCAGACACAGCAACATGGTGAAATCTTTAAATAAAAGGACATGAAACTACATAGATATATACATTAACATTATTTTAAGTATGCAAATATGGATATTTATAAATATGAAATCATCAAGAAGTATCTCAAAGCATACGTAAAATATATCTAGTATTACTGTGTGTTAAAACACATCTAGATGGTAGTTAGCAAGTGGAAAAATATTAAATTTTTTTTTTCGTCCTTAGAGAACCATATTAATGTATATATCTATTCTGTTTCAGAAGTTATCCAACACAGCATATATATAGATTGTAAAATTATATAAATAAATAAGTATTGATATGTATAAATAAATATGAAAAGATCAAGAAGTATACCTAAGATATGCCTAGATTGTGTTATGTCATAGAAGGTATTTAACAAGTGTAAAATATTAAATTTGATATATTTGTTCCAAAAAGCACCATGAAGGTCTTGGAATATTGACAGCCTGACAAGAGTTTCAAGTGTCCAATATGTTTTGGACATAGATAAGGCTTCTTTTTTAAATGGTTATAAGATATTGTCATGTTGGTATACAATATATAACTAGTTATAAGATTAGTTGGTCATTTAGTTAGACTTTTGAAACTCGTATCAAATTTAGCCAACAACCCTCCATAAGATTAGACGTTTGGCTTCTATCTGGTGTAAAGTACATGGCCTTTTTAAAGGGGTTTCCCTATTAGATATGTTGAGGGATTGAGCAACTTTGTTCCATTGATTTTCTCTTTTTTCATTGTTTTCTGTTTTGTACTTTTGCTGAGGAGGATTTCTTATCCTCCCTTCTCTTTGTTTTTTTTTTCCCCTTTTGTCTTGATGAATTTCTTCTTTTATCAAAAACATTAATGTGTATCTTCCTGTACTATAGGGTTATCCCAGCTTGTTTAGGTCAACTAATGTGACTGCAAATAAATGAATTTCAGAAATTCAAATGTTGTGGATTGGATTTAATAATTAACGCTATATGTGGAGTTGCTTTCGTCACAGTGATGGGTAAGAAAGTCACAGTGATGGGTAAGAAAGATCCACAAATTGGAGTGTGATTGAGACCAAATTGACGACAAGAATCTTACAAATGGAATCAGACAGAAGCACAGCAAGAAGAGCTCAGACTCCAATGCAATTGCAGTTGCAATAAAACCACATCAAACAGAGAATAAACACCATGACTGCAACTAATTGTCACCC
Source organism: Ormosia semicastrata (assembly GCA_029884595.1). Classification (NCBI taxonomy): domain Eukaryota; kingdom Viridiplantae; phylum Streptophyta; class Magnoliopsida; order Fabales; family Fabaceae; genus Ormosia; species Ormosia semicastrata. The sequence continues at coordinate 39,944,895 of JAQQTO010000055.1, forward strand.
CTGAAGTGTTTTTGAGGCTGATGACATGTTTGGAAGTGTTCTTTCCATGAAGATGATGCTCAGACTCCCAATCCTAGTGGAGAAAAAATAGGGTTCCAGAACAATTTTTCCGAAGTTTTTTCTTACTTGTTTTCGTTTTCTGAAATTGTTTTCAGAAGTAGTGTTTTAGGGGATTATATAAAAAAGAACTGAAACAAACAGACCAATGTTTGTTTCATTTCTCTGCCAAAGATGGTTGTTTAACTCTCGAGTTAACTCTTAAACTCTTATGAGTTTACGATCTTAGGACACAAAAACGATTTGACTTGCATGCAAACTCTCTTTTTGTCAAACTCATACGAGTTTAAGTAAACTCTAAAAAAAATCGGTAAACTCTCGATTTTATTAGCGAGTTTACGAGTTTGAAATTACACATGGTTTTGCCCTCAAAATGCACAATTTTGGTCGATTTTGTTGGGTACTTGAGTTGAGTTGCTTCATTTATGCCTTATGTTTTGGGTATATGAAATTAATTTGATGTTTTTGTTATTATTTTGTTGTAGTTTGTCAAACTACAAAATAATGAGTGAAGCTAAGTATAGTATAACAGTTGGATCAAGTATTGAATTATGTTTTTACCATTTTTTTTCTCTCATTTGCTTTGTTGTAAAGTTGGAGTGTTCAATATTAATTATGAATATGCTATTTAATCATGTTTGGTAACTAGAATATGTTTTTTAAATAATATTTTTAAGTATATAACTCTTACGAGTCCAGTGTATGATACGAGTTTATCTAAACTCTTTTGAGTTTGACAACATTGCTGTCAAATGCCCGTACATGAATTCTTCACTAACAATAAGTCGATAATTGGTGCTTGTACCTTCTCATTAATCTAATTCTTGAGGAACCTTCTCATTAATCTAATTCTTGAGGAAACAATAAGTGTTAATGATAGAAAAAAATTTCATATTTGCTTTTCCAATGTTCTTTGTTCAGATTGGTGCAGGTGAACTTCCAGATGACACAACACTCATTTGTTCCCGAGGCTCTGACAGGTTTGCATTCCTTACATTTAGATTTTATCTTGTGTAGTGAACTTTTGAAGTGGTAGCTAGGAGCCACCTCCATGCTGCTGGATTTCAATGGATAAGATACATGGCGAGACAGAATACTTCTGAGCCTCATGCCATGAATGTGGTTTATAATAGGGCATCTGATTGTCATCAGATGTATCTGATTATAAAGTTTGAAATCCCAACCATTATCCAGCAGCTTGGAAAGGACTCCTAGAAAAGTGCCACCAGATATTTCATCTTCGGCGACACTTGGTATGCACCTTTCATTTTGTCTGAGCAGTGCATTGGAGTTCCTTTCCACCTGCAAATTAGCAAACTTAACTGTGAAGGCAGAGCTTGGTTGCTGCTTGCTACATAGAAGGGGAAGGCTAACAGTAGATGGATGCATACTTCAGTGTGAATCTAATCCTTTGGATTATCTCTCGTGTCCAATTGTGAGTACAGCCAGTAGTAGTGAGATTCTTCCCTCATCAATGAAGAGTAATAGTGATGGTGTATTTGTTTCTCAAACCCGTATTGAAGGGGGTGCCAAAGCTGTCTTGACAAGTGGGGATCTGGTCTTGCAACGAGTCAGAGTGATTTATGCTCGAACTTCACTTCTTTTCTGGTTTGATGTAGAGCAGATGTGATCAAATTGGTCATGATTAGCCTTTGTGATATCATTTGTTGTTCTGCTTACCTAATTGTAATTTATTTTAGTGGTGTCATGATGGCATTTAGAATTCTTTTACTGGTGCTTTTCTGTTCTTGTTATGTACCATTAGGATAAGTAAGATATGTAATAAAAGTTCAGTGTACTATGATCTTTGTAATAAGTCGTCTAATTTAATGTAATCATTGATATAAATCATATTCATGCTGAAATTTTTTTTTTTAAAAAAAGACAGCTACAAATAACAGAAATGAGGCATCTAAATTGTTCTATTAAAAAAGGCTTTCATTTTGACTACTGTTGGTAAATCTTTCCTTAGTAGGCTGCTTTAGTTGTAAGGTAATCTATCAACCTCTTATGTAACCCCTCAAAAAAATTTAAAAAAAATAACCACTATTAACCTCCTAAATTTTTTCTTACTTAAAAAAAAATGAGATGCAATGTCTCATTGTTTCTACTTATAGGACCAATGATGTCCATTACAGATGACGTTTACACACATGGAGTTCATTGTTTCTACTTGCACCAACTAGTTAGTCGATTTGCTCACTTGACAAAATACACCTTTTACAAAACAATTTACTCAGTTTTATGCAAAACACCACTGTGCGTTGCGTTTATGCTTCTAATCATTAAGATAATTTCAACGCATCCAAAGGAGCTATTCTTTTCAAATTCATTATGCATTTCGAAACAAACCGTCCACCTAAATCTATGATTTACCCCCCACCCAAAAAAAATATGATTTATCTGTGTTGAAATAACACTAGAAGAAAAAGTTACTATCACAACTACATTTTGAAACAAAATTCAAATAACTAGACTAGAAAAGACTTCTATATAAAGACTAAGAAACTTTTATTTTCTTGAGGAAAAAAAGATATACAGTAAAAAAAAGGTTGGGAACTCTTGATTGCCCACGAATGGACCAGAAATTAAAACGGCTAGATCTCACCCATCCACTGAAACGGACTAAAGGGTTATACACAAGTAAGCCCGTGGTCAGCAACCACAAATGGAATTTCCTTGTTTCACCGGATATTTTCCCATATCATTTCAGCTGTGTATACTTTCTCAATCCCAATCCCCAGTATTACACAAGGTTCATTTTCTTCCGCACAAATGGTCGTGAACATATCTCTAGCCCATGGTTCCTCACAGAACATCACAAACAACCTGAAAATTGAGCACAGAAATGTCATTATTCCAAGAGGAGAATAGATGTTCCTTTAAAACAGACAATAAGCCTTAGATGGTTGAAGTGCAAAATTTTAAAGAAATAACATAGTTTATGGCTTGACTGTTAAAAAAAAATCATAATATGGCTCAAAAAGAAAGAAAAAAATTGCCTGTTTCAACTTTTATCGATAGTAAAACTGCTTATCATCCAACATCAGCCCCCTTCCAAAAGAAAATGAAGACTGGTGCAACGAAGATGGGGCATAGAATTATAGGAAAAAAACTTAAATCACTATAGTAGGTGGGTTGGATGCCTTTGTGCTATCTAAATAAAGCCCAGATAGGAACAAGATTCTACTGATCTGTCACAATATCATTGACTAAGCATAAACACCAACTTCTACCACAAATCCTTTTTGTTTCATAAATTTATACAGCTGCTTCACCAGTCCTCTCAACCAATAGAATATAGATACAATGACTAACAGAAGTATATAAATATTTAATTGCTTACCGTTATAGGACAAAAATTAGGGTAGCTGAACTCAACTCCCTGTAGTAGGCCTTCGTTTCACCACCAAATCATCAGCTGAGTAGTAATCAGCTATGAGCTTGTACATATATGATGGGTTATGCCCTCCTCTGAGAAGTAATTTCCAGACCAGCAAATGCAGAAAAAGAAACCTATTAGTACATTTGTTTTCAAAAGTCAACGATGAAGGAAAGCTAGTTTTCTCAATCAATTTCAGTTCAACTTACGTGTCAGTAATAAAGAGACTAACAAGTTTTGGTGGCACATAATCAAATGTTGGATTAACGACATGAAGAGAACCAGCACCACTTGCAGAATCCATGCAATCTGAGAATTCCCCAAAGTCAAGTAGCTCAGACGGGGATCTCAGCTCATTCAGTAGAACTTCAGGATTGTGCGGATACAAAGGGCACAACTGTCAATAAGATAAAGCAACTTTCAACAAAAGCCGATAAATTTAACTGAAATTATGAAGCAGATCACTATTAAGAAAAATTAAGTTGCCTTACTAGCAATTAATGGAAAGCCTGGAGGTAATTAAACCATGTGTATTAGTAATTTTATCATAATCTGGATACAACTGAATCAATAACTAAGAAGCAGATATTTCATTCTCATCATACAAAATATTGTTCAATTCCAAATTTCCAATATCTACAAATCCCAACATTAGTAAAACCATTTGTATTAGTAATTTTATCATAATCTGGACACAACTGAATCAATAACTAAGAAGCAGCTATTTCATTCTCATCATACGAAATAATGTTCAATTCCAAATTTCCAATCTCTACAAATCCCAACATTAGGTCAAGAGTATCTGAATCAATTTGAACAGGTTGAGATCTAGACTTTAAACCCACATTCATTAGAGATCAGATGCATATACAGCCTACTGTAGTACAATTAAGCTGATTTCAATAAATCTATTGACACTCAGTACCTTCAATTTCTGATATTACACATTTTTAAAACATAAAATGAATTTGGCTTTCTCCAAAATTTATAGAATTGGAATAATTAAGGTCCATATGGCTATATATTAGAAATTCCATGCTTCAATTTCACCTCATTGTAAATTTGTAATAAAATTTTTAATAAACATGATTTTTTAGATTAATTGCTAAAAACTTGTAAAGTTTAGTTTAGAACTATATTTCAAAGATTTTGTATTTATAGACATCCCAAACTCTCAGTCACTGGAATCATTTGTCTCTTCCTCATCACCCTTTTAGTGCACAATAAGTAGTCTAAAATCTAAATAGTCTAAACAAGGACCAAAATAATGGAACTTGAACTTTTTGGGTTGGCCATTCATAGCTTGTTAACTCTTTCTATCAGTGTCTTAAAAACTGGTCACCAGACCGGTTGAACCAGTCAGACCACCAACCGGAGCTCTTGCCGGTCAGACTTCAGTTACAAAACCGCTCAAGCGGTTAAACCATATAAAACCGGATAAAAGTGGCTGAAACTGGCAAAACCGGAGAACCAGCAGTTTAAAAACTGGCCGGTTCGGTAAAAAGCATACACGCTGCAGAAACTCTTGCTGTCTCTCTGATCAACCTTGGCTGGAAATTTGGGACTACAGTGTGTTGCCTTCATTTCTTTCCAAACTCAAAAGTTCCAGATGAGATGACGCAAAAACAAGAAAAAGAGAAAGGTTAATACATGCCGGACAAACAAGAGAGAGGGAAGGGAAATAGAGTGTTCTGAACACCTGCAATAAAGCAATTGCAAGAAGCAACCTACCTTTTGACTTTCCATAATAGCTTTTGAAGTTAATTTCATTTGATTTTATTTCATTTCAAGTTCATTTTGTTTTCTCTCATTTGATTTAATTTCCTTTTAATTTTTAAGTTTTTTATTTGCTTGTATTCTCATTGATAAGATTTATATATTTAAAAGACCAAATCAATTTTATAAAAATGGTATATTAATAATATAAATGAAAAATATGTAAATTTTTTTTCTAAAACTAAGAATTTTGAGCAATTTATTAATTATAGTATTAATATTAATTATAATTTATTTGAAATATATTTATATCTTATCTGGTTCAACCACCGATTAAATCAGTTGAACCATGAACCGCCTTCTTTTACAGTTCATCAGTTGAACCGGTTTTTAAAACATTGCTTTCTATGCTTATCCTCCATTTCTACCTTTTTTCTCCCACCTAGTGGGAAAAAGCTTCGTTGTTGTTGTTGTATGCATCCTGCAGGAATAGAAGTTTAGAACTGTGACCTCACCATCCTCCCCTCCCTTGACCTTATCGGTACAAGAAAATCTAGATGCTTAAGAGGGAGCTTGGTAAATTAGGTTCAAAATTGTTTAGAAGTTAAAACTAGTGTTATTTATCCATATAAATTTGAATTAATTTCAAATCATACTTATTGTTGAAAGAATATTTCTAAATATTGTTATTGCTTGAATTTTAATTGTATAGGTATGATTCACATTATATAGGCTTATATCAATAACTATTTGTCCAGAATAGAGCTAAATTACAAGATATAAATCTGACCAAATACAATAATCAAATCTGTCCTAATAATGGAAATAAGAAAATAAATTAAATTTGTTCTAAGAGATCATCCATGATACTCTAAAATATTTCAAGATATAATAAAGATATTTTGAGCTATTTTTTAGATATTCTAACACTTCCTCTCAAACTAAAACTTCCTAAACTTGAGCTTGTACTAATTAAATAATTTGATAGTGTGATAGTGGCTAGGACGAACGGAGATGGTGGCTGGCAACTACTTATGGGACAAAGACGGAGACGAGGCCAATGCATCTAGACAAACAGAGACAGGGCCAGTGCATTTGGGACAAAGAGCTGGCTAGTGTGAGTCATAACTAACATAAGCTACCATCAGAATAATCGTCGATGGGAATAGAAGTTATCACTAATATGATTCATCCGTGGGAGAGCGGTCACCACCGGAATGATCATCGGTGGGAAGAGAAGCCACCGGTATGATCCATTAGTGGGAAAAGAACAGTATGACAAACACTGGCTTTGAAGTATATATAGAGATGAATTTATTCTCATTCTCCCCCTCAATGAGGGCAGTGGCAGTGATGAAGGCTGGCTCTAAACCCAACGATGAAAGCTGGTCTGATCAGCAATGAAGGCTGATTGCACGGAAACAATAGAGGCTCCGAGATCGGGAGCAACAAAACTAAATCTTGGTATGATGGTGGTGAATAATGCTAAGGAGTTCCAAGAACTCTGCATCGTGAAAAAAAGAGAAATTCTCCTCAAGGTGGATATCATGGCTCTGATACCATATTGAAAGAATATTTCTAAATATTGTTATTGTTTGAATTTTAATTGTACAGGCATGATTCATATTATATGGGCTTATATCAATAACTACTTGCCCAGAATAGAGCTAAATTATAAGAAATAAATCTGTCCTAATATAAGAATCAAATCCGTCCTGATAATGAAAATAAGGAAATAAATCAAATTTGTTCTAAGAGATCATCTATGATACTCTAAAATATTTCAAGATATAATAAAGATATTTTGAGATATTTTTTAGATATTCTAACACTTCCTCTCAAACTAAAGCTTCCTAAACTTGAGCTTGTAATAATTAAATAATTTGATAATATGATAGTAGTTGGGACGAACGAAGATGGTGGCTAGCAACTACTTATGGGACAAAGACGGAGACGAGGCTAGTGCATCTGAACATACAGAGACGGGGCCAGTGCATCTGGACAGACAGAGACGGGGCCAATGCATCTGGGACAGAGTTGGCTAGTGCGAGTCATAACCAACATAAGTTACCATCAAAATGATCGTCGATGGGAACAGAAGTCATCACTAATATGATCCATCCGTGGGAGAGCAGTCACCACCGGAATAATCTTCGGTGGGAAGAAAAGCCACTGGTATGATGCATTAGTGGGAAAAGAACAGTATGACAAACACTGACATTGAAATATATGTAGAGATAGATTTATTCCCATTCTCCTCCTCAATGAGGGCAGTGGCAACGATGAAGGCTGGCTCTAAACCCAGCAATTAAAGCTGGTCTGATCAGCAATGAAGGCTGATTGCACGGAAACAACAGAGGCTCCGAGATCGGGAGCAACAAAACTAAATCTTAGTATGATGGTGGTGAATAATGCTAAGGAGTTCCAAGAACTCTACATCGTGAAAAAAAGAGAAATTCTCCTCAAGGTGGATATCATGGCTCTGATACCATATTGAAAGAATATTTCTAAATATTGTTATTGTTTGAATTTTAATTGTACAGGTATAATTCACATTATATAGGCTTATATCAATAACTACTTGCCTAGAATAGAGCTAAATTATAAGAAATAAATTTGTCTTAATACAAGAATTAAATATGTCCTAATAACGGAAATAAAGAAATAAATCAAATCTGTTCTAAGAGATCATCTATGATACTCTTAAATATTTCAAGAAATAATAAAGATATTTTGAGATATTTTTCAGATATTCTAACACTTATTTTGCTTAAAATTTGGCTTGAACTATCAAATATTGTTTGGTGATTCATTTTGAAAACTCAATAAAATAAATTACACCACATTTGATTAAATATTTATTTTGATTCTCATATTCCAATTTACAAATTTACAAGCTGTATTATGTTATTCAATCAATCAACTTGCAGCACAGGACACCTTATTCTCAAGTAATAACATGTTACTAAAATTGAAATTAAGAAAACATAAAAATTTAATCCAACTATTGAACAGAACTTGGTTTTCAGCTCAAACTGACATGAGTATGAGATTTTGATCCCAATTCAAGTCAATATGTACAAAAAAAAATTCAAATTCTTCGCCTCCCACTGGTTTGGCTTTGGCAGTAAATTATCATCCTATTTCCAGATTTGACAGAATAGGAAAGAAATTATGAGCAGACATCAAAAGTCATAAGAATTCTTGTATCCTAGAATATGACAGATGTGAGGCAGATAGAGATTATATTTTAAAATTTTAACAATTCACCTTGTGACTCCCAGCAAGTACAACAAAAGGAACGGCATGCCTTTGAGCTGCAAGTGCAACCATATTTAACCCAACTGGGGCAATAACTCCACCATTAGCCATCACAGCATGGGCTCCAACTATAACCTATATAATGGTAGGCTGAAAATCAATTTAAATTCAGTATAGGATCTTGATTCCAAATATAATGCCAGGATTTTCACGTACCATGTTCACCCGGGAAATCAAAGCAAAAACTGCAGAATCAGTAATTACTGTGGTCTGTAAGCCTCTAGCAGCCAATTCTTTCGCAAGGAGATGTCCCTTATATCTGATTGCATATACAGTCAACATTAAATGAACAAATCCATTTCTAATAATCCATCATCATCCCTTGCAAATGTTAGCTAGCCACTACTACCAACCTTGGGGCACCCTCAGCAACAAAGACCTTAAATGATCTCTTTTTTTCCTTTGCAGCACAAAGAAATTCCAACACTGTTTTCGAACTGCCTAGCGTTAATATTACCTCACTGAAAATCATACAAATAGCAGAGTAAACGAATAAGAAAAAGAACGAGATTTTCTTCTACTAAAATAGAAAATAAAGAAAAGGAGTAAGATCCTAATATCAAGACATAATCACATAAATAAGATCCTAATATCAAGACATAATCACATAAATCAACAGAATCACATTCACCTTAGTTATTTAAGATATGACGAGTGCAAGACAAACACACACACACACAAACAGACAAGGAAAATGTATGGACCGTAATGTTAGTCATGTAGATTAAGCAACCTTTTGCAACATGAAACAACCATAAATTTGAGAAACATGGATGGAAGAAATAATTCATGTTCCCAATAAGAAGTAAGCAACAAACCATGTCAGAGTTACTTTCAAAAAAGATAAAAATATTGAAGATTTTGTTGTTTGATGTTGTAAATTACACGGCATTTGTCAAATATATGCATGATATTCTAAGTTAATATTATGGACTTGAAAATTAATCTCTGACCAGTTATGTCAGACAATAGTAGTAGTTGACAATAGTACTAGTTGCTATATCCCATGCAATACAATCACCATATATTCATAAAAAATCATTATCATTTTATTTGTTTTACATCCAAGATCAGTAATGCCATCATGTTTTTACATAAAGGTAATGCAGTCTACACAGGAAGCTAAAAGAAAAAAAGGATCAAACAGCATCCCAAGGGAAACTTTAACAAAAGTGCGGCTTGATATAATCAACCATATAAATAGTTAAATAAAAAATTAATTGGAATCTTCCATATGGATTAGTCTTTGCCTGTTTGCCATTACAGTCCAATCTTCCCCACCATCAAAATAATGTAGAGAGCACTCAAAAAGAAAGCATTAGATATTTAACTTATGCATTGCCTCCTATCTAATTGTTATAACTTACAAATAACAATAACGCGTTTAGTTTATGATTAAGAAGTCAACCCAAGCAGAAATAGTGATGATGTAACATTCACTATATGAGATGGTCTAGAATACTCTACTCAAGAAACAAAAGCTTTCAATCAACCATGAAGAAGAGAATTCTCAGGTGTTGGATCCCTTTATCAATGCCTTTTTATGACCAGAGGTAAGAAGTCTTAGCATTGACACGTAATGTGTAAAATTTCCATGCAAGTTTTTCACAGTCACAGATCAATCTGAGCTTTTGGGGAGCAAGTACAACATGTTTTCAAACAAAAAGTACTTTTAAAGCAAGAGAATAACAATATATCTTAAGAGTAGTTTTGGGTGAGATGAACTTTTGATGAATGTGCTCTACTGCTTGCTCAGCTATTTGTTCATAGCACGTGGCTATGTCTTGAATAAGTTCATTAACTGCTTCAATGACATCATGCTTCAACTTCCGACCTCTTGAACCTTTGTCAACGGCTGTAAAAAAGGAAAACAAAACTCAAACTCAAAAGACATGCAATTGAACACAGAATGATAACAATTTCATCATCAAATATAACACAGCTACAAGGAATCAATGTTATATAATAATCACAGTGATCAACAAATAAACTATCCAGTAATGTCAATGAAGCATTCTAATATCATGGTCAACATAATAACAAAGTTATAACATTCTCATAGTCTCATGCCATCCTCACATCTACTTTTCCCTTCAGATTCACCCCCCGAGGAAGATGTGTGTGGAACGGCAGCTGAATCAGGCATATCCTCTAGAAGAGTTTGCAATGATGGTGGACGCAAGGTGCTTCTTGCAGCAGCTGCAACAGCAGCGGCAGATAAAACAGGATGATCATCTCGCTCCACGTCATCTTCATCATCACTTGCGGCCGATAGTCCCAAACCAGCCACAGCAGCTGTTGTAAGTGAAAGATCCTCCTCCCTTATAATGTGCAAAACACGCCTCACAATATTTCCCACAGCAAGCTCTGCAATCACAAACATAACATGTTATGATAGGGTGACAAAATATCAATCTCCATAATTCCCAATAAACCATTGTGCATGTTACTGTAAAACATCCTTCAACAAAAGTAGAACTAGGCATTAGGCAATCAGGCAGCAAATTGACCCAAAAACACATACTTGACCACCATAAAAACACTGTACACAATACAGAAAAAATGCATATTTCTAATTTAAAAACAAAAAACTAAATCTTAGCATACCAACAGGATTTGCAGCAATAAACTGCTCCCCCACAGTCCTTACTGCATTAATCAAAGCTGCAGCCTGGTTTGTGTGTGGCACCCGCTGCTGCGAAATCACAGACCGGAGCAACTCCGCTGTCTGCTTTGCTGTGGCTTGAGAACCTTCAATTTTACTAGCACCACACAGCAACAACAAAAAACCAAAAAAGAAAAAAAATCACAGAAAATCACAGAAATCAGTTCTTAAACTCAAAAGTCACAAGATGGTTCCTAATACACCATTCATTGAACTCAAACAGTGACAATGAAGAAAAAATTTACCGTTTTTTAAGCTGATTCACAAAATCATTAACAAGAGCCTGAACATCCGGCATTCTGATGCCAAATTTAACCTGAAAAAAAATTATAAGAAAAAAACGACTTTACTTTATGAAAATACAAGTAAAAAGGGTAACCTAAACAGGCATAACAAAATCACGGGCTTTTAAATTTGGGGTTGAAATAATTTTTTTCTGGTTGTTTCATTTCACCCTTTGAACCAAACAAAAATAAAGGCTTTACCTGAAGCAAATTAAGAGTGTTTGGTTTGCGAGAAAATATTGAGGGAAAATTGAGAATGGAGCAGAAGATTGGATTCGATTCTCAGCTGCGTGCGCTTCTTGGGTTTATGAAATGAGTGAGGATTGAGGAATTATGAGTTCCGGGTCGTGGAATCGGATAACCCAGTTCCGGATCCGGGCTACCCACCAATATTATGTGAAAATTGAAAAATGACAGAAAAATTATTTTTTTATAAAACAAATTATTTTTTTATCTGTTTATAAAACAAAATTAATGTCCGTGATAAGAATCACTTACATAAGTTACATTCATGTACCAAAAATCACATACATTCTCTACTCCATTAAGATTCTCAAATTTATTTTATAAAAATTAATCTTATAATAACAAATTTATAGAATTTCAAATGCTATTTATACAAATAATTAATACTAACTAATAAATTATTTACCTAATTAATACTAATTATTTACAAACTTATCCTTATTAATTACAGTCTCTATCAATATCTATTCTTTTAAAAACAATTCCTCAGATAATGATGTAAAAACAAAACATCAAATTATGAGAGTTGTAAGAATACCACCTACTAAGAAAAATATATATATGTAGCTATCCAAATTGAATATGATTACTCTCACATTTTTCATATCCAACTTGTACTTGACAACAGTGATAATACCATCTACAATTTTGTTATTTATACACTTAAAATTTAATACTTAATTAATATTTCTCTCATATTAATATATAATATGTTTATTTTATTTCAAAATACAATATAATGAATATCTCCCTAAGTTCATATCAACATATAATATTTATAGGAAGTGTTAAATTTAATGGTATAAAACATATTATCCTTCCACAGCTGCATGGAAAGAGCAAATGACACGCAATCATTGAAAAGGACAGTGGCAAAGCCACCAAGTTATATCTATCTATAGACAACATACCAACACTTTGCATTTGCCGAAGGACACTAACATTGGGTAGGAAAATATTTTCCGTACATTAATGTTGATACTCAAATTTGTTTAGATAATTTTTAAATTTTGTATTTTTTTTATGCTAGTTAAGTCTAAGTCTAATAGATTAGAGAAAGAGAGAGAAAGAGAAAATGGAGACCAATGTTAAAAAAAATTAATTTGCATTAAATATAAATAATAAATAAAATATTTAGACATAATTTTTTATGAAATATTAAAAGAAATTTGAAAATAAATATTAATTAAATTTTAATATTAATTTTAAAATATTTAATTTGAATTTTAACAATTAAAAGGTTAATAAAAATAATTAATAATTTTTAAATCAGATATATGTTAAATTTGTAATAGTACTATATTTTTAAATAATTGATTTATTCTTGATTTAAAAATTTTTAATTTTAAACTCAAATAAAAAATAAAGAAATACATATTGAGATTTTTAACATCACTAAATTAAATTTTAAATCACCTAATATTGTTTTTTGATTTACAAATAATAAATGAAGAAAAACTAAAAAAGATTTAATGACTAAATTAATTCTTTTTTACTAAATAATTGAAGCATCACTTACCATAAATAAATAAAAAAATTAAAGTACGTGAACACACTTTTTCTTTTCAAAACATAACACAATAACACAATTTTTTTTCAAACACAACACAAGTTTTGTGATTACACACAAGAAGATTTTTTTGGAGCATCGAATACGCTAGAACAAGAAAAACAAAGAGATTTTGAGATTCAGCAATTAGCCAGCTGCCCCGTATTCTCATGTAGTGCTTCTTCATAGCTCAAGGTATTTTATCATTCTTTTTCTTTGGAGCTTATTTCTTTTCGTTCCTCAGTAGCATAGGAGACGTAAAGGCTATGCCTTTCTCCTCTTATATTTTTTGGCACCTAAAATCCTTTTTTCACAGAATTTATTTATTTATTTATTATTTAAATGAATAACTCAAGGCTGCAAGAGCATTACGTGATGCTCTGCATACAACCCATTTTTGTTTTTCTTCTTTGCAGCTTTAGTGCTCCATTGAGGTTTGGTACGCTAGCACTAGATGCATAGCTTTCTCTTTTATTTTTTAGTTTTTTTTTTGTCTATCTTCAATAATAAATGAATTCCTGCAATTTTGCTTGTTTGTTCTACTAATTGTTAGTCTGACTTTGACGTTGCTAATTGAATTGTTATACTAATTCAGTTGTTCTTTCTTATCTTTTGATGTTTTATTATACACTATGTCTATTAATTTTCATTAATTATCATGGATGATGACCGTATAAAGAATATCTAAAATTAGTCAAAGTAACAGAAGTTTTGATTTTCCATAAATGATAACCATTTCTTAATTTTTGTCAAAATCGTTGATGGTATCTAGAGCGATCTTCAATGAAAATCTTATTTCAAGTATTAATTTTTTGTAATAAAAATCTTATTGCAAAATTAATTAAAACTTGAAAATTTAGCTGATGATAAAAAATTAAATGAAGATTGAAGTGCAGTCAACAAAATTCTACTTAATATTTTTAAGATCATTTTATTGGATTTTGTTAGAAGTGTTAGTGGAATCTAATTCCAACACTTAGAACAAATAAAAAAAATTTCTAAAAATTTTAAAATAAATGTGAGTAAATTCATGCATTTCTAACTCTTTGATTGTGTTGAGTTAAAGTTTTGTTTTTATGAAAACTTTTTCAGATGTTACTACAAAAAATGTCATTATACCCAAAAATATTTTCTTGAATTTGAATGAGATTTTATTAAAAATTATTTTAGTAAAAATATTTGCTTTACTTAAACATATTTTTTGAATTAAAATCTTATTCTCTTAAAGTAATATTTTATTTGGATTTTTTTTTGAAATATTTTTCTTCAAAAAAATAATTGATTCACCATTTTCATATCACATATTGTGATATTTTAATTTGTTCCATAGAACAATGACTACTTAGCTACTCATTTATTATCTTAGTCATTTATTATATTTGATAATATGCCAACAAATTAAGACATGTAAAAATAAAATAAAAATAAGAAACATTGTTTCAAATAAAAATAAATTAAGATTAATTTGATTTATATGTTAAAAAAATAATTATTTTTAAAACAGACGATGTAGGGTGCCTACCCATAATCAATCTCCAAACTCAAACTTTAAAACATAAACCTTTTTTAAGATTTTTAATTGTACTATTTTATCTCTAAAATAGAAAAAATAATTAGTAACGACTACCTTTCAAGATAGTTGTGACAACCCTTAATACAACACCCCTTAAGATATTATATTCACATTCACATGTATGTATAGTTCCTTGTTCTTTATGTACCGTATTCATATGTGAGTACAGTATCATAGGGTGTCTTATTTTAAGACAATGGAACTCTATTGGAAATGAAATCCAAATATATATATATATAGCTACTTTCTCAGTGGAAAATTATGGAGCAAAAGAAAGCAAAACAAAACCAGCAGATTCTCATCTCATACACTTCATCCACAGCTGAAGCAGGACTCAAGGCAAAAGAATATGGGCTTCTCCTTTACAAGCTTGTAAGCCAGACCCTGAGCCTTCTCCTTCTAGTTCCTCCAACATCATTGAACTTGAAAAGGGTGTGAGCAGAGAAACAAGGGTAGCGAAAGCATTGTGTTTCTTGAAACGGAATATGCTTTTGTCTAGAATCAAAGAGACCATACCCATTGTACCAATATTGACCCATTGTTGAATCATTTCTAGCAAAAACCCATAAGGAAAAAAAAAATCCCAATTCACATAACCACCTCCTTTGTTTCTTCACCAACCAATTAAAGAACAGGTTGCACTTGCCATTCTTGAATTAGTGTAAGGTTTGTGAAATAGTTACTTTACGCTTACGCTTACTGTTTTCTTGAGCCTTTGTTGAAGCAGGATCGTCATGATCTTGAGGCTTGACATCACTAACTGCTTTTATGATTGGTGCCGAAGAGACTTCAATAGCAGAAGCATCCTTGAAAAACATAGCTATTGGATTTCCCCCTAAACCTAGAGCTGTCAAAACAGGCCGGTTCAATTTGAGTCGAGTCAGATTGAGCCATGTAAGTTTTTGAGCTAACATTTTGTCAGTCTAATCTGTCTTTTTTTAATGTAAACGGCCTAGCTCATTGAGGGCTGACTCATTCGGACTATTTTTAATTTTAAACTGACATTTACTAGTCCAGTCTATCCATTTTATCAAACTATTTGAATTTACCCATCAAGTTTAGTTCATTTTAACAGCTCTACCTAAACCTTTACATAGCATTTGTTCCATATTCTTTATGGAACCTTCCATTCTCGTCAACCATTCATCCATGGACGTTTGACGAGTTGTCATTTGGCACAAATTTTCCTCCATTTTAGACAAGTGTCCTTCCATTTTGTTCAAATCTTCCTCCTTTCGATCCATTTGTTATTCGTAATGAAATCAACAAGTGAAAGAATATCATAAATGAAATAGCCAAGTGTCCCGCGTTGATAGCCCAATTGGTTGGAGTTAGGGACATGCAGGAAGAGTAGCGGGGTTTGATTTCCGCAATTACTCTTTATCCAAATTTCTCTTCCCCTATGCCCCCACCCCTCTCCTAGGCCCCATTAGGGGGCCATCTTGGAGCTTCTCTAAGGAGCCCCTCCACCAGACCCATTAAGGTGGATCCTTAGCATTACAAAAAAAAATAGTTAAATTTAGATAGTCTAATAAAATTTTGAGTCTTGTTTCACTTCTTATAATTTACAACTCTAAATTTTATTTATACAAATAATCAACACTACTTAGCAAACTAATTACTTAACTATGAGTAACTACTTACAAATTAATATAACTAATTACACTTCATATCAATATGTGACACAAAAACAACAAAATAAAAAAAAGTATACAAGATGTATATATTATTTAATTAAAATATGTGATCGTTGAAAATGTACATATGATTAATAAAATGAATATAAAACTGAAAATATTATTTAAATTTTAAAAATATATATAATTGAAGATTTTAAAATAAAAAAGTAAACAAAAATGAGAAGTAATAAAAAAATTACGAAAAGAGTATAACTATCTCAAACAAAAATAATTTATTTTAATTTAAATTTTTGTACATTTCTATTATGTTTTACTTTTGTTAAGTTATTTATTTGCTTTGTATGATGTTTTTAAAATTTGTAGTATAAAAAATGATGGCGAAAATTTTAAAAGAAGCAAGTTTCTCTTAAAACTTATTATATTTATGTTAATTTATATATATTTTTGGTTTTGCAATTTAATAATACTTGAGACAATTTGTGTATACCTTGACTAATTCACTTATCTATAAAAGATAATAAAGGAAAGTTTCTAGTTCAATATACAATTTAAGCTTTTCTTAAAATGTCATCACTATTCACTTAAAATTTTGAAGAGGAGAAAAAGGTGAAACTATACATCCATATTTTAGCACATTACCAGTTTGATCTAGTAAAAAGTAGGCTTTTGATGAGAACGCCTATTATGTTATCTAAATAGGGCTAAAGTTACTTTAGCACTTCATAATTCTAAGTATTTGCAACTCTACAACTTTCCCTATTGAGACCTGACATAGAGGAGAATTGGAGATGAAGGATTAGTCTCTCAACCGCTGCAAGTTTTTGGATTCACCATGCATTTAATAAATAAGATCTAATTGATGTTAAAACATAATATAATTGATGGATATTTTATTTTAAAGCAATTATTACAAGATCTAGATCCAAATTGTTTGTGATTAGTGATGACTATGTGATTGTTCTACACAATTTTTCCCTTTCACTAGCTTTTTACCCGTGCTACTTACGTTAATATTACATACTAAAAATATGATCTAATGGTTTTTTTTTAAATGAGTATCTTTTTCATCATATATATTATTTTTATTTCATAAATTTTATCACACAGTAATAATTTGAAATATTATTTATTTTAATTTTGTCTAATTTTTTTCTTGCATATTAGATAAGAAAATTATGACAATTAGTATCAACATAGTGTTAATTTAAATGATAATGAGTTTAAACATTTTAAATATGTAATTAGAGATTTAATTCTTGACTCACGTATATAAAGAAAATATTATTGTTAGTAGCGGTCTCCCTCATATTAGTCCTTCACTTTTTAAATTTTTTGTTATTTATATATTACTTACATTCGCATCATAATACAATATTTATGTGAAGTGTCACATTTAATGGTATAAAACATATTATCGTTCCACAGCTAAATGGAAAGAGCAATTGACATGCAATCAATGAAAAGGACAGTGGCAAAGCCACCAACTTATCTATCTATAAACAACATACGAAAATGGAAACTTAAAAAAGAAAAAGAAAATCAATTTGCATCAAATATAAAATAATACATAAAATATTTATATGTGATTTTTTTATGAGATATTGAAAAAAATTAGAGAAAAATCTTAATTAAATCTTATTATTAATTTAAAATTATTTAATTTTTTAATAACTAAAAGGATTAATAAAAATGATTAGTAATTTTAAAACTAAATACATGCTAAATTTGCAATAATATCATGCCTTTAAATCATTAATTTATTCTTAATTTAAAATTTTTTAATTCTAAACTCAAATAAGAAATAAAGAAATACATATTAAGATTTTTAACATCACTAAATCAAATTTTAAATCACTTGATATTACTCTTTGATTTATAAATAATAAATAAAAAATTAGAAAAATTTAATATTAAATTAATTCTTTTTTACTAAATAATTGAGACATTACTTGACTTATAAATAGAAAAATAACTAAAGCATGTGAATACACTTTTCTTTTCAAAACATAACACAATAACACAATTCTTTTCAAACACATTACAAGTTTTGTGATAACACACAAGAAGATTTCTTTGGAGCATCGAATACGTTAGAACAAGAAAAACAGAGAGAATTTGAGATTCATGAATTAGCCAGCTACCCCGTATTCTCGTATAGTGCTTCTTCATAGCTCAAGGTATTTTATTATTCTTTTTCTTTGGACCTTATTTCTTTTCGATCCTTAGTAGCATAGGAGACGTAAAGACTATGCCTTTCACCTCTTATATTTTTTGGCACCTTAAATCCTTTTTTCACACAATTTATTTATTTATTACTGTAAGAGAGAAAGGATAAAAATGAGTTAGTTATGAGTTGGTTATGATAGTTACCAAGTTAGTTAGTTAGTTGTAATTAGTTACAAAATTGTTACAAATCTGTTATGTCAGTAACGTAGCTTATCATTGTATATAATTCATACAATGCAATAGTGCAAATCAATGAATAAAATCACAATTCGTTCTCAGTTTTTTTAGTTCCAGAATTCTCTCTCTTTTCTCATTTTTTTTCTTTCTTCTACACCAACCTGGCCCTGATACCTCACATGATATCAGAACTCAGTTTTCATCCATGACTTCTGATCAAGTTTCTTCAACAGCAAATCAATTTATGCTCTATACATTTTCTAATCATGTGTCAATCAAGCTCGATGAGGATAACTTTTTGGCATGGAAGCAACAAGTATTAGCAACAATCAAAGGTCACAAACTTTTTCAATATGTTACTGGTGAATCAATTCTAGAAAAGTTTAGTTCTCAAGAAGATGAAACAAGAAATCAGATCAGTGGGGTTTATCTCAATTGGGAGCAGTAGGATCAATTGCTGGCATCCTGGTTACTTTCCTTGATGAGTACTTCTTTCACAACAAGGATGGTTGGTTGTGAATTCTCGTATCAGACTGGAAAAGGCTTGAAACATTTTTTGCATCACAGATTCGAGCAAAGGTGAGCCAGCTTAAAAACTAATTGAGAAACACAAGGAAAGAATCTTCTATTTCTTCTTACTTACTTGCAATTAAGAAACTGGTAGATACCTTAGGATCAATAGGGTCTCCAATTGATGAATCTGGGCATGTTGAAGCAATTCTTGATGGATTATCAGAATATTATGAGGGATTTGTGACTACAATAACCTCAAGAAGTGAGCCTTGTAGTGTTCGAGAACTTGAAGCTCTTCTTATGGCTCAAGAAGAGAGAATTGAGCGTTTTAGGAAAAATGAATTAGGAATAATTCAAGGTAATATGGTTCAATCTCAAATCAGGAGAAACCACAATAACAGTGGTTACAGTAGCAATTCCAATCATAGAGGAGGTTTTAATCAAAGACCAAATTTCAGTGTTGGTCGTGGTTTTGGTATGAATCAGGGAAGAGGTGTTTTTACTAGTAGAGCTCAACAGAACTTTAGAGGTCGTTTTGGAATAAGAGGAGGTAGGTTCTCATCTGGTGAGAAGCCTCAGTGTCAACTCTGCAAGAAAAGTGGTCACACTGTTGTAGATTGTTGGTATAGATATGATTAGTCATTTGCAGGATCTCAATCTTATCAAAACTTCAGAAATCAAAATCAAGGGAATGGAAATGTTTCGAGTGCAATGATGGCACAAAGTTCTAATCTAAATTTCACTGGTGGTCCTATGAATGCAATGTTGGCCACTCCTTCAACCTTATTTGATCCAGCACAGTACCCTGATTATGGTGTCACACATCACCTTACACCAGATTCCTCAAACTTGCAGCATAAGGTGGAGTATGATGGCACAAAAAAAGTCTTTGTAGGCAATGGTACAGGTCTGTCTATTTAGCCTGTTGAGCATTCTAAGTGTTATTCAGATTTTGTTCATAATTCCTTTGTTTTGAGTAATCTTTTGCATGTTCCTAAAATTTCTAAAAATCTGTTGAGTGTTGCTCAATTTGCAAAAGATAATTGTGTATTCTTTGAATTTCATTCTGATAAATGTCTTGTCAAATCTCAGGATACTAAGGAGATCCTCCTCCAAGGCACCTTTAGAAATGGCTTGTATGTTCTTCTTAACTTTCATCTCACAAATTCATCTCAGTCTGTTCTCTGCAATGTTGCTTCAGCACCATCAACAACTGATTTCTCTCATTGGCATTCAAGACTTGGTCATGTTTCTACTTAAGTAGTGACTAGAGTATTGAAGTCTTGTAATCTTCCATTTTCTTTCTGTAAAAATCAGCAAAGTAGTGTCTGTGAGGCTTGTTGTATGGGGAAATCTCATTAGCAACCATTTTCTGATTCCAATTCTGTATACACCACTCCTTTACAACTTGTATATATTGACATTTAGGGTCCAGCCCCTGTGAATTCATTGTCTGGTGCCAGAAACTACTTGTTGTTTGTTGACACTTATTCCAAGTATTCATGGATTTATTTGCTACATTCCAAATCTCAAGCTTTTTCTATTTTTCTTCAATTTAAACAGATGGTTGGGTTGCAATTGGGAACCAAACTTAAGGCATTACAAATAGATAATGCAAAATAATTTTTGGTTTTTTTTTCCAAATATCTACATTCACATGGCATTCTACATAGATTAACTTGTCCATATGTACATCAACAAAATGGTAGTGTTGAGAGGAAGCATAGGCATGTCATTGAAGTGGACTCACAATACTTGCTGCTTCCTCCCTTCCTCTTAAGTATGCTTTTATTCATGCTACTTCTAGTATAAATATTTTGCCAACTCTTGTATTACATAATCTGTCCCCATTTGAGACTATTCAAGACATAGCCCTCATACCATAACCTTAAGGTATTTGGGTGTGCATGTTACCCATTCACCAAACCCTACAAGAAGTTCAAGCTTGATTATAGATCTGTCCAGTGCATTTTTCTAGGCTTTGCTCCTCTTCATAAGGGTTTCAAATGTCTATCTCCTTCTGGTAAATTCTTTTTTACTCCATATGTTATTTTTTATGAATTATCCTTTCCTTTCAAATTAGTTTCCAGTCATTTTGTGTCAAAGTCCATTGTTCCTTCTTCTTCTATTATCCTTATCCTTTTTATTCCATTGTTATCAACAAGTGCCCCACCTGCAAATAGGCATTACTATAACCATTGTGTATTAGATAATAATTTTATGCCTAATAATTTTCATGAGCAGTATTCTCCTCCTCAGAACAGTGTTGCTTCCACAGTGCCTTCTGTTGCAGCACAGATCAATCTTGAAACTTCACAACAGTTAGTCAATGCAACACCTGTTATTCAGAAGACACATCCTATGTTAACCAGGGCTAAGGCTGGTGTATACAAACTAAAAGCTTTTTCTACTATTTTGGAACCAACCTCAGTGTCTCAGGCTCTTGCTCAACCATAGTGGTTGCAAGCCATGACATCTGAATATCAAGCTTTATTAAGAAACAACACATGGTCTTTGGTTGAGCTTCCTCCTAATAGAGTTGCCATTGGAAGCAAATGAGTATTTCGGGTGAAATATAAACCAGATGGCTCAGTAGATAAGTATAAGGTAAGACTAGTTGCCAAAGGTTTTAATCAAAGGTCTAGTTTTGACTTTATTAAGACCTTTAGTCCAATAGTCAAGCCCGCCACTATCAGCTTGATTCTAACCTTGGCTTTGGCTAAAAACTGGTCTATCTATCAAATTGACATCAATAATGCATTTCTAAATGGTGATCTATAGGAGGAAGTTTATATGCAACAGCTTCAAGGGTTTGTGTTTGGAGACTCTCAGCTAGTATGCAAGCTTCACAAAACTCTCTGTGGTCTCAAGCAGGCCCCTAGAGCTTGGTTTCAAAAATTGTCCACTGCCTTATGTGCTCTTGGTTTCTCTACTACCAAGTCATATGTCTCCTTATTCGCAAGGTTTTCCTCCACATCTACTATCTTCATTCTAGTTTATATGGATGATATCTTGATCACTGGCTCTTCTACCTCTGAGATCCAGTCTCTGACTGCCAAACTCAATTCAACATTTGCTCTTAAAGATATGGGACAACTACATTATTTCCTTGGCATTGAAGTACAACCAACTAAATCTGGTGGTCTGCATTTGTCTCAGACAAAGTATATTCATGATCTATTAGCTAAAGTTAAATGCATAATTATAAACCTTATGCTACTCCAATGATTGCTCACCTTAAACTCTCAGCTCAATGGGGTGCTCCATTTTCATATCCTAGTTTATATAGTTCAGTTGTAGGAAGTTTGTAGTATGTTACTATAACTAGGCCTGATATTTCCTACTCAGTAAACAAAGTATGTCAATTCATGCAATCTCCCTTAGAGTCTCATTGGAAAGCAGTCAAACGAATATTGAGATATCTTCATGGTACTGCCACACATGGCTTGCACCTTCAAAAATCTAATTCTCTACCGCTCTTGGGCTTCAGTGATTCTGATTGGGGATCTGGCCCAGATGACAGGAGATCAACCAGTGGCTATTGTGTGTACTTTGGTAAGAACTTGATTACTTGGTCCAGTAGGAAGCAGCATGTTGTATCCAGAAGCAGCAGAGAGGCAAAGTATTGAAGTTTAGTTGCTTTGGCTATTGAGTTCATCTGGTTGCCGACCTTACTTAGTGAACTCCAAGTGTTAATGCCTAATCTACCTCAAGTCTTCTGTGATAATATGAGTGTTGTTCTCTTGGTTGCTAATCCCATTCTTCATTCTCGCACAAAATATTTTGAATTTGATTTGGATTTTGTTTGAGAACAAGTTGTCTTTCATAGGTTGCAAGTTAGTCATATTCCAGCACATGAACAGGTGACTGATATTCTAACTAAAGTTGTTTCCAATTCATTGTTCACCATTTTTAGATACAAACTGAGAGTTGAACCACTTCAACTGCTGAGTTTGTGGGGGGATGTAAGAGACAGGATAAAAGAGTTAGTTATAAGTTAGTTATGATAGTTACCAAGTTAGTTAGTTAGTTATAATTAGTTACAAATTGTTACAAATTTGTTATGTCAGTAACTTAGCTTATTAGTGTATATAATTCACACAATGCAATAGTGCAAATCAATGAATAGAATCACAATTCATTCTTAGTTTTTTCAGTTCCATAATTCTCTCTCTTTTCTCATCTTTCTTTTCTTTCTTCTACACCAACCTGACCCTGATACCTCACAATTATTTAAATGAATAACTCAAGGCTGCAAGAGCATTATATGATGCTCTGCATACAACCCATTTTTGTTTTTCTTCTTTGCAGCTTTAGTGTTCTATGGACGTTTGGTACGCTGGCATTAGATGCATAGCTTTCCCTTTTGTTTTTTTTTTTCGTCTATCTTCAATAATAAATGAATTCCTGCAATTTTGCTTGCTTGTTCTACTAATTGTTAGTCCGACTTTGATGTTGCTAATTGAATTTTTATACTAATTCAATTTTTTTCTTATCTTTTGATGTTTTCTTATATACCATGTCTATTGATTTTCATTAATTATCATGGATTATGACCGACGAAGGAATATCTAAAATTAGCCGAAGTAACAGTGAAGTTTTGGTTTTCTAGAAGTGAGGACCATTTCTTAAGTTTTGCCAAAATCACTGGCGGTGTCTAGAGCGATCTTCAATGAAAACCTTATTTCATGTATTAATCTTTTCTAATATAGATCTTATTGCAAGACTAACCCAAACTTTAAAACTTGGCCAACGATGAAAAAATTAAATGAGGACCAAAGTGCGGTCAACAAAAGTCTACTTAATACTCTTGAAGTCATTTTATTGGATTTTGTTAGAAGCGTTAGCGGGATCTAATTTCAACACTTAGAACAGATAATTTTTTTTTCATAAATTTAAAAATAAATGTGAGTAAATTCATGCATCTCCAACTCTTTGATTGTGGTGAGTTAAAGTTTTGCCTTTATGAAAACATTTTTAGAAGTCACTACAAAAAATCTCATTATACCCAAAAATATTTTCATGAATTTGAATGAGATTTTATTAAAAATTATTTTAGTAAAAATATTTTCTTGACTTAAACATATTTTCTTGAACTAAAATATTATTCTTTTAAATTAATATTTTATTTGGCCATTTTTTTGGAAATATTTTTCTTCAAAAAATAAAATTTTGATTCACTACTTTCATACCACATGTTGTAAGGTTTTAATTTGTTGAATAGAACAATGGTTATTTAGCTACCCATTTGTTGTCTTAATCATTTATCATATTGATAATATGTCGACAAATTAGGACATGTAAAATTAAAAATAAAATAACATTGTTTCAAATAAAAATAAAATAAGATCAATTTGATTTATTTAGCAGATAACATATATTAAATAGGTAACTGTTCTTAGAACAGATTGTATAGGGTACTACCCTACCCATGAAGGATGTTAATAGTACCTTAATTTCCTTTATTCCTAAGGTGGAGAGTCCTGATAGCTATATGTAGTTTTGGCCTATAAGTCTTTGTAACATGAGCTACAAGCTTGTGATAAAGATTATTGCTACTAAGCTGAAGAATCCCATGTCTAAGTTGGTTATTCCTACTCAGTGCAACTTTGTGCTAGGAAGACAAAGTGCTGATAATATTTTAGTGGCCTAAGAAGTCATTCATACCATGCGTAACAAGAAAGGTACGAATGGTTTTATAGCTATTAAAATTGATTTAGAAAAAGCATATAATAGGTTGAAATAGGACTTTGTTAGAGATACTCTTATTGATATGGGGTTGCATGATAATATGTTAAATGTGATTTGGCACTGTTTGACTTCTTCTTTTATGCATTTGTAGTGGAATGGTGAAAGTATGGAGAGTTTTTCTCCTTCTAAAAGTATGAGACAGGGTGATCACATTTCCCCATATATTTTTGTGCTTTGTATTAAAAAGTTGTCTTATATGATCTTTGTGGTGGTTCAAAATGACCTCTGGGAGCCAATTACTTTGTCTAGAAATGGGCCTAAAATTTCTCATTTATATTTTGAGGATGATCTTCTCTTTTTTGCAAAAGCTTCTTTATCTCAAGTGCAGGTTAATTATAAAAGGCATCTTAGACATGTTTTGCACTAGTTCTGGCTAGAAAATGAATAGTGCTAAATCTTGTATTTTTTTCTCCAAGAATGTTAATCATAACAAGATACGAGAGTTGAGTAATGAGTTTGGTTTTAGACTCATAGCTGATTTAGGAAAGTACCTTGGTGTGCCTTTATTCCATGAAATGTGCTCTAAGCATAATTTCTAATATGTTATTGATAAAGTGGTGACTTTCTTAAATAGTTAGAAAGCTTCTTCTTTTTCTCTGGCTGGGAGAATTACTTTGACTCAATCCGCATTGGCCACTATTCTAAGTTATGTTATGCAAACTGCCTCGCTTCCTACTAGTTTTTGTGACAAGCTTGCTATGATTTTATTTGGGAGCATACAGATAGTGACAGAAAAATTCACTTGTTGAGCTGGGACATTGTTTGTAAGGCAAAAAGGGTGGTGGTTGTTGCGGAATTGATATTGTTGCAAACCCAAGTGCAAGTTGTCTCAAGTAATAAATTATCGGGAGTTTAAGATCGATTCACAGGGAATTGATGAAGAAAAATTCTTTAAGGTAAGAAAAGAATTTGTCACAATAATAAAGGTGATAAAACTTGTTTACAATTAAAAAGGATTTACTTGGATTAGGAGATCCACTCTTGATAAGTAAATTAAGGACAATATTAATTCTTTTTATAACTCAATTAGAATCCATACATAACGGAGGTTCCAATCAAAAAATACAGCATTCAAAATTCATTTTAGATTACATATGTTATTATATTATAGTTTCTTTAATTATCTACTGGCGTCAATACTTGTAAATGGGTTCAAACATCTATTGTGTCAAACTCTTATCTACAACGAATCAAGATCTTCATTTTACAAGGAGGGTTTCTAACACCAATACTTGTAAATAGGTTCAAGCATTCATTGTGTCAAATTCTTGTCTACAACAAATCAATATCTCCACTTTGTAAGGAGGGTTTCTAAATTGATTGGCAATAAAATACAACACATATAATGACCACTTGATAATATAACATTCAAGCACAAGAAATAGATTAATCTAATTTTATTTCATTACTAAAAGCTTCACCCTTTCACCCAAGCAAAATGAGAATTAGTTACTCATAAACAAGAAGAAAGAAAGAGAGAAGAAAAAGAAGGAGATGAACATGATTTCTATTTAGAACAAAAGAAAACTACAACAAGAGAAACAAATAATACAAGAATAAGATCTTAATCTCTAAACCAAGATGATTCTAATGAGCAACCCATGGTGTCTTTTATAGAGCATGAAGGATACAAAATGATAATGAAGTTGTTTAATGAGTGGGTGGATGAGTGGAACATGACAATAGAGTTGTTAATGAGTGGGTGGATGAGTAGAAAATTATTGCCATGTTTGTCTCCTCGCTCAACCAATTCAGTTGTTTTCACATGACTATAACTCTATTATAACGTCACCTATTGCATAAGTGGTCTTTATGAAAATTGAAAGGTTTTGTCTCAGTTTTTCAATGCTACTAGTTTCATCACAATCTGACCCCTACAATACAAGATATGACCCAATCTTTGCACAGTATTTGGGTTTCAATAACAACACCTTTATTCTAATTTCTACGTCTAATATGACCTAATAGATATCTGAATATGCTCTTGTGCTTCATGAAAGTTATATATTTGGGTTTTAGCTTTCATTTGAGTTTAGTTTGGTGTCAATTGAACTCCTATAGCTCAAGAAATGAGTTGATAAGTGCGCAGAGGTCAAGTTGTCAGGATCAAAATTCAGACTCTTGCTTTCACTTCAATTTAAATTATCCAAACGTGTGATTCCTCTCTTAAGGTCTCATGAAACTTGTAGAGAATTGTCTTAACTTTCCTACAAGATCAAAATCACATCAATTAAATATTTATAACTCAGATTATAGTTAATTTACTGAATGCTGCTAAATAGACAAATTAAGGCCAATTCATGCAATAATTCATTCAATGATCCAATTAGGCCCAATATCATAAAATGTGACAAAATTAACTTAATTAAGCCTAATTGAACCTTAAGAAGTCCAGTGAGAGAATTATTAAATGAATAAAATATATTGCTATCAGTGGTCTTGGCTTGAGACAGGCTAGGTATGTTAACTAACCGTTCATGGTGAGCCTAGCTTGGGGCCTTATTTATTGCACTAATTCTTTTTCAATTCAAGTCATGAGGAGCGAATATGGGTGTGGTAGTGAAGTTATTTCAATGGTTGCTAAGAAAAAAATCTACATCAAATGCTTGGCAGGGAATTAATAAAGTGTGGAACATTTTCTATAACAACCTTGTTTGGAGAATTGGTAATGGTTGCACCATCTATTTCTGGGAGGATCACTGGCTTCCTGCTATTCATAAATAGAAGGACTTCACTATTGTGGATTTGGAAGAGGCCATACTTCAAGCAAAGGTAGCTGATTTTGTGACAAATGGGGGAGGCTGGGATTAGAGTAAGATGGCCCATTTTATTAGTCCTAATTTTTTTAACGTTATTTGCTCAATGAAACCTCCCTCTCCCGATGGTCCCGCAAATTCTATTGGCTGGTTCCCAACTAATGCTGGTGACTTTCGTGTCTGCTCAACCTCTAAGGTGTGCATGGGTTTCTCACCCCTTATTGATAGTAAGATTTTTTTGTTCATTTGGTCTATGAAGTCTCCTCATCAGATTAAAGCTTTCTTTTGGGTCATTGTTAATGGCGTTCTTCTTACAAATTGTGAGATAGTTAGAAGACATTTGTTTTTGGATATGGAATTTGTGGTGCTGAACCTGAAATTACTATGCATGTTTTTCGTGACTGCCCCATAGCCAGATATACGTGGTTTCATCTTGGATATAAAGACCCTCAAGCATCTTTTTTCACAGCAGAGAATGATGAGTGGTTGCAGTTGAATTTGCTTAATTATACTTTATTTCCCATGGTGATGGTTGGCCTTTGATTTTTGCAACCACGTGTTTAGTTCTTTGGTAGCAAAGGAATAAGATAATTTTTTAAGGTAGTGCTGATCCTATTCACACCATTCCCTTTAAAGCAAGCTCCCTAGCTTCTGATTATAGGCGTGCTTTGATTGCTGTTGATCATGCTCACCACTCTATACCCATTGTCGCAACCATCCCAAAGGGCATCACGAAAATAGAAGGAATAAGGAGAGGAAAAGACTTCGGGGTGTTGGGAGTCGCCACCAATCGCTTTATCCATTAAATGGAATGGTGCAATTGAACACCTAAAAGATGGTCTACGTTTCAGAGTTTGAGGTTCGGGGGTTGATTACGGGTAGGGAAGGTGTTAGCACTTACTTGTGTCGTTCTAAGAACGGTTACCTATTTAATCTAATGTTATTTACAAATTAATTAAATTGGTCCTTTATTAAAAGAAAAAAAAATATTTTTTTTGTTTTTACTTTAACATGTCCCATTTTGTCAAGCATAATATCAAGAATGATAAATGATTAAGACAAGCGATGGGTGGCTAAATAGCCATTATTTTGAAATAAATTCTAAGTCTACAACATATTGTATAAAAGTGGTGAATTAAAATTTTATTTTTTTATGAAGACCTTTTTTTTTAGAAATTATTATAAAAATCTCATTGTACTTAAAAATATTTTTCTTGATTATAAATGAGATTTTATTTGACCATTTACTTAAAAAAAAATATTCTCTTACCTCAAACAAATTTCTTTGAATTAAAATTTATTCATAGAAATAATGTTTTATTTGGCCATTTATTTTGAAAATTACTTCTCTTCAAAAAAAATTTTTGATTCACCACTTTTATATAATATGTTGTAGACTTAGAATTTGTTCCAAAATAATGGTTATTTAGCCACCCATTTCTGATCTTAATCATTTATCATTTTTGATATTATGCTTGACAAAATGAGACATGTTAAAGTAAAAACAAAAAAATATTTTTTTTCTTTTTAATAAAGGACCAATTTAATTAATTTGTAAATAAAATTAGATTAAATAGGTAACCGTTCTTAAACGGACGGTGTAGGGTGCTAACACCTTCCCTACCTGTAATCAACCCCCGAACCTCAAACTCTGAAACGTAGACCATCTTTTAGGTATCCAATTGCACCATTCCATTTAATGGATAAAGCGATTGGTGGCGACTCCCAACACCATGAGGTCCTTTCCTCTTTCTTTTTTTATTTTCGCGACGCCCTTCGGGACGGTTGCGACAGTTGGCGACTCCAAAAAGGCTATAGAGGGTTAAACCTTGTTTTAATCTTTTGTGATTTTGTTCTTTAATTATGTTGGTCCATTTTTGTTTTATTTGTTTATTTGTTATTTGTTTCATATTATTGTACATTTTATTTACATTATATGTATTGTATTTCTGCTTTGTAAATAAATTCTCTCATGTACACTTGCACACACAAGCTCTATACCCGAGCTCAGTACCTTGTAGGCTTAGATAGAGGGTGAAGTAGTGTTGCTTTGTGAGACCGTTGCATGAAAACCTCTCACTCAAATTGAACTCTTTCCGCTTGTAACCTATCATGGGTGAGCATGGAGGACTTTTGCTAGCCAAAGTGTTGGCGACAGCAAGGGGCAATTTGGGAACCTTTTGTCCGATAGGGGTCTAGAACCAAAGTCATCACTTACTGGTACATAGAACCCATCTTTTAGGACAGGTACCAAGCTTAGGACCATGTCTCCGCATGTATAGTTTTACTATTGTTTTAGTGTACTTATGTTTACATTTTTTTTATCATATTCTTAATAATACAAAAAAAAACTGTCTCTACGACACCCATATAAGACTCGTTCTCAATCAAAGTCATGGATGAACTGGGGCAGTCACAAGAATAGTTGAGAAGTGAAGTAAGCCAGCTAAAGGAACAAATGGCCAAGGTCTTGGAAGTTCTGCAAGTTTTAGAAAGAACGAAGAACACAAAGGGGACTCTTTCAAGGGCAAATGATGATCCTTCAGCCACGCCTACTCACCTGCCCGGCTTTACGCCAATTCCTTGGTAGTATCCTAGTGTCACCTCTCAAGGGGCCATGATGCCACTCACCATCTACTCAAATAATCCTGAAACACATGCATCTCTATTCCCACCATATGGCCTTCCACCTGGTTATGTGCCACCATTAGCCACCAATACTCCTGAGGGGTGCAGACAGTCACAATAACTTCAAACCCTCCAAACATTACCCAAGGATCTCAGCTAAATACCAATGAGATTCCTCAGCACCTTGTTTCCATTTCTCCTGATTTTGTGCCATCACAAATTACCAACCCTCTTGAGAGCGGCTCATCATTGATAATACCTATTTCAGGGCCACAAAGCTCGACTCAGGCCCAACCTCCTTTTCACACGCCACAATCTTTCCCTTATAAGATCGCTGGTACTTCTCTGTTGAACCCTTCAACTGAAGGCCTTCAATCCAAGGAAAAATTAAAAGTTCTTGAAGAAAGACTTCGAGCCGTAGAGGGAGCAAGTGGCTATGGTCTTATGAATGCTTCAGAACTTTGCCTTGTCCCGAATGTTGTCATTCCCCCAAAGTTTAAGGTCCTAGATTTTGACAAATATAAGGGGACTACTTGCCTAAGAATCACTTGATAATGTACATTCGCAAGATGGCTTCACAAGCTCATGATGACAAACTGTTAATCAATTTCTTCCAAGACAGTTTAACTGGGGCAGCTTTGAATTGGTACACACATATTGAGTGTGTTCGTATAAGGAGTTTCAAGGATTTAGTTGATGCCTTTGTAAAATAATATAAGTTCAACATTGACATGGCACCAGATAGAATGCAACTACAAAGTATGTCTAAGAAGGATGCTGAGACCTTCAAGGAATATGCTCAGAGGTGGAGAGAAATGGCTGCACAAGTGGAACCCCCTTTGTCAGACAAAGAAATGGTTACTATGTTCATTGATACACTACACGCGCCATTCTATGGTCATATGATTGGAAGTGTGTCATCAAGTTTTTCAGATATCGTGATAATTGGTGAAAGGATTGAAAATGAAATGAAAAAGGGAAGATTGCATCAAATGAATGATGGATAGGAAAGTATGGACAAATGTTGAACCAACTAAGGGTGGACTTCAGGTTGAATGAGTTAAATGAGGTTTCAAGAAAACTCATGGATGACAACGGTTACCTAATTCACTAGGTGTTGTCAGAAGGTTTCTACACATGCCCATCTGCAATAGGAGTGATTGCTTATAATGGTCGATCAGGGCCAACCTTAGAAAGTTTGATCAAGTGGCGATTCATTTTTCTAACCGTCAAGAATGAACCGTACCTTGGAATCCTCCAGCACTGGGAAAGTTCTGAGCGACTAGTATTCTGATTTGTTTACCAAGTTGTTACCATGAAATGATGGTTTAATTGTACTGATCTCATGCTTGTTCAATCATTAAAATCATTTGGTTTTTGAACTTATGTGAACTTTCTTGAAGCATTAATGTGATAAATTTATATGGATCTCAGCATACCTTATTTCTTTTTCCTATGTTTTTGGCACTCGTGTTCTTGTCAAACCTTTCTTGTCATTCTTTTCTTCCCTTTACTTGCTTTCTTTTGGTTTGGATCCTATAGGACTTTCATTCTGGAAAAAAAATTTGTGGTCATGAGGTCCATGTGTGCAGGTGTTCTTCATCCCAAAAAAAATGCAAAAATAAAAATAAAAAAAGAGAAAAAAGAGAAATAAAGGGAGCAAATAAATAATCACTCAGTGTGTATTATCCTTTTGTCTCTAAATTAAATTTTTTGAAAATGAGCAATCAAAATTTGAAATGAAGATTGGCCACCTTTCTCTATCTCTCACAAGAATTCCTTATCCCTTGTTGTCCCATTTTGAGCTTGAAAGTTTTCTTCAATAAACCCTGGACAAGGATCACCTCTACACTAGAGGATAACACAAAAAAGGGGTTGGTTGCCATGATGACTATTTTGAAGCATAATGAAAAAAAAAAAAAAGAAAAGGTGAAAGGGGGCGGAAAGTAAGTGCAAAAGCAATTGATAAAGTTTAAGTTTGAACAAGGATGAAAAAGAACAATAAGAGAAAAGTGTGCTTGAAAGTGTAAAAGCAATTGACAAAGTTTAAGTTTGAACAATGATCCTTGGTCCCACTTAACCTTTAAACACTTGTTTGAGCCTTATACCCTTCTTTTCATAACCCCTAACCTTGGCCACATTACAAGCCTTAAAATGTCCATTCTGATCAATGAAGGATTGTTTTCATTTTCATTGACTTTAATTTTGAGACAAAAGGTTCATACCCTACTTGAATTTGCAATCATTGCTCCTAAAAAAAATTTGTTAGGCTGAAAACTCACAAGGGCGGTCTAAAAAAAAGATATAAGACCAAAAAAAAAGACTTACATTAGGGCAAGTTGTTACCCTGTTCAAGTTGCCCCTACACTGGGTGCATGTTTTCTTTTGGTTCAATCTGACTCTACATTGGGACAAATTTCTACACTGTTCAATTCGGCCTTACACTGGGGCAAATCTTTTGGTTCAGCCTAGCTCTACATTGGGGCAAGTCTCTACCCTTTTTAATTTGGCTCTAAACTGGGGCAGTTTGCTTTGTTTTATTTGGCCTTACATTGGGGCAAAAAAAAAATTTTATTCTCAAGTTCCCCACTGGGACAATTTTTGTTGTCAAATGACCTACACTAGGGTATCTTTGTTCTCAAATGACATACTCTGAGTCAAATTCATTTGATATCATACATGAGGGTAGATTTTTGTGGATACCTAATAAAGCAATGGTCACGATGTCTAGTTGTCAAGTAAAGATCAATCACATCCAAACTGGAAAAAAAAAAGCAAAAAAAAAAATCTTGGCTTTTGTACTATTCCACTTCTTGTGTTTTTTTTTTCTTTTGTAAATGTTCTTTGTGTAGTCATACTCTCAAAATCAATCAAAAAAGGTTTCTCAGTTAGTAAATCCCTTTCATGTTGTACTTTTGAATCCATACATATCTGGTACATGATGCTTCAGGTTAGGTGAATATGAGTACAATAGTACAATTTAACCATCTAATGGTAATCTCTTATTCAACAACTCAAGCCAAAATAGCTCTAGAGTTTCAATCGATGAAGGGAATGACATTCTCAATTGATAATTCAGATTGAAGTGTGTCTGGTAGAAATGGGAATCTCTGGAAAAGGAAGTCACAAGCTTCTGCACCAGCCATATCTAATGAAGAGAAATTTGAATAAGACGAGATTGGCAATGATCCCATTTGAATATGGGTTTGGTTGGTCAAAGAAGAGTTTGGTTCAAAACTTTGCTAAAAGATGTTTTTCTCAAGTACGTTCGCTTATTTGGCTTATGGCTAACTGTGCAAAATTTTCTGACTCAAGGCTCACTGCATAAAGCTTTTTGGCTCAAGGCTCTTTAAGAGTATTAGTTAGAGAAGAAGGACAACCAGGTCATCTCAAGGGTCATCTAAAGGGTTTTTCCATTGCTCTTATGTGTCACATCTAATGCACACCTCAAGGGTCATTCCGGTTAGACATTTTAACCATCGGTTGAATAGACGAATGAAAGGATGCCAATAAATCTCATTCTAGTTCATCTTTGAAAATAATTGCAACCATGTCTTCAAGGGTCGTGGAGACAAAAAAAAAAGAAGAGAAAAAGACAGAAAAAAAAAGAAGTTTTCATACTCTCATACATCTGAAGCATGCATTGCATAGTGCATTTTTCATTTTGCTGTTTTCAGTCAAATCAGAGCCTTATGTCCATTGTTTCTGGGTCCCCGCACCCATTGCCTTTAAGTTTTCTGTTAAGCTTCAACGGATACCTGACTCCGTAAGCTTATTACCTTGTTTTTGTTAAGCTTCAGTGGATACCTGACTCCGCAAGCTTTTTACCTTTTCGGTTCCACACACCCCTTGTTTTACCTTTTCGGGTCCCCGCACCCATTGTTTTATGTTTTCGGGTCCCCGTACCCATTGCTTTTAAGTTTTTGTTAAGTTTCAGCGGATACTTGACTCCGCAAGCTTTTTACCTTTTGGGTCCTCGTATCCATTGTTTTTGGGTCCCCGTACTCATTGCCTTTAAGTTTTCTGTTAAGCTTCAATGGATACCCGACTCCGTAAGCTTCTTACCTTGTTTTTGTTAAGCTTCAGCGGATACCTGACTCCGCAAGCTTTTTACCTTTTTGGGTCCCCGCACCCATTGTTTTATGTTTTCGGGTCCCCGTACCCATTGCTTTTAAGTTTTTTGTTAAGTTTTAGCGGATACCTGACTCCGCAAGCCTTTTACCTTTTCAGGTCCCCGCACCTATTGTTTTATGTTTTCGGGTCCCCGTACCCATTGCTTTTAAGTTTTTGTTAAGCTTCAGCGGATACTTGACTCCACAAGCTTTTTACCTTTTCGGGTCCCTGCACCCATTGTTTTATGTTTTCGGGTCCCCGTACCCATTGCCCTTAAGTTTTTGTTAAGCTTCAACGGATACCCAACTCCGTAAGCTTTTTACCTTGTTTTTGTTAAGCTTCAGCAGATACTTGACTCCGCAAGCTTTTTACCTTTTCGGGTCCCTGCACCCATTGTTTTATGTTTTCGGGTTCCCGTACCCATTGCCTTTAAGTTTTCTGTTAAGCTTCAACGAATACCTGACTCCGTAAGCTTTTTACCTTGTTTTTGTTAAGCTTCAGCAGATTCCTGACTCCGCAAGCTTTTTACCTTTTCTGGGTCCCCGTACCCATTGTTTTTGGGTCCCCGTACCCATCGTTTTATGTTTTCGGGTCCTCGTACCCATTGCTTTTAAGTTTTTTGTTAAGTTTCAGCGGATACCTGACTCCGCAAGCTTTTGGGGTCCCCGTACCTGTCGTTTTATGTTTTCGGGTCTTCCTACCCATTGCTTTTAAGTTTTTTGTTAAGTTTCATCAAATACCTGACTCCGCAAGCTTTTGAGTCCCTGCACCCATTGTTTTATGTTATCAGGTCCTCGTACCCATTGCTTTTAAGTTTTCTGTTAAGTTTCAGCGGACACCTAAAACAAAGGGGGACAGCTGTTGATACCCAATTTTGTCCATTTTCTTTTTATTTTTATTTCATTTATTTTTTTAATGGATAAAGCGATTGGTGGCGACTCCCAACACCCTGAGGTCCTTTCCTCTTTCTTTTTTTATTTTCGCAACGCCCTTCGGGACGGTTGCGACAGCTGGCGACTCCAAAAAGGCTATAGAGGGTTAAACCTTATTTTAATCTTTTGTGATTTTGCTCTTTAATTATGTTGGTCCATTTTTGTTTTATTTGTTTATTTGTTATTTGTTTCATATTATTATACATTTTGTTTACATTATATGTATTGTATTTCTGCTTTGTAAATAAATTCTCTCATGTACACTTGCACACACAAGCTCTATACCCGAGCTCAGTACCTTGTAGGCTTAGATAGAGGGTGAAGTAGTGTTGCTTTGTGAGACCGTTGGTCTCCGGTTAGGCACATGAAAACCTCTCACTCAAATTGAACTCTTTCCACTTGTAACCTATCATGGGTGAGGATGGAGGACTCTTGCTAACCAAAGTGTTGGTGACAGCAAGGGGCAATTTGGGAACCTTTTGTCCGATAGGGGTTTAGAACCAAAGCCATCACTTACTGGTACATAGAACCCATCTTTTAGGACAGGTACCAAGCTTAGGACCATGTCTCCACATGTATAGTTTTACTCTTGTTTTAGTGTACTTATGTTTGCATTTTTTATCATATTCTTAATAATACAAAAAAAAAACTGTCTCTACGACACCTATATAAGACTCGATCTTAATCAAAGTCATGGATGAACTGGGGCAGTCACAAGAAGAGTTGAGAAGTGAAATAATCCAGCTAAAGGAACAAATGACCAAGGTCTTGGAAGTTCTGCAAGTTTTAGAAAGAACGAAGAACACAAAGGGGACTCCTTCAAGGGCAAATGATGATCCTTCAGCCACGCCTACTCACCTGCCCGGCTTTACGCCAATTCCTTGGCAGTATCCTAGTGTCACCTCTCAAGGGGCCATGATGCCACTCACCATCTACTCAAATAATCCTGAAACACATGCATCTCTATTCCCACCATATGGCCTTCCACCTAGTTATGTACCACCATTAGCCACCAATACTCCTGAGGGCAGTGCACCGACAGTCACAATAACTTCAAACCTTCCAAACACTACCCAAGGATCTCAGCCAAATACCAGTGAGATTCCTCAGCACCTTGTTTCCATTTCTCCTGGTTTTGTGCCGTCACAAATTACCAACCCTCTTGAGAGCGGCTCATCATTGGCAATACCTATTTTAGGGCCACAAAGCTCGACTCAGGCCCAACCTCCTTTTTACATGCCACGATGCTCTTTCCCTTATAAGATCGCTGGTACTTCTCTGTTGAACCCTTCAACTGAAGGCCTTCAATCCAAGGAAAAATTAAAAGTTCTTGAAGAAAGACTTCAAGCCGTAGAGGGAGCAAGTGGCTATGGTCTTATGAATGCTTCAGAACTTTGCCTTGTCCCGAATGTTGTCATTCCCCCAAAGTTTAAGGTCCCAGATTTTGACAAATATAAGGGAACTACTTGCCCAAAGAATCACTTGATAATGTACATTTGTAAAATGGCTTCACAAGCTCATGATGACAAACTGTTAATCCATTTCTTCCAAGACAGTTTAACTGGGGCAGCTTTGAATTGGTACACACATCTTGAGTGTGCTCGTATAAGGAGTTTCAAGGATTTAGTTGATGCCTTTGTAAAGCAGCATAAGTTCAACATTGACATGGCACCAGATAGAATGCAACTACAAAGTATGTCTAAGAAGGATGCTGAGACCTTCAAGGAATATGCTCAGAGGTGGAGAGAAATGGCTGCACAAGTACCCCCTTTGTCAGAAAAAGAAATGGTTACTATGTTCACTGATACACTACACGCGTCATTCTATGGTCATATGATTGGAAGTGTGTCATCAAGTTTTTCAGATATCGTGATAATTGGTGAAAGGATTGAAAATGAAATGAAAAAGGGAAGATTGCATCAAATGAATGATGGACAGGAAAGTATGGACAAATGTTGAACCAACTAAGGGTGGACTTCAGGTTGAATGAGTTAAATGAGGTTTCAAGAAAACTCATGGATGACAACGGTTACCTAATTCACTAGGTGTTGTCAGAAGGTTTCTACACATGCCCATCTGCAATAGGAGTGATTGCTTATAATGGTCGATCAGGGCCAACCTTAGAAAGTTTGATCAAGTGGCGATTCATTTTTCTAACCGTCAAGAATGAACCGTACCTTGGAATCCTCCAGCACTGGGAAAGTTCTGAGCGACTAGTATTCTGATTTGTTTACCAAGTTGTTACCATGAAATGATGGTTTAATTGTACTGATCCCATGCTTGTTCAATCATTAAAATCATTTGGTTTTTGAACTTATGTGAACTTTCTTGAAGCATTAATGTGATAGATTTATATAGATCTCAGCATACCTTATTTCTTTTTCCTATGTTTTTGGCACTCGTGTTCTTGTCAAACCTTTCTTGTCATTCTTTTCTTCCCTTTACTTGCTTTCTTTTGGTTTGGATCCTATAGGACTTTCATTCTGGAAAAAAATTTTGTGGTCATGAGGCCCATGTGTGCAGGTGTTCTTCGTCCCAAAAAAAATGTAAAAAAAATAAGAAAAAAGAGAAAAAAGAGAAATAAAGGGAGCAAATAAATAATCACTCAGTATGTATTATCCTTTTGTCTCTAAATTAATTTTTTTGAAAATGAGTAATCAAAATTTGAAATGAAGATTGGCCACCTTTCTCTATCTCTCACAAGAATTCCTTATCCCTTGTTGTCCCTTTTTGAGCTTGAAAGTTTTCTTCAATAAACCTTGGACAAGGATCACCTCTACACTAGAGGATAACACAAAAAAAGGGTTGGTTGCCATGATGACTATTTTGAAGTATAATGAAAAAAAAAAAAGAAAAGGTGAAAGGGGGTGGAAAGTAAGTGCAAAAGCAATTGACAAAGTTTAAGTTTGAACAAGGATGAAAAAGAACAATAAGAGAAAAGTGTGCTTGAAAGTGCAAAAGCAATTGACAAAGTTTAAGTTTGAACAAGGATCTTTGGTCCCACTTAACCTTTAAACACTTGTTTGAGCCTTATACCCTTCTTTTCATAACCCCTAACCTTGGCCACATTACAAGCCTTAAAATGTCCATTCTGATCAATGAATGATTGTTTTCATTTTCATTGACTTTAATTTTGAGACAAAAGGTTCATACCCTACTGAATTTGCAATCATTGCTCCTAAAAAAAAAATTTGTTAGGCTGAAAACTCACAAGGGCGGTCTAAAAAAAAGATATAAGACAAAAAAAAAAGACTTACATTAGGGCAAGTTGTTACCCTGTTCAAGTTGCCCCTACACTGGGTGCATGTTTTCTTTTGGTTCAATCTGACTCTACATTGGGGCAAATTTCTACACTGTTTAATTCGACCTTACACTGGGACAAATCTTTTGGTTCAGCCTAACTCTACATTGGGGCAAGTCTCTACCCTTTTTAATTTGGCTCTAAACTGGGGCAGTTTGCTTTGTTTTATTTGGCCTTACACTGGGGCAAAAAAAAAAATTTATTCTCAAGTTCCCCACTGGGACAATTTTTGTTGTCAAATGACCTACACTAGGGTATCTTTGTTCTCAAATGACATACTCTGAGTCAAATTCATTTGATATCATACATGAGGGTAGATTTTTGTGGATACCTAATAAAGCAATGGTCACGATGTCTAGTTGTTAAGTAAAGATCAATCACATCCAAACTAGAAAAAAAAAGCAAAAAAAAAAATCTTGGCTTTTGTACTATTCCACTTCTTGTGTTTTTTTTTTCTTTTGTAAATGTTCTTTATGTAGTCATACTCCTAAAATCAATCAAAAAAGGTTTCTCAGTTAGTAAATCCCTTTCATGTTGTACTTTTGAATCCATGCATATCTGGTACATGATGCTTCAGGTTAGGTGAATATGAGTACAATAGTACAATTTAACCATCTAATGATAATCTCTTATTGAACAACTCAAGCCAAAGGAGCTCTAGAGTTTCAATCGATGAAGGGAATGACATTCTTAATTGATAATTCAAATTGAAGTGTGTCTGGTAGAAATGGGAATCTCTGGAAAAGGAAGTCACAAGCTTCTGCACCAGCCATATCTAATGAAGAGAAATTTGAACAAGATGAGATTAGCAATGATCCCATTTGAATATGGGTTTGGTTGGTCAAAGAAGAGTTTGGTTCAAAACTTTGCTAAAAGATATTTTTCTCAAGTACGTTCGCTTCTTTGGCTTATGGCTAACTGTGCAAAATTTTTTGACTCAAGGCTCACTGCATAAAGCTTTCTGGCTCAAGGCTCTTTAAGAGTATTGGTTAGAGAAGAAGGACAACCAGGTCACCTCAAAGGTCATCTAAAGGGTTTTCCCATTGCTCTTATGTGTCACATCTAATGCACACCTCAAGGGTCATTCTAGTTGGACATTTTAACCATCAGTTGAATAGACAAATGAAAGGATGCCAATAAATCTCATTCTAGTTCATCTTTGAAAATGATTACAATCATGTCTTCAGGGGTCATGGAGACAAAAAAAAAAGAAGGGAAAAAGACAGAAAGAAAAAAAAAGAAGTTTTCATACTCTTATACATCTGAAGCATGCATTGCATAGTGCATTTTTCATTTTGGTGTTTTCAGTCAAATCAGATCCTTATGTCCATTGTTTCTGGGTCTCCGCACCCATTGCCTTTAAGTTTTCTGTTAAGCTTCAACGGATACCCGACTCCATAAGCTTCTTGCCTTGTTTTTGTTAAGCTTCAGCGGATACCTGACTCCGCAAGCTTTTTACCTTTTCGGGTCCCCACATCCCTTGTTTTACCTTTTCGGGTCCCCGTACCCATTGTTTTATGTTTTTGGGTCCCCGTACCCATTGCTTTTAAGTTTTTGTTAAGTTTCAGCGGATACTTGACTCCGCAAGCTTTTTACCTTTTGGGTCCTCGTACCCATTGTTTTTGGGTCCCCGTACCCGTTGCCTTTAAGTTTTCTGTTAAGCTTCAACAGATACCCGACTCCGTAAGCTTTTTACCTTGTTTTGTTAAGCTTCACGGATTCCCGACTCCCATAAAGCTTTTACCTTTTTACGGGTCCCCGTACCCATTATTTTTGGGTCCTCATACCCATTGCTTTTAAGTTTTTTGTTAAGCTTCAGCGGATACCTGACTCTGCAAGCTTTTGGGGTCCCCGTACCCATCGTTTTATGTTTTCGGGTCCTCGTACCCATTGCTTTTAAGTTTTTTGTTAAGCTTCAGCAGATACGACTCATAGAAGCTTTTGGGTCCTCGCACCCATTGTTTTATGTTATCGGGTCCTCGTACCCATTGCTTTTAAGTTTTCTGTTAAGTTTCGGCGGACACCTGAATCCGTAAGTTTTTACCTTTTCATGGACAAAATTGAATCAATTCCTTTGTTTTTCATTTATTCTAAATGTAAAACAAAGGGAGGAAAATTGTTGATACCTAATTTTATCCTTTTTCTTTTTCTTTTTATTTTATTTTATTTATTTTTTTAATAAAAAAGAAAAAAATAAAAAATAAAAAATAAAAAAGCTTTGTACGGGTCAACCCATGATCCAATTCTCTTCTCAACCCATAACCCAACTTCCTTCTTGCTGTTGCTGCAACCTTAGCCTCCACAAACTGCATTGAATTGGATTAAAGGTTTCTGGCAGTTTTATTTTCCATTTGCCTTCCAAAACCTAAAATGAATTATAGCAAATTGAATGAATCTTAAGGAGATGACAGAAATAAAAAGACAGACGAATTAAGCAAAGAGGGGCGGGGGAATTCAGAAAGGAAAAACACAGAGATCAACCAGAACTACACAGATCATCTCCTGCCACGCCCAAAGCAATTTAGTAACTCAGTAACTTCCTTCAATCTTCGCCATCAACATCCATAATCCCCATCTCATCTTCAACCTTGCATCCCTCCATAACCACTCCCTTCACCATCACATTTCCATAACTAGCATAACAATAACCCCTTCCCATCACCACCCAAACAGAATAACCCACAAGACACAACCCCTTCATCTTCATCATTTCCTTCACCACCCATCTTCAAGCTCACCACCCCACAACGAACAACCCACGTGAAGCCACCGTGCTGCACGGCCTCCCCAACCACACCCTACGTTGCGCATCATCGCGCGAGTCATCGCGCTCCACCCTGCTGCTCCGCCGTCCTCGTGCGAACCCACCATCCAACTGCGCACTAGTCCCCGTCGAGCTCCTGCGCCGTTCGTAGCCACCGTGACCCGGATTCACCCGGCCGGCCACCCAACACCACTGCGATTCACACGCAAGAACCTGGAATCGAGCCGGTCAACCTCGACCTCGGACGACCTGTGCACACCTCCTTCGCGAGCTCCACTAAGACCCGCAACCAGCCATTGACCTTGAGCCGCCGCTCCACGCCGTCCCACGACCGGCCACCATCTCGCATCTAGCCACCATCGTGTTCCTCCGTCCATACGCTTCCCCGTGAGCTCCACTCTCAACTCCCCATTTCCTATCTCGTTTTGTTTTCCATTTACAGAGATTGAAGTCTCTCGTTTCTTTTATTTTTGTCTTTTATTCTTTCTTTTTTTACTATTTATTTCTTTTTTTATTTAATTTTTTTATATATTTATTTGGGTGGTCACGGTGACCAATTTTTTTTTTTTTTGGTCACGTGAAGACCATGTTTTAATTTTTGAAAAAAGAAATAGATAAAAATTAAGATGGATATTTGGGGTATAAAATAAAAATGAAATTGTTTTCTTTTAAAATAAAAAAATAAAAAAATGTAAAATGAAAAAATGTAAAAAAAAGGAATAAAAATAAAAATAATGAGAGTTAATTTGTGGGCTAGTTTGATTTGATTATAGTTTATCTTTGTTTTTTAACTGATTATCTTATTTGTTGCTATGATTGTTGTAATGGTTGACATGTGAATTTAATTTAATCATCTTTGTATAAATAAAAAACATGCCGATGACAGAAAAATTAGGAGAGGATCAGAGCGCCGATCAAATACACTCTTCCCAATAATCTTGAGGCTTTATATTGGATTTTGCCAGGAACGCTGGCGAGGTCTAATTCTCACACTAAATTAAAATATTTTCTCTAAATAAAACACAACCCTTTTTTTATTAAAATAAAATCTTTTTTTTGTAAAAAATAAAAAAAATCCTTAAATAAAAGTGAACAAATTCATACAGTTTTAACATCATGATTGTGGTGAATTAAAGTTTTATTTTTTTATGAAGACCCTTTTTTTTAGAAATTATTATAAAAATCTCATTGTGCTTAAAAATATTTTTCTTGATTATAAATGAGATTGTATTTGACCATTTACTTAAAAAAAACATTCTCTTACCTCAAACAAATTTCTTTGAATTAAAATTTATTCATAGAAATAATGTTTTATTTGGCCATTTATTTTGAAAATTACTTCTCTTCAAAAAAAATTTTTGATTCACCACTTTTATATAATATGTTGTAGACTTAGAATTTGTTCCAAAATAATGGCTATTTAGCCACCCATTTCTGATCTTAATCATTTATCATTTTTGATATTATGCTTGACAAAATGGGACATATTAAAGTAAAAACAAAAAAATATTTTTTTTCTTTTTAATAAAGGACCAATTTAATTAATTTGTAAATAACATTAGATTAAATAGGTAACTGTTCTTAGAACGGACGGTGTAGGGTGCTAACACATTCCCTACCCATAATCAACTCCCGAACCTCAAACTCTGAAACGTAGACCATCTTTTAGGTATCCAATTGCACCATTCCTTTTAATGGATAAAGCGATTGGTGGCGACTCCCAACACCCTGAGGTCTTTTCCTCTTTCTTTTTTTATTTTCGCGACGCCCTTCGGGACGGTTGCGACACCCACTTTTCATACCATTAACATTTCATGGTTTCCCTTCTCCTCGACGGATCAAGATAAATGTTGATGGATTTGTTTTTCACCATATCTCTAAAGTCTCCTATGCTGGCATTATCAGGAGTAAGGATGAGGTTTTCATTCATGCTTTTATTGCTAATCTTAGTGGGTCTTCTATCACTACGGCCAAATTGTGGGGTGTTTTGTTGGGTCTGCAAACTACCAACAATCTTGGCTATAGACGGGTTATGCTTGAAGTGGATTCTAAGTGCGCCTCACAACTTATTAAATCTAGTTGGCAATGTTTGTGCTATGTTGATTCATAGGATTCAAAGTCTATTTCAAAAGGATTGGGATATCGATGCTCGCCATATTTACCATGAGGCTAATTCTTGTGTCGATGCCTTAGCGAAACATGGTCACTAGGTTCCTCTCGGCTATCACTCTTATCATGCTTTGCCTTCTTTTTATTTCAATTTGTTTTTATAGCTGATAGTAGTAAAGTTATTTCTTCTTGAATTGTAAGTAGTTAGATTTTTTAGGTGTCTTGCCGCGATGCTATAAAAAAACTCTTCAAAGAGATTTTAATATTTTGATTAAGTATATTATGGTGTATTTATTTATCTATTACATAAATAGAAATGATTAATAGAATTCTTATTTAAGCTTTCTCAGCTATTTAAAACAAATACATGTTAAAGTTAGTTTTTTGGTACAAATATTAAAGTTGGTTTTGAGAACTAAGGTGAGAGTTTTATTTTTAAGTCCTACAAAGAAATCCTTTTAAAATTTATAACAAGAAAATTTTCTCACTCAATAGAAGTTTTGCCATAAAATTAAAAGTGTAAGTAAAGAGTAATATGAAATATAAACAACATCAAACATATATATATTTAACATTTATATTTTAAATGTTGACTCCTTACTAGTACAAAGAAATATAAGGAAAAAGAAATAAAAAATGTAAGTAAAGTATCTAGAGATTTTGATAAATACTTATGAAGATGCATTTTTAATTAGTAAGCATTTTCATTAAATAAAATAAATATAACATTCATAAAATGAAATAAAATGACAATAGAGCTGCCAAATGCCCTGCCCTTCAAATGTGGAGGAAAGTGGGATAAATGGC
Source organism: Ormosia semicastrata (assembly GCA_029884595.1). Taxonomy (NCBI): domain Eukaryota; kingdom Viridiplantae; phylum Streptophyta; class Magnoliopsida; order Fabales; family Fabaceae; genus Ormosia; species Ormosia semicastrata. The sequence continues at coordinate 39,989,405 of JAQQTO010000055.1, forward strand.
CGATACTACTGGAAGGATTCCTCTTTGGATAATAGGTACTGTAACTGGTATTCCTGTGATCGGTTTAATTGGTATTTTCTTTTATGGTTCATATTCCGGATTGGGCTCATCCCTGTAGTAATCGGATGAATTGAGTTTTAGAAATGAAAGCATAAGAACTCAACAGGGATCCACTCTTTCTTTGACGAATTCGAGGGGGTCCCGTTGAGTTCTTAATAATCATAATATTTTTTCTTCGTATAAACGACTCAATGGATAACTTTTTCCGATGTTTCAAAAAACTCCATTTCATTTTTTTTGATGATGTTTTTGAAAAATGAACTTCATTTTTCAAAACATCTTTTCCTGGATAATTGATTCAATTATGAAATCGTGAATAGTCATTGATTCAATCGATACATAATAATCTATACTTTTTACTTCTAGGTTTTCCTTCTATATGAATGGACAATTTCTAAAGTAAAGAAGTCTAAAAAAAAATTCAAATTAACTCGATATTGTATGAATCGATTTTCTATTCTATTTTGATAGTTTGTAAAATAGAAAAAATGAATTTCTTCAAAAAAAATAGAAATAAATATAAATATGAAATAATAATAATAAATATCTTTTTTTATTATACAATTATCCACAGTGATTACAATAAAAACAACAACAACAACAAATTATTAAGTCTTTCTTTTTTAAACATTTTCCAAAGTGTTTCAAAAAATAAGCATTGTGATTACAATATGGGGTGATATGAGGAATGTTGTGAAAAAAAAAATGAAGTGAAAATGAAAAAAAATTGGAAAAGTCAGAAAAGAAAAAAAAAACGTGAAGTTTGAAAAACTTAAGAAAAAGTGTGAAGAAAAAAATGTTGGTATTGGAGATTAGTAGAATAACGTGATTTAAAGAAGGGGAAAGAGATGTTGAAAATGTGGATGTGAGTTTCAAAATATTCTTGGAATACTTTTGATTTTCATTATTACCCTTTTAACCTTTATATTTTCTCATTACCTATATTACAAACTTAATAATGTTTTATTTGATTTTAAGGGATTGCTTGGTTCTTTCAATGTACATGACTAATCTAAAGGTGTGATATAAAATCTTTTTCTTGGCATCCGTTCATGAAATGATATTTGTTTCGTTTCCTTAATGTTCTTTCTTTAATTTTATATATGAGATATTTGTTTTGATTTGTGCCAACTATTCTTCTCACATAGACTTATTATAAGTGACACCACATTTTTGAGTGATTTTCATTATTGAGGGTAATACTTGTGAGGACTTCATGTGGTCAAAATATGTTTTTTGATGGGGATTCTAGTTGTATATTTGGAGACATTGGATATATGTTTGAGTAGATATTAGTGACACACTTTGAGTTTGATAGTTGTAGTATCTTTTGGCAAGCAGAATGTTAGAAACACACTCTCTATCACACTCCTTTCAACATACCTCCTTCTATTGGGTCATGTCACACACTAAAGTACACACTCAACTTCGATTAGCGAATAATCAACTCGATTAATGTATAATCAACTCTATTAATGTGTAATCAAGTTTGAGTTTATGCTTTAGTACGTGACATGACCTAATAAAAGAAAGTGTATTGAAAGGAGTGTGTTAGAAAGTGTGTTCTTAGCACTCCTCAACAAAGCAATTGTGGTGTTCTGACGTATGACTTATATTCTTGAGTTAAATAAAATTTAATTGAATTGATTAGAGATATGATTTACTTTGAGCTTTGTTTTAAGTCACTTTTATTGTTAGGAACTGATAATAAGATGATTGAGGTTATGATAATAGTTTAATTTTTATATGTTTTTCTTATAAAAATACACATTATTATATCTCATGATATTTGATTTTAGGAATTTTGTAATATTATTGATTTATTTATTAAAAGAAGTTATTAATCTAATTATTGTGATAAATTTTAAGATTAAATGGATTAGACATATGACTTTCTTGTTAACATTATTGCACACGGTTGTGAATAACAAAATGAAGGAATTAGGGAATGAAAGGTGTTGGCTTACTATCCAATTGCTACAGGATGTGCAAAGAATGGCAAACACACAAGAAATAAAATTAGGCCCATGATTGTACATGAATTAGAAAGCCAAAACTAAACATGCTGGAACAAAGGAATTAAATTACTTAAGGAATTGAAGCCCACCAAGTCGGAGCTAAGTTTGGACGGCCCATTATTGTGAATGAGATGATGAATCCATATTACAATTTCAAGCCCATGAACAAAAGTGAAAAACGGTGTGTGCAATGCAGTGAATAAAAAAAACTACAAATTAGGTAGAAGGCACACAACACAGAAAAAATGGGAAACGCAGCAGAATTGCAGAGACGAGCGCCGCACAATTTCGCAGTGGAGGAAGGAAAACGACGCGTAGAAACTGTTTTTTCTTTTATGGATTTTTTTTTTCTCTTTATATTTGATATTATTATCATGAGTAATTAATTTTATTTTTTAAGATTAAGATAAAACTCTAATTTTTATTTTAGATGATTTAATTTTATTTATGATATTTTTCTTTGTTTTATAGTTGCACAATAATAATGATTATTGATCTATAATTGTTATTCAATTTAATTTTTATTAATTGTCTTATAGTCAATTAATAAATTTAAATTGATATATTTTAATCATATGCTTAATTTTTGTAGTCTTAGGTGTGAATTGTATAATAATATTCATTGCTTTTGTGATTTAAATATTGAATAGTTCATGCTATGTTAAATAATTTATGTTATAATTTGAATAGACTATATTATTTTTGATGAATTAGGTTGTAATAATTTTTAAGAGTGTTCAAAGCTTGTAATTGTAGACACTCTATAGAATAAGATTAATTTTCATTTAAGTTAAATTCATCTTTGCATGGTTAATAGTGGATTCAAGATCTTATAATTATTTTCTAATTGATCTTGTATTTTAATTTAAGTCATTTTATTTAGATTTATTATTTAATTTTAGTTCTAGTTTAGTACGTAATAAAAAATCTTAGATTAATTAAATAAAGTCAAAATCTCTTTTCTTTTTTTAAAAAATAAATTTAGGAAAAATATTAAATTTTAGTTAATCATATCGCT